>OZ026497.1:17612611-18924413 GCA_964019985.1 Aurelia sp. 4 Dawson et al 2005
AATTTTGAAAACAGTCTCCTGAACAGATAGTCCCCTGCAATGGATAAATAAGAAATTACTTATTCCTTTCATTTATTACTAATTAATCTTGGTTTCCCTTGGGAATACTGAATATCAAAATTTGAAAATCACTGTTTTGACCTAAATTTAGAAACATAGCCTTTTTCAAAGCATGCGAGTAGTCATAACTTTGTACATCTAGTCAATGACTCCTCGTAGTTAGTAACAAACCTGGTGATTTTACTAAGCCAAGTAGCCATTCTATTGTTTCTTGTGAAGCTTTGGGTGTAAACCTCAAGACAATAGATGACATCAAATCAAGTTCTTCCATTTGGCCAGGGTTGATCTGCAAAGTTGCATCTGATATTGGCAAACTTTCTTTCACTACTCTCTGGATGACCTCCATTTAGATAAATTTTCTCTTGGCACTAAATTTGAAGTAAACAAAAGTCTGCAGCAACTTCTATCAAATGAAATAACAAATAAGCTCTTTGCTACTTAACAACAACATTCCTATTTGAATTTCATCATGATTCAAACAAATGACTGAGGCATTTTCAGGGTGGCTGGGGGTAAGAGCAGTTGGCTATCAATCATGAGCAAAACATATGAAAATGGGCACAGGGCATTTTTGGCCATGGTTAGTCTCCTGGAGAAATGGTCTCTTGCTGGGAAAAGGCTGTTAAGTTGTGGGTCTACTGGATCATGTTTTGAACCAAGTTTAATCCTGGGCACAAAGACATTCTATCACAGTAGTTCAGTGAAACTTCAAGAGGGCAAGGTGGGATCAATGAAATCATGAGACTTGTAGCACAAACTGTTGTCATCAGCATGCCTGGATGGACTAGGTAGAATCTTGGACAGCCTGGTGGGAGATCACTGATGTGGATGAGGAATTGAAGAGGGCCTAAACATTAACTTTGTGGAACAACAACTTCTACATCAAACTTATGACCTGGAGTCTCATGTTTTTCCCGTGCTCCTTTCACCTGATGATGGTGCTTTGATCAACAGAGACTCATAACGTTACTAAAATCTGATCCTGTCTAGTCCCGCACTCTGTGCTTCCCCGAGAAACAATCAGATTGTGAGATTTCTAGTGGCTTACTATAGTTATGGCAAAAATGTGATGAAATTTTCAATTTGATTGAGGAACTGATGATGTTCCCACAGGATTTGAGACTTAAAGCTATGATTCAATCATAATTCGATGGATGAAGGCAAAAACAGGTTCTGTTTTTTCACTGTTTCATTATGAGTCCCAGTTGAACAAGGATTATGGTCGGGATATAAGTCATCTCCATAAGTCTACTTGCATTTCCCAACATTTTAAATCAGCACCACCAATCCCACAAACACTGTCTCCCATTGGAAAGATAGGACTTCATCCCAAGAGAGTTCATACTGCTGTTCGCCATAAAGCCGGATCTCCACTAGGTGAAAAAATGTTGTGGCAGAAAACTTTCTGGCAAAATACGTTCTACTTTTCACGGCTTGGCATTTTACTGCCTAGAGGAGATCAGGCTTGAAGCTAAAAGATTTTGCAGATAAATAATAATCTCATGTAGAGACCTGTTATGCTGATTTTGAAGAAGATCCATTGGTATCCCTCAGCCTGTTTCAGATGTAAACACCTGTTATACCTCAGTTGAGATTACCTGACTTTGAACAACCCTCACGAAGAGAAGACCTCTGAAACAGCAGCCAATCTTAACATTTCTTTGCGATTTTGACTTGAGATAATTTTTGCGCGCACTTCAGAGGGTTTTGAGGGGTTTTGTGGCTGCTGGATCTGGGGCGCATTTCACCCTTCCGAAAAAGCGACGAGAGTTTTTCTGAACAAAAGGATTTTACGGAAGTTTTGCTCAATTTTGCTAAAAACAAACAAAAACAGGAATTTGGCGAAAGTTGTAGTAGATCTTTTAGAAGTGACATGCCCCTCGACTAATATCGTGGATCTCGTACTGTACAGTACTGATAGCATAGGTCTCTGGTCTTTTGTGTCAAATGGGCCGGGAACCGGCGGCGCGTAGGCCTAGGCCGGCGGCGAGAACACACAATAATACAAATAAATCGATTGCTATATTTGCAGGCTCTATACAAATGAGTGCGACGTAGAGCGACACAACAAACTTTCGCACATTTTAACAACAATTTGTACCTTTTTCTCAGTTTTCTGACTCCATTTTCTTCGTTTCTTCCCTTCGTTACTTCAACCAGCAAAAAGGGCGGAACAAAAGTTTGTTGTTGTGAGTGAGTCTCTTTTCTGTTATTGCAAACTCAAAGAGAGGCTGCATATCAGAACTTCTTGACTGACCGAGATGAGCGACCGAGTGACTGAGGAGAAGAGGGAAGATTGTGTGGTCTGACATTGACTGCTGGCTCAGTGCTGACTAACTGCTGGTTTTCTTCCGTAAATGAACAAGGACAGATTATGTAATACAATAGCACCAGTTGCTTCGGTTCAGACCTCAATCCAAAGCGATTAGCGAGTGCAGACAAAAGAAATTCTCTCAACCAATAAATCAAAACAAACAGGGCCGCAAAGTTGCCCTGAAACCAGTACGATAATCATCACTTGTTGCGGGTGCAGGGTGGTTTCTAGGAGAAGTTATGTGCTTAAGAGGGAAGAAAAATGGTAACTCTAAAGTTCTGTCCCGCGGATTTTGTTTAGTTGATTCAGGAGATGAAGATTAACTGTTTACAACCTTGTTACAACTGAGCAATGAATTGGCAAGAATTGTGGTGGCCTATGCCTGGCTACTGAATCACGTCAACAAAAGCTGACAGAGGAATTTTTAGATTTACCCTTCTTCTTTCTTCTCAAGCACATAACTTCTTTTATAAACTACCCTGCGCCCATACCAAGCGAGAGTTTGCCGTACTGGTTTCAGGACAACATTGCGGCTATGTTTGTTTTGAGAAATTGTTTTGTCTGCATTCGCTAGTGCTTATCGCTTTGAATTTAGGTGTGAACCAAAGCAACTGATGCCAAAATGCAAGAAAGAAGCTTAGAAAATGTCGTAGATACAGTAAGTTGCCAAGTTTACCTATAAAAATGCAACGTTTTAAGGGTGAGCTCTACTCAGTGGAATTTTCCATGCTGACTGGAAATCTGTTGCTTATGAGTGAAAATGTTGTTTTAAATGTGAATAGAATGTTGAGGGTGTAGAAGTAGAAGGGGTTTTGACTAGCTGACTAACAGGCTGTTTTCCCCAACGACTAAGGACTAACGTTGTTGAAAAGCCCTGACTAGGCCTATGGCTAACTATATTCTATTTTTGACTAATGATTAAAGCGTGTTATCCACTACATATAAACATCGTAATACTTCTTAGTCATGTATATCAGCATAGGAATAGGAAAAGACAATTTTTCATCACATAACGCAATATTCATTGGTTAAATTTTCCCATTCTTGTTCTTTCTCTATTAGTATGAAATGGAGCCAGAAAATCAGATATTTTCCTCCTCTTCTTCCATAAGGTAATCTCTACTAAGTCCCCTTCTACCCTGACCTTTCAGTGCGATGAAAACCAAAACTCTTTTCAGTTACCGTTTAGGCCTACTGTTCAACTTTTATTGACGTTTTTGAGAACTAAACTCTCAGATGGCTAGAAAATTAAGAAACTTCATTTCTGGCAAAATCATTTAACTAAAGTATTCATTTTAATGGAGGAAGTCCTTAGGGTACTTAACTTTCTTTGCATTTATTCCAAAATCATATTACTACACTCTCTTTAGAAATGTTCACAAGGCAGTGGTGTAGAGCTGAGGGGTTCTGGAAGGCTCAACCCCTGGTTATTTGCCCGTAATTTTTTGGGGTGCCTTAGCTCTCCTAAGCAACTTTAGTTTCTTATGAAACTGCAATGTCTTCTGATCAGGGATCTGCAAGTTGAATACCGAAAAAGTCGTTCTATATGAAACAGTGAGTTCTGAAATGGCCCCTGGGCACAGTTATTTCTGCCAGATATATTAAGAACCTACCGGACGAGCCAGTAAAAAGTTTTTACATTTGAAATTCATTGCATCAAGAGTATTTCACAGATTCGAATGATTCAAATTCTAGTTCAAAACCAAAAGATTGACATATTTTTGTGATTTTTCTCGCTGTCTCACGAGCACTAGAAATTCAACTTTAAAAACATTTCGTGGTTGCAAAATGACTGAAAAATGACCTGCAACATTGATCAAATCATGAAGGACTCCTCGCACAGATCAATAAAGATGAGGGAATTGTTTGTGGTTGAGAGCTATTCACTGCACACACATTGCTAAGGGACTGAAAATCTTTAGTATTTGTTTGATAACTGTTGTCGTATAACTCTTGAGAGAGATGAAACACCCATTACGTATTGTTCTGTGTCAAGGGAGTCCTTACAATTTGATCAATGTTTTTGGCCTTTTCAGCCATTTTGCAACCATGAAATTTTTTAAAGTCAAGTTTACCGATACTTTTTAGTGCTGGTAGAATCTCGAGGAAAGTTACAAAAATGCTTCGATGTTTCGGCTTTTAACTGGAATTTGAATCATTCAAATCCGTGCAGTGCTGATGGTCCTATGAACTTTCAAAAGTGGGGACTTTTTCTGGCTCACCCGATATAGGAGCACATTAAACTGATCACAGTGTACACTATGACAGGCGACGGTCAAACCAGTAACTTTATCTAAAATCTAAATGCACATTGCTGTTTATGAAGACCAGCACTTCTGAATGGTGAATTAAGAGGAAGGAAAAATTTTAGAAACAAAAATCTTCCCAAAGTTCCCATGGAAGTAAATACAAAAATCTTCCTAAAGTTTTACAACTCCCTGAAGAATCAAGTTCCGCTTGCGAAACTCTACCCTGGGTACTAGACTCTCTTCTGTCGAATGATATTAAGCTTGCATTATTCTGGAAAATAATGGAGGCTCTATGGCCAAAAACCATTTGACTCCACCTAGTTTTTGGTTATACTTATACTTAGCAAGTAGACTCATAGACGTGGAAACGAAGGGAGCACTTGGGGCACGTACCCCCAAGATTTTGCACTAAGCAAAGAGGTGCCCTTTTTATTTCAGTGAGGGTCGCGGCAATCTCTAAGTCCTCCGCATCCCAGCATTCCTCATAGGCTTCCTGAGCTCCCCTCTCCTAAAGTTATTCATCTAGCTCTACAATACTGTCAGTAGATCACGAGCAGTCAGCATGAAAATTGGTATGGCATTTGTACTGCAACAACCCCGACACAGCTACAATTACAAATCTTTAATATCTTTTTAATAACACATGTCATGTATTTTTTGTATAAGAAATTAAGAATTTGGGCCAGTATTGAAGTCTCTTGAAATTGTCCGATTTTGAGTGCTCATAGTTTCTTACAAGTTTCTTAAATGCTCCATAATGGTCTTCATGTTTACTACCTGTGGTGTGTCCTTGCGAACATTCAAATCAAAGTTTATTGGGGGTTTATTGAAGCCTTTCCAATGTTTAGACTTCGCTGAATATGATAAAAGAAATGAATGAAGAACACAGTAAAAATTTGTCAAGGATTTCCTTTATCAAAAAGAAATTTCTTAAGCTATATTTCCCTAGTACTGGAATTTTTGAATGTTGGCGATCTGATAGTTGAGTTTCTTGTAAACAGTATTTTTTTAAATATGTGCATTCGTATTTCTCCATAAGTGCTCTCAATCGCCAGAATTAACCCTGTTTTAACCGGGTAAAAACAAGTGATTTTCTACCGGGAGGGGGCGTTTTTCGCCCCCTAATTTTCTTCGGAACTATGATAGCTATGACAATGAAACTTGCACTGTGTATAATCAAACAAAGGAGAATCCTTAGCACCAATTAATTTCTAATCACGTGATTGGTTGCTAAGCAACCAGAAATAGGGCAAATTTTGAAGAAATTGAGCTATCAGGAAAAAAAGCAGATTTACATTAAAATAACTGGCTAAAATAGGCAAAAAACTATCTAAATACTTACTTGAAAGCCATAGTTTGAGATTTAACTTAGTTTTATATAAATATTTGTGGTTCCTAAGTAATTAACTAGATAAATAATAGTAATTCGCTTCAATGTAAAATTGTTTGCTCATTAATAATGCTTAAACATCATCAATTTCGCATAATTTGGGTAAAATCAAGTAGTTTTAGCAATATTTCAAGTCATTACATGATTTTACATATAAAAATTGCTAATTAATTAGAAATATGACGTCATAAAGATTTATGATGTCAGAGAAGTTGAAAATTACTGACGTCGGCAAATATAGATAAATTATATATCAAATGAAAATACTCTTTGTAATAAATTGAATGGCATATATATTGATGAGATTCGACACAAAATGAAGAAACTAGAACAGTTTTAACAATTTTCTTTGTGACCACTCTCCAAATAAGGGCATCTGGTGGTCATTTGGTCAGATAATAGGCATTGAAATTTTTATTCTCTGATTGCCAGTTAAATTCTAGTAAAAGTCAGGAAGTTTCAGTGCTATAGCTATCATCGTTTAGGAGCTATTGAAAAATGTTCCGGTTAAAATAGGGTTAAAGAAACTCCTGCATGTTTTTCTTTATCCTCGCTTGTTTCCTGTATCATTTCACCCGGGAAATATTTGAGTGATTTCTAAACATTGCAATGGATTCAAAACACCTTGTTTTAAAATGTTCAGAGAGGTACAGATCTGATGATATTGAGAGGCTCCCAGTGCTGGTCCAAATACTTAGTTTCTTATAAAACCTGTACGTGTAGATCAATAAATAGAAAAGGGACACTTGAGAAGTGAAGAAAGAGAGTTTTATCCGTGAAATTAATTTCAAGTAGCAATTTCACAATCCAAACCAAAGTTGTCGGGAGATGAAGTGTCTTCCAACCAAGAAAAGAACCGACAAACGGATTTCTCTCTGCTCGATTTAAAATCTTTATTCAAGTCTAGACAACTGTACTGAACTTTAATTCCTCTTAAGAGATTCTGAAGGCTGCATAAATACGGTATCTAAATGCTTACTAGGTCAGATAACTTGGGGAAATGAGACAGGCGGCCCTTGAAATTTTAGGCAATTTTGGTGACGTTACCTCACGTTTTGAAGGAGACAAAATCAGGAGAAAAAATTTGCAGCCTTTGGAAAATTAGCAAAAATTATGACAACGATTGCAACCAGTTTCTTGAGAAATCTTCGGAAAAATGTGAAGAGCCTTCCAGTCTGCAAGTGCCCATGATAAGCACGAGAGACAGAGAGACGGAGACGGAGAGAACAGCATTCATACCCAAATTGCTAGTCATTGTCAAAATTGATAGACAAGTTTTAGGGACATGTTCAGCTTTTTACATGTGTCGTCACAAAGCAGAGCTATTATGCAACATAGATTTTGGAAGCAAAAACGAATCTTCGATTTTCAAGGAAGACTTAAGCGGTGCGCTTTACTACACCAAATAAGGTCGAGAAAAGAGGTTAAATGTGGATGCAAACTTTCGAAATATTTTCGTTCCATTAAAAGGATTAAAGAAGACAAGAACGACTTTTGTCAAGCCGTTAAAATCTTGTAATGTCATACCAGGCCATGTTGAAATCTAATATCCCCTACTGACGTCGACATGGGATACTGAGAGAGAACAATTGCATCCATTATGTGACGCAAGCATGACACTCTTTGATAGATTGCCCAGCATGAATAGCACAACACAACAACATTCTCGATAGCCATAAAACCACAATCGTGTGATATGAAATTTCTCTTTTTCACATTGCTACACAGCAAGAAGGCTGACAGTCTGAGTCAAAGCTGATTCTAAAAAGGTTGGTTGGAATTTTATCTTTTTGAAGTGTTTTAGATAACTGTTTGAATGAGATCTGTGTAGTTATGAGAGCTAAGAATGCCAGATGTCCATCCATTCACGCGTTTAGCTAGCAATGCAAAGGAATCTTTGGGCAGCTTTGCTTAACATCCCTGACTTAACAGTGAAAGTATTCCTACTAAAGGGAAGACGTGAGATTTATCAGCGACGTACTAAATTGACGTGCAAGATTTTGAATAGGATCAATCAGTGAGTTTTCTTTGCTCAATGGGGGGTGGGGGCTTTAAAACGTGAGATTTCTGTGCGACGTACCTAATGAATTCATGACTGAGGCAACCATGCAGCAGAACTGCAAGAGGAGGAAGGAAATTTTGTTACGCACTGGTTTGACAGTGAATGTTAAGCTCTGAATGTTGCCTGTTTGTTCATTTTGCATTGAAGAGGTTCGGAAATGTGTGCACAGAACATAGGACGCACGGGTGGTTGCTCCTTAAAATATGTGAACCTTTTCACCTCCATTCGATCCTGAAAATTTTTGAGTTACGTACGGTCAGGAATAAGTGTGCTTCATGTCAAATTTGAGTGAATATATAGAACTCTGTTGATCATCAAACAGTTTTTATCGAGCAACACCTACATACGGTGCCGAAAGTGTGGAAAGCTTGGCTTTTGTTCCCCAGACCGTTTAATCAGGCAGCTCTCGTGGATGTGCTGCACATCTCCTACTATACGTCTCGAGGCAAGCTTATACAACTACTCAAATTTCACATCGTTTGATTTACATGTATTATTTTCAATTTACTTTTAAATCTGCCAGACAATACATTTAGCAAATATCAAGCGGCTTCACTTTGCTCCCTCATGTGTAATTTTTCGAATCGACTTCGCCCTGCAGAAGGGTCGTTTTGGAAGGACGACAGATGGCGTGCGAAGCTCTGCATTGCATGATTTGCTTGGTGTGTTGGGGGTGTGTATTGTCTGAGTCTAGAAATACTTCTCTTGATCCAGCACTGTTTGATCAATCAATGCTGGCTGCCGGTTGACAAATGGTTTCTACAAAAGCGACCCGTGGTGGTCCTGAAAAACACATTTTCTCCTAGATAAGAAACATGGATCAGACAATAGAAGAAAAGTTTCTGAGAATTTCTTCTTTTTAGTGCCGAAGTTTTTTAACTTTGCTTCCTGTTTTTGAGTTCACGAATAATGATGTTGTTTTCAACACCGCTACATATTTTTTGTAGCGAATGAAACATAGTTTTGGAAACGTCGAAAGCTTAAAATCATATTATATTTCATATTTCATATTGAATTCTTTTAAGGAGGGTTGCCCTTCAGCAAGTTGATTTTCAAGGGGCCCTCCGATAAAAATATTAACTACAATTTCGTGTACAAAGGAAAAAGCTAACAATTAAAACAAACTATAAAACCTTAATTACAATATTTAAAACTTATGTACAATATTGTTGAAAATCTATGATAAAAACGAAAGGAAAAAAGTTTCTGATTTCAAGCAAGAGCTAATTCTACTAAAGCTAATTTTACTAAAAGCAAAAGCTAATTTTACAAAAGAATACAAGCTCGACGGCATGTTTGCCAATTTTTCTTCAGTTGTTTTAACATTTAAAGGCGTCTTGGCTCTTTGAACCAAAAAGAGTTTTTGAATTGTTTGACCGTCACAGTTCTTATAAACTAGTTTCTTATATAAAAACATGTAACAGCTCACACACCCTTAGAGGGCATGAAATAAAACAATGTCACAGAACTTGCTCAGGCTCTGCCAATCGCTGATTCTACCAGATGTCTTTACAGTAGAGACTTCAAGTTCAATGAGATCACAACAATTGACGTTTATCAAAATATCCTCATGAAATCAACCTCCGACTAATACACGTTCTGCTGTTTCCATACACGATTCTTAGTAACTCAACACTCGTTCTAGGCAATCCTTCATCTACAATCTTACAATCCTGCAATCATACAATCTCAAACTATCCTACCCTTACACTGCTTGTCCTCATTTTTATACTCCAGTTTGTCTATTGTTCCTTCTAACCAATAAGATTAGTACTCAGGAAAGGATGTGTTTGTTACCTATGCAACAGCATTTTTCCCACAGTGACCCTCTATATATATCTCAAAATACGTAATAAATCACTCTTATTTAAGGTTAAATGATGCTCTCCAATTAGCAAGGTTCTATAGCTTCCTGTGTTCCTAATAAGTAAACAAGGTTGTTACGCAAATGCGGCTTATTTCAATGAGCACAATCATCCGACCACATATCAGTCTTTGTATTCTAACAACTTCCATATAATACCCAAAAGAAACTTGCGTCATTGCATTCTAAATCCATAAATGCTCTCTTTCCTATTCTGCTCTGATTCATTAATCTGCTGTCTGTTGTTACAACTACAGCGCACATAGGGATTTTCCCGACATACTCCCCCCTTTGACTCATATATGAGTCAAACCTATCTGGGTGCGCTGGTCTGAGGCCGCAATAATCTTTCTGTCATTTCTCACTTCCAGAGATTTCAAACTTTGCTCAGGTATCCACTCAGATCTCTTCTTTCTCATTTCCCATTCTTTTGTCCTAAATACTTTTAAATGAGAAATGTTGGCAAAATTGCTCTTACCAGATCCTTTTGTTTCCTTTGTTTGTCTCTTTGAATTCTGCCTCTTTGGTTTGATCTTTCTTGTTGTCTCTTCTTGCTTCATTGTCACTAAATGCACTTGAGGATATGGATTTGGCTGTGTTATTCCTATTGGGCCTGCAATCACCCATCCGAGTAATGTCTTGATAGCAACTGGCTCATCAATTCCTCCTCTTCTCACTTCTCCTTCCTGAAATCTAAAAAGAACATCAGCCCCCAAAAGAATATCAATCCCCAAAGTTTCCTTAAATTTGTCAACATCTGAAAAGTATAAATCCTTAAGATGAGCATAATCATACTTGACTCTCTCTATATGTATATTAGCAATATCAGAAATATGATCTACTACACATGCTTCTATTCTCACTGTCTTTCCTCCATTAAAAGTAGGTGTTAAGGTAATTTCAACAATATCTCTTTCTTCCACATTGGCCTCACTAGCTCCAAATGTCATAATCCCTGATCTTTCTTTCCTAATGGGTTTTAAATCTAATTCTCTTGCGACCCTGGATGTCACAAACGTCCTATGACTTCCTGAATCGAAGAGCACTCTAACCCTGGCATTCACTTTCCCATCTACTAGCGCTTGTGCGGTCTGCAGGGCAACCCTCCCCCCATTTCCAAAACTCTCTACGCAAGAGCTGACATTGACGGTCCTAAAAGGTGGTGCAGTTGGCCTAAGAGTGCTACCCTGTCCTACTGAGACTTCTGCTGACGTTTCCTTGTCACATATTGAATTATGATGCTTACCTCCGCAATCTTTACAAAATACACTACTTCTACATTCGAATGAACGGTGTCCTTTCTGCAAACAAATAAAACAGCGTCCATACTTCATGATCAAGTTCTTCCTTTCTTTAATGTTTGTTATCCCTTGGCATTCAATTTCTTCATGCTCCTTCAGGCAATATGCACATCTATGTTTGTTGTTGGTATTTCTCGCAAGCAATGTTGTGGCTAGGCCCATTCCTACCTCGTCTTGGCCTGGGTTTCTTTCATATGGCCTCGGTTTCGATTCGTCTGCTGCAAATAGCGGGACGAACTCCTCTCGAATTTCTAACTCTTTTGTGAAAGCAAGTAGCATTTCCTCCATTGACCATCTCTCGTGATTTTCTTCCCCTCTGATCATATACAATCGAAAATTGTTCGGAATCTTTTCTAAAACTACCGGAACAATGATGGTTGAGTAGTCTCTTTCGTTCACTCCAAGTGCTTGCAATCCTCGGTAATGTGTCTCAACCAAATCGTGGAGTTCGCGCAATCTTCCTACGTCATGTTCGCTGTATACTGGTGGGGCATTGGCAATTTTATTGATGTGCGATCTCCTTATGAGCTCAGGTCTTGCGAATCTCTTGACCAAAAGTTCCTTAGCATGATGATAATTTCTTTCGCTCAGCTCGAATCCACTGATCACTGTTTGTGCAGGCTCTTCTAAGTAGTAACGCAAATACGAAAACTTGTCGATCATGGACAGCTCCTCATTCTCATCTATAGCACTGCGAAAACTGTCCCAAAATTCTTGCCAGTCTTGTGGCTTTCCAGTAAACTTTTTCAATTCAAGTTTTGGAAGTTTCGCTCTAGCCTTTTTACCGGTTGGTATCTCTACATGTTGATGAACATTTTCTTGCTCTGCACTCGTATATTCTTCGATTAAAATCAACGCTAAATTGACTCGCTCCTGAAATTTTCCGACTTCTTCTGTTTCTTTCGCACATACATTCGCTTCTTCACTGTCACTCAACAAAACCAAAATTTCATCATCCATTTTATTTACAGTTTCCATTCTCCCATTTATTTGCATTCCAAGTTGCTTCATTTTTCTAACGCCGACTTGTCTAGCTTTGGTTTCATCTTCGATGTTCGCGACCAGTTTCAGAACGTATTCTCTATGTACAGTACGGAGTTTCTTCTTTTTCAAAATTCCTTCCATTTCTCGTAATTTCTCTACAAATAAATAATCCGGCTGCTCGGTGGACCATGTGTCACAGAACTTGCTCAGGCTCTGCCAATCGCTGATTCTACCAGATGTCTTTACAGTAGAGACTTCAAGTTCAATGAGATCACAACAATTGACGTTTATCAAAATATCCTCATGAAATCAACCTCCGACTAATACACGTTCTGCTGTTTCCATACACGATTCTTAGTAACTCAACACTCGTTCTAGGCAATCCTTCATCTACAATCTTACAATCCTGCAATCATACAATCTCAAACTATCCTACCCTTACACTGCTTGTCCTCATTTTTATACTCCAGTTTGTCTATTGTTCCTTCTAACCAATAAGATTAGTACTCAGGAAAGGATGTGTTTGTTACCTATGCAACAGCATTTTTCCCACAGTGACCCTCTATATATATCTCAAAATACGTAATAAATCACTCTTATTTAAGGTTAAATGATGCTCTCCAATTAGCAAGGTTCTATAGCTTCCTGTGTTCCTAATAAGTAAACAAGGTTGTTACGCAAATGCGGCTTATTTCAATGAGCACAATCATCCGACCACATATCAGTCTTTGTATTCTAACAACTTCCATATAATACCCAAAAGAAACTTGCGTCATTGCATTCTAAATCCATAAATGCTCTCTTTCCTATTCTGCTCTGATTCATTAATCTGCTGTCTGTTGTTACAACTACAGCGCACATAGGGATTTTCCCGACAAACAACACTGAATGGAGAGAGGACCGATGCCGGGATATGATTTTCAAATATTGTCACAAATCATTTGCATTCCTGACCTTGACAACGGTCATTCGTCCCAAACAATTACACAACGTCAAAGTCGCAAGTTAGCCTGATAACGGTGGCTAGTCGCGAGTAAAATTGGTGAAAAATTGCAATATCATCGATCCTATGTCAAATAGATTCAATCAATGGAAAGTCTGCTAGACTTATTTTTAGACCTGTGCCGAAATTTCGATTCCAAATGATATCAACGGTGCATTTCCATACACCGTGCAATTATTAACTGTGCAAGCACATTGCCCCCAAACTCCCCGACTGCTTTTTAATTATTCGAGGTTCACTAAAATCTTGTTAGCTGTTTATGACAAAATCGAGGCATTGACCAGCCCGAATGAGCCACATGGCTGAATTTCTAACAAAAGGCACACCTCCGTGCATCGTACACTTGACTGTGGAAGTACCTTACCCCTTCACCCCCTACGAGCTCCCATTTGTCATTTGAATTTCAATCAAAATCTTGCTGGTTGTTTATCACAAAATTTAGACTTTGACCAGCCACTCTGCAAAAAATCCGAAACGATAATTCTCAAATCCTGATTTATCCTGATGGTAATGTTTGCAATCTTTGTGGTTTCCAGAATTTTGCAATCTCTGTTCTGAAGAAAATTTACATCCATACCATATTGGGATTTCAGGGGTTGTGGGTTGGGCCAATATTAGACCTCGCGTTGCGGGATTTACGTTCAAATCGTACGGGTTGTCGAGTTTTTGAGATGATTGCGGCTTGGCAATCTTTGTGGTCGGGTGTCGGGTATTACTCAAAATTCCTATTTCGCCGCGTCTTCGAAGTCATAGTCTATGAAGTTAACTGGGATTGAAAAACTAGCTTTTGAATGCCTAAAACGCAGCGCAGGGAGTCAGTGAAAACGAAAATGCTGGAAATAATCGAAGATCATTGACGAAAAATGAAGATTTGTGTTCAGAAGTGCAATTTCGGTTTTAGCTTGCAGAATTTTGGGTTTTCACTAATTTTGGTCCGGGTTTGCGGGTTCCAGTACCCCCAAAGCCCCCTCCAATTTGCCTGTAGAGATGATCTATGTCTCAGGAAAGATAGCTGGAAAGTGGATGAGAATTATGATGGAGACAAAGACAGGGTTAAATTTCCCCACAGTGTTGATAAGCTGCATGTGATACCGCTACATATTTCTGGAAAAAGCTCACTAAAAGGGGGAAGGAGGCCTATGGGGATATAAGAGACTGTGTTGCTATACATCTCAAAAAGAAGGATGTTTGATAGAATGAATCAATTGGCAAAACTGTATTTTGAAAGGAAACGTGGTAATAATATCAAAGATACGGCACATGCGTACAATGACCACCCTTGTTCAAGCAGACAGTCGAGGCCTAGGGGCAGAAAGAGACTTCATTCACTATTCACATGTTTTACATTTTAAACATTGCAAAGAAACTTATTTATCCTTTTATCAAAGACCGCACATATGGTTGTTAGAAATTTATTTGTGATTAAATCTGTAACTATCACAAATTTGTTCAATATTCGGTTATGACTCATACATTGAACCGAGACCGACTTAATCCAAGAGGTTCAGTTCTAGACAGCGCTCCTTCAGAAGTGAAAAACTAGAGCCTCTCGTCAAGGTCATCTTTACTTAGTGGAGGAA
Organism: Aurelia sp. 4 Dawson et al 2005; assembly: GCA_964019985.1. Taxonomy (NCBI): domain Eukaryota; kingdom Metazoa; phylum Cnidaria; class Scyphozoa; order Semaeostomeae; family Ulmaridae; genus Aurelia; species Aurelia sp. 4 Dawson et al 2005. The sequence goes on from OZ026497.1 coordinate 17,627,419, forward strand.
GAGCAGGCCAGAGAATGGAAGCCTGATTTTCTGTTTGGTGTCAGGGACCCGGGGCCAGGGTTGTATCAAGACCAGGGAGCCAGACACCCTCCTTTCACAATTTAATAGCCTGCACACAGCCTCAACCGGCGCTCCCTGGCCTCAACATTGAGGCTGGGCGCAGGCTACAATTTAAGTGAATAAGAACCACCATTGAAACAAAGTGAAATATTGCGCAATATCCCGTTGTTCTGAAGGCTGTCCTCCAGCGAAGGCTGTGGAGTCTTCCAGTCTTCCTGACTCTGTGTGGTGCCATCCCAACTTTGTGCTGTAGGGGAGAGAGGGAAGATACATGATAGCAAAGTAAAAGTGGATCAGATGCAGATTCGAGAGCCCGTTAGGGCACCTACCTCCTCTGCGTGCCGTATCGCTAATGATCTCTTGACGACTGCTTTCTTATTAAGAGAAATTGCAGTGCAAAGCAATACTAAGACAGGCAGAACATTCTCGGATGGGGGTTCTGGTCTCAGGCAGTTCGTCACATGGATTGAACCCCCGCCCATATCCACTGCAGACTTGGGTAGACGGATTGAATGCAACCTTTTGGATTTTGGTAACCATTTGCAGAAAACTACCATTCCACCGCTACCTAATAAGACCTACCTCTGACTCTGCTTCAAGCTCAAGAGAGAGAAGGTTTCGAAAATCAATTGACAATTCGTAGTTAAAACCATCAAAATACCGTTAAAGCTTTCAAGCCAAGTGGACTGATATTTTCGAGTTTTTACAAATTTACACCAACTGTGATGAGATAATATAAATTCAACGTTGAAAAGTTTAAAGCAACAGCATTTCAACATAGGTACCTAAAAATACTCTTGCAACAATAAATGCAAGACAAATATCTATTTTTTCAACGAAATAACGCTTTTGGATTCACAGTGAAACATGGTGATAATAAAGCCCTTTTTTGACTTTCCAAGTCGGGTCGATCTGACTTTTCTCGACACAAAGAAATTTCGCAGTGGAAAGATGGGCCACAGTAGTTGAAAGTGAACCGAAGTTGTGAAATGCGTCGCTGTCTAATCCACTCAACATGAGTACAGTGTGTGGTCAGTCTCGCTGCTGACCCAACTGGTCCATCTCTAGATCGAACCACGAGCAATAGGATAACCACAGGGAAACCAGAATATAATTTTTGCCTCTATTGGAATTTTCTTTCGAAATGATTTTTGTTAAGAATAAGATTGTTTTTCTTTGCCCTAGTGCTTGCTCTAGGTCAAGTTTGTACTCTGTCTCCTGTGTTGTTGTTGCGTAGCACGTAGCATCTTCTTTTTTTCTTCTCCCTTCCCCCCTATGCAGCTTCCGACTTCCCTCCTGCGCATCTGTTTGCTTCGTGCTACGCAACTACAACACAGAGGACTAAAGTACAAATGTGACCGAGGGCAAGCACAAGGGCAACGAAAAACTATTTCACTCTTAGCAACAATTATTGCGAAAGAAAATCTCTACTTTTAACAGCAACTTTATTCTTGTTTCTCTGTTGGATAATTGGTATTTTCGTCTCTGAGTCCTTGATGATGTATTTTGCATTTTTATTTTTGGACGCCTCGCATTCGCTTGTGAGCACCCTGTGGCCCTTCGTCACATGGGTAGATAAAAGCTCATTGCTTGTCAACATAAGAGAGACGCACAACATATCAGATGCAAAACAGACGAGGTATGACAACAGGAAGAACTTCAAGCAAAACGCACACTCACGAATATGAACGAAATCAAACTCACGCAACACTAACAAATTGAGAAGCGCATACGCTAGGAACAATTGGGATAGAAGCACATGTATTTGGAAGTCGAATGTAATGGATTAGTGATTATATCAAGAGTTCGTCATTGTATATAAGCTTAATTTCTTCGACTAACTCTAAGGCCTCCGGTTATCTTGTAGTAAAAGAACGCAGGAAACTGCCAAGCGCCTTGCTCCAGGCAAATATGGGAGTAAAGCAAATGCTTGCGACAAAAATACTTCATGGTGCCGTGACCCGGGAAAAGAGATAAACGATGGCTGAAGAGTTAAAGAAGAATTTAAGAACGCGAAGTGGACACAGACTCGTTGTAAAAAACGCTTTCGCCAAGCATAAAGAATTCCTACCGCCTGCGGGAGCTTCTGTTCCTAATGAAATCAAACCAAGACTTATCTCGTTCAAGAACACACTCATTAGAAAACGAAAAGACTTAGAGAAGATCGATGCTGAAATACTAGAAGCTATCACCAAAGACGAAGAAATCGAGAAAGAGATCTTAGAGCGCGAAGAATTTGAACAAGAAATCGAAGATTACTTATCGTTGATTGAAATCGCTCTCGCTGATGTTGAACGATCAAATGAGCAACCGCAAACGCAATCAACCCCGAGGTTTGAAGACAAAGTTAAGTTGCCCAAACTTTCACTTGCAACGTTCAATGGTGACGTTACAAAATGGACTAGTTTTTGGGACAGTTTTCAGTCAACAATTGGAGATCACGGAGGACTCTCGAAAATCGATAAACTGAAATATCTCGTGAATTCACTAACCGGACCTGCCGCTCAAACGCTCGCGGGATTGCAAATTTCTAATGATAGCTACGACGAAGCAATAGAATTACTCGAAAAACGTTTTGGCAACAAGCAAGTCATAATTACAAGCTTTATGGACAGCTTAAGAGAATTACCAAAAATTTCGACCAGCGATGACATCCGAAGACTTCGAATCCTTTATGACAAGACCGAAGCCGCGGTACGAAGCTTAAAGAGCGTTGGGGTATCATGCGAAAGTTATGGTACAGTATTGTCGCGGGATATCATGGCAAAATTGCCACAGGATATCCGTTTAACGATTTCAAGGAATTTGGAAGACGAGTGGGATTTACAAGGTTTAATCAAGAATTTGGGAGATGAATTGAGTCTACGAGAAAGATGCACGTTAACTTCTGTTACGCCCACGACGTTATCACGTCAAACGCCGCAAAGAGATTCCAGAGGATATCTTGCACAAAATTCAACCACCCCCAAGACATCGACAACATCAACCCTCTTCCTGGGAAATGAAGGATCTTCAAAAAGCAGCCAATTCATTCCAAGTTGCCTTTTTTGTGGAAACAAGCACTTCTCTGCAAGCTGCAGAACCGTTTCCGACCCGAACGCACGGAAGAAGATCCTACGCGACAAACGCAGATGTTTTGTTTGCTTAAAGGGAAATCACACAAGTCGAGAATGTGTATCAAGATCAAATTGTTACCATTGTAATGAACGACATCATGCTGCAATCTGTGGTGCAAATGGAGAAAATCGGAGACCTACAAGAAATTTGCCCGCCCAAGATCCGCCCGCAGCCACATCTACCCCTAACGCGCGTCAGCCGCCGCCAGTCGCGGCTCAAACTGTGAGTACAAATTACACTTCAAATGATTCATTGAGCAATGTTACCTTGTTACAAACAGCTAAAACTGAGGTACATAGCATTGATAACCCAAGAAATAGATGTAACGTGAGAGTAATTTTGGATTCTTGTTCTCAAAAAACTTACGTTACCACAAGATTGAAGGATGAGCTAAACATCCCTTCATTTTCGACAAAAGAAATTCTAATCAAAGAGTTTGGCAACGAGCAAGGTACACTTAAAACTTGCGAAACGATTCAACTAGCCGTACATTGTGCCGATAACTTAACTGTTTACATCAATGCTTTTGTAGTGGATTTGATTTGTAGTCCGCTTTCTCATCAGGCCATAGATTTCGCACAAGCGAATTATTCTCACCTCCGCAACTTGCCGCTAGCGGACAGCGGGGACGGTTCTCAGGATTTAGAAATCGATATTTTGATTGGTGCAGACTTTGTGCACCTTTTTATGCTCGATCAAGTGATACGGGGGGAACACCCCATGAGCCCCGTTGCAATGTCAACACGCTTTGGCTATGTGTTGAGTGGCCCGCTACAAATTCCTTCACAGAACGAATGTTCAGCAAATATTACAGTTGCTCATGTCTTAAAAACTGACACGATTTTAGCAGAAAGGAAAAACGATTTAGAAGACGAAATTAAGAGATTCTGGAATAACGAAAGTTTCGGTGTAAAACCCAACGAAAACCTGGACGATTTCGAGTCTCAAAATCTCATGCAAGACAAAATCAAATTCGATGGTAAACGATATGAAATTTCCTTGCCTCTAAAAGATGATCATCCGATCGTTCCTGATAATTACAGCGTAGCAAAAAGTCGACTTAATTCGCAGTTAGATCGTTTAAAGTTGAAACCTGAAGTATTTGATCAGTACAATTCTGTAATCAAGGATCAATTAAAGTCAGGAATTATCGAAAGAGTTATTGAAAATGAGGAAATTCTAAAGCCAGGCATGACGCATTATATTCCGCATATTGGTGTTGTAAAACAAGAAAGACAAACAACGAAACTTAGAATTGTGTACGATGCAAGTTCAAAGGTCCAAGGAGAAGTTAGTTTAAATGATTGTTTACACCCAGGCCCAAATCTTGCCCCTCTGATTTTCGATGTGTTATTAAAATTCAGAGTGCACAAAATCGCTCTTATCGGAGATTTGGAAAAGGCTTTCTTGCAGATTTCGATTGATCCAAGTCAAAGAGACCTGTTAAGATTTCTTTGGATAGACGAATCTGACCCCGAGAATCCAAAAATTGTAAAGCTACGCTTTGCCAGACTAGCATTTGGCCTCTCTTGTTCGCCGTTTATTTTAAATTCGACGATACGACACCATCTCGAAAATTACGAGGAAAGTGATCCCGAATTTGTACGTAAGGTGATTAGTTCTCTTTATGTCGACGACTTTGCGTCTTCTTTTGCCTCAGAAGATGAAAGTTTCGCCTTTTACGAAAAACTGAAACAACGATTTTCCGAAGCAGGTTGGAATATGCGCAAGTTTAACAGTAACGACAAAAAATTACGAGAGCGCATCGAAGATGCAGAAAATGCACGCATTTCAAATGATCATTCAAAAGCCAAAGAGAATCAAAACATTCTCACCCAAACAGAAAATCGAAATATTTCTCACGCTGTTCAAAAAGAAGACGAAATTAAAGTTTTAGGAATGACATGGAATGCTAAAACTGACAAGTTAAAGTTCGATCTTGCTTCTTTTCACGAAACCGCTGCGCAAGAGAAAATTACGAAACGTTTGATTCTCAGTTCGATCGCGCGGATTTATGATCCGCTTGGTTTGTTATCACCGCTCCTCGTTCCGTTGAAGCGGTTGTTTCAAGACGTTTGTAGATTGAAAGTGAATTGGGACGCCTGTTTACCAGATGAATTCTGTCAAAGATGGCACAATATTGTAGATGACATCCCGCAAGGTTTCAACGTAGAAATAGACAGATCGTTTCTAGGAGATCTTTCGAGTGATGAAATTCGCTCCATTCAAATCCATGGGTTCTCTGACGCAAGCCAAACTGCCTATGGTGCAGTGGTTTACTTGAGGATTAAAACTGACAAAGGAATCGTTACTAAATTGGTATCCGCAAAAACTCGAATAAGCCCATTGAAAAACGAAACAATGCCGCGTTTAGAGTTAATGGCATCATTAATTCTTGCAAGATTAATTACTTCAGTTAAAAATAACTTAAGAGAATGCTGTAAAATCGAATCCATTCACTGCTGGTGTGATTCACAAATCGTTTTGTATTGGCTTTTAAATGAGAACAAAATTCAAAAACAGTTTGTTCAAAATCGCTTGGTTCAAATCCGAAATTTAGTTGCGAACGAGAGCTGGGGGTATTGCCCTTCAGCACACAATCCAGCGGATTTGACTTCTCGTGGAGTTTCCTTTTCAAAAATCGTTGCGAAAAAGTTATGGTGGGAAGGTCCAGAGTTTCTGTGCCAAGAGGAGGAATTTTGGCCAAAATTTGAAGGCACTCAACCTAGCGAAGAAAACATTGAACGTTCGATTGTTCATGAAAACTCTAACACGCTTATGACAACCAACTTGCCTATTCAGAATTTGAATGCTATTATTTCGTGCGAAAAATTCAGCAGTTTCGACAAGCTAATTCGAATTACCGCACTCGTTTTAAGGTTCGTAAATCGTCTGAAGAGAAAAGTTTCGACTGAGGATTCACAAGAATTGATTTCATCTCAGGATATTTCAGAAGCAAAAACATATTGGCACAAAGAGGCACAAAAGGCCTTCGTTAACGACAACAAATTCGAAGAAACTAAGAAAGTATTACGTGTTTTTACTGACGAAAAGGGAGTGATTCGAGTTAAAGGAAGGATTGATGAAGCCCCCTTACCATATGAAACCAAATATCCGGTTTTACTTCCAAAACGACATCATTTCACGCACTTAGTCGTTTACAAAAGTCACAGCGTAGTGAAACACAACGGAGTTAGGGAAACGTTAATGCAGGTTCGATCTGAATATTGGATTTGCAAAGGTCGACAGGTAGTCAAAACTCTCGTGTCAAAATGCGTTACATGTAAGCGTATCATGGGAAAACCCTACGATACACCTTTATCGCCACCGTTACCCAAGTTTAGAGTGTCGGAAGATACCGCATTTTCGAACATCGGTATTGATTTCGCTGGACCATTGTTTGTAAAGGATGTTTATTCGAAAACTGGAGAAATGTATAAATGTTATATTGCCTTATTTACGTGTGCAAGCACTCGAGCTTTACATCTCGAATTAGTACCAGACTTACACGCAAACTCATTTATTCGCGCCTTTACACGTTTTATCGGTCGAAGAGGCTTACCGTCAAGAATCGTATCGGACAATGGCAAGACCTTTTTGGATAGAAACGTTTGTACATTTGTAAATAGTCTCGGGATTGTTTGGTCATTCAATATACCCACTGCTAGCTGGTGGGGTGGCTTCTTTGAGTCGATGGTTAAGTTGACGAAACGATGTTTGCGAAAAACTCTCGGTAACGCGCATTTGACGTACGAGGAATTAGAAACGGTATTGTTAGAGACGGAAGGAGTTCTAAATTCAAGACCATTGACATTTCTATACAATGATATCACAGAACCTCCTATTACGCCCTCGTGTCTGGTTTCGGGACGAAGATTATTGGATAGACCTTCATTTACGCAAAGGATCGACGATTCGAACTACGAAAGTTTAACGAAACGAGCGAAATATTTGAAAACATTATTGTCTCGATTTTTTAGTAGATGGAAGAACGAATATTTACCCTCACTTCGAGAACATGAGAACAAACAAAACAACATCATAAAACGAGTTCCAGAAGTCGGTGACATTGTCACAATTCACAAGGACCTTATTCCTAGGCAACGTTGGGTTCTAGGAAAAATAACTCGCCTCTTCCAAGGAGCAGAGGGAATAGTACGTGCAGCAGAAGTTTTGACTTTTGACAAATCGGGCAAAAAACTACGCGTTAAACGCCCGATCCAAAAACTTTATCCACTCGAAGTACGATGTCCTCAAAACGAGGTGGAAAAGCGACAAGAACTTTCAAACGAAGTATCAATTACGACTGTGAGGGATGAAGACGTGATAGAGAACATTCGAGAACTTTAAGTGATTTTATTGATTGTAATATTTTTTCGCTGTAAATAGGAATCAATGATTGACCCTGGTCAATCATGGGGGGAAGATGATGTATTTTGCATTTTTATTTTTGGACGCCTCGCATTCGCTTGTGAGCACCCTGTGGCCCTTCGTCACATGGGTAGATAAAAGCTCATTGCTTGTCAACATAAGAGAGACGCACAACATATCAGATGCAAAACAGACGAGGTATGACAACAGGAAGAACTTCAAGCAAAACGCACACTCACGAATATGAACGAAATCAAACTCACGCAACACTAACAAATTGAGAAGCGCATACGCTAGGAACAATTGGGATAGAAGCACATGTATTTGGAAGTCGAATGTAATGGATTAGTGATTATATCAAGAGTTCGTCATTGTATATAAGCTTAATTTCTTCGACTAACTCTAAGGCCTCCGGTTATCTTGTAGTAAAAGAACGCAGGAAACTGCCAAGCGCCTTGCTCCAGGCAAATATGGGAGTAAAGCAAATGCTTGCGACAAAAATACTTCACTTGCTTCCCGGCACGTGTTTGTCGTTTTTGTGTTCACTTGGAAAGATTCATCTGCTTTTTATAAAGATTAACAAACAGACCTTTGCACAATAACGCAGCAATCTATTGAAATACTGACTTGCTGTTTCGCCTCGCTTTTAAGTCACCCAACGGCGTGCGTCTCTAACGGTAACTAACGAAATTTATTAGCAGTGTTTAGTCTTGGAAACAGAGTGCCTTGTTTGCAGCAATGAAATTTACTTCGTTTTAGGAATGCAGGCTTCACCTCAAATTGAATTTTACTTTGTGTAAAGGTCTATATCTGAACACAGATTGACATCATAGCTTCGAAATCGAAAAGGAGGCTCAGAATAGGGTCCCACAAGTATCTGTGTTAGGATCATTGCTCTTTGATATTTGTCTAAATGATATTTTTCTGTTTTTAAACAAAAGTGAAACATGAGAATGCACATGCAAGCTTCTGTTCAAGCAGTATGCTGCTCGGTCCTTGGAATTTCTCAGTTCTCAGTTAGGGAAGTGTTCTACCTACATAAAAATCTCAGTGCAGTTTTCGTATGAAATAATACAGGGCCCAGTACAATAGATGAGCCAGATTGTCGATTATTTCTAGAGATTATTTGGAGTATCAAACTTCGAACTGCTAATTGATAAAAACACATATTCCTACACGTACTTTTTTTAAAGAAACTAATAATTGGGGCCAGTACTGGGAGATTGTTTCTGAAAATCAACACATCTGTACCCCCCCCCCCGACCGGGCATTGAGAAAAAGATGTTTTGCAGCCTTTTAGATGTTTATAGATTAAGCAAGTAGTTTCCAAGTAGTATGATAGAGAATAAAAGTGAGAGTAGGACGTGTAGGAGTTTCTTATTTTTCGGTGATCCGAGACTCGTTCAGGTCAACGTGAAGTGATGTCATTTAAAATTACGTCATTTCGCACTTCTTAGCAGATTGAAATATGTAGCCTCGCAGAATAAATGACAAAAAATTGGAAAAAGTACTACACACCATTCACTACAGTGTAGTCTCTTAAATAATCCACAATCATAACAGCCCGGACTTGTCCTTTAAGCCTTCCTCTGCTGTGCTATATCTTGAACCCTGACATGAACCTGAGAGATACCAATTGACGCATTATTTGACCAAGTAATCAAAGGCTACAAATATTGAACATATTTTAAAGAGACTTGTTCATATTTGCAGAGCAAATGTTCGTGCTTAGGCTTAATTATCTATTTCTTAATAATCAAATAATTATTCAGTAGAGTTGGAAAAGTTATGCTTGACAATGTAAAGAGTTCCGGTGTGCTTGCCTCTACATACCTTGAAACTGATAGCCAATTGACGGGCAGGCAAATGTTTCGAAATGACAAAAAGCAAGTTAAAGTTATTTCAACTATAGCTCATGAGTCTAGACTTTATAGAACACTGCAACTCAATGTACGTAAAAGCAGAAATTTGAAGTCTCCGAAACCCAGGAGGAGTGGGGAGATTTACCTAGGTATTCCATCCGTTTTACAATGCATTTTAGAGTATCTTTTCCACGATAGAATCCTAATTTATGGATCTAATTTCTAGCGGCATTCAATGTTTTCAGGATTTACCCGCATGATTTTTGGTAAAAGATCATTTAACAGTATATGTTTGGCTTTTCCGGATTTATGGGTATGCTTTTCAGAACTTTTTCTGCATTCATGGGCAGTGGCGTAACGGAGCAGCTCGGGGCCCTTAGTAATTTAGCTATAGAGGGGCCCCCTGATGCCACAGATAGATGAGCAATTTTGACAAATTTTCAACATCAAAGCAGTATTTTTATTCGCCGCAAATGGCGAACCCACCACATCAAAACCTCCATAACCGGCGCCTATGGAAGTTTTATATGTAAAGGCACGTTTGCACAAGAAACACATTGGGGGCACGTGGCTGAGCGAAGCGAGCTACATTTATCCCCTTACGAAAATTTTCTAAACCAGGCTCTTTAGAATGTCGGAAAACGTATATCCTATAGAAAAGGATTTTTGTTAAGTCATCTGCTAGAGCATTTATGTTCTCTAGAAAGAAAGAAGGCATCTTTGAAAAGTTGCTTTTTACATCATTTATATTAAACCAAACTTGCGTTCAGTTCAAATAAAGAAGGTGCTCAATTCATTTGAAGTTTTGGGGTCTCTTTGGCGGGGTTTTAAAGTATTCAGTACAAAAAGCTACATCAGTACACTGTTGAGACTCATAAGGGGCTCCTTGGGGGCCCCTAAAGCTTGGGGTCCTTAGGAGTTGCTCTAACCCCAACCACCGTGCGTTACGCCACTGTTCATGGGGTATTTTAGGGCTTTGTATCGCACAACCCATGTACCATACAAACTTAAGTGGGCTCCAAATCTTGGAAAATTCTCAATGGACGAGTCATGAATGTGCTCAGAAGGAAATCCAAGTTTGGAATCTTTTTCTCATATATTTCAGTTAAAAAGTTACAAAAAACTTTACTACTCATGCTGCTGTCTTTATGCTAATACTAAGACGATACAGCTAGAAGTTACAGACGATACAAAAGGCTGTGTTTGCCCAATGACAATTTCATAGAATTAAAAAAACTGACTTAATCCAAGTAAAGCAAAACATGTAAGTACCATATAACCACCACGAAAAGAGTATTTACTGAAAAAAAGAATGGGTGCACATGGGCGTAGGGAGACATAAATTTAGGGGGCTGCCCGATAAAAAATCCATTGTCTATGAAGATTTTGCTCTACTTTTCCTGCACGATTTAGGCACATTTTTGCAAATTTCTCCAACGTTGAGAGCCAGCAGCCCCCTAGCACATACTCGTCTAAGCCTATATGGTTGCATGGCTTGTGATTGAGTATAAATTTTTAGTCACACAAACCATTGGATAATACATAGAATTTACAGTAGTATATTTTTCAAAATCATCATGACAGTCTTACAACAATGCAAGAATAAGAAGTGCATAGAGCCCTGTTTCAAAGACTGGTACATCCAAGGCTATTTCACTCTCTTTTTGCGCATAGTACAAAATCCAAAACTGCCAGCGCTGTAGGTAAGAAATACATAAATCAATGTTCATTGTGTTGTGGTTAAGTCCAGTGGCAGATTTTTTTCAAACTCTGACACTGTGTGCTTAACTGGCCATTAGAGCGCTTGAGAAATGTTGTGCCGCTTTCATCGAGTGTATTTAGAAATTACCGTCTGATATCTGATTAAAAGGGAACTTTGGCCAGAGATCATACGGTCAATTATAGGCTTTGGCCTGACTGTGCACAGATCGAGAAATCTCGACTATTTGCTGACCACTAGGCCTGCTTGGATTCTTTCTGCAGAGCAAAAACTCGATGATAAACTTCAAACAAAACGGAAAATAGCCATAGTTCTAAACACTGTAAACAAATACAAATAAAACTATATTGACATTGGACCGGTGGGTACAGTAGGGCCCCGCATTTAAGAAACCACGTAAAAGAAACTTTCAGGCTACTGAAAAATGATTAGTCCCCCTACCTACAAGAAACTCTTTGAGGCTCACACCCAATGTACAGTTTTTTGTATTTGAAGTGCCATCAAGTCTGATGGTTCTGGCAGCATTACGATTCATATATGGTTCATAAGAAATCGCGAGCAAGACATCTTGGATTTAGCAGATTTTTGCCTAAGTTTTAATGGATGTTCTTGACAATCATTGATAACATGCACATGGCTAAGTATGGCTATACGTTTCTTTATTATAAGAAACTTGTTTATAAGAAACTAGTACTAAGATGGCCAAAATTTTAAGAAACTCTTCTAGTACTATGTTTGAGAAGTACTAAGAAACTTTTCAAAGTTAAAAGCATGGATATCATAGCATTTATTCTTGAGCAATATTATCTAACCATGTGTGTTTTTAACATAACAAAACACTGTTTATTCCTTCATGATGTTTTAGATTTAGATGTCAAAAAACATATCTGCAGAAGCGTTAGCGACCACATTGATAATTCCGAGGATAATTCATGATTCAAAAATTAAGAAACCGATTAAGAAACTTTAGTACTAAGATGGAGGCAAAATTTCATGTTAAATTAAGAATTTTTTAGTACTATGGCCTGATCCAAGTTTCTTATAAAAAACATGTAGTATATATAACTATCTATGGATATCCCCTCTTTGTCGTAACTTACTTTTCTATCACTCTCCACAAAAGAAAGTTGGAAACTTTAGAAACTTGAGCCTAAAAACATTAGAGTTATCATAGAACTGAGAAACATTTTCCAAATTTCCAAATTTCCGAATTTCCAAAACGTAGCCTATTTTCCAGACCCATTTCCTCTCGTTTCAAAAAGGTCTGGAACACAGGCGACCAAAACAAAGCTGCTTAATTGAAGTGGTGTGCATATTTGCCGCATACTCTTTATTGCACAGCTTACCAAACGTGTTAAGCTTTTCTTGACTCACCCGGTATGCTTTTAATCAAGGGATCTATACCAAGGCAAAAAAGTAATTGGACAAATGAGGCAAAGGTAGATCCAAGTGACAATCATAGCCAGTTATTTACCGGCTCGATTTCGATTCTTTCCTATGTTTCCCAGTCCCAGGTTTGAATTTGAATGAACTAGACACTTCTCAAAACTAACCCACGGAGATTAGCAAAACACTGCTCCAACACCTTTAGACCTCTAGAGGCTTATCAGCTGCTCAGAGAACGTATTGTGGTTCATGGAAGAAGCTCTCACACCGAGAGAATTCACTTAAAAACGCTTTTTATGGCCCTTGATAAGTCGGTGATATCTTCAAGGTATTCTATGCTTGAAAACGGATTTAAGGCTTGTAAAATTCACACTCTCCGCATTAGTTGTGCAGCTCTGACACTGGGTGTCGTCACAGTATCAAAGTAAAGCAGAACATACAAAAAACTACAGCCGACTTCAGCCTGCTAAAATAGCGTCATTTGGACTGTCAACTGTTTCTGCATGACTTGCTCGTGTCGTGCCATGCATCAACGACCACTTGTCATACCACACACTGACTTGAACAAGGTTCCTATCCTCCGCAACTGTTAAAAAAAGGATTATTGAATCTACGGCTTTCCTACTCCAGCAACACAAACATGGCATAGCTTTTTTGAAGGACATTTTCTGATTATCCGGCAGACCAATTTCACTTCGCTGATGGTGGAGTTCTAGGCCTAACTAGAGATGGCGCCAGGGAAGAAATGCTGTGGGCACAAATCGAGCGAGGCAAGCAAAATTTTTACGTACCACACCTTTCTGGTTGGCTCAAACTTCGACAAAACTCTCTAAAAACACGACAAGCAAGACATGGAAGTGTTGACAGTGCATAGCAATTTTCAGAAATTCAAGAGCCGACGGGGGGGCTCAGTGAATTTTTGGGGAGCTCCTGCCTCCAAGCTCCCCCGGTCGCACCATCCTTGGGCCTAACTGGCTGTTAGAACTGCTAGAAATTTTTTCTTTCTGTTTCCTTGGGCCCAGCTTTCCTCACATGTTCGTAGTTATCGCTACTGTACTGACGGACTGTTGGAGCAAAAAAGTTGCGGTAACTGGGACAATTTCGTAAGTCTACCCGAGTCTACCTCGCATGCGGATGAGTTTGAAACGTTGAAAATCCTTACATATGGGTCTCAGAATCTATTCTTGCCACTAAAATGGGTAGCCTTTTTACTTGCAATGAAAAAACTTATCAAGTTTAATATTTACAACTCGCTTTTCAATTTAGATTTTGATCGTTTTAGCTCTGACACTTGGTTGGTTGCAACTTAACTTCATATTGTACATTTAAAACGAAATGAAACTTGATTTCTGGGAAATTCATCAGGCTTTCCCAAAAATCCTTAGAAATGGGTATGAAAATCGACCGAAAATTTTTAAGGCCTTGTTCAGACAAGGTCGTTTGGGTTGTTAGGTTCGTGCAAAAAGACCCAAAAGACAAAGACTCGGAGTTTGAGTCCTTTGTCTTTGGGTCTTTCTGCACGAGCTTAACGACCCAAACGACCTAGTGTGAACCAGGCTTAAGAATGGCTCTTCCTCTGGAATGTTTGGTGGTACATTCCCGTCATCCTAAGACTTAAGTTGCCCCCAGAGAATAAAACTTGTTCCTGAAAGAACTGAATTTCTTAACGCCCATAGCTAAACTCTACTAGGCAGTTACCTCTCATTCGTTCATCACAGTTGTTAGAGCAATGTATAGTTGTTGGAAGGTCGAGTACCTTGCATTCAACACTTATATCCCTCCTTTGGTCTTGTCATAAGGATTCTTGTCATCGTCCATTTCGACATTCATCGTCCATGATAATAGTCCATTTCGACATCAGAGGATTAACTCTCGTGTCTTTTTCTCTTGCAGGCTGAAAAATGAAGACTGCTATCATTTTATCAACTCTGTACTGCCTCTGCTCTGGATTCTATATCAGTTGTAAGTAGCAAGTCTCTTCTTTACGAAATTGACTTATTTTCAAACCAGGGAAAATTCTGGTATGAATAAAGATGATGCAATGGTGAGGTCTAAAGGAGACCATAGCTATGAAGAATGCTTTGAAGATGCCAGGTTGATCAAAGATGGATGACTTTTGAAAGCATTTAGCTATGATGCCATTTTTCAGATTTCTATTAACTGATAATATGGAACAAGGTACTAGAAGACATGGCCTTCAAGAAGGGTACGGACAATTTTCCCCAGGGCCTCAAGTCTAGGGAGCCTCACAATTGAAGATTTTTAACATTTTGGCTCCAGGGAATGTTCTGAAATGCATTTTACGCTACTCAAATGAGGGCGCGATTGAAGAGATTTTCCGTTCAATGCGCTCGCAAGGGGCTTCATTTCGTAGCATAGCACCATGGCCTCCAAAACCTCTCGGTGACCCTGCTAGAAGAAGAAGGAGGCCAAAACCGGACAGATTTTTCAGCATACTGAGGCTTTTCAAAGTTACGCTGTCAACAAAATGTGACTAGCTTTATGGGATACATTAATTTCCAAAATTTTCGGACGTTTTAATTTTCGGACAAATGAGTAGTCCGAAAATATGATTGTCCGAAAATTTAAGTGTCCGAATTTTTTAGTGGTCCGAAAATTCAATTGTCCAAAAAGTAACGTGTCTGAATTTTTTAGTGGTCCGAAAATTTAATTGACTGGTAAATAACAATGACAAAAAATTTCTTTGGATAAGAAATGAAATTCTATTGTTGTAATGGAGGAACGTTGGAAACCTCGATGAAGGACAGGCAATGTCTCAATGAAACAAAAACATAATAATTTTTAGTGAACTTGAAGATTGTGACGGATCTTATGAAACTGATATGAAATCCTGGAGTGCTGAAATTCTGATCATTTAGGAAACTCTCAGCACTGACTCAAATTCTAAGTTCCTAATAAAAGACGTATATTTGACCTGTATTATTGTTGTTACTCTCATTATCGTTGATGTTATTGTTGTTACATGAGGGACAAGTCTTTTTGCCCCAACTTTAATTCATGATTATCCTTATAATGCTCATATTTACACTTGATTACTATGCTATTTTCCGTTTTCAGACATAGAGTGAAGAAATTTAACTATATCTGGTGCATGATTTGCCTACTCATTATCAAATCGTATAAGTCCGAAATTTTATTCACCTGTTTGAAAATGTCCGAAATTTTGTCCGAAATTTTCCGAAATCGATAATAATTTCGTCCGAAAATTTTGTCCGAAAATTAGATGTCCGAAAATTAAACGTCCGAAAATTTTGGAAATTAATGTAAGTCACACGAAGCATGCACGAAGTTAGGCTGGATTTATACGTCGCATAATAGTCGCGTCGAATAAAATTCAATTTGAGTCGACTAAAAATGCTATTAAATGCGACCATTATGCGACTTGACTTTAGACGTCGCATTTAATTCATTTTTCAGTCGAACATAATTCAGTGCGCATGCTTGATTGAGACTCTAGTCACAGGAAATAAAAGCAACATCCCAAGATGGCTACAAGAAAACATGTGGTTCAAATTTTACAGCAGCATTTCGTGTCACTAACTTCTTCTTAAGATTTCTTCGTCTGGATCCACTGCCAAGTTAGTCTCCTCGCTGTTTGCACTCTCTTCGCCATCTCAACCATGCTAATTGTACCTGCACTTCTTTCATCAAATTCATCTACCAGACCTGTCTAAACTATTGCTGTAATAAATTCCTGAGCTTTACTCACTACCACTGTTTGATACGCAGCCATCCTTACCTCTCTTTATGATAAATATTGGCGCACAATCTTTCATCTTCGACTAAAACAATGGAAACGTGCAAAGAACAATACCAAACACACAGCAAACATTTGCATTTAAGTCGACTCAAATTGAATTTAATGCGACATCTAAAGCCAAGTCGCATAATGGTCGCATATTCGACTGGATGAGTCGCATATTCGACTCTGAGTCGAATGGAATACAAAATTGGCTTTATACGTCGCATAATAGTCGCATTTAATTCATACTTAGTCATTTTTTTGACCAGCAATTTAATTCGACACGACTATTATGCGATGTATAAATCCAGCCTTAGCCACACTCTGATGATAGCGTAAGTTTAGAAGGCGTCAGTGTGCTGAAAAATTTGCCTTCATTTTGCATCGGCTTTTCCCTTTCAACCTTATTTTTTAGTATTCTGTAGTATAAACACTAGTGCTGGCAAGACAGCGAGAAATATCACAAAAATACTTCAATCTTTCGGCTTCTAGCTGAAAGTTGAATCATTCAATCTGTGAAGTAATCTTGGTGCTATGAATCTTCAAAACTGGGAACTTTTTTCTGGCTCACCCGTTATGCATGGCCAACATATCAATTTAAAGACAAAAATCGATCTACCAAAAACCGGTTGCATCGTTCCCAAACTGCCAACGATTGCATAGAAAGGCTTCATCTCTCAAATCATCGGAACAAGGTGAAGATCTTTGACTAGATTTGTGAGCTATTTAGTCCTGCATCGTATGTATGTATGTATATTTTTGCCATTAGAAATTAAATTACAATATAAAATTAATAAAGGGAAAGTGTTCTAAATTACAGGAAGATGATATTTACAGGCAAAAAGTTGAAATGAAGGTTAAAAACACCGCAGGTTAAAAATGGCAGGGATATCGTTAAAAAGGGCAATATGACCTTGTTTCCATAATGGTCCCTCCGGAGGTGTTATAAAAAAAGAAAATTGTTCCGGAAAAAAGGATCTCGTAGAAAAATAATTATCATTCCGAAAGGATGTAAACTAAACATGTCCGTAGGCTGATTTTGTGTTTTCAATGATATATGTAGGGGCTATCATCTTGACTTTGGAGATCATTAAAGGATTTATCTTTGATCTTACGTTTGAAACAGTCGATGTTGTTTGCAGATTTTAGGTTTGATGGTAGATTGTTCCACATTTTAGGTCCGAGATATGAGAGACAATTTTGCCCTATGCTCACGGTAACAATTAAACTCTATAATTCGTCTCTGGATTTATAGGTCTGCACCTTCTTCTGGCTTTCCGTAGCTTCGCCCGTGTAAACCATGTCCATTCCCTTTGCTGGAATTATTCCCTGAATCATAATGCAATTTCTCCTACACAGCAAAAAAGACTACTGACAATGTCGCTCCCTTAACTGGCACTTGGGTAACAGAAAGTGGTACATATATTGACATAACACAAAATGCGGACGGGTCTCTAACGGGCAAATACTACAGTCTCGGGGTGGATGGGAATGCTGCTGAAAGCGAAGTTATTCATGGACAAGCTGGTGATGGAAAACCTACGACTTTTGGGATGGTTGTTGCTTTCAAGGTAATGAATATTAATTGATGCTTAATTTTTGGGCCATCTGATACGTCCCATTTTGGTTAGGGGCCAAAAAGCCAAGAAAAGCGACGAAATTGGCCAGAATTGGGGAAACCCGAGAAAACCGCGATTAAATTAAAGTTGGAGCACAATCCCCATCCCGAAACATGATATTTGTGACAGAATACATCAAATAACACTACTCTACAGAATAAATTCGCAAAATATTGTAATTTTGCTACTTTTTCGCGAAAATTGGGATTTTGGTATTTTCGATTTTGCCGGGGTCAGCCCCAGAAAATCATCTCCCTCCCCCTCATTTGTCGAAATATTTCAATCAAACTCAAATAGGAATATCAAACAGTCAAAGAGTTTCACTGCCATAATCCTTCTCTTGACAGAGTTATTGAAAAAATCTACTAGGAAGGCAAATCACCCCCAGCCAAAATGGGGTTAGTTTGTCCCAGGTGAGGCAATAAAAGGCCCCTCCGGCCCCTCCGGCCCCTCCGGCCCCTCCGGCCTGAAATTATAAGGAATTTCGTAGAGAAAGCCCATTTGAGGAAGCTTCAAAAGCGGCCCTAAACACAGAGGAGGCTGGTTTGTTTCTCCAAGTACGAAGATGGCAAAATATTCCGTTCTTAACCAGTGAGTTTAAGTACTTACGGTCCCCTGAATCCTCCCTTTATGTTGCTTCAATGTAAAGGGTTCATCCTTGAAGGTAAATTCGCCCTAGCGGATACATAAATTTACAGTAACCACGAGCTTAAGAGTCACTGATAAGGGATTGGTGTGCTATGTAGACACATACTTCTGGTAGATAAGTAGTTAAGATTTGACATGGGATAAAACTTTCATTCAGGAACATCCAAATATCTTATCTAGATTGAATAACAACAAAAGGATGTACTGTGGGACACAGGGGTGGTCATGTCCCTATGGGGACAGTGGTTCTAGGTCTGTCCCTAAAGTTGGCTTTTTTTCTCTGATTCAGGGCCAGCTCTGTCCCCAAAAGTTTGTTTTTATTGCTTTTAGAGAAGTTGGTTTTTTCCCTCCTATTTTTGGACGATCTGTCACTGGGCAAGGTTTGTCCCAAAAACCAGCTTGCATGAGCATTTGTTAGCACTGTTTTTTCTTTTCGATTGCAAGACAAAGCTGAAATTCTTTTTGGCTTATTAGTTTATTTCTTGAGATCCACGGACAAAAAGTTGGGTGCCATCGTTGGAAAATTTGGCTTTTTGGGGGTAAAATCCAGAAAATCTATGGACATCTGGCTTTGGATACTTAATTAATTAAGGACATTTCGGAATCACGTTCATTAGCGCATAACGAATGTAAGGAAATAAGAAGCATAAACAAGAAATAATTCATAATAAGAGCAGAAGCCTTTATCAACATAAATTTATTATCAACATAAAATTAAACTATTAAACTACCTATTACAGTACAGGCCCCATACTTAACAAAAGCACCTAAAGAAACTCACTGAAAAATGATTAGCCCGCTTAAGATCAGAACAAAACGCTGAACAAAGAGTCAATTGGGTCAGGATAAGGGGCACTTTCCTTGCCTGAAAGCCTGAAAGGGGCGCCAAAGCTGAATTTTTATCATGAAAGGGGCAGTTGCCCCCATCTGCCCCCTAAATCCGCCATGAAAGGCGGAAGAAGCCTGAAATGAAAGCGATGAGAGAACTAAAAAGGGACAATAACGCTTATAACGAGATGGGAGTTTTTGTTAATAAGATAAGGAAGTCTTACAGAGCCACTATAGCCTAGGTGCTTTGCAGGAACGCTGAAAATTTTTACTGTTTGAGAATCAAATCTGGTCCGAAAGGGTGACGGGGCAGTTGACTGTTTTTGCAATAATTCCATACCGGGTGAGAAGATTCTTTTGCAAGAATTTTTCTTCTGTACCAGCCATGTCATATGATATATTTTGCACTGTCCTTTAGTATGCAACATTATGAGATATTTAAGTTCGCAAGCTTGAACTGGGGGCTTAGATGTAGCTTCCAAACTTGTTTGACTTTTCATTGGGAATGAAAACTTGACACTTTCTCCATTTTTCTTCCAGGATGGCAAATCAACAAAAGCCTGGACTGGTCAATACCAGTTCTGCGGAGGCGAGGCTACGCTCATGACAAGATGGATGCTGACATCACTGTCAAAATCATGTGGAAGCCAGTGGAAATCTAACCATAGTGGTGAGGACATATTTGTGCGCAAATCCGCAGGGAAACGAGGCTCAAAACGAGGACATTACATCCGAAAAGTGTTTAACAAAATACTGAGAGAGCATTTGGCGAAGAGACTGACAAAGAACTAATAGGGAAGAACAAAGAAATACACTCTTATGGTCGAATGACACATGCTCCTGGAAATGTAGGTGTAGCCAGGCTGAAAATGGATGAACGTTCCATGGCAAATTAAAACCAATTTTCTTTTATAGACGAATTTTATCACTGGATCTCAGGGATGAGCTCAACTTATCGTCTACATTCTTGGACTTAACCTCAGTAAGGTCCTGTCGATAAGGGTTCTGGCAAACGATTTCCAGAATAATGCACAGTAAAACTCTTGTTGTAAAAGATTTTGTTGAAATATCCCTGGAATAACACACAGTGGGACACTTTGGTTATAAATAGACTGTTTGCACGGACGATCTAGCCATGTTTACGAAGGCTTTACCAAAAAGAAATGGATCTGAAGGCGCAAAAATTAATGATGATAAAATATTTCTTCGTCTACTGAGTAAGATTAACTCATAAGATTAGAGAGAATTAAGACATGACACGCATATTAACAGTACAAAATCAAGGTTGCTAGGTGGAGATTTTTTACAAGTTGATTTTAATACTGCTCCTTCACTGTAGCTCTCTTTATTGCTAATCTTTGAAAGATGCAGATGGTATGATCGAAGCGACATGTTTCATATAATAAGTCTTTCCACAAATGATTAAAGGCTTTTAAAATTTGATTCACAAATGCACAAAGGCATTTTCAGGAGCATGCTTTCATCAATATCCACGGGCTGTAGGAAACCCTGAATGAAAAATAAGGTTTTCATATAGCATACATTATAGCGGTATATCAGTTCAGGGAAATAGCGAAACTGCGACTCTGTACAAGTCTAATGGTACATTCCTAATTTATTATATCCTGGCTGATGCATCAAGTGGCAACTTTCATTCCCATGCGTTGCGGGTTGACGTGAACTAACATAACAGTGTCTCCCAATGCCTCTAAGGTCACGTCAATCTGCCATTTGGAGACCAGAATTGCTACTTGATCAATCAGAAATGAAATAATGGATCAGAAACGAAGAACTAAATACAGTTCAATGATTTATTCATTAGAAAATCTTGTTTCAAGTTTGGAGTTTCCTACAGGCCGTGCAGTATATCACGCCGAATAGATTTCACCACTTCCTTGCCTGGATACTACGGGACATTGAGCGACAAGAACACAGGGTTCACAGGCTTTGTTTGTTTAAAGGGCTGTATACGATTTTATATTATTTAACAGGACTGTGTCTATAAAGGATTTTCATTTAATTTGAGATTAATTATTGTACGTATCGCTGGGAATAGCCGTGCTAAGTTTGAGCTCATGTTTTAGCTGGTAAAAGTAATGTTGAAAGAAAGGCATTTTATATTGTTCGCATTGTAGGATGGTTAAGTTATTCTATTCTAAGCTGCACTATTGCAAATTGTGGATGCTGTTTCTTTGCTCAAAGTCTTCGAATGAGAGCTTGGGGGGGAGGGGTGGTTGCAGTAGCTCGAGTATTTGCAAGAATTTACAGCTTTGAGCAGCTTCGTCAGTCTCAAAATACCGCAACACTTGGTATCTCATTTCCATGGGCATTGCAATAAGTACGAATCTTTTCCATCGATCAAATCTTACAGTACGTTACACTGTATGTACTTAGGCAATACGCAAAAGGGTTGGTATGTTTGTAATCAGGGGAGTACTCTGGATCAGAGTATGTTTTAGTTTTATTGGTATTTTTATGATTTTTTGAAAAATCTGAAATGAAAAAGAGAAAAGAAAAAAGAGAACAAAAGGAAGGAGGTTAAATTTTTTGCTGCCTCCGTTTGTCTAATTTTTTAATTTTTTCAATTTAAATCATTCAAAATTCTAAAGGGGGATTTTCAAAATTCTAAAAAATACTCTGATCCAGGGTAACAGGGGAGATAAAATTTTGAAAAAAACGTGAGACGAAAAATCTCAGCAGTGCGACCCCATGAAGATCTATTTGAGGTGAACTTTGGGGAGCTTGCTGAGTCTATCAAATGCTATCATGGGTCGCAGGAAACTAAGTAATAGTTAAAAGTATAAACGTAAACATACCTGTGTCTTCATAGTGGCTTCTTCCGCCTTTCTTGGCCGTCTTTTGCTTCCCTGCCGCAGCTCAATTCATTGCTTCAAGTTCGTAGTGGCCTAATTCAGTTTCTCTGCAAAAGCGAGGCTGCCCTCGTTTGCGGCGAGGGCAGTCTCGCCTTTGCAGAGAAACTGAATAAGGACACTACGAACTTGAAGCCATGAATTGACCTGCGGCAGGGAAGCAAAAGACGGCCAAGAAAGGCAGAAGAAGCCACTATAAAGACACAGGAATGTTTACGTTTATACTTTTAACTATTACTTCGTTTCATGCGACCCTTGTTGATAACAATACTTTCCAGTATCGATAAGGTCTACCCTGTATAAACATGTATATTATAGACCCATGATGCTATACGGTCCATAGCAAAATACTACCACTGAAATCATGTCTTTCTCTGTTTATTTTATTTGACTGAGCGCACTCCGAGGTTTCAAATCTATCCTTCTGAAAGGCAAATCGCTTGTCTTCTAGGAAGGCCGACTCTCTTACTTTATAAAATTTGTCCTTGCTGTAAGAAAATAGGGAAAATACCCTGGGTACCAGAGCCTCTGAAAACAGATGATTTGGCACCTAGGGTATTAGACACAATGCACTAACTACGTGAGGCATTTTTAGAACAAAAGATTAAGCAATTTCGCTGCAGCAACCTTCCTTCAAGAATCTGCTGCAATGTGTGAAAAAAGACAATGTCTTATTCTGCGATGTTTTCTGCTGCATAATGTAAGAGGGTGGCAAAGGGGGCTCCGGATCATGAATCAGGGAATAAAATGTTAAATTTCACGTTTCACGTTAAAGAAATATAGCACTTTCACGTTTTTCACGCAAATGAATACTGGCTTTTCACGTTTCACGACAAGAAAATATGGTCTAAAATTATGACAATTCACGTTTCACGAAATACTCTTTACCACCCTCATGCAACTATGCTATCAACCTATTTGCGGTTCAAGAAAAGGGTATGGATCGAACGATATTCTTTTCAGATTTTGAAACCAAATGTTCCATTGAATGGTGTCACAGCTGTTGTCAATATGGTGCACATTTAATAATTCTTCAAATTTCGACAGAATTTATAGACTGGCGTTTACGATCGACTTTTACACTAAGGTTTGCAGTGAATAAATTTTTATAAAGATGCATTGTGTTCTTCAATGGAATCCCCGTAGGACTTTTAACAGATTCTTATTTTGGATGCTATATATTTTGGTAAAAAGCTCCTGTCTGCCATCTTTACCATAATCATCTATGAAGGTGGGGGTCGTAGGGGGGGGGTGTCAAAAACTGCTAAAGGGCCACAATTTAGAAAATCATAAAGCAGCCTCAAAATTGAGGTAAAACCGTCATAACATATTTCCAACTTTTGCACATCTCAGTTCTATATCGCAGCTGACAGCCTCGTTATCATTTTGCACCGGTACAAACGAAAATTGGTGGAATTTTGAATCGTGCTGGGCAATTTTTCGTAGCCTTACATTCAGTTTTCGTAATAATTCGACTTCTTAATGCATAAATCAAGATAGGAATCAAATGTTTCAACCGATTTTTGCTCGTAGCCTATGGCCGGAAACCTTCAAAGCCTCATTTTAACGGACCAATCAGACAGCGAATAAGCGAGGAAGACAGAAGAAATGTGTGAAAATTTTTCTCAACATTACCTACCTTCATAAAACGCAACCAGGACAAAAAACTGCAGGAAATTTCCCGAATTTTTTTGAAGATTTCTACTCACCAGTTGTTTGGGTATCCAGGTTTGGATGCCGGTTTAAATACCTCACAGTTTGGTGGAGATATAGTGTTTTCCGATAGGCAACATCGGACGAGGCTTGCCAAGCCTTGTTTACGCCACTTCAAGTCAGGTGATAAAACCTCTTGAGAAAACCTCCTTTCAATTTCATTACTAATTTCGAACCATGAAAACTTGTGCCATGAATGCAAAGAGTAGTATAATACAGAAATTTCTCAAGAGTGTTGCCATATGACTTGAAATGTGTGAACTAACCGAAGCAAATTTCTTCAGTTCACAAAGAAATCGAAGGGGTATTGAATTTTGAACCAAAGAAACTGCGGTGGACGGACAATAGCAAGAACAATTGGAAACGTAGATATTTGCCGCTCTGGGATCGTTCCTGAAACAATCACTTTTGTTATTGCAATTGTTTCTAACCCAGAATCTCTATTGTTTAAGGTTGAGTGCCTTATCGGTTTTGGAAAGGCCATAACTTCGAGAAACCATGAAATATTCAAACCGGCATCCAAATCTGGATACCCAAACATCTGGCGAATAGATTCTTTCAAAAAAAATCCGGGAAATTTCCAGCAGTTTTTTGTCCTGGTTGCGTTTTATGAAGGTAAGTAAAGTTGAGAAAAATTTTCACACACTTCTTCTGTCTTCCTCGCCGATTCGCCGTCTGATTGGTCCGTGAAAATGAGGATTTGAAGGTTTCCGGCCATGGGCCACGAGCAAAAATCGGCTAAAACATTTGATTCCTATCTTGCATAAATCCTCAAACCGTTGAGAAAGAAAGAAACCGTAAATCCGTCAATTTTTGCGGCTGTAAACCGTAAAACCGTTCTAAAAAGGCTAGAAACCGCAAGCCGTCAGGCCCTATGGCCCCACATCGAGGTATTTTTGTCTGCAGCAAACATCATAAAAAGGCCATCAAGTGTTTCTAAGTTTCTAATTCATTACTTTCGAATTCTATACTCAACTGGGGACTAAATCATGACTCCTTTAACGTCTTATTTACTGTATAATCTAATGCACTGTATGAGGTGAAATAAAACCCTATCGATGCCTTCATACTTGATAATAATATTTCCTTACTTCGTTTGCATCAATAAATTACCACGCTTCTACATATGTACAATCTAAAATGAGTAATGAATTCGCAGTTTATATGTAATAATAATGATGATAACTGACCTCAGTAATCATACCAATATTACCGGATGACCAAAGGGGGAAGAACGTATTGATGGTTAACGACGTGGAAAGGGAACAGAAACAGCTCATTTTCAAGAATAACCCAAAACATACTGAATCTAGGCCTCAAGAAGCTCTCCTTCGAAAAGGGTTGTGTCTCCTAGGTTTGTTACATTCCGAAAATGGTTTCTTCACGGTTTATGAAAATCGGTGTTGTTGCAATGTGGAAATTTTAAGGGACAGATGCACCGACCGAAAACACAAAATCTACCGAAATTTGGACCTCCAGAGGCCCTCGAAGGTGAAATTTCTAGGGAACAAATATTCCTTTGTAAAAATATCAGAAGCAAAACTTGGTGAAACAAATTTATCATAATTAATGTCAGTACGAAAAAAGGCTGCCGCCTCTAGACTGATTACGATGAGCTTCAAGAATCGCTATCCAAAACGAGACTACTACACCAAATCGAGACAGCTCATCAAAATACGAGTGTTTGTCTTGTTTTTCTAGGCCCTTATCGAAACGAGGCAGATATAATCATTTCAAAGTAATGACGTTTGATTATGAGTCGTTCGTAGTTAGGAGCGTCCGGCAGTCTTTCAATAGCGATAACTACGGCCAAATAATCAGTCTAAGCCGCCTCCAATTAGAACTCAATTTTTTCGTTGCATTTATCAAATGTGAATCGATTAATCAATTGATTTGACCAGCTTTGACCAGCCTCAATAAGCTCGCCTTGGCTCGGCTTGACTGAGCATAACAAATGTAGCTGATTTGGCTAAATATACCGGGTGAGTAGAGCAAATGTATGCCGTAAAGCTCTATTAAGCCCTTCGGGGGGGGGAGGAGCTTACTTATTTTCGAACACTGCGAACGGGGCGTAAGAGGGGGCTTTATGAGAAGGGGGAGGCTCATTCATGGAATCAATTGAAAGGGAAATATATGATAACTTTCAGTCCTTTCACTTCAAGTTTTGCGGATTCAACATATGATTTTACCAGTCGAATAGATAAATTGGACACGGCTTGAATCTCAAACCATGTCTAAATTACCATGCAAGGTTATTTAGATAAATCTAAAACTTCGACTCAGAGGGGAGGGGCCTGTTGGAGAGGGAGGATTAATTGAGCTATTCATGTATTCATGTTCGATCGTGTCGCTATTGCCAAGAAGATCATAAATAGACTCTGCCCCGAAAATCCCTGCAACAAATTCCAACAAAGATTCCATTACTCCAGATACAACATGCGACTCCGCAGAAATCTTCAGATTCCGAGGAACAATCAGGAGTATACTGAAAAAGGATTTTCCATTCAACTCTTTTAAGGTCAGGAATGAGATCTTGATAAGTATTAGGAAGCTTCCTAACTTATGCCAATTCAAAAAAACAAATAAAAAACAGTTTGGTTAGCTGAAAGCGTATTAAAATACGACTCCCTGGAAGATCAGCAATGCCTTTTAGCCTTCAGTATTCTATATATTCTATGAATAATATCATTTAATAAAACGTTCTTTTTGTGTTATCAGATTTAGCTGAAGGAACTTTTCTCTATAGATAATTTTAAGTGAAAATGAGAAATGAAATAGAAGTTTGAAAGCCTGTAGCAGTGTAGCTCTCAAATAGTTTCTCAGATTCAAATAAACTGAGAATACTTGCACAGCTAAAAAATCTGCTTAAATGAAATATCGTTAGTCAAAATCGATCGTATTCAAGCTAGAAGTGACTTTATAAAGATGCTTCATCTCAGATCCTTCAAACAGGCATCAATAGCGTATATCTAACTCAGAGCTATACTCATTACATAAGTCTCAATAGTATCGCTATTTTTTTGTTTTTTTTTCGCTCACTTTGTATGAGTGAAAATAAAGTATCAGATTAAAAATAATGAACAAATACAAGGAATCACGTCGTAAGTCTAACTCAGAGCCTTTTTCAGGCTGAATTCACAAGACGACAATCTTAAGAAATTAGGAAGCAGAGATTCTTAAAGAAAGATTTTTTGAGACCACGCTCTTCTAAACTGTAGGAAATGCGCTTTCAGCAATCCTCGATTGTGCAAATAGTCTTTCCAACAACCTCCTTCATTCATTGATTTTTCATTTTGACATTTTTGCGTCTTTTTCAGTGTCCACCCAATCACTACGCACGCTTTACCAAGAGAAATGAATACATACGGACTGCTAGCAAATGTTAGACTCATGACGTAAGTCCCTCTAACTTTCGCTTGTTGTTTTTGTTGTTGTTATCGCTTCAGTTATCGCTTCAGCTACCTGTTGTAGCGACAAGTCTGCAGGGGGAGCGAAACAAGAGAATTTTGGAATAAGTCTAAGCAAATGTAACAAATAAGAAATTGCTTCGTCTGGAATTCAAGAAAATTTAGTGTACAGACCAACCACGGGAAAGATTGCACATAAGGTCATTGCGAAAAAAGTCTTACGTATGTATCGGGTGAGTCAAAAAAAATTTACGCGTTTGAAGATCGATGGAATAAAAAGTATGAGACCGAATTTCAAAACTAAAGTGTTAATCTATCACTCAAAGGCTAACTTAGATGGCAAAATTTTTTGTTTGGTAAAATTACACATCTTTAAAACCTAACAATTAGAAAAATGCCTGTAAGCGGTTTGTACGGGAATCGAGAATTCCGCGTTCCATTCTGGTCCATGATTTATTTAGCATTGAAGTTTACATTGCCATTTTGAGATTCAGAAATCGAATTTCAATAGATGGTAAATCATGGACGAGAAAGGAATGTGGAATTTTTCCTAAACATGCCCTGTAGCAGCATTTTCCTGATTTCTGAGGGATATTACCAAACAAATCTTCTCATCTAAGTTGACTTTTCACTGACAGATATAAACTTCAGTTTTGAATATCGGTCACATAATTTTTATTCCACAGCCCACCAAACGCGTAAACTTTCTTGACTCAACCGGTATTTGCAAAAGTTCAAAGTAAGCATTGTATTACAGGAAAGGAAACACTTGTAGAAAGTTTTGGGGATATCAAGACAATTTACTTTAAATTTCAAGACCGCATTTCCCATTCTTCCGACTGCAATTTCGCGAACATCGCAACTCCTGTGTTAAAGTATTTCGAAGGGAAAAAAGAAATTATTACAATAACTTAGACATTTCACTTCTTACTGACAATAAGAAATTTTGGAAAACTGTAAAACCATAGTTTTGATTGAAGATTTCCAGTGATGTTGAGGTAGCAGAAACTATGAACGAATTTTTCGTCACTGTAACGGACTCCCTGGAATTAAATCAAATGCAGATAAATGCCATCCTCTGGTTCTTGGGCAGAGTAGCAATGATCCAGTCACTGCTAGAATTGGAATTCCGAAGCTGTAAATAGCTCTGAAGAGAAGCTACTCGGCATTCAAAGGCTTATTTTGTATTTGAATGTTTTAGAGTTGGAATTAATTAGCTATCTACTGTAGCTATCTCTTACTATCCAACAATAAATAAATGAAAATTATAATAATGCAAAGTTTGGACAAGACCACACTAAAATAAACACTGATCAAATAAGCTAGCAATGCACTGGATACAAAATAGACAAAAGCTGAATGACAGTCTCAAGGGTATGCGATTATGCAGTAGCCTCCTTAGATGCCTAGCAAATGTTTCAACGACAGAAAAGACCGATGAATTTTAAGCCTGGTTTACATTAAATTGCAAAATGTCCTGAAGTATCGCAGAGCTTCGCAAAACTTTGGCTTGCTGCATTCTTTAACTATCTGCGACAGGACGTTTCCATTGGTCGCAAAGTGTTGCAGAAGTTTGGTGTCATGATTCAATGACCATAAGATCACTTGCCCAGAGCTAAAATGAGATCACAGGACTCTATTGTTTTGGGATCGCAACTGGGGCGCAGAGCATTAGGACAAATGTTCCTATTGATTGCAGACTGTGGCAGAGTGTCGCAAAGTGTCGCAGAGATAGAAAATTGTCTTATCTCTGCGACAACGATCGCAGAGTGTCGCAGCATTTTAGTACAGCAATTTCCATTTGTCGCAAAGTGTTGCAGAACCAAAATTCTGCGACACTCTGTGACTTTTGTGACACTGTGCGATTTAATGGAAACCAGGCTTTTCATGCAACAGCAGTGATGCTAAATTGCTAGAAAATATGATTCTAGTGATGTATGAAGGATTTTGAGATAAATCATATTTCAAATTGTTTGTAATATGAGCACAATACGATCGATTTTGTCCAAATGACTTCTTTTCTAAGTTGATATGCTAACCACATAATATAGTACATTGTTCTTTTTTTATTTTTCTTTTTTACTATTGTTATTTTACAAACTATTATCTTGTTGTTGTATTAGCTGATAGGGATTTGTGGATAAATATGATAAATGAAATGAAAATGAAATGAACCCAAGCATCGTAGCTGATAAGAATCCATTAAGTTGAACAATAGCCCTTTTTGCAATTAAGAGAAAGGAACTGAGGAGAGCGCGGCCCATTCTGACAGGCAACAGTAGGAAGTCAGGGAAATCTTCTCCTTGCACCTCGGTTGCATTTTCCTGCAAATTTGAGTTATCTTCGATTTATTTGCACACTTCGAGAGTTGTACGACACTTGTTTATCAATGGTAAATGCATTTTCTGCCAAAATCTAGCTATCTGGTCATCCTTTAATCCATTGGTGAGTGTATTTTGAGCCACTTTATTGCAGGTATTTGTCCTCGGCTGTGAAGCAGCTACATGTAGGTCCAACCGACTGATAGGCCTAGCTTCGAGATGAGAGGAGATGAGACCGAGACGCAAGACATCACCGAAGAGGAGGGGATTCCCCCGTTGCCAAGGCTGTCAGAATGGGCCGCACTCTCCTCAATCTCTCTCTCGAGATTGCGACAAGGTTTCTTGAGAGCTACAAGCTCTGGTGACTAACCTTGTAGTTGAATTGAATGAATCTACGTTAGACATTTGACTCCATTTAAATGTGTTACAGCGCAACAGCGTAAATAGTTTCTTAGACGTGATATTCACTTTTAGTGCTAAGGCAATGAATGGACTTGGTCGAGGATATAAACACACGCTGCTCAGTCAAATCTTTTTTCTTCATTGATACCATATTCACACGAAGAAACCCTGCAAAACATGAAAATTGAAATGCATTGTGACCCAAAAAATTGTGCTGCGTCTGTGTGGCTATTGTGGAGGAGCTGTAGCCTCGATTGTCTCGATTTTTGCAAAGTTGCATGGGTCAAGCTTTAAAACTGACTTCAAAAACTTTCTTCAGCCGATGTAACTGGTGGTTGCTATGCTGATTCATAGAGAGGGAAAGCAAGGCTTGGTTCACATTTAGATCACTTGGGTTGTTAAGACTGTGCGGAAAGACCCAAAAGACAAAGGACTCAGACTCTGAGTCTTTGTCTTTTGGGTCCTTTTGCACAATCCTAACGACCCAAATGACCAAGTGCGAACCAGGCTTAAGTACTTGCTTGAAAACAGTATGCTTACCTTTCTCCAGTAATGTCAAATTCATTAACGGGATACTGTCAGTGAAAGTCTTTAGTGTTTTCTTCAGAGGAGCCAGACACCAGTCGCAGCGCTTCGGAGTCTGCGCTGTATCGATCTCAGGGTCATTGCCCTTTATCCCTCCTTTGTGAAATTGTGCATGCCCCAAAACGCTTCGCTCGTTCCATTGATCAGCGAACCAATCAGAGTTAACGTCTTTTCCTTTGTGATTTACAAAAGGGGGCACTTTCAGTATCCCGAACAAACCATTTACCAGATTGACTTAGACTTGTGACGATGAGTCTCTTGTTTCCCTGTGCTCTTGACACGATGGCGTTTCATTTAACAGTCTCACATCATCATTCTGTAAAACCTGGTACAATTTAGGCCCAAACTCCGCAATTCCTAGTGTACCAATCAGATTGCAAGATTTGTGAATTACGATTGTTATGGTGTAAATGTGACAATATTTTTCAATTCAATCGAAGAATAGACCTCTTCACACTGCAAGTTAAACCAGCTTGAATTAAACGAGGTTTTCGAATAGGGCCTTCTGATTGGTCAATGCAACAAATCCAGTCATTTGATTGGTTGAAATTTAAACTGGTTTGAATAAAGCTGGTTTAATTGTGTCAGTGTGAATGCAGTATTAGCTATTCTGAAAAGAATAAGAATCGAGCATCATAACCCCATTGATGATTAAAGAAAACAGGGCCAGTTATTTCACAGATTCATTATGAGCCCTTGCTGAGCAAGGTTTACCGCAGGGATGCAAGGGCCTCATCGTCGTAAGTCTGACTCACACAAGGTATCAAACTCAGAGTTGAAGCCTGACCTATGTAACTGTGTCAAAACTAAGGCAGCCGAGGGGATAGCTCTTCCATAGCAGCAACAAAAACCAAGCACAATGTTTTAAGCCTGGGATTCATTAAATCGTAATTCATCGGCGATTATTGGCGATCCCATCGCCGATTATCGCCGATGTTCTGTTTTCATATGAAATTGTTGACTTGCAACATCGGCGATGATCGCCGATGTGCTATGGAAAACAAAATTTTTTGATTTTGAAACTTTAACGGCGATGGTCGCCGATGATCGCCGATGCTCCCAAGACCTAGGTTTTCATAAATCATAATTCATCGGCGATGAATTGCGATTTAATGAAAACCAGGCTTTAGAGACATCCTGCAGAATGAAGACAAAGCATACTTTATCAACATTAAATGTCCCAAAGAATATATCCAATAAAACCATGAGTGTCAGGACACTTTTTAGGTGAATCAGAAGGTAGCATTAATTTCTTTGCTTACTTTGAAATGCCATTAAATTCTCTTCCTTGCCATTAGCAGCCTTTCTCAGCCAAATTTCCTTGCCTTGAACTGAAGAGCTCAATCACGTGTGCTTTCGAAATGTTTGGGCCTAAACGACCTTTTTCATCACCTGCGCATTGATGTGCCTACGCAAAGTTCGATTTCAAGACCGCTGCGTAGGCACATCAATGTGCAGGAGATGAAAAGGTCGTTTAGGCCCAAACATTTCGAAAAGACATGTGATGGAGCTCTTCAGTTCAAGGCAAGGAAATTTGGCTCAAAAAGGCTGCTAATGGCAAGGAAGAGAATTTGATGGCATTTCAAGGTAAGCAAAGAAATTAATGCTACCTTCTGATTCACCCAAAAAGTGTCCTGACACTCATGATTAAACTACAATACTTGGAAGAAATAAGAATCAATAACCATTCCAAATTTCAAGACAAATTCCCCCAAAGACCATCGGTCAGTCTTTGAGATTGGTCTCTTGGATCAATTTGTAAAATTTTCCACAACGGTGCAGTTTTCACCCATTTGGATATCTTGAACAAATTGGTCGTTAAAATTTTGAAAAATGGGATTTTAAACAAATGGTTGCAAATTTCAATTTCTTCAACTGGAGAATTTCAACATTTCATTCGATTCTAAAAGCTCATTCTTTAAACGATCCATTATGATAGACAAAATAGTTTGAGACAAATTTCAAAACCCAAGATCTGAAAATTGAAGATCCACTCCCCTTACTCAAATATTGGTGACGTGTCAAGAATGATTTCTCGGAGCTTCCAACATTGATTGAGAGGTATGGGAAGAAAGATCCTCAAGAGGCAAAGATATTGGAAGAAATGAAGTTGTCTCATAATTCATGGTCTTACCAAAAAGAGATTATCCTTACAACATTTAGGATTTATATTTTGATTTCAGCTACAAACTTTTCACAAAGTTCTTCGAAGACTAGGTGCCCATGACGGCAGGGCTGGCAGACCTCTGCGGTGTCCTCTTGGAACACCCCGGGGGGAACTTGAATAGGGAAGTGATGGGGGTGTGTTGCAAAGCTCTCCACACCCTGTTCCCTGTTACATCAAGATGGCCCAAAAGTATATCCTGTCGCATAAAGATTTTGACAAAATCCATTGTTTCACAAGAAGTCGAAAAATGTCCCTCCACATGATACCTTGTCGCATGATTTTCTGTAATTTCCTGTCGCATGATTTTTTATCAGAAAAGGACACCCTGTTGAATAGCCTACGCGTAGACCCCTGTTGAGCGGCATATCCCATCAAGTCAAGAATGGGAGTACCCCCCGGGTTGGAACACTAAATCAATAGATATGCGCACAAATCACATTTACATTTATTTTCAGTGGGCAAGTGATGTTGTTACGGTCATTGGTAGGTGAAAAATGACACGTGATGATAGCTGTGCCTATGCTAAAAGATCATTCACATGGTTTCTTGTTCATCTGATATCTGTCCAATTACAAAAACATTGCAAACACGAGAACTGTATCACTATCTAGAATTCTTGAACGCTGCTTTAAGCAAAACTCCAGAGCAGTCTACTTGAAAAAACTCTCTACCATTGGTTTAGTTTTCACTCCGGCTGCGTTTGACAGGAGTGAAGAGTCACTAACGTCTCACTAGACTTTATCAAACAACGGAATCTCATTCTAGAATATCTGATCGTATCTTCAAAGACTTCATTTGAAACATTTACTCTAAAGCGGGAAACATTCTTCACTAATACAATGGTGAGATAACAGTTTCCATATCTTTACGAATAAACGAATCATCATCCTCTGTGCAAAAACTTTTGTTAGTCCTCGCACAAATTACGCAGCATTGGTCAGATGAAGATAGAAATGCAGGCCATTGAACAACATACAATACAGTTCATTTGTAAATTGAGGCCCCCTCCCCACGTATCCGGATGTTTTTGAAAACGCATCTTTCTTTATCCATATGAAAAATATCTGCGTCCACACGAAAAGCGTTTTCGAAAAGATCCCCGTTCACATGAAGACGCTGCTACATGCGAACTTCGATGTTCGAGTAAAAGGAAACAGACAAGCAAAATGCCCTCGCGTGATCCCCAAAGATCCATTCCCACCCTCTAATACGTAGTGAGTCGATGCTGTGACGTCAGCGTTCTCGAAAAGCTCTGTTTTCACCCGTCCACACGACAACATGAAAACGGTGTTTTCAAAAAGATCCACTCTGAAAAGCATTTTCGAAAAGATTCGTTTTGGTGACCGAAAACGCTGTCTACGTGTGGATGCAAGATCTGTTTTAAAAGATGTCCGGATACGTGTGGACGGGGCCTAAAATCCCTGAATTCAAAATAATTTCATTCCAGAAATCAATTCGTATCAAAATTCATTCATTTAGATTCAGAAAACGCAAAGGACAAAAACGTGGACCACTTTCCCAGGTATCTTGGCTTCTCAAAGGGAACGGTTGTCTTGGAAATGCATAATACATTTTGACTTTATAAATGACGTCAACATTTTCCGGATTCGGGGACAGAATACGAATTCCTACAACTTCAGGGGGAAATTCTTACCATTGAAAACTGTGTTGAGTTACGAAAGAACTGTGCTGTTCCTTCAGTCTATGGTTGACTCAAAGCAGTATTTTGCTGACTGGGTCTTAAAGTAAATTGGCTGCTTGGGCCTAAGTTTAATGGCTGCTATGGGTGCTTTACTGTGCTTTGTCAGTTTGGATAACACAGAAGGTTATCACGCAAGGACAACAACATGCTTACTTGCATTAAGATCAAATTGATATAAAGAGTGCTGTAGAGCCAACAAAGGACTGAAATTATACGTTCACTAGCAGTCAGCATTACACCTGCATTTCTATCGTCATATTACCATGACATGACTTATTGTTATAGCAACTGTTTGTGTAAGGAAGAAGCAAATCACTTCCTTGAAATCCCATACATTTTTACGGAAATCCTTTTGTTTTTCGAAGAGATCCCTGAAGTTAGTTAGAAATGCTATAATTCTTCCATAAACTGTACCATTAGGAGAATAAAGGAACATCAGAATCACTTACTCAAAATTTTAAGCAAAAGAATCGTCTTGACAGTCGATGTTTGTCATCGGACAGTTCAGCGAATTCAGAGATATCTGCCCAGCAGATACAGTCTGTCAAATGAAATAGAAATGAGAATTAAATAGAAATGTAAAATGGAGACTTGAGAGTGCAGCGATATGTAAAATGGCTGGGGAGTGACAAAAATTTTACTACTGCTTGAAAAGTTTTACCGCTTTGAAATCCACTACCTGATTGAGGTCTCGACTTAACCTCCTAGAATCTCGTCAGAAATTACAATGGATAGTTTGCTCTCAAATGAGGAATTTCACAAAAACTAAAGTCTACCTCAACTTAGATGTCAGGTGATAACGCAAAAGTTACACATGCAAAACCCTTCAAGTAATATTATTTGCAGGCATTTTCATATGGCTCCTGGCACCCAGTTTTAGAGAATAGCTCCCATTTGCTGTGGATACACTTGGATACATGCGTTATTGACTGCAACTGTTTTTAATTGTTGAAATTGCAACATTATGTTCTCTAAGACCTAGTTTAAACATCGTTTTTTGCCGTATCGAATCTAACTGTAATCTTAACGGCAGAATATGCAGTGTCTAAAATTCTGACTTTTGCCCTATTCACACTGCAGGTGAAACCAGTTTCTAATAAACCAGGTTAGGGAAAAGGGCCTTCTGATTGGTCAATCCAACAAATCCAGCCATTCGATTGGTTGAAACATAAACTGGTTTAGATAGAGCTGGTTTAACTGTGTCAATCATAATGTAAAATTATACATTGCTTTTGCCATATCGGATTGAACATGAAATCGTTAAGCCGGATCTCCACTATCTGGAAAATATCGAGCAGTGAAAAGTAGAACGTATTCCTGCTACTTGTAGCTCGACATTTGTCCATGGCAACAACTCGATTAGCCAAAATACTTTTTTACTTCTTAAAAAGAGGCTTGGATCGAGCGTCCACATTAGGTAAATTTGTGACTGAAATTGACGGAATGCAAAACATTACTCCCGTTCTCTGCGTAAACACTGCTAGCAATGGCAAGAAGTAGCTTCGGATTTCAGAACACATTTCAGAGAGTTAATCAGCCATAACTTTACTCAAAGGAAATAAGGGATGATTTAGATCATACACGGGAAGTTTGATCTGCCTTCTGGCCTTGTTTCTCGTTGTTTTCATTCACTGTGAGCTGTTTTGTTCCGTAACGTAACAGTTGCAAACTAAGAGTGCGAGCAAGAAGGGTTTCATTTTTCGATTTGTGAATCATGGCTTGCTGCTTTCAACCATTGATATTCATTCGAAGAAAAAGTCAGCTAAACCTGGATGAAAATAATGAAAAAAAAGCAAAGGAACCAATAACACTTGCCTTTGTGTAACTGAACCATTGCTAACTCATTTTGTGCATATTTGTCGATAATAAGCTCTTTGTCCTACCACAGCTAGCAGTGTTTATACAAAGAACAGGAGTCATGCTTTTGTTTTCTATCATCAATTTACAAGATTTGGATGGTCGATCCAACCCCCTTTTAAGCTGTTTAATAAAAGGGAGTCGTTCAAACATAAACATCCTCTCGGATCAATAACAGCAGATTTTGTAATACAATAGCATCAGTCGCTTGGGTTTACACCTCAATTCAAAGCGATTAGCGGATGCAGACAAAAGAAATTCTCTCGACCAGAAATTCAAAACAAACGAAGCCGCAAAGTTGCCATGAAACAAGTATGGCAAACTCTCACTTGGTGCGGGCGAAGGGAGGCTTTTAGAGAAATTATGAGCTTAAGACGAAAGAAAAAGGGTAAATCTAAAGTTCTGTCTTGCGGATTTTGTTTACGTGATTCAGAAGCCGAGCAGAGGGCATTTCGATTCTTGCATATTCATTGCTCAAATGTAAACAGCTACTCCTCAGCTCCTGACTCAAATGGACCAAATCCGCGACCACCATTTTATTTGGATTATGATAAAATAAAACAGGTTCATAAAACGAAGCATCTAGGACTTGCTGCAGATGATAAGCTAAGCTGGAATGAACAATACAAATCAGTCAAACGTAAACTAGCTATCGGCCTATCATCGCGCAGGAAACTAAAAAACATTTCACCACAATCTCAACTGCACACTGTCGTGGTACTGATTGGATAAACAAAACAATCAGGAAGACAAGAATTAGGCAAAGTTCAGTAATTTCACTGTACAGTGAAATTCACGAAGATGATGATGATCTGATTCCCTTTATTCTCGAAACAAAGCATGATCCAAGAGAATACAGGCTTGGTAATTTCTCAAAGGCCAGAGCTTTGCTTTGATTTCAACATCACAACTAGCCAATCACAACCACGACAGTGTGCCTTGAATGTGTGTCAAGCACTTGTTGTAAGGCACTTGAGATATGTCCGCAAAAATATCAAAACAGAGCATTTAGATAGAATCTGCAAGGATAAAGGATGCTTGGAACAAGAGCTCCCTGATTGTGAATCAACTGATGACCTTCGATCGAGCGATAATGACCTATAAAATGGCCAATCAGCTGTGTCCTGAAAGCCTACAAAATAAGTTCACCTTGATACCTCTAGGGATGGCCCTGTGCATGTTGGAAGCACAAGAGCCTTTAACTTACAACCAGATATCTGACCACAAAATCTAGTTGCCTCTAGCGTTGTGAGGAAATCGCAAAAAAGAGGCCATTTAAGCTTATCACAGAGTCTGCTGAGCGATCATTATCATGCAAAGAATTTTTCCTACAGCAAGGTGAATCAGCAATGACAAGAGAAAATATGAATCGTTGGGTCTTTGATCTTACCACAATTTTTTTACTATCTCCAACAAAATCTCTCAAATCCACGTGACAATGACACCAAGACAGCGATTGGTTGAACTCAACTACAGCTGCCAAAGATCAAAGCTTTTGGCGCCAAATAATGCGTTTCGTCATAGTCCCGTCATTTCGATTCGTCCGATACGAACAA
Source organism: Aurelia sp. 4 Dawson et al 2005 (assembly GCA_964019985.1). Classification (NCBI taxonomy): domain Eukaryota; kingdom Metazoa; phylum Cnidaria; class Scyphozoa; order Semaeostomeae; family Ulmaridae; genus Aurelia; species Aurelia sp. 4 Dawson et al 2005. Next base: position 17,665,373 of record OZ026497.1, read on the forward strand.
GCCATTCAACCAACAGACGAATAGTGTGCACGACGGACCAGTACTTTCTCTATGGTTCTAGGGATCCGTGTCGGGCTGGCGGCTGAGTGACAATTTTATCAAACAGCCTCAGTTCTGCTAAGCGATCATGGGCTCTTTGTTTCATTATTCTCTCTATTGTAATCTTTCTTTCGCGTTCAATTCCTTTGATAATTGTAAGTGTCAGTCGTTGTGAGAACTCGGTGGCTTCAGCCCCGTCCACACGTATCCGGATCTTTTTGAAAACGCATCTTTTTTATCCGTATGACAAATATCCGCGTCAACACGAGGAGCGTTTTCGAAAATATCCCCGTCCACATGAAAACGCAGCTACTTTCAAACTCCGCTTTTCGAGCTTCGATAAAAGAAAACAGACAAGCAAAATGCCCCCGTGTGATCCCCAAAGATCCGTGCGCATGCTCTGGTAAGTCGCAAATCGATGCTTTGACGTCAGCGTTTTCGAAAAGCTCCGTTTTCACCCGTCCACACGACAACATGAAAATGGCGCCTTCAAAAAGATCCACTCTGGAGAGCATTTTCGAAAAGCTTCGTTTTCGGCGACCGAAAACGCCGTCTCCGTGTGGACGCTAACCCAAAACGGATAAAAAAATATGCGCTTTCAAAAATATTCGGATACGTGTGGACGGGGCCTTCGTGTCCTTTCTTGCAATGAGTGGCACAGTAGTTGTATTTGTTGCATGTATTTATGTCTTATATGATAGAAAAAACCAACCAGAAAAACGAGAGAAAATCCAAAATCAAGCGGCAGTGACAACCAATTGACCTGCTGGCTGAACTCGAAACAACATTCGTCTAATATCAAAGCCTTTGGCACCAATAACGCTTCAGTTCGGTTGCTGCGAAGAACAAAGTAACGATACAAACAAGCTTTGATGTTACCACAGTCTTCAACCATTTCCAACAAAACTATTTCTGGGGATTCAGTTTCAGGGGACACAACTTGTCAAACACTTGTTGGGAGGGGGGGGGGGGGAGTTCATAAGGCGAACATTTTCAAACAGCTGGGTGTAAAACTCTGCTACATTTTACTTTGACTTGAAGGGACCTCGACGTCACTGCTGTAAAAATCTGACATAGAAATATTTGATATCTTAAATAGCTTTAATATAATGCAAGTATTCATCATATTTCAGGTAGTGACGGCATCAGAAATCTAATCTCGAAACAGAAGAGTGACATATTTCTGCTTGCTATGATATCATAGCCCTTAATAAATTACGGTTTCCTGGAATATATTATCATCTTTGCCCAAGGATTTACGATGATTGTAGTATTCTAAAATCTTCCTGGAATTATTTCATCAGTAAAGAGAAGCCGTCATTTTGAAAATAATCAAGACATCATAAAATTCAATAGCAGATTCATGGCAAAAACCCTATGATTCGTTCAAGTACTTCATTTACTTGGAAAATGTAACAAATTCTTATACCCAACCCTTTTCAGATTTAAGCATGTTTATGTTTAAAAACGATAACCAGACTGCCAGAACTTTTCACCAGTTGGATGTTCCCGTACAACCAATAGACAGAGAAAACAAATCCCTAAGCAAATATCTCGACATCGAAATTGGTCTCTTTAAGTACTTCACATACGCATTTTTGAGAATAAGCCAAACACTTCTTGAACTGTAAAGTTCAAGTTTGATTTCCATTCAGTCGAATTTTCCGAGAAGACAGAAAATCTATCGTTTTACCATGGGAGTGGCATAATTTCTCCAGGGCCCTTTAAGTCATGTCAATCTGCCTCGTCTTGGAAATTTTTGAAAATTTCTTCTCACGAAATGTCTGACCACGGACTTGGATTCAGCACCCCAATTTTAGTCTGAAGGCTTTTACTTTCCCAGAGATTGTGGTTTGATTTGATGTCGAAAATAAATTTGAGAATTTATAGGCATTTGACCATGAGAATCGCTCAGGGCGTAACTTTACACCTCAGCCATCATTCACGGTCAAATCTTTTATAAATTTTCAAATTTGTTATCCACATAAAATCAAAATCACTAAGACTAAGATAACGAAAATTTGCAGTTAGACTAAAATTGGGGTGCTGAACGTGCATCTGGGGTCAGAATTTCATATGACGCAAGCTGAAGAAATTTTGAAAAATTCCAAAACGAGGCTTGTTAATTGAAAAGGTGCTTTTGAATAGAAAGTTACGGCCTGGTTGGACTTGCCCAAGTATGACCATGGGTCGCAGGAAACGAAGTAATAGTTAAAAATGTAAACGCAAACATACCTGTGTCTTTATCGTGGCTTGTTCTGCCTTTCTTGGCTTTCCTTTGCTTCCCTGGCTCAGCTTCAAGTGCGTAGTGGCTTAATTTAGTTTCTCTGCAAAAGCGAGGCTGCCCTCGTGCCGCTAAACCACAAAACCGCAAACAAGGGCAGCGTCGCTTTTGCATACAAACTGAATTAGGCCACTACGCACTTGATGCAATGAATTGAGCTGAGCCAGGGAAGCAAAGGAAAGCCAAGAAAGGCAGAAGAAGCCACGATAAAGACACAGGTATGTTTGGGTTTACATTTTTAACTATTATTTCGTTTCCTGCGACCCATGGTATGACGACTTGGGCAAGTCCACGTCCTGATGTGCTTTCACTCAGTAAATTCTCAGTCCACTGGGGGATTCCATTGTGTGGAATTAAGCCTGCAAAGGTAGATTTACAGCCCAACTGGTAGTTTTACGGCTTGCTAGATTGTCAGAAATAGCACTCTTGGTCAAATTCATAACAAATTTCATTTCCATTTTAGGAAACACCACAATTTTTTGTAGTAAATCGCAATTGTCTGGTCAGAAATTGAAGAATGTGAAATGAAAATTACGGTGATAAAACTTCTGCCGGAAGGGGTTCAATGTCGCCTAGTCTTAGATTATCGATAACAGAAAATGGAGCTTTACGTCAATCGTAAATTACTGGGCAGACATTTACTGTAACGAATGACCTTTCTAATAAATTACGAAGATAAGAAATTGTGTCTGCGAATATCGCTAAATTCAATTTATTAGAATAAACTAATATAAGCGCAGTGTAACCTAGCTGGCCAAAATCTTATCGAATTAATTGCCTGCGCATCTTTATAAAGAATTACGAATTTAGGTCAATGCTGAATGTTTATCAAAAGTATCAGATTTGACTACTTGATCTAACGAGTTTCTAAAAGGCTCCATAACAATCTTAGCATTGACGACCTGTTCCTTCGTAACAAGGCTTCAAGATAAGACAAGCCTTCAAATTAAGCCTTTTCTTCAAGAGCTTCAAAAGCTAAGACTCAAGCACCTCGAGGGTAATGTGATACAGGAAACGAGTGACGATTAAGTAAACATATCTCCGTTATAAAACTGAATAGTTTCTTTGACAATCAAGTTTCTTTTTCGCATTTTCTTGTAAAAAAATAACTGTACTACTTAGGGAGCTCAGGTCTATGTTTGAATGATTTTGAGATGAAACACTGCTATAAGATTTTTTGCAACTTGCGAAGAATTCCAAATAAATTTCATAATGGCCCATGATGTTTCGGTTTTCATACTTAGCCACACAGATTATCAAATGCTAGGAGTGGCAGAGAACCTACAGGGTTGCAAGAAAGTTGGAAGGTAATGGTAAAGACGCAGGTGTACCTGTCTTGGAGTATTGCAATGGAACATGCTTGCCTTCGTTCAAAGAAAGAGATAACAGCTACACATGTGTTTTTTAGTTTTTCTCTAATGCCTAAATCATTTGTTCTTCTTCGATTTAAATCTAAACCTTTTTTCGATCATCCTATGTAATGCCAAGGAAAGCGTACAAGGTATCTCAAAAAAATTGTTCGACGTTTGATAAAATATTGAAAAATAAGGACAACATGAACAGGCTCAAAGAAAGATAAACCTGTTCCTAAGATTATGAAATAATTTTAGTGACTAAAATCGTGCAAATCGGTTGAAAATTCATCGAGTTACGAGCTCTCGAAGATAAAAAATATGCGATAGCTGAAACCAGAGACCCCCCAGAAAACTGGTATTGGAAAGAGCTCGAAGACGGAGGTTAGAGAGGCTTATCCAATGTCATACCTTTCGTTGATATCAGAGCAAACCAAATAGGACTTCTAAAGTAAATTATTTCTTGCGATCATTCTCAAAATTTCCTTACATTGCATAAGTAAAAAAACAGTAGTTCAAAACGTAATCGGCGAGAGACTGAATCTGTTTCCTCAAAGCATCGATTTGCTTGACAGTTAGGTTATCGAAAACCTGTTTGAATCCCACTTGGTTCGCTCTGAAACAATTGAGAAGCGGATTTGCAAGATTCTTGTGTCAAAAATTAATTTCAAATCTCAGGAAAAGGGTGACTTAACCAAGGGTGCGTTCAGCGTATCGTTATTATTTAGTATTTAATCAAACGCCGAACAATTTTTTGAGACACCCTGTATTAGTGAATATCAAACATGACCACAAAAACTTGACACACTGCACCTAGCCTCAGGCCAGCTTTCACCAACAGCTTACAATGAAAGATGGCAGAAAAAGATAAAAGGAAGATGAAACCTACCTTTGGAGTGACAGTTCTCTCACCTAAAAGCATATGAAAAAAATCAAAATTAAGTGAAGCATAACGTTGAAGCTCTAATAAGCCCTCCTCTCTATCAAACCCCATCTCTAATAAGCCCCTCCACTCTGAACCGAAATTCCAAATAGGTCCCCTCTCTATAATTCTCTCCCCACTTATGTCAAATTCCAGAAATTATCGACGATTTTCTACATATTTCGTCGGGCAAGCTTGCATGTTACTTTTCGTGATGGAGAATGTGTCGAATTCACGTATTTGACACGTAAAATTGTATGTTGAATCCGCAAAATACGGGATAAACGAACTGAAATGCGATAATGTATATCCTGTAATTTGATTTAGTGAAGGTGAAGGTGAAGGTGAAGTTTTCAGCGCCAAGCGCTGGGATTGCAGAAACAGAGCTGGCCTAATCGAGTCCGCGACCCCTTGTCATGACGCTCAAGTGGTGGGGCCCTACCGGGATTCGCACCTACTCCGCTTGACTGTTCTGGTTGCAATGTCAGAGGATTAAACCACGGCGCCACAACACTTCAAGTGAATAGTGAATAAGCCTCCACTCTAATCAGCACCCCCACTGAAGTGTCCGAAATTAAATAAGCCCCCTTACCCGGGGGATTAATAGAGCCATTACGGTAACTACATCTGAATACAGATGTAATTTTCAAGATTAAAGGGGTGAGTTACGTAGAGCAAATGAAGTTCTTCGCAAACGACGATTTTGCAGCTTTTGGCAGGACGCCATATGGAATTTCCAGCATTTTCTCAAAATGATAGTGCACTTTTCAAGATGGATGCTTGAATTTGCAGACATTCAAACCAAACATTCACAGATATTTTGGTGGAGATTTACGAGTTAGTACCGGGTGAGTAAAAAAAAACGCCCGGCGTTTGAAAGGCTGCTGCTCCCTGAATATATAAGCAATGATATTTTGCGATATTTGATTGAATAGCTAACATGTTCAATTATTTCTAGAAATTTTCTTGGCTAAAATCGGTCACTCCGTTCAGACTCTGTAGGCAATTTTCCAAAATGAGTCCCTTTGAGAAACCTTTAAAAACGTTCTAAATTTACAAGCAATTTACAAAGTCCCTAATGTGTTTACCTCACAGCGATGACTTTCAGCACGCTGTAGCACGTGCTTTCGTTTTGGCGGGTTGAAAAGTCTTCCCCCTAGTGTGAATAACTTATTCAGGGGGATTCCATTCTCCTATGGGGAAAAAATGCATGAGCACACCCAAAAGTCATTATTGCTAGGAACGAGAACAAAGGAAAATTTTGCTTGCTGTTTTCGCTCGTTTTTGCAGGTTTTCGAAAGAGGCTTTCTGCAGAAAATCTCCTATTTCAACAGGAAGGAATGACTGATTGGAGCCGGGTAAATTACTGAACCTAATTTGACATATCGGGGATAAAACAAGACAGTTTTCAACATCATTGCTTTGATATTGAGGGAGCAGGAATTTTTCAAACGCCGGGCGCTTTTATTGACTCACCCGGTATATAATGGATTCACTGTATCCATCAAAATTGTGCAAACACATTAGACACATGCCTGACACATGACACATGACACATGACATAGATTATACAAGGTGTTCCCTTGACGTATCCTAAAACATTGTGTCCCACTTGTGTGCAACTGTGGAGGAGCTGCAGCTTTGATTGGGTGCCGTCTAGATGCAATACGTCTCAAGGCAGCTTTTCAGACCGCTGCGGCCTACTGTGAAGCACAATTCCAAAAGGCACATTTCCACTTGAGCGAAATCTTCAGCGAATTTGTCAGCGATTGGAATTTCCTTTGTTCTTTCCCGGCGTAGGCGAATTCTCTAGCAAAACGTGAAAGTTGAAAAGGAGTTCAAATTCCCAGCGAATTCGCCGAGCGAAGTACCAATGACAGAGAAGCTGGAATTATCTTTGTTTCAGTTGTCCAATAAGAGCACACTACATTTTTGGCGCCAAATCAGTTCACCAAGCTCGCTGCGAATTCCTTCGAGTATAAACAAGCTTAGCGAATTCACTGACCCAATCGCTGACGAATTCGTTGAAGATTTCGCTCAAGTGAAACCGGCCTAAACAATGGTGTGTGCGCCATGCGCAGAGTTACAGCGCCGGACTTGACAATTCTTCCAGTGAACTCTTCCCGAAATTTGCCGTTGTTTTTGACACCATAGAAATCGGTAGGAATGAAAACAATTAGCAAGATTCATTTCAGAAGATTGCTGTTCATGCAAGTGCTTCATGCAAACACAAGTATTTCCTCTTTTCAGATTGCATCACACACGGAAATGAAGGATCATTTTGACATATTCGGACATATTGAGCAATTGCAGTGTTTCTGTTTGTTCACATTCAGACAGGTGAAACAAACACTTGTCGCAGCTCGTGTCGCAGGGGTCTGAAAAACTGCCTCGAGACGTATTGCATCTAGGCGGCACCCTTGGATTTCATACCGCTGTATAAAACATGCTTCAGTATAAAGTTTGAGACCTTGTTTGAGTCAATCTGATAAATGGGTGCTGATTTGAGTCCATCTGATAAATGGCTGCATGCCGCGTCTTTATTCCGAACTTGGGCTTTTTATAATACATAGTTTTAGACATTGATTTTATCCTGTGTAAATTTTGATGAAGTGTGAATATTTTATCCACTATCTTTCTTATGTAATATTTGTATATTCTTAACGTTGGAATTAATTAGCTTATTACTTTTAGCTATATTTTTACTGTAATCCAACGATAAAGAAATTAACAATCAATAATAATTATAATTTATGGTAGAGAAAAGGCAAAATAACTGGTTACTTCGAAAACTGCAGAAAAGAATAAACAGAAACGTCTGTTATAAAACATGAGTGTAACTAATTCTTAGTGCAAAATCTCACCAATAGAACTAACGATAGATCCAAATTCTCTTTGTACCAATATTTCATCTCCTGGTGACTCGGGTCGTGATTTCTGTGAAAACTAAAAATCAGTTAATTACACCGCAGAATATTTCGAGGTCAATTCAAAGAGCCATTGTCACACAAAGTCCTTTGCGAGCATGCTGAAATTTCAGACTATCTGAAAATGAAATTTGGCCTAAGTGGAAATCATGGATCAACACAACAAGGGCAGATTTTGTAATACAATAGTATCAGTTGCTTTGGTTCACATCTTAACTCAAAGCGATTTGCGAATGTATACAAAAGAAATTCTTTCAACCAGTAATTCAAAACAAACAAGGCCGCAAAAGTTGCCCCGAAACCAGTAGTACAAACTCTCACCTGGTGAGGGCGAAGGCAGATTTTTAAGAGAAGATGAAGGAAGAAGGGTAAATCTAAAATTCTGTCTCGCGAAGTTTCTTTGCGTGATTCAGAAGCCGTTCAGAGGGCATTATCTAGATTGATGCCTTTTCGTCCCTTGTTTCCCTGCGTTCCTTGGTCAAGAGTGACTAATAACATTACTCTTTAAATAGTGGGCGCACTTTAGGGCCGGGTAGGGTGGATCTGTATTCACCAATCAAATCGCTAGAATTCAGTTTTTAACCAATCAGGGGCCGCTATTCAGAATGTTTTTGTTGTTGCTCTTAAAGAGCGGTTGATGAAGCCTGGAGTTCTCGCAGCTTCGATGGATCCCTTTGGCTTCTACAGAGGAAGATTACTGCCTGAAAGGTATGCATTTTGCGATTTGTAGGTCAAGACAACATCATTCTTTGTATTAAAAGTTTCCTTTTCAATCTGCGAGCTCTGTAAACCAGATTTTGAAGCGATTTTGTTGAGTGTACGAAAACTCCCACCTTTTTAGGCCATTTTGAAAAAGTGGGCCCACTATGTAAGCGTAATATTATGAGTGCCTTGTTGACCAAGTGATATCAGCAAATCAAAGAACGCAGGGAAATAAGGGACGAAAAGGCATACGTCTAGGCATTACCATTCTTGCATATCTATTGTTCAAATGAAACAGTTAATCCTCAGCTCCTGAGTCCAATAGACAAAATCTGCAGAACAGAACTAAGGATTTACCTTTCTTCTTTCGTTATAAGAACATAGCTGCTATCAAAAGAGTCCCTTCGCCCGCAACAAGCAAGAGTTTGCCGTACTGGTTTTAGGGCAACAATGCAGCTATGTTTGTTTTGAGTTACTGGTTGAGACAATTTTCTTCTCTACAATCGCTGATCGCTTTGAATTGAGGTGTGAATCAAAGCAATTGATGCTATCGTATTACAAAATCTGCCCTTGCTGGCCTCAGTGGAAAACATAGATCAACACTGCAGTAGTTGAACTGATTGAAAAGTTTTGCTTTAGGACCCTGGGTGATAAATGACAATAGAGCTATTTCACGTCTTGAAAAGGAGGTTTGGATCGAGCGAGGTTTGAATGAGATAAAATCAGTTGAAACTCTTAAAACTTTTGAACAAATCATGAAACAATGGAATGGCATACAATGCGCACGCAATGTATGCCAGAACAATAAATCTTAGAGATCTTAGATAGGCACCTTTTCAACAGACTTGACAGCAATCGATTTCTCCCCAAAACTTTTTGACAGCGTATGTCTCTCATGCAATCTTTTGAAAGCTGAACGAACTTCTGAGTTTCCAACGCAATGAACGAGGAATATGAACAAACCCTGAAAGATAATGTTGGAAATATCAAACAATATCGCCAAGAAGTATCTGAGCTCAAATCAATAGGTTGTTGTATTATCAGGTGAGGAAAAAAAGGACATTGTTAGGAAGACAATAAAATCTGATGCTTTTGATTGACAATGCAATTCAAACAGATTTGCAATTGCAGACAAAGGAAATTCTATCAATCAGTGATTCAAAGCGAACATAACTGCAAAAGTTGCCCCAGATACTATTTGGGTAGAATGCCGCCTTGTGCAAGCGAAGGTTAATTTTTGAAAGAAGTCATGAGTTTGTAATGAAAGAGCAAGGACAGGTCTAAAGGTATATCTGTCAGATTCTGTCTATCTGACTCAGGTCGGCTGCTCAATCAAAGGAACAAAATCCGCCGGGCAGATCTTCAGATTTATCCTTCATCTTTAGTCACAAACTCACAATCAAAGAACCCTCATGGGACTCTAGAAGCAAGCCTCCGCGTGGGACAGTATTTATCGTCAGTCAATAGCATGCAAGCAATAGGGTGCCGAAGTATAGACACTGATAATAAAATGGTTCGAAATAAAACACAAACTCAAAATGAAAGGTGTCTTATTTTCTGATGAAAGGTCTGATAAATGGATCAAAATCGCAGGGTCCAATACCCTGATATTGCAACTGATATTAACCCTTTTATCGTATGATTGTTTTTAACCTAATTAGTCGATCGACAGTCCAAACAGCCCTTATAAATATTGGAAAGAACGCGTTCCCTTTTTTTCTATTGCCATTGCGTCGATTTACGTCATTATTCCAAGGGAAGCAGGGATCGCCGAAGGAGAGAGCCGCAGGGAGCATTCTTAGCTGCTTAGGTGTCATCAATTTGTTTGTCGACTCCATGCTACATTACTGCCAAAACAACCCCTTGCTCCATGACAAAAAGACAACTTGCATGACGGAGAGGAAAATATCAGCTATCCCATAGACTCCATGAATCAAAACCAACTTTTGGTTTTGCAAGGCGACAGTGTGTCCTACTGGGCTAAGGGCTCGCATCGTGTGCAAATGAGTTTGCCTATTTTGATAGAGGGTTCGTATGGAAACGAAAATTCCACATTCCATTCTGGCCCATGATTTACTTGCCATTGAAATTTGAATTCTATGTCTGAAACTAACAACTGTGTTGGATTCAATGTCCAATGGCAAGGAAATGATGGACCAGAATGGAACGTGAAATTCTCGTTCCCTTACAAACCCCTTAATTGTATTTTCCTATAGATGTATAAAACATATGTCTTTTTTTCTTTTTTTATTCATATAGAACAAAATAACATATGTTTTCAATGCAAAGTACTCTCGTTCGCTTACGTCGACGCATATCGTCGTCCCACTACAAACTCCATCCCTTCCAGTTTTAGCACTGATGAATAAAGCCATTTATGTAACTGACGATAGCTCAGTCTGCTGAGATTAACGGTAATTCAATAATTTGTTACTGACTAACCTGTAATGAGTTGAAGATGCAAAATAAATATTGGAATATGATCGTCGATTCATTAACAGCAAGGAGTCCAAAGACCCATGACAGCCCGAGAATTGGCATGAGAATCACCATGGCCTTAGCACCAGCTCTGTAATGGAAACAGAAAATGCAAGGTTTTAATATTCAATATGAAATGTTTGAAAGACGAACTACTTAATCCAATACAAACAAAATACCGGGTGTCTCAAACAGTACCCCCGTTTGATTGGAAATAGGAATGAAACGAGAAGATCTTATTACTCTCCCAGTAAACAGCGAAATTTATCAACCTTCAACTTAGATTCACATACCTTGCATTCAAAAATCGTCCATCAAACACAGGAGATACAAGCTTGCAAAGTAAAAATTTACTGTGAACCTGAAACCAGAGGTTTTGAAAAAGGGCCTAGGCGTGATTTGTATCATGGATATTTTCCAAAGCACCTGCTTCAATCTTTAACTTCCAGTTTTCGATTTTAAAGGCAGTCTGTCACGTTTCTGATTGGTCGCTACAATCAGAGTTCAACACAACGGACTTCTTTGTGAATCTGTGTATTTGAAACAAAGGTGGGCTGATCTTCTTGACTTTCTACGGTCGTAGAAGGTCAGAGGACTTGCAGCCATTCAAATTTCCTATTCTTTGTATTGTCATTATCACCCAATCAAATGCACGACAGACTGCCTTTAAAAAGAATAAAAGACTTGTGGACATCGCCCTGATTAAACAAATATAGTAAAAATGTAGTAAGGATGATGCAGTCGGGCAACATCTCCAAAATGGGCGTGCATATGCTCCTTTTCTTCTTCATTGACACTTGGAATACAATCCAATGCGTGGATTGATTCCTCAAAGGAATAACTATCTGCGGAAGAACTGAAGCATTTCAAGGTATAATTCTCTTCAGAAGAAAGAGCTAAAGATCAAAGGTGAAATTCTTTTGCAATATGCCTGTGATATGAAATCATAGTTAAGTTCTAAAAAACCTCTGGTTTCAAGTGAACTCCAAAATTTGACTTTATTATTAGTTCATATATCTCTGGTCATCGGAGGACGATTTAAAATTGCAAGGTATGTCCATTTTAGTTGAAGATCAACGAATATGCCTATAAACTCAAAATGATCCGATATTTTATAGCCTCGTTCCTTTGCTTAGTTAAAAGGGGGGTACTTGACAAAGGTTCCACATCTTTAAATCTACAAAAAAGGCGAGTGTAAAATTCAATGACGTATTTCGCTAGACCGAATGACCCGAAAGGAACTTCAGCCACTTTTCTATGACTCAACCGTTAGACTTTTCAGAAATCTTGATTTTTTGTCGAAATCACAGCCTTTTTTATATTTCAGCTCATTTCATGATGTGACGTCATCAGATTTCTAAATCACAAACCAGAAGAGTGAACTCAATTGTAGGCATCCATAAACTATGGTTTTCTTGAAAATTATGTGATCTTTCGCCAACAGGTTTAGAAATTACGATAGTTTTAAGTTTTTTTCGAAAATTTTCTTGAATTCTTAAAAAAGAGGAAAAATTCTGTAATTCTGAAAATATTGAAGATTTCAGAAAAGTCCAACGGCAGATTTACTGTAAAATAGTTCAAGTTCCTTTGAAGCCATAAAGTTCAGAGAAATAGGTCAATGACTTCTACACCCAGCTTTTTAAAGATTTGAAACCTATTCTGGGGTACTCTTTTTTAGACACCTGGTACTCAACAACATTTCACGGACGACAGTACTGGGAGCAATGCGTGTGCATAATAATGGACTATTGTTCGCAAAAATGCCAATTCTACCGGGTGAGCCAGAAAAAAATTTCCACCTTTGAAAATTCATAGCGCCAAGAGTACTTCACAGATTTGAATGAATCAAATTTCAGTCAAACGCCGAAAGATCGAAGTATTTTGTGATGTTTCTCACTGTCTTTACAGCACTGGAAGTATTGGTAAATTTAACTTGATAAAAATTTAATGGTTGCAAACTGACTGAAAAAGGGCTTGAAACATAAGGATTTTCCTTACACAGAACAATACGAAATGGTCATTTCATCTCTCTCAAGAATTATAAGAAATCAATTTTTAAACAAATATCCAAGATTTTCAACCCCATGGCAATTCATATGCAGTGGATATCTCTTACTCATAAACTCATGAACAATTGCCTTTTATTATTTATCTGTCCGAGGAGTCCCTTATGATTTGATCAATGTCTTAAACCATTTTTCAGTCATTTGCAACCATGTGATTTTTGTTAAGTTGGACTTACCTATATTTCTAGTGCTCGTAAGACAGCGAGAAGAATCACAAAAATACTTTGATCTTTTGGCTTTTAACAAGAATTTGAATTATTCAAATCTGTGAAATTCTCTTGATGCCATAAATTCTCCAAAACGGGAACTTTTTCTGGCTCAACCGGTATGCCTGAGGTGCTTTTCCCTTTGCAGTTAAGGCCAAAATCCGAAAGCTCTGTTTTCGAGGTGTTGCCAAATTCAGACTTTCAAGATCAGTATTCCAGCTCTCAAAGCACTGAAGTCAGGTTTTTATCTTGTAGCAGCCATTAATGGGCTAAAGAAACGCCCTAACATACCCATTGTTCCTTCATAATGAGAAGGCACATGTCACTGTTGCCAAAACTACAACAGATTATATAATCAAATTGGCCCCGGCAAGCTTTAACCATATCAATTCCCTTTAAAGGGTTTGTGCAAGGCTAAAAGTCTGCATTTGCACAGAGCAGAAAAATCTAAAAATAGCCCATTGAAATCGATGGCCCACACGTGTTGTTAATAATCGATAGCTAAAGAAACAATGCAATGTTTGCGTATTTCTTTGTTCTGTGTATAGAGAAGCCTGTTTACCATTGCACACTCCCTTTAATTATTGACAATCACTTCTGTAATTATTAGAAATTGATTTAATCCAACATTCTACCGCTAGACCCAATGATACCTGTTGCGTTTTATGGTTCTGGTAGTTTCGTTGTCTTACTGCTCCATGAAAAAGAATCCTCAGGATATTCACAGATACTTGCAATTCAGCCAAAAACAGCAAACATAACTGACACACCGTTTAGTACCAGATTCACCAAAATAAACTATGCATTTCGGCAGGTAACAATAAGTCGTTCTCTGGCCGACTTTGAAGATTTATGACTTAATCTTTAGCAAGAAGCCTGAGTCACATACTACGATCGTTTGCAAATATTTTTGTCAGTGTTTAGAGCTATAACGGAGTATCTTCAAATTTTCGTTTTCGAAACGCTAAAAACAATAAAAAGCTTAAGCAAGGACGACGACAAAGAGCATCATGTTCATTCACTTTCAGTCATTTTCAATAACCATTTATGATGAATCAATGCACAGAAAAGTCCATGAGGCATAAAACGAGTGGTAAAGTCACACTAAATTGATAGGGCGTTTCGAACATTCCTAGGACCATACTCAGGAGGTTGACTGAGTGGAATTATAATCAAATACTAAATGAAGACACACGCTGGTGAGAATTGGGAATAGACCCAAAAAGGGCATAATTGCCATATGAAAATAAAGCTGTGATGACGATATATAAAAGATGATGATCAACTATTCTAGGAACTCGATATGAATGGGCAAAAATAAAACTTTTTGATATGATCTGGGATCTAGAACTTGATTAATTATGATAAGAAATTCAGTCTTTAAAGGCACTAGGTCACACAAAGCAAATAAACTGCTTTTCGAAACAACGACTTGCAAGTATTTTTGCAAAGCCACATCACAGAGATTCTCCCCTACTTTGAAGATGGACTCTTGAATTTTGCTGAGAAGCAAGCAAAACACTCAAAAGTTGTACAACTGCTGAGATATTGGTGGATTTTTTGAAATAACTTCATTTTGGACTCACCCAATCCACCAGAAACTGCGCAGTAAACAATGGGCTTACGTAGGCAACAATAAAGCTTGTGGAGATGAAAGTTTCTTAACGGTTACGTGGCCAAATCCCTTTAAGTTAACGAAATTGATCCAATGTACAATTCATCGTGGACTGCCAAAAGTGCATACACACCAAGAAATATCAAAATTTCCCAATAGTTTTCGCATGGAAATTAGGGGAAACGGAGAGTTCTCTCTGGGAAATTGAAGGGAAACGGAAATTCCCATTTCCCTCTCAGGGAAATGTTAGGAAAGTATCCAATTCCCAAAAATTTTCAACACAAAGAATACGGGGAAATTTGACAATTTTTTGTAGTGATAGTTTATTTTGGGGCACCCGGTAGGATGACAAAAACAACCTACTTGATCTGTTGTGTCGATCTATTCATTTGTTGCTGTGTCTTGGAATCAACTTGCACTGTGCTCACTGATGACATCAGAATCTTCACAACGATTATCATAACAATCATGTTGATCTACGAGAGAATTTGATATTCAGTAAAGAGCAAAAATGAAATATAAACTAAAAGAGCTGAAGTCACCCTTTCTGACCTCGAGTCACGAAACTTTACCATCTGGCTTCTAAGCTCGGCTGATTTAGAATGGGATTTTCTTCTTTCCACATTCAATCAAAACTTCTTCAACGCAAGATACTATCAACGCTGCTTACACACTAGTTACGATATTACCCGACGATGCCACGGAGTGCAAAGGCTATGGCTACTTCGTGGCGATTACACATAAAACTAAACGTGCATTTCAAGATAGAAATAGACGTGTCCAGTGGGAAGTGCAACTTCGTCACAAATCGTAGAATGAGGAGCAAGATGACAGACCTATTTGCATATCATTTATTTGACGCATCCATCAATAGACCTTTTAGCTATTCTGAAAAAGAATCTCAATCGAACGATACTTTGCTACATGTTGTAGAATTTTCTAATGTGCATAATAGTGATAGAAGCTCTAACGCCACTCGATCGAATCTCGTGTATAAAAATGTATAAAAATAACGCTCGATCCAGGCTCTTTGCAGAGTGGCTAAAGGGTCTATGAAGACATTTCGAAATAATCAGTTACCTTAATTGACCTTGGGACCAAAAATACACAAGGCTCAACGTTTCGAATCGTCCACGATTCATTACCAACAAATACAATTCAATGGCGGCGGCCTTTATACACCCAGGAAGAGCCCTTTCTGCCTTCAGGAAACATTCCTTCCTTCTATCAAACTCCAAAGATATCCACCAAACTCCTCCTTAGCATTTTCTCAATAGCCTGCGTGCATCCCCTACTGTTTCCGTTGAGTTGAATTTTCCCGTTGAATTGAATTCATTCTTTGACGCCAGTAGGGTCTGCAAACCAGCGAATGAAAGCCTGTTCTTAGTCACGTGCAGGTTCCGCAAAAACACGCAACTATTTTCATCGGTCAATAAACAATCTATTGTCTTGCGAAGCCATTCTGCTCTCTGACGACGCCATTTTGCAATTAGGATTAAAATAAAAACCACAACAAGTACTTCTCAAGACAATAGATTGTTTATTGACCAATGAAAATAGTTCTGTGTTTTTGCTTAACCTGCACCTGACAAAGAACAGGCTTTCATTCGCTTGTTCGCAGACCCTACTGGCGTCAGAAAATGAATTCAATTCAACGGAAACAGTAGGGGATGCACGCAGGCTATTTGTCAACGGATTTAGGCGAAATGGTAGAGTGACCTTAGAGAAAAAGTTGGGGGGAACTTATCCACCAATGTCCCCCCCCCGTGGTTGCACCATTGGTAAAATAAAGAGTAAACGAGCTATTTATGGCCAACG
Organism: Aurelia sp. 4 Dawson et al 2005; assembly: GCA_964019985.1. Classification (NCBI taxonomy): domain Eukaryota; kingdom Metazoa; phylum Cnidaria; class Scyphozoa; order Semaeostomeae; family Ulmaridae; genus Aurelia; species Aurelia sp. 4 Dawson et al 2005. The sequence goes on from OZ026497.1 coordinate 17,681,782, forward strand.
TGGAGTTATTAACACAGAAGCAGTGTTTGAGTGAAACAGTTGCAGAGAAGGCTTATCCCAACCTACACTCACACAGTTTACCCAGCTTATGCAGCCAGGTCGAATTTCAAACCATAATGCATTCCATTTGTTGAATTGGCAAATTACAGTAGAATACGCTGGTTAAAGCTTGAACGTGTGACGTCTCAAATAACGTGGAGGGGATTGCCAAAACAACCATTGAAGTGTCTTGAATGAGTAATTCTGCATTATCGTAGACGTCACGTGATATCTAATTAAAAAAGACTTAATTCTTTCTTGTTTTCTGTCATATCGAAGCTGACTTTCTGCCGTATCAACTACCAGACTACAGCTATATTCAGTAAAGTTCTTTCGATTCATAGCATTCTTGCGAAAAAATATGCCAGTTTCAAAATTTTCAAAGTTCGCCTGTTACCTTTCTCATTCAATTGCAATTCTTCTTACTAAGCTAATCCTTGGAAAATCGACGTAGGTACGTTGAGAAAACACAGTAGACTGGCTACAGAAACACCTAAGCACCTATTGTTTCTTTTGGTACATAATGAAGCAACACGTACTTTTTGGTTATCAAGCACAATGGAATATATTTCCAACTAGACCCGGGCAAGCTGTCTTAACTAAGTTGATACCCTTTAAGGAGAATTTAAATTTCCTGTGAACTATACAAGCAATTAGGTTTCCGTAACAAGGACAGATTTTGTAAGACAATAGCAGCAGTTACTTTTATTAACACCTGAATTCAAAGAAAAATGAAATTTCTTTTCTCTAGGAAAATGAAAAATTTGAATTATGAGTGTCTGCCATGGTGGGAACTCCGATGACCTAGTGTCTATTCCCGCCATGACAGGCACAGTAGTTGTAAATTTTTGCGTTTATTTTTATGGATTATATATATAACAAAAAATTCAAAGAGATTTGCGATTGCAGACAAAGGAAATTCTCTCAAACAGAAATTCAAAACAAACAAAGCCGCGAAGTTTCTCTGAAGCCCAGGTAGCTATCTCGCTTTTTGTGCATTCCACAAATTGTTTTTTAAAGCTAACATGAGCATATATTGAAAGAAGGAACATATACCTAAACATCTACCGCGGGCATTTTATCTTTGTTGTTCAGAAGCTGAGAAGTAAGTGCTTTGATTGCACCCAAAAAATACGAGAATTGAATCGCCTCCACATCGGTTCCTATGCCAAACAAATAAAAAGCCCGTTGTAGATATCTAGATATATCCTTCTTCTTTCAATATACGTTTATGTTTGCTCTCAAGAACCACTTGTGGAATGCACAACAAGTGAGATAGCTACCTGGGTTTCAGAAAACTTCTCGGCTTTGTTTGTCTTGAATTTCTGCTTGAGAGAATTTCCTTTGTATGCAATCGCAAATCCCTTTGCATTTAGGTGTCAATAAAAGCAACTGCTGCTATTGTCTTGCAAAATCTGCCCTTGTTGTTCCCCGTCATATCAAGTAAATTGCAGTTCTTCACGAGAATAAAGCCCTTTGAACTGCAAGGTATATAAGGAAAGAATGAGTGTAAGTTTAGTACACGAGCTTGACTTTTTGTACAATGAAAGGACACTTACGATCATAACAATGATGACAGGTGCCACAAATGCCCAGATCAATCCACCATCGATCGATATCCAGCATCTTTTTTGAATGAATAAAAAAGAAATAGATTACTCAGAAATCAAATATGAAAAGGGTAGATACGGGGCAAATTGGAATTTCTCTTTAGTGAAATCTAAAGTCATTACAAATTTGTCCCAGTTTTCGATTGCAATTTCCTTAACATATTTACCTACTTATCTATTGAATTGAATTATTTTACTTATTCATTTATTGAACTGACTTGCTCACTCAAACAGGATTGCGCAAAAAGTTGATATCAAAACCATAAAAAGATTAGCGAAATTTACGAATTGTAATCAGTCTAACTGAAATCAATTTCGAAGTTAGCAAAGAGATTGAAAATAAACCATTTTGGACAGAAGTTTTTCACAAAAAAAGTTTAAAGATTTTGTGACCCAGATTCCAGATAAAGTTTAAAGTCATTGTCACCCAGATTCCTTTGCAAGAACACAACAATCTCTGTCTGAAATCAAATTTGGCATAAACAGACACCATTGATCCAGAATGCAGTGGTTGACCAATCGGTTTGAGGCAACAAGATGTTTATTAATACAATATAATATAATATAATATAATATAATATAATATAATATAATATAATATAATATAGTATAATATAATATAATATAATATAATATAATATAATATAATATAATATAATATAATATAATATAATATAATATAATATAATATAATATAATATAATATAATATAATATAATATAATATAATATAATATAATATAATATAATATAATATAATATAATATAATATAATATAATATAATATAATATAATATAATATAATATAATATAATATAATATAATATAATATAATATAATATAATATAATATAATATAATATAATATAATATAATATAATATGATATAAAATATAATATAATATGATATAATATAATATAATATAATATAATAAATATAATATAATATAATACAATATAATATAATATAACATAATAAAATATAATATGATATGATATAATATTATTAATAAAATTCATAGGCAACTTATACCTGTATTTATCGTTGCTTCTGCCTTCCGTTCTTTCTTGCAGTCGCAGTGCGGAAACAATTATGAAGACACAGGTATGATTTGTTGATGCATTTTATTAAAGAATAAAAATCTTGTTTCCTCAAACCCATGAATGAAGCTACAGCACAGTTCAACTACAGCGGCAGCTTTCACTTGGTTTACGTTTAGACTTGCTCCAAGTCTATTCCGTGGTATATCAGCACTAAGGAACATAGTTACTTCTGCGGGGGCGTAAACCATGAAAAGGACGCTGCGAAGGAAAAGCGAAGGAGAAGGAAACGGAATACCACGGAATAGACTTGGAGCAAGTATACTTTACGTTTAACTACTGCAGTGCTGATCGATGGTTTTGCATTTTGCCCTATGGACAATGTGATTTTCCGACAGAGTTCTATTGTGAAATGTTTTGATGAAGTGTTTTTAAGGATATTTCTGGATGGCATGCAAGACAAATCATTGGAATAGCTTAAATTTACCACAAGAGCCATTATCTTGAAAATTACTTAAAAGATATAAAAATACTTCAATCTCGAAGCTATCAGAAAATTAAATCTTCGAACAAGGGAAAATTTTTGAGCCACCAAGTATTTTTCACCCACTAATTCAGGCATCAACCATTTTTAAGTCAGGAGTATAGAAAAGCATAGTAAAGAAAGTTAAAAAAAACCATACGCATGTTGGTTGCCGTATCCGTCTGGTCTAATTCCGGCTGACAAGGCGACAATAATGACGGGGAGACCTGTAAAGATAGAGATTTTTAAATGGACACCTACACGTTGTACCAGAAAAAGTGTACAGATTTTGTTGGTCTAGCGATGAGAGTTTAGTTTCAATCAATGGTTAATCAATTTCAAGATATTCCCCGAAAGTGTAATTAAGCATGGACAACTTGTTTGTTGATAATGATGCTAAGAGAATACGTCAATTATCTTAAGGTTATTCAGTTTCGTAGAAGGATAACAAATAAAGAGATAGAAGGGTTAAGAATTTCTAAAGACAGTCCCCAAACTAAAATGAAATTCATCCCTGTACCTTACTGCAAGTTATCCCTCTATGTAAATGAATAGCCCTGGAATATCTGTTATCCCTCTATCGACATGATGTTGTCCTTCTATTGCACAGTTTGTTATCTCCTTAGTAACTGAAATAACCCCTCTCTTACTGATGTTAGCCCTCCAACGATAGGATGTCATCCCTTTACCTTACTGAATAACCCCAAATCATCCCTACAACGACATAATGTTGCCCTCTAACTTACTGTATATTATTCCTCTAAAAACCTGAATAACCTCAAATTTTTACTATCCCTCCAACGATATTATGTTATCCCTCAATCGCACTGAAAAAGCCTCAGTTTTACTGAATAACACCTCGAATGCTACAGAGACGTTATCCAGGGTGGATATTAAAGTCCGAATATGGCACCTGAGATTTGCATTTTTAACTTGTGTGCAACAGTTCAAAGAGAGCAATCATCTTCTCAGTTGATCTCTTCGGAATGAGATTACCTATCGAAAGCTAGCTAGAGCTTCGAGAAATCGAGTTAGTTTGAATTAAAGGTTAAAGGCTTCAAAGTACAATGCGGGTGTTCCCGGTACTTTGTTCCTATAAACCAACAATACCCCAATAAATAAACCCTGTCCTATGAAAGCAAAGAATATTGCTTGCTGAAAAAAAATTTCAATAGCAGAAAGAACGTTCATATTACCCCATCCAATGACATAATAAAACTTGAGTTTGCTTCCATGCGAGAAAACAGAAACAACTTTTTTGTAAAGATGAACTCCTTCTGCAAACATCCAAGAAAATGCAGCTGTGAAGAAGTAATGAAGCAAGACAGCCACTGTAGTGCATGCAGCCTATGAAAAGAAACATAATGAACAAGCTCGACTCTCAAGAAACAAATTAAGCATCTGATGATTCAGGCACACAACTACGGAGGGGGTACTGGGGTTCTAAACCCCAGAACTTATTTCAAAGGGACCAAACTACTGTGCTTATCTGACACATTTTGGACAAGCATTTTGATGATTCTTTGTGACAAAGTATCGATATTTGTTCAATATACTATGTGCAAATTGCAGATGTCTTGAGTCAATCTAGAGGGTTCACATTGTTTCAACAGTACTCTTCGTTTCAAAATCATTTGTGAATTTCAGAACACAGCAGCTTAAAAAAGTTGCAAAACCGTTGTAAATCTTGACATAGTTTCTGTGTCTTTTATTTCGCTCATGGCATCATTTTTGAAAACGCATCCTAATCGTACAATCAAGATCCTGATACATCTACGAAAGGAAAGGAGTTGAAAAGTCGACTTGGTAAAATTGCCAGCTCAGCGATGATTGCCCTCCCCCTTCTGGCCTCTGATCTGGTTGGCTAAAACAAAAGCTCTGAATTGTGAAAACCTAAGCACTACGTTGAGACATTTTTGTCACCACTAACTGGGTTGTAGACGTAGCGAAGCACTGGGCCTCAAGCTCAAGTTCACCAAACATACATTTCATTCATTTCATTTCATTTCATTTCATTTTTAATTCTTTATACAGGGTAAAAACTTCAATAACTAAAGTTACTGCTTTACAGCTTGCCCTGTCAACTAAACAAAAACCTATTTACAATTTTATGTCGCAGCTAACGTATATATAAAAAAAAATATAGAGTAAAAGTAAAAGAATATATGGAGTCAATTTTGCGTGACAGCTTTCTTAAAAGCAGAAAAGCTACTCGTAGTTTTGGCTTCGGATCCTAATTTGTTCCAAAGCTTTGCTTCCCTGAATGAAAAGCTCTTTTGTCCAAAGGATGTTTTCAACAGCGGAAGGTTCAAATCTAGTTTGGAATTGCGTAATTCCCTGACGCATTTATCAGAGACCCTAGTAAACAGATATTCAGGTACTTCATTGTGCAATGTCTTGTGAACAATCTTAGTTGTTTCAAACTCAATCATTTGTTGAATATTTAGCCAGCCAAGTTGTTTAATTAGCGGTAATGCGGAGGCGTCATAGGGACTATTTGTGACTATCCTGGCTGCTCTGTTTTGCAGCTTTTGCACTTTTTGAAGAGCCGTAGTACCACAATTACCCCAGACAGGTAAACAATACCTGAAGTAAGGCTCTACAAGACTCTTACACATTCTTTGAATCGTGGATAATGGGAGGTATTTTTTTGAGTATTTCAGCATTCCTAAACCCCGAGAAATTTTTTTGGTAATAATACTTAAGTGCTCATCCCATAGTAAGTGCTGATCGATCTGAAAATCTAAATATTTAGTGTGCTTAACCATAGAGATAGGCTCCTCTCCTATTTTCAGGGCTGGCTCAGGGTTTTCAGACATGCCGATCTTTTTGAGTCTAGTTCGGCTACCGATTAGCATGCTCTGTGTTTTTGCTACATTTAGCGATAGCTTGTTACCCTCCAACCAGTTCTTAAGGTGATCCAAGTCTTCATTGACTGAATCATTAATATTTGTAACCGAGTCCGAGGAGTAGGAGATGCTGGTATCGTCTGCATACATATTAACTTCTCCAAACTTAAGTGAGAGGGGAAGATCATTAATATTTATAAGAAATAGTAAAGGCCCAAGGCAAGAACCTTGGGGAGCCCCGTACTTAATTACTCACTAAAAGTTTACAACCTACTCACTAAAAGTTTGTTTGTGTAGATTTACCCAACTCAAGTGTGCTTTTGCGCAATGCACTATTTTAACCGCTTGCCCATAGAGCTTTGCAGCGCAATGATCATAATTTCTCCTTTGTTCCCATTTTGTGGTGAGATCGGGATCGGCTCATAAAGCCCCCCTGTGCAGATCGGGCTCATAAAGCCCCCCTCTTTTGCAGAAATCAGGATTAGCATTAGGCACAAGATCGACAATTTGCTTCGCTGGTAACGTATGTCCTCAATCCTTACATATCAATCAGAAGGTGTTGTGGCGCCGTGGTGTAATCCTCTGACATTGCAGCCAGAATAGTCAGGCGGAGTGGGTTCGAGCCCCGGTAGAGCCCCACCACTTGAGCGTCATGACAAGGGGTCGCGGACTCGATTAGGTCTGCTCTATTTCTGCGATCCCAGCGCTTGGCGCTGAAAAACGCAACTTCACCTTCACCATATCCATTACTACTTTAATAAAATAAATAATATGACGACATAATATTTCTTTGGACCTAAAATAGTGCCAAATAACAATGATATATCAAAACAATGAGCAATGATATTTGTGCAGAGTTTTGATCTAAGGGCTCAGTCCAGTCCAACTTGTAGCAGTTGTGGTCGACAGCGCTCGCCTAGTGCAGTGGGTAAGCTCCAATGCTAGAGAGCATGCACACTAGGCAAGGGCGCAGGTCGCCGACTAAAACCACTGCAATGGAGTAGGGTTTTTAAATGATTATCAGGAGAGATGGCGCGCTTTTCGCTATATGTGACGGAGGAATAGACCTTTTAGCTATTCTACAAAAGAGCCTGGATCGAGCGATATTTGTATACAATTTTATACGCAAGGTTCGATAGAGTGGCGTTAGAGCTTCGATCGCAATTGTGCACATTCGAAAATTCTACAAATTGTGATGAAATATCGTTCGATCCACATTCGTTGTGAGACTGGCTAAATGGTCTATTGAATTTCATCATGTTTTTGCACCTGCCCTTCGTTCTCTTTGCAAATCTGCATGGGTGCAGGATAATGTGAAATCTTGCTATGGAGGAAGGAAAACAAGGCACAGCAAACAAAGAGCCCATACTTCCTAGTGCTTCTAGCTGGAATGTTGTTTAATTACTTAAGAACAGATTCAAAAGTTGTCTGTTAGCTTGTCAGCTTCCAAATTTTACGCTGTTGTTAACCCCTTTACTGTATTTCTTTGTCTTCCCTGGATTCTGAATGTTACACTGACCTTCAATCAGAATATTAAACTTTTCTATCAGTTTTCGGTCGATCAATTCAGTTATTATTAGTGACAGATTTCGCAGAAAGGAAATTAATTATGCAAGCCGTCGTTGCACCACCAGTGTCCCTCTTCATTGTAGCACATGCAACAGTTTTTGATTGGCTGTTAAATAAGTTAAACGTCTCCAAACTTAGCCAATCTCATTGTAGCAAACGCAAGCTTAAACCAATTTGCTTTCGAAAAACATGAGATAAGATTTTTCCCAAATTCTCCGTGCAGTTTATTAGGATATTTCAAATATACGTAGTTTTCCATGCATTTATTAGAGTACTAATGCTCGAGTTTAGATTAGCTCTTTCTATCGCTCTGTCAGCCATGATATTGACAAACTTCAGTATTAATTGGCGTGATTTAAAAGTCATAGCTTCACACTTGTACTGGTAGTATGTCCCTGCTCACTGCCTCTATGGCCAGATATATTATGCGTTCCAACTTCAGCCTGACATTCAAGACACTGGCACTCATGTGTCTTTTTCCCAGCTTGTCTCCCTTGAACTTTTGCCTTAATAACGGATACTCTCTTTCCTTCTAACACTCCTTTGAAGAAGTAAATCACTGGGTTAACGATTGAGTTAGCAATGAGCAAAGCCTCAAGGTTCGTCCCATTTATCGAGACGGTTTTTTCAATGGCAAATGGCAATGTGCAAGCGATGAAGGATAGAACGACAAGCATGCAAGAATACACCAGTGCTCTTTGTTTGTTACAAAAAGTGCAATTTTCTTCTCTCTCTCTCCAGAATTTTTTGAAGCGACTTTCCTTTCTAGGAGAGCTCTCTGAGTCATGAGCAACAACAGGTCTTTTATCGACAGTTTCGTTAATCGTCAGCTCTGAATTTCTGGAAGCATAAACTTGCTCTGTGTTAGAGTATATAGTGCTATTTATTGAAGAAAGGACGCGATGTGAACGGCTACTCTGAGGCTGGTTGGCAGAGGAATAGCTATCTATCGGAATGCCAGTTTGCAGTGAACTTTCATCTGGTGTTTTGGTTCTGAATGCAGCAGGGTTTGAGAGAATTACTTGTTGACTAACCGTAATTAAGTGCAGGGTCTTTGAGTCTAAGGCATTTTCAGCATTCCCTTTTTCCAAGATAACTTCTGCATCGCTCGTTTTGTTTTGTGAACGAATCTGGGCTAGCTGACTAGAAATGATTTTCTCTCCATGTTGAGGAGTACTTAAACCTTTAATACCACTGACATTGTTGGACTTATGTGTGTCTAGCCCTTTCGCCGTCGCTGAAAAATTAGAGCTACCAAATTTTGATTCGTTGTCCTTGGCAGTGTTTCCCAGACCCAAACTTAGGCCAGAATTCTTCTTGTGGGCTTTCCTTTGAATATTAATAACTGAATACACAATTGATACATAAAGCACAATGAAAAGAACACACGAAAAGTATATCACTCTTGGCATGGAAATAACATAGAATTCTTGTGCATGCACCAATGTTTCGGGCCTAATTATCACGACAACAACATATAATCCCGTCTCTATCACCATAAACACCCATACTGCAATGATTGCTTTTATAATTTTGTTTCTTCGCACCCAAATAAGATGTCTTAGTGGGAACTGTACAGCGATGAGTCGATCAATGCCAATTAGGAACAAGTTAAAAAGAGAGGCTGTAAACGTGAAAATCACCATGAAGATGAAAATCTGCCTTGTTTTGCTTCCCTCATAAAAGCACGATAAAATGCTGTAGACTACGCTTGATATCCCAACTAGAAGATCACCAGTAGCCAAGCTTAGTAACAGCTGCTCGTATGTTTTCAACTTTTTCTTCGGTTTCTTGATTAAGTAAATCTCAAATAAGTTAAAAACAATCGTAGCGATGCCGATTAAGCCGTACACTGTGACTGTTAATGTTGGATGCATCTTGATTCCTTCAACGATAACTCTCTGTTTCATAAAGTCTTCAAATTTCCTTTTGAATATTTTTTGTACTTGTATGGAAAAGGTTCATACGATTTTCTAGCTAGAAATCTTCTCTAACCTTTCATAAAATTTTGAGGGAGAATGTTATTTCACGGTCAACAACCATCATGCATTTTTTTACTTCTTCTTCATCAAAATCTTCTCTGGTGTTCCATCTATTCAGGTGAAGACTTCCCAACTTGCAATGTAAATCTGGAACAGGTTACACCTGTAACACTTTCTCTAAGCTCTCACGAAATTTTGGTGAAAAATTCATCTATATCCTCCAACTTGTAAGGCTAACTTTAGTACAAGTTCATTGCTCTCAAGTCTTCTCCAAGCATTCACAAAGTTCCGGTAAAGGGTTCTTCCTGATAACCCGACTTGTGGAGCAAAATTTCTAACAAGTTTATACCTGTTTATACCTGTAAGATCTTCTCCTATCGTGCAAAGATGCTTGTGAAACGTGCCTCGTGATAACATAAAATATCGGCCCTTCCGACTTCTGATAACTTCTTCTAATTCTCAGATATTTTTGCAAAATATTACATCTCCGTTTCCGACGGTCTGAAGACTCTCTTGCAGCAGAAATTATTTTGCTATATGCTCTGTGCTACCAGTCTTCAAAACAGGACTATTATGACCAAAAACTTGAAAAATTTTCGAAGTTCACACTTGAATAACTAATCTACAATGCATGATTGCATTAGATTGTATGATTCTGTTCTGCTGTTGACTCAAAATGCTTCAAAATAGCTTTCCATCTCAACCTCAACAGCATTCCTTCCAGCTTGCTAGGATTAAAACACCTTGTTCACCAACTATGTTTTTTCTAATGAGATTTCTCGCTTTATACCCCCATTCAAAATGTTGATGCAATTTCTGAATATAACCCATTGAAATTATTTCGTGTTGCTCAGAACTGCAGTGTCATCGTGCACAAAGCTTCTAGTACAAGCCATCAGTGTTCTTAAAATAGCAATTAACTTTCAGATAAGTTTCTTTCTTTCAGATGTTTTCCTAACTATTATTGGCATTTAGGTCTACAAAAAGGCCTTTTATTGGTGTTGTGTATCTTGAATTGGCAGGAGGACTCTTTGAAGTAAACATAAGCCTGTCCAGATTAGGGTTAGCTTGTAAAATGTAAATCCAAAAGGCAATCACGAAACTGCATTTTTACGTTTTGATGAATTATTTTATCAACTGCAGCTAATCTGTTTTTTTAATGTCTAATTAGCCCTTTGAATCATTAGTAAACCGTTGATTAACCAACCAGATGGTTTTGCTTATCCAATAAGAAATAAAGAAGAAGCTCAGAAGGACGTGCTAAAAAGCAGAGCTTCTTTAATTAGCTGCAAACATGGTTAATAAGGAGGGGGGGCATTGGGGGGTACCAGAACCCGCAAACCCGGACGAAAATTTGGAATAACCCGAAAACCCGGACTAAAAATTGGGAAAACCCGAAAACCCTCAAATATAAAATAAAAAATCCCAAAAAATACACTTTGCATTTTTGCATCATTCTTTGATATTTCACTTCACTGGCTTCACTCCTCCACCAAAGAACAATATAGACGCCCCATAATGTACAGGTAATGTACATTACAATAGATCATTAGACTTGTGAAGAGCTCTGGAGAAAAATTAAAGCCCCCCTCCCCCCCTTGAGCAAAGCGTAGCTGAAGTACAAATTCAAAACAACGATCTGTTATTAGATCTTATGGCTCTTTCAAATTTTGATCTTGCATCGAACAAAAAGTCGGTTGCTCTTCCAATTTCGTCCTGGTTCCATGTAACTATCTCTAGCTCGTCTTCGACCACGACTTCTTCGTCACTGCTCTCATCAAATTCATCAATTTCGTCTTCTGTTTCATATCTTCCCCTTTCCATTACTTGATCTGGATCATCTTCAGATATGCTGCCGTCATCTTCTTCGAAATTCAAAGTAACCTTTGGTCCTGAATCTGGCTGCCGCAGGTACATGAACTATGGAGTGGTGCATGCTTTGCAATTGTGGTTGGTTTCTTGTCTGACAGTCCATTGTCGTACAGCAGCACCATAAGTAGATGCCCAGCCTCTCATAATTTCACAGTCATCAGGAGACATCTGAACAGTTGGAAGAGGCTTGATAACTGGGACTGCCACCTGTGAAAATGGGATCGTGCCATCTGGTTTGGGATACCAAGATTTCCTGCAGGTGTGATAATAGGCTGCCCAGCGAGTCAGGCGTTTGATGCTTTCCTTCATTGTTGGACCAAAGGACCTTGCGTATTCCAGCATTAGCATATTGAGTTGCTTTGTATGGACAGTGGAGTGGCAATTTTCTGTATCCAGATTCATAAAGCTGAAAAGGGTTGCATGAGTCGTAATTGTACTCGCGAAGGATATCCCCAAGGTGTTTAATGCTCTCCTCTATGAAAAAGACAGAACTGACAGTCTCCGCATAGGCATGGCCGTGAGGTCCATTCAAAACCCCGTTGATATTTTCTGAAGATCTTATGTCCAGCTCGTTTTCATGAAGAATGTTGCTGCAAAACTGTACAAAATCATGTGCTGCAGACAAAGACTTGACTGTATACGCAGTACCTTTACTGTGAACAGAGAATGCATCGTAAAGAGACCCAATTGCACGCAAGAAAGATGCAAAACTTGACATGCGAGTGAACAACGTTTTGCTGTTGGTTTGAGCATCGAAAATATAAACAGCACTTTCAAATTCAGTGCAGATCCCCAGTGGTTATTTAAAACAACACGAGTCAGCTAGACCATCCACACTACCCTCCTCTCTATCAGCTAATTGTTCCAATTCTCCACACTGCCTTAAACGACACCCAAAACCTCTCCTTATTTCTTAAAAGCACGTCAGTCCCAAAACCAGCGAGGATACATGGCTCATTTGGCATATCAACAACCAACAAATGCTCCTTTGTCTGGAGATCTACAGTACTTTGCTTATGCCTTGCTTATGTTACACAAATAAACTGCTGTCATTTACACAGAGGCTATCAATCTTCTCCCAACATTCATGATAGACTAAGATGTATCCTCCCCATTACACCTAACATCATATCCATCTTTATCCACAGTCAACCCAGCTACCTGACGATCCAGTTTGTTGGTTGCGTATAACAAATCACTGTCTACAAACGTTACTGCTTCAAAGGATGGTTGTTGCTGTCTATCCCAAAAGACTATGTCGTCCCCATCAAACTTTCGTAGTTTTATAGCTGCCATGGTACTGGTTGAATCTGTTCCAAAGTTCGTTGCAATGTCAACAAGATCCGCCTTTCTTCCTTGCAAATTAGGAGAGATGAAAAGGAAAGATGTAAAGAGCCCTTCGCAGCCATACCTAGGCCTAAGGTCAGCATATGTTCTTTCCTGTTCGCAATGGAAATTCGGAAGCTTTTTCCCCACAGTTGATTAAAGCTTTGTCATGTACTAGCGATCTTCGTACATAGCAAACGGGCCCTTTTAATTTAGGAACTACCACGTTTAAATTTTATGAAGTGATGCAGGTGCGAGGGGAGATGTATGAAACTTTGACAAACATTAAAATCTCCAGAAATTCTAAAATGATTAAAGAAAATCAACATGACAAATGCAAGAAATACTCATGAAATGGTCCATACAAATTTAAATGGTAGCTGTTAAATATATGTATAAAGAGCGTAATTGGCCAAAAATAAGCTCATAATCTGCAGTTTCTTTCACACGGGTTTTTGCGGCGAAGCCAAGTCATAATTCGGACCGTATCAAAACTTTGCAAAGTCTAGATTTGGAGATGATTGACAGAAGAGTCCTTTCCGCTACAAGACTACAGAAGGGTAAAACGAAATTGTCTGTAAACAACAAATTGTAAATGAACAACCGTCTGATATCAAACGCAGTTGTAACAAAGCCTTGTTGATTTGTCTTTCGTTTTGTGGAATGTTGCAGAATGTGAAATCGAATTGCTTCAATTGTCGTCACCAAGAACGATTCTCGAGACGGAGGAGACAGGCATTGATCTTTAATTTAAAAAATCTGACTGCAACAACCAGCGGTTGCAAAACAGGCATCACTCTTCGGATTTTGTAATGCCAACAGGTCCAAAAAGGACTATAATCTTGTTCGATATGTTGGTTCAGTTTAAGGCCAAGTACTCTGCTCACACTGACTAATATTATTTCTAGCTATTGTACATGTAAAAACTTACAAAAGCAACAGCATAAATTCTGCAGTATTTACATTTGCTGATTCAGTGCTGCTGTTGGTGATTCGATCAATTGACACCCTGTTTTGGAAATCCAATAGGTTTCGCTCACCTGTGCCGGAATCGCGATATGACAATCACACCCTGAAAATGGTAAAGAATCTTACACTTGATTTATAGAGTAGCTCATAGACTTGCCCACAATCTGTTCCTTTCGTCCGTCTGACCGTTCCATTTACAGTAGTTCCTGGCTCCACCATTCCAACGGTCCATGTAAGAAACAGAGAGGAACGTTACGTTCTCTCGCTTACCTCTTTTTTGGGCCTTGACGGAATGTTGGAATGGCGGATCCAAGAATGGCAAAACCAAGAAGTGGACTTGGGGCAAGTCTGAGTGCCTCCTAATACTACCCCGGTAAATTTTCCCAACTTCTGTATCGGATATCAAAGGAGAGTCTTGGGAAATTTCTTCAAGTACAGTCAAAAAAGTACATTCATAATAAAATTATTCTGGTATACCTTATTGTCTGTAGCTTGAATTCCTGCAAGGAAGATGATCTGTGCCAGTCCAAGTGATACAACTAGATTGCAGTGAATTGCAGTTCGTTCCTGATCGAGTGTGCTGCGATCGAGAATAGATAGTGATCAATTATGAATGACTCCCTTTCCACTACTGGGTGTCTCAAGGAATCCTGATATTCACCAACAATTGATAATCCTAAGTATCACTAAGATGTCTTCTTGCCCTATTTTCTTTTTCAGAGATTCCAACAGAATGTTGAAATAACAAATTGCTAATTACGGAATTATTATACTATACAGGGTGCTTAAGAAAAAAATGCAAACCAAGAATCATTTAAAATCCCAAAAAGTTGACAAAATGTGAGTAGATGCAATGCATACTATCGGGAAGTACAATCATTCATCTGTGTAATGATATGCAGTTTGGATACATTTATGGAATCATTTATCATTTAATTGATACTTTCTTACGTATGGCCATTTTCAAATGCAGCATGCAGCAAAAGCAAAATCACCATCTTTTTCCGATAAAACATTATGAAAAACTTTTTTTCAAAATTTTTCAGGTCTAGGAACACTTGAGGTGATGCCTTAAGGAGGGAAATGGCAATTTCATCCTCATGAGACGCATTTGTAGATAACCATAAAATAAGGTAATGCACCGTGTCGTTGCATAGAGATTAAAGTTTGTTACCTTGATATTACCGCAATTTGATTTGTTGTTTTCCTTCGGCCATTGCTAGAAATCAAATTCAAATGGCCCCTGTGCGTCTGGACTGTTCGCTCCTACAAAGAGTTAATTCTCCTTGCAATTATGCTCTTATTATGAGAGAAAGTTTGAGATGAAGATGGGCATTGTGTAGAAGCTAACTGCTCAGACGCACAGGAGCCATTTGCATATTCTAGCACTTGTTAGGCTTGGGCCGAAGAGAAAACAATAAAGAGAGCAGTAGATCGAAGTGAAAAACTTAAATTTTTGCGCTACTAACACGATGCCTTATTGTCCATGGACACTACTAACAGGATGCAACATTGCACAAAGCCTACAATGATGCGTTTACACGATCAAGAAGATCTCTCTTGTGTGCATTGTGGCAATGGCAAATCATCATCTTCTGTTTTCTTGGGTAGGAGGGCATACTTTAGTTGCATGTTCATTAAATTTGAAGGCCGGAAGGTTGGATTGCAAATAGCTCTAAATTCTAATTTATTAATGGAGTACTTCAGTCATTGCTTGATTGCAACGTTGGTTCTTCATTTTGCCGCCGGCAAAATTTCGGCAATTTGCCCCATATATTCAAGAATCCCTGCCGTCATTCGTCCTCAACCGCTAATATCATGTTCAATGCATCATTTTGTCAACGAAATCTTTCAAAGGTGGACCTGTAATGATATGGTAGATATTCACAATACCTGTTTTCATATGAAAAAGAAGCTCCAAAATTTATGTCAGAGGAAGTAACTTACTCTAATGTGACGAAAGTAGCAAATGTTAACAATAAACCAAACAAGGAAATTCCACAACCAACATATGTGATTAGCAACAGCGCCTGTTTGTGTCCTTCAGTAATCTGAAACAAAGATCATGCATCATTACATCACTGTCAAGGGCACATCAACACACTTGCTTGGTATGTAGCAATCGAAAAACTTGTAGGTTAGAGGGAACGTAACCAAAAAAGTGACCCAAGCCACTTGCAGACAAGCTACACAAGCCACGTGCAAGCCACTTGCCTAGCAGATAGAAATATTTTCTTTTGACGTAGATTAGTTACCCAAATATGTTACCCAAGTGCATCACGTGTCACGACCTATTTTCTCTGTAAGGTTATTTTTATCAAAGGGATTACTCTGAAGATACCCTAGTGAGCGAAACTAGCCAGCACTGAAATATGAAATAAAAAGCACAAAAGACTATACTTGATGCATGCTTTCTAATGTTGTCGACCCTCTTTTCTTTCACTGTACATTTTATACCTTCCCTGTAGTGTTCTTTTTTTTTCACGAGCCAGCCCTGTCTTTTGGCGGCAGTAGTTAAGAGTGGGTCTTCAAGGTCGATCTCGCAGCAGGCTTTGGACGCGTTGTCGGGTCATTGGAGAGCATGTCCTGTAACGTTTCTTTGGCCGGAATGAAATTTGTAAACTGATTTTGTGCATGAAAATTTGTATTAAATTAGTGTTTCAGTGTGGGAAGCCGCTCGACGACCTAGGTTTTTCGTCTCTCATCGCAACACTTTTGAATCAAATCTGCATATGTAATTCTTATTGTCATAAGAAATGTTAGCACTTTGTAATTATTTACTTTTGGAAAGAAAGATGCATGTTAGCACTTTGTAATTATTTACTCCTCGTTGGTGTCCTGCCGGTGTTGCGCTCATTTAGATTTACTAACCTTCAAAATCCTGTTCTTTTACAGATTGTTTTGTACGCCTACGAAAAGTTGCCATGTATCCAAAAACAAATCTACCTTGTATTTTTCGAGAACGAGAAGTTTTCCACGATAGCATGATCCTGTTCATTAAATATTGTTAAAGCTTGTGCTTACTTACTTATTTGTTCAGCTTCATAGTTTAGTAATGTGCTCGAAATTTTCGATTTTGAGTATCTAAATTCATAGTAATTATTTCCATTATAGGTATGTGCTGCATTTTTGCAGTTGTTAGCCTGTGCATTTTTTTATATAATGGTAATGGGACTACCATTGTCTTTGCTCCTCATGTCATAGTCCAACTTGTGTTACATGGTAAATAGAAAGTATAGGAGAATGTAACATGCATTGCAATATCTTTTATAGATATTGAAAAATATTTACAAAAAATTACGGGCCCCAGAAAAAAAACCTACATCAGGTGCATAGATCACGACACATTGTTAATAAAAATTTTGCTATATTCTCTTCTCTCTTACAGATGCATTTCAAACTTTGCTTGACTGTTAGAACAACTAATTCCGCAGAAGGATGGAAGGTTACCTGTGCCTTATTGCTGAGAAACACAGTATGCTTGTGTGGGGCAGTAACAAAACGCTGAATGCATGATAATCATCAGAAAGAGTCTTACCGGTACTTTCTTTACACTCATCAGGACAGCAAAACTGGTCATGTGACTGCTCTTTGTTTCAAGACTGTCTCCTTTCTTTGTTGATGAACAACCTTTGTAGGACCAGCCACTTCGAGACGAAGATTTGCTGCATGAAAAGGAAATGAAACGAAATGGAACTGTAGGAGTTCCAAAGAGTCAATGATGGGTCAAATGCATTGAACAATAATACTGCTAAATAAATGTCCAACATGACTGTTAACAATTTATATGGGCATGCCAATATGAATTGTTAACAAGACATTCTATTCTCGTATTGGTATAATATAAAGCATAGTCAATGTTGAAACACTTAATGCTCATCTTCTTCCTTTCTATGTTTATGCCTAGCATCCCAATATTGTTTAAGGACGTGGCGAAGCTCGACTAATCGAAGCAATGTCCTGGTGGTCCTGGTCTTATCTCTCGATGTGACCACACCTCGTGATTCTTTTAGCCTGGAATCACATAGAGCTGACGATTCTTCTCACTTTTCATCGCAGGTTCCTAAAGGCGGGAACTCGAATCATCAACCAGTTTGGTAGTCGAGAATGCTACCACTAAGCCGTCCCTGCCTAGTACCGTGTTAGTCAGCTCCTGAAATAAACAAATAAAATGCCCGTAGCAGGTGTCTAGATACATTCTTCTTCTTTCTATATATACTATGTTTGCTATTAGAAAATTGTTGCAATTTACAACGAGCGAGTTAGCTACTTCATGGCCTTGCTTTGCATTTGCTTATGACTTGACGGACATGCAACAGAAATTCTTTTGTCTGCAATCGCTGAACTTTCTGTATGTGGGTGTCAACCACACCTAGCGGACCCTAATGTAAAATCATGTGTCATTGTTATGACGAGGAAAAGCGAGGTAGAGATGACAAAGAAAATTCGATTTCAAATAAGAATAACGCAAGATATGAACACAAATGTACCTTCGCGATTGCCAATATCCACCTCTAATTTCTCGGTTCTTGGGGATCTAAAGTGCAGCGGTAATTGTAAACGACAATTCATTTTGATAAAGACGGGGGATTAATTGCAACCTCACTTAATTAATGGGATGCTGCCATGACAGTGGCAACATAACTAATACGATGTCAAAAACGACATATTGCAGGAACTAAGATACATCTCTCAAATAAGAAGGTGTTGTGGTGCAAGCACTCAGTCCTCGGTGCAATCAGGCCTCAACAACAGGCGGACTCAAAACAAATCCCAGCCCTATTAGTACAATCTTATCAGCTGCAACATATCAAATCTCTAAGAAATGTACATTGGAATCTTCAGAGCCAGCTCCGGATTCCAACATTAGCATCAACTGTTGCGAAGTATTTGTTGCTGAAAAAACAGCTCAGTTTAGAACGATTTACTAGCGTTAATCCCTGACACGAGCCTAACATTCAGCATTCCTGGTGAGGGGGGGGGGAGATAAATAACATGGTGAGCGTACGGGCACCTTCCACCCATTTGGGTCAGCTTTGGACTCAAAATTCTTTAAACAGGGACCCTTTTCGACAGATTTACCTTTAAGACATGGGTAGGTTCCACTGAAATGGATATAGTTCAATATAGGTAGCTTTCCATCAAAATTCTTCATAATGGGCATGAAGACCTGTCTTTGGTAATTAGAAAAAGGTAACGTTCTGAAAACCGGGCAGTAGACACCTGTCCATCCACAAGTCATGTACCCCAATCTCGGATCGGTATCAGGTGCCTGGTAGCGAAGAATTTACTTCGTAGGAAGCATGAACGCTACGTTTCATCCAGCTTTCTACGAGAAATGTTCTCTTCTATCTAAACAATTAAAGGACTACCAACAGTAAATGTGCTTAGGAGTAATACTAGAGGTGCTACCTTGCGTATGTTCCCTACTGTTTCCGTTGTGATGAAACTTTTGTTGAATTTATTTCGCGTCAAAATTGAATTGAACGAAAAGTTTTAGCACAGCAGAAAAAGAAGAAGATATATGCAGGCTAGGAAAGTGATAAATATCTATTAAATTTCATACCTGCTTTGGAACTTTATGGCGCAAGATGATTGGCTGTTTCAGAGAATGGAGCTTTCCACTGCTTAATCGAATCGATATGATGTTGGATACTGTTTGTACTGAAGATCCATTCAAGGAGTTGCTGCAATGAAAATTTTGGGATATTAGTAGCTGGGATTTTGAAAACGCCTGAGCTACGAGGCGAGAGATTTCTTTAGGCCCTTCTCTTCAATTTCTTAGGCTTTGATTGGGTTTTTGGAAGAAAAAGAGCTTGTCTTAAAAAGGCTGGGAGTAAGAATGCAAGACCATGAAGACATAGGTCCCAAATTAGATATCTCATCAGTATCACGTCAGATTGACGAAAACGCAACAACTGTTCATGCCAAACGCTCCAATTGTTGTTAAAGGATTACAAATTGGTAGTCATATTTTGAGACAGAGTAGTGAGCAGGGTGCGCACAAATCTTTGGCGAAAATGAAAATCTGGGAAATCCAGTAAAACTTTCAAGGATGAATGGTGCTTTTTAAGAAGGAAAAAGGGAATATTTTTTATATCTACCGCATAATACATTCTCGACTATGAAAGGCAGCTAACTGTGTCTGAATATTTAAAAAGTTATGTTGGAGACAGAAAGGGCTATAGAACAAAAACAAAACATTACCTTTTATTGTATGTTCCATTGATATTCATAATGACCAGAATAACACTGACATTCGCTGAAACAAGAGTCAAGCAAAATAAAAGTCAAATTGTACAATTGAATCAAAATATGCCATTTCAAACAAATTAGAAATTCATTCTTTTTTGATAAAATCTGATCTCGATCCCGAGAAAAGAAATACGCAAATGTCATTATCATTCTTAAGTTGAAACGTGATGGTAGCCTGTAGACAGGCTTCAGAATGATACGAAAGGAAGAAGAGAGCCTGTAAGAATAGGTTACATTTTTGAATTTTATAAATCTGATCTGAGGTACAAAAGGCTATTGTTATTAGTCCCAAATTTCAATGCCACAAGTGACGAAAATGGTGTTATTGATCAATCTTACCTGTGACTACTTAAATATATCATTGTGGAAAGCTAGAGTGTCAGTTTCAAGGAAAAATTACAAAGAAAGCCATATACTTCAAATCGGGTATACGGAATTCGAAAATGCTGCCTATTCCTACAGGCTCTTTCCTCTCTTTTTCCTCCTCCGCAGCTCCAAGATAAGGCCTGTTCACAGGCTAATTTGATGGAATCTAATCAACCTTTTGCAGAATATTTTCCGAGCGAAATCGCTAAGAACATGATATGTATGACCAGTTACAGTCACATCAAAATGCACACTAGACTTATGACGACGAGTCTCTTGTTTCCCTTTGCTTTTTGACTTGATGATTGCGCTTCAGTCAACAGAGACTAATAATATTAATCTGAAAAATCTGGCCCTATTTAGGCCCAGACTTGGCGATTCCTACAGTACCAGTCAGATTGCAAGATTTGCGAATACTATTGTTACGGTGTAAATGTGATAGAACTTTCGATTCGATTGAAGAATCGAAAACACTCCCACGGGATTGAGATTCGAAGCCGTAATAGACCATTTCGACAATTAAAATCGGAGACTGGGGAGAGCAGTTTGTTCTGGTAAATGGCGGATGCAGTTCTGGTAAATGGCTGCCGCGGAGTGAGCCCGTTTAAGGGAATAATGTAAACATGGTAATCGCTACTGTATAAAAATGCAGCCATGGAGCTGTCTTAGGATTTAGTCAAATAGCTGTCCATGCAAAATACAGACAACTTGTAATTTACCTCTAGTCGCAACTGATTTCCTTGTCAGCTTTTATTTCAGTGCTAACAATGCTTGCTTCGAGGGGCCTCGAGTTTAGGCCCTTTCCGCATAACTGGACGAAATACATGACGCATTTGAAGTATTTAAAGTAAGACAGCTTACTCCGACTTCGATTTTCAACTGAATGGAATGCAACTGAAGATTTTAACTTCGAATATCCTTGTTGAATTCGATTGAAATTGACGCGAGAAAAAAAGTTCGAACATAATTCGAAGTTTCTTAATTTGACGGTTGAACGTATGTCAAACTGATATTTCAAAAATGAAATTCTAAAACAGCGCCGATGCAAAATTCAATGTTTATATCATATTCACTTCAACGGCCCCAACTATGCGGCAGCCATTTACCAGAACTGCATCCGCCATTTACCAGAACAAACCGCTCTCCTCAGTCTCCGATTTTAATTGTCGAAATGGTCTATTCCATCATGATTCCATTGTTGATTGAAGAAAATAGGGCCGAGTTTTTCACTGTTTCATTATGATTCCCTCTTGAGCAAGGTTTACCGCAGGGATACAAGGGACTCATCGTCATGAGTCTAAATGCACACCAACTTTCCTGACCATTGTCCAGTATGAGATTACCTGTACTCATTTTGCATTGACAGAAAGAAGCACTTTTTCTAAAACAGACTATCAGCAAGAAACGCAATGCAGCTCTGAGACTGCTAAAAATTAAGAGACTTCGGTACAAGGAAAATGGTAAATCATTTAAGCAACTATTGTACACTAAAAAAAAATGATGTAGTCACATTTTGAAAACGGTGTAAAATGTGATGAAGGCAAACTTTGGTCTAGTGCTCAGAAGATACAGCACAATTTGAAAACGATAGAAAATTCAACGGTGACTAACTCGTTTTTTTTGTATTCAAATATGAAAATTTACAATGAGTTTTACGTTTAACCATACTTATCTAATTAACTCTACAACACTACAGGTACGATACCATGGGGAGCGAAAGACAATGACTACCCCATGGCCTGCGTAAAGAGACACGTAACATTAAACTAACCACAACTACGCTACAATCTACTAAACTATTGGATAACGTGCTAGGATTCTTTTCCACACCAGATGTCCAGTCAGGGTTTCAATGAGTGGATGATGTTGCACGTGCAACTAACTCGTTGCAATCTCTTTAAGAATATGATGCCAAAGAAATGCACCTACACCTTAAACACAGTTTAGCCTTATGTTGAAAGGGGAGAAAAATGTTCCGTTGTCATTATTTCGAGTGTTCGTAGGATGTCGTTCTCAAAACCTGCCGGTTAAAGTGCTGTGTTCAAAATCTATCGTTTCCAAAATCTGCCGGCAAAAATGTGCCGTTTTCGTGCGAATGGGAGGCCTATCCGCACCATTTTCCCTGTCTTCAAAATGAGCCGGCATCGTGTGAAGACAATCATAGTCCATAGTCAAGAAAATTCTTACATAAAAGACTATTTTATATAAATTTCCACTTTTATTATCACTTTGTGATCATATTACTCGGAAGATACTTGAGTAAACAATGGCAACGCTTCAAAAAATTTGTTTTGAAATAATCACGAGGGAAAAGTTACACGTGAAAGGGCAAGGCAAACTTGCCAAAAGGGAGAAAATTTAATTGCTTCTTTTTAAAAATTTATGACATCTAATTTGAGGTTGACTTTACGTCCTTTTTTGTCTTTAAAAATATTTCGAATATATTTTTTGTCTTTGAATATATGTCTGAAAAAAATATATATTTTTTCTCCCTGCGGAGTTGCCATAGATTTTTGCTCTCCGTGGTATTCGTCCTTGTAGTATAGTAAAGTAGTTTGTAAGTAGCGTTAGATCAGTACCTTGTATCGTAAATTTGATTGAATATAAAAAAGTATGCAATCATGAAGCTTTCTATGGAAATCATAAGAAGCAAGTAAGAAACATTGAGCACTCAAAACCTAATCAGATTCTAAGAATCTTTCATAACTGGCTCAAAATCTTAGTTGCAAGTAAAAATACACGTAATTCAGGATACGAAAGAGTCACTCGAGTTTCTCTAGTAGGCTAATCATCATTTTGTTACTGCTGAAAATATCTCTTAAACCCGAAGCAAACCACGTTAAGCTGCAAAGATTCCTTACCTGGTGCAGATGCAAATATTTCTTTCGGAATAGTGACATTATTATCAAGTTTTTGTCTCGCTTCCGTGGATACAGGAAATGATATCTCTTTTGGTGTTTCTGTGTCAATATTTGTAACTTCAAATGCTAAAACAGAATTTTGACGGAATAAAAATATTAGAACAGGAAACAAAATCAAAGACAAAAAAACATTTTGTGCAAGGACGTCCACATTCGCCGATCCAATTGTGGAAGCGAAGAAAATAGTATCCATGATCTAAGAGCCACGCAAAGAGCTTGCAGCGTTGGGACTTATTTGTTTTAAGTTTTCCATAGATGTTTAGGTACTCGTGGCTCAATTGACAGAGCGGAAACGATGCGGGCATACGCAGAATGGTTTTGAAAATCGAAGGATAGAAGACAAAAAATTCATGCTGTCGAAAGTCTAGTGGAGCAAAAATGTTTTGCTGTTAAAAGAAAAAGGAAAGACAACGGAACAAGATGTAAACAATTTTGTAAACATTTTCCCCACACAAATTGCCGCAAAGAGCATTTCAAGATGGAAAAAATTTCCCTTTTAGCCCTCAATCAGACTTTGGAAAGCATGAGTTGCTGTCTTCCATCCCTCGACTTTCGAAGACCTAGCTAGTGCGCATACCCGCATGGCTTCTGCTCTGTCAGCTCAATGTTATTCCAGTCTCATTCTGCTTAACTTTACTTTCTTTCTTCGCCTTTTCTGTCAAACAAATCTGTCAAACAACTGATTTACCTGAATCATAGCAGAGGCGAAAAGTCCTTGAAAAGGCTACAGTAAAAACCCGCGTATAAGAACCTACGAAGTCAGCCCGAAATTCATACCATTTATGGTTGATTGTTTATCACTGTGTCATTCCTCATGCTGCCACATCATTACAAATACAGCATCCTGCCGCTATGACAACATCGAATATTCTGTTGCTGTACTGCAATGACGCAACATTATTGGCTGTTTGTGTATTGTATGGTCTACATTATTACGTAAATTACAAAGTAGACTGTACAATGCACAAACAGCCAATAATGTTGCACCATTGCAGTACTGCAACAGCAATAGAATATTCGATGTGATCATTGCGGCAGGATGCTATAATGATTATGGAGCACGAGGAAAGTCATAAAGATAAACAATTAACAATTTAATGGTATGAATTTAAGACTGCATTCACACGATGCCGGTACATTTTGAAAATGGTGAAAATGTGACGGATAGGCCTCCCGTTCATACGAAAACGGCACATTTTTTGCCGGCAGATTTCGAAAACGGTAGATTTTGAAAACGGAACCCTAACCGGCATAAATTTGAAACAGCATCATTTCGACCCTTTTGGATCGAGACTGGTCGATTCTTAGGGGGTAGGTACTTTTCTTTGGCATCAAAGTCCTGCAACGACTTTTCACCATCAAATTTCCTACTGTTTTCAAATTATGCCGGCATCGTGTGAACGCAAGCTCAAATTTTGCTACCGTCACTTTCTTCACCGTTTTCAAAATGTGTCAGCATCGTGTGGACGCAGTCTAAATTTTCCTCAGCTAAAAGAAAAAAAACTGCTGTCTTCATGTTGCGCTTAGAAACAACAGCAGCAGCATAAATTGCTTTAATGGAAAAGCTACGCAATTCCCATAGTACGCGATTGAGTCTCCTGTGTCCAGGGTACTTTCCGTTTCAACTCGTTTGAGGATATCAAACATCTGAATTGTAAACAAGAAGAGTGAAAGACGTGCTCTCTACTAAATTGTAGACATTCATAAACAACGTTTTTTGAAAACTTCCACGTCTCCTCAAAAGCACATATAGCTTTGAGTCATCTATTTACGTCATCATAAATATAAAAAGTCAGAAAATAGCACAAAATTACCTATCGTCTCATCTTGCACCAGAAATGTCTCATTTTTCTTCAGAATGGCTCCAATACCTTCTCCCAAGCTCTCTAATGTCTCTGTGATCTTTGGCACGATCTCCTACAAATTGAAATTGAAATGATAATACAAAAAATGTCGAGACCATTCTGTTGCATAGTATTTTTCTACATGGCTGGTGAGTAAACAAACAATTTCCGTTTTAAACACTATTGCTCCTTGGATATCAAAACGATTAAATTGGCAAGTATATTACATGATTGAGCTATGTAGATCTTCAAATATATTTTACAATTCACCAAATTGAGTTCAGTCACTACGTTTTCAAGTTATACAGGAATTTCTTAAGAAAACCAATCCAAGAGACCTTAGAATGCGTCGAAAGTCAGGAGCAAAGATGGTCAGTTGAGTAGGGAAGACGTATAGGAGATACTATCACCAGAATTGAAAAACAAAGGCTCCCGTCAGATTCTCAAAAGACTTATTAAAGCCGATAAATGCCAAGCCTGCAACGCAGATTATGTAAAAATATTTTATGCTGGTTCAAGTTTTTCATAGGTAGTTATATCTGTTGTAATAATACTTGGCCTTAATTGGCAATCATGGCTATGATTTCTTATCCAACTTGACAGAGCAGAAACCGCTTAAAATGATGTTATCGAATGAATCTGCGATAAGGAAGTGTTTGAATAGATAAGCTTTTTCATATGATAAATCAAGAGTTAAAGGCCTTAGGAAGAAAATATCAGGTGTTGACTAATTTCGGCATCTGTTGCAGGGAGCAAGCGGGTCTCAAAGTCAAAGTTACGTACACAGTTTCTGCTCTGTCAGCCAACATTGAATAAAAACTCAGTGACAATGTTATCATACTGCAGAATATACTCACTGTTGCTCGATCATCGCGAGTCTCCGATTCATGACTGACTTTTGCAATTTTGGTACAGCTCTTGAGGATATTCTGTTAATATAAAAAGAACAATTAAAGTAACGCAAAACCAGCATACCAGGTGATTCAATTTATATGGGAAATCTTTAAAACGAAGTTTTTTTAAGGGAGAATTCCCTCAGTAACACACAGCCTTTTATTAGAAAGTCAAGATACGTTTAAAAGAATGGGAAGTCGAACAATAATGCTAAAGGAAATCAACATACCCATATCGAATGGCCGCTATAACTAGGCTAAAGAAAAGGCCCCTACATGTGAAATGTATGAACAATGATATTGTTCATTATTTTATGATACATGTAGTTTTTGTTTTTTGATGTTTACCCCACAGAAGAGACACTTTTTATATCGATTACGTCATCGAGTAACCTCGATTCAACGTCGTGGTTGTTGTTGCGCGATAGGCATAAGTTCTTCGACCGCCTGTTTTACAGAAACCGTGTATTTGTCAAGCTGATTGTTTAATGAAGTATTGAGCGGAAAGACGTTGTTTATGTCGAACCTACGATTAGACCAAGTGTTTAACATACATCTATTGTTTGTTTAGCTACACAATGAAGTGGTCCATGTAAAAGTTACCGAATACAATACACTTAACTTCTACTTGGCATGGACAAGCTTCAGTTTATTATTCTATATGTAGGTCCCCAGGGGGGGGGGGTACTTGGCCTACGAACATACGGAGATGTGCCGCTGGAAAATCTAAAAAGCTACCCTGTCCTGGAGTCAAATTTTCTCAAACAATACCCTGTCCTTTAGTTTCTTCGGACAAAGTTGTGCTCTGCAAGGAAATTTGTACGAAATCTATCGAAAAATGTAGAAATATTGCCATCCAAGCGATTTGAATCACATTCGCAGAGTTCAAATGGCCTAAAACGACCTTTTGGAGTCAAAATGACAAATATGGACCCTGTCATGGAGCCGATTTTTACAAAAACGATACCCTGTCCCAGAGTCGGAATCCTGAAAATGATACCCTGTTCAGCGGTACGTCCCCGTACGGAAAAATATGAGTACCTCCCCCGGGATGTAGGTGATGTCTTTGCTTGCCACTTTATGGGGAAGGAGGGGGGCTACGAAGACTTACTCTTAGATTTCGCAGGGGGCAGCATTCTAGCTTCATGGAATTGAATGGGGTCTAGAAAACAATTACTCTCTTCAACAAATATCTTCTGCCTCACCCTGACTGGTCCATTCGGGTCTTAGAGCTTATGAACAACAGCGAACACGTTGCTAGTACTTGGCCGTAGAAACTCATTAAAGAAAGAGACAGGCTCAAAAAGATCTGAAAAAGTCATACCCGAGTAACAATTTCGCCTTCTTTTTTGTCAGTCGGAACAAAAACAGAGCTGCTCGCCATTTGTGCA
The DNA here is from genome assembly GCA_964019985.1 of Aurelia sp. 4 Dawson et al 2005. Taxonomy (NCBI): domain Eukaryota; kingdom Metazoa; phylum Cnidaria; class Scyphozoa; order Semaeostomeae; family Ulmaridae; genus Aurelia; species Aurelia sp. 4 Dawson et al 2005. The sequence continues at coordinate 17,709,230 of OZ026497.1, forward strand.
ATGAGATCTAATGCGATTAGAGTATCGTTTGCTGTCATTCTTGAAGTGTTTTGAACAGCATCGGCAAGCTGTTGGGAGACATTCAATGTTGACTGCTTAGTCACCACAACACCAGTTAATTTCTTGAACTGAAACGAATGAAAACCATGGATGGTTAGACAGTGCAATTATGCATCAGCCTCAACGAAGGAAAATCTGTTTCGTTCTGCGGAGGAGATTAACTTTCCGTCACAGAAGTATAAAGGCTGATTTCCACTCAGTAGGATTTTCCGATTGGACAGGAAATCCTTTGTTTACGTGTGAAGATGCTGCTTTGAATTTGAATAGAACGTTACGCGTGCGTAACAATTTATTGTGTCAAATTCAGTCCGCTTGGGAAATTCTACTGACTGGAAATCAGCCTTAAAGCTTCGACAGTCAAGTACAACTGCGGAGTCTAACAACTCATGAAAAACTTTCTTACTTCGCTGAATTCACACTGCATTGTTAAAGGTAGCATTTCCGCGCGTGTTGGCCCCAAAATTGTGCTGCATTTATGTGCCTGCTACGGAGGAGATGTACGTTCTATTGCTCTGTTCTCGATGGAGCTGCGTAGGCTTCAACTTAGGGTTTGAGGCCTTATCTATCTTTGCCAATCGGGCAAATGGTTACTGATCTTTGCACTGGAAGGGCAAAATAAGAGATTGCTTCAGTACAGCATCTCCTTTGTTCTCAGGAAGTTGCTCTGGAATTCGCTTAAAGGCAGTCTGTCATGTAACTGATTGGCCGCTACAATCAGAGCTCAACAACAACGGATCTCTTTGTGAATCTGTGTATTTGAAACGAAGGAGGGCTAATCTTCCTGACTTTCTACGGCCGTAGAAAGTCAGAGGATCATCAGCCATTCAAATTTCCTATTCTTTGTATTGTTATTATCACCCAATCAAATGCATGACAGACTGCCTTTAATGCATAGGCTAAAAGGTCAAATCCCTGGCTTGTATGAGGTGTCATCTATGACAAAAATCAGTAATCGAAATGTGGAATGTATGAACTGAGATTTATGAATCAGGCATATGCAAAACCCGAATTTTGCACTCATCCAATATGAAATTTGGCAAAATGCCTGCCAGAACTCAATATACATAAGCGTTATTCGTTGATTTGTCATACCACAATTTTCATTTCAAATATCAATTATTGCTGTACTACACCATTCAGTCATTGGATTATTCATACATTCCACATTTCGATTACTGATTTTTGTTATAGATGACACCTCATATGTAACATTGGCTCTTACGCCTGGCAAAAAAATGGAACAGCTGGTCTATACACTCTATACACAGAGTATGCTCACTCAAGCTCTCTACGTACAACTTCAGATAAAGGAATCTTCATCCGAGTTTGCAAATTTTCGGGAGAAAAACGTCTTTGAGCGCTAAAGAAAAAACGTGCTTCCACTGTAACTTTGTATCTCCAAGATTTTGCTATGAAGAGAAAGATACCATTTTCACAAAGACACGACATCTATTTAGCTACGTCAAAACCTTTACGCTGGGCAGCTCATGAAATGTGAAAGAGGCGAATAAAGATAGCTAACCAGGAACAGCAGATACTTTTTCATTTAGAAAACAAGGTAGAAGCTCACCGCTGGAGAAACAGTCTTTTTTGTGGTACTGATAGCAGAGGTTGATTGCACAACTTTGTAAGTTGACGATGGTGTTGGGCTGATTTTCAATTCTGATGTGCCTGCGTCAGGGAGAGAACATTTATCAAAAGTTTCTAACGGCACTGAGACAGCATGAGATTTGAATATTTGCAAAACTTTAAAATGATATGCGTGAAATGTTATTACCTAACTAATTCACTGAATAGATTTAAGGGAAATTTTGGTCATTTGCCATACAGTAAAAACCCGCGTATAAGAACCTAGTGGTTAAGAACCTGCAGGCTCAAATTCTGAGATTAAACCCCCAATATATAAGAACCCTTTCAGCCTGAAATTTGAAATAGGTTCTTATTCACAGGGATCATCAAATTAGATCAAAATTCCAGTTGCTTTGCCATTGAACCTAATGGACTGAAACTGCCATGTATGCATATTGCAAAGAACTCTAAAGATGCTTTGTAAGCTTTTTTCATTGTATTCTGAAAAATTTCTGATTCTTCCACGAACTGCTGTTGTGAATAAGGCCTCATGAACTCAGGTGCATCTGAACTGACAGCAAATAATGAGCTTGAAGTTTCAATCTGAACAAAAGAAATAACTGAAAGCCGTTAATGAAGTAAGAACTAATTTAAGAACCTGAACAAGCTTATTTTCCACTAAATGCTCAATATATAAGAACCTAATCAGGCTGACTTACAAATTGTAGGTTCTTATACGCGGGTTTGTACTGTAGTTAAAGAGGGAGTATTCGATATCATGATTTTTTCAGAATTAAATCACTTTTCAGCAGTATGAAAGGATGTGCGAGGTGAGGTTTCGAAAGCTTTGACAAATGCCTCATTCACATTGCAAGTTAACCAGCTTAAACTAACTAGGTTATTGAATAGGGCCGTCTGATTGGTCAATCCAACAAATCCAGGCATTTGATTGCTTGAAATTTAAACTGGTTTAGATAAAGGTGGTTTAACTGTATCAGTGAGAATGCAGTAAAAGATAAAGGCAGCATACATTGCAGACTGAGTGAGGCAAGTCAGAAAATCAGTACAAGAAATACTCAGTTTTTGGGGATCTACGAGATAGCAGGCAAAAGTCCGTAGCTTTTATGGTCAACTATTTAGCAATATGATGACGTCAAGACTTCAAAACTTGCAGAAAGATGCTGTAATTCTGAAAATTAGGACGATACCGAACAAATACTCTTGCTGAAATCATGGCAAGAAATCTTCAGATGAAAGAATTAGATAATAAAATTTGACACAATTAATATTAATGTTTTGAAAAGACTCGAGCCAGATGCTCACTGACACATTCCTATGATTACGCCATAAGCATCGAATTGTTGAATAGGTCAACTAAATATGTACTGTTCCTTCACGAATGGGCAAACATGCTTCTCTTACCGATGATCAAGACTGTGGAATGGCCTTCCAGCCGATCATCTGCAAACATTTCCCCAAATTGTTTGCGTTTATTCTCAGTGACATAAAAATATCATATCATATCATATCAAATGTGCAAAAGCGCTTTCGGGCCTAAACTTCAAGGTGAGCATAAATGTTATTTCTTTACGAGAAATTGACACAATTTCGAAATGCAAATCAAGCATGAAAAACATTGCATTTGACGAGAGTAAAGTAAGGAATGTGCTAGCCAATTGTGATCAGATTGAATACTGAGCTCATCTTCTGAAACTTTTCCAGCTGAGTTTTTACGTTCCGCCAGTCTGTGGTACTGCTTTGATAGCGTATAGCGTTACAGGCTACTTCCGTCAACAGAAGATAACTACAAATCAGACATACAGTCATGCAAACATAAAAACATACAGTCATGCTGTGGAAGGATTATAAACATAATGGATCTTCGTTACCAAGTTGTAAACAATTCTGCAAACGCTATTGTTTTAGGCACGTGTGACTTGTTTTATTCAGTTGGTTCGGCAGCTTCACCAAAGCCACTAAAATCAACCATTAAATCCTACTTACATCCGAGCAATTGCAACAGAGATTGCAAAATCCCTATGTTAGCTAAATTTGGAAACAAATTTTGCAGCAATTTTTCCCCAGGGGAGGGAGGAGGGTTATTCAATAGTCATGCATGCAGCATTGAATTGCATTTTATCTATATGCTATAACTTCACAGGTTTATCTATAACTGTATTGACAACAAATAAACCACTAAACGGGCAACTGACAAAATCTCCATTAAATTTTTAAGAGACACCATCGCCGAAAATGTAATTGACCGAGACAACTTACAGCGCGAGAATCAGCCAATTGTCTTTCATTTGTTTATGCGCATGTGTCGCAGAAAAGCGTGGGTACAACTATGTCATTTTCCCTTACCTTTTACAGTTTCCTATGCTTCTTCAAGTCGTAAGAAGAAAGTAAATATGTTTTCAGAATGCACCAGGTCTCTATTTCATTCATGAGAAATCTTGTTGAGACTTTCAGACACAAAAAATTCGCAATTGTGTCTCTTTAAGAATCAAAATGCTACTTTTCACCATTTTTCATCTCGATGATTCATTTACTATTTACTAGTTTTGATACATTTCAGTCCTAAATTTATTTGCAATTTTATTCAAAAGACTATCAATTTCATCCAGTCTCTACAAGATTCAAAAGTAAACAATTTCATGGTAATACAGACAGTGTAAGTTTTGAATTTAAAGACATACAACTACTAAAGTATTCTAAAAATTGTTGTAGAAAAGTATACTAACAAGCTGTTTACATTAACACGAATTATGTTAAATTAATTTAAAATATATTCAAAATCATAGGCATCTAGCTTTTTGTACGTAACACAAAAGTCTGCGTTAGACGATACAAAACATTACTTGATGCAGCAAATTAGCACCAAACAATGCTTTGAGCATACCTAATTTTCGTGCGGTGTGCAATAAAAGTGCTTTGTGCTTCAAAAAAGGTACTATGACCAGATCCAGGTAGCCTCTTCCCTGTGGGGCAACGTAAAAAGGTTTGATGTTGTGCATGTGTAAAGTCGAGGTTTAGCTAATATTCAGTGTATAGCGAATTTTCAAGTAAACTGTGAAAGTGTTGAATGTTAAAGTTAGCAAATCAAACTTACTTAGATTAAAATCAGTGCACTTCAAATCCCAGCTTTTATCATGACTCAAGATAACAGAGCTCTCAATGATAGTTACTCCATGTAAAGTGCTTGAAGTGCTTTGAAATCTTTCTGTTAGTGCTTGAGTAGCGGTCTTAGATGCGACATATATAGAAGTAGAGGCTACGAAGCAAGGGAATAGAAATATTAGCTTGAATGTCGTATTAGAGTCAACAAGAAACAGAGACAACGTTTCGCAGACTGAAGTTTAATCAAAATAAATTTAAGAACTATTTAAATAAAACATGAGTGTCTTAGCACCCTTTGAGAAAACTGAGAAGTTTAACGGCGACAGTAGGAATGACAAAAAGAATGGAAAATGGTTAACCAGCATTATATATCAGAAATCAAAATAGCATTGCAGAGTCTACGAGAAAAAAGAAGCGAGATATTAAAATGAAATTGATTAAACTATAATTAGACGTTGCCAAGGCAAGAAACGAATTTAGACATAGCTTTTTCGCTGCATATAAGAGGTACTCAGGCCATTTTCCTTCCATTTCCGACAAAAAAAGCTTTTTAAACTGCGACTTTCCCACGTAGTTTCCCCACAGGTAAACTACGGGTAAAGGGAAATATACCTTACCACAGTTTCCCGAGTGAGATTCAAGGTCTCTGAAAGATGGAAACTTGGCCTACACCGGGCATGTTTTTGGGAGAATTTAGGGAAATTCCATACGTGCTCATCCTCCAATAGGTAAATTTCGGTGAAACGCCAAATTTTCCCCTGGTGAAATTCTTAAAGGAACTGAGTCCATATAAATACTTGAGCGTTAACGCTGTCCTGAATTTTTGCTGACAAATCGCTGACAGCCCTTTGTTATCTTACAATAGCGCTAAAGTCATTAGCAGTGGACACCAAAGACTTCTAAATCCTTGCATTATCTTAAGGAATTTCTTTTGTTTAATTTCAATAGGGATTAAATGGCAACGTTCGTTTCATGATTGAAAAGAAGTTGATATTGGTCATGAGAACGCTATTTATACAGACTCAATGCCTTTAAATGTGAGTGGGAAATAGTCAGTTTGAGTGAGACCTTTCTTGGCATTATATCTTTCCTGTTACACTTAAGTTATTGCTATGTACACAATTCACGGTTATAGCGGGTGAGCAAACAGAATAATTCTGTTTTAAAGAACACTGCTCTCTGGATATTAAGGCGATAGTATTGGAAAATATTCATTTTGTTCAAATTCACGGACATGTTCAAATTCATTGTAACATTCATTGGCCTTTGAGTTCGGAAACGGAAACAGGGACTCTCAGGAAAGCACGTTCAAGTACCATTGAAAACAGGCGCAAAAACACGACCAATTGTTTGCCCTGCACCGAAGCGGATCTTAGGCTCGCGTTCACATTGCTCCGTGCTTTTACATAAACAGAGAAGGAAACCCCCATTTTGTGAGAGTGTTTACACCGATCCGCAAAAAACGCCAAAACGCCACAAAAACGGAGCCTTTCAAAAACACCATCAAACGTGGATATTCACAAAAATAGCGGTATTTGAAAACGCACTTGAGCAATGAAAACGCTCAAATATTCTTTATTTACTCTACCAAATTTAAAAAAATGGCTCACCGTGGATTACTTGAGCGAGGTTTCCGCTAAAATTGTTGACATTTATTCTGTTTTTCTTTCATTGAGACACTACCTTTACTTGTATTGATTTCACCGGCTCTTTCATTAGAATACTCTTATTTGATAGCTGAATTCATTTCGCGTGCTACTAATCGGACAATTAAATTTCCGGACCAAAAAAAACTCGGACAATCAAATTTTCGGACAATTATATTTTCGGACAACTCTTTTGTCCGAAAATTAAAACGTCCAAAAATTTTGGAAATTAATGTATAGTCAAGGCTAACTTAGATGAGAAAGTTTTGTTAGGTAAAATTACAAATCCTTAAGACTCGAAAATTAGACAAATTTATGTACGGGGTTTGTATGGAAATTGAAAACTCCACGTTCCATTCTGGTCCATGATTTACATACTATTGAAGTTTAAATGGTCATTTTCAGAAAAAGAATTTTGATTTCAATAGCAATTAAATTATGGACCAAAATGGAATTTGGGACCCTTGTTCCAAAACTTCCCTCTTACCAGCATTTTCCTTATTCTGACTCTAATTGATGAGTGATTTTATCAATTAAAATGCATTTTACGGCCCGCGAAACGGGTAACTTTTTTAACTTACCCCGTATATCTTCAAATGTACTTGAATAAAGTCTGCCAGTCCGTTCTCACAATAGTTTTGAATATCGGCAATATATCTTTTAATCCATAGCCTGACAGGCGCATAAATTTTTTCCGACACACCCGGTATTCGCTATTGAATGATATATTAGCCAACATATTGCCTTGATATCCAGGGGGCCGTTGCTATTCAAACGGTTATTGTTTTTTACTCACTCTCCATTTTAGGCTCCATTTACACGGGATCGGAACCAGAACTGTTGGCGTTTATATGGGATCGGATCCACTTGGGTTTTATGAACCTTTCGTTTTATTTTAATCATATCCATTGAAAATTTGCACTTTAGTAGACTCTATCTCATCTCTGATCCCCCTCTTTGAAATGTCAGCAAAGGCTTTTCAGTTTAATCGTGTCACTTCCTATCAGTACCGGTTTGGATACGATCCTACCCGTTTGCACGAGACCTATTTGGGATCGGATCCATACGGGATCACTTTTGAAAGTAATCCCAACTCTTGGGTACGAATAGCAGATCCAAATGGTTTGGATCCGTCGAGTCCGGTGTAAACGCAAGGCCTAACCGTTACAGTTTGGGTACGGATCCATTTGGATCCGATCTCGTGTAAACGGGGCCTTAATATGAAGTTACTTTACCTAAAGCATCACTTTGACTCAAACTGACACTCGATGATGATGATGATGATGATGATGATGATGATGCAGGTGTTGTGCTCCAAGCTTCAGTGCTTGGGCCTTTGCTATTGACTACTTCACTTGGTCTTAGGCTGACGGTAGCAGCCTCAGTACTGGAAGGTGTGTTACTTAGCACTTCTTTAAGTGCTGTAGTTGAGCTTATTTCATTAGCATATGTTGAAAATCTTGCAGAAGACTCTTCCAGTTCTTTAATGCTATTACTTGTAGATAATTTTACTGAGCTTTGGCTTGGCGTTAATAGAATTTCAGTGTTTACAACATTAGTCGTAAATAGGCTTGTTTGTGTTGCTGTGGGTAAGAGGAAGATATAATGATTTACTCGTTTAAAATGTACTTAAAGGGGTATTTATAGTTACTACGAGAACTTTTTACATATTGATACAAATTATATCAACTTTAATGTTGAATAATATTTGTGCACTAGTTACTGAATGTGCGTTAGAGAAGATCAAGTTAAATGAATGAATCATACAATATCCATCCTATCCCCTCCAGATCAGACACTTCATCAAATCAACAACAACTGAAATCTTCTTTGAAGCCCGAAAATATGTCACTCGTCTTTTCCAAGTCAGCAATAATATTCATGCATCATGCCATTTGCAAAACAGCACACAAGAAAGTTTGCTTGTTTGTTTGTTTGTTTGTTTGTTTTCAATTTATTTTGAGTGGGCTTGTCAGGATTTCTAGCTACTGAAAGCTAATTTAGGCCCACTGTGCATGCCGCATCCAGGCATGGGACCCCTAGTTTAACGTCCCTTCCGAAGGACATCCCGTCTAGGAAATTTTCCGAGCTTGAGGCAGTGGTTACTTTACATTTTTGTCTGGCCATATGGATGTGTGCACTGTTATGATGTTGGCCCAGAAATTCGCTGAGATAAATGAGGCTTTCGATCGACTGTTTTCATTGCAAAGCAACCGAACAACTTTTGCTGATACCAAGCAATTCATTACCATTTACATCACCTAACCGTAAAATTATCAAAAAAAATATCATTACAAGGACTTTTTCGTGAAGCACGACTGAAGTTCCCATCAACAGTATCAGCTACTTCCAGAATTTTCTGCCCAAAATATATTCCAAAAGATGGCGCACATCACCGTGTGACCGGATGGTGGCGTAGAAATTCCCGGGTGTAAGTACTTTAGCGCTGTCTTCTTCGTTTCAATTCATTTTGAGCAGTACCTTGCAACATTGTTAGAGGATGCAACTAAACTGATGACGATGAGTCTCTTGTTGCCCTGTGCTCTTTGATTTGATGATGGCGCTTCAGGCAATAAAGACTCTATTACTCTATTACTCTGAAAAACTTGGCCCTATTTAGGCCCAAACTTCGCAATTCCTCCACTACAAATCAGATTGCGAAATTTGGCAGAGAACAATGATGTCGAATTCTCGATTCGTATGATACAGGTGACTAGATTTTAAACAAAGTTTCTACGGCAGGTGGCTGAAGTTTTCTCTGGTTTGTTTTGGTCTTAAAAACATGGAAAATGTAGCGTTGAAAGACTCATTTTGGACTTACAAGGTAAAGTGAACTTACTTCTTCAGATTTATAACAAGTTTCTTTGATGAAACGCCTGCTTAACGTGGTTTTTATCGCATTTCCTTTCCGAGGAGTGACCGTTGAACAGAGAGACGGCAGTCGTTCGATCCTGATTCGATCGATCGAATCATGATCGAATGCATGAGATGGGGCCGTGTTTTTCACTGTTTCAATATGAGTCCCTCTTGAGCAAGGTTTACCGCAGGGATGCAAGGGACTCACCGTCATAAGTCTAAGCAGTACCTTGCAGCATTGTTTGAGGATGCAACTTGGTAGTAAGTTACAGGACCACTATGTAGCAGAGATAAGACCACCAAGTATATAGAGGCATACGGCAATGTATCACAATGATTCGGAGCATATTATGAAGCATGGTACAATGACCCAATGCGCAAAGAAGCAGCAAAGCGCTCTGTTCAGATTCGTTTCGGATGAAAGATGTGCCTTAATGTGAAGAAAACACAAGGTGATTAAACATCATCGCAATGGAAAATGCGTTGCAGGTTTGCCGTACTGTGCCAAGGTATGAAAGAATCTTCCTATGTTGGAAATAACAGCAATAATAATAATAACAATAACAACAACAACAACAGCGACTTTAGAAGTAACAACGGCTCTATAATCAACCAAACTACTGTAAACGAAGCTAACATTTCTCTACGATCACACAGTAATAAGAGATAAATAAAAGATCATAAAACATTTGAAACTTACCTAAAATTTCTGCTGAGAGAGTTGGGGTCGTTGAGAAGCATGATGTTTGACGTGCAAGGAACTGCGGGGAATTGTTGTTTTCTAAGGATTAGAATAAAGGCTATTAGAATCTAGATAGAAAATTAACACGCAAATGTAATAAATTCGTCCAGATTTGCAAATATACCGAGAGAGTAAAAACATGCCTGGCGTTTAAGTGGCTGTTAAGCCCTCAGTACACAAGGAATGATATTTTGCAATATCTGATTGAATCGCTAACATTTAAAATCACTCATAGAATTTTTCCTGTCTGACTTTGGTCACTCTGTTCAAGTTATGCAAGGGATCTCCTAAAAGAGTTTCCTTCGAAAAACCTTAAAAACGTGCTAAAAATCTGTTTACCAAACACCGATGACTTCAGTACATTTTAGCATGTGCGAAATGAAAAAGACTTCCCCTAGCATGGATAACTATTTCAGGAGAGTTATCCATTATCCAAGAGTTATCCATTATCAGGAGAGATAACCATTACCCAAATGTGACAAAATGCATGAACACATCCAGATGTCATCTTAGTTAGAAAGAAGAGCAAAGGGAAACCTTGTTTGTTGTTTTTACTCGTTTTTTAAGGTTTTCGATAGGGGGTTTCTACAGAAGATCCCCCAGGAAGGAAGGGCCGATTAAAGACGGGTAAATGACTAAACCTAACTGGACATATAGGGAATAAAACAAGACTTTTTTCGATATTATTGCTTTGAAATTCAGGCAGCAGCGTTGGGCCTTTTTATTGACTCATCCCTGTCAAGGGTGTAACAGAAAATTGCCCCCTGTTTGTGTGGTCGCTGCAGAAAGGCTGCATGTTCTGTTACCCCGTTCTTCATACATTTCAAGAGGACTGGGTTCCATTTGGAGTTTGCGACGTTGTGTAAGCTAATCTGACGAGTGGTTGCTGATCTATGGCACAAGAACGTAAACGAAAAGAATGCCTCATAAATGAAATTGTCTTTATTTTGTCTTTGAAAATTCCAATAGGACACGATTGGGTAATGTGGGCCTACGGGGTAAAATGGGTCCATAGCAATATCCTTCATCGTCAAATCAAGAAAAGTTGATCTGTTCTCATAATGATTTCTACGTAATAAGCTGCCTTTTGACATAAAACATTTATTTTAGATTTATCTTAATTCATTTTAAAGAACTATTTTACTGAACGGCCTACTGTGGGAGAATTTCAAGGCCTAGCAAAACTTTCTCTTTCGATTGCTACTTTGGTTTCCTGGACCATAAATGAGCATGAAGTGAGAGTTTGGTCTTAAAATGAAATGGTGTTTAATGGTGTGAAATGGTGGGGGTAATGCGGGCCTACTGAGGATTCAGCCGTTACTCAAATTCAACAAAGCCTTGAATTTCTTACATTTTAGTACCTATATTCACCCTGCCACGTAGCTTTATGTCTTAACTGTGGAAAAGACCTTGCTATTACTGTGGTTGCTGTCTTGTAACCAATAAATGGGAGTAACCAAACTATAAAAATTTTCATTTGATCGTTACAGTGGATCAATTCCTTCCAAGTCGGAACGATGGTGGACCACTGCACGAGGACGATAATTTTATTTTTGTCATGCGATGAAAGACAAATACTGGGACTTTATCGAATAGAAAATGGTTGGGAAATATAATTCCATTAATTCTTTCATTTATTTACCCTTTCATATTCCCAGATTATACGGGTTTGAAAATAGACCCACCTTTCCTGCTCGTAGTTTAGATGGCAAATTAGAATTTAAAAAAAACATACAACTACTTTGATGAGAGCTGAGTTTTCTGGCAGGAAGCACGAGGCATTGAATGTGAATCAAACGAAATTTTTGACATTGTTTCAACTTTATGGTCCTGTTAGACTTTTACCGTCTACTTATTTTGACATCTTGCTCAATAGACGATTCCGGAAAAGATGGCGGACCTAAAGAGCCACATAACCCTATCTACCCTACTGCAGGAAAAGGTCTTACTGCTGTAATGCAAATTACAGTAAAATTGCAAAAAAGGTTCATTGTCTCATTTAGCGATATCAATCTTTTCACTTGGGAACTTCTTTCTTTCATAAAAGCAACCTCACCAATAGCTTACGAGTTTACCAGACTACCAGACTACCAGACTACGAGTCTACCATACTACCAGACTACGAGTCTACCAGACTACCAGACTGCCAGACTCTGACGGCGGGCAACCCTGTAAAATGTTTATCCGAGAGACCACTGTTTGTCTTGGGGACGAGAAAATGGCTTCTACTTAATTACAGTTTATTGCTTTTTCGCACCAGTCAGCAAAATTTAGCATGTCTCTATTTATTTGTTATGGCGTGACGGCCGCCATAGATCTCTCACTAGTTCATATCTCCTATTTCTCTGCTAATTGCTGGTTACCAAGTAAAAATTACATTTCTCATAAGATTTTCATGGATCACTAAATATTATTTGTACGCAAATAGATTTTCATTAGGCTATCATGTGAAATGCCATATGAATCTGATTGACTTGTCAAATAGCATGACGTATTTAGATGTTTAACTTGGGTGAATATTAAATTTCATTATATCTTGCAAATATGCATATGGAGCTCTGTTCAATGCTAAGCTATCGTCTTTGGGAAGATCACCAAAATTTCATGTTAGCTGGCTAAAAAATGTTGGAAGAGATCTGGGAAAGACTTCGTTGCTTTAGTAACAAGCTACTTTCAACAACAAAAATTCAAAAGGGCAAATAGTTTTGACCATGCCATCTGTTATCGTTTTTAATGATCCGGAAAACGTTCTTGCAATGATCAGGGATCAATAAGAAGGGAAAGTTCGAATTCATTGATTTTCAGGAATATTCCAACTCTCAACCAACACCATCAATGGGTGAAAACATTTTCTAGGGCCGTAGGAAGCATCTTAAAGTTGGGAAGAGAGGGCGATCATCCTGAAGTACTTTTATCATCAAGCTGAAGAGGCACTTCCTGCAGCAAAAACGTATTTAAAAATTTGAGGGCAAGATTTTACCCCGAGTGTCCCTGGTTCCAATGTCTCTGCACTTTGATTTTAGCTCCAAATTATTGAATGATGTTTTGTCTTCCTCTTCTGTCCAACAGAATAAAATACGTATGGAAAAATAATCAAATTTTAGCATTTTCTTCAAACCATTCTTATCTCTCGGAAAAAAACATCGGGGTAATACAGGATTTTGGGTAAAGTCGCTAATAATAGGTAGAACATCTCAAAGTCCAGTGTAAATAGCCGTTGAATGTTTTTGTTCAACGAAAGGCTTGAAAATAGTCTACCTACTTTGCCGACAAAACTGCACATGCATGCTGAAAAACTTGCATATTTGAGCTACATTAGCTCCCTGCAACAGATCTCGAAATTAGGCAAACTTGATATTTTCTTCCTCAAACTAAAAATTCTTGATTTATCATTTCAAAAAGCTAATCAACCCAAACGATCCCTTGATACAATAGATCGGTTCTTTTTTAGCCGAATTCTACCGAAAGCAAGTGTTCTATTCAATTATAATCCTGGAATCAGTTGTTTAGAAAGCGATTTCTGCTGTTCTGCGAGGGACACCAAAATGCTGCCTACGAGATCGGATTTTTCTGGATAATCAATCGAACAACTATCAGGAAGCTTCATATTTTCGGCATAAAGTTGGAAAATTATCAAATCATCCACGTGATTTGAGTGATTATATCGGCAGTCTCTCCAAATCTTGCGGCTAGTTAAGAGATTTCTCAATGCTCAAGGAAATCGAATCATTTCGAACGGAAAAGGGCAGATTTTGCAATCAAAAGCAAACAGTTGCTTTAATTGACTCATCGATTCAAAGCGATTAGCGACTGCGGACAAAGGAAATTCTTTCAACTGTTAAATCAGAACAAACACGACCGCAAAGTTGCCCCAAAACCAGTAGGGCGAACTCTCGCTTCGTGCAAGTTAAAGATGGTTTTTAAGAAAAATTACGTGCTTACAACGAAAAAAGTAGAGTAAATCTAAAGTTCTGTCCCACTGATTTTGTTTATTCATTTCAGGAACCGAGCAGAAGGCATTTCATCTCGGGTATCTTGGGCTTAAATGAAACAATTATCATACAGCCCCTAATTCAAGTAAACAAAATCAGCCACACAGAACTTTGGATTTCAACATCAACTTTCGTTATGTGCCCATAACGAGAGGTGTTAATTTCATTTCATTTTATAATATTTATACAGGGGAAGTATTCAAGTTATGATGATAACATTGATTTACAAACTGCCCTATTAGGAAAGAAAAGCTACAAAATTAGAGTAATAATGGGAACTATAAAATACGTAAAAGTAAAGGAAAGGTGAGACACTCCTCGGGATTTGTCATTTTTCAGTGACGATTTGAATTGGGTGAAAGTATTGGCCATCTTACTTTTCACATCATTCCAAAGTTTAGCTCCTCTATACGAGAAGCATTTTTGGCCACATGTGGTTTTTAGAAAAGGTACATAAAGGTCAGTGCTGGTGTTACGAAGCTGTCTAGCACAGGTTTCAGATAACCTTTGGAACAGTCCTGTAAGATACTCAGGCGCTTCATGGTTTATGGACCTATAGACCATTTTCACTGTTTCAGTTTCTATGAGCTCTTTGACCGTTTGCCACCCCAACTGCCTAATGATAGGTGGTGCAGACATTCTGTAGGGGCTATTTGTCACGATTCTAGCTGCACGATTTTGGAGCTTCTAAAGCTTGTTGAGTGCTGTAGTGCCACAAACACTCCAAATGTTGATTCAATATCTTTCGTTATGGACACATAACTTCTCTCAAAAACCACCTTCGCTTGCACTGGGCGAGGGTTTGCCCTGCTGGTATCGGGGCGACTTTTGCCGCTGTGTTTGCTTTGCTTTACCGGTTGAGAAAATTCCTTTCTTTGCAGTCATTAATCGCTTTGAATTGAGGTGTCAATCAAAGCAATTGTTTTTTATTGTATTTCAAAATCTGTCCTTGCTTTCGAACAGTCCTTTAGGGATTCAATGTCCATGCTTAACCGCTATCAATCGCTTCAACGTCTTAACTGTTCATTGTTAATAAAGATATTAGCATACACTCACCAATGACAATTCCTTTTTTACCACCTTCGTTACCATCACTAACTCCTCGCCCTCTGCCAGGGTTTACCTTGATCCGTCCTCGATCACCCTGTGTCACCGAGACTACCCCTCCGTCTCCACCAAAGTATTGTCCATCGCAGCCATTTGCTTCAACATATGCATTTAAAGATACCTGAAAGAGAAGGTAATAAAATGCTGATTCCAAATTCATCTCAAATTACGGGAGACTGAATTCTCAAACTTATCCTTAACGAAGATGCAAGTTCGACTTCAGATCATAACCAGCTCCTGTTGCTTGTACACATCACAAATAGCTATAAAATATTCGCAGCCTCGTGTTAGTAACTTTGGTGTAAGATCCCATATTTGTCAAGCCAATTAACAAGTTTTTGCATTAAAAATCCGCAGTGCTTAATCTCATAAACGATGCATGAATGCTTTCTCTTCAGAATGCACAACCTTTTGATGCCACATGGCAATAAAGATCAACAAATAAAGCCGTCAAACAATAGGCAACCCCCTTGTAATATACTAATACGACCTTCTGGCAGAAGTAAAGATGATGTAGAGATCAAAAGTACTCAGACAAGATTTCTATCTCACATGTAGGGGGGGGGGCATATGTCTGGAAATCAGGCAGAAAAAATATGTCACAGTGAAACCAAGCAAACAAGAGTCCCGGGAGGGGGCCCTTTATATCTTTCTTCATGCGGGGCGTGCCACTGGACAGGGTATCATTTTCAGGATTCTTACACTGGGATAGAGTATCACTTTGCTACAACCAGCTCCATGACAGGCTCCATAACTGACTATGTAACGTAACTGTATGCTATTTGCAATACGCAAGTGTGATTTGGGTATTTTGGATGGCAACATTGCCGCATTTTGTGATAGATTTCCGACAAATATCTAGGGCAGCGTACAATATTTATGAGGAAATTCAAGGCCATTCAAGGACTCGGCATTGTTTTTGAAAATTTTACTCAAGGACAGGGGAACAGAGTATCATTTTCGGGAACTTGACTCAAGGACAGTGGAACAGAGTATCATTTTCAGGAACTTGACTCAAGGGCAGGGGAGCAGAGTATCATTTTCAGGAACTTGACTCAAGGACAGGGGAACAGAGTATCATTTTCGGGAACTTGACTCAAGGACAGGGGAACAGAGTATCATTTTCAGGAACTTGACTCAAGGACAGGGGAACAGAGTATCATTTTCGGGAACTTGACTCAAGGACAGGGAAACAGAGTATCATTTTCGGGAACTTGACTCAAGGACAGGGGAACAGAGTATCATTTTCGGCAACTTGACTCAAGGACAGGGGAACAGAGTATCATTTTCAGGAACTTGACTCAAGGACAGAGGAACAGAGTATCATTTTCGGCAACTTGACTCAAGGACAGGGGAACAGAGTATCATTTTCAGGAACTTGACTCAAGGACAGGGGAACAGAGTATCATTTTCGGGAACTTGACTCAAGGAAAGGGGAACAGAGTATCATTTTCGGGAACTTGACTCAAGGACAGGGGAACAGAGTATCATTTTCAGGAACTTGACTCAAGGACAGGGGAACAGAGTATCATTTTCGGGAACTTGACTCAAGGACAGGGGAACAGAGTATCATTTTCAGGAACTTGACTCAAGGACAGGGGAACAGAGTATCATTTTCGGGAACTTGACTCAAGGGAGCAAAAATACAATGACAGCCCAATGGCCAAACAAGTACACAAAATGAAACTACATTTAAACTTAATATGAAAAAACAAACAGCTACGGAGAAAGGATTCAATAGTTGTAGAGCCTGGGACATGTCTCGCATTGGTGGGAAGGCCAGCATAGGTGGCAATGCAGAACGAGAGAAACCTCAACTAAGGGACAGTGCAAATTCATTAATTTACATGGAAGGTGCAAAAGAAAAATGGTTGCGAAAATCTGCTCCGCCTGTATGGAATTATTGCAAAAAAGTCCACTGTCTCGTCGTTCTTTTCTTAAAAATATATCTGCCCCGTATCTATGAAAAACAGGTGTTGTATAAGACAACAACTAACTGGCAATACCCTGGCTACCAGAGCCATAAAATGACAAAAAGAGACAAATTAAGAAGGATAGAAAGTCTCATTGCTTGCTTCTCTCTTTCCTCTTTCAAATTTCCTGTTATTTCAGTGTTGAGGCTCTGGTATCCAGGATAATTTAGCCACCAAAGCACCCAAAGATCATAACAAAATCAGTTTTTATCCTTACGAGTCTCTGTCTACGAAAAAGTAAACTTTAAAAATAAAAAGATGTGACTGATGAATCGTTCTTGCAAAAAAAACAACGAAGGCTATTTCACATAATTTCATACATATCCTTCCTAGCAGTTCTCATCTTGCAAGATATTTAACCCTCTTTTCAAAATGAAGAGCTTTATATTTCAAACTTCATCTTGAGCTTATAACATGTTACTGTTCCGTACATATTTGCTTGTAAAGAGTGTCGAGCAGGTTCTATACAAGCTTGAAAAAGTAGTTTCACCGTCACGTTTTGCCCCAGCCATGTTCTAAAACAAATTTTGCTGTCCCTAAATGAACAAGAGTGACAACAACTGCCACCACTGCTGCTCCCTCTTTGGAAGCGCCACTGCTCAAGATACGATGCCCATGCAATCAGGTTAGGGCTCATTACTCACAATGACGTAGATTTGAATTATGTATCCTTCCTTTGACCATGAGGACCAACTTGATCTCCCGCGCAATGATTTAAAAATATCAGGAAGTACATTCACACATGCAATGAATGTAAGCAATTTCTAAGAGGGTTTCTACATTCAGAAATGAAAGTAACACACTCACGTTTTTGGCTTTCAAAATAATGGTACCCCCGCTTGCTCCACAACTTTTGATAGGACTGTCAGCATAAGCATTAGCAGTTATGTTGGCATCTGTAAAGTAAGGTGAGTTAAGCATTAATGTAAAAATCAATATAATATACCTACTATCCATTCTTTAAACAAGTCTGGTTGAGAAAATGTTTCACATTTGGGCAAGAAGGCTCGACTAATCAGTAGGAGAGATGCACCAAAATCAGTTTTTTAAATTTGTAAATTCGACAAATTTATACAATTTTTTAAGGTTACGAGTCGCCTGATCCAAAATTAGATTGAATACAAAGTCCCAGTTGCAACAACGACGGTATTTTTGTAATTGGATTGAATTATTATTACTCTAAATGGAACTTACGACAAATGGTACCAAATTCTGTCCAGGAAAGGCCATTCGCAGCACCTTTCATGTAGCGCCAATCAGAGATCACAATTTCGTAGTGAAACAAAAGTGAATGTATAACAAGCCAGTCAGACACATTCCATTGATAATAAGGCTCGGAAGGACAATTTTCGGAAAATTATGACGTGAATTTTCGGAGTATGACAAATTTTTCGGTTTTTATGCGCAGTTGTTATGCCTGCCAGGCTGCCTTTAGGCAAAGGTACAACTTACGAGAGTTTCAGAAGGCTGTATATGAAATGTACGAGGGAGTATATTTGGAAGTAAGTGTCGAAGTACATGAAAATTTTGCCAAACGATACTTTACGATACTTTTTTGTGAGCACCGACAGGTTCCGGGAAAACTTTCCTCTTTGCTTTATTGCTAATTTGTCCGTCATCATTTGACAGAGAAAAACAATGGATAGTGATCCTACTGACTTTCTACGACCGTAAAAATAATGCTAAGAATCAAGGGGACAGATCCACGAAGACATTCGTTGTGTTGAGCTCTGACTTCATTGTGGCTAATCAGATACGTGGTAGACTGCTTTTGATATCATATTTTTCCGGTATGACACAAGGCTTTTAAAAATCCTAATTCATCCGAACTACCGCTAATCTCCAATTACAAATGCACTAATGAGTAAAAATAAAATTTTCCCTAACTTGGAGCTGCTGAATAGAAAAAGTCAACTTAGTGGTACTATGCAATCTGAAAGTGACTAACTCATTTCATAAAAGCAAAAGTAGCACCCATAAATTTAAGGTCTTTAGTAATTAATTTTTGCTTGTATGAAAACGCTGCGCATGTTCTCTAACTATTTTGTTTTTGGGCGTCGCTTCAATTTGTTTTTGGGAGTCGTTAAACTTTTCAAAAAGCCTTGGGAATTGCTATCGTTTTATAAAGTATTTATCATTTTCTTGTGGTGTCAGGATGAAGTTCAATTATCCTGACATTTCGATTCGATTAATATCACAGTAGAGCCAGTAAACCGTCACTTAACCACCAAGTCCTTTTTCGTAAAGTCTCTTGTTGCAGAGTCTCGTCCTCTCTTTTCTTTTGTGCGCCAGTTTCACATTTGATGTAAGGCTTACGTAGTGTAGACGATTATCCATTCTGATTACAAATAATTGTGGGAAAATTAGCACTATCATCACCCATGTTGGCTTGACATCCAGTGTGAAACTAGCTCAAGTATTTATTCGTAAAAAAGTCTTTTGTTTTGCTTTAAATTTAGCACTTTGTATTTAATATTTATTTGTAATGTTTAGGTCCATGTTAAATGCCATGGGGTAATCAGGATCTACTGCTCCTCCTGGCACCGTTTATGTAGTGTTGTATAGTAGTTCGTAGGTAGTGTAAAAGGTAATTTTGTTATTGTAACTTTTATGTTGAGTAAAAAAAGTTCATAGAAGCCTTTGGGGATAATAATAATCCTGTCAAAGGACGGGTTGACCTATAAAAAGTCACAAAAAACTAGAATTGATATCGGTTGATGCAGAATTATTTTCTCTTCAACATATTCAAATTTAACTCTGGGCAAAAGCTAGAAGAGGGTTTTCAGTCTCATCACATTTGCCACATTCTTAATCGTAGTTGAACCTTCAGAGCTAACATTTTATAGCCTTTCAAATACAAGAGTAAGTAGTACAGCAAGGGTAGATGTTGTAACACAATAGCGTCAGTTGCTTTGATTCACGCTGCAATTCAAGGCGATTAAAAAATCTTCTCAACAAATTATTCAAACAAACATAGCCGCAAAGTTGCTCTGAAACTTGTACGGCAAACTCTCGCTTGGTGCAGGTGAAGGAATGCTTTAAATAGAAGTTATATGCTTATAACGAAAGAAGAACGATAAACCTTAAGTTCTGTCTAGCGGATTTTGTTTATTTGATTTAGGAACGGGAGAGTAACTGTTAACATTTGAGCGCTAGATATGCAAGAATTGTAATGCTTTCTAATTTGCTTTTTAATCATGTAAACAGAAAACGCCAGAGAGAACTTTAGATTTACACTTTTTATTGCGTACAAAAGCATATCAAACACAAAGTGCAACTGAACGGAAGGTTCTTGAGTCACTAAAAGAACACTTACTGACAAAAATTGTCCCCTTTGGTGCTTCCAGTGAAATTGCACCTCCACCAACAGCTATTGAAAGGTTGCCTATAAACAAAAAAAACATTTATAAGGGTCAAATAGGGAATACATTGTTCGAAAAGTTTGGGGTGATTCTAAAATCATGGCTGAACGAAAAAGTAAACACTGCTTGCAAACCTGTTACATTTACTCTTAATTCATTTGTTATCGCTTAAACAATTCGTGAAGCACTCCTAGTCAGGCAGACATTGTCTGATAACCTTTCTGAGAAGCTCAAAGAGATGTTTTAATCATTTAAAAAAACTGCTGAGCAGTGGCGATGGTTCTCTTAAAGTTTAGCATTTACAATCAAGTCAAAGTGTCGCTAGTAATAGCCATGATTTTTCCTTATTCCCGTTTGTAGACTTTTTTGAGGAACTTGGTATTGCTAAGAATTTGATAAAACAACCAAAATATAAACAATTTATCTATATGCCGTAAACAATTTGAAAATAGCTGTGAGTAATGGAATATGCGTACTAAACCCATAAATGCAACAAAAATACTTTCGTTCACCTGGTGTTAAAGTTACTAAAGTTAATTCGTTCTTGCGTGAGCAGATCTGACGAGGATGTGACGAAACGCGTGTTAGTTGTTCAACGTTACTCTTTATTGCAGTTACTAACCTATTTCCTTCCTGTCAGGAGATTAATTCTCAGGATTCAACAGTTAAATCTCTGGTTACAGGTTTATTGTGGTTGTTGTTCTTTTTACAGGAGTTAACAGTCTTCTTGTTTGTTTGTTTTCAATTTTTTTTAGTGGGCTTGTCAGGATTTCTAGCTACTGAAAGCCAATTTAGGCCCACTGTGCACGCCGCATCCAGGCATAGGACCCCTAGTTTAACGTTCCTTCCCAAGGATGACGAGGTGAGTTGTGAAGTCAGGCCTCCGAAGTCGGCCATCCGGAGTCTGTCCTTAGCTTAATTTCAAGCACCTGACGAAGACTGTATAAGCCACGCGGCCATTCACCCCGCAAGATTTTTTCAAGTTCTTTCTACAGTTTGCCGCGTTTTTGTTGCGCTTATGGGTTTAGTCTGATGAGTCCGTTATTCAAGGCTATTTTTAAACAAAAAATGTTAAAAATTGCCCTTACGGTCTGTACACGAACTTCCACCAATCAATAACACTGGGTTGATACCATAAGATCGCGGATTTGTGAGATTGCCATGAGCTGCTGCATATTTTTCACTCCCTGGCCCTAAGAAAAAGGACAGATCAATCCGTCGTGATCCTAAATTATAAGTTTTCTTAACTAAGTACCAGCTTTGGATATATCGATGAGATAACATTTCCGTGCATTGATCAATCGAAAAACTGAAAGGCTGCATAATTTGAATGACAGGCTTTCAGTTTAGGGAATGCTCTTTCTTTCTCTTCGATCGGTCTGCCTACTGACAGGGCTCCTCCTTTAGAAATTCCTCAAATTTCTGTGTGCCCCTTTTGTAAACTTTGCCATTTACTTTTCCATGTGTGGCACTTTTCCATTCTACTTTATTAAGTGTATTTTAGAAGATTTTGGTATGTAGTGGAACTTGAAACAATTAAAATTGAAATTAACTACACTAGGCCTATAGACCTGTTTACATGGCAGAAAAGGGTAGGCGAAGGGGGGGGCTTGTTACTCATATAATCTAGCTTTTTATTGAAGCAATCAGCCGGAATAATTTTTTGTCACATAGCACTGTGCAGAATTTGAAGTGGAGAGAAAAAAACGCCCAAATACACACGAACAGCCCTCAAAAACTTTTTCTAATTGATTGATTAAGTTTTCATCACAACATTGCCAACAGACGATGACTCCCTCAGCTTTCAGTAGATTTACAAATTCTTATTTGCCTTATTTCTAGTATTAATATTCGTATTTGTTTGTATCTATATATTCTTTGTTTAAATCATCTACTTTAAGATGGAGGAGTTATTCTTTTTAAAGCATCCGGTCGAGTCGCTGTTTTTTTAATTGCGCGCGACGAAGGAGCGTGCTGACTAATTGCGAGGTAGTGAATTTTCGTTTGCTGGCCACGCATATTTGTTTTGTCTATTGCTTCATTGCCGCTGTTCAAAACGTTCGCATACCTTCAACTTTCCTGATCCATGCATTGATTGGCGACGACGCAGCAAATCGAGCAAATAAATGCTCGTCAATAGGATTAACTCGCACAATAATCTGTTGACCGTGCTTTCATCACCCTTCTTCTTGTCATAAAACATGGAATAGGGAATAATGGAACAATTAAATCCAGTTCAAGGGAACAGCAAAAAAGTCATTTACAAATTTAGTGTGGCTTTATTTGAGTTCAGAAATATCTTAGAGTGCGCGCAGTTGATAACTTTTAGTTACTTCTAGTTCTAGGTATGTATTTTTTTCTCATTTCTATCGCAGTTGGTACTGAATGAGACACGTCCTTTCGAGCTATAGCTGCCATAAAATATTAATGAAATTGTAGTCAAATTGCCTTTATTGTTTTCAATTTGTTTTGAGTGGGCTTGTCGGGATTAATAGCTCCTGAAAACTTATTTTGACCCACTATGCATGCCACATCAAGGCATGGGACCCCTAGTTTAACGTCCTATCCGAAGTACGACGAGATGAATTTTGAGGTCAGGTCTCCGAGGTCACCCATTTGGAGTCTGACCTCACTCGACCGAGCTTAACTTCAGCCACCTGACGAAAACTGTGTAAGCCACTCGGCCACTCACACCCAATATTTGTGATATAAAGATATTAGGGGTATGGTTCCAGGAAAACTTGCAAATTTTAGGATGTGATTTGACAACTTAAAAAATGGGCAGTTCGGACACATTCGGACACTATTGCTATGCTGTCTGAACTAACCAAAGGAACAATAATGATTCAATGCTCAAGGCGGCCAAGTAATGTTTGTATTCCGTTACAACATCTCACTTTGGTTAGGCCCTGGCTGCAAATTCTGAATCCTAACTGCAACAACATTCTGCCTCCCAAGCTTCCTCTCGAAGGCTTATCGCTGCGAGGGCATTTCGTTAGGGTAAGGTTGGGAGGCCGAATATTGTTGCAGTTTGTATTCAGAATTTGAAGCCAGGGCCTAACCAAAGTGTGATATTGTAACAGAACACAAATAATGCTTGGCCCGTGTGAATATTGAATCATTACTGTTTATTTGGTGAGTTCAGACAGTAAAATAATAGTGTCCGAACTGCCCATGGTTTAAATGGTTTAAGTCCCCTAATCTGCCTATCAAAATCATCCTCCAGAGTGATCTGGCGAAAGAGATGTTCTTGTTCTGTCAATCTTTCGAGACTTCCTCAGCACAACGATATAAATTTTCCTCCGCAAAAGGATACTACCCGAAACATAACTGCAATGTCTAGCTGCCCATGGTTACAAAACACACATATGGAAAAGTCTTGACAAACTGACCTGTATAGTAGTCCTTGTAATTGAAAAATCCACCAAGCCATTTTTGCTTTGCAGTTACACTTGTGCCCCCTCCATCCATTTTCAGTTCTGTGGAGACAACGATATCTCCATTTTGTGAGACTATTCTCAGCGCATTTTCACCTCTCATCATTATTTCTGACCTCTTCCCCAAGTTCAAAGTACCAGCAAACTCCAGTGTACAGATCTTGTGATCTAAAGTCCCACATCCAATCATGTCTCTCTTATCAGAAACAGTCCCTTGTATACTGACAGGACCACCTGTGACCATGCATGTTTCTGTATCAATGAACAACATCGATTCGCTCAAGTTAGCTATGGTTGAAGAAAACGATATTAAAGAGCCACATCAAGCGCAAGAAACGCAACAACTTTTCACAAACAGCAGAGCAGAAACTGCTTAAAATGACTTCATCGACAAACCTGAGATAAGGAAGTGTTTGGACAGATAAGCTTTTTGAAATGATAAGTCAAGGGTGCAAGGACC
This sequence comes from Aurelia sp. 4 Dawson et al 2005, assembly GCA_964019985.1. Lineage (NCBI taxonomy): Eukaryota > Metazoa > Cnidaria > Scyphozoa > Semaeostomeae > Ulmaridae > Aurelia > Aurelia sp. 4 Dawson et al 2005. Next base: position 17,733,554 of record OZ026497.1, read on the forward strand.
TATCAAGAAAATATAAGGTGTTGCCTAATTTTGGGATCTGTTGCTGGGAGCTAAGGGGGCCCAAAGTTACGAGTTTTGGCGCATGCGTGCGCAGTTTCTGCTCTTTCTTCATAAACAATATACCGGGTCTCCCACAATAGTAATCCCGTTTAAAAATTCATCAGCATTCGAATTTGGTTCCTACCACAAAGTTTTCTTTTTGATCTCTTTTGTAAAAGACCCGACTATTAAACTACATTCAAAAATTGAGTCTCTTGTTTCCCTGTGCTCTTTGACTTGATGATAGCGCTTCGGTCAACAGAGACTCATACTATTACTCTGAAAAACTGAGCTCCATTTAGGTCCAAACTCTGCAATTCCTAGAGTACCAATCAGATTGGGAGATTCGTGAAGTAATAAAGCTACGGTGTAAATGTGATAGAATGGTTCGATTCGATTGAAGAATTTAAAACACTCCCACGGGATTGAGATTCGAAGCCGTAATTCCATCATAATTCTATTTATGATTGAAGAAAATAGGGACAAGTTTTTCACTGTTTCATTATGAGTCCCTGTTGAGCAAGATTTACTGCAGGGATGAAAGGGACTCACCATCATAATTCTGTAAAATGACCAGCTTAAAACCACATCATGAGCTATACTTTTTAAGCAACATCCAAAAACTTGCTTGACAGCCATTATAGTACACGATGATAGTTTGCGTTTCATTCTGACAGTAGTGACCAGAAAAGAAGCTAAATATTCAAGAAAGATTCCAGCTAGCCCCAAAAACCAGCTGGCCCAAAAAAGGAAATTTCCTTGCGCTAGCACATATTACAAGATCAGTTACACCAGGAAAAACGATGTAGTCTTTGATCAACTTGCCAAAACAAGAGATCCAAAGATCAGCCTTGTTACCAAATTTTAGTGGTTTTTTCAAACAAGGTTACTTCTTCTTGGAAAACAAAGCTCGGCAGAAAACGTCTACTAATATCTATGAGCATGACTGATTGGTAACACGACATTCATTGCATTCTGAATTTTTGTTTGATTGAAAAGACAAAACCTTAACAAAGGCAAGCCCAGGGTCGATACCAGCCATGACTGTGTAGGGGGGCGAAAAACCAAAATTTTCCGACGAAAAAAACCATTCACAACAACAGCAACAACAAAAGTTGTAGGAACATACATTTAATTCATGCATTATATGACAGATCTAGCTCCTCGGTAACTAAAATTTGGCCACATTTCGCAATTCAACGTTGAAATCAACACAATTGGTCAATATCAATAAAAAAATATGCCATAAAGTCAATAATTTCTGCTGGAATTTATGTTTTAACACTTATGCATTATTTCTCCTCAAAATCCTCCAGAAGTAGCCATTTAAATCACTAAAATTTCCGACACGAGAGTATGATTTTCCGACAAATGGTCTCCTGGGGGGCGCTCGGCCCCCCAGCCCCCCATTGGCTTCGGCCCTGGGCAAGCCTGGTTGGTATGGAAGGCCTTCTGCAACAAGGAAGCGCAGGTTTGGCCAATTTTTACGAGATTCTTGATCTCATCCGCAGTTTTCAAAAAAATGTGTTTAGTTGTAAAATAGGTTTCATTTTAAGCTAATTCTCATATGTTCATGATCTGGTAGGTTGAGAATTATCAATCAAACGCATACTAGAACTCATAAACTGGCCAACCACGTACTACTTTTCAGCTCAACCGTGAGGAAGTATATGAAATGCACTGGAAATATTCCAAGCATCTCTCCCAGTTTGATCCAATCTTGAAACAAAGAAAACTGCAAAGCTACAAAGGTTCATGATTCTATTTCTCAAAACCTAACTCAGATTTTGCCACCATGTTTTTGATGCCATAAGTCAGTTTGTCGGAGTTTCTTTATTTTCAATACTTTTTCTCAAACCTGCACAATCTCAAAAATATTCAATTCCTTGCACAAATGAGCTGAGCATACCTACCATTGTTAGTTATCCTACAGAATACAGCTGGTAATAAGAGCAGCATAGCTCTAAACAAAGAACTGATCCTTCCTTGGTCCATATTCCGATTCATGTCAAACTCAGTAAATTCACCATGTCGCAAATTTGCAGACTGTTAATTACCTTAGGTTAACAGCAATATTGTAGACAACCAATTGTAAACATGGCATGCAATCAAACGTGCATGGACAGTAAGGAGGAAGTAAAGGAGCAGCACTGCAGAATGATCTGCCTTCAATCAACAAATCTGGGTCAATATTTATACATCACATTTCATCTCCGTCAATCCCGACATAAAAGCCGGGCCAATGGGCAAGAACATGAGAAGATCGAGGAATAGCATTCCATTCAATTAGTACAGGCCATGCACAAGCGCACAAGCGTTGCGGTTAACACTAAAAATTTCAACTCTCGAAATTTCAATGCGAGGAGGGGGTCGTCCACAACCTAAAGGTACTCATAACATTCTTCTTCTTCATGTGCCTTGTCTGGAACAAACATTGGCGATCATGTCTCTCCAATCACATCTGTTCTCTGTCTGTCTCAGAAGGTCGCACCTGCTGCCTGTCTTTGACAACCACGAGTTTAGACTTCCAACAAATGTTATCCTTTGCCGACCCCTGCTACGTTTTCCTTCTATCTTTCCAGTAAGGGCCAGATGTTCTAAGCCTTTGTCACGATATATGTGTCCTAGGAATTCCAATTGTCTTTTTCTTATAGTCTTAATTAGTGATCTTTCTGTATTAATTTCTTTAAGAATTGATTCGTTTGACCTTTTCTCTGTCCATGATATTCTCATCATTCTTCTGATAAACCACATCTCTGCTGCCTCTAGTTTCATTTCCATTTCTTTGTTAATTGTCCAACACTCACATCCGTATAGAAGAATTGACCACACATATGTCTTTATAACTCTGATTTTTGTGGTGATTTTGATATTTCTGTTGGTTAGTATTGTTCTCATTTTTTGAAAAGTGTTTTTAGCCATTGCAATTCTTTTACCTATTTCAGTTGTGCATCTACCATCTGATGTTATCATATAACCTAGGTATTTAAATACTCATAACAATACTTTCAGAAAATGGGCCCACTTTCTCAAAATGGCCTGCACTAGTGGGAATTCTTGTACACTCAAAATCGCTCCAAAGTCTGGTCAAAATGGCTTGAACATTGAAAAGGAAACCTTGCTACAAAGAACGATTCATTGCTGAACCAAAAACTGAAAAATGCATAACTTTCAGGCAGTAATTTTCCCCTTTTGAAACAAAATATATCTATCGTAACTTCGAGGCGTCTAGGCCTTATCAACCAATTTTTGTATGCAGCGACAACAACTGTCTAAACAGCACCTCTAGATTGGTGGAAGACTAAACTATATCCATGTGATTGGTGAATATAGAGCCACACGCGACACAAAACGGGCTTACTTTTTAAGAAGAACATTGCGAGTCCCTGTTGATCAAGTGATATCAACAAGTCAAAGAAACCATGGAAACAAGGGATGAAAAGGAACAAGTCTAGTTATGCTCTTTTTGTACGGAATTGTTGCCCCAATCTTGTTGTTGTTGCTTGCGTGGGTATATAAAAAGGTTGATTTGGCTCATTGTTGAGTTGTTTTGATAGTTCCTTGTATTTGATTTGCATTTGAATGCCTTTGAATTCGTCACGTCTACGATTTGATATTGTCTGGGTTTTTTGAGAGAGAGGAAGTCTAGAAATTCTCACAACTCACGAATGGAACTCTACAACTCGAAGTGAAAATTGGAAGAAATTGTTTATTACTGAAGAAAGGAAATACTCACTTGAATTTGAACTCGAAGGAAATCGAAGAATACCGCATATTTACTGCAGTTTACTTTACGACGAATTATTTATCGAATTGTGGCTTGAAGAAGAAGAGGTTGCGTATTGAAACTGAACTCTCAGGTGACAGACTTCCATTATTCTTGTTCTTTTATATCAATTGAGATTTTTTGTTACAAGAAGGCATACTATAGTGTGAACTATTCTCTGATTAATTTCAGTTGTTTTGAAGGAAGGTAAACTTAGGATAGAGTTGCAAGCTGCAGTCTTTTGGTTGTTATCAATTGAAATTGAGCCTAATCATACAGTCCTCTTTGTTTTGAATTGAATCTTGAATCTCATGTTGTTTTCGAAGCCTTTCGAGGCTATTCTAGCCTGTATACCTAGCTTCAGTGGTTAGGCATGACGTGGTTCTTTTACAGGTTTTCGTACATGGTCTTACACCGAACCGGATCGTGTATCTTATTTGTTGTTTGTTTGTAGAGTCGATTCTGTAGGATTGATTGTCTTGTTTCTTCAAGCTGTTTCTCTTGATGGGACTATTTGAACATGACTGAAGAGGGGGGCGCTGCTTTGTCTACTCCCCCGGGCCAGCCTGTCCCAACGGTTACGAAGAAAAAACGAATAAGGGGTGGCTATCGTGCGCATTGCAAAAAGTTGTTTGCAGAATGTAGAGCCCTTTTTGAAGCTCAGGAGGCAAGGACAACTCAAATTGAGCGTTTATGTATCAGTTTGAAAAATAAATCTCAATTATTAAGAAGTGTGGACGAGGAAATTTTTCTGTCCATAGATGAAGCTGATATAGAGAACGAAGTTATCGAAGCTGAAGATTGGCAATCGGAAATTCAAGGGTATTTGGTTGAACTCGAAGCCAAAAAGGCACCCACTACAAGCCAAGTTAATCAGGGGGGCTCACATACTTCATCCCCCTCTCTAGCCACGCCCATCACAAGTTCTCCTTCAGATCATATCGTCAATTTGCCAAAACTTCAACTGCCAAAATTTGCAGGAGACCCAAAGAAATGGCAGGAATTTTGGGACGCTTTCGGAATTATTGATGGAAATGACTCGTTATCGGATGTCAACAAGTTTAGACACCTCAAGACTTTATTAGAAGGCCAGGCTGCCTCAGCTATCGCCGGAATCCAAACCACAGGGGTAAACTATCAATTAGCTATAGACCACCTCAAGGACAGGTTTGCTCAGAAGCAAGTGATTATAAATTCCCATATTGACGCTCTGCATAATTTGCCCAATTTAACAACTGAAAAAGATGTGAAGGGCCTGAGAAAACTTGCTGACAGCATTGACATTAACATTAGAAGTCTTAAAAATCTCGGGTACGATCTAAGCCAATATGGGCCCTTCTTGAACCCAGTGATAATGAATAAATTGCCAGAGGGAATTCGTTTGGCGGTCACTAAACAAATAAGGAAGGAAGAATGGGAGCTAGGAAAAATTTTGGACATTGTAAAGACAGAATTAGATGCGCGAGAACAGTGTGCATATTTAAGCGGAAAGCCAACTGATAGCTCGGCAGGCAAACAGGTTCGAAGCCAATTGCCAACTACATCAGCTCTTTTGAATGCCAGTGGTAAAGTCTCCTGCAGTTTTTGTAAAGGTTCCCATCCCTCCGCCAAATGTAACATTGTTACAGACCCACAACAAAGAAAGGCAATTTTGCGTAAGCAGGGTCGCTGTTATGTCTGTCTGAAAAAGGCACATCTGGCAAAGTACTGCACAAGTCGAATTTATTGTTTTAATTGCAGGCAACGTCATCATGCGAGTATTTGTGATGGGTCGAGCGAATCAACTGTCACCACACCAGCAGCACCAGTGTGTAATCTCACAGCTCCGAATATTGCTCCACAGTTTCAGCCTAATCAGAGCATGCCAACAACCACAAATACCGGTGGACCACGTCCAGGTGCAGCAACACAAACTGTTGGACCTTCCACTGTAACAATGCATGTGGATACGAAGACATCAGTTCTGTTGCAGACTGCAAAGGGTTATATCTCACCGGCTACAGACCCGGAACGAGTAGCTGTGGCACGGTTGATACTGGACTCAGGAAGTAAACACTCATACATTTCGGAAAATCTTAGAGCTGCTCTCCACCTACAGCCAGTGACCCAGGAAACATTAACAATAAAGGTGTTTGGAGAGGAGACAGGAACTTTACAGACATGCGATGTTGTCCAGTTTTGTGTACGAAGTCCTTACAATGGACTAAACGTCTTCGTCACTGCCTATGTTGTTCCAGTTTTGTGTGCTCCACTCTCAGATCAGGCCATAGATTTAGCTGCAAGCAGCTACCCACACCTAGCAGGACTTTGGCTGGCAGATTTTCCAGCTCAAAGAGAACAGCAGCTGAATTGTGAGATACTCATCGGCTCAAATTTCTATTGGCACTTCTTAACTGGTCAATGCATCAAAGGAGAAAGTGGCCCAGTTGCATTAGAGTCAACCTTAGGTTGGATTTTGTCCGGCCCAGTACATGACAGCTCTGAAAGAAGATCAACACATGTAAACATTGCAGAGACACATGTGTTGCAATTTGAAATTGAAAATAAAAGTAATGAAGCCAGTCTGGAAGGCCAGGTCTGCAAGTTTTGGGAGCTGGAAGGCATTGGAATTTCTAAAAATGAAGCGACAGTCTATGAGTCCTTCAAAGACGAAATTGCATTTTTAGATGGAAGGTACGAAGTTAAACTTCCTTGGAAGCCGGAACATCCAACATTGTCAGACAATTATTTACAGAGCAAGAAAAGGCTGATGGGAATTTTCTCCAGATTGAAAGGGAATCCAACTTTGTTGAGTGAGTATGACTCAATCATTAGAGAGCAAGAAATCAGAGGGATCATTGAAAGAGTAGATCCTACATGTGACAGTGGTATTGGACAAGTAACATATCTTCCTCATCATCCAGTCATACGACAAGACAAAATGACTACAAAAGTTCGTGTGGTTTACGATGCCTCAGCAAAGGATTGCATGGGAACATCCCTCAACAGTTGCCTCTATACTGGACCTTGTCTATTGAAAACTGTTGCAGAGATTATGACAAGGTTTCGACTCTTCCCATTTGCACTAACCTCAGATATCGAGAAGGCATTCTTAATGATTTCTATCTGGCCACCTGACAGAGATGTTTTGAGATTCCTGTGGATGGATGACGTAAATTCTTCGTCACCACAAATCATTACTTATAGATTTACTAGGGTTGTCTTCGGGGTGTCCTGTAGCCCATTTCTGCTCAATGCGACGTTAAGAAGACACATCGAAAGCTATTCTGAGAATTACCCAGAGGTTTGCCAAAGGCTTGTGAATTCGCTCTACGTCGATGATGTAAACACAGGCGGCTACAGTATTGAAGAAGTTATGGAGCTTTTTTAGAGTTTCAAAGCAGATGATGCAAGAAGGGGGCTTCAACCTCCGGAAATGGCTCTCAAACTCAAAGGAAGTGATGTCTCAAATAAAATCATCGCAAAGTGATGGAGAGACCAAAGTTCCCAATGAAGCAGATATCACAGAAGAAGATCAATCATTTGCTAAGACAGTCTTAAATGTGAGCGAGATCTCAGAAGGTGAAAGGGTGAAAGTTCTAGGATTGAATTGGAATAGTGATACCGACAACATTGTTTTCTGCTTGTCTCAATTAGCCTCAACGATCGAAGAAGGACCAGTAACCAAAAGAAAGATTCTAAGACTGATAGCTAAGATATTTGATCCCCTGGGGCTAATTACACCAGTCACAACACCGCTGAAGGTATTCCTTCAGAAACTATTTCAACAGAAAGTAGGCTGGGATGAGCATCTTCAAGACGATTTAGATGATGAATGGGCAAAGCTACATGCTCAGTTGGTAAAGACAAGAGAAATTTCGGTTCCAAGATATTATTTGGGAACATTGAAGCAAGGCCAGCTGAAATAGAGCTTTATGGTTTCTGTGACAGTTCGAAGCAAGCTTATGCTGCTGCTGTCTATGCAAAGATAACAGTTGAAGGAAAGTCGAGTGTTAGTCTGGTTATGTCCAAATCAAGAGTCGCTCCTCTAGCCCAACCCACTATTCCAAGATTGGAGCTTCTATCTGCATTGATTCTAGCGAGATTGATCACATCTGTCAAGGATGCTCTAAGTCCTCTGTTTTGCAATGTAAAGATAGTGAGATGCTGGACTGACTCAATCACAACCATGTATTGGATAAAGGGAGACGAGAAGCAATGGAAAATGTTTGTGGACAATCGTGTGCAAGAAATAAGAAAGCTAGTCAAGAAGGACTTGTGGCAACACTGTCCAGGTACAGAGAACCCAGCGGACATTCCCACAAGAAACAATGATCCATCAAGATTGACAAGAGATTCACGATGGTTTTCAGGCCCCAAATGGCTGGCCGAAGAGGAAGAAAATTGGCCGGAGCAGAAAACCTCAATGGAGCCAACGGAGGATTGCCTTGCTGAAATGAAGCCTGCAGCAAGGGAAAAGGACAGCACAGCCTTGTTAATCCAAGCGGAGAGGGAACACCGTATTTCAAGGGTAATGGATTGTGAAAGATACAGCAGTTATTCAAGGTTGCTACGTGTAACAGCTTATGTGTTCCGCTTCATCAATAATTGTAGAGAGAGGAATAAGAGGGGTGCAGAACTGACGGCCAAAGAAATTGAGGAAGCAGAAACAAAATGGATTTGTGACATGCAGTCAGAATTTAGTACACAGAAACTAACGGATCTAAAGAAACACCTCGGAAACTTTGTGGATAATCACGGAATCATTCGATGTCAAGGACGTCTCGCAAGATCGCTCTTGAGCTATGAGACAAAGCATCCTATCTTATTGCCTAAAGAACACCACATCACTACCTTAATCATATGGGATTGCCACAAAAGAGTATTACACAACGGTACAAAGGAAACACTGCAAGAGCTGAGATCCCGATTTTGGATCGTGCAAGGACGACAACTTGTCAAGAAAATCATTCGAAGGTGTGTGTTGTGTAAAAGAATTCAAGGAGCTTCATATGGAACGCCAAAACAAGGCCCACTTCCAGAGTTCAGAGTGAAGGAAGAGCATGCCTTTTCATCCATCGGTATAGACTTTGCCGGTCCTTTGTTTGTGCGAGAACCGTCAGGCGAATCCAAGAAAGCCTACGTCGCCTTATTCACTTGTGGAACATCTCGTGCTGTGCATTTAGAATTGGTGCCAGACCTTACAGCTGAGACATTTCTACTCTGCTTTAGAAGATTTGTGAGCCGGCGTGGTACACCAAGGCTCGTTGTTACAGACAATGCAAAGACATTCAAAGCCTTTTCGAAAACATTGATCAAAATCTTCAAAACTGCAGAAATTCAAGCATTTCTGGCAAGGAAAAGGATCACGTGGAAATTCAATGTGGCTAAGGCTGCTTGGTGGGGTGGTTTCTATGAAAGGCTCATTAAGGGAGTCAAACTTTGCTTGAAGAAATGCGTTGGAACAGCCAGGATTTCATCTGACGAGTTACATACAGTTCTTGTGGAGATTGAAGGTGTATTGAACTCACGACCTCTGACCTATCAATATCCAGATTCATTGACGGAGCCCCTTACACCCTCTCACTTGGTTACAGGAAGACGACTATTGCAATTACCAACTGGTGGTGAGGGAAACGACGAAGATGAGGAGGACTTCTACCAGCGAGACAAATTACACAAGCGCTCCAGCTACATATCAAAGTTACTTGATCACTATTGGAATCGTTGGAAACATGAATACCTCGTTGATCTACGTGAGCATCACAGAGTGAAAAAGTGCCACCAGAAGTTACAACAAATTAATGTCGGCGACGTTGTGACAATTCAGGACGAGAATCGCAAGAATCGCTCATTTTGGAGACTTGGAAAGGTACAGGAATTACTCATCGGAAGGGACAATGTCACCAGAGGTGCAAAATTGTTGCTAGCAAATGGAAATAGAATCGAACGACCAATCCAGAAACTCTACCCATTGGAAGTTTCCAAAGGGAACCTTGAAATAGCGGACCACAACGTTCCAGACCAGGACCATGACACACCTCCAGGAAGACCTAAACGAGCAGCAGCAGTCGTAGCTGAGGAAACCATGAAGATTATTGACCAGCTAGAGAACGATGAACTGGACTAAGAAGGGGCTGGCTGGTCAAGGGGGGAGTGTACGGAATTGTTGCCCCAATCTTGTTGTTGTTGCTTGCGTGGGTATATAAAAAGGTTGATTTGGCTCATTGTTGAGTTGTTTTGATAGTTCCTTGTATTTGATTTGCATTTGAATGCCTTTGAATTCGTCACGTCTACGATTTGATATTGTCTGGGTTTTTTGAGAGAGAGGAAGTCTAGAAATTCTCACAACTCACGAATGGAACTCTACAACTCGAAGTGAAAATTGGAAGAAATTGTTTATTACTGAAGAAAGGAAATACTCACTTGAATTTGAACTCGAAGGAAATCGAAGAATACCGCATATTTACTGCAGTTTACTTTACGACGAATTATTTATCGAATTGTGGCTTGAAGAAGAAGAGGTTGCGTATTGAAACTGAACTCTCAGGTGACAGACTTCCATTATTCTTGTTCTTTTATATCAATTGAGATTTTTTGTTACAAGAAGGCATACTATAGTGTGAACTATTCTCTGATTAATTTCAGTTGTTTTGAAGGAAGGTAAACTTAGGATAGAGTTGCAAGCTGCAGTCTTTTGGTTGTTATCAATTGAAATTGAGCCTAATCATACAGTCCTCTTTGTTTTGAATTGAATCTTGAATCTCATGTTGTTTTCGAAGCCTTTCGAGGCTATTCTAGCCTGTATACCTAGCTTCAGTGGTTAGGCATGACGTGGTTCTTTTACAGGTTTTCGTACACTTTTTAAAGATTAAAGAAAATTCTCGAAAAAAGGTCAGAGCCACTGTAATTCCTAAATTTTGCTGAAACACAGAAAACTATTTATGAAATACATAGTTTAGGAATGTTTACAATTCAAGAAAAGTCTTTCACATTTCTGGTTTACGAATTAGAAATTCGATGACATCAGGAGATGAGTTGAAAAATACATTACGCCGTGATTTGAAAAATCCACAAGATTCCTTAAAATTCCAAAGGTAGAATCATAGGAAAGCAACTGAAGATTCCTTCAGTCCATTCAGTTAAAAGAAATGAGGTAATAACATTGAGGATTAAGGCACGGGTATTGTTTTCATAAAAAACTAAGACTTTAGGCAAGTACTGAAAGTTTTTTAGAATTATCAGGTTTTGAGTACTCGGAGTTCCCTACGAGTTTCTGAAATGGTAAGAGATTCGGATGCAAAAAAGAAGAAGATTTAGCAAACTGGGGCCGTTCTGACTTGCGTCGTCATTAGAGTGTGACTCAAACTGATAGGTGTGACTTTTCTGATAGGTTCTATAACAATCTTCACGTTCACCATCTATGACCTCGCGAAAATTCGAAACCAAAGTTTTTTGAAGCTTTTCCTATGTTTAGACAGGTACTTTCCGAGTAATATGATACGGCCAAAAAGTGAAATAAATGAAAATATGTAAAGGATTTTCTTTGTCAAAAAAGAAAAGTTTCTTAAGTTTTTTGTCTCTGTAGTGGAGTGTCCTATTTTTTGGCGATTGTAGGGACGAGTTTCTTATAGGCAGCTTCTTGTAACAAAATATGTGTAGTAGGAAGTTAGACTAACCTTTATTAAAGGACAAGTCCGGGGTTGATAAAATCATTGTTGTAAAGCAACCTTACCATCTGCTGAACACCAGTCACGAGTTCTTTCTAAGTTTTGATGCCTCCAACTTTCATAAATTGGTTGATAAATCTTCGTAAGTTTGGCCAAATTTAGTCACCATTTTGTATTTTGTACTAATGTGCGAAGGCGCGATAAGGAGGCTAGCAATGTGAATGGTATAATATATCAACGCATTTGGCAGCCTCGTTCAGACGTTCAGGTAATAGAAAATGGCATCATTTCGCACTATTTAGCAGATTGAAATATGTAGTTTCGCTGATTAAAGGAGGAAAAAAGTTGAAAAAAGTAGTATACACCATTCACAACAGTGTAATTTCTTGAATAATCAACAATTATACCAACTCCGGACTTGTCCTATAAAGATTCGGAACCTATGCTGGTACTTGGTTCTGTGAAAAAAATGAAAGCAAAAAACATACTTATGACTTTTATTATCCCATTTTCACCACTGATCAGTCCTTTGCCACCATCTACACTTACAGAACTTGACGTTGTTCGATTCATTTGATAAGTCTTAATGTGTATAACACCCCCTCCTCCTCCATCACTGCAGTAGTTAGAGATATTGCTGCTCCATCCAGCATGCCCTCCATTTGCTTCTAGAGTTCCTTCGAGGTTGACCTAAAATATCAGATCAGTTAAAAAAGCTTAAAGGGAATCGACATGGTTAAAAGCTGGCCCGGGCCAGGTCAAAAATATAATCTTTTGTTCTTGGCGGTTTCGACGCATCCGGTTGCATTGTGTAGCTAAAGAAACAGTGGATTTGTGGGTGTTTCTTTAGCCTATTTATAGTGGCTACGAGATAAAGCTATGTCTATTCCCTTTATAGGGGCTGTCCAAGGTTTTAGTAAACAAGAATAAAGAAAATAACACTTGGAGGGCCTTGGAACACTTAATGGAATCAGTGAAAGCCACAGATGATTTGTTTATTATCACTATAGACAACACAATAGCAATATCAGAGACTTTCCATCCTCCTTAAACTGTGCTTTTAAGTGCGAAATTGCCACAGCAGCCAGTTCAAGTCTCGATGATATTCGAAAACACCAAAGTGTTACAAGATAAGGCCAGCATTTGAAAGGCTACTGCTCCCTGAATGTACAATCAGTGATAGTTTGCAACATCTGATCGAATAGCCAACACACTGGAATATTCGTATAAATTCTTGACACTGAAATAGGTCACTCCGTTCAGATTTTAGAAATAATTTTCTAAAAAAATTCCCTTCGAGAAACTTTAAGCAACGTGCTAAAGTATGACCAATGTTCCCTGATATTTTTACATTTCAGCAATGACTCGGGTGCGCTTGGGCACGTGCAATCCTCCAAGGCCCCGTCCACACGTATACGTTTACGTTTTGTAAACGCATAGAATGTTTTCTGTCCACACTGATTCACTAATCGTTTACGGAGCGCTTTAGCTTGTCCAAATGTAAACACCAAAACAATCAATAATGAATGATGAGCATCCAGTCTATGACGTCATCATTTACAAAAGTATGCGTTTACGACTGTCCACATGAAAATGCAAAAGCAGTGTTTTCAAAAAACTGCAAATGACTGATGAATGTGAAGTCTGTGACGTCACAGTTTACGAGAGTATGCGTTTACGACCGTCCACACGAAGACGCGAAAACAGCGTCTTCAAAAGAATGCACTTTGAAAAGGGTTTTCGAATGTATGCGTTTAGGATAACTTAAAACGCCGTTTACGTGTGGTAGCAAGGTGTAAACGTATAAGAAAGTATGTGTAAACGTATACGTGTGGACGGGGCCTAAGAGCAATGAAAAATTCTTCCTCCTAGCATGAACAACTTATTCGAGGAATTCCATTCTCCCAAAAGTACACAATACATGAATGCACGTAAGTATCGCTGTTGCCAGAGAGGGAAACAAACAGAAATTTTGCGCGTTTATCATTCGTTTTACCGGGTTATCGAAAGAGGTTTTCTGCAGAAAACCCCCATTTCGACGAGAAGGAATGGCTAATGAAAGCCGAGTAAATATCGGAGCCTAATAGGGCATACCGAGAATAAAACAGGACAGTTTTCAATATCATGTCTTTGATATTCAGGTAGCAGTACTTTGTCAAACGCAGGACCTTTTCATTGACCCACCCAGTAGTAAAACAGCATTGCTTGTTTCGTCGCAAATAAAGCAACTAAACTACAACTACGCAAATATTCTACGGCTGCCATATCGGGAAAGGATATTATGTGACCGAGTTCCAACTACAACAGCCACTTATAATAATGACAAAATATATATACAAAGAATTATGAAGAAACAACAACTCGAACGGGCATCTCAGAAAGAAGCCCCCCCCCCCTCCCCCACACACCACTGCAGATGATCTATGAAGCATCCAAGCGAGAGGATGGTAGTAAGTAGGATGAAGAAATGGACTACCAGGTGACCCAAAAAACTGCACGAGCTAGATCGGAAATATTTGCTTGAAAGGAAATGTTATGAAGACAAACAAGGTACCAGCATGTAGCTGAAAGGCTCCGCTATCTTTTGGGATGTACTTTGGTCAGTTTAAGATATGCTTACTGTCCGAAGAAACAGTTTCAAAAATACGGAAATTCATTGATTTCTCGGACTATTCTCTCGCTTTCCAGTCCATTTTTTGGAAAGTGTGAAAAGCTGAATTCCAAATTTGCTTCGGAGCAAAAAATTTTAATGAAGAACAGAGGTCAATCATTTTGCAAACAAAAAATTTCCCCAGCCAACTTCAAATCCACTGCAATGTCGAGATCTCACAAAATGCTGACTGGAAAATGATGGCAATTATTTCACTCAAAATGAGGAATACTGGATTCGAAAGTTTCATTGAATCTGGTTTTTCGGATGGTAGTCATTGCTCAAAATGATCCTGCAGCATCTCAAAAGATGGCTAAGCCTTTCAAATAAACTGTGATAGAAAGCATTCGGCAATAGCTTTTGATTTCCTGGAGCTAGCTAAGATCTAGCTCGTGAAGTTTTTTTTTTGGTCACCCGGTATATTGTTCCCACACATTTTGCACTCATTGTGCGTTGTAACGGTAGCAAAACTGTAATACCTTCCTGGCTTCGATAAGTATTCTTCCACCTGCACTGGCACCTGAACAGACATTTCTTGTGGTATTTGCAATAGTAAATCCATTTGCAACGATTTTCCCATATGAGCCTACGTTAAAATGAAAACATCAATTCAAGCCTTATGCACCCAAAAAAGGATCAGCTATTGTTGTGCCTCTACCATAAGTTTAAAATCTTTTACAGAAAGCCTAGTGTTAAATCTTTTCCATTTAAGTGATAGCGCAAAATTTATTATATTACATGGCCGGTAGAGAAGAAAAATTGTTACAATAAAATCTGCTCACTCCGTATGAAATCATTACAAAAAATACAACTGCGCAGCAGTGGCGTAACGCAGTTAAGGGCACCTTGGTTCAAAAACTAAGGGCCCCCGGCCAAAAGGGCCCCCCGAGGGGCCCTCAGCAAAAAATTGTTTTGTTGCCTAGTTTCAAGCTGAAGCTGTGGCTATGATTAAAAAGACCACGGACCCTCAGGCCTGCAAGATATGACAGTCTAAGTGAATGGAAAGTAATGTTGATAACTAGCAGTTGTAATATGCTCTGTAATGGTAGACTGACGAATCTACGTTTGCATGGACATGGAGCCTTTGAAGTTACTGTTTTGTGAAAATGGACGTATCGATTTTACTGTAAAGTTATGCATTTTTCACAGTAAATCATTGCAAATGTTTTAACTTGCCTTGCCTGCATAACTTATTTACTTCAAGTTCAAAGCGGACACCCCATTTTATGTTTGTATCACGTCATTTACAAATTCTTCAGCTGGGGAGCCTCAAGTGGAAAAATCCCTAAGGGCCCCGACAGTCTCCGTTACGCTTAAAATATGCATCTGCCCCCTATTCAAGATCAGCAGATGCTGCAGCACTATAGTAGCACCCATGAATTAGCCAAAGACCATAAGAAAGGCAGTTCATCTTTATAGTCTTAGTATAGAGTCTAAAGTCTTTGTCAACGACTGATGAATCCTCCTTGCAAGAAACCAACAAGGAAATTTGGCACCATTTATACACATCTTTGGCATTTGCATGCGCTTCTCAACTTGCATGATTCACAAGTTTTTCCTCAAGGTGAGCCATTTTATAGTTCAGAGTTCATCTTATCTTTAGCTCATAAAAAGTTACTGTCCCGTTCAAGCCCGTTCATATTTGCTTAATAATAAGTGTTGACCCAGTTGCGCACGAGCTCAAAAAGTAGTTGCCCCGTTACGTTTTGCACCGGCCATGTTATGAAATAAACTACGTAGAGTCCCTTATGAGACGTATTTTTTCGTTTGTATGTAGTTGGAGAGATTAACAAAAAAACAATGCCTCGACAACTTAGATCAAAACCTGGAAGCTCAGGTTTGGAGGTGGAGGCAAATCTGGACTTGCAAGATAAAAACGTAATTTCTTGATGCTCCAATGTCAACAAACAAGGTATCTATGTTCAAGTTAACCATTAAGGATGATTATTTCCGATTGATTCAAGATGAATTCTTAGAACTATAGCGCGCTAGCCCTGATAAAATCTGTTCCATTTTTGGGACACACGGGTGATAAAGTTCTTCAAGTGATCCAATTCAAATCAATAGATCGACGAATTTACAGCAACAATTTCAGGAATTAGGAACCTTTGGTGCTTTTACCAGGCCTTTTGGTAATGACATGCATTAACCGGAACGAAACTGCTGAAGCTAAAACAAAGATCTAAAAGTAACTAACGGTGCTCACTCTACAATGCCTGTGTGACCTCTACGCCCGAGATTCACCATGCTTATCTTACAGCCTTCGTAATACAGGTACCGACCTTAGATTACCCAATGAATGGGATCGAAGAGGTGTCAGAAAGGTAATGGACAGAGAAGTTTCTCTCGTAGAGGTACAGAGCTGTGGAACAACCTCTCAGCAGAGTCAAAGAGGGCTTCCTCTCTGGATGGTTTAAGAAAACTACCTAGAGAGACG
The DNA here is from genome assembly GCA_964019985.1 of Aurelia sp. 4 Dawson et al 2005. NCBI lineage: Eukaryota > Metazoa > Cnidaria > Scyphozoa > Semaeostomeae > Ulmaridae > Aurelia > Aurelia sp. 4 Dawson et al 2005. The sequence goes on from OZ026497.1 coordinate 17,750,095, forward strand.
GGGGAGCTTTTCTCTTAATTGTGAATCTTAAAATAATTGCAGATAAGTTTTAGATATTGCAAATAGTGTTTTAAAGTTTGACTTTATCAACAGCTTTTAACTTACTTGTTTATAGATTGCCACAAATATTTTCATCGCAGGCCTATTGAAACCAATCTTACGCTGCAGGGCAACCCTCCTTAACAAATCAAATATGAATAAAACATGAATAAGAAATATGAGAAATGCATTACCTATCGTTAAATCACCGTCAACGATTATCTGAATTGCTCCTCCACCAGTGCCAGGATCAGAATCATAAATGAAAGCTCCTGAAATGAATGAAATGAAAGCTTTGGTGGTGAGGTGCTACATTTGTTACTGTTGGCAAGAGTTTAAGGGTACGTCAATACAATAATAGCAATTTCAATGATGATCTGTAACGAGTCGGCTTGTCAGTGGTCTGATGTCAGCCGGTACAAAATGACATCAGCCGCCGGGTGCAACAAAGAAGCCTCACAATTTCCAAGTCAAATCAATGGAAATTTTTTATTTTTGGCGCTTCTAGCTGTTAAAAGCTGATAAACCTTTTGGGTGAGGGACAGTAGGAAAGCGAACTCTTCTTTCAAAAAGTTGGTAAAGAGGCAACTACGAAAATACAACGAAGCGAGGGACAACTCACTCCAAAAATCTGATAAACTCTCCTAAGAAATCCTAAATATATTCAAACACACGAAAATCTCAAAAACTCTTGAAAATCTACGCAAGAAATTTTCACAATGTTTCCGAAGTCCTAAGAAAAATTCGAAAAGTCTTCAAAGATCTTAAAAATCCCAGATTTCTTTCTCCACAAATGACACAAATTCTCATCAAGGAAAATCCCAAATGGTTTCGCTTCCAATGAGTCTTGGCAACCTTGCAAAATCTTGAATATTTTAAAAATGCCTAGAAATCTCAAAGTCTTAGAAATCTTAAAAACTCTTTGAGAACTTCAGAAAAAGTTTCAGAAATCTTTGAAAAACGTGAGAAATTCTCAAAATGCCAAATCTCGTACGCCATCTTTTGCTTGATTTCCTACTCCAAAATTAGAAATGTGTAGGAAAATCACTTGCTTCTTGTTGAAAAGGAATTTACCTGTGCTCCCTCCAAGAATTTGGCCAAAGAAAATGTAAGGTTTTCCATAGGAAATATTATACTCAGGGTCTCTCCAAGATCCACCACCAGCTCCACCATGGCCCCCTCCATGAAACGTCAGCCCTCCCCCTGGTCCAGCACCTGAAAGGAATGATAAAAAAGTCAATTTTTGATGATTAGAGAGATCTTTAGAATACGGAATTCAAGAACAAAGATTATCATACTGTTTTAAAGAATGGAATGGAAAATTTTGAACTGAATCATTCTTAGCTGTGTAAAATTTCATTACGCTTAGGCCGTTTACTGTTAATTGCTTTAATTACTTTCAACCACACACAGTAACGTTTACATTTTGTGAAACCCAATGAAAAGCACCTCTTGGAGCATCCCTTTTAAAGAATTTCATGAAACCAAATCAGATAAAAACTGTTGCTACATAAATTGAGCTTGAGCATGTTCCCAAATCATACCGTTCCTTACATAAATATTAAAATGCCAAAGACAATAAATACCTAAGTACATAGCAAACTGATTTTCTAAGCCCCATGGATCGTTGTGGTAAACCTTGCTAGGCAGGGATTTCCCATGAAGTAGTGAAAAAGACGACCCTTCCTAGGCCCATTGTCAGTTCGTTCTCAGTTATTACCTCTGAGAAAAGAAATGTAACAACAATCCCATCCAGCCATTCAGTACATATCTAATGACAAAATTTTAGCACTCATGAATAAAACAAAAAAATTAAAACAAGTAAATAAGTAGTTCATATTCAATTTGAAGCTTGAATCAAAATGGAGCTTGGCAAATCTTGCGAGCTGATTGCGGCCTTAAGCTAGATTAATACTGGGTCATTCTAAATAACTTAAACGAATGCAGGTCAAATCATGTTTCAGAAATGTCTTTTTTCATACAATCTTTACTCAGAGGAAAGGTTAAATTTTAAATTTCAGCTCCATAACTTAAACGATTGATTTTATATGGCAGGTTGAAGATCTTGAAGACAGCTCAATCAAAGATTCGGCGGCACTTTCAACAATATCTAATTTCACTTGTAACAAGCTGGAACAAAGTCTGATCAGTAAAAAGCATTGTAAGGACAGGATATAATCTGGAGGAAAATTCGTTTGCAAATCGAAGTGTCAAAATCTTGACATGGTAATGCAAAATTGTGAATTAAGCCACTTTGAAGGGACATTTCATTAATTTTCCTGCTTCATCAAAGACAGGAGCAAATTAACTACAAATGATAATTTTGAATTATCATGCTGTTATTAGTCAGAATAGAATTAGGAAAATGCCCCACGAGTTTCTACTAAAAAAATAATTAGGAATGGAAACTGCACAAAATTTGTTTTCACAGATTTGAAAAAAAATCTTTTTGCAAATTTTGGTTTGAATGATCCCACAGTGATTTGTCATCTGATGATATATACCAACTGAAGTTAGCCAAGAATCAATATCGTTAATTGATTCCATTTGCTAGTCGGTGATTTCACTTTTTGAAAATACCCCAGACACCAAAATGGTTGATACGGGTCATCTTCAGTGGCTGCAAAAATTACAGGTCAGCAATGTCAGAGTCCTGAGAATTTTTCAACGAATAAAATACCCTACTATCCTCGGTTTAAAAGAGTTTCATGCCCCAAATGAGATTAAAACTAATGGATTAAAGTATCTTGAATTGCCTTTTTTCTTGAGAACTAGTAATATTGAGGGAACTCTCTTCAATATAAACAACTCAAAATCTCATAAAATCATCATTTAGTATGATGAAAGCAAAAGCATTGCTCACCTTCAATGGTTAGAAGACTAACATATCCTAAAAACAAGGTTATTATGGACTTCTTTTTTTGTCGACGGGGGGACTGAGTATGCAATGTATATAACTACCATCAAGTAAGCCTTTGGGACTCATCAAACCAGATTTGTATGGGAATAATCTATTAGGTGGATCGGACAATTTTTGCTAGAAAAGCCTCAGCCTTTAACATGGATATTATGAATATCACAGATATCTGGTAAAGCCTTAGTTTATAACATACATAAATAATCCCCCCCCCCCTAAAAAAAATTCACAATGACTTTTATTTAGGATATATCACAGTCTTCTAACCATTGAAGGTGAGCAATTCTTTTGTTTTCATCATAATCAATGACGAATTTATGAGATTTAAGTTTGCTCTTGTTGGAGAGAGTTTCCTCAACATTATTAATGTCGCGAGAAAAAGGCAATTTAAAATATCTTACTTCAAGGGTTATAATTCCATTTGAGGCATGAGACTCTTTTCAACTGAAGATGATATAGAAAATTATTTGTTGAAAAATCATCAGGACTCTGACATTACTGACTGGTACTTTTTTTTAGCCACTGAAGATGACCAATATCAGCAATTGTGGCGTCTAAGGTATTTTCAAAAAGTGAAATCACTGACTAGCAAGTGGAATCAATTGAGGATATTGCTTCTTGGCAAACTTCAGTTGGTATATATCAATATAATGACAAATCAATCTGGGATCATTCATACCAAAATTTGCAAAAATATTTGTTCAAATCTGCTAGAGACTGCACAAATCTGAGTTTTGTGCAACTTCTATACCTAGCGATTTTGAGTGGAAACTCATAAGAAGATTTTCTAATTCTATTTTGACTAAAACAGCACGGTAAATCAAGATATTCATTTGTAGTTAATTTGCTCCAGTCTTTGAAGCAGAAAAAATTATGAAATATCCCTACGAAGTGGCACAATTAACAATTTTTCATTACCATATCAAGAATTTGATGAACATCTGCACTAAATTGGGCACTTTGATTTGCAAATGAACTTTTCTCCTGATTATATGTTGCGCTTACAATGCTTTTCACTAATCAGACTTAGTTGCAGAGTGTTGTGGTTGAAATTAGAAATCATTCAAAGTGCTACAGAAGCTTTGATTGAGCTGTCATCATAAAATTCAACCAGCCATAGAAAATGAACCGTTTAAGTTATTGAGCTGAAATTTGAAATTTGACCTATTTGACAATGACATGAAAAAAATTAGAAGACGTTTCTCAAACATGACTTGACATGCATTTGTTCAAATTATTTGGAATGACCCTACTACGAATCTCTGTTGACCCAAGTGATATTAACAAGTGGAAGAGCACGTCGAAAGAAAGTATTAAGTCTAGTTATAGCACAGGGTGTCCCAAAACATGTCCACCGCTTGAGTGGATGGTGTAGAGTAGCCATACTGTTTATTAAGGTTTTAGTAGAAGAGATTTCAACGTGACGGTTTAAAGTAAAGATACCTAGTTTCCTAGTTTGATTTAATCTGATAAGCCGTTGCTGCGTTATGGAGAAGGAAAGTCGAAATCATATTTACTTATTTGCCAGCATATGTTTCCATATGTTCCCAATCATTAAAAATGTAGTGGGTGTAAAATTCAGAGACGTATTTCTTGCAACTGAATGGCTTCACAGAAACTTTAGCTATCTTGCTATAATTCTGCCGTTGGACTTTCTTGAAATCTTCAATATTTTCAGAATTAGATTTTTTTCCCTCTTTTTTTGGAGACTTAAAGAAAAATTTTCAAAAAAAACTTTCACAATTTCTAAACTGTTTGACCCAACATCAAATAATTTCCAATAAAACCATAGTTAATGAATGTCTACAATATGGTATCAACCAAAAGTCTGTCATTTTTGTAGTTTATGATTCAGAAATTAGATGACATCACATCCTAAAATCAGCTAAATTTTGAAGGTGCTGTAATTTCAAAAAAAATATTCCAATTTCACTAAAGTCCAACGGTAGAATTATGTATAGGTTGCTAAAGTTCTTTTAAGCAATTAAGTTAGAAGAAATGTTTCATATAATTTTACACCCACCTTTTTCGCCAACTTAAAGATTTGGTACCTATGCCATATTTATCTTTGTTCTTACCGACATAACAACAGTTCTTCGTATCCAAAGAGTATCCACCAAGATGCGAAGGAACATTCTTGCCAAGAACTGGAACAGCACTTATATCAATTGTTGTATTTATGACAAGGTTCATGCTCGATTTGATCACCAATGGGCGACTACCACGTACAGTGACATAATTCCCATGAGCAAACAAAGCAGCATGATCTTGGCTCAATGTGAGGGTTGATATTTCATAGCTCCATTTGAAATTATTTCCGTCAGTGAAATTTCTGCTCCCAAGGGTGCCATGAACATCACCAGCTATGTTAGTTGCATTTATCTTGTGTAAATCAGTGTCGATCACAACTGTGCCAGGGTATACTAAAAAAGCAATGCAATTTATCATTCGCTATCTCTATCTCAACTGTCTGTCATCTGTTCGCTATAATACCGAACGAAACGAATGGAAAATAGACTTTTCAGCTATTCAACAAAAGAGTCTAGATCGAGCAATATCTTTAGACATTTTATACGAAAGACTCGATTGAGTGGCGTCCAAGTTAAATTTTCACTGATGCATTAACATTTTAGTTTTGAATATCTGAATATTTGAATATCCGCATACTTTTTATTAGACAGCCCTCAAAATTCGTCAATTTTTTTTAACTCACCCGGTATAACACATCAAACCACTGTAACAGATAACACTGGGATGATACGAAAGAAAGTATAGTACATTTTCTAGCTTTTAAGCATTAGAAATAGGATTTGCTCTTGATGTTTCACGCAATATTTTTGTTTCAAATCTTTTCGAAATCAAGCTTTTCTCTTAAGGTTACAGCATTAGTATTTTGTTCATTTATTTCAATTCGATATTTACGGTACATGATCAAAACTTTTGTTTTGTTCATTTATCTTAATTCGATATTTCCATAGCTAACAAATACATCCATTCCTGGAAGAACAGCATATTTGATAGCCTACGAATAATCCTTGATTCTTATTCCTTTTGAGTGGACAGAGCAGAAACTGCGTAAAAAGACGTCATCGAGCAATCTGAGATAAAAGTTGCAAAAAGTCTTTTACCTTCCTTTAAACCTCGATCTCAACTTCCGACTTTCCTCATTGCAATGTTTTGTGAAAATATGGGAAAAAAGGCTTTATAATATCAAGAAAGGTATTGATTGGTGTTTCCGTGATACATCCAGATTTTTACATGTTTTAGAACCTATAAAAAGGTTCACACACACAGTTTTAAAAGCTTTAACTCGAATGAATTTTGAATGATCTTATCAATAATCTCAGTCACTCGTACAGTGGCGAAGCAAGGGTAAATCTACCGGAGAAATTGAATATGAGGAGTATCTGCTCTTGGTAAATTTTTGAGGACACGGCTAGTCTTTTACCTTAGGATTGATCTAGTGTTTCTCGGTGCTAGAATAGAAACTTTGAAAAAATGGTAATAGTTTTATATGAACTGTCACCATCTTCAGGAAAACTTTCAAGTACTGTAAAAGTGAACTCCTCTCAGTTTGGCTCAGATTGCCTCTCGTGATCCAATGTTTGCCGAAAGTGGAACCTGTTACAATTTTGTGACGGTTCTTCTATAAGTCAACATTGGTAAGAGAATTTCTGAGGAAATCAAACTATGCTCATAATGAGTCTCCTAGTCTTGCAGATTCAATATTCTCATATGAGGACATAAGGTGACTATCAATTCATATCTTTTCTCATAACCTTCCTCAATTTTTCGCTCAAAACTTCCTCCAAACCAGGTTTGTAGGTGTGCAGTGTTTTCGCGTTTCTGTCTGAGATAAGGAAGTGTTTGGATAGATAAGCTTTTTGAAACGATGAATTAAGAGCTTGAGGCCCAAAGAACAAAATATCATGTGTTGCCGAATTTTGGAATCTGTTGCAGGGAACTAGAGGGACTCAAAATTACGAGTTTTCGTGCATGCGTGCGCAGTTTCCGCTCTGTCTTTTGAGAGGAAACAGGAACAGTTTGTACCACAAACATCGTCATGTTCGGCTTAATCTAGATAAAGTTGGCAAATACTAAAGTAAAAAGAGAGGTATTAGTTCCTCCATAACCTGTGCTCGCCTTTTCGGAATAGTGATACACCACTCGTGCATGAGCTTGCTTAACTCTAAAATGCATCACACACATAGAGATGTCATTCATTAGGAATTCGTTCAGCTGATACGAATAGTCATCAAACCTCATAACAGAAACAATCTAAGAATTTGGACTCACCTCCTCTGGCCAAAAGTAATGTTAAAATCAACCCAATCTGAAAAACAGGAATACCCAAGACTTAAATTGCTACCTTGTTAACAGTCTAAATACAGTAAATCTCCACGTGTAAGAACCTACTTTTTTGAGAGCCAGGCTGAAGTAGGTTCTTATTTCAAATGCACTACGACAAATTTCAAGGTATAAAGGTTCTTATTGGAAGGGTGCCTCATGTAGGCCCTTTCAGAGTCTTACAAAGACGTTCAGCCCCATTATTTGTTTTGGGAGCGTCCTTGAGGACCTAATAACTAATAGGGGAGGAGAATCAAATGTTAAAAGCCAAGTGGAACCAAAATGAAATTAACAACAGCAATCAAATATCAACTTTGCTACCCCTACAATAAGAAGCCATGTTTCATCAGGCTGAAACAGGTTCCTAATTGCAAGGTGCAACATTTAGGAAAAACATCATGCGAGATATAACGTAAAGTCGCTTTTGTAAAATATTGGAATCGGTGTTATCCAGGAACATTTTCATGTTACGTGTATTTTGAGACAGGCCATATTTTTGCATTAATTTTTTATCCATATAAGAATTACAATACATGCAACATCTACATTCTACTATACTTTCTAATTACTATACAACTATACAACATTACAGAGATGTGACCACAAGGAGGAAGAGACAATGACTACCCTGTGGCCATGAACATAAAGACATTCAAATAGAATTGAATAATAATGTAATTTTAGTTTACGATAATACACTTGTGTATTTTTCAATTCATAACGAAACAGTGACAAATCAGCCTCCTATTTACACTGCTCCTGCTTTATCGTAACACTGTTGTTCCTTGCATCTGGAGATAAGGTCCTACTCGGGAGTGGCGGAAGTGCCCTTGAAATCGCAGCTAATTTGTAAATTGTACCAACAAAATATAAACGTAGTCAAACGGGTCTACATGTGAAACACTGCGTGAACTTTTTTAATGAATAGATAAAAGCTGCAATGTGACAGCTATCTATGGTATCACGAGGATTTCTAAACACCGAAAATTGCGGTAAGGTATCAAAGCGATTCATACCATCTTTGTGTGGCAATTACTGCAACTCTTCCTTCCCAAGCATCTACAAAAAATAAGCAAAGTATGAAAACAGCTGTAAGAACATGTCGCAGTTAAGCAAGTGTCTCTTCAAAATACGTCACAAAGATGGTTTGATTATGTTTTAGCAGGCATGTAATTCATTGAACTTTTCTTAGTATTTGCATCTGTGATGAATAAGGCGAGTACACATTGCAGGTGGGATACATAGCTTTCAATACTTTTCAAAGTAATTTTAAATCATGTTTGAAGACACGTTAACATCGGCATCGACCCGCAATTAGTTGCGTGTAGCATTAAAACGTTTCTTGCCGACAAAATATTTTGAATATATCTGACAGAGATGTGAATTAAAAATTTCTGGGTTGATACGCATGGCAAGGGTAAATTTCAAAGGACAAAAGATCAGCTCTCGGACATAACAAAGTGATTGTTTTCCTGGAGAGAGAGAATAGATTTCACACCTCTGGGCACACTCAGCCAATCAAAATAAACAGAGAAAACAGAATAGCATGGTGAGCTGCACTCAAGGTGCGAAGTCTATTCTTCAGAGAGACAGATAATTTCGTCAGCAAAGTAGAGTTTCTTTCACCCTCGTCTTCATAATGAGGTACAGAGTTCCCAACTTCGTCCGTCCTTATCCATACAGCACAATTGCATCTAATTACGCAAAAAATTGTATCGTTTTTCTCTTTTAATCAAGATCTTCCTCCTCCCCACATTTCTGTTACTTCCAAAGATGGTATTTCTGTTTCTAAAAATTTCGGATGCTGAGAAATGAGGAAATGCGCAAATCAACATTTTCGGCCTATATGTTTACCCTAACCTTTATGTTGAATTATTGACGTCATGAAAAGGTTGACAGCAAGTACATTCAAGCTCCATATACTCGGTAAAGAGCCTAATAGTCAATTGTATGAATCGATAGGAATTAGACCATTTATCAGGATGAATCTTTCGAGCGTTCTTCATTGTACTTATTGAAATTGCTTGCTTGCGTTTCTTGAGCATTCGATTTGTTATTTATAGAAAAGGGCCAAGTCGTTCGATGAATAGTCCAGCGAATGACAGTCAGTGGCTGTGGTCACACCACAGGGGCATCAGTTTAAATATTCTTAGTTATCATTCAGTATCTCTTGATATTTTTATTTTGAATATTTTAACTATTTAGTATCTCTCGATATTTTGAATATTTTCACTATTTTTCGATATTATTGTCTTTCTTGTCTCTGTAGAGCCGGGAATACTTTGACCAATGCGAAGGAGCGCAGAAATGCGAGGGAAGTGAGGGAGAGGAAAGCGGAGGAGGAGCTATAACTTAGGAAAGAATCCTTATAAACATAGTATCCAAAACAACGGGATAAACAAGGTGCTGACCTGATTTAAAGCGTTGTTAAAGCAAAATGAACCAATAATGATATACCAAGAAAATCACGTGACGACTACTTTCGCGCCAAAAAAATTAGCAAAAGCACAGGCAGCTTTGCAAAGACGTGACGGGCACAGTGTGACCGAGTGTCTTCGTATCGTATAATGCCGTACTTTGTGACGTTATATTTAAGAAAGTGAGACAATATATATTAAAACGGGATCAGATCCTATTGTGACAGCAGCCAGTGTTGTACTTTAACTCCTTGCATCTTGTGTGAAACAGATATGCAGCCATAACTACTAGTCAATCAAAGCAATGTTATTCAAAATCCTGGTTTCTGATTGAGAATGATAAAGATTATCGCCTGTTGAATCTTCCATCCATCTTGGAAATGCAAGGCACTTACTGAAGGGCAAAACGATGTCAACAGGTCTTCCGTCTGATGTTGTTCAAATGCTAATCCTACTTCTTGCCCATTAAAGGCATTGAGAATCAAGCGACTGCGAATGCATCCAACCATAACTTTTCAACTTCTAAATCCTACTTTGTTTCCAAGAATTTCCCCATTGGTTTTTGCTATCACTTCTGAAAAGTTGATCTTTGTTTTTGATTGATGAAGGCTATTTCATATTTTGTTAGTTCATTTCATTTTTAAATATCCATAAACTTATCACATTTCACCTATAACTAATCATTTTACATACTGACCTGTTAGTAATCAATCATAGATCGATTTGTCTCTAGCTAATTTTCGGAACCCCCCTTTGCCGATCCATTCAAAACTAACAAATGGTCTATGTTCGGCTAAGGAAGGCCCAACGAGAAAAGCATGGGAAGATAAGTCAGAAGAATTCAAATCCCGAAAGATATAATTGAACTGACAGCGATAGACTTTTAAAGATAGCAGAAAGTGAAAAGATAAAATATAACACATAACGTAATGCCCGAGAGAGATAACTTTCCACAATCAACGTTAACACAATAAGTAGATTTTATCACAAGATGCCAAGCCTATGTAAAATGCTTTTAGCGTCAGCAAACATCAAAGATAGAACATCGTAAAAATCATTGAAATTGAGTTCATCTTATCATGTAGAAAGTCTAGTCTTGCAAAGCAAATTACTTTTCGTGAATAAGGTTGAAATATTTATCAATAAATCATGAGCTATTGACGTGTTTTCGTCTAAAACTTTAATTGAAAAGTGAAATTCGTTTAGTGCCAGAACAAATATTTAGGAAGAAGTATTTGCCGGAATAATAGTTCTGGCAAACACTGGCCTTGGATGCTGGTAAAATTCAAACTAAATAGCTTTAGCAATTATACATAGGATTAAATACTACAGACTTTAACTCTGAAATGCGTTAGATCTTGTCTCTCAAAATCTTAAAACCACGCGCAAGAGAGCTTATATGATTATCTTTGTGAGCATCCTCTCAGTGCGATAAGATCTTGTTTGCTTTCACAATGGACTGCACTGAACCGGTCAAAATCGACGTCTGGTCCCGGTCAAAAACAATAACTTAGGTTGAATTTTAAGACTCATCATTTTCGTGCAGTTTCGCTGCCGTGAACTGATATAAACAAGTAAAGTAAGTACGATAGAGGCATTTTGATGCGAATCGATCTAGGGGCTATGCGCGAAACGTCGTGCATCTTTCAATTCGCATCAAAATGCTTATACCGGGTGAGTCAGAAAAAAAGTTTAGGCGTTTGAAGGGCTGTGGAATAAAAAGTATGTGACCGATATTCAAAACTGAAATGTTCACCTATCAGTCAAAGATCAACTTAGATGAGAAAATTTTGTTTGGTAGTATCCCTCATCTTACAGACGCAGAAATTAGCAAAATGCCGGTAAAGGGCATGTTTAGGAACAACAATTCCACATTCCAATCTGGTCCATGATTCACCTTCTATTGAAATTCGAATTCCGCATCTCGAAACTGGCAATGCAAACTTCAATGCCACATAAATCATGGACCAGAATGGAATATGGAATTCTCGATTCCCATACAAACCCCTTACATGCATTTTGATTATTGCTGGGTCTCAAAGATGTTTGATTTTTCCAAGCAAAATTTTGTCATCTAAGTTAGCCTTTGAGTGATAAATTAATACTTTAGTTTTGAATATCGGTCACATAATTTCTACTCCACAGCCCTCCAAACGCCTAAACTTTTTTTGACTCTCCCGGTATTATACAAGGGTGTCCCAAAAACTTTACCCTGTTTGAATAATTCCAGGAAAACAGCCTTTGTCTCGTTTCGAGCGATTTAAAAGGCAAATCTCTTGCTTAAAGGCTAACTTTGATCCATATGATTTTGGCAGATGCTTTTTCCTTGGCAATACCTCAAAATATGACTTTGCCTGAAATCTTAAGCTCGAGAAAATCACGAAAAGGCGAAAAATCTAGCAATGACAGGTTATGTTCAACCAAAACAAAAACTCTTACTTGTTTAGAGTGCAATAGATCCTGTAAAATGGCTCACTACTACGAGTTTGGAATCGTTTCGACAAATCAATCGATTGGACTTTGCTTGCTTATGATGGAAAGTTATGTTCGAAGGACGACCAGCCAATCAGAGCAAAATTGCTGTTCAAAATATTGCATTCTGATTGTTCGAATGGGAACCTAAGTTTAGGCTGCCTAAATCGATCAAAAACTTCTATCAAGTTATTTCTACTTGATTGCATTGAAGTGGAAAATATTACTGAAACTGGGAAATAAACCAGACATTCATAGCTTGGTTTCAAAAGCTTTATAACTGTTCGTCACACAAAACAGAATGTCAATTAGATGAATGACCAACGGCAAAACAAAAGGAACAGGTAAGTGTTTCTTGAGATACAATGGTGATTCTCTTTTTCTTTGAAAATCTTAATGAATATTTGATGTTTGTGAAAACACATAAAGAAATGAGCAACTGAACGGAAAACGAGGGGCCTCTAATAAGAGTTGAGTAAATGGGCTAAGCTCTTCGCAATTTTGAAGACGTTTCTTTAATAAATACCTTTCTTTAATAGTAATTTCGTTACATATCTTTACTGGTAATTTCAATGATCCTGTGCTCACCCATGATCCTCTGCAAGCGGGCGTCAGTTTCTTGTTGGGTCTCGTGTAAAGGGCCTCTTACAGGGACATATTAAGCACAACTGTGAAAAAAGTTTTTGCCTACACTTGCATTTCATAAGTAAATTTTCTCGAACGAGTATAGGGTTAAGGTCCTTAAAAAAGGTGGCGTAAAAGTAAATTATCTTTTCTTCTGAATGACAATGCTTGAAAGGAATTTCAGGTAATTCATCGCAACTCTACAGTCAAAACTTTTGAATTATTGACCGTTTTCATAATGGTGACAATTTGATTCATAAAAGTTGGAAATAAAAATGAACTGAACTGAACTTAACTTAATTGAAACGAACTGAATTGAGCTGAAATGAACTGAATGGAACTGCGCAAAAATGAAATGAACTGACATGAATTGGACTGAAATGAACTGGACAACAAAGGCATATTTCGTAATACATCAGTTTGCATCAGTTCAGAGCGATTAGCGAATGCAGACAAAAGAAATTCTCTCCACCAGAAATTTAAAATAAACATAGTCGTAAAGTTGTCCTTAAACCAGTACGGTAAACTCCCCCTTTGTGCGGGCGAAGGGATCTTTTTAATAGAGGTCATGTGAACGAAAGAAGAGGAGTAAATCTAAATTTCCGTCTGCCGGATTTTGTTTATTTTATTCGGGGCCTGAGCAGTAACTGTTTACATTTGAGCAATAGATATACAAGAATTGTAATGCCCTCTGCTCCTCTTCTGAATTACATAAACAAAATCCGCCAGACAAAACTGTAGATTTACTCCTCTTCTTTTGTCTTAAGCTCATAACTTCTATTAGAAACTACCCTTCGCCCGCACCAAGTGAGAGTTTGCCGTACTGGTTTCGGGGCAACTTTGCGCCTGTGTTTGTTTTGAATTACTGGTTCAGAGAATTTCTGTAGTCATCATTCGCTAATCACTCTGAATTGAGGTGTGAACCCAAGCAACTGATGTTATTGTTTTACAAAATCTACCCCTGTTGAACTGGACTGGACTGGACTGGACTGAACTGAACTGAGAAGAAATGAAATGACTTGAACTGAACAGAACTGAAATGAACTGAAATGATCTGAAATGAACTGGATTGAAATGAACTGAAATGAACTGAATTGAAATGAACTGAATTGAACTGAAATTAACTGAACTGAAATGATCTGAAATGTAAAATTAATTGAAATGATCTGAAATGAACTGAAATGAACTGAAATGATCTATGAACTGAAATGAATTGAAATGAATTGAAATGAACTGAAATGAACTTAAATGAACTGAAATGGATTGAAATTAACTGAATTGAAAGGAACTGAACGGAACTGAAATGAACTGAACTGAAATGATCTGAAATGAATTGAATTAAAATGAACTGAAATGATCTGAAATGAACTGAAATGAATTGGAATGAACTGAGGTGAACTGAATTGAAATTAACTGAATTGAAATTAAGTGAATGGAATTGAACTGAAATTAACTGAACTGGACTGGACTGAATGGAACTGGACTGAACTGAATTGAAATGAATTTTCATATGTCGCAATTCATCGTATTTAAACGCATTTCATCGGAATTCAAGGCATACGATCAATCAAGATTATTTCCGACATATGTCGCAGTTCGTCAACATTCTTCAAAAATTATCCCTGTGAATCAAAAATTTTGCTTTCTGCGATGAATAGACAAAATTCAATGAATCAAGATTCCCAGTTTTCCTATTATTGAACAATGGACATCCGAAAAATTGCGATGAAATGCGATGTGATACGACACATTAAAGGCGAGCCTTAAAGGCGAATTGCGCTCGTGACATTTTTAAAAATCATCGCAACCTGGCACCTTGGAACACTTTGTCTGACTCAATAAAAAGTCTGGCAACCAGTGCTAGCTTTAAGAGATCAATTAAAGAGTGGAAGGGGGACAATTGCTCATGCAAAATATGTAGATAAAGAGTCCGTGGGAATTTCACCAGAAGTGTATTTGTATATAATTATCGCCTGATTGTAATTAGTTTTTTTCTTTCTGTGTAAATAGTTGGTCTTAATTAGTTCAAATTAGAACTATTATATTTCAAACCAACTGTAAATAATGTTATAATAATAATAATAATAATAATAATAATAATAATAATAATAATAATAATAATAATAATAATAATAATAATAATAATAATAATAATAATAATAACCTAATGTAGTACAGAATCTAGTACAGTATCCATTAGTTTTTAATCGTTCGTACTTTGTTATGTGTAGGTACATTAACTTGCTTGTTTATATATATTGGCCATGGGGTAGTCATTATCTTTCGCTCCCGATGGTGTCGTCTCTGTAGTGTTGTAAAGTAATTAGGGAAGTGTTGAAGAAAGTAAGATATGTTGTAAAATTTTTATATGAATAAAAAATGCCTTAAAGGGGCAGTTGCACGAAAAGGTAAGCAAGCATTGTGAGAGACATGCCAATATCGCTATTTGGACAAAAAGTTCCTTGACTGGTTTGATTAAAACAAAAGGAGCTGCGATTTCGCAACAGCGCCCGGATCACTAGTCTAAGCAGCTAGATAAACTATACTCCCAAATCTGCCTCTATCTCAGCCACAACTGCAGATATAAACTTTTGAGGTGGAAGCAAACTCTCTGATCGTTAATTACCTAGAAAGAGTCTCTATTTTGGCAGGATGTCTTACAGATAGCACAGGGTAAACCTATAAAAATATGCAAATTTGTGAAAAATATGCCATGAAGTTGCAACTGCCATTGAACAAATGCTACCATTTGAAAAGCAATCTAATTTGAAACATTTGCATCGTAGAATTACAGAAAAGTAACATAATTCTTTTCATGCTATTCAATTAAACAAATGTCTACCAAATTTTACACAAACTTTTCAAAGATTTGAATCCAACAGTCGGCAAATGTCTATCTATTTCGTACTTACCAGATATAACAACAAAAAATTGTTCTTTCTATTGCTCTTTTGCAAATTATGAAAAAGGCTTCTAGGATTTGTTTAACATACCTGCTTTTTATTGCACAGTTCAATTGACCATTAAAATATTGATAAGATGCTAACATCATAGTTGTGAATCATAACATGGCGCTCCCTTTGACATCTCACGAAATTTTCAAAACCTGCAACGCTAAAAGATTCAGCGATCTGGTGAAGCGTCGTAACCCATTCAAATTTACCCTTAGCTTTTGTTATGTCGAGGCTAAACAAGAATAAAGAAATCCTTCAGCTTAACTTAGTGCCCAAGATAAGGAAGAAAAGTTTCACTTTGTAGGAGCTGCCACATTGGGTCCGGGTCGCTGGGTCGAGGTTGCGTTTCAATACCGCAGCTTGTTCTTTTGCGGAGGCAAAAACATTTTCAAGCAACGGAGTAGCTAATACCTCTTCTATAGAAAGATATCTGCCGTGTCTAACTACCCCATACTCAAATTCCCTGCAAATGTCCACCACGCATGCTCATATCGTTTAACCTCTTTCAAAGTAAGCAGCTTTTTCGTGCTGTTTACATCAAGCGATTCACTTCATCTTTCAAGCAAACAAGAAAAATGTTTGCTTGTTTTTACTAGCACGGCTTTGTTTACAATTTCTGCTTGTTTGTAGTTCTGTTTCTGAGTTTAAATTCAATCTTTTATGCTCCAGTTTGTAGACTGATTTTGAGCAAACATATAACTTTTCATAGGGTAAGCAATTCAGGACAGACTTTTGAGAGGCAAACCCGCCATAGCTGTGTTTATTTGGAGACTTGTTGATACTAGCTGAGAACATTAGGCAAGCCAGAAAACTGCGTCGTAACCGAGAAGAATCACATTGCATCTCCTTTCACGTGATTCAAAAATAACTCCATTAAGATGTAACTTTTCATGAGCTGCAGTAAGAACCCTCAAAATAGAAACCATTTTTTGCCAAACAGCCTGTTCAGTTTCCATTAAAACTTATAGGGCTCTTAGGGCCCTTACTATATCAAGGACAAATTTATAATCTTATAAATAATCTTATAACTATTTTTGGCCTAGTCCAACTATTGAGGTTGTAGTAAATTGGAACTATCTTCTTATTGGAGTTTTTTAATATACTGGAATGTTGAACTGTCATCAATAATTTCCATGAAACTGCCTCTTTTTTTCCTAATGCCATTTCATGTTATCATTTGCGTTGCCCATAGAAACCACAAAGCTGAAATCACAACCAGAGATTCCACGGCGCTGTACAAATGGGGCATGCGTTTTATAACTCATGAGCTTCGCTAGGCAAGACACGAATGTTATGTTGGTAGCGATAGACGCGGTCCCAGAATGACTTCAGATTAAAGCCGTATCTTCACAACAAGGCGGAAAAATGTCGAGGTGGAAAAATTTTTTCAGTAATTTAATTGGCTAATCGAATTGTCACCGTGGAAAAAGGTCGAGCCGTGAATTGTAGGAATGCGTTCTAATTTTCGCGGCTCGACATGTGTCCGCCTAGTGGAGATCATTTTTTTCATTTTTACTTCATTTTTAATTATTTAAAGAAGGTTTTACATACTACTGATTAAGGCCTTCCACTAGCAGCTGATATCTCTTGTGATATTTCCAAAGGATACGCCTACGTGTTTTGGAAATAGATATTTAAGGTGACGCTATAATTGCATATCGTGTGTCTTAATGAACTTGCCAAGAAAAATATTTCCACGATAAAATCAAAGACTAAGTTTTAAGTCAACTTAGTAGAGGAAAGTATACTCAGGTTACTGAAAATTCTTACACTATCTGTTGGTAGGAATATGCGCCATGAAATTTCTCGAATGCTGTAAATGGATCTCGAGAGAAATGGGGACGCGGGAGTAGCTTAGACAGAAAATGGTAGCAGGGACGATCCATTTTGAGAGGTACTCTTTCACTGTAAAATATGCTATTATGCAAAGACTATTTTTACCAAATTGTGTAGGTACACGGAGTTAAGAGTCTAAAATTCTGAAAATTTTTGAAAAAGGTCGCAATCATATGTTTGCATTTCAGGCATACCGAACTATTGAGATCGAAAGCATATTCAATAATGATCCCCGTGGTCTTGTCCTAGTAGAAGTGTCAAGTACCTTGTAAGTAGGATAATTTGGTAAAACGTACTGTACATTATTAGCAGAATGCACAAAACCAAAAAAACGAGACCAAGACTAGCCAGAAGGAGAACAGTGGCCCATCATTTACACCAATCCATGGTATGAGTGCTGCAGAAAAAGGCTATTTGAGATAAATATAAGGGTTCCAGTTAGATATGATTGATTTGGCACATTCAGTGCTCGATTATATCTTAGCATTTTTGTCGTCCAGCAGCAAAGGCAAATTTTGCAATAAAAAAGATTCAGTTTTCCAAATTGCTTTACAGAGGAATAGGTTTCGCACCTCTGAGTACACTGGGCCAAATCCAACTAAACAAGGAGATCAAAACATGTTAGTTGGCTACCCAGAGAGTGTGAAATCCATCGTTTAGGCTGCGAAATCGGTCGATCAGACTCAATCCTTTGTTTCACAAAATATGCCCATGTTTCGTCCAGCACGATGTTCACTTGAAGGCAAACAGACAAACAGGTAGCATGATAAACAATGGACCTGCTAATATTAGATTGTTTGTGACCAATACCTCTACTTAGAACATCCCTGATCCGGTTCTGAAGTAGTGCGATTGACCTCATGGACAGGGCAGAATCGCAAAGGAATTTGATCAGATATAAGTGAAAGTCCAAGATTAACCTGTCCGATTTTGTGGGACTTGTTAATTCATACTGCATCGATAAATCGTGTGTGTGTTTATGCCGATTGACAAGATTGTTTCATATGCAAGTCAGTCATGTTGCGTTGGTAAACGTTTGTGCAAAGAAATACCTTAGTTCCATAGCGTGGGCCATAGGGACTCTGCAAGGGGGGCAATGACGGCGGCAACGCTGGGATCCTTTTATTTAGCATTGTTGACAGTGTTTGCCTGGCATCTAATGTGAAACAGACTGAAGTATTTATCAGTAAAAATCGTTTATGTGTAGCATTTTGTAGTTGTTGCATTTAGTTTTAATTTGGTACATGTTCTTAATGTGACGCCCATAGCCTTTTACTCTCCGTGCTATCGTGATTGTAGTGTAGAAAATAATTCGACCGTAGTGTCTTGCTTGCTAGTGTAAAATTTGATGTTGATGCTAAAAAGTCTTTTTCATAAGACAGTTAGCAATAATTTTTGATTTGTTAAAGTAATTAGTATTAAAATACATATACCAATTTCTTTAATTTTACATGAAAATGTATGGTGAGCACTCCAATCTTGTACAACGGCAGAAAATTCATAAAGAAAAACTCACAGTGATTTGCAGTTGCTCATAAAAAGTGCGCATAGCCAGAATTATCAATTTGCCTTACCAATCTATCGCTCTTTAGCTCGATGAAGCAAAACAAAGACGAAATATAAGAATCTGCCGGATACTGTGAAGACAAGTTGTGTTTTGATGACTTATGACGAGCGAAACATCATCCAAAACGCTCTACGTCAAATTTCTTGTGTACAATGATATCAATTTTATAAAACTCTCACCACGTTTTGCAAAATTTGCGGCCGACTAATTCTCGGCAGACTAACTCTTCGTCGCAATTCTTTCCTTAGCAAACTTTCCATGGAATCTTTCATGTCGATCGAAAACCAATCGAAAACAGTAACTTGCTACTACTCGTCTTCAATTAGCAATATATCATATTGCTTTTATGATGTTGCAACCAAAACAAGCTAGTTTACTCAAAAAAACTCGCGGAAAATTAATTTTGCAACGACTGAAGTTTCTCAACTCTAAAACTTGCATGAACTTGCAAATTCTGTATTTTTTCCAAATCCAAATTGTGCTTTTGGGTGAAATCGATCATTTCTAGCACCTTTCGAGGTTTCTCATAACCAGACATTTAAAATTTGCAATAAATTAGAGCGGGTTTACGATATTGGCGCTTAGCAAGACGTAGTTGAAATAATGTAAAACGAAAAAAGATTCATGAAATCAAAACTTTACTGTACCTTGAGTTGCAAAAGCTGTATTAGTAAACAAATAATGCTTTTCGAATAAGACCGATCTCTTCTAGCACCTTTCGAGGTTTCTCATAACCAGATATTTAAGTTTTCGCAATAAATTAAAGTGTTTTTACGCTATGGGGACTTAGCAAGCTGTATCTAAAATCATTCAAATTGAAAGAAAATTCATAAAATCGCTTCTAGCACCATTCAAGGTTTCATGATCAGACGTTTAAAATGTGTGGTGAATTACAGGGCATTTACGCTGTGAGCGCTAGGCAGCTTGTATCTAAATGATAAAACCAAGAGAAAGTTGATAACGTCTCGAACTCGCCACAACTGGCAAATTCTATATCTATCCCAATGATGCTCGTTCGGATACAATAGAAACTTTCGTTCGTAGCCATCGAAAGCATCGTTGGAGGTTTATCATAACTAGACAATCAAAAATTGGCAACGACTTATATAGTCCTTCTAAGCTATTGGCGAATGATGTACAACGAGAGAGAACATATAAAAGAAACTCACCATCGGCTGTCAGGTTACTTTGCTTTCGACCTTCTTCCACTAAAATCGATCTTTTCGAGTACCTTCATACGTTTCCCATTAACAGAAATTCAGCTTGGCGTTTACTGACAAGGAATCTGCAGGAAGCGATAAACAAGAAATAATTTCAAAGCAAACTTTGTTTTACGGAGCCTTTTAAAGTTCTTACAGGTGCTTCTTCCTTTCTGTTTGCTTTTAATTCACGCAAAGAAAACATAGCCACAAAGCAATGCCTAACACGCACGCCTCCGCAGTGACGTAAATGTGTTGCAAAGTTTCTCGGTATCGTTTAAGTCTGGGAGATAAAAGGACAAGTCCGGGGTTGATAAAATCATCGTTAAAGAGCAACCTTACCAACTGCTGAACGTCAGTCGCGAGTTCTTTCCAAGCTTTCATGCCTCAAACTTCCATAAATTGGACGATTAATCTTCGTACGTTAGGGCAAATACCTCCGCCATTTTGTATTTTGTACGAGTGTGCGAAGGAGCGATAAAGAGGCTAGCAATGAGGGTGGTATAATATCAACACATTTGGAAGCCTCGTTCAGGTTAACGTGAAGTGACGTCATAAAAATGACGTCATTTTGCACTTCTTCGCAGATTGAAATATGTAGTTTCGCAGATTAAAAGAGAAAAAAAATGAAGAAAAGTACTACACACCATTCACAACAGTGTAATCTCTTGAATAATCACCAATTATTCCAACCCCGGACTTGCCCTTTTAGCCGTTGCAAGGCTACACAAATGCATCTTTCGTTGCACCAACTGGTAATGTGTAAGCCATGATTTAAGTGTAACGTGCACTTAAATGGTGATACTCTCACCATTTCAAAATACAAAGTTTATTTTTCTTTTAGACAAAAGCTCCAATCTGTATCAATCGTTTATCCAAATGCCATCGTTACTTCTAAACTGATGACGGAAACATGGCGAGACTTTCAAGGAGACAATAGCTGAAAAAAGGCTTACAATACGGTAGTAAGCAAAAGCCTATCGCTTTGTTGATGCATCGCTTCGACTATCAAAGACGTCACAACATCAGAAGTAGATGAAGTACAAAGAGCACAGCAGTATTGAAACTATAAAGAAATCACAATAGGAAAAACGTTATAAAGCAGGTAAACAGTTTCAACTATCTTGCTAGCTGGGTAACATCCGATGGAAGCTGTGACAGGAATATCAAAATGCGTATAGGTTTAGCAAAAGATGCATTTATGAAATGAAGAACATCCTCATCAACAGAAAAAATCGATATAAAAGTAAGGATAAGAATTCTAAAATGCCGCATCATTTCAATCCTTACATATGGTTTCCAGTGCAAAACAGTATCTTCTACAACGAGGAAACGGATCGAAGCTGCAGAAAAGTGGTTTCTCAGACAAATGTTAAGAATATCTTGGACAAGACATGTCAACAATGAAGAAGTACTCCAGATAACGAAGACACAAAGAACTATATGGACAAACATCAGAGAAAGACAACTAAACTTATAGGTCATGTGATACGGAAAGAACAGTTGTAACAAATCATTTGTTACAACTGCTCTTACCGTATCACATGACCTATAATTTCTTTTGTTTTCTCTGATGTTTGTCCATGTAGTTCTTTGTGTCTTTGCTATCTGGGGTGCGTCCTCATTGCTGACATGTCTCATCCAAGAAAGCGATAGGAAGGGCAGAGAAAAATGACGTTACTGTCCATGGCACAAAAGTATGCAATGAAAACAAATGACATGATACATGCTGCAGGAGATTGAAGGCAGTGGAAGGCCATGACCACTCACACCTATGATGGGCATGGGGTGAGATTCAATGGTCTTTCCAAACAGGGATTACGTTCGTACTCACCAGGTAAAAATTGTGCATAGTATGATAGATTGCGCTATCCAGTGTGTCAAACGACTACACATTTTTGGCTACCCAGCAGATTCGCTCTTCACAGTATAACAACCTTGTATTTGCTTCATTAAAGTAACGCTTTAAATCTTCTGATAGTTCGAGCAAATTTAACAATTGCTGCACTTTTGACGCAAACTTTTCAATATTCGAACGATCCTCGTGCATACAAAAAAATCAAAGCGATGGTGAAGGAGTAATTCTTCCCAAGTTGTTGCTTGGTTGCTATTTGTAATTCATTCAACAAAGCGAAATAAAATCTGAGAAACAGCAGGCGGTTGTCAAAGGCCACCAGGGAATTCTCTTAAGCAGTGAAAGTCTTTTGGGAATCGAGAGTGGGCAACAATAATTCTGAATAACAGCTGTTTGGCAATTAATTGAAATGATTTCAATGAGGACCAGCCCTCCGGTGCAGCAACCTGTAAATATTTCATTTCACTAAAAAGATGAAGCTTCCGCTTACATAAAGTACCGGCTACTGAAATTTAATCATTGATGATGCATTGATGCAAAACGTTTCCTATGTACAATCTAATTCATAAGTCAAATACTGGTTGTATTCAACATGATTCAACATTTTTCTAATGGTCAGTACAGCTCTTCGCAGTAGCTTCTTTGACTTTTTTCAGGACAAAAATTCATGACAGTGTTAACGTTCAAGAATTCATATGGATTCAATTCCTTTCACGGGAATGCAATATCCTGACAAAGAGAGAGCACTTATTTTGCAATTTTCCATTGTTATTCAAGTCTACAATAATTCTTTGCTCTCCCATTAAGCTCCCTTCTCTAATAAGCGCCTCCTCTCTGAGCCGAAATTTACATAAGCCCCCCTCTCTGCTAAGCCCCCCCAACTTATATCAAAGTCCAGAAATTACGAACGATTCTCAATATAGTTTACTAGACAAGCTATAGTTCGCAATGTAATTCAATTCAACTTTGCCTATCATAGAAGGAAGAGACGCAAAGTCATCGAGTTTCCACTACGAATAGCACAAAAATAACTAACCTTGGAATGATCGGCGCTCTTTGCAGCGTACAAAACCAGGCAGCCCTAAAAAGAGCTAAATTCGCTAATCTTAAAACCCATTGCGAGATAACTGTGCTTCGAAAAACAATTTGGTCATTGAAGTATTACCAAACAACAAATTTGAAGATCACCCTTGAGGTAGAATTTTGTTGATATTTCAAATGGGAGTACCTTTTTATAAACCCAGCAGAAGAAATCAAACCCGAATAAATGGAAAAGACGAAAGGAATGTTATGAACATGAACTAACCTTGCTCAACTTTTCACAAGCCACCACTAAGTTCTTTTCCAGTTCCAACGAGAGTGGTAAATATTGACTTGCTTTATCCAGTTTGGATTGCACATTCTGAAATTATCCAGAAATGGCAAAGAAATGAATAAATATTATCAAGACCATATGTCAAATGAAGATGCGATAAGACAAGATTATTTGTTGTGATAATCGTTCCAAGATCCACAACCAAATATCAATATTTGTGGTACCTTTATACCGAAACAGTGATCTATAGTGTGGATTAGACTATTGTCTAAAGGATTCTTGTTGTGGAAGTGAGCCAATCAGTGATGGCTTCAAACATGTGAGATTATTTGTGCAAATGTTAAATTCTCATCTCTAATGAACGGCTGAATGGTTTGCTTGAGACTACAGGCGAATTGGGTAATTTTACCGTAGAACTATTACATGAGTCCTTGTTTTCGCTCCATTTACCCCTAATGATACCCCAAAAACATTCATTCCATTTTAACGGACTTTTAACTGTGACAATAATGACTGTAAAAAGTAAATAAGACTTCAATTCAATGGAGCAAAACTTGGACGAAATTCATCAGCCTAATTCTACCGCAAGTGTTTTTGAAATTGCTAACACTGGCAAAATTTTTAAGACAATAGCATCAATTGCTTCTGCTTGACATCCCCCAAATTCAAAGCAATAGGGTCGCAGATAAAGGAATTTCTCTCTTTTAATCCACCCTTTTCGACATTTTTCAAAATTCAGTGATACCCTGGCCTAAAATCTAATGTAAGACAGAACCTATTACTGCATCAATTAGCTTTTAATCGTTCATAATTAGTAGTGTGTTGATTAATGTTGCTCGTCTTTATATATAAACCATATATGGGGTAGTCATTGTCTTTCACTCCCAATGGTGTCGTCCTTTCAATGCTGTAAAGCTATTAGGAAAGCTATAGGAACGTGTAATATACAGGTGTCTCAAAAAAATTGTTCGACGCTTGATTAAATACTAAAAAATAACGATATGCTGAATGGACACTTGGTCAAGTGACCCTTTTCCTGAGATTCTAAATTAATTTTCGGAAAAAGAATCTTGCAAATCCGCTAAAAATTCATGGAGCTACAAGCCTTCGAAATTCAAGTCTGTGCGAAAACTGAAACTAGAGGCCTCGAAATGCCATTTTTGGTAAGAATCTCATAGACCATCGTTTCTGTTACTTCTCAATTGTTTCAGGGCAAACCAAATGGGACTTGAACAAGTTTTCGATAACCAACTTTCAAACATATGGATGCTTTGAGGAAACAAATTTTGTGCCTCGTTGATTGTAATGAACTACTAATTTGGACATACGCAATGTAAAGGAAATTTTGACAATGATCACAAGGATTACATTACTTTGGAAGTCCTATATGGTTTGCTCTGATATCAAAGCGAGGAATCATATTAGACTAGCTTCTTTTACCTCGGTCTTCGAGGCTTTTTTGCATTACAAGTAATCTGTGGGTCTCTGGTTTCAGCTATCGCATATTTTTATCCTTGAAAGCTCGCAACTCAGTGAATTTTCAACTGATTTGCAAGGTTCTGATCCCTAAAATTATTTTATAATCTTAGGTAAACGGCTATCTTCCTATGAGTCTGTTCATGTCATCGTTGTTGTTCAATATTCAACCCAAAGTCGAACAGTTCTCTGAGACACCCTGTATATTGAAAAATTTTTGTATTAACAAAAAAATCGCTCCTAGTGGCGAAGCCAGGTGTATGAGGGGTAAATACACATCCGCTTTCAATAATCTGGCTAAAATTTTAAATGAAAAATGTAAATAAAAATGCCTCGGTATGACGCAATGGTTAAGACGCCTGCCTGAAAAGCAAGAGATCCGTGTTCGATTCCCGGCTGGTTTAAGTTTTAATTTCTCGATTTTTCCTGATAATTTGAAATATTTCTGCTTTTACCGAAAAAGGAGAAATCCTGGGGGCTTGCTAGCTGTTGAATACTTTCTTTAAATGCATGGGTATACCGAGAAGGGCAAATCTAAAGTTCAGTCAAGCGGATTTCATGTATTTGATTTAGAAGCCGAGCCGGTGGTAGTGTAATTCTGACGTATGTAGGGCTTAAATAAAATAATTGCTATACAGCTCCCGAATCAAATAAACAAAATCCACCAGAAAAAAATTTCGATTTTCTCCTCTTCTCTCGTTATTGGCACATAACTTCTTTAAAAAAATCACCTTTGGAGTGCATAAGCGGGAGTTTGCCCTACTGGCTTCAGGGCAACTTTTGCAGCTTTGTACGTTTTGAATGGAGAAGTGAAGGTGAAGTTGCGGTTTTCAGCGCCAAATGCTGGGATCGCAGAAGTAGCTAAGCACTAATGGAGTACACGACCCTTTTCATGACGCTCAAGTGGTGGGACTCTACCAGGTATCGAAGCCACTCCACGTGGACGTTCTGGTTGCAAAGACAGAGTATTACACCACTATGCCCTAACACCTTCAATGCAATGAATGACTGGTTAAGAGAATTTTCTATATCTGCAGTCGCTAATCACTTTGAATTGAGGTGTGAATCAAAAGCAACCAGAACCAATGTTATTGTATTGCAAAATCTGTCCTTGTTGCCTAGAGCATTCCGATTGTTTGCTTTGGAAGCATTTTACTGACACCCAAACATACAAGAATCTCCGAATCGGCTTAAAAACATAAAAAGGTCCGAGGCAAAGCAAACAAATAACGAGCCCAAAGATTACACTTTCAAAGGGCACAGATTATGCAATTGAATAATCTTAAGTGATAGCATAACAAGTAGAAGTAAGAATTTTAACTCTTGACACAATAAAAAATGATAGCAAAAGCATAACTTACAAGAAAACAGTGCGCTTTCGATACTTGTCCTCGGTGACTTTATGCCATTTCTAGGCAGTCAGCTGTGAACACCGGATTCCATTCCATCATGCCAAGTTCAATTCATCCAAAACTGCTACTTCTGCCAGTCTGCCAAATGATAGCCCTTTTTGTGACGCTTTTCTCCCAGTACCCAGCGGTAAACAATACTGAACATAGCGCAGCTGCATTTTCAAGGCCTTATAACCAGTTGAAATCATCAAAGTTCGATTTGCAACGCGCGAAATGAAACCCTTGCATGCTCGTACTCTCGATTGTAACAGTTATACCACAAAATCAGCTAACAAAAACAACGAAAAATGAGGCCTGAAGACAGACAAAACTTCCTGTGTATGAACTAAATCATTCCTAACTCGCTTTGAGTAAAGTTATCGTTGATTAACTGATTAACTCTATCAAAAGTGTTTTGAAAACCGAAGTAACTTCGAGCATCGTTATACAGTGAATGGGGGGGGGCATACTTTCGTTTTCGCTCACAAATTTACCAAACCTCTTTTTTAAGAAGTAAAACGGTCTATTTCCGTCCAAAATATTTCTAAAAAAGCACTATTTCCTTTGTTGTCATTAGGGAGGTTAATAGACCTTTTAGCTAGCTATTCCAGGAAAGAATCTGAATCGAACGATGTTATGATGCATTCTGAAGAATTTTCGAATGTGTACAGCAGGGAGCGCCGTGTACAGTAGTTATGGAAGCTCTAAGGTCACTCGATCGACCTTCGTGTGTAAAACTGTACAAAAATAATGCTCGATCCAGGCTTTTTCGTAGAATAGCTAAAAGGTATATTTATCGAAATGCGTCGATTCTTGCGTCCATATGCAATGGTGAATCGATGCGTTAAAAAAACTTTGAACCTTCACTTAAGAATCCAATGCTGGTTAAAAGTGCGTGGTAAATGAATAAAGTAAGAGCAAAGGATTCTTCACCATAAATGCAGTAAATCTTGCATTAAAAGAACCAAAAATACGGAGGGAAAATTGAGCAGAAAAATTTAGCAAGGAAAAGATAAGGACAAAATATTTGAAGAAATTTTTGAAGCTTTGTTGAAAAAAATAGCAACATAGAAACATAAGGACTTTGCAGGGTTATGAAATGCATAGGCTTCTCCAGAGACCAATAAGTAGCCCAAATATATTGCTGACTTGCAAAACTTCAATTGTTTAAAACGATCACACATTCTTGGCAAGTGACAAAAAAATTTCATAAAAAGCACTTACTCATAAATTAGTGTATCAAATAATATTCTTTTATCTCACTTTCTCATTCTATTTGGCGTTTAAGGTGGCCTGAAGAGAAAACTTTCATTGTTGCAAATGAATAACACTGCTGGATGATAGGGAAGCCTGGGAAAATCTTCTAATATCTTATGGAAATACAACAAGGCACAGTTGCAGCAAATTTCTTAGGAGAGCTCAATAAATTAAGCCATAAATTTTTGAACAAATTAAATTGATACTTAAAAAGGCGTGGTAACGGTATAAAAATTATTTTATTAAGAAGTTTCTGTTGGAAATATAATCAACATTCGACAGGTCCTTTTCATAAGGAATTGGCTTTTAAGAAACTGGTACTAAGATGGATAAAATCTGAATAAACTCTAGCTGTATGTGAGAAGTATTAAGCCTAACTAACCGTTTATGTTTGAACATAACAGAACACTGCTTATTTCTACATGGTGTTTTAAATAAATATCAAGAAACATATCTGAATCAAAGTTTAGAGACCACATTGATCAGTCATGCAGTTAAAAAATCAGGAGCAAATTAAGGAAACATTTGTACTAAATGGAAAAATTTTCATGCTAAATTAAGAAATTTTTAGCACTATGGCCTGATCAAAGTTTCTAGTAAAAAATGTGTGTATTTGCTCTACTGTTTTACAAACAAAATGACGTACTTGGCCAGTCCTAAGAAACAGTCGACAACTCAAAAACTGAATAATAAGGCATAAAAAACTTCAACGACATTTCTTGTCACTCGACAGTGTTATTCCTTTGCATTCAGAAACTTGTTCGCTTCAGGACAACTTTGAATCAATTTGTAATCAAATAAAAGGATATTAGCAAAATAATTAAGGTAAAAAATTCACTTTCCTGTCTACAGTTTTGATTTTCCTTTTTTGATCATTTGCTCCAACATATCCCATTGCTCGTCCGGTACCTGAATGAAAAACAATTGCCACAATCGAGTCAAATCAAGTCAAACCAACTCAAATCACAAGAATTCCTTAAAGCTGTTGTCACATCGCGGTCAGAAACTAATCAATACCAACTATTTACAATATATTCATAAAATAACGTTAAATACAGTATATAACTTAGAGCTTGAAGTATTTAACGTTTTGGCCTTGACCGTTCGGCAGTAGTAAGAAGAGAAAGTACGCTAAAACTAAAGAAGCAGAGAAAGAACAAAAAGCTCCATTCGTTTTATCGTGGTTTTTCTCGTTACAACTGACGCAGAGTCAAGTCCGAAAAGTTTAGTACTTCAAGCTCGAGGCTATATTCAGAAGGCTATTCTATGTTTTGACTGGCTATCATAGGACAAAAAACACTTCATATATATTTACAATATAATCTACAACAATTTAGAAACAGTAACATTTACAAGTTACATAGTACAGGGTGTCTCAAAAAAATTGTTCGATGTTTGATAAAATATTGAAAAATAAGGACAACGTGAACAAGCTCATGGAAAGATAACCCTGTTCCTAAGATTATGAAATAATTTTAGAGATTAAAATTGTGCAAATCGGCTGAAAATTCACTGAGTTACAAGCTCTCGAAGATAAAAAATATGCGATAGCTGAAACCAGAGACCCCCCAGATTACTCTTATTGCAGAAAGCTCGAAGACGGAGGTAAGAGAAAATTATCCAATGTCATACTTTTTGTTGATATTAGAGCAAACCAAATAGGGCTTCTAAAGTAAATTATTTCTTGCGATCATTCTCTCAATTTCCTTACATTGCATAAGTCCAAAAACAGTGGTTCAGAACATAATCGGCGAGAGACTGAATCTGTTTCCTCAAGGCATCTATATGCTTGACAGCTAGGCTATCGAAAACCTGTTTGAATCCAACTTGGTTCGCCCTGAAATAATTGAGAAATAACAGAAACAACCGCCTATGGAGCTTTTACCAAAAATGCCATTTCGAGGCCTCTGGTTTCAGCATTCGCACAAATTTGAACTTCAAATGCTTATAACTCCATGAATTTTTAGCGGATTTGCAAGATTCTTGTGTCAAAAATTAATCTAAAATCTAAGGAAAAGGGTGACTTAACCAAGGGTGCATTCAGCGTATCGTTACTTTTTAGCATTTAATGAAACGTCGAACAATTTTTTTGAGACACCCTGTATAATGGACAGGCTACTTCAAAATTCTACTGTTAAACTATGCTCT
Organism: Aurelia sp. 4 Dawson et al 2005; assembly: GCA_964019985.1. Classification (NCBI taxonomy): domain Eukaryota; kingdom Metazoa; phylum Cnidaria; class Scyphozoa; order Semaeostomeae; family Ulmaridae; genus Aurelia; species Aurelia sp. 4 Dawson et al 2005. The sequence continues at coordinate 17,779,909 of OZ026497.1, forward strand.
GATCTTTCTTCGAAAGCTTGCAACAACTGTTGATAGCTCCTTCATTCCATCATTCAAATTGTTCCACAAATGGCTTCCTCTGAATGAGAGAGACTCCATGTCAAATCTTATCGTTCTCGAAATCGAAAACTTGCACAGAAGCTTGGCTCCGAGATCAAAATGAATCTCTTTCGTTTCACAAACGTACCAACTGTATGATGGATTTAGATGGCTCAATGACAAAGATATTTCTAGAATCAAACTTTTGGAGATTTTTAATGTGCATCGTTACAGTGTCACTTTTTCTCCAAACGTGCATCAAAGCAAGTACTGGCTGTAAAAAGGGGTACTGTGGTCTGAAAAGTCCCAAATATTTGATTACCAGGCTGATGATAATTCTAAACTCAATGTTAAAAGCCTGCTTGTAGTGGGAATTCCGGCAAAACTTCTATAATAAAATGAATTTTAACATATCATCAGCCTTGACCGATTTTTCATCTTTTCTTCCAATCAAAAGGTAATTATCAGTATTTTAAAACAATGTTATTCCAGAATACAAACAGCAGGTAACTATGAAATATGCAAAATTTGTTCTTAAAATATTTCAATAGCTTTCTTTGTTATCATTTGATAAAATGCTACAGCGGTCGAAGCATTAAATACCAATTGTAAACCATGATCCCTTTGTGTGATGAATGTTAAGTGAAACAGACAGAACCTAAGCCAAAAACATTACAGAGACACAAAAAGTAGACCTAAGCCAACAGCATAAGACAAAATCTAATTTAAAAACAACCCATGGTAAAAGATGGCAGGGATAGCATTAAAAGGTCAAATGCGACCTTGTTTCCATAATGGTTCCTTAATGATAAAGTATACAAAATATTTCATACTCCTTCGACAAACTTAAAGAGCCATTGTCACCCAGGATTCTTCGCGCAACGTGGGGAGGAAAACATAACACAAGACAGCTTGCTTGATGAAAGAGGACGAAAGGGAAAGAAACAACGGCGAACTTCTGTCGATCAGTGGAATGGGAAATGAAAACGACGGTAAATACCCAGATTTGGCAGCAAAAGTTTCATTGAAATTTTTGGGGAGTATTTGCTTCAAGCTAGCAGCCACATCGCATTGACACAGACAAATGTGTTTGGTCCTTCTTTTGTCTTCTCCATTGCATTGCACCTATAAATGCAGACTCCCACGCTGTGACTCATTGTGTCATTGAGTCATATTGATCACATCGCAGATGCCTATTTTCCGCTTAGGCCAAATTTGATTTTCCGATAATCTGAAGTTTGAAGATGCCGGCAAAGGCGCGGGGTGACAATGGCTCTTTAAAGGCATTGAGTTGTCATTTAATCCCTATTGAATTAAACCAAAGAAATTCCTTAGGATAATGCAAGGATCAAGAATTCTTTGGTCTCCACTGCTAACAACTTAGTGACAAAGTCAACTAAACAGGCATAAACAGTTATAAAACATTCAATAAGACTGTTAATAAAACTATAAAACCGTCTTATAACACAGGGGCATCAGTTTAAATATTCTTGGTTATTATTTAGTATTTCTCGATATTGTTATTTTGAATATTTTCACTATTGCTCAATACTGTTGTCTTTCTTGCTTCTGAAGAGCCGCGAATACTTTGACCAATGCGAAGGAGAGCAGAAAATGCGAAGGAAATGAGGGAGAGAAAAGCGGAGGAGGAGCGAGATAAGAGAGAAGGAAGAAAAGGACAAGGGACGAAACAGCGCGCATGCTGAGATAATGTATTCCGCACTGACCTTGGACAGCTTTTCTCGTTACAATTTTCGGCGCTCGCAATGTGTCATATCTTGTTGTCCACGTTGTGTGAATAATGGCGGATAATGGCGGGTGTTTTGTGTGAAGCAAATCAAACGAGGGAGAAGGAAAACAATCAGCATTCAAGGGCTGCTCTGTAGTAAATTAACATCTTATTTGCACTCGTTCTTTGTTTGGAATTCGATATGAAATATGTTTCAAGGCACTTTTTATTACAGCGAAATAGCAGTAGGCCTAGTCTAATTGAGCTTTTGTCGTTGTAATTTCAGGCTGGGACAGAACTTAACCACTGCTGTCAATGAAGCTAAAAATGAGAAAAACTGCATCCCTGTAGATGAAATACGACAGCTGTATGAAGCAGAATTCGGAATCGAAAATGCTTTGTCTTTGAGTGAACTTGGAAAGCTAATCCTTGAAAAGAAGCGAGAACATTCCAGAAGACCCTACCACTTCGACATTCTTACAATTCTCTAGCAGGCCTATGACAGTTTTCAATGCGTGTGTTTTGCCAGTTCCCACTTTTCCAAGCTGCTTTTCTCTCCCTCATTTCCTTCGCATTTTCTGCTCTCCTTCGCATTGGTCAAAGTATTTGCGGCTCTTCACAAGTAAAAAAGACAACAGTATCGAGAAATAGTGAAAATATCGAGAAATACTAAATAATAATTACGAATATTTAAACTGATGCCTCTGTGCTTATAACTGTTTAGTTGACCTTAAATATTCTATCTATTTTATCATTATGCATTAATAAAAATCATTACACAAACTCTTTTCTTGCCTCGGCAACAGAGCTATCTTCACGATTTTGCATATCTCACGAAGGTTAATACTAAACCATTGGTCTTAAATGCAAAGCAATGATAACATGCCTAAAAAATGCTATAAAACTACAAAATCATAACAAATCAGTTGAAAATTTGAGAAAAGAATCTGGCAAACCTGCAAGAGTGAACTGAACTCTCCTGACAAGGCTCTGAATTCTCCTCCATCGAAATAAACAACCTGCGTGAAAAAGAAGAAACAATAAATAACGGGTGCTGTCTTGTCTGTACGGTGCCTTATCCCGAATGAAGATCGACGAGTACCGTTCCTTACCTCTCCATTCATCCAAGTGGAGTAGTCACTAACCATGTAGGCAACAAGATTCGATAGTTCTTCGATCGTCCCCAACCTCTTGGTAGGATTCCTGTCAATGGCATGAGCCTCGAAAGCACCGGTCGGGTCTAATCGACTGAATGCACCCTGAAATATAACCAAAATAAATTTTACGAAATGAAACAATAATTAATAGAAGAAAATAAAGTGAAAAGAATCAATGGAAACGGTTGAGAAAGAACCACAAGAGCGTTTGAAAAAAACATCAAATCAGTACATGGTTTGAAAGCGCTTTATTTTTCAAAAACACTTTGAACACTTTAGTATACTGGTATATGTTTTAAGAGGCTGTTTATGTTAGGTGCATAAATTATAATTTGGCCTCTGCAGTTGTCAAAATATGCTTCTTGACAATATTGCACGCATAAAAATGCACTAAAAACTAATGAATTAAAGATCACTCATTAAAAGAGCGCAATCATATGCTAATCACAGCAAGCGTTGAATTCTGCAACTAATGTTATCCATAGTCGTCAAAACTTGAACATAATTCTCTTGGCGTAAAGCAATTGTATCGGTTGTCTATTAAATACAGAATTAAAATCGCAGTTCTGACCATGGTTTCTAAATCATTATACGATCAAGTACCAAGATATACAAGTGATCTACTTTAGATGAAGAAATTAAAGGAACTGGATAAGAAATATGTAAACAAATCCTTGTTTTGTGCATCGAATGTCGAATTTTGAAAAGAGAAATTCCTTTGTAATTTGCTGCATTCAAAAGGAAAGATCCTTATCTAGATACAGGCTGATCTTTGGGTGAAAGATCAGCGAAAATACTTGTTGGAAATCCATTTATATCACAGCAATCCTTATATATATGGAGGTTAAATTTGTATCAGAATATAATGCAAAGGCTAATCTCCAAGATGAGAAATTTATTTTGAATTTTCGTTGAACAATCGCAATAAATTAGCTCAGCAGAAAATAGCCAAATTAAGAACCTCCCCGATAGTTTCTCATCCAGCTCCTGTAAAGTATTCATTGCGATCTACGAGTGGCTTCAATCTGTGGGAATAAGGATCAAAACTAAATGGAGAAAATCTGTATACATTTGGTGTTTCTCAGTAACCATCGAATCATAGTCTTACAGATGGTTCCTTACGAGCATATTTCAAAAAAGACATATAGATTTGTCAATTGACTCTTGTTCACTTGTCAACTATGGAGCAAAGTAAACTGCATTACTTCGGTAACTCTCTTAGACGAGGAAAGCTTTAAAGAATACTGGTGGAAGCAAAAGTAGCAGGAAAAAGAGGACGAAGACGACTTAAAACTTTTTGACCAGACAACAACAAGAATTTGATGGTGAGGCCGTAGTGATGGCTCAAGATAAAGAATGAAGGAGACTCAACCGTTAGGAAACAGTGGACGGAAAATGATAAAGAAGAAGAAAGGCAATTTCAGCCATTTACCTCTGTTTTGATTGGTCCAGGAGCAATAGCATTGAATCGCATACCATATCGAGCCCATTCAACAGCTAATGATCTGTAGAAGAAATTTTTTGTGAAACAGTCGGGAACAATAATGAATCTGATCCAAATTACAAAAGGTTGTATTTGTCTTTATTGGTTAAAACAGTGATAGATGCTAATTTGGCCGGAATCCTCCAAAGCCTCATTTTCACGGACTAATCAGAAGGCGAATAAGCGAAGAAGACAAAAGAAACCAGTGAAGAATTTTCTCATTTTACGTACCTTCATAAAACGCAACCAGGACAAAAAACTGCTGAATATTCCCCATGTTTTTTAAGAAATCTACTCGCCAGATGTTTGGGCATTCAAGTTTCGATGCCGGCTTTAATAACTCATGGTCCCCAGAAGTTATGGCTTCTCCAAAAGAGATGAGGCACCAAACCTTATACAATAGAAATTCTGGACAATAGTAGTAACAAAAGTCATTGTTGTATGAACGATACCAAAGCGCCAAATACCTGCGTTTTCAATTGTTCCAATCACTGTGCTTCTACCAGTTTCTTTTGTTCAAGATTCAATGCCTCTGCGATTTCTATGTGAACTGAAAATATGTGCAAAGGTTCGTTGACGCATTTCAAGTCATATGGCAAAGCTCTTGGGAAATTTCTGTATCATACTACTTTTTGCATTCATGGCACAAGTATTCATGGTGCGAAATAAGTTACAAAATTGAAAGGAGGTGTTATCAAAAGGTTTTATCATCTGACTTGAAGTGGCGAAGACAAGCCTCGACAAGATTCAGCCGCTTTTGTCGACTGGAAAAGCTATATCGTCACGATATCATGAGGTATTTCAACCAGCATCTAAACATGGACACCTAAACATCTAGGGGTAGGTTTCTTAAAAAAAATCGGGAAATTTCGGGCAGTTTTTGTCCTGGTTGCATTTTATGAAGGTAGGTAAAATTTACAAGATCTTCACAAGTTTCTTTTCTTTTCTTCGCTTCTTCGCTGTCTGATTGGTCCTGTTGACAAACCTAAAACGAGGCCAATGAGACTCAGGAGACCCCCAGTGCGTTATGTCCCTTGAGACTGTTCATTCGCCTTTCCAGTCGTAAATGTTTTTTCTCCTGTGTTTTGGTGGTGTGCGCCTCTCTCGGTTCCCTGAGGAGCTCAAAAATATCATTGCAGGACGGAGTTGAAGAGAACTTCAGTTGTAGTTATGTTTTGCTGAGAGTACAAGACACAAGATAAAACCGAACGCGTTCAAGTGACGTCAAGATAGGCCAGGCCGCAAGTCAAGCGTCGACCCTAGCCCAACCGATGACGGCATGTTGGTGAGCGTATTTTTTCTTATTATTTGTCGGGGAGACAGAGCTGAGGCATCAAAGAGAAACTTTCAACAACATTGAATGACTTAACTTTGTTGTGTTGATCTTATGATCGTATGTTTTGATATTGAAATTGATTGCATTGCATTATAAGGAAATAGCATATTTTGTTTGTCGTGTTATGGGCCGCACGAAAATCCATTAAAAGTCCATGAACGTGAGGCTTTGAAGGTTTTTGGTCATGAACCAAGAGCAAAATTTGGCTAAAACATTTAAGTATTATTTTTTGAGGCCATCCTTCTAATGAATCACGATAACCTCACTAAAAATCTAGAATCCTTTGCTCATAGTCTACTCTATCACTACATTAATGGGCATTTGCTTTCGGGAGCTTAGTAACATTACGCCTGGGCGTCTTGAAAGTACCCCCAACTAGGTCCTCTGCTGTCAATGATAGAATCTCAGTTTCTCTCCCAAATTCTCGCACTGTACAGGATGTCTCAAAAAAATTGTTTGACGTTTGATTAAATATCAAAAACTAACGATACGCCGAATGGACCCTTGGTCAAGTCAACCTTCTCATGAGATTTCAGAGTAATTTTTGACACAAGAATCTTGCAGATCCGCTAAAAAATCATGCAGTTACAAGCCTTTGAAGTTCAAGTTTGTGCGAAAACAGAAACCAGAGGCCTCGAAATGGCATCTTTGGTAACAGTCGCATAGGCCATTCTTTCTGTTATTTCCGAATTGTTTCAGGGTGAACCAAATGGGATTCAAACAGCTTTTCGATAACCTAACTGTCAAGCATTTGGATGCTTTGAGGAAACAGATTCATTCGATTATGTTTTGAACCACTGCTTTTGGACTTACGCAATGTTAAGCAAATTTTGAGAATGGTCGCAAGAATTATTTTACTTTACAAGTCATATTTGGTTTGCTCTGATATCAACAAGAGGTATGATATTAGATGAGCTTATTTTACCTCGGTCTTCGAGCTGTTTACAATACCAGTAATCTGGGTGGTCTCTGATTTCAGCTATCGCATATTCTTTATCTTTGAAAGCTCGCAGCTCAGTGAATTTTCAACCGATGTGCAAGAGTTTAATCTCTAAATTATTTCATAATCTTGGGAAAAGGGTTATGTTCCCATGAGCCTGTTCATGTTATCGTTATTTTTCAATATTTAATTGAACGTCGAACAACTTTTTTGAGACACCCTGCATCACATATCATTTCCTTCAATCTTAGAATTTCTATCCTTTGGAACAACCTAACCTGCATTCTCCCAAACTTTCGACTTACAGGCTCTCAAAAGCTCAATAAACTTACTTGATCTTAACTCTCTTTGCTAACCCTTTATTTCTTCCGGTTCCTATGTTATTCGTATGATGAGTGCTTCTAACTTTCTGAGAGACCAAACACTAGAAACGACTTACTTCGTAATGGCCTCAACACCAGCTTTTGCAGCAGCAGATGGAACGACAAAACCTGATCCTGATGTTGCATAAATTGCTGAAATGCTCAAGAAGTTAGCTCCTGCAAATAAATTGTTCACAAATACACAAATGCATAAATAGAAGTTGTTCGCAAATGCGCATATCCACCCCCGGGGGAGGGCTAATTGACTAGAGAAGTGACGGGGTATGCAGCAAATCTTTCCACGCCCTGTACCCTGTCGCATAAAAGATACCCCAAGATTATACCCTTTCGCATGAAAATTTTGCCAAAAGGTATACATTATCAATTGTTTCAAGAGAAGTCTTACCCCGTGGCATAACTTTGTTATCAATTGTAGTACCCTGTCACATGATTTTGATCAGAAAGGGACACCCTGTCGCATAATTTTAACTGTACAAGGACACCCTGTTGAGCGGTACATCCCGTCTAGTCAAGTATGGGAGAACCCCCCCCCCCTCGGGATATCCACACGAGCAAATAGATTGCAAATTTGACTACTACGAATGAATTATTACAGGCCAAAAAGATAAAAAAACTGTAACTTTCAAAATAGCAAACAGATGATTGTTTCACTGAAAGAAGAAAAAGAATGACACAAACGACAACGAACGACATACGAACGACATACTTTTCCTTTATGCTAGCTTAATTGTTGTCGCTGTTTGTATATTTCAATATTTTAGTATGTTTTAAACAAAGAAAAAGAAAACTATGCAACTAGTTGGTAATCTGGTGAAACAAGGTAAATGGGTAAGAAGAACCTTTGGGTCATACTAAATTGTAGAAGCTAAATCAATACCGCACTTTCTTATGGCATTAAAAACGTTATTTCAATTTCTTGAACGCATTTCACTACGTTTGGTCCGTACTTCATAACACTGCAGTCCAAATATTTCTCAGCATTGACCACATTTTTGAAAAATAAACATATGTCACTTCCCATGGCCACGGTTGTAGTATCATGCCAAGAGAGGGCTACTTGGCATTTGTTCGATAAGGGTGTACCGTTTTTCAGGGTATTGCTTTCACCACTTACTTCTAGTGCTGGATACCAGAAAAGAAGGCAAACCTTCTGGGTGCGTTTTTGCTCAGTCCAGTTTTACATTTTAGCGTCTATGTAATACAACAATTTCTTCTAGAGTCGGCTATCTACCTTTCAGCTATTCTAAAAAAGAATCTTAATCGAACGATATTTTGATACATTTTGAAGAAGTTCCGAATGTGCAGAGTAGGGATTGAACATAGAAGCTCTAGCACCACTCAATCGAATCTCTCGTATAAAAATGTATAAGAATATCGCTCGATCCAGGCTCTTTTATATCGGGTGAGTCAATAACAAGGCATATAGCGTTTGAAAAAAATGCTGCTCCCTCCCTGAACATCAAAGCAATGATATTGAAAACTATTTTGCTTTCTCCCAGATATGTCCGATTAGAATCACTAATTCAACCAACTTTAATCGGCCATTCCTTCCAGTGGAAATGGGAGATTTTCTGCAAAAAGACTCTTTCGAAACCTGCAAAAACGAGTTAAAAACATCAAGTAATATTTCTCTTTGCTCTCCTTCCTAGCAATGGTGACACTTGGATGTGCTCATGTATTTCGTCCTCTTGGGTGAATGGAAGCCCTTTGAATAAGCTATTCGCACTAGGGAGAGGACGTTTCAATCCCCTAACAGGATAGCACGTGCTAAAGCTTACTGAAGTCATCGCTGTGAGGTAAACATATCACGAACACTTGCTCGTAATTTCAGCACGTCTTTTAAGGTTCTCTCCGGTTTTGAGGAAATCCATTGTAAAATCTGAAACAATTGAGTGACCGATTTTAGCCAGAAAATGCTTTTTAAATGATTGAACAATCATGTTAGCTATTCAATCAGATATTGCAAAATATCATTGCTTATCAACTCAGGGAGCAGTAGCCTTTCAAATGCAAAGACATTTTGTGGGTACAGCCCTGTACAAATGAAGATCATCTGGTGCCCCCTTATCAAATGAGGCAGCACAACAAGTCTATAATGACTGCAGCAACTACTCAGCATACCTTGCTTAGCTTTAATAAGCCTTTTTCCAACATCTAATGTAACATTGGCAGTCCCAAGAAGAACAATATCAACAACAGTCTTGAAAGCATTTGGTGAAAGTCTTTCGAATGGTGAGATAAAATTCCCAGCAGCATTGTTGATGACGATGTGTGGCAGTCCCAATTCTGCTTCAACGGCATCTAAGGCCGATGCAACTGCAACCGGGTCCCTTACATCACCTTGAACTGCAAACACCTGGAAGAGATGATACGAAACATTTTCTACTACTTCGTGAACAAGCACGGTACATTAAAAGCAATGAATTTTGGACAACTAAATGTTGGACCAAATACCTTCTAACAAACAATTTTTGGATATTTTTCGCGGAGCCTCGGTGCTCTATACAGAAATTTCGGAAAACTGGCAAATGATGTATTACAGCTTCTTTTCCTCGTTTTATACTAAAAGTGTCAGATATTTGTAGATTGTGCTTTATTCTAAGTTTTCAAGAGGTTCCTGGTCAGATATTCAGAAACCATGCATTTGTTGGGCTGGCAAGGGCTACAGCTCCCCCCTCCACTTTTTTCAAAGACATGTGTTTGAATCTTGGCATCTTGAGTAATTGTTGTCTGGTGAGGTTGAGGTCATACGTTTTGATGTCTTTCTGCTTTCAGAAGAAGATACGAAGTTTACGTCAGAAGAATATCATCACCTAGAACTCTTGATGTGAAATTTCGCAAATGACGACTCGGCTTTGGTCTGAACTGAGAAAAGTTTAGTGTTATCTGAAAGTAAACATTTACTCGCTTGTATATATTATAATCGCATTTAAACAGGAGATATCGCCAGAATGAAGGCCTCGTCACTCTCTCTCGTGGAATATCACTCCCATGAAAGGCGTTTTCCGACGTTCTACGGGGCGTGGCTTCAAAACTTTTCCTTGCAGCAAGCCCTGTACTCTCGCTTTGCTCGCTTTGGTTGCAACTCAGCCTCTCCACTTATAAACCACTGCACGCTCCCTGCAGACATGCCTATGCCCAAATGCTTTATGCATATAGCTAATAAGTATGTAGCTACGCAAGCTTAGCAGTGTTGTGCACAAACACTTAGGGAACGAATTTAAATTAGACCCTGTTTAAATGTGCTTGGGTTCCAATGGTATCGGATCCGTTTGGATCCGATCCCCTTTTCTGAGGGGCGTTCACACTGGATCGGATCCAGACTTCTTCGCATTTGCATGGGATCTGATCCATTTGGATTTTAATGAGCTTTTAGCAGCACTCTTGTAAACCTTTTGTCTCATTATAATTAGATCCTTTGAAATTTTGCGCTATGATAGACACTTTGTCTCATCTCTGATTTGACATGACACCATTCTGGGATCGGATCTAAATAGGATCACTTTAGAGATGGATCCCATTTCGGTGCGGATAGCAGATCTAATTGGGATCGGATCCGTGAGGTTCCGTGTAAATGCAAAGAATTAAACAAGCCGGCTTGGAATCCATCTAAATGGGGTCTTAGAATTTTGCACTTCTACATACTACGTTTGAAAAAGATATATGGACCTTTTAACTGGACTTCACTGTGCACCAGTGAATACCATGATTTCTCTATGATGCAGAATATTTTGGACACAGCACAGGGTGCTTCAGAAAAAACGAATAGCTTTCTTTGCACTACTTTTTGTCTAGTCTATAAAACTTTTTAAAGGTTGCTTTTAAAAGCTCTCTCATTTCAATTTCTTCAAGATTATTTTACCTGATTTCCTGTCTCTGTAGAAATTTCATCAGCAGTTTTCTTTAGGACATCATACCTCCTAGAAGCCATTTGAAAATAGGCATCAAAATAAATTAATAAAAATGGGGTTGGGGTTTGATAGTGAAATGAGATCTCTTTTGTCAAGGGAACTACGTACTTTTACAATGTTGGTGTACCAAAGGATCATTTTGATCTCCACAATCTTGTAAGAAGAACTGAAGTGATTCTTATGGTTTTAATAAGAAGAATGGTATCAAGTTTTATGATCTTCGTTACCCTGGATAAGAGTATTTTTAGTACTTTTTTTAAAAAAATCTGAAATTAAAAAGAAAGAAAAGAAGAAAAAGAGAGGAAGGAAAAATGTTTTTCCTTCATCTACAGTATTCTTTTTACTTGGGACTTTGGCCCCTATGGTTCCCCCTCGCGTAGGAAATGTAACTCACGCTTGTTTACTACTCTGAATCACTTGTTAGTCTTAGGGTATAAATTACCGTTCAACGCTTAATTATTTGCTGAAGATGAACCAAGTATGGCTCGAAACGTTCTTACCGATTTTGTCTTTAATTTTATCTTAATATCATGGATTTGTCAAACTGGATGTGTCTTAATATCTTGGACTTGTCAAGCTGAATTTTGTCTAACTGAAGATGATTGTCGTCGCTTGCCCCATTCTTCGATTTCTCGTAAAACTGTGCTTCACACCCGAATGTAGTATTCTTTTTACTTTTTCTTTTTCTTTTGTTTCAGACTTTTTTAAAAAAGTACTAAAAAATACTCTGATCCAGGGTAGATACAGCGGGTAGATTTTGGTATAAACCCCATATTTCTCAGTTTTTACACAGTTGCACAGATCAGGCCTTTGAGACCTTGTTTCAGCCACTCTTACAAGTGCCTGCTGATTTATGGCAGAGGATAGGCCAAATTAGTGGAAGCTTCAAAACTGCGGCACTTCTACAGTTCTCGAGCAATATCAGAATCAAGTAATGCTTAGAAGAATGGGATTCTAGCCTCATATTCAAAATTTATCTGCATCTCAAGGGTTGATAGAGTTGTCTCCTAGATAAGTACTATGAACCCTTCTAAAAGTGCAGAATGAATTAAAGAAAAACACTACAGGGTGTCTCAAAAAAATTGTTCGACGTTTGATTAAATACTAAAAAATAACGATACGCTGAATGCACCCTTGGTCAAGTCACCCTTTTCCTGAGATTTTAGATTAATTTTTGACACAAGAATCTTGCAGATCCGCTAAAAATTCATGGAGTTACAAGCATTTGAAGTCCAAGTTTGTGCGAAAGCTGAAACCAGAGGCCTCGAAATGGCATTTTAGGTAAAATCCCCATAGGCCGTTCTTTCTGTTATTTCTCAATTTTTTCAAGGCGAACTAAGTGAGATTCAAACAGGTTTTCGATAACCTAACTGTCAAACATACGGATACTTTGAGGAAACAGAATCAGTCTCTCGCCGATTATGTTTTGAACCACTGTTTTGGACTTACGCAGTGTTAATGAAATTTAGAGAATGATCGGAAGAAATAATTTACTCCAGAAGTCCTATTTGGTTTGCTCTGATATCAACGAGAGGTATGACATTGGATAAGCTTCTCTTACCTCCATCTTTTAGCTTTTTGCACTACCAGTAATCTGGGGGGTCTCTGGTTTCAGCTATCGCATATTTTTTATCTCCGAGAGCTCGTAACTCAGTGAATTTTCAACCGATTTGCATGATTTTAGTCTCTAAAATTATCTCATAATCTTAGGAACAGGGTATCTTTCCAGTAGCCAATGTTGTCCTTATTTTTCAATATTTTATCAAACGTCGAACAATTTTTTGAGACACCCTGTACTATCACCATTTCCTTGAAAATTTACTTAATGTTGAGGATGTTGGAGAGCAATAGACGTGCTGTTTTCAAGCAACCATTTATTTAACACTTCCTCTGCCATAAGTCACCCAGAGCTGCAAAAAGGATTGGAACCTGGGAACTAGGTTCCCAGAAAATTTTCAGCCTTGGCAGAATATTTTTCAGGAAAAGTTTGCTCACACAAGGAGAAAATGATTGTTTTTCACAATTTTTTGAAAAAAGAAAAACTTATTTGATAGTTTTCTATACTATTTATCACAACCCCCAGTAAAATTGTAAGGTTGAGGTTACAGCCCATGCACGCATCAACATGGCATGAATTCTCAAGAAGTCTTAAAAATTCTTAAGAATTTTCAAGAATTATTCAAAGCTATGATGAAAATTCTGGAAAAGTGCTTGAAGACTGATATTTTCAACCAGGAATTCTTAATAAATTCTATGTTTTTCAAGAAACCAAGAATTCTTGGAGGAGAAAACAGTGTCAATATATACAAGGTCTGTATTGTAACTGAATATTTGCAAAGTGAAATGAGAACCTAGCTTGGAATGAAAGGGACTGTCTCACTTCTGTAGATATTTGGCACTTTCTACAGTTGTTTCAAGGACTTTAAAAACCCTTACACTGCAGTGTGCATGCTGCCATGGCTTATCTTTTGAAATTGAAATTCAGAAAAATGTTATTGCTGTAGACTCTTTTGCTCCTGCCATAATATTACTTAATACACCTCTTCTACAGAGATCTCAGTATAAATCAATGTCTCTTTGCCAAGAGCTTTCAGTTTTCTTAGAACTCTTGTTTTAAACACTCACAGTCTTTCGGATCTCAGGAGACTATAAAATATGCTTTATGAATTCTTGCAGTGATGTAAACAGGGCTGGACTGTGCAAATTACACTTCTAGGAATCCGAATTACAACAATTTGTTTTCATTCCAAAGTACAGCACAAAATTTGAAAATGAATGGACCACAAAACTTGTTTCTTCTTAAAAAGATGAGCAGCAGTTTCAGCCAAATTTGGCAAAGTTGAATAGATCAACCAGATAATTCATTTTTGCATTTAAATTTTAATAATATATATATATACATCATATGACTGCATCCACAAATTTGGTAAAAAATTTTCCTGTAGATAGACAGTACACATTTTACCAAATGGGAAATGATTTACATGAAGATTTCTAAGTGTGAGGTCTTATAGAGCATTGCTCAATTATGCATCTTATAATTCTATAAATCCAAAAGCTCTTGCTTGGTCAGAATATCCTTTGGACCTTCTGGCCAGCAGAGACATTGCATGACAAAATTTGACTTTGCAGAAAGTTTTTCCCCTGTTTACCAGGTTCCCAGAAAGGAAAATATTTTTTGCAGCCCTGGTCATCAACCACATACTTGTCAGACTGACTCAAACAAGGTCTCACACTCTAAGTTGAAGCCTGCCCTATGCATGCACTAAAAATTAGACAATTGAAGCTACAGCTCTCCCACGGCAGCAATGTAAATAGGGCACCATGACATCCTGTCCAACAAACAAAGGAAGAACAATGGAATCATTGTTTAAAAAAATTCTATAATAGTAGTTGGCGTAAAAAGTGGCACTCATAAACGATGTGTCAGTTTACTCAAAAAATGCTTAGTGTATTCCTCTGGCCTTATTCTTTCAGGCTTTACATGCAAATCAGTTCTTTCACACAACATGTCCAATGAACATTTGGGGTGAGGGGGTAGAAGGACTGGATATCTTTTTTAATTTTTGCTCAATCAAAATTTCCTCTGAGAAGTTTTGCAAAGAAACTGTATTCTATTTCACTTGTTGTATATGCTTTTGACATGTATTATATATATTTTGCAAATATACACAGGGTGTCTCAAAAATTGTTCGACGTTTGATAAGATATTGAAAAATAAGGACAACGTGAACAAGCTCATGGAAAGAAAAACATGTTCCTAAGATTATGAAATAATTTTAGAGACTAAAATAGTGCAAATCGGTTGAAAATTCACTGAGTTACGAGCTCTCGAAGATAAGAAATATACGATAGCTGAAACCAGAGACCCCCCAGAAAACTGGTATTGCAAAAAGCTCGAAGACGGAGGTTAGAGATGCTTATCCAATGTCATACCCCTTGTTGATATCAGAGCAAACCAAATAGGACTTCTAAAATTATTTCTTGCGATCATTCTGAAAATTTCCTTATTGCATAAGCTTTTACCAAAAATGCCATTTTGAGGCCTCTGGTTTCAGCATTTGCACAAATTTGAACTTCAAATATTTGTAACTTCATGCATCTTTAGCGGATTTGCAAGATTCGTGTGTCAAAGATTAATCTAAAATCTCAGGAAAAGGGTGACTTAACCAAGGGTGCGTTCGGCGTATCGTTATTTTTTAGTATCTAATCAAATGTCGAACAATTTTTTTGAGACACCCTGTACATATATACCAGAATTTTGGCAAAAATGAAAGAATCTTGTCAGTTTTTGCTATCTGGTCATAGAAAACAAAGTTGCTGCTGACTTCATAATGACTTGCCCATTTGCGAGGCACCAAAACAATGTTGTATGAAATTTTCTCATAATCAGAAAAATTACATCAATTTTCAATGGGATATTTTGGGGAGGGGTGTGGGTATTCTAAAGACACCCTGTGGACGTTTTGTGTGAAAGAATTGATTTGTGTGCCACCATAATATGGATATATCGATCTTTCAAACAAGTTTCTTACTGAGCTTATATTGTATGGCGATAAAGGTCTTTCTAATGACGTTAATAGAGATATGTTACAATTAACCTTGCAGTATATCCATAAAACTGGTCGATTTGATTGAGATAATTGCAAACCTGGTTACATTCCACCACCTTCCCCCTTTTATCTAAAAATGTATGAGTAGATTGTATGTAGCTCTAATTGTTCTCTTTGTCCACATAATTCTCTTGTCTTGTATTTTAATCCTTTTTTTTGTTTCTTCTTCTTTTTTTATATATATATCTATATGTTTAATGGCCTCGCGGTAGACATTGTCTTTTGCTCCTTGGGGCATCGTTGTAGTAGTATTGTATAGTCATTTTTGTAAGTAGTGTAGTGTAGCTTATATTGTAGAGTATTTCTGTAAGTAGTGTAGTGTAGCTTGTAACATATATTGTAACTTTTTATTGGAATATATATATATATATATATATATATATATATATATATATATATATATATATATATATATATATATATATATATATATATATATATATATATATATATAAATAACAATGGGAGCTGCTTGGCTGGCCTAAATATCTTTGGCCAGTCTGCAAAGTATGGCACTTTTCGACAGGCTCTCCAGTGTACACAAAGAAAAGAAATTGTCTATTTTGAACAGTCTATTGAAAATCTATGAGTAAGTGCCATACTCTGCACAACTGATCTGTGGCACCAGACTGGAAAGTTTGAATCTTAAGGCGGATTTCCATTCAGTGCATTTTGTCGCTCGCGCAAAAATTTGCGATCGATTTGCAGTCTGGCCATGCGTGCTTTGTGTTATTTGGTAGCACAATCTAAGCTCGCAATCACACAAAAAGTAGAAGCTCATCCTACTTTTGTGATTGATCGTCAGCATTGTAACAGACCCAGCAGAGAAAGTTAGGCCATACGATGTGAGCATTTGCCCTAATTCCTATCATTCTTCTTGTTTTCACCCTCTTTCAAAGTAGTAACAGCTTTAAACATCTGTTGATAGCAGCAACCTTTGATCACGTTATTATTCCAGTTTGGAGAGCTCAGAGATGCTTCCACACTATTTATGGGAACTGAAAGGAAGTTGTGCGATCACTAAAAGTTGATAGCTAACTGTCAAGCGCGGGACAAAAATCAATGAATGGAAATCCGCCTTTAGTGGGGCAAGATGAGATGACCTATAAGTATAAGACTGCACAGAAAATTTTTGGTTGAGAACAATAGATTAAAGCAATAGATTCTTTGTTCATTGCCAACTGCAGGGCTCAGGTTGAAAACCGTATATATTCCTGTGCACAAAATGCCTTGTTGTGCACAGTACAAACTTTCCAGTCTGGGTGGCATCTGTGGGCCAACCAAGTTTGCTTGATGATTCCATCATTATGGTTCCAGATTGTAGACAGGTGTTCGTCTTCCATGCGCACTTTTCAAACTTATCAATCCAGTGTGGAAAGTTCGTTTTTGTTACGCCAAAGCTTTACGCCACGCCAATTGTCTAAAGACAATAGACCTATTGTTCTCCTATTGTTCTTGACGTTTCTCCACGCCAAAGATATTTGGCGTAACATACATGTTTTCCAGCATGGTTATCAATCTGGCCAACGTGATCCAAATGACAACTTGTCTGAACGTACCTACTCATAATAGCAACTTTCGCCCCCAACAATGACAGTATTTTCACCATTCCTTGTCCTAGGCCAGTTCCTCCCCCAGTTACAAACGCCACTTTTCCATCGAAAGCTCCCTTTGGTAGCATCACATCATTCTTTGGAGCAAAGTTTGATGAACCAGACATCTTGCAAGCTTTGGTGGCCACAATTTTTGAAACATTAGAGCTATTGTTGACAGCAAAAAGTTTTGTGAAAGGAAAAAGAAGTCCTGCTCTTCCCGCCATTACAGCTGATCAAAGTTCAAGTAGTGCCTGCGCAGAGGCTCTGTTGACTTTGAATCTGTGGCATCATAACGTCATGACGGAAAAATAGCGTTACAACAGCGCGTTGGAAATCGGAATAAAGAATCAAAAGAAATCTGAAAAGCAAAGTGTTCTTTGAAACTGTTCTTGAAATGAGAACAAAATCAGGAATGGGATCGGGAATGGAATGGACATTTTTTAATGGACATTGTCTTTACCTAGCAACCTCTGTTCCAAGACGAGGTCAGATGCTGTTTTCTTCAAATTGAATCGAAGCAACGTTTTGTTTAGGCCATTCACGGTGTGATAACGCAGATTCTGGCAGTTTGTCCCAAAGAACGTTGAAATAGATAAACACAAAGGCTTGCAAGAGCATTACCAATATTTTCTTAACAGAAGGAAGTCATCAGTGAAGCAGAATCACCCGTTGAAAGAACAGCAGATAGAAAAAAGACCAACACACAACAAGTCATCACGAAACCAGAAAAGGCCACGAAATGATAATACCCATTCGTTGCTTTACTTGTGGGAAAGTTATCGGAAACAAATGGGAGTCGTACCTTGGCCTGTTGCAAGCAGAGTATTCTGAAGGAGAGGCGTTAGATGCTTTGGGCCTGAAGAGATACTGTTGTCGAAGAATGCTGCTTTCACATGTGGATTTGATCGAGAAACTTTTGAATTATGCACCACTAGAGAAATAACCGTTACCGTTCGCAGGACTTGTGAAAACATTTGGATGGGCGGACAGTGCATTGAACAGTCAAGATTGGCTGAACTGAAGTACCAAGCATAAGACATTTGTTTGCTTTATCATGGACCCTGAATTTTGAAGACAGATATTTTGTAGTAGGAGGAAATTTCCTCATCCTCCCAAGTTAAAGGTCCCTGATACATAAAGTCTGATGTATACATAGATTCAATAGCTTATATTTCTGCATTGAGGACTATGGTACTTAACTGCCGACAAAATGAATGTATCACTGATCCCTAATCATTCCTTGGCTGCACAGTTTGATATTTATTAGACTTTAATTAGATTGCCAACTAAGTGCACAGTAGCAGGCTTTGTGTCAACACAAAGTTCAAAGAAGCAAGCAGCAATATTTGGAACAAATCTCACTCAAATTGTGGAGAACACTATGCCAATGTTGTTCTGTTCAATGTTCTTTAAAGATAGTCATACAAAACAATTTAAAATGTCTATCTCTACTTTTTCAAACATATCTTGATGCCATTTTACAAAAAAGAATTTCGTTATATTCATCAGTCATACTCAAATTCTAAACCAAGTGGCTTGAACTGTTGCTCTATTGCTTCATCCATTTGTTTGTTCATATCTGCTGTGAAGTAGTTTTTCCAGTCACCAACTTGGCCTTTTCGCATGAAACTGCCTATATCAGTTTTGGAAAATTCTTCTTTATTAACTGCTGAATTTATTTTCATTTTCTCAAAACTGAGATGTTCAACAAGTATTCTCACTTTCTCATCATCTAGCTCTTTGCCCAGAAACTTGGCGACTTTTCTGATAGAGCTAGCCTGATCTTTTTTCATATCTTCAAAGAAAAGCAAGCACAAGTTCGGGTGGTCTCTCCTTTTCCATGCTTCTTTGATGTACTCAAAATATGGGCCGAAAACAACCTGATTGTTCATGAACAAATTGAAATAGGTGGGAAAATCACCTTCATAACCATGAAGTTTCAGGAGCTTTTCATGATGAAAAAATGACACAACAGTGTCTTTAGGGTTTCTCATACACATTACAACTTTGGACTTGTCTAGCAGATCATCTGGAAGCAGGTGGAAATGCAAATGGGAATTAAACATTCGAGGGGATGTCATACTTTCTAACAAACTGAGTTGATTGCTATTATTTGCAAAGTTTTTTTCTGCCATATGGTAAGTTAAGGTTGGTAGTTCCAAGAAAGGCACTCTCCGACCGAGTGGTATTTCTTTAGCTTTCACCATATCACAATCATTTTGCACACACCAAACAAGTTCTTCGGTCCATGTAGTTCCATTTTTTGGAAAAGCGAAGACGTAGACATCATCTGGACGTACCTGCCACGTTTTGTAACGGTCTTTGAACTTCTTGTAAGCGGCAGGTAGGACACAGTTGCCAGGAATCGTTCTGACAAAGGTCTGGCCTAACTCCCGAAAAGGAGTATAGAGCTTCTTGAGCTGGTCTGTTTCTTCTTTTGACAAAGGAATGGTCTCTATACTTGACATGCTGCACTCCGGTGTCCGATAAGTTGGCACAGAAGCTACCAGAGTAAGGGCATTCTTGCATGCGGCTTTTGGGCAAAATAATTTCTGTAGGCAAAACCTGCTGCGTCTGCCCCAGTGACCTCATGGTCGACCATGGTGTACCATTTGTTGTTGTTGTTGTTTTTGTCGTTGTCGTTGTAATAGGCAGGCTTTCATGAAACCCTATTAGCCCCACAGTGGCATCAGTTTGAATATTTTCAGATATTTACATTGATGCCCCTGTGGTACGGTATCCCTGCAGAAAACCTTGTTCAACAGGGACTCATAGCGAAACAATGAAAAGTTTACCCTGTTGCATGCATTCACACATCTTGCAATCTGAATTCAGTGGTGTGACGCAGTTTAGGGTACCTTAGTTCAAAAAATAAGGGCCCCCGACCAAAAGGGGCCCCCAGCAAAATATTCCCTTAGTAATGTTTATTTTCAAGCTGTTGCTATGGGTATCATGATAAGACAAAGAGGCTTCTGGCCTGCATGGTATTACAATTTAAGTGAATGGAATTTATGTTAACTGAAAGTTATAATTGGAGAGTCTCGTACCCTAGGTAATTTTGAAAGAAACCCTGAAAGAGAATTTTCTTTTAGAAAAAGCCTGGTACCTGGATTAAGTTATAATCTACTCCGTAATGACAGACTGGGAAATCTACTTTTACATGGGACCTTTAAAGATATTTGTCGTGAAAATGGAAGCGTCGATTTTATTGTGAATTTGTATAGTTTTCCATCAAAAGAACTTTTGATCAGTGAAATGGCCAAATGAGATGGCGAGAGCAAAGTACAGACTGCGTTCTCAAAATGTTCCCGGTGGTTTCGCCCCCAGTCTCTGTCATTTTCCTGCTTCCTCAAATGATTCGTCCTGTCCACGCTGCTGACTTGGACAAGGCTTACATCAAATGGAAAACTTTTGGACGGGAAAGTTTCGGCAAAACAACTTCGGAAAAACGACTTTCGGACGCTTTCTCTCGAATTTCGGACCAATAACTTTCGGATCAACACGACATCAAAAACAAGCATGATACCAAAATATATGTTAAAACTAATTGCAGTTCTATCATAAATATCAGCTGAAAGCATCTGCATGACCATGATCACATCCACAAGAACATCTGGATGAACTTTTCATTGGATTTGAGCAAGGTAAATCTAGCTGTAAACCAAATTAAAACATGCTGCCATACGTAAACTATTTTCAAGGAACCAAACCTTTAGGAAGTTCAAGAAACTTCAGCACCTGTGACACATCATTGATTGATTAACAAGTTATGTTACCTTTCTTTCGGCTTTTCTATTTTCAATGACTTTGAAGCTTTCGGACGAAAAAACATCTGGACATTACCAAAATTTCGGATAATCATTTTGTCCGAAAGTTTGATCGTCCGAAAGTATTTGATTTAATGAATGTTTAACTGTAAGTCAATGCAATTGTTAATATCTTTATCTGCACAATTCATTTATCCTATAAGATTAAACTAGACTAGGCCTTTGTGTCCATCATATCATTTAAAAATGCTTTCGTTGGGAGGCCCCGAACGGAAAAATCCCTCCCTAAGGGCCCTGACCGCTTCCGTTTCGCCACTGAATCTGATTGGTTATCTTGGACATGGGTGCATTCGGAGGCCCTCCCGCCGGAAAAATCTGGCGGAGAGCCATCTTTTGATTTACTCACGCCAAGGTTTTTGGCGGCAAAATTTTTTCGTTTGTGGTCTGGCGGGCAGTTTTGGTGTAATGCATATGACCATAAATTCAGTAAATATGATGGAATGGAGGCAATGGATTTCTTCACTCTTTGTTCTCTGATCCGTTTTTGGTCTTGTCACTCAAATCTATTATCTCCCTGTGTTCTTTTTGTCACTCCCACGAACACCACCAAATTTGCAATGGTGGCAAATCCTGCTATGCCTGCATACCTGGCGGCAACATCTTGCGGAGAGAAAACTGGAATGCACTATGGCTCTAGGATTGTTTGTTTGTCACCTTATTTAAAATCGATTATTTTATTCTAGCTTTCTACATATATACAATATATACATAGGAAACTAATCTAAATCGATAAGTAGATGAATAAAATATATGTATATAAAGGAAAGATTAAGTTTCTGTCACATGCTGACAAGCATTGCATTTGCAGTTTGGGCCATCCCACTTTTTTATCATGTGTTTAAACTATTCAAATTTTCGGCGGATTTTATTTCATTGGGCAGTCCATTCCATAATTGAGGTCCCAGAGATCGCAGGCTATTTGAGCCAAAGGTGACTTGATTTGGTCTGTAATGCTGTAAATCATTTGGATTTCGTGATGAGTAAATGGAAGATTTTATTTTGAAAATTTCATGCATGAAAGATGGGTTTATATTTTTCAGTGTCTTAAAAACCTCTATACAAAGAACTCTCATACGAGAAACATGCATAGTGCACCTTTCTGACTTCAAAAGTAAGTCGCCATAAGAGGAAAGGTAATCATTGTATAAAAATCTAAGGGCACGTTCTTGAATCTTTTCAATTTTCTGTAAAGCCTTAGCTGATGAGAAGTACCACACAAGAGGGCAATAGTCAAAATTTGAAAAAACAAAACTCTGGACAAGGATTTTCCTTTCTTTAAAACCAATAAAGTGTTTGAGTCTTTTTAAGACAATGAGTTGAGAGGCAGCTTTTCTGCAAAGTTCAGAGATATGCTGTTCAAAATTTAGCCTATAATCTAGCTGAATACCCAGCAATTTAACAGTTTCTTCTGATTTGATCATTTTGCCTTGGATGTTAAAATTCTCCCCACTAGTATTTGTTTGATCCTTTCTAATGAGGAGTGCATGAAATTTTTCTGGATTGGCTATCATTTGATTTTGTTTTAGCCAGGTTAAAGCAACTCCAGCTTCTTCTTCCAGTACTTCGATCAAATTTGATAGGGTCTCGGAAAAATAAGCTAGAGTGTTATCGTCAGCGTAATTATGTAATGTTGCTCGGTTAATGAATAAAAACAGATCGTTTATGAAAATATTGAAAAGAACGGGACCCAAAACAGAGCCTTGAGGTACCCCTGATAAAATTGTTTGGAAAGAGCTATATGTATTATTGATTCTAACAGACTGTTTCCGCCGTTTCAAGTAGGAGTAGATAAGGACCAGGGCATTTTCATCAAAACCATAGGCATGCAGTTTGGCTATAAGTAAATCGTGTGGAATACAATCGAAAGCTTTTGATAAATCCATAAGGATAGCTCCCACGATATTATCATTATCGAGTTTAACCTTCCATTCCTCTATCATTCTTATCAAGACATGTTGTGTGCCATATGCTTTTCTATAGGCAGCTATGAAAAGTGAAAGGGTTTCATCTAAGTACGGGACCAGTTGGTTTTTCAAAATCTTTTCATAGATTTTGGAGAATATATTTAGAATACTGACAGGTCGAAAGTTTCGCTCAACCGTACGATTGGCCTCCCCTTTATCTAAGGGACATACCGCAGCTCGTTTTCCATTGTCTGGAAACCTATAGTTTCGTATGCTTCTGTCTAGGAAGGTGATGATTTGGGCCTCAATAGAGTCAGATGAATAGAGTCAGGCACTTTTATTCTGCTTCGATGCTCTACCTCAATTATGTCATAATGTTAATTACAAAAACAGAAAAAATCAACAGCAAAGAACTATGAATCAATTTACAGCAAGAACAAAACAATAATAATTAGTGTGAAAAATTCACAGTTCTTGGTAGACTTGACCCAAGTCTATTCCGTCAGTCCGTCGGACTGTGCCCTTTCCGTTTGTTCCTGGGTCCGCCATGCCAACATCCCGCCAAGGCATGGATGGTTGAATGGCGGAGCCATGAACTACCGTAAGTGGAACGGTTTGACGGACGGATGGAACAGACTTGGAGCAAGTCTCTATGTTCTTGGTGGTTTTGCTATTATGAGTCTCTGTTGCCGTAAGGCCGCCATCATGAAATCAAAGAGCACAGAGAACAATGGACTCCAGGTCATAAGTTTAGGGCGTGAACTTCCAAAGCACCAATTTCACGTGCCAAACAGACGGCGCATGAGCGAAGAAGCCAAAAGAAACCACCTTCGATTGTTATTAAAGAAATTGCCAGAACCAAATGACGTCATATCTATTATTATAATGGGCGGCACAGAATATTGCATTTTAGTTTTGTGTTTTAGTTTTAACATTGTTAAAAGTGCTCAAAATCTGATAATAGACCTTTTAGCTATTCTGAAAAAGAATCTCAATCGAACGATTCTTTGCTACATTCTGTAGAATTTTCGAATGTGCACAATAGTGATAAAAGCTCTAACGCCACTCGATCGAATCTCGTGTATAAAAATGTATAAAAATAACGCTCGATCCAGGCTCTTTTGCTGAATAGCTAAAAGGTCTATTCTTAAAAAAATTCCAGTACTGGTCCAAATACTTAGTTTCTTATACAACAAAGTTCGTTTTGGTAGACTTAATAAATCTATGGATCCTTGATACAAATACAGAAAAAGAAAATATTTATCGGCAACAGAATCAAATCTAATGATTTCCCAAAATGTTCAGCTGTTATTAGTCACCCTCTGCAAATTAATTATTTTTCACAATGTCTTCCATCTGTTGCCGAAATTCTGCAAAGTCGGCTTCTTTTGATGTAAAATGAAATTTGTTGTCCAATTTCAATGCAGCGTTTGCATATCTTAGCCTCGACTGCAAATCGAGCAGATTGTCGTTAGCATCTACAGACATTATTTTAAGCAATTGAAACGCAAATTTCTTTTGAAGATATGCACTGCATTTCATTCTTGTAACTTTCAAGCAATCATTCAAACTTTCGCACAAAGAAAGTCCTTCTTTTTGACACTGAAGACTGTTATCTCGTTGGAGTGTAGTTGGCAAATGATCAATAACTACTTGAAGATCCAATCCACTTGTGAGTCGCTCTTCTCCAATTAGGTCCACCAAAATGCCTAGATATTCTGGATATGTTTCTTGTGCAACCATTTCGCGCTGAAGGACATACTTGATTAGCTGAAGCTGAAGATTGGGGTAGCCTTTACTGACGTGTAGGAAATTTTTATACTTAGCCTCAAGCTGGCCTTGCATATCTGCACCTTGCAATGCTTTAGTATTTGCGATCAAAAGTTGCTGTCTCATTTGCAGTTGCTCAAACGTAATGTTCTTCGTTGACCAATCCTTCAAGAAACGTAATGATTTCCTAGCATAATCATCCAGTTTTATGTTAGTTGCTGTTGTTGCTATTCTTAGAGCTTCTGTTGCAAATGGACAGCGCTCACTGTTGGTAAGGCAATGATCTGTTTCAATAGCTAGCAGCTTGTTCCATAGAAACAAGTAAGGGACCAGCTTGTTATAGTTGTTATTGTTGTTATTATTTTCGTCACCATTGTTCACTCTTTGCTCGATTGACGTCACATATTCAATAGCTGATTTCAGATCCTCTATTGCTTTTGACGAGATTTGCTTTACTACAACCTCGTCAGTTTTGAATTTCACTGAATCAATTCTGCTTTCAAACACATCTGCTACCAGCTTCAGAAGAGACTCACTGAGGATCTCTCGATTTTGAAGATAAGGCAATATAAGCTCGTAATACGATGAATCATTCTTCCCCAAGAATCTTACGAAGCCAGTCCAAAGGACTTGATGTTCCTCAATGCCTTGCAGTAACGTTATGTACCTTTTTTTCGGCTCTTCTGACCTTCCTGCTTCCTGAATCTCTCGTCGTAGCATTTCTTCTTGATTTGGATCAACGTCCTTTGATTCTTTTATGATTTCCTCTAAACGATACCTTTCCCTCTTTACATCATCTGCGTCATCCATTTCCCACTTGGCCAAAGCACGATTAGCATAGTCCGCTCTCTCGGTCAAAAACAGGACATAGTCAGTTCTCAAAGCCAGCAGCTTCCACCAAAGGGAACGAAATTCCAACAACTGCAACTTGCTTTGCTCCACTTTATCATAATCCAAAATGATGGTCACGTGCTCGACAGCTTTCTTCAGATCATTAACTGCTGCTAGCCCCTTCGGCTTCATCATTTCTTCATCAAAATCGTTCTCTACCTGTGTGATTTCAAACTCAAATTTTATTGTTACCAACTCTAAAAGTTGCTTTCTTGGGCATTTCAAAGTGCATAGATATGGAATGACCTTGTCATAATACACGGGATCAACTGTAGCAAGACACTTTACAGTCATTGCCCAATAATTGGAGTCAGATTCAATATTGAGTAACTCGAGGTGATTTTGTAGGAGTCCCATTCCTTCATTTATGTTCTCTGGTTTTCCAGTAGAAACCAAGAACCTGCCTTTATTAAGGAGGTGTGCATTGTATTGCCTGTCATTTCTTATTTCCATTTTTTCTGCCAACTCTTCAGCTTTGTTGAAATTTTGCAATGCCTTCTTTGTGTTCTTGCCTCCAGAATAAAACATAGCAAGCTGTTGATAGCAATCAAAAGTCTGCCAGCTTGTTCCAAATACATTTTCGCATATCGCTAGAGCATTCTCATATGCTTTCTTTGCTTTTTTATACTCATTCTTTCCTTTATAAAACATTGCACTATCTTTACACACCTTTCTTCCAAAATATGCCTGCATCTTAGGGCACTTCATACCCTTGGCACGTTTCTCCAATTCTTGAACCTCTTTTAATAGTGCATTCTTTACGCTTTCATCAACAACCTTCTTTGATTTTCCAGCTTGCCATACTTTGTTCTGAATTACTCTTGAATCAGTCAAAACTGAGGCGCAGTCATCAAATATGATGTAATCTTCGGGCTTTGTTAGTTCCTCGTCATAACATTTCATCATCAGCTCATGTCTGATAGACCAAATATTCGGCTTCATTTCAAAAGTGACAAGTCTCTCACAATCCTCATAAAAGTCAATCAAAGTAGCAGGATGCACCAAGCCAAGGACAAATATCATCACAGAGACGTACTCTGATGTTTGCCTGTCCAAAATGCCCTTGAGGAACGACAAAGATTCTGTCCCACCTCTTTTCTGGCTAATTTTCTCTCGGATGGAGGCCATCAGATGCAAAAAATTGTTTCTTTCATTGACGAACTCACTTCGACTTTCTGGATATGCATCTTTTTCTAACGATCTTTTCCCTAATTCAAACAAACTTGTCAGGAAGACTTCTTCATAGGCTCTTTCGTAAAGCTCTTTATCACCAGATAGCCATTTTTCTTGACGCACAAATTCACACAAATATGGGTGTATCAAGAAGCAAGGTTCTTGTCTTTCGACCAATCCCTTCTTTCTCAACTTCTGTATAAATCTAGCTTTAAATTTCACGCACTTAGATAGCTTGTCCATGTATTCATATGAAAAGCTGCTTGGAAAAACTGCCAGGAGCTTCATCAGGTTTAGTTGGCCTGTATCCATGTTTGTAAACGATGCTTCAAACAAACGGAACATTTGAACCTCCTCGTTCTCATTAACGGTTTGAGCGGGATCTTGCTCCACATCTTTCAAATAATCAAGCAAACATTCTTTATTTTCACTTTCATTCATCTCTGAAACAAGAATCTTCAGTGCCAAAGGCAAGCCATGACTCAAACCAGCAATCTTATCAATCAATGTCTCTCTTTCTATCAAAGTGTCACTTTTTAGTGATAAATTTAAATAATGCTTGCATTCATCAGGACTTAAACAGCGTAGCTCGATCTTATGAAAATCATCATCATCTGTAGTAATGTTTGTTCTTGATGTGAATACAGCTTTAATATCACCTTTCAGCTTTTTATTGGCTAAAATCAGTCTTAGTTGAGAAAAGACATCGTTATCCGAGATAAGGCTGTCTGCATTATCGAAGATCAACAAAGCCTTCTTTCCACTTGTCGAAATCATTGATAAGTTCCTACTAAGATGGGATTGGATGTTATCTTTCATTTCGCTTGTGTCGATATCAAATTCATGCAGAATCTTTTCTGCTAGCTTGTCCATGCTTGGGCACCCATCTTGAGTTGAGATGTCCCTCATACTGATCCAAATGGCAAAATTAATTCCTTGATCTACCATTCTGTGGCCTAAATTAATTGCAAGAGTGGTTTTTCCATAGCACGGGCCTCCATGAATATGGATGAGTTTCTTTTCGCTGTTATCAACAAGGTTTCTCGTGGCTTCCTTGATTTCACTTTCTCTGCCGACAAAATGCTTGATTTTTGCAGGAAGGTTATTGAAATCTTGCTGATTTTCTTGTAGTGCTAGAAAGAAATCAAAACCATGGTTTGAAACAGGATCTAAGGAGAATTGTTAGATATAGCATGGATCACAGATTTACCTACACTGTTACTGAAATACCATCAGGTGAGCCAACGTAAAAGCTCTATTAAGGCCCCCCCGGCGGCTTATCTGATTTCAGACACTCTAGGAGGGGCTTTTTATTTGAATACTCCAGAGGTGAGTTAATTAGAGAAGGGGCTTATTAGAGAAAGGTCCTTTTTCACAAAATCAAATTACAAGGATGTATATGATAGCTTTTCAATTCTTATACCCCATATTTTGTGGATTCAGCATACAATTTTACGAGCCAAATGCATAAATTTGACACATCCCAAACACTATCAAAACTAACTTCTTTTATGCGTCTTACACAATGTTAAAATGATAACGATACAAATAAAGTAGTTGTTATTGCGCTTCGAACAGAGCTTTGTAATGTACGACGATTCGGGCTTAAACCCATAGACCTTTTAGCTATTCTACAAAAGAGCCTAGATCGAGGGTTTTTTTTATACAATTTCATACGCGAAGTTCGATCGAGTGGCATTAGAGGTTCTATCACTATTATGCACATTCGAAAATTCTTTAAATTGCATCAGAACATCGTTCGATTCAGATTCTTTCCCAGAACAGCTAAAAGGCCGCAGATTTTGTTTATTTGATTCAGAAACCGAGCACAGGGCATTACAATTTTTGCTTATTTATTGCTCAGACGTACGATGTCACTCCTCAGCTCCTGAATCAAATAAACAAAATCCGCAAGACAGAAGTTTAGATTTACCCATCTTCTTTCGTTATAAGAACATACGTTCTCTTAAAAACCTCCCTTCGCCCGCACCAAACGAGAGTTTTTCCGTACTGGTTTCAGGGCAACTTTGCGGCTTCGTTTGTTTTGAATTTCTGCTCGAGAGAATTTCTGTTGTCTGCATTCGCTAATCGCTTTGAATTGAGATGTGAACCAAAGCGACTGATGCTATTGTATTACAAAATCTGCCCTTGTTATTTTCCACCCATAGTGGACTGAACAAGGGCAGATTTTACAATACAATAGCATCAGTTGCTTTCGTTTACACCTCAATTCAAAGCGATTAGCGAATGCAGACAAAAGAAATTCACTCAAGCAGTAATTCAAATCAAACATAGCCGCAAAATTGCCCTGAAACCAGTAAACTCTCACTTGGTGCGGGCGAAGTGAGGTTTTTAAGAGAAGATGTGTGCTTATCACGTAATACGAAGGGCAAATCTAGCGTTCTGTCTGGGGGATTTGTTCACGTGATTTAGGAGCTGAGTAGTAACTGCTAAAATTTGAGTGTGACATATGCAAGAATTGTAATGCCTTCTGCCTGGCTTCTGAATCACGTAAACAAAATCCGCCAGACTGAACTTTATATTTACCCTTCTTATTTCGTAATAAGCACGTAACTTCTCTTAAAAACCATCTTTCGCCAGCACCAAGTGAGAGATTGCCGTGACGGTTTCAGGGCAACTTTGAGGCTATGTTTGTTTTGAATTACCGGTTGAGAGGATTTCCTATGTCTGCATTCGCTAAATCGCTTGAATTGAGGTGTGAACGAACGCAACTGATGCCATTGCATTACAAAAACCTGCCCTTGTTATTGGGCTGTTGAATTAGAGATGAGTAATTTCACTTTCACAGCTCAACAAACTTCGAAAAATAAGTGATTGTTGAGCTGTCCCAAAAGCTTTTTCCAAATAATACATTTATAGCATGATTTATAGTTACTTGCATAATTCAACAACCATCCGTCGTCAGGCTCCTCACAAATTTTGCCCATTTGACCCTATTGATACTGGGCTTTTTGGACCCTTGTAGTACCGGGGGGGGGGCACAAAGTGCCCCCTCCGTAAAGTCACCAATGCTGCAGATATGAGAACAAAACTCGGTACAATGGTGTAAAGTAACAAAATCTACACAATAGGCTACTTTTTCTATTTTTCATTACATCCATGACGTCACAATGATGTCATAATTCAGGAAAATTCCAATATTTGCTTGCTGTTGGCAAAATTGACGATATTTAAGTTTTTATTTGACTAATCCTTTTTTAAATGGACTGAAATGTATCAAAAAGCATTAATAAGTAGAAATATATAGCATAATATCTATTTAAGTTCATTATATATATTATATATTCACTATTTATATACACCAGTTTTTCATTGTTTAAATCAAACCCCTAATTGTCAATGTAAATACTCTAAAATGCCTCAAGACGATGTATAATGATTAAGAGAATCCTTTTAGGTCATAAAAAATTTATAATACATTTGTTATTATTTATATGACGTCATTAGCATTGATGACGTCATTAAGCTCTCATCAAGATCTATTGAATGGTAAGTGTTCCCAATGATCTGTGATCATTCTGGAAAAAAATAAGAGTCCCTTCTTTTCTATTACTGCTGACCACGTGTTGAAAAGATGTTGGTCACGTGATCAGTGTCTACCATTTTGAAAAAATTTTCAGATTTTTAATTAGTATATTAAATTTGAGGACAAGTCACCAAGTGTCAGCTTTGTATCTTTGGAACTGACGGCACTCCATCAAATAATCTGCGCCGCGGGCTCTTTGTGCCCCCCCCCCCGGTAGTAATTGGGTTAAAGTGAATTGATCTGCGAATATAAACCCAATTCGAACATGCAAGATCACAAAATGTAAGTTGAGATCTCATCTATGTGACAAACTAAGAACGAACATTTTTTAATACACGACTCCTTCACAGTAACTGTTCCAAGGACCGAGATACGACTTTTACTTGAGGGGGCAATGGGTATACCGGGTGAGGAGCGAAGCGAGCCAGAACCTTGAAGGGGGTCTTGGAGTGCTAATCTTTGTTCCTCAATACAGACTGACGCTACAAGCAAATCTACGTTGAGATGTACACATCCGTAAAAAGCAAAACAACTTGATTTAACCAAAGACGACTGCAGAATTAACAGCATTATGTTAAGACAAGTTTGTAACCTTGGAAGTACCTGCAAAGGGCTTCCCAGACTAATGAGAGGTAGAAATTGAACGAGGTATATGCATAAGAACAAGGAGTACCTATCTGATATTCTGAAACAATAAAAAAATAAAAGAATGAAGATTTACTCCAGCAACTACCGAAATTTTTGAGGGGGCCATAGCCCCCTGGACCCCCTATATCTAGGTCCTTGAACTGTTCAAAAGCTTATATTTGTTTTTTGGGACACCCAGTAAACTTTGGATCATTCCAATCCCTAGAGTATTCTTGATATTATGAATTTTCGAAAACGGGAAGGTTCTGTGGCTCAGCTGCTATGACCAAGCAGAAGTAGCATCCAAAATGTCAGGAAATAGCCAAGGGCTTCCATCTGAATGCTGACACAAAGCATTTGTCGATAGCGTTTGATGTCAAGTCGGATCTCCACTATAGGCTAAAAAATGTCTAGGCGGAGAATTGTCCAGCAATCTAATTGGCTGATCGAATTGTCGCCGCGGACAAATGTCGAGCCGCGAATAGTAGGAATACGTTATATTTTTCGCGGCTCGAAATTTATCCGCCTAGTGGAGATCCGGCTTCAGGGAGGTGGATTTGATGCAGCTGGTACGATATTACAATTACCTGCTCTCTTCTGCTTTTCTTCTTCAAATTTCTTCATAACTTCTTTGAAATCTTCTGTGATAAGAACATCTCGTTCAATTTTTTGCAATTTACTTTTGTCCCAATTCAGCTCAGTGTAAACCATTCCAACCTTGGTGAAGATTGTAACTTTTTGATCGTCTGTTATACGTGAATCTGCGAGATGACTGCAACGATTGTTTCGCAGTTCTCTGAGGCAAGCAATTTGTTTTTTTTCGCTTGTATCAACCAGCTGGAGGCCTGCAATCAAAAAAAGAAGACAATGCTCGCTAGTTGAATACAGTGCTAGCTGTCCATATAATCGCAAGGAATGCTAGTGACGGAAGGATGGCACAAATTTGCGACCAGCAACTCTCAGCGATCCTTGCGTTATGTAGCCTACATTTATCATAACCATCGCACATTTCTTAGAAGTTTCGCGGCCAAATCCAATTCTCACAATGGTGGTAAAAGATAAGAAAGGAAGACCTTTTGAAAGAAAGCCTTGATCGTTGAAATTCATGCTCAGTTGGCATCCTTTGGCGCAAGGATCGCTGCGATGGCAGGGATAGAAAATTTTCTATCTCAAGTGCATGGATCGCTGGCAGCAGAACAGTCGCTGGCAAACTGAACAAGACCGTTTCCATTTCGACGCAATGATCGCTGGTAACAATTTTGAGCGATCCTTGCGTTACCAGTGATCCTAGAGATTATATTGCGTTACCAGTGATCCAGGCTTAATGGTCGGTTTTCCAAACAAAATTGATTCAAAACTAAGGGAACATTCTATGATTGCACTAATGATGATAAAATGTTCATAAATTCAATCTCAAAGCTGAACTTGAATGTAAAGACTTTCCACTTTCTTGTCTTGGTAAATTTTTAGCTCAAATGCAAGTCGGTTTGCACCAGGGAGCGCCATAGTCTCAACGGCCTATTTATGTATGTATGTATAATTTGCCATAAAATTAAATTACAAAATAAGTTAATAAAAGGAAAGTAGTCTAATTACAGGAATATGATATTTACAGGCAAAAAGTTAAAAATGAAGTTTAAAAGCACCCCAGGTTAAAAATGGTAGGAATAGCATTAAAAAGGTCAATATGACCTTTTTCCCATAATGGTCCCTAATGCTCTATTTAAGTGCAAAGCTTTTCGGCAGATAACTTCAGTCTAATATTTTCAGTCACAGTGTTTTGGAGCATCGGACAAATCAATTTTCAGACAAAATTTCAATCGGTCTTTGAATTCATTTATGCAGTATCACACCAGGTTCGAGATTTATTGAAACAAAACAACCTCAATAAAGTTTGGAATAGAGTTCTATCATGGCCTGAACGAAATCCTTTTTCATATGAAATTTTCTAAGATAAATGAGCGAAATTCACAAAGTTTCTTGAACGTATTCGTCTGCGTAAACTTGTCTATATTTCCATCTGCAAATTAGACTTCTGGTCTGGTTCTGTGTCGACTTTCTGCCAGCCTCAGTTTGATATCACAGTCAGCGTAGTAAAGAAAGAGGATCGTTGCGCCTTCGACGCGGCGCGAACTTTCCGACATTACAATGCGAAGAGAAAGAAAACGAACACTTGTATCAAATTCGATAGTATCGTTAATTCTGGCAATTTTGACTCGAATTCTTTTTCGAATCAAGTCGACAATATTTGCATGTCTCTTTGATCAACTGCATGTAATTCCTTTCGATATTGGACTGGAAATATCTTATTTCAAACAATGTTGCATGTTTATAATAATCCTAACTTTTGATATCTTGATCACTTCCATGCCCCACAGCGGCCAATGAAAATTCACACAAAAATTTCGCCCTCATTTATATTGCGGAATAAGCACCTTTTACTGTGCATTAAACCCCATTCTATTGCGCAATAGAAAAGATTTCTATTGCGCAATAGAATGGATTCCTGTTGTGCATTGGGGCATCGTACTTCCAATATGGCAGGGTTTGTTATCTTTGCGGCCATGACGTCGTCAAATTTCTGAATCGTAAAGGAGAAGATCGAAGGATTTCTGCTTTTCACCATTTTGCAATGTACGCCATAAAATGTCACTTTCTTGAAGATTTTATCACTTTGGTATATGATATTAAGATTTAATATCTTTTCGAAATTTCCAACGAATAATATCTAAAAAGAGATAAAATCCGCCCTCCCTTAGAAATGATCGAGATATCATCGTTGAATTATCAAATTCGGTAATAACGGTGGCGAAAAGGAAATTTCAAGCGCTTGGCAAATCGTTTTATCTAAAGGAATGGATGGATTTGACTCAATCAAAAATCGCTTTGTGGCAGAGAGACTGAGATGTTTTATTTTTCTACAGGGTGTCCCAGGAAATGGTGTCCCGTTTCTGTTGCTGCTGTGGATGGGCCTTGGATTCAATTATCTTGGTTTCTACGCACTTGCATAGGTCAGGCTTTAACTTGGAGCTTGAGACCTTGTATGAGTCAATGTGACACTTGATTGCTTGATTGAGAAATGGCAAAGTAAGTGTTTGCTTCAATAACAGCACTTCCGTTGTTCTCCAGCAATGTCAAACTCAAGTAAGTTTCCAAGTAAATATTTCTGACTTCTGGTGTCATATTAAAAGTTTTGTTTTGATTATTTTAAAGGGTTAGCAGTGTTTTCTATTAATAGTAGAGCGCTTTCTACCTTCCAAAATATGTGGTGAAAGCTTGAATACGATGCCAGAGTCCTTTCTTTGAAAACTTACTTTATTTTGACATTAGTGGAAACATAAACGTGCTGTTTTTGAACTAACCGCTAACTTTGCCTTTTCTCTAGCATCAATTCGCAACCACTTATCAGACTGAGTCAAACATATGAAGCGTGATTTAGGCCAAAATTAAACTGCAAAACGAAAAGCCATTCGAGTCGATTCTAAACTAAAAAACAAAATGAACTGACATTCTAAAAGTCATTTTGATACTTAACTTTGCTGTTCACATGAATGACTTTTAGTTTGATATATCGAAACGTCCATTCGTTTTGCCCTTTCAAAATGACGTTTAGTTCGAAACGTCCATTCGTTTTGCCCTTTCAAAATGGCTTTTAGTTTCATCTATCGAAACGTCCATTCGTTTTGTCCTTTCAAAATGGCTTTTAGTTTAATGTATCGAAACGTCCATTCGTTTTGTCCTTTCAAAATGGCTTTTAGTTTAATGTATCGAAATGTCTATTCGTCTTGACCTTTCAAGATGGCTTTTATTACATTTTGTCCATGTTGTTGATTCAGTTAAAGTTTTATTACATTTTGTCCATGTTGTTGATTCAGTTCAAGTTACTAATCGTGCTCAGTCAACCTCCAAGTGATACAAATTATGCTCAGTCAACCCCTAAGTGAATGTAGTTATTAAAATGTCATTACCGCAAAAAGCGCGCCTGAATGTTTGCTGGAGGATCTCTGTCCATAGTGGAACGTACACACAGTATCTTCAATCGCTTGCAACTGTAATCTTCTGTTGATCACCCAGGAGGGGGAGGGGGGGGTTAACGTGGCCGTCAGAAAGGTGCTGAAATAAGTTAATACAAACCAATGTTTTGCCTTGAAACTGCCATTTTATTACAAAATGCAAAGTGCTGCAAACTAGGCACAATTTAGAGAACCCCAGGGGGCACTCAACACATGCACATACAGTAAGGCCCCGCATTTAAGAAACTACTTTTTCACACCGTAGCCTAAAATGTTTCTTATATCTCTGATACTTCTCACTCATGTTTTAGGCTCAAGCTTCTTAAGTTTCTAATTTAATTTCTTTGAAGTCCTAGGCAAATAAGTTAAACCAAAATGGGACAGTCTATGGGTATATCATCCATATTCAGCCATATATGCATGTCAACAATGATTGTCAAGGACATGAATTAAAATTTAGGCAAAAATCTGTTAATCCAAAATATCTCGCTAAATAATTTCTTAATGAATCATGTATAAAGTGTAATGCTCTCACTCTATCCAGGAATTGATGTTACTCAAAACAGAAGTAACTTAATTTTGGGTGTGAGCCTCAAGAGTTTCTTATAGGCAGGGAGCTGATCATTTTTCAGTAGCCTAAAAGTTTCCTTTAGGTGGTTTCTTAAATGCGGAACTCTTAAATGCGGGACCTTACTTTACCGGGAGGTAAGTCCGATTCTGGGTCTAAATATTCCTAAAAGTGATATGTTTGGATCCAAACGAACTGAAGTTATGGCAATGATATCTTTAGGGCATTAAACAAAGTCAAACTGATACTTCTGGGTTCTGTGGAGGCAATCCTGACCTAAATGTACATTGATTCATTATTTTCATGTTAGTTCACAGGTGTCAAAGTAGCAAATTAGCTGATACTTGAAGCTGAATTGATAGTTTAGGGTTGCCAAAAAAATTCTTGCACTCATCCCTCGTATGCGTATGTATTGAGTGCCCCCCCCCCCACCCAGGAAGAGAACTCAGAAAGTGAAAATTTGAATCAAGTCCAGTCAAGTCATGAAATTTTGCGACTGAAAGAGAGGCTTTGTCTTCTAGAGATTTTTGGAACTTTTTGTTTTGCCAATTTTTGAAACAGTCCTCCCTAGTTTTAGTAATGCTCCCTTTCTCTTCAGGAACAAAGTGCCCTAGAAATGTCTTGCCCCATGTTTGAGATGCTATCTAAGTCCCGAAACCTCGTAATTGCAGGACACCTATCCAAATTTTCTGAAGGTGTTGCTTGGTTACAACGTTTGCCTGTTCGCTTCACTCAGAAATAAAAGAGCCAAACTTAAATGAAATGGTTGGACAGCAGATGTGAGCCTTTCCGAGGAAATACACGCTATACAATGCGGACCATCTCTCTTGTTGCAAGAGAAGGACAAATGTTTCGACTGGGAAGCGAGGAGCCGAATTTTAGCAACAAACTGATTGTTTGTTCAGTATTTTATCTAGGAAAGGAGGGGGATTTTTTGTGCAGATGCCCATAACCGTATTGAGTGCTGATATTCACTGTTATGATGTCTCCTGATGAGACACAAGAAAGAGTGGGCTTTTGTACCTGCTCACAAACTTAGGCCTCTAATAGAACAACCCTTGGCGAAGAAGGTCGTTATGCAAAATTTCATATTTTAACCAAAAACTGCACATACTGTATATCCAAGTAGATGATCTATATTCCTATCAAGTTTCAGTTTCACAACACATGATAAATACTATATTTTGTATCTACCTGTCCTAGAATCCAATTTTTCGGTTCTGCAATTTACGTCGTTGAAATAGCCGCAAATTGCTTACATTCTGCGGCAACTTAATGATCGACACTCTCATGAACACCCATTTTAGAGAGTAAACTTCGATCTTAACGCAAATGCTATGCCTGGTGGCGGGACAGGGGATTTACTTGTCAAAGATGAAATTAGGAATAAATCCAAATCAATCAATTGCTGTTTCAATGTGT
Organism: Aurelia sp. 4 Dawson et al 2005; assembly: GCA_964019985.1. Classification (NCBI taxonomy): domain Eukaryota; kingdom Metazoa; phylum Cnidaria; class Scyphozoa; order Semaeostomeae; family Ulmaridae; genus Aurelia; species Aurelia sp. 4 Dawson et al 2005. Next base: position 17,816,837 of record OZ026497.1, read on the forward strand.
CCAGTACTGTTGCGCAAGTATTGCTCTGGAATAGACCGTGGTCCAAGCTCCTTCTTTCAAGATCAATCACGAATTTCTGTTTTGCTATCTATGGCACTCTAAATATGCAAAAAGCTATAAACTGCAACCCTCTTACTATTTGCAAAGATCTGCAATTACAGGGTTAAAACATTTTGTGGAACAAAACTTCCCAAAGTCGCTAGGAGACAAAGCCCCCATTATCGTCGAAAAATTTTACAACTAAATTCAGCTTTCACTTTCTTAGTTCTCTCCTCTGGGTGGGCACTCAGTACATATGCACATGCGTGGGGTCAGTACGAGAAATTTTCTGCCATCCCAAAAATATCAGCTCAGTTTTACTGAAGTATCCGACTTACCTCCCGGTATGTGCACGCGCTGAGTGCCCCCTGGTGTTCTCTTAATGGTGCCTAGTTTACAGTACTTTGTATATTGTAATAAAATGGCAGTTTCAAGGCAAAACATTGGTTTGTATTAACTTATTTCAGCATCTTTCTAACTGCAACGCTAACCCACCCCCTCCCCCTCCTGGGAGATCAACGGAAAATAACAGTAGCAAGCGATTGAAGATACTGTGTGTACGTTCCACTATGGACAGAGATCCTCCAGCAAACATTCAGGCGCGCTTTTTGCGGTAATGACATTTTAATAACTACATTCACTTAGGGGTTGACTGAGCATAATTTGTATCACTTGGAGGTTGAATGAGCACGATTAGTAACTTGAACTGAATCAACAACATGGACAAAATGTAATAAAACTTGAACTGAATCAACAGCATGGACAAAATGTAATAAAAGCCATCTTGAAAGGTCAAGACGAATAGACATTTCGATACATTAAACTAAAAGCCATTTTGAAAGGACAAAACGAATGCACGTTTCGATAGATGAAACTAAAAGCCATTTTGAAAGGGCAAAACGAATGGACGTTTCGATAGATTAAACTAAAAGCCATTTTGAAAGGACAAAACGAATGGACGTTTCGGTAGATTAAACTAAAAGCCATTTTGAAAGGGCAAAACGAATGGACGTTTCGATACATTAAACTAAAAGCCATTTTGAAAGGGCAAAACGAATGGACGTTTCGGCAGATTAAACTAAAAGCCATTTTGAAAGGGCAAAATGAATGGACGTTTCGATACATTAAACTAAAAGCCATTTTGAAAGGGCAAAACGAATGGACGTTTCGGCAGATTAAACTAAAAGCCATTTTGAAAGGGCAAAACGAATGGACGTTTCGATAGATTAAACTAAAAGCCATTTTGAAAGGGCAAAACGAATGGACGTTTCTGTAGATTAAACTAAAAGCCATTTTGAAAGGGCAAAACGAATGGACGTTTCGATACATTAAACTAAAAGCCATTTTGAAAGGGCAAAACGAATGGACGTTTCGGCAGATTAAACTAAAAGCCATTTTGAAAGGGCAAAACGAATGGACGTTTCGATAGATTAAACTAAAAGCCATTTTGAAAGGGCAAAACGAATGGACGTTTCGGCAGATTAAACTAAAAGCCATTTTGAAAGGGCAAAACGAATGGACGTTTCGATACATTAAACTAAAAGCCATTTTGAAAGGGGAAAACGAATGGACGTTTCGATACATTAAACTAAAAGCCATTTTGAAAGGGGAAAACGAATGGACGTTTCGATACATTAAACTAAAAGCCATTTTGAAAGGGCAAAACGAATGGACGTTTCGATAGATTAAAGTAAAAGCCATTTTGAAAGGACAAAACGAATGGACGTTCCGGCAGATTAAACTAAAAGCCATTTTGAAAGGGGAAAACGAATGGACGTTTCGATACATTAAACTAAAAGCCATTTTGAAAGGGCAAAACGAATGGACGTTTCGATACATTAAACTAAAAGCCATTTTGAAAGGGCAAAACGAATGGACATTTCGATACATTAAACTAAAAGCCATTTTGAAAGGACAAAACGAATGGACGTTTCGATACATTAAACTAAAAGCCATTTTGAAAGGGCAAAACGAATGGACGTTTCGATACATTAAACTAAAAGCCATTTTGAAAGGGCAAAACGAATGGACGTTTCGATACATTAAACTAAAAGCCATTTTGAAAGGGCAAAACGAATGGACGTTTCGATACATTAAACTAAAAGCCATTTTGAAAGGACGAAACGAATGGACGTTTCGGCAGATTAAACTAAAAGCCATTTTGAAAGGGCAAAACGAATGGACGTTTCGATACATTAAACTAAAAGCCATTTTGAAAGGACGAAACGAATGGACGTTTCGGCAGATTAAACTAAAAGCCATTTTGAAAGGGCAAAACGAATGGACGTTTCGATACATTAAACTAAAAGCCATTTTGAAAGGGCAAAACGAATGGACGTTTCGGTCGATTAAACTAAAAGCCATTTTGAAAGGGCAAAATGAATGGACGTTTCGATACATTAAACTAAAAGCCATTTTGAAAGGACGAAACGAATGGACGTTTCGGTAGATTAAACTAAAAGCCATTTTGAAAGGGCAAAACGAATGGACGTTTCGATACATTAAACTAAAAGCCATTTTGAAAGGGCAAAACGAATGGACGCTTCGATACATTAAAGTAAAAGCCATTTTGAAAGGACAAAACGAATGGACGTTTCGGCAGATTAAACTAAAAGCCATTTTGAAAGGGGAAAACGAATGGACTTTTCGATACATTAAACTAAAAGCCATTTTGAAAGGGCAAAACGAATGGACGTTTCGATACATTAAACTAAAAGCCATTTTGAAAGGGCAAAACGAATGGACGTTTCGATACATTAAACTAAAAGCCATTTTGAAAGGACAAAACGAATGGACGTTTCGATACATTAAACTAAAAGCCATTTTGAAAGGGCAAAACGAATGGACGTTTCGATACATTAAACTAAAAGCCATTTTGAAAGGGCAAAACGAATGGACGTTTCGGCAGATTAAACTAAAAGCCATTTTGAAAGGGCAAAACGAATGGACGTTTCGATACATTAAACTAAAAGCCATTTTGAAAGGACGAAACGAATGGACGTTTCGGCAGATTAAACTAAAAGCCATTTTGAAAGGGCAAAACGAATTGACGTTTCGATACATTAAACTAAAAGCCATTTTGAAAGGACGAAACGAATGGACGTTTCGGCAGATTAAACTAAAAGCCATTTTGAAAGGGCAAAACGAATGGACGTTTCGATACATTAAACTAAAAGCCATTTTGAAAGGGCAAAACGAATGGACGTTTCGGTAGATTAAACTAAAAGCCATTTTGAAAGGGCAAAATGGATGGACGTTTCGATACATTAAACTAAAAGCCATTTTGAAAGGACGAAACGAATGGACGTTTCGGTAGATTAAACTAAAAGCCATTTTGAAAGGGCAAAACGAATGGACGTTTCGATAGATTAAACTAAAAGCCATTTTGAAAGGGCAAAACGAATGGACGTTTCGGCAGATTAAACTAAAAGCCATTTTGAAAGGGCAAAACGAATGGACGTTTCGATACATTAAACTAAAAGCCATTTTGAAAGGGCAAAACGAATGGACGTTTCGGTAGATTAAACTAAAAGCCATTTTGAAACGGCAAAATGAATGGACGTTTCGATACATTAAACTAAAAGCCATTTTGAAAGGACGAAACGAATGGACGTTTCGGTAGATTAAACTAAAAGCCATTTTGAAAGGGCAAAACGAATGGACGTTTCGATAGATTAAACTAAAAGCCATTTTGAAAGGGCAAAATGAATGGACGTTTCGATACATTAAACTAAAAGCCATTTTGAAAGGACGAAACGAATGGACGTTTCGGTAGATTAAACTAAAAGCCATTTTGAAAGGGCAAAACGAATGGACGTTTCGATAGATTAAACTAAAAGCCATTTTGAAAGGGCAAAACGAATGGACGTTTCGATAGATTAAACTAAAAGCCATTTTGAAAGGGCAAAATGAATGGACGTTTCGATACATTAAACTAAAAGCCATTTTGAAAGGACGAAACGAATGGACGTTTCGGTAGATTAAACTAAAAGCCATTTTGAAAGGGCAAAACGAATGGACGTTTCGATAGATTAAACTAAAAGCCATTTTGAAAGGGCAAAACGAATGGACGTTTCGATACATTAAACTAAAAGCCATTCATGTGAACAGCAAATTTAAGTATCAAAATGACTTTTAAAATGTCATTTTATTTTGTTTTTTAGTTTAGAATCGACTCGAATGGCTTTTCGTTTGGCAGTTTAATTTTGGCCTAAATCACGCTTCATACAAACAAGGTCCCAAACTCTGAGTTGAAGCTTGACCTATGGAACTGTGTAAAAATCGAGATAGCTGAACTAACAGTTCCTCCACAATGGCCACAGAAACGGGGCATATTCATTTTGGAACACCCTGTACATTTCAAGTGTTTGCATGAGCAAAGCAAAAGGACAGTTTCAGCTTTATGAAAATTCCTTAACTGCGAATTGGAAGAAAAGGGAACGGCCGATCAAATGTGCTGGAGACATTAACTTTGGAATTTTGTGGATAATTTTACCTCAGACTGGCTGTTGTGTTGTTAAGGACGCAATGAACATGCAGTGAGAATAAGCTTACAAAAGAACCCAGACTAGGAATCATATCATTAAAAATATGTCACTAATTTTGGAAATAATCCCTTGATAAATGTGAGAGTGTTTTTATTCAATAGCAGTTAAGGTGCAGATGACATGAAAACTTATTTCGTGCAAATGTTTCAAGTCGACCTTACAGAGTCCTTTAGGACGTTTTGGAAGGAATTCGTGAGCAAGGGATTTTCTCAACATTCATAGAAAACGAGAAAATGATAAAATACTTTCGTCTTTCGACTATCAAGCAAAGGGAATTCATTCCTGTCTAATCAATCAAGGTCTCTATGTGCTATTAACTTCCTAACGCCCTGAACTATTTCTGGCGCACGCAGTAACCAAGTAACATCCTAGAGATACAAACGAATCTATGAAAATGAGTCATCTTGACATCCTTTGGATTAGCTCTGGCCTAAAATCTTTGATCTAAAAATTTACTGAACTTTTCGATCAATAGAATTGGTAAGGAAATGTAAGCATGCAACCCAACTGATACCTGCATTTTCGAGAACTTGAAACAGAACTGAGCAGTCCCATTCTTGGCTTGACCCCTCTTTGATTTTGTTAATTGTTTCTTTATTCCATCTCAACCAAGACTTTGTTTTAGGTGGGATCTTATTTAGTAAGGTATTGCCACTGGTTGGGGAATCATCCCAATCCTGTTTGAACTTGGATTTCCATTTGTCTTTGAAAAATGATCTTAACTGTCCTGGTATTTCATTGTAAACCAACTTTAAAACCCTGTTGAAATTCTCTTCTTCATGGTGAATCTCCATTCTATCCTTGACGCATTCGTCAATGTTCGGACACTGGACACTGACACTGCAAATCGCCACTGCAAAAGTGAATAAGATAAAGTCACAAAATAACAAGCACAGATCATGTAACATAATAGCATCTGTTTCATTTGGTTGACACCGCAAGTCAAAGCTATTAGTGATTCCAGACAGAGACAGGAAAATCTCTCAGTTCAACACAAACATAGCTGCAAAACTTGCCTGAAACCAGAGGGGCAAACTATCGCCTCGCGCACGTGAAAGTCGGGTTCAAGTGAAGTTGCAAGTTTATAATAAAAGAAAAAGGATTAATATAAATATCTGCTTGGCATAGTTTGTTTATTTGATTCAAGAGATGAATAATAGTAATTTTTTATTCAGACCAGGTTTGAACGGTTTGTAACCGTTCGACGGCATGGCATTTAGACCACGTTTCACGGTAGCGGAACAGTTTTGTTCGGGCTATAAAGCTGTTACGGCACAAAGGCACTTAAACAGCTCCCTAACAAAATTCTTCTTTTGGTAAAAGAAACAAAAGCGTTACGGATTTGCAGGAGCTCGTAAGCGAGGGCTGATTGGGTACGCTTTTGTTGCGGATCCACAGTTGTACCGGCACGGTAGGCTTATGACCTAGAGTCTCTTTTTTCCTCTCTTACTTGGCGATGCAAAACACCTCTGTCTGTCTAAGTGTCGAAAAATCCCCGGACAAACTGTGGAGCTGTGAAACTCCTGGGTAAAAAACGCCTCACAAGCAAAACCTCGGCTGTGAGATAATTTTAATTTTGTTCGGATGGGCCTTTCATTCCAGGATTCCCCCCCCCCCTCGTGGTTGTGGTTCATATGGACACATTCTCAACCTAATACCAATAATCCAAAAATTGTCCGTTAGTCACTGCGAGCGTCTGGTAAACTGAAGAAAGGGCGAAGCCAAAAGAAATATTTGTTTTTGGAAATTTCAGGGCATTGGCCCGCCAATAATAGACAAGCCCGACGACGCCCCTGAAGGAGGACAGCATGATTATCGACGAGGAACTGTTTCTACGTCGAAATAATTTCTCTAGTTTCTCTCCGGGGTTCGCCTGTTCACCGCCGAGGGTTCACTTGTGAAGCGTTTTTATCAAGGAGGTTCACAGTTTGTCCGGGGGTTTTTCGGCACTTAGATAGGGCTGTTTTTGCATCGCCATCAAAGAGCTTGTGTCTGAGTAATGCATTGATAGTACAAAGACTATTCCAATGAGAAGCTTAAGCAAATTTACCCTGATATGAAGTTTATATTTCATTTTATGAGAAACAAATCAGACCTGAAATTGAAAACGTTCTTTCTTATATGCGGGACATTACAGTATTATAAGAAACACTTGTGTTTGTGTTTTCATGCCAAGTAACCGTCTGTGCTTCTAAAGAGAGAGAGTGCAGAATCAGAACAAGTCAACAGATCTCCTTAGTTCTCTGCTTCCAACCTTTGAGTGCTCAACGAATTAAACTGTTCTGAAGACTATGGTATATTTATCTCCCATCATTTAGATCGCAATTTGAAAGTTAGTGGATCGTGCCGCCATGTTGCCATGTTGGCTTTGTTGAAGCCCGTAAAGTCATGGAAATGCCAGAATGCATTTGTTGGCAGCTTTCTAGGAGGAATGCCATAATGTAAACGTGGCGCAACTTTCTTGGAGAAGACAAATCGTGTAAAGAAACGTGTAATCGTCCGCTCGTTACATCTGTTAAAAACGTCAAGGTCTTCTTGAAGGCTCTAATTAAGCTGTTCCTGTTTCAACTTGAAGCAGGAGCAGCTTAATTAGACTAAAACAAACAACGGAAATTATCAGTTCCCTGGATCCAACCCTTAATACTGAACAAATTAAACTGCTTTTTGGAAGATGGAGACTATGATATGAACATATGAATCAAACTTACCTCTCGTTATTCAGCCTGCATTTTGAAATTTAGTGGATATCATTCTTGAACTTCGCTGTTGCCAGGAAGATTTCCATTGTCAGCTTTGTTATCGCGACTCATATCAAACAATCAAGGCTGTTTATTACTTCTAAGACGTGGAAACATAGGGCAACCAAATGGACAAAGATTCCTTTCCATTCAAACTGTTTCAAAACTTTATTTACTATGAAAACTTTTTATTTTCTTTTCTCGAAAACGTGTTTCTTTCATTTTCCTTTTAAATAGCACTCCTGGAGGGACCATTATGGAAACAAGGTTGCATTGACCTTTTAATGCTATCCCTGCCATCGTTTACCATGGGGTGTTTTTAAATCAGATTATTAATAAGATATGTAATTTTTGCCTGTAATTATTTCAAATTGTAGATATTGTAATTAGATTCCTTTTTCTTTTTAAATAGTTGTATTTTACTTTGATGGCAAAATCATACATAAATACATACATTCACAGTCTTAGACCTTTAGGCTATTCTGAAATCCAGGCTCTTTTGCTGAATAGCTAAAAGATCTATTGATAGAATCAATCTGCCTTTGTGTAAACTGTAAGTCGTCGTGTGGTGCACATTGGTTGCATAAATTTAGTTAGAGAGCCAGAAAATACCGCAGTGCCCTTGGCGACTTCACAGATGTTGCATTTCAAGATGTTACTTGAAGTACGTATTCTACACACACTTGGCTTGCTGTTATGTTTTCGTCCATGGTTTTCGTCGAAAAAATGTAAATAATGTCAACCAAGCAAGCAAGTCAAAACATTGCTCTCAACCAGGGAGCGTAGTAGACTTATTACAATTCGTCCCAGTTGTCGCTAGCAATTACGCAATTTTGTTTACCTATTCATCTATTGAACTGAATTATTGTACCTACACTTTATTGGACTGAATAAGCAAAATTTACGACGAATTGCAATCAGCCCTACAACGAAGCTCAAAGTTTGTCCAGCAGCACATCAAAATGTACCTGAGTCATGGAACTCTACTTTTTGATATTTGTTTCTTCATCTGCTATGGCTGAAATGCAAAAACTTGCAAAAGTTTTAAGCCAAGCCTCGTCGAATTCACTTTCTCCATAGACTCGAGCCAGGGACCATCGAATGTTTTTTAAATATATTCATCTAAAATTTTACAATTCAAGTTATACTTAATCCTACTATACTTTCTAATTACTATACAAACTATACACACACTACAGAGACAGGATCACAAGGAGCAAAGGACAATGACTACCCTGTGGCCATTAACATAAAGAAATGCAAATATTAACAACTAAATGAATAACTACAAATACAAAACATACGATTTAGCATTATTTACTTAAAACTTGAATCCGTTTCACATTGGATGTCATGCCAGCATAGGAAAAGGATGATGAGCAACAAGAACCCAGGACGAGAGAACAACAACGACAGCAATTGCTACGGTCACTGATCCTCCCCCAGAGTCCCCATCCCCAACACACTGCGCATATGCTGTCAGGCAAGGGTTTCTGATCGTAATATCGATGATCTGAAATATAATTTAGCATCGAGGAGTTTCTATTTTCAATTCGTTGCCTAGCATCAAATGTGAAACTGACCAAAGTCTTTTGAACTGACTCACAAAAGGAGCGAGGAAATAATGTACATAGCTGCATAGATAATAGACTTGCTCCAAGTCTATTCCGAGATATATCAGCTCTAAGGAACACAGTTACTTACGCCCCCGCAGAAGTAACTATGTTCCTTAGTGCTGATATATCTAGTCTGTGAACAGGCCTTTTTTATTTTTATTTTTCGAGCCTGATTTCAGGCTATGATATATCTCGGAATAGACTTGGAGCAATTCTACTTAGATAATAGAACTTTTCTATTATCTATGGCTCAGTCAACTATCTATTATACCTCCTGAGTTATGTAATACAGGAAGCAGTGAAAATAACGCAGAAATGTGCCATGGAACTCCTTGACTAAAATAGTGGACTTGTTCACGTCTCACTTTCTTTTAGTAGTCGACTGAGATAAAAACGCGGAAAGTAAATAGCGCTGCGGGGGAATAGCGAAGGAGTTTCTCCGTTTCCTTCTCCATTCCCCCGCAGCACTTTTTATCTCAGTCGACTGACAAAAGAAAGTGAGACTTGGCTCAGTCGACTGCCAAAAGAAAGTGAGACTTGGACAAGTCCACTAAAATAGTCGCTTATAATGGTACCCACTACGTCAGATGTTCTCATCGTTTTGTCTACCAATCTACCTAAAACTTGAGAACTTCATATAAACATAGTCAGAGTCTCTTATCAAAAGAAATACATGTAGCACTATGAATTTTTAGCCATCCTGTTACTAGTTTTTCTGATAAATCGGTTTCTTGTGAAAAAAGTTTACAATAGAATCATTTCACATTCGGTTGCCCTGTGTGTCCACATCTTAGAAGTAAAGACAGGCAAACTGTTTCTATTTATGGTGGTTTTGTTGAGTTGCAACAATAAAGCAGACAATCGAAGTCTATTGGCAACAACGAAGTTTCAGAATCGTCTAATAAATTTCAAAATGCAACCTAAATAACGAGAGGTAAGTTCGATTTACGAACTATGTCATAATACTTAGAAAAAAGCAATCTAATTTTTCTCAGCATTCAAAGGTTCGGAGCAAAGAACTGACAAGAAATATCTGTTGTCTTGGCCTAGCAACAAGACCTGCGTATCTCAGATGATCGCCTGTTTCTTGAGGCATAATTCAGATTGTTTCCTCCTAGAAAGCTGCTCACATATAGCGTTTAGTTTAAAAGATAGAACAAAGATGGGCGCCTGCCATCATTTGTCCAATTGTTTTGATAATCTCTCGACTTCATCAAATATAATGGAATACAATAGACAATATTTAGACTGCCCAGGCCCCTGATTTAAGTCACCTTATTTCTCCATCATTTTTCTTTAAGAACAGTGTGCATTCTAGCATTCCACAGCTTATCAGACTCCCTCCAAGTTTATTTCGTCATCTGTAATAAGTCTGTCTGATATTCCCTTTCCCCTTCCCTTTTTTTGTTTTTGACGAAATAGACTTGGGGCAAGTCTACAGCCTACAGCCTTAACTCTTCCCTAACGACATTTTTTCTGCAGGTCGGCGTTCCTAGGTCATAGGTGCGCCTTTCAGGTTGTTAGTATCAGAGCGTGTCAGAAACAGGACGCACACTAATTAAGTCTGTGTGTGAGTCGTCGGAGGAATCTAGCCCCCCCCCCGTCGGTGGAAATTTTGGGTTCTCGTCGGAGAAATTTGGCAAATTATCGCACGACAACGCCATTTTTCAGTCATTTTAGCCCCCTGTCGGAAGCTCCAGCCCCTCTGTCGGAAAATTTCTGGCGCCACCCCTGAATGGAACTTTGAAGTTATTTTCGCATGAAGTTTATATTTCTGATGAGCAATAATGCATTTTCAGATAAGAGGAACATGTTCATCTTTGGCGCTTTCTCGGTCGAGGATGATCATGCTTGATCATGGATGATCCAATTTTTTGAAGTTGAGACCACGGCTGAGACTGAGTGAAAATGCTATCAAAAATGTTTAGTTCTTTTAAAGTATGTTCAAAAGCAACGCCCAAACAGTACAACCCATGGCTCTGCAAGGCTATTCAAGTGAACAAACCGTTCTGCATCTAAACTGTAGCACAGAGAGCCTAGCTTAGATGATCATTCAGCCCTATCTGGTGTAGGGTATTTGATGCTCTAGGAAGACGGGGGGGGGGGCTGAACTAATTTATTTCTATTCTAGACAAGGCTGAACTAATTTATTTCTGTTCTAAACAACCTAGAGATTTGAAACTTTGTGTACTCTCGAGTACCGAATAAACGGGGGGGGGGGTGAGAATAATTATTGGGGGGGTTGGAAATGGTTCGATATAACAATAATCGGGGGGGTTGGAATAATCGGGGGGGGGGTGCTTGGAGAAACAGAAAATAGCCCTTTCTTAGGTAAACACGTATCTATCATATATTTATGTGAACAGCGATGTTACTGATACATTTACTTTCGAACTCTGGTTCTGTTGAATGCACTTCTTGAGACTTTTTCTTGCGTTTATTCAGAAATTATGTCTAATATCATTTCAAATTTCCAAAAATTAATAAAAGGGGGGTTGGAATAAGAGAGGGGGGTTGGAAAATTTTTCAAAAATTAATAAGCGGGGGGGGGGACGATTATTCGGTACTCGAGAGTATAGAACGTCATGGGGTGAACCCAAAAATGCGATCTATTTTAGATTTGTCACGTGACCTGCCAATGACGTTAAAATGGTCCATTTTAAAGTCAACAGGGCTGAGTAATGAAAATTTTCAATTTAGTGTATTTCATGTCTAAGTTGCATTTGCTCTGTGAAGAAAAATTGATAAAGAGTGATGACTTCATCACACAGGCATGCAAAAATGTGCACATGGATACTCAAAAAATCTGCAAAATTTTACCTTCAAATAAAAAAATGGCTGGTTGGTTGGATGGAGTATCAAAAATGTCTCCCCTTTCATCATTTTATCACTTCAGTCAGCTGTAGATTTTATCAGGAATTATTCAAAATTTTACACAGACGTCTCTCGAAAATTGATCGCGTTTACCCCCTGGAACAATTCATTTTTTCAAAATATTTCTTTTTGATTGTTAGAAGGATAAAAATTAGAAGACAGAAAATTTCAACATTGTAAGCGCACTTGGTAAAAATCTAAAGACGAAAAACCGCTAGGAGGGGGCTACTCAGCCCCCTACAATCCTTCACAAAAATTGTGAGACTGCATCCCCTCCCCCCTCAGTCAATGTTGATTGGTATTATCTTGGTGTGACTGCATGTAAATTTGCATCAAAACGTTGTTTAGAATCACAAAATTGATTGAGGGGGGAGAGGAAGTTACAGGGGCAAAAAAAACATGCTTTCTGTAGCAGAGACAAGGAGGTATTAAAGTTTTGGGATTTGTTATGTTGGTCTCAATATATTTTGTGAAGGATTGTAGGCTTGGTAGGCTTAGGCCTGGTTTCCATATTGTTGTAACAGTAGGCGACCCACTGCGACACATCGGCGACGTGTCCCCCTATCAGTCGGTGACATATGGAAACGGATTTTCCGCAGCTGCATAGCAATACAAAAACAGTATGCGGCACTGATTTTCTTGCAGCAACCGTATTCCGCATCCAAAATAAGGTCGAATCCGCATAACCACCACGCTACGATAGGCCATAAGTTGATCATTGTGTAAAATCTAAAGTTGCTAGAATCGCTCTGTTGGCAATTTTCACTTCTCAAACCAATAGACTTTTTAGCTATTCTGAGAAAGAATCTCAATGGAACGATACTTCGCTACATTTGTAGAATTTTCGAATTTGCACAATAGTGATGAAAGCTCTAACGCCACGCGATCGAACCTCGCGTATAAAATTGTATAAAAATAGCGCTCGATAAAGGCTCTTTTGCAGATTAGCTAAAAGGTCTATTATCATCTCAGCAAACTGGTCAGTCATCATGCACAAAGAATCATTAGCAGAGTTCCAGTTTATATATTGTGACATACATGTTTTTTATAAGAAACTTGGATCAGGCCATAATAATTCATTGACGACACAAAATTAGCCAATGTCACTCGTTTCAAATACCTTGGAAGCTATGTTACCAATGATTGTTCCATGAACGAAGAACTCGCAATTCGTATTCAGGGTATTCAGGCAACATCGTATTTGGGCGTCTTCACAAAAGATTGTTTGACTCTCACGATATACCGACAAAAGCCAAAATCAAAGTCTCATACTCATACCAATTTTAGTGTATGGAAGCGAAAAATGGACTTTATACCAACATCAAGTTCGAAAACTCCTTACAAATCATCAACGACATTACGTCTTATTTTGAAGATCAAGTGGTATCACTTCATCAGCAACGAGGAGGTTCTAAAGCGTGCGGGTGTTAAAGACATTGAATTGAAGCTAGTTGGAAATCGTCTGCGCTGGCCCGGCCACATTTGTAGAATGGGTGATTAGAGACCAGTGAAGGCACTCTTACACTGTGAATTATTTCATGGATCTCAACCTGTTGGTCGACCCTATCTAAGATTTAAGGATACTTGCAAAAATGCTTTGAAGTGTGGTCATGTATTAGATCTATAAAAACTGTTGTAGATAACAGACCTCAGACATAATGATAGAGTTTCTTGAAATTTTGACCATCTTAGTATTATAAACCAGTTTCTTGTAAAAAGAACATGTAGTGGCCAGAGAGGCATTTCTCTAATGTCTAGAATAGAGACATGGATTGGCGAACCGGATATTTCTGTAATTTTCTCCCGCTTCATTGAAAAGATAAGCACGTTTGACTTTACACTTTATTTGAAAATGTTGTTGGTTGCGAAATGCCTCAAATGAGGGGCCTAGATACAACAAAGAGAAATAGGAATTATCATATACTAGGGGGGGCAAAACACTGCAATATAATGTAACTTGGGGGCAAGAATAAGGACTGAGGGGGCTTTTGCCCCCTAGTTTGTATGTTAAAAGAGGTCCTGATCTTAGTGCACGTTTTTGAATTTTTTCAACTTTTTACAAAAATTTAGCTAATATGAGGAACCATACAAGAGGGCAATAATCATATTTTTTTTGAATTCGTATAGTTACACGATATCTCACTAGTTATAAATTGATATACAGCCTGTTACGATTTAATAAATTGAAAGAAAAAAGAAGCAAAAACACGCAAAATTCAAATAGCTGTTTATAAGTTGGACTGAGTTCAGTCTGAGGTCTGATCTCTGAGAGTCATGTTTTAGTTAGGGTTTGCTGAGCTCTTTAAATGCGTTTAAATTTTCTTTTAAACTGATAGAGTGGTTTCCGTCATTTCAATAGGTTGTTCATTGCAGGCTTTCAGAATGTGCAAAAGTATCTTCTTTTCATCAAATCAATAATTCGCTCGAGTTTTTCTTAAAATATTGAGTTGTGATACAGGTTTTCAAGATTTAGAAGCTTCTAATCAAATAAACAAGCTCTGCCTGGCAGATTTTCTGTTTATTCTTCTTCTTTCGTTATAAATTTATGATGTCTTTTTAATACCACCTTTAACGTGCGCAAGGCGACAGTTGGACGTACTGGTTTCAGGGCGGAGGTTGCAGCTCCTTGTTTGTTTGATGTGAATCACTGGTGGATGAGAGAATTTCCTGTGTCTGGAATCACAAATCACTTTGAATAGCTATGTCAATCAGATGAAACAGATGCCATTGTGTTACCTTGACGTTTGTCTTATTCTTCTTCGCAGTGCCAATTCGCTGTCCCAACTTCGAATTTTAAAGGATTTGTAAAGGATGGAATGGAGATTCCCAATGAAGAAGAGAATTTCTTCAGAGTTTCAAAATTGGTTTACAATGAAATACCAGGACAGTTACGATCATTTTTCAAAGATAAATGGAAATCCAAATACAACCAGGATTGGGATGATTCTCCAACAAGTGGAGACAACCTTTGGAAAACGCTATCTCCAGGAATGAGGAGCAGGAAATGGAATGACGAAATTAAAAACAAGATCAAAGAAGGTTCAAGCCAAGCATGGGATTGTACAGTTCTGTTTGAAGTACTGCTTTATTTGGGTATGACCATATCTTTTCACTGGTCCCACTAGTTTCGGCAAAAGAGACTTCACATTTAAAAAAATTCGCCACACAGTGACTACCAGATAAATCGGAACAAATAGAAGCAGTGGCGGCCTGGCTTTTTTCGTCAGGGGGGGCCAGCAGCAAAATGGCGCCCCTTCAAATCAAATATCGTTATAAAGTCTCTGAAGAGATTGGCAGTCTTGTTGTAAATTTCCCGATTTTCCTACCCACATTCTTTGACACTTTGAACTGATCCAGGGCGGATGTATACATTTGAATGACTGAGGTAAGTAAGGGGGTTTGGGGGCGAAGCCCCCAAAAGAATTTTTCGTGGCCTTGTTCTTCAAACTCTTGGAAAACAGGTGCTTTGCCCTTTCAGACATTTTCTGGTACAGGAAGACCTTCCTTCGAAGATTGTATACCTTATGTTCGAAAGATAAGATCTATGAAAAGATCTTCAGCAAGCATCTTCTCCGACCGTAGTTGTTTCATGGACACTGTAGTATTCTTTTGGATAAATTGGGTCTAGCTCTCGGCTATGGCTTTTGCATAAGAGTTCAAGTTTACAAGGTTGCTACTTAGTATCATTGGCAACAGTGTGAAAAATCATCGCTAATGTTTAGTAAGATACGATAACCAGGATTTTATAGTACAGTGTGGTTCTCTAGGCCAGTTAAAAAGTTTCGAAATGTCGGAGATATCCGAGTAAGTTTCTCTTCAGTCTTCTCCAACAATTCTCAACTCCGAATATTTTACTTGGTTCCACAAGGTCTTTTGAAGAAGTTGGAGATGTCTGATCTGCAAAAAATTCGTAAGATTCTGTTGCTTTGTTGGCCAAAATACAGCAAAACGTCAATTCAAGGATCAAAATCATTTTGATAAAGACGTACAAGTTCAAGTGTTTTAAAAAGATAAACAAACACACAACACTCAGCTAGCTCACTAAACATAGAGAATTTTCAGGCAGTTCATAGCATATTTTACTTTATTTTTCACAAGTATCTTTTATCGTATTACTACTTGAAAGGTATTTGATCGTTCTCAAATTTTAAAGAGGTTGCAAAAACTGGTTTTCTATAAAGCAAAATATATATAATGAGTAAAAATGGGCGATGGCTTACCATTGAAAAAAGAGACAGAAGTTAATTTTTTAGATGTAATGCATACCTTTTTTTCTTAAAAAAAGACTGGAATTGAATCATAATTTTTCGCAGATAAGACATCTGCGACATCTAGCAGAGCACATGGCACTACGTAAAAAAGT
Organism: Aurelia sp. 4 Dawson et al 2005; assembly: GCA_964019985.1. NCBI lineage: Eukaryota > Metazoa > Cnidaria > Scyphozoa > Semaeostomeae > Ulmaridae > Aurelia > Aurelia sp. 4 Dawson et al 2005. The sequence continues at coordinate 17,833,014 of OZ026497.1, forward strand.
AGGGGTCAAGAAATGTTGGAGAAACTTGCTCCTACATCTCCGAGTTTCTTACCTGTGCCAAGTTTTCTTTTCACAAGAACTGTGGCTAATGGAATAACATTTCCCAGTTTTACAAAACTTTACATGGACCCGAAATGATTTGTCTATGATAATGACTGATACATTTGCATCAGATGCATCTGTATGGACCGCCCGTGTGACCAGCCACGTGGTGCTGGAAAAAGCGTGATCGAACCATGAAGCTTCATTAAGTTTTTGGCGCCCTTCTTAAACTTTGGCACCCCTTCAAAAAAGTCCGCTGGGGGGCCATGGCCCCCCTGGCCCCCCAGCCAGGCCGCCACTGAATAGAAGTCCAGTTAATAGCATAAAAAGCTTTTTCAAGGTATTTTCAGTGATTTTGGTTTCTTTCTTCCGAACCTTGAAAGTACAAGTGAAGTTGAATTTAACAAATTACTGTTATGCCAAAAGCATGAAAAGAGATGTAAATACCCAGATATAAATACTACAAACTCATAAATAATATAGAGTCTCTTCAGTTCGAGAGCAATGTGCCAATTCATTCAATTTTCCTCAAGAATTGAAGAGTTTTCTTTCAACCACATTAAATCATAGGCAATAATGCAACGAGTTTGTAGCTTAGAAATTAAAGTTCATTATCTACAATCTTGGACAAAAGTTATGAGACGACAGAGCATTTTGACGTTTTCACGGGTTCAGAGTGCCCCCTCCCCCCGTATCAATGTTGTTTTAGGTCAGAATGCGTTGATTGTGACCAACATGTATTCATGAATCGTCGTTGAACAACATTGATTCGGGGGGAGGGGGTTTGCAGTATTTAAATCCCTTTTATTCTTAGAAATACTGTTCAACATCTTAAAATGCTGCTAGTCTCATAACCTTTTGTCCAGGATTGTAGATGCTACTGTTTTTCTTCGCTGTTTTCTTTTCGCATCAAGCCTAACCAGTGCTAGAAATCAAATTCATACTAACCAGTGCTAGAAATCAAATTCAAAATCAATTTCCTACACAGTATTCATCCTCGTTTCAAATTTCCTCTTCCTCTCATTATACATAGAAAACTTCAACCACTAGGAAGCGCAATCTAAACACGAGAGAAAACAAATCTTAAAACGATAGAGTATTAAACAAAGGGACATCATCAACAACTTTAAGGGCGTATTCTTTTGGGCATCTTCTGAAAACGTTAGAGTTGGTAGAAGATAAAATCCCATTCTTTTGGTGCCCTTCTACCGAAAACGGTAGACTTCGCAGACTTCAGATCGCTTTTTATAAAAGCCCGTTCTTTTGGTCATTCCGAGAAATTTTTTGACGTATTCTTTTGGGCTCTTCTGAAAGCGGTAGAGATCCGAGGCTTCGGAAACCTTCTGCTCCTGAAGCTGCCAGACTTGCGAAAGATTGCAGAGAGCATTGTTTCGTGAATGAAAAAGTTTTCAAAAACATTCGAAAAAACGATGAAACTTTGCAGATTCTTTTCTTTTGGGATTGGCATAACAAAGCTACATTGTACTGCAATGGCATTTTTCTCTGAGAAGTCTGCCAACCCTACCGGTTTCAGAATGCGTATTCTGTTGGTATTTTTCTCTGTGAAGTCTGCCAACTCTACTGTTTCAGAATTCCCATTCTTTTGGTAACTGAAATTTTTCTCTGCGAAGCCTACCGTTTTCAGAAGACTTCGCAGACTTCAGATGCCCAAAAAATACGCCCTAAGTACCTTCTTCCCTGCCTGATGACTATAACAGTAACATATGAAGCTTTTGTACAAGTATGTAATTTTAGCTCAGTTTGAAATATGTTCCAAAAAATTCACATTTAATCAAATATTTTTTGATTTTGCCAAAACGCTTGATATCCCAATAAAGCAAGGCTAAAATGTTTTTTACCCCTCCAAAAACTCTTCTGCTGCTGTACCAATTTCACTGCTGCAGTTTTGTCGAATGCCTGTACGATTTTTAGACTTACCAGTAGATTTTGTAACGCCCTGAGCAAATGATTCATTGATCCTACTAACATTGTCTTCTCTGTTCGGCTGCAGGCCTCAAGCTAGTTGATACAAAAGAAAGAAAACAAATTGATCGCCTTAGAGAAGTGCGAAACAAACAATGTAGTCATCTTGCCGATTCTCAGATACCAGACAATGAAAAGGTCATAATTTTTACAAAGGTTGGAGAGGCTTACGATGAGCTGAATTGGGTAAAAAAAAAACTGCAAACGATTGAAAAGGATGTTTTCATCACGGCAGATTTCAAAGAAGTAAGAAAAAAACTCGAGAAAGAAAAGAGAGCAGGTAAGGGAACTGTCATAAAGTATAGAACAGAGGGGGAGAAAGGCATTTGACAGGGTCGCCAAAACCATTGGATGAAAAGCATTGGGCTAACAAACTACTTCAATTCATAAACATGAGCCACAATGCTATTTGTTATAGGACATGTTTCGACAGTTTTTAGATACATTGTCAGCATTATTTTTGCAATTCTCTTGATCATTGATATTGTTTTCCATCTCAATGTCTCATACATTCCTTCCTTCCTTCCTTCATTCATTCATTCATTCATTCAGTCATTTATTCATTCATTCATTTCTTCATTCCTCCATTCATTCATTCCTTCATTCATTCATTCATTCATTCATTCATTCATTCATTTCTTCATTCCTTCATTCATTAATTCATCCATTCCTTCATTCATTCATTCATTCTTTCATTCATTCGTTCATTCATTCATTCATTCATTCATTCTGTGTCAAAAAATTTAGCATACTTCCTTATTTGGGACATTTTGTATACAAATAGAATATCGCTTTTACTATTTAAAAATTAAAACCAGTTTTACACTAGTTCTAAACGGGGGGGCCTAAACGTTATTGCTCGCAAAAATAACAGTTACAGTTTTTGTGCTGGTCATGACTGACAAAGCCGAAATTTTTCTTTAAGTTTCTATTGAATATCGTCAGATTTTTACTATTTCTAATGTCCGAGTGCAGTTTCGACCACATCATAGGTCCCAAGTATCTTATCGAATGTTTCCCGTACATCACAGATCTACATCTTGGTACACTGAATTCGGCGTTCCTCAGTTCGTATCGTTTGGTTGGTCTTTCAAACAAGGCTTGGAGAGGCTTTGGAGCTAAGTTGTTTTTGACCTTATACTTGAGAATAGCAATAACTTGCAATCGTTTGTTGTCAGGGACGTATTATTATTATTATTATTATTATTATTATTATTATTATTATTATTATTATTATTATTATCATTATTATTATCTATTTATTTAAAGTAGGCGTATAATGGCTAGCTATAAAGTAAAAGCTAATTCAAGCCTACTACAAAGTAAAATTGTTTCAAAATAAAAGAAAAATACATATATATCTAACATAAGGATTAATTCAATATGATACATATATACAGATTTTTACAATGTTTTTACAAAAATTTTTAGTATTTAGAATGCAACGCATTTATCCTTTTAAGAACCCAACCTGAGCCACAAAAGGTCTACACAGTCTACAGTTACATTCCTCTCCTTTCCAGGTTTTTATTCTCCTTTTAAAGGTGGAGAGGGTATCAGATAGTTTCATGTCATTGGGAAGTGCCTGCCATAATCTACTTCCTAGAAACGAGATCGTCTCTAAGCCATAGCAAGTAGTGCGCGCTTGTGGCAGCAGTAGATTATGGCAGCTTCTTAACCCGTAAGTACTGTGATTTTCAACAAAGATCTCCTTCATGAAAGTAGGATTGAGTTCCCATTTTGTTTTATAAATTTCAGTCATCAGCAACTGTAAATTTCTTGTGTGGATTGTGACCGCATTGTCTCTGAGTAACATTGTGTCATAATCTGATCTCATATCTTTGTAAGTTATCCGCAATGCCCGTTCGTGAATACGATTGACTTTGTTGTCAAGTGTTCTATTGCAGAACATCCAAACAAGAGGACAGTAGTTGAACTGGGACAAGATGAATGCCCTCATTATTCTCTTTAGTTGTTCAGTGTCAAGAAAATGAGAGATTCTCGAGAGAGCATGTAGCTTTTGCCCAGCCTTTTTGCAAATGGACTTTACTTGCTGTTTAAAGCATAATGTTTTGTCCAGAATCACTCCAAGCAGCTTTTCTTCCTTGCTCTCTTTAATCCTCACACTTCCGATGTTTAAAGAAATATCATTACTTTTATCTCCAAAGATCATCAGATGGCATTTGTCCTCATTCAACTTCATACAGTTGTTTGGAAACCATTCTGCAATTTTAAGGGCATCACTCTCTAATGTTTCAATGATACCTTCAATATTGTTGTCACAAGCATAGATAGTCGTATCATCTGCATAGTTACATATTTCAGCATCATTCACAAACATGAAGAGATCATTGAGGTATATGTTAAACAGAAGAGGTCCCAAGACCGAACCCTGCGGCACACCTATCGTTGTTTCTCTCCATGTGCTGAAGGACCCATTCATCTTTACCCTCTGCTTCCTCTCATTGAGATAGCTATGGATCAACCGCAATGCACTTATACTGAAACCGTAAGCACTTAATTTTGCAATCAAAAGCTCATGATTTAAGCAATCAAAAGCCTTTGAGAGATCCATGAGCAGTGCTCCAGCGACACCCCCTTTATCTAAGGTCTTTTTGCAGGTTTCTATGAGTCGTAAAGGTGCTTGTTGGGTTCCATAGCCCTCTCGAAAATCCACACAGAAGAGGAGAGAGGAAACTAAGGGCATGAGATTTCATTTGACTCTCCAGGACTCTCTCGTAAATTTTGGACACAGATGATAAAACCGTTATAGGTCTATAATTTTTCTTGATAAAAGCATCAAGACTTTTGAACAGGGACGAGACCTCACCAGCTTTCAGTTCCTTTGGAAAATAGCATTCCGACAAATTCGAATTGAAGATTTTTTGGATGAGAACAGCAAAAATATCTGCATTCTGTTTGAGGATCTTAGCTGGAATGCTGTTTAAGGGAGACGCCTTTTTTGAGTTCAGTTTTTGAATCTGTAAAAGTATCTCATTAATAGTCACTGGTTTGAATTCAAATCGACTCAGTTCGCAGCATTCTTTGATCTTTTTAATGCTGGGATGATTAGCATATTTTTTGATAGCTTTTTCCACTGGATCATTTATCCCATTGGTTGGTGAGAGCAGTGTCTGGTCTTCGGAAATTCCCAAACTCTCTGTTATGTTTGTGAAATAATGATTAAAAATTTCTGCTATCTTTAAGTCCTCAGTTATCATTTTTCCATCTTCCATTAGAGTCACAGATGAATTTGTTTGTACTTCATTTGAGAAAACCGGTTTGACTGTCCTCCAAAATTTACGGTTATCTGCAAGGTCTCCAAGGTCAAGGTTCCGATAGTAATCAGATTTCGTCTTGCGCAGGAGTTTCACACAAAAATTTCTTTGCGTTTTAAAAGCTTTAAGATTATCCTCAGTTCTACTCTTGATGTATCTATTGCGTAATTGCTTGCGATGCATCATCGCTTTTCGTAAGGCCTTTGTCATAAAAGGGCCATCATTGGCACGCAAATATTTTTTCTTCACAGGAGCATGTTTATTAAGTGTATTTGTAACTACAGCATCAAAAGCGCCGTAGTCCTCGTTATCCTGCAGTTCAGACGTTATCTGATCACAAAGATCCTTCCTAAAGTCCTCAGCACAGAAGTTGGTGTAATTTCTATATGTAATGATCTTGGGCCCTTTTTTCCTATATCCACCCTTAAGTACCGTGACTATCATGGCATGAAAATCCGACAGCCCTGTGTGCACCGTTAACGTATTCTGAAAACTTTTCCTCCTGTTCGTCAGGATCAGATCAATACATCTAGGGCTGTCAGACCTAAAACAGGTTGGGCTCTTGACCAGATTATATAAATCATAGTTATCCATGAAATCACTGATAGCACTATCTTTGGGCTCACAATTAAAATCACCTATCAAACAGAAACTTTCATATTTGCTACTGTAAAAGTCCAGCCCCTTTCCTATCTCATCAAAGAAATATCTTTCAGATTGAGCTGGAGGTCGGTAAATGCAGAAAAGTAGCCATTTTGGCTTCTTGAGAGTTACTTCAATTATGCCACATTCAATGTCATTTGGTGTTTTGTAGACAGATATCTCTTTGAAGGGAACACCCTCTCTGACATAAATCAGTAAACCACCTCCATGTTGATTCCGATCAAACCTGACGGGCTTTGAAAAGCCATCTAGTAGAAACTGACTGGTTGTAAAGGTTTCGTCAATTTTTGTCTCTGCAATAGCTAGTACATCAACATTATCAGCTATGAGGGGTTTTAGAAATTCAAATTTGTTTCTGATTGAGTTAATATTTATGTAGGCAATGATCAGGCCATTGTGGTTTTTTGCCCTGATAGCTTCCAAAGAACTATCATTAGAGGCCTCATTCGCAGATGTATCGCTATCAGTGGTTTCGTGGGATTCTACAATAGCGCAATTATTTTTATCGTTAATATTATCAAAATTTAAGTTAGACTGGAAGGACGTGGGAGAGGCACCGCCACAGGATTCCCCCGCCTTGCCAGCCTCGATCTCGTCTCCCATTCCAACACACTAGTCAGACCTGGGGGACGAGAGAAGGACGCTGCCACAGAAAACTGTGACTTTGTCAACCTCAATCTCATCCCCCATTCCAACACATGAGCCAGACTTCTGAGACAAGAGAGGGGCATTGGCAGAAGAAACTGCGGCTGTGCCAACCCCAACTTCATCCTTCTCATACCTCTTTTTGCTATTATTTTCCTTCAGTCATAGCCTTGAAGCTTTAAATAAGTTCTCCGTCAAAATTTTATCTCCATGAGAGTTAAGATGCAACTTACTTCGATTCAGGTGTATTGCAGAGTCAATGTTTGGGTGATCGATGTATCGAAGTTTGCTTTCGAAGCACATATCAGCCAGAATGAGATTAACCCTTCTTCTTCTTTCTTCGAATGGGTCGCTTCTTGCGATTAGGCCAGAAACTGTGATCGATATTTTCTCTTGCTCGATTGACTTGGCAAGGCCAATAATCTCCTCTGCTATTTGGACTTCGTTTTTCTTCTTCCGCAGTTCGTTTGTACCAACATGCAAAATGATAGCATCTGGTTTATCTTCTATGGTTGGTTTGACATAATGTTTCATCTGATCAACATTCGCTCCACTGAAAGATTTCACATAAATCCTCTCATTCTTCTCACAACGATGTTTTAGCTCCCAAGGTTTAACGTTCTTTATCATGGAGTCTCCGATGATAACAGTTGTGTGTTTTTGCTTGGCATCTTTCGTTGTTTCCTTTTCAGTATCATGCTTCGTGTCTTTCTCTTTTGGGACTGCCTTGTTTTCTTTGGTATTATTTGCGTTGCCATCTTCATTGTCTAGTACGATACGCTCTTCTTGTTCACCATTCTCCCGGGAGTTGCCAGGCTGCACTTTGCTGTCCTCAGTGGGATCTGATGCTGCAGCATTCTCTTTGGAGTTACAAGGCTGCCCTTTGCCATCGGGAAGTCCTTTTGTTTTCCTCTTTCTCTTTTTGCTTTTCTTTTTCCTGGTCGTTCTTTCCAGTGTCTCATTTTGGGTGTTTACAATACTTTCGTATACAATAGGAAGTCCTTTTGTTGCATTGTTGTCATTATTGTTAGTATTGTTATGCTTTTGTTCCGTTTCCATTGTCCTAATTTGAGTCACCTCCGCCGTCTGAATACTCCCTCCAACAAGGCTGAGTTTCCTCCTGAAGCTAAGATTTTCCACTTGCAGCTTTATATTAATTTCTCTTTCCTTGAAAATTATGCGATGCAATTCTGCGACACAACTGCGACACAACGTAGGAAGGATCTCAAACTTGGGAGGGGGCGCGACACTTCGAGTGCACTTTTTTCATAAGAAAAAAGGGGCACTTTCTGAAAACAAAAAGGGCACTTCTTTGTTTATTGCAAAATCTTGGGGGAGGCAGGTGCCCCTAGTGCCCCCCGGTTCCTGCGTCTATGTTTGTTGTACAAAGTGGATAGATTTGATTTTTCTAACAGTGACTCGTATCTATGGCGAAGCACTGCTCTTAAAGCTCTTTCTTGAACTACTTCAAGTTTCCTACAATCTGATGGTATACAGAAGTGGAATGCCAGTCTGCAACATGCTAGGCGTGGTAGCATTGCTGTTTTATACAACACTAGTTTAGAATCTTTTGGTATCAGGTTTCATAGTCTCATCAAAACTCCTACTCTCTGACTTGCCTTCTTACACATGTTGCATATATGCTCATTGAATCAGAGGCGCCCCAAGGAAGACGGAGCGGCGGGGCACTCCATCAATAAGTGCACTGTAAAAAAAGGAGAAATGTTTCTTTGTCAGAGGCTATAAGTTGCAATGAAAGATTGGAGATTAGCGAGTACCTTGGTGCACTTAGGGTTCTAGTATAAAAGGATATAGATTGAGATGGAAAGCAATGGTGTGGCCATAGCACTAGACTATTGAAGTTGTAGATGGACGGGATCTAAGGGCAAGCTTCCAACGCCCTCAACTTTGTCTTAGGACACTGCTCCCGATCCAATGCTTACCTGCGCTGAAATAGAAATTTTTGACCAACGGTAATACCACCCTTATGAATAAGCGTACCAGGATACTTTCCGCGTGAACATCGCTTTCTTCGGCTTAGAATGTCTACCTCAATCCCACTTTCACCGAAACGAAAATTGGATACTTTGATAATTGTCTATCATAGTTATCTATCAATCATAGTTTTCTATTTTTGCAAACACCTATACACTTTCTTTTTGACTGCTTCGCACATAGTGTTGCCTGCTTGTAGCATGGAATGCCTTGGCTTCAAAATGCTCACAAAATTTTTCTTTGAAAATGGCAGCCTCTACTTTGGCTCCAGACGACTCTCGCAGTCATTTTCTTGCAGTTCTCGGAAGATTCTTATCCTAAGATACGTATACTCCGCTACCTTCTATTTGTATTTGAAAGAATCGCGAAAGTCATCTTTTGATAGAAGTGGAGGGCGTTTGGAAAAGCAATAGGTCAAAAGTTTCAAATGTAGAGGCCTTGCGAGAGAATTTTTAAAAGAGCACTAGCTGCCCCCGTACCACCAGGGCAACGGGGGCAGCTGCCCCCGCTGCCGTCGTGCTTCCGGCATCCTTGCATTGAATGTCAGCTTACCATCAATTTTGACTCCGACAAGCTTAAATGCTTTGGTCTGCTGCACAAGATAGGTAGTTCTTGAATCTTTTGGCCAGTGACAGTCATGGCATGATAATTTTCTTTATTAGCATGTAGACAGTTATCTTTCTACCATGAACACACCTTTTCCATGTTTTCGTTTAAAATAACTTTCTATATAAGGTCTTAAAAGATTTAGGCCCAATTATAGAATATAAAACTGAAAATCACCAACCAATCGATTTTTGTGGGCAGCTCTGATGAGAGTCAACTAATTAATTTTACATGACCTAACTGCAGCATTTTGCATCGCATGTAATGCAAGAGACTTACCTGCAAGAGACACACCCAGTTTCAGATAGATATAAATGAAACTGAAACTGAAAACACCCACATTAGTTTTGAAATTGTCAGTTATTGTCGTCATCAAAATGGACACCTCCGATGAAAAAAAGAAATTATCCTTGGTCCAGTTTGAATCTTCATAGTCAATTTAGTAAACATCAAGCATAAAATCAAAGGTTAGGAAGATTCTTGCATCGCTTGAGAACTTTCCATTCCCATCTGGCTTTGGGAATCTGGGTAATTAATTAACTAAACATTTAGGTAAATCCTTGTGTTAAGATTGTCAATTCTCCTTATATCCTGTTTTGACATCAAGTTTTTACTTCTTTTCAGCACTACGAGAAAATCAGCAAGATTTCAATAACCTTCCTGCAAAAATCAAGCATTTTGTCGGCAGAGAAAGTGAAATAAAGGAAGCCACGAGAAACTTTGGGGACAACAGCCAAAAGAAATTCATCCTTATTTATGGCGGCCCGTGCTATGGCAAAACCACTCTTGCCATGAATTTAGGCCACATAATGGTAGACGAAGGACTTAATTTTGTCATATGGATTAGTATGAGGGACATCTCAACTCAAGATAGGTGCCCAAGCATGGACAAGCTAGCTGAAAAGATTCTGCATGAATTTGAAATCGACACAAGTGAAATGAGAGACGACATCCAATATTATCTTTATAAAAAATTATCAATGATTTCATCTAACGGAAAGAAAGCTGTATTGATATTCGATAACGCAGACAGCCTTATTTCGGAAAATGATGTTTTTGCACATCTAAAACTACTTTTAGCAAACAAAAAGCTGAAAGGTGACATTAAAGCTATTTTCACAGCAAGAACAAAAATTACTACAGGTGATGATGATTTTCATAAGATCGAGCTAAGCTGTTTAAGTCCTGATGAATGCAAGCATTATTTAGATTTATCACTAAAAAGTGACACGTTGGTAGAAAGAGAGACATTGATTAATAAGATTGCTGGTTTGAGTCATGGCTTGCCTTTGGCACTGAAGATTCTTGCTTCAGAGATGAATGAAAGTGAAGATAAAGAATGTTTACTTGATTATTTGAGAGATGTGGAGCAAGATCCCGCTCAAACTGTTAATGAGAACGAGGAGGTTCAAATGTTCCGTTTGTTTGAAGCATCGTTTACAAACATGGATACAGGCCAACTAAACCTGATGAAGCTCCTGGCAGTTTTTCCAAGCAGCTTTTCATATGAATACATGGATAAGCTATCTAAGTGCGTGAAATTTAAAGCTAGATTTATACAGAAGTTGAGAAAGAAGGGATTAGTTGAAAGACAAGAGCCTTGCTACTTGATACACCCATATTTGTGTGAATTTGTGCGACAGAAAAAATGGCTATCTGGTGATAAAGAGCTTTACGAAAGAGCCTATGAAGAAGTCTTCCTGACAAGTTTGTTTGAATTAGGGAAAAGATCGTTAGAAAAAGATGCATATCCAGAAAGTCGAAGTGAGTTCGTCAATGAAAGGCACAATTTTTTGCATCTGATGGCCTCCATCCGAGAGAAAATTAGCCAGAAAAGAGGTGGGACAGAATCTTTGTCGTTCCTCAAGGGCATTTTGGACAGGCAAACATCAGAGTACGTCTCTGTGATGATATTTGTCCTTGGCTTGTTGCATCCTGCTACTCTGATTGATTTTTATGAGGATTGTGAGAGACTTGTTGCTCGTGAAATGAAGCCGAATATTTGGTCTATCAGAAATGAAGTGAAAATGAAATGCTATGATGAGGAACTTCCAAAGCCAGAAGGTTACGTCATAGATGATGACTGCGCCTCCGTTCTGATCGATTCAAGAGTAATTCATGACAAAGTTTGGCTGGTTGGAAAATCGAGCAAGACTGTTGATGAAAACAAAGAGAATGCACTATTAGAAGAAGTTGAAACATTGGAGAAACGTGCCAACAATCTGAAATGCCCTAAAATGAAGGCATACTACGGACGAAAGGTGTGTAAAGATACTGCTATCTTTTTTAAAAGAAAGAAAAAGTATGGGAAAGCAAAGAAAGCATACGAGAGTGCTCTAGAGATATGCGAAAATGCATTTGGAATAAGCTGGCAGACTTTTGATTGCTATCAACAGATTGCTAAATTTTACTTTGCAAGAAAAGAAACAGAAAACGCTTTGCTAAATTTCGACAAAGCTGAGAAAGTAGCTGAAGAGATGGGAGTGAAAAATGACAAGAAATTCAATGCTCACCTCCTTAACAAAGGGAGGTTCCTGGTTTCTACAGGCACACCAGAAAACATAACTGAAGGGATAAGATTGCTAGAAAATACACTCGAATTTCTTTATCATGATTCCGACTCTAACTATTGGGCTGAAGCAGTGGACTGTCTGGCAACAGTTGATTCCATGTATTATAGCAAAGTCATCCCATATTTCTGCACTTTAGAACGCCCAAGGATACAGCTATTAATATTGGTAAGAACCAAGTTTGAGTTTGAAATCAAACAGCCCGAGAGCAACTTTGATGACGAAATGATTCTGCAGAAGGGGCTAACAGCAGTCAATGATCTAAGGAAAGCTGTAGATCACGTGACACTCATTTTGGGACATGATAAAGTTGAGAAAAGCAGGCTGCAGTTGCAAGAATTTCGTTCCCTTTGGTGGAAGCTACTGGCTTTGAGAACTGATCATGTTCTGTTGTTGAGCGAGAGAGCTGAGTTTGCTCAACATGCTTTGGCTGTTTGGGAAATGGATGACGCAGATGATGTAAAGAGGGAAAGACATCGTTTAGAGGAAATCATTAAAGAATCAAAGAACATTGATCCAGTTCGAGAAGAATTGATACGACGACAACATTGCCTCTTTAAGATGAAAAGGCCAATGCAGAAAGCAGGAAGATCAGAAGAGCTGAAAGACAAGTACATGAAGTTGCTTCAAGACACTGAAGGATATCAAGTGCTTTGGACTCGCTTCATCAAGCCATTTCTGAAGGAAGATTCATCCTATTACGAACTTGTATTGCCTTATCTTCAAAGTCAAGCAATCCTCACTGTGCCTCTTCTCAAGCTGGTAACAGATGTCTTTACCAACAGAATTGAATCAGTGAAATTCCAAACTGACGAGTCTGAAATCAACCAAGTCTCATCACAAGCAATCAATGATTTGAAATTAGCTATGAAGTATGTGGCGTCAGTCGAACAAGGAATGAACGATAGTGATGAAAGTGACAACAACAACAACCTGCCTTTCAATTTGTTTCTATGGAACAAGCTACTAGCTACTCGAACAGATCATTGCCTTACCAACAGTGAGCGGCGTCCATTTGCAACAGAGGCTCTAAGAATAGCAGCAACAAAAACCAGCATTAAAGTGGACGACAACGCTAAGAAATCATTGCGATTCTTGAAAAATTGGTTATCGAAGGACAGTAAGTTTGAACGCTTGCAAATGAAAAAGCAATATTTGATTGCCAATACCAAAGCATTGCAAAGTGCTGATATGCAAGGCCACCTTGAGCTTAGCTATCAAGGATTCTTAATGGAGAGTAGAGATTACCCAAATCTTCAGCTTCAACTAATCAAATATATCCTTGAACGCAAAATTGTTTTACCAGAGAGATATCCAGCATACTTAGGCACTTTGGTGGAACTGGTAACAGAACAGCGACTCGTAAGTGGATGGCATCTTCAAGTAGTCATTGACCATTTGCCAACCACTCTCCAACACGATAACAGCCTTCAGTGCCAAAAAGAAGGACTTTATTTGTGCCAACGTTTGAATGATTTCTTGAAAGTTGCAAGAATGGAATGCAATTCATATCTTCAAAAGAAATTTGGGTTTCAGTTGCTTAAAATGATGTCGGTAGATGCTAACAACAATCTGCTGGGTGTGCATTTGCGGCGAAGATATGCAAATGCTGCATTGAAATTGGACAACAAATTTCATTTTACAGCTGAAGAAGCCGATGTTGCGGAATATAGGCAGCAGATAGAGAGCATTTTGACCAACGTTTGATTTACAATAGTTAATAAATCTGCAAATTTTTGTAATTCAGCAATGTTTGATTGTTACCTATACTTAAATTTTCTTTTTCTGTATTTGTATCGAGGACCAATAGATTTAATGAGTACGCCTACACGTATTTAGTTTCATCAATCTGGTTCCTAGAGCCAGTTTCCTACAACATCGGTAGCCTAGGAAGACAATGTCGGACCTGGGAACGAGGTCATTGTTTTAAAAGAAACTAACAATTTAGCCCAACTGAAAGTCTCTACAATTTATCAGATCTTGGGTATTCAAAGTTTCTTTCGAGTTTCTTAAAAAGGTTCCATAACAATCATCATGCTTAATACTACATGTGCCCTGGTGGACGAGTCTTCTAAATCGAGAGGGTAGCGAGGGTCGAGAGGGTGGCGAGGGTCGAGAGGGTAGGGAAATATAAGAAGAAGTACAGCAGTAGCACATATCCATTGATACACGACTTTTATACGAAACCGCTTATAAGAAGCTCAGACTCTTATGGCTGAAAAAATTAAGAATTCCAACATGTTTTTTATTCTCGCTTGCTTCTTCTATATCACATTTCTCGGAAAGGTTTCAAAACAACTTATTTTGAAATGCTTAGAGCGAGGGGCAGATCTGATAAATTTAAAGAAACTTCCTGTGACGGCCGAAATTGGCCCAAATGTTTAGTTCTTATAGAATGATAAGCGTCGACCCAAGCCCAGCCAATCGACAAGAAACAACTAGAAGAGGGGCTCAAAACATGAAATGAAATAGATAATGTTTGAAGTGTCTATACCAAAAAACGTTGGTTTAATATACAAAGTGATGCTTGTTTCGCATGCTTTTCCTGTATTCTGTCTTACGCGGACTTAAAAACTGTGTTAATTTCACAATTTTGAGGCACACTCCCTGCTGGAAAGCGGGTACCAAGCAGAGATTTGGGCTCTAAGGGAGCAATTGCCCCCATCGTCCACTTTAGATCTGCCCCTGTGACTGGGTACAAACTTTCTCAGTGCTTCTTAGAATGGACATATCTTAAATTGCTGGGCTGGCCATCAGCAAAGACAAACTCGACACATAGAATTAGATAGCAGTCTCGCTTTTCCCCTAAATTCATGTGGACAGCAACATAAACTCAATGGGACGAGCAAGGGACTTTGCGGGAGCAAGGCTAAAAATACTGTTATTTCAGGATGAGTTTGGTGCTTCCTGTTCGAGAAGACAACTAGCTTACGATACATCACTTCATAATTAAAAGAATCATCAGACGTGGAGAAAGTTTAAGTGCCAAGATTATGAGACTTTGGGGATGGGAACATACACTTCTCGAACTGCCTTCCGTCCTTCTTTCAAGACCTGCGACCGATAAAACACCAAGAGAGCGCCAGTTAACGGGAAAACTGAAGAATTCTGAAGTGCAGCAGATCAAGTAAAACACAGAATGAGTCTTACATGTTTAATTAACGTAGACAGTATAGTTAAATCTAATACAAGGATTCCACATTTTATATGATCTCATGAGATGACTTTGAACTCACAAGGTCTCCCTTTTACCCTTGTGGGTTCTGAGACTCAGCGATGGCTAGCAGAACTTGGAAAGTAAAATTTGACGACCACGAATTCTTAATTTTAGGCCAATCTTTATAGCAAAGGCTTCTTGTAGAATTCCTTAATCTTTGGAAAGCTAAAATTCACAATTTAACACATTTCATCGAGAACTGCCCTTTTTGAACCAAGAATTGTAAGCCAAAAATTATTTAGGGTTATTTTAACTTTAAATTGATCTCTGATCGTTTCTAGTAGAGGTTACTATTTTCTGGAGGATGTTCCTACAGTTTCTTATGAGGAGCTTCTTGCAAGCTAAATTAGTTCACACTATTTTCGTAAAGAAATCCTCAAAGGTATTTCTGAAAACCTAATAAATGGTAAGATCCAGCGCCTATCCTAAGGTTACCCTCTTCTACTCTTGCCTTACCCTTTCGACCCTCGCTACCCTCTTGACCATTGCTACCCTCTCGACCCTCACTGCCTTCTCGACCCTCGCTACCCTCGCCATCCTCTCAACCCTCTCGATTTAGCATACTCCCTAGTGGACATGTCAAAACGAGACTTTCCAAGCACTTCCAATGTATAGAAATCACTCAAATACCTTAGTAATACATTCCATGTAATGCGACAAAGGAAAAAAGTGAAAGTAAAGTATGTTAAGTGAAAGCAAAAGAAGCGTACCATGTAAATTCGAATATTATTTGAAAATAGATCCTCAAAATGTTTGGGCCTAAACGACCTTTGTCATCTCCTGCCCATTGATGTGCCTTCACAGGCCCCTTTGCGATAGCAAATGTGTCATCCCTGGAAGCACAGCAACATTGTTTCATGCAAATTCATCCTCCCAAGAGGAAAGGGAAATTTGCAAGGTTTCTTGAAGGGGCTTTCTTTGGAAATTCCATCATTATTTCAGAATGAAGTGGCAGATTTCAGTCAGGTAAAGTTGAAATAATGGATTTGAAGCATGTCCATCATTAAATAATTGAGGAAATATTTGCCACAAAGTGCACCACCAATGTCTGAATAGAACAATAATCTCGAATCTTTTGTGGAATTTTCTGCTGCAAAATCAGTAATTCTAATTCTATTAGCAGTTTCAACGCTGAACGTTCATGTTAATGTAAACCAAAGCAAAGAATGAAATGAAGAATAAAGGGAACTCATTTGCTAGAATTATGAAAAGAACAAATAAATAAGACAACGGAGGAACCATACCTTGGCTGAAAATAGCATTTTGCAAATAGCAATATGCTATAATATTGTTCTATATCTCATATGAAGAATGTATGCAATCATATGGGATATTAAACAAGCTCCACACACAGTAAAACTGCTCTGCAACCATACCTTTCTATCTGTTTATAGTTTCTTCGTGGTTTTTTTAGATTCTTGAAATTTTTTTAGTATTTGCCTATACTAAATGGGATTTTAAAAAGATTTGATTGTTTTTGAGTTGTTTTTGAGTCTATCACTGAATGTCATGACACATTCCAAGCTTTACTTGTGCGGGGAAAGTGTAGAATGTCATAATTATGGAATAGTGGATGCCACTGTATCCAATCTATCATATGAAAAGTGTATACAAATCGCTCGATCTAGAATGTTTGCTGCCATAGAATAAACAGCTTTCCTTGAGTCGCCAGAAGGCTACCTTTCATCTTCCAATATTGCCTCTTTTTGATCAAGAGCGATCTAGCCTGCGTCCAGACTCTACATTCTTCTCCTTTTCGCTTCTCCGCACTGACTGTAGAGTCTGCACGCGGGCTAGAACGATCAAGAGCGAGACAAGCGAGCGAGACTTCAAGCAAGTCCACATTGTGAATTCCTTTTTTTATTCGAAGGTATCTAGACCAAGACGGCCTCTCACCTAATAACAACGAACATAACTACAAGATCAACTAAATTACAACAGTATGAAATTAGTAACAAAGAAAATATCAATTGTCCTGATAATGATAACAATACTCTACATGGTGTTAATTCCCGGGGGGGGGGGGGTAATCATATATTTTTCCGTACGGGGACGTGCCGCTGAACAGGGTATCATTTTCAGGATTCCGACTCCGGGACAGGGTATCATTTCCGTAAAAATCGGCTCCACGACAGGGTCCATATTTGTCATTTTTGAATCTGAAAGGTCGTTTTAGGCCATTCTCACTCTGCGAATGTAATTCAAATCGCTTAGATGGAAATATTTCCACATTTTTCGATAGATTTCGTACAAATTTCCTTGCAGAGCACAACTTTGTCCAAAGAACGTAAAGGACAGGGTATTGTTTCAGAAAATTTTACTCCGGGACAGAGTATCATTTTCCAGAATTTGACTCCGGGACAGGGTAGCCTTTTAGATCTTTCAGCGGCACGTCCCCGTATGTTCGTAGGCCAAGTACCCCCCCCCCCCGGTGTTAATTATGGATAGCAAACATTAAGTGGTGCGCGTTTATTGCAAGGAAAATTCTGATTTCATTTCAGTCTGAAACATTTTAATAAGAAATTTGCTATCAAATTCAGACAACTTTTGTGCTCTTGGCTCAGTAACCAGATAAATTTATTCCACACACTGAGTTGGATCACATTTGGGAACAAATTTACCATTCTGGTTTCAAGACAATTACCATTGGAGTGATTGACTGGTTGATTAATTGATTGACAACTATTGATTGACAGATTGAATGGTTTTGATGACAATTTGAGATGAAATCGAGGCAGTTTCAAGAGAGACCTGCGAAGGGCCTAAAAAGAGAAAGTCGTGCAGACAGAGGACGAAAAGCTTTTTCGATGACAGTAATCGTTTAATTGCTGAATTAGGTAGCTATGCCGAAGTTGAATTTAACTAACTTTGTCCTACTTTTATTCACATTGTATATATTAAATTGTTGCTACGTATTTTATATTCTGTTCAACCCGCCGAAATGTGAAGGGGACAACAGTCGATGTCTGAGACCAAAATATAGCTTGACCGGGAAGGATGCTGGGAGAAATATGGTGAGTATGAAGGTATAAATGTTTTGATTCATTTAGTTTTAGAATTTTTACATAGGCACTGTGGCCACGTCCTACCACTTCAGTCGAAGAAATGATTTACAGTGGACCAGAGAATAAGTGGCTCTTATTAGCACTCGGATCGCTCCTCGTCAGGGTCAAAATCACAAATAGAATTCCATGAATGGGTCAAAATCACAAAATTAGAATATATATTCTTATTAGAATGCATGACTCATCAGAAATGTTTTCCTGGTGGATGTAGACTTCAATTCCTTGCCAACCGTTATTTCTCAGCCAAAAAATATTTTTGCTTGCGTTTCCTCTCAAATCTGGTGGCCAACAGCAGCATTGCAGTCTGCAGCAGTCAAGACAACAGCTTGCCCCAATTTTCACCCCGAATGGGTCTAAATATTGTCAGGGCCTCAGCAAGGAAATTTTACAAGCAGGGAAGCCGAATCTCGCTTATAGTTACTACTACAGTGAGTGAATGGACTTTCAGAAAATATGTATGGCATTTGGCTATTGACATTCTTGAGTTAGTGTCAGAACTTCAAATTATTCGTTGCGAAATCCAAACAGTTTGAATCACTTTCGACAAAATCAAGTAACCTTTGCACAGTGGACCCAGAATACTAAGTTTTGGAAATAAGTCTTTAAAACAGTAATACGGCAAGATTAGTTGGTGATTTGTAATCAATCAAAAGATCTCAAGAAGCGGAGTTTGAAAATTGAGACAATTTTGAGTTTTGAGGTAACAAAAGGGGGTTTAGTCCCCTGGGAATTCTAGCAACTTCTTCGTTTCAAATCTTAGCAGCATCAATTTTACGTCACCAATGAGTCCATTTCCTCCTAAAGCCAAATCTGAAGACCGCTTGTCCATATCATTTGTCCGTTTAACGTCATAAGCCATATTTGATGGGTAGGTCACAGATAGATTTGCTGCGGGGAGTAACCAACACTAGGATTCAATCTTTGGTAAACATTTCCAGAATGATGACATTTACGAGAAATTGCATTACATATTTGAAATCATGAGGAAATGGGCTTTCAAATGATGTAAGATTGATATTGTTATGATTTAGAACAAAAAAGTTGCTAGAATTCCCAAGGGACCAAACCCCTTTTTCTTACCTCAAAACTCAAATTCCTCCCAATTTTCAAACTCCGCTCTTTGAGATCTTTTGATTGACGCCTGTTTGACGATGCTGTGATGCGGAATACAAACTTTATCGCTAAAAATATGTTTTGCCCATTTACTTTTGGCAGTACTATCGAGGCATCACACTTGAGGACATTGCAAAGCATTGCTGTTGCACATTCAAAAGATCCAAGTGAAATGCAAATAAGGTCACCAAATATTGTTTGGTTTAGGCGACTTGTTGTGCAAGAATTAGACTGAAATTTACTTGCAGATTAAAACTGTTTTGGTGCAATTGCCTATAACAGGGTAAAATCGTGGTTCTTTGCCTCCAACAACCCTAAAATTTGAAATTTTCTCAAGAAATTTTGTACTCTGAAGCTAATGCATGTCAGTTTTTAATAATCCCTGAAGCCAATCAATCAAAAGTTGCATTTAAAGGTTCTTAGAGCTATTCATACCTGTGTATGAATAATTTTGTGAACTTAGGTTGCTACCGAGAAAACAATTCATTGGGTTTTTTAATGGGCAAAGGTAGCCTTAGAAGCAGTATCAATTATTTCCAAACTGCTATCCAAATTCATGATCTTTATACATCATTTGAAAGCTTATTAGATATGCTTTCCTAATATCATATGCTTTATGGGGCCCATGGATGAGGATCTGACTCTAATTTACATCCAAACTCAAACCACTTGGGTGAAATAGCCTAAAAGCAGGGAAAAACTGTGGGTTGGTGCTTCCGACGACCCAAAGATTTTATCTTTTCTTATTCAATTTTTGTTATTTGAACATTGATCTTGGATAATCCATCAATACAACCCATGTAAAATCATATGTGGAGGCTCTGTAGCTATTCTACACCTTTAGGAGTCATTTTGTGACTTAGGTTGCTAACAATGGTAAAATCATCGGGTTTTGAATGGGTAAGTGTACCCGTTGATAAAGTGTAATTTGTTTCTAAACTGCTATCCAAATATGTAATTGTGATGAATAATTTGAAAGCTTATTGAATGAGCTTTCCAAATATGATAAGGTTTAGGGGGCCCATAGGTGGGGATTGGACTCTAATTTCCATGCAAACTGAAACCATTTAGGTAAGAATGGCTTAAAAACAGGGAAAAAACCGTGGGTCTTTACCTCTGAAAACCCTAAGATTTCTGTTTTCTTCATAAATTTTTGCCTTTTGAATGCTGATTTTGAATAATCCATCTACCCAATCCATTAGAAACCAGTCATGAAGGTTATCTGAGAAATTTTGTGCCTCTAGTGTTGATTTTGTGGACACATGTGACTGACTTTTACAAAATGATGTGACCAAAGTTGTCAAGATTTCTAATCTTTGATAAAAACTGTCACTTCAAAATACGATATTTGTACTTAGAAAAGAGATATTGACATTGTGTCTCTTGCATTTTGTTCACACAACTCTTGTGCTTCAAGCAAACAATTTCAGCTGCTATAATAGAAGAAAAATGTTTGGACTTATTTCCATCTCTGAGTTCACTGTGCTTTGGTTCCAATAGCCTGAAAGTCATGGGACCTAAGATATGGAATTGTTTGCCAAATGAATTAAAATCAGTCGAGAATCTAAACAGTTTCAAGAACATGATCAAACAATGGGATGGCCCAACCTGTAAATGTAATGCCTGTCAATTTAATGATATCCGATAAACCTTGTCCATGTACTAAACCTTGTCAATATTTAATTTATCTATTTACTTTTCATTTCCTTATTATCCATTTGTATATTCGATTTAGATTAGTTGTATATGTAAATATGTATAGCTAGGTTATAATCGAATCAAAATAAGTTGACAAACAAACAAACAAATTGACAACACAAGACTTTAAAAACCAAGTCCTGCTTTTCCTGTGCCAATGAAGCTAAAATTTAAGTAAAACGCAACAGTTGTGGTTATTCTCAAAGTTGATGAGGCACCAGAGTTGATGAAACTCTCAAAATATATCAAAATAAATAGTAGCACCCTTCGTTTTAAACTGACACAAAACTGGCTCATATAAACCTGTATCGCTTGATGTAGTCGTTTGAGAAGAATAGACCCGTTCAGGGCAAATTTTTTCCGATCTATTTGCCTCTGGAAAAATACTCATATATCGGCCACAAAAATTGGCCAGATGTTTTGAGAAAAGTTAGAATTTGCTCCTAAAAGGTTGGTATAAACTGTGAAACAGCTTACTGTAACTGGATATCAAATGTGCAAAAGCAGAAAATAAACAAGCTGACCCATTAACCCAATGTCAATGTGAAGGGAAGATTTGACGAATCTTACAAATTGGAAGATAGCCTGCCTGAAGGCCTCATATTCTTAGAAATATCACCTTTAACAAAACACTGGCAAAGAATATCACAAAGAAGAGCATCAGTGAAACATTTACATTGGGTTTTTGAAAAATATCAAATGCAGGAGCCATGTATTTCACGTTGAAAGAGGAGTGGGTGATTCTGACGAAAAACAATATTAGACCCATTCAGGGCGAAGGTACTCTAGTCAAGAAATAGAACTACAATAGGAAAAGTATACAATACAAAATCAAATTATCTTATGTACAAAACTAGGGCATCATCGGTGGTAAATTGCAGACAGCGGTATTTTCTGGACAATCTGGCTTGAACCCCGTTACACAAAACCCATTAACCACAAAGCAAACTAGTTTGCAAACTTGCATCTTATTTGCATGTTGTCCCCCTTTTTCTCAATCTTTCAATATCTTGAGTTCTAAAGTAATCTGCTAACTGTAAATCCAGTAAATCCATGTTAAACAAACAAGTGCCCCATGTGCATTTGAAAGGACGGTATCAAACAAGCTTCTGGTGATAACAATATTCAGTTTTTGATATATGCAAGGAAAGCAGAGTCATGTCAAGTCAATGAAAACTACTAAAATTAATGTTGAAAAAGTCAATGTAATAAAATGTGAAAGAATCTCCAACAGAACAGCGTTTGCACAGTCATATCGCTTAGAGACTGTGTATCCAGAATATACCGCCACACATCAGTTTAGGCCATTATGGAAAGGAAGAGCTACAGAAATCATGAGAATTAAAAACAAGCAAAAAATTCACAAACAGTTGCAATTGCAGCACACAATGATGTATGTTAAACATGGTATATAATCTTTTTTTCAGTTTGGAAGGATGGACTCAGTACTTTAGGCCTACAAACCTGAACCGTCCGCCAAATACTGCCAATGCCCTATCCATTAAACAACTTAAAGTGATGCTACATTGGTATTTTCTTTAGCCCATTTACAGTATAGCAGGTACAAGATATAGCTATGTCTAATCCCTTAAACTTCTTGTGGTAGCAACAGGCAGCAACAGGGATTTTCAACTGCTTTTGAAATATCAGATATAATCTCTCTTACAAAATCTAGAAAGTCTCTTGGACCAAACAGTATACCAGTGAAAATTCTAAAATGTCTCTCCCTCACATTATAAATTAATCATTTCAGTCTGGGATATTCCCAGACAAAATGAAGTTATATTTAGCTAATTCCATTTTTTGACAAAGGTTGTCCACAGTCTGCAGCCAATTATGGACCAATTTGTCTTCCCTTGGTCTTCAGCAAGATAACAGAAAAAATTATGTATGAGCGTCTTTATAATTTTCTGGTAAAGCATGAAATCTTGTATGAATTGCACTTTTGGTTTCGTGCAAGCCTTTCCATTAACCATGCTCTGGCTAGTCTGACAGAAGCCATCAAAAACTCACTAGATAATAGGTTCCTAGACAAAATGAAATTATATTTGCTCATTCCACTTTTTAAAAAGGGTTGTTGACAATCTGCATCCATAGACCAATTTCTCTTCCCTTGGCCTTTAGCAAGATAACAGAAGAAGTTATGTATGAGCGTCTTTATAATTTTCTGGTAAAGCATGAAATCTTGTATGAATTGCAATTTTGGGTTTCATGCAAGCCATTCCATTAACCGTGCCCTGGTTAGTGTGACAGAAGCCATCAAGAACTCACTAGATAATTGGAAACTTAGTAGTTTTGGAATATTTATTGATTTGCAAAAGGCATTGATTTGCAAAGGCACAGTAAATCATTTCTTTTGATGATAGCTTGAACATTATGGAATTAGAAGAACTACTTTAGATTGGTTTAAGTCCTATCTATCAGATAAAAAATGAAAATATGTTTCAGTGAAGGGATCAAACTCCAATTGTCTCAGTGTTACTTGTGGGGTCCCACAGGGCTCTGTCCTTGGCCCCCTCCTCTTCCTAATTTACATTAATGACTTACCTCACTCATCTTCAAACTAACCGTCTATCTATTTGCTGATGATACTAACATTTACTATGAATCTAACAATCTTGACATGCTTCATTGAACAGTAAAAATGAATTGAAAAAGGTGAAAATGTGGCTTGATATGAACAAAGTGGCACTGAATATTGATAAGACAAATTTTATCATTTTTAAGTCTCCTCAGCATTCTATCACTGTAGCTGTCAGTATTAAAATTGGAAATCTTCCAATCCGGAAAACTTTTATTTCAAATTTCTTGATGTCCTTCTGGATGAAGATCTTTCTTGGAAATATCACTTTGACAGAACTTTCATAAAAACTTGTCGGAACCTGTGACATGTTCTTGAAAGTAAGACACTTTTTACCCATTAATGTGAATATGTCTTACAATTCTCTATTCTCACCTTTTCTTAGTATGGTATTTTAGTTTGGGGATTAACCTATGAAACTTATATTAACTCAGTATTCTCGTTACATAAAATGGCAATTTCATTTGAAAATTTAACTTCACATTCTACACCCATCTTCTTGAATTGGAAAATTTTAAAGCTTCATGACCTCTAAAGCTGCATGACCTCTTTCAGTTGAAATTACTTCCTTCTTGCAGTATTTTCATTCATTCTTTTATTAGTTGAAACTGTTCATCAATATGGTACACAGCAAGCTACTGTAGCAAGAATGATATTTTCGTTACTCAGAAAAACACCATTCAATATGGTCTCAGGCCTGTGCGTTTTGAAGCACAGTGTTGGAATAACGTTCCCATGGTTATAAAAAGTTCACCAACTGCTCGTGGCTTTTGTCAAAAACTGAAATCCTTCTTCTTTGAAAATGATTACCAAACTTAAGTCATCATTCACCCTGTAGTTTTATTCTATTATGAAACTGAACCAATTTGTCAAGTTCTTTCATAATTCTTAACACAGGGTGCTCTCTCCTCGATTAGCTTAGCTACTGAGCAGAGCTCCTCCTTATGAAATTCCCCTACTTACAATTCCCATAATTTGTATTTTTTTAGTTAGTCATTATTGTATTTATTTTTAGTGGTTTGTTGATTTAATTTTCTAATATTGCTGTATTTAGTGTAATTGTTTAGTTAAAATGTTATTGTATGTAGTGGAATCTTAAAATTATATGAACTGAAACTGAACTGAATTTTTAAACTGATCTTTGTAATTTTGACATGATTGACTGTAGAATTTTGCAAAGATACTGTAACATGGTCTGTAACACAACATTGTAACTGAGCAAAAATCTTCTCATCAATGTGTTTAATCATCTTTTGTCAATGCCACTCATTTGCTGAGAATATCTTGTAGTGAAGTGTTTATTTTTCAAGAAAGATATGTGGAGGTGAAAAAAATGCACAACGAGAAAGATGCAGCTTTTTTTGGAGATAGTGCTTTGATTATTGGCAATTAGTTATGGTGGCTCTTGACCATCTGTGCCTCTTGACCATCATTTCTCAGCAAATGTGGCTAAAAAATAGACTCTTCTTCATGCGGTAGGTGTATTTTATGCTTTACTTAGTACAACTTAAATTTGATCAAAATCTGTTGCATTCAGAAAGTTTTCCAGAATTTTTCCTGTAGGGTTCCTTTTTGGCCCACCTGTTAATTCACTTGCATTACTTTTCATTTTAGATTTCTATTTACACAAGTTACCATGGTAGAGCAGCATCTGAAAAAGATGTTGAGCAAATCTGGAAAGGCTTGAATCTTTTGAAATATCAGAAAGAGTATGTACAGTATACAAGTGTACAAATTATTGGAAATTTCTTGTGATGGTGGAGATTCATTTGTTTTGAAAGGCAAAGCCATGAATAGAAAGTATCAAATACTATGGTCATTGCTCAGAGATGCAGCGTTCTTCTAAATAATCCTTTGCACACGTGAAAAACATTAACAACTTGTTTCTTTTATTGCATGATGATAGCAATGTAAATAACTACAGCAAATAAACCTTCCAATCCATTGCCTCTTTTAAGGGTTATCTGTTGTTTTGTTGAAGCTTTAAAGATAGTAGCTAAACTTCCTTGAGAATTTGGAGGCAGGAAAACAAAATGTTACTGTGCCCAAAGTATTCCAGTATTGTTTTAGAATTTTGAGGGAAAGGACAGGAGAAGCTTTAAAGATAGTAGCTAAACTTCCTTGAGAATTTAGAGGCAGGAAAACAAAATGTTACTGTGCCCAAAGTATTCCAGTATTGTTTTAGAATTTTGAGGGAAAGGACAGGAGAAGCCACCATGTTATTCAGAGCATTACAATAGTGCAAAGAACCTCCTTTAGCCAGGCTGGTTTTGAGAACATCTACCTATAGCTATTGCTCAAATCTCTCTTTGAATGCTGCAGTTCAGTTTTACTAGCTCTTGGCAAAGACAGATGAACTGCCCAGCATGTAAACTATACAACATTTCAATTAAGTGGACTCATTTTGGAACTTCATCAAAGCTTTCTTTCTATTTTTCGTACAAAGTTTTCCATCCCAGATTGGGATGTAACTCCCAAAATTTAGTCTAAATGCGAGTTTTCAAGCTGCCAGTAGACGTAATGCTAATTGTATGATGGTGTATGGTAATTGTATGATGATTTGACAATGAAAATTGTTGCAGGTGAAACTTTACACAATCAGTAATTTTTCACTGACAAATCCCTTATAGATTTAAAACTTTTAAAGCGCCATAAACTTAAAATTACAACCACGACAAGCGTGAAAATTCGTATTTAGGCTAAAGTTTGGGTGTGTAATCTGAATCTGACCACTATGATTGCGTGTGAAATGATTTGCGTAATTCCAAAGGGCTATTTCTTGAAGTAGTGTATTGGGGAATGGTGTCCAAACCATTTAAGCAGAATCAGTCACTTTTCTTCTGCTAATGACTTTGCATCCATCCTCACAGAGGGACATACTGTACCCTTATCAATGAACTGTTTTGATGTCTTCATAGGTCAGTCAATATAAGTATACCAAGAAAAACAAGAAAGAATGGAACTCTATTTGCCTTTGTATCCATTCATCCTATGGAGAAATCACCATTTGGTAAAGATGCATCAAAACTGAAATTTGAGCTGACAAAATATGCTTTACCTAGAGATGAAGTGTTCAATTTGCTCAAAGACTCAAAGAAAATGGTAATACTCTCTACTTTCTCCTTTCTGTGGCCATATCTCCAGCACGCTTGCTGTCAGCCTGTCATACTGTAGGTGGTAGGTTGGGTTGACAGAGATGGAAAAGATATTTCAATTTCTGAGGCCAAAAATATTCTGGGAAAAGTTTTCTGTGAGATTTAGGTGCTCTAAGATAGTATCCACTTATTTGATAGGTCATGACATGTAACACCTTTGATAGATTTTGAAGTTTGATTATTTGCCTTTAGCCACAGTCGTAAGTGGTTCAATGAATGGGAAATTGTTGTTGATTTTCAGATCACTCCTAAGTTGCAAACATTGCTGAATCTCAAGTTAGAATTTAGGATTCTAAAATAACATGAAGTTATCAGTTTGCTACCTTTTGATCTTCTTCCTCCCTTATCTTTGCTTCTTTTCGTTTGCCTTTTCTTTTTGGAGACCTGAGAAGTTTCTGGCACCATTGGTCTTGTGGCTTACGTTAGTATTGTTCATTTTTTTCTGGCAAGCGCCAGGGAAGATTAGTCTCTGTTTGCAGTTTCAATCACACTTTTGACGCCTGGAAAATGGCAAAGAAGCAAACGTCATTTGAAAAGGCAAAGAATCAGCGCTGTTTGAAGGATATTGAGCATACCTATTTGGCATAAATAGGGACCATTTCAGACTATGCCCGGTTTCTCCAACTGCTCAAATTTGTGACCGCACCCGATAGTAAGCCTAAATACTGCCGTTTGTTCTGCTAATCTATGGCCCTAATCGATACTACATTTTCTTTGTACAGCAAGCTCAAGTACCCATAACACATCTGCAATCAAAAGTTGTCTTGAATGTTTTAACTGATGACATCTCCTTTGATCGTATGGCTCTACCTGGAGAAATCTATCGCTCAATACAGTGAGTAACGATATCACTTGTGTATAGCTCATTTCGTGGGATATTAAAACTTCAAGTCCTCTTTTTACGTAACGTTTTCTCTTCGAGATCCTTCGATTGATGCCAGTCTGGTAGTACCTTGAAAATCGAAACTCTTTGAAAATCTTATATATTAATCTGGTGTTACCTGACAGGATCTTACTATTTTCGGGAAGGCAGTAAAACATTTTGTTAATTCTGTAATTTGTAGGAATTTTATTGTAAGTCAACACTTATTTCAACTTGATGTAGCTTTTATAACTGGTACCTATAAATTTCATGCACTGCAGAATCTTGTACCATACACAGGGATGCATTATAAGATCAGCCACAGGATGTTTCAGAAAAAAATTGAAGTTGCTAATTCCAGATAAATAGTCATAGAGAGCAGCTGATTATTTCTTGAGACGTGGAGTGGGTGATTGGGCATTTGAAGCGAGGCATCGATCTTCGAATTTTTGTAATGCCAAAAGACAGAGATAGCCCCATCTCCACCTTCTCCCATATGTTGGTTCAGTTTGTTTTTAATGCCCAATCCACCACACTCATGGACTGATATCATTTCTAGTATATTGATTCATATATCACGCGGATTTTTGTTTAGTTGTTGAAATTATGACCTGACGTTGCCCTCAAGATTTTTTTCTGCTGAATAAGATGCCTAATTGAAGAACTCAGCTTATTCCTAAATCATCCATTGATATACATTAAAATCGAAAACTTTCGGACGATCAAACTTTTGGACAAAATTTTGTCCGATTGGTTAGTTGTTCGAAATCTGGTGATGTCCTAACCTTTTTTCGTCCGAAACTTTCAAAGTCATTGAAAATGGAAAGCACAAAGAAGCGTAGCATAAATTGTTAACTAAATCAATGCTTGGCCAGTAGTGCTTAGGTTTTTTATCTTTTGTCTAAGATATTTGGTTCCTTGAAGCGTTTCTTTAAAATAGTTCACATATGGCAACACCTTTTAGTTTGATTGACAGCTGGTTTATCGTTGTCCAATCTAACGAAAATTACATTCAAATGTCCTTGGAGATAGATGATCACCATGTACCTATTTTAAGCTGACATTTATGATAGCATCCCAATTAGTTTCAACATATATCTTGCTATCATGCTTGTTTTCTGATGTCCTGTTTGTCCGAAAGTTTTTATACAAGATTCCCGAATAATAGTTCGAAAGTCTTTTGTCCGAAGTTTTTTTTATCCGAAACTTTTCCGCCTAAAAGTTTTCAATTTGAATGAAGTTGAGAGCAGTCCATCCATAGGCGCCTTCCTTGCTGCTCCGGCTACAAACTCAGTGCTATCAACTTAACTTGAATTTAGTCCAATAGCTCAAAGATTCTCCAAGTAACAAATATCTAGACCGTTGCAGATCTTTCCAGCCCGCCTGGTAGGTATACCTGGATCCAGAAGATGATGGGTATTTGACTCTCTTTTAAACAGAGGTATGCAGCGGAATTCTAGATGATCAGCCCACCTTGTAATAGCTTCTTGTGTTTGTAGCAATAGAATACAGATGACTGTCAACCTAAGGACTCATATTTCAAAGGCCATTTATGCACATGTTGGGAGACGAGATATGCTTTGTCCGAGGAAACTAATGTGCCTCTCCGTGCAGTGGGTTAAAGCTCATGCGTCTGTTGGAGCGTCAACTCCAAAAGCTATTGCGCATGAGTTTTAACCCACTGCACGAGGGACACATAAGTTTCCTCGGACAAAGCATATCTCCTCTCCAGCACTGCATTCAGCTTTAGCGACCCTTGCTCTAGACTTATGACGATAAGCCTCTTGTTTCCCTGTGCTCTTTTACTTGGTGATTGCCCTTCAGTCAACAGAGACTCATAATATTACTCTGAAAAACCTGGCCCTATTTAGGCCCAAACTTCGCGATTTCTACAGTACCAATCAGATTGCGATATTTGTGAATTGCTATTGTTAAGGTGTAAATGTGATAGAATTTTCAATTCTATTTTGTTTGTCACCTTATTTTAAATCGATTATTTTATTCTAGCTTTCTACATATATACAATATATACATAGGAAACTAATCTAAATCGATAAATAGATAAATAAAATATATGTATATAAAGGAAAGATTAAGTTTCTGTCACATGCTGAAAAGCATTGCATTTGCAGTTTGGGCCATCCCACTTTTTTATCATGAGAGCCTGGTCTTCTGTCATGAGATCAATGAGGTCATGAGAATCTATTGAAGATTTGAAAACACTCCCACGGGATTGAGATTGGAAGCCGTGATTCCATCATCATACCATTGATGATTGATGAAAATAGGACCAGAATTTTCACTGTTTCATTGGGAGTCCCTCTGGAGCAAGGTCTACCGCAGGGATGCAAGGGACCCATCGTCATAAGTCTACCCTTGTTCTTGCAAAATCCATCCTACTGAGGGGACATGCCTGCCAATGAGTATCAGTGATTTCCCACTTCGTGGATAGGTCAACATAAAGCAGAGTGTTTTATATCAAAAAAAGGTTTAAGATGATACGACTGGTGCATTGAGTATTTGTTTTTGGAGAATCGCCCCAGGTGGATCATACTAGACGCAACCTATTGTTATTGTATCTTTTATATTTGCAGACTCGCCCCAGATGGATCATACCTGCCTATCATACATCATGATGAGCTAAGTTCAACCGACAGATATCTTACGGTAATTATCTTTCAATGTATTGAGGGATTATCGAGGATCTGGCCGGCTTGAAATAAATGTACTGGCTTTATCGTCCACCTTTGGAATATGCTGATTCGAAACAAGATCTGCTAGTGGTCTGTACTTAGATTTAGTGCTTTTGCATATATTCAGCAGTTGATGATGACGATGACAACGACGCTGGTAAAAGTGACGGTAACGGTGACGGTAACGGTGATGATGACGATGACAGTGATGCTGCGATCAGGCCTAAACGGAAATATTGAGAGGATGATGCTATGTGCAAAGCCTGACCAGGCTCTCACGCAATCGTTGCGACTGCAAAGTCATTGAGAGAAGAGAATGAAGATCTGTATGTAAACTAGACTAACCCCAGCTTTTAAAGGAGAATATCAACTGCCCCAAATAAGGAAGGGGAAGAACATACCATAAAGGTGTCAGCTATTGATTGACTGAAAGAAAAACGTGGCATCATGATGTGATACTTGAGTCATACCGAAACCACGAACTGACCGATACCTCAACATCATAGGAAGATGTATGGGGAAATAAACTGCTGCCTCTCCTTTTCAGGTGATAGGCCTAGCATCCCTCCTCTAGATTCAACCTATGCCCAACCTTCCCTTCTTTAGACTCGAATATCCAGCTAGATCAGTTGAGTCCAAAAGAAGGCAGTGTTGGGCGTAAGTTGAATACTCGTGAAACAAAACAAATCTAAGACAAATACAAGTGCTACAAAGTGCTACACGATTATTTTCTAATTCAAAAGAACCATTATTATTATGTTGTAAAATAATATATACACCACAACACATCACAATTTTTCCTTTGGATTTGGAGGATTATTTTATAAACTCATTTGTTACCTGACCGAAGTTTCAAAAACGAGGCAATACAGAATCCCGCTACTCCTATTGGTTAATCGTACTTTTCCCGCGGGTTTCCCGTAGCCTTGTAGAATACGATACAAGTACGCATTTTTGTCACTACAGCAACTGCTTTAGGCCTGTGACATTTACAATTAATTCAGACGACATGACAGAAACAAAATGTGTTTGACGAAGGAATAAAAGTCAATATTAGAGGCTGTCAGGTAAAAAAACTCATAATAACCGGTTTTGTGTTGTGCAGGAAAATATAAAGCCCTCGGTCTTAATGCACAGACCTCGCAAGCTCGGTCTGTACTTTTAAAACCTCGGGCTTTATATTTTCCTGCACAACACAAAACCGGTTAGTATGCGCGTAGTAAAGGTACGTGTTGGATAAAAGGTTGGTACTGTCGGGATAGTTGAAAATGGTTCAACCCATTGGAAAAAGAGAATCATAAAGATGACTAAGAAACAAGTAAAACCTTAACAGAAAATCGTCAAGATTTGATGAAATATATTGCCAATGATGGAAATTTCTTCATAAGCTTCGCAATATTTTGTCGATATTCTGAAGTCTTGGAATGGTTTGACCTTGTGAGACAATATGCTGTCATAAATTACCTGGTTTGAAACATACTCGGAAGTCACAAAAAATGATTATCAAATTGAAATTCTTGTGTATATGGAGCCTAAACTTCCTCATGAAATTGCAAGAATTAGCTCCCTTAGCTTCTTTTCCAAAATACAACTTCGTCAACTGCAACCACCGGTTAAGTTCATTTGGTAAAATTTTCGATTTTTGCTGGGTCACATGGTTCAAAAATTGCATTCATAACAGTTTTATTCCATCAAAAGAGTAGCCTAGTCTTGCAAAACTATACTTCATTCAATCGTT
The DNA here is from genome assembly GCA_964019985.1 of Aurelia sp. 4 Dawson et al 2005. Lineage (NCBI taxonomy): Eukaryota > Metazoa > Cnidaria > Scyphozoa > Semaeostomeae > Ulmaridae > Aurelia > Aurelia sp. 4 Dawson et al 2005. The sequence goes on from OZ026497.1 coordinate 17,864,918, forward strand.
TTTACACATGATAATCCTTTGGTTGCATAAATTCATAAATCATATATCAAGAACATTAAATGTAAAGAAAAGACACTGCAGGCACTGTATTTAAGGAGTAAGTGAATTAAAAGCTTCTCTTGAAATATCTGAAATACTAGAGAGTCATGCTATAGGGTAAGTCATCGACTGAAAAGATGGCTCCTCTTTTCCTTTGCAAATGATTGACAGATTCCAACACTTATGTTTTCACTTATGATTTTTCTTAATTATTTTTCATTTTTTTACATGGTAGCCCCATCAGCTACGAGGGCTGATTTACAAGGGGGCGTGTCTGACTTTATACTATCACTGTATAACTCAAGAGATTGGTTATATATTACACTCATGTTTGGAACATAATGCATAGTTATTCATACGTCTATGTTTACAATATAATTATGCAGCAATCAGTTCATTTTCCTGATGCCCCACCATGAGATAGGTGGGGCTAATGCTGGATCATTCATATTTTTGCTTTTTTTGAAAATGAGCGATGTCCCCTCCTCTTCGGGGCAATATAAATAAGTAAGTAAGAATTTGCCACAAGCTGCAAATATTTACAGTAGCTGAGAAAAAAATAAATCAAATATTTACAATACAATTACATTACAAATTTGATAACTGCAAGTTAGAAAAAACCCTAAATATAGTGGCAGGGATAGCATTACATGATCGAGTTGACATTTCCTAGAACTTGAGGCAACGAGCCAGTATTAGCAGTCATACTTGAAATATGGAATTGTTGAATTAATGGAATCGTTTTTATCATCAAACTCCAAAAGATTGTTTTTGATCAAGGGGTGCTCTCTCCTCGATTAGTTTACCTATTGAGAGCTCCATCTTTTAAGCAATTCCCTGCATGCAAATGATTGCTTTATAGTTTTGTTTGTTATTTTGTATTTCTTCATTGTTATTTGTTGCTCTGCAGTATGATGTATTCATTGTAAAGGCATTTGTGTGAAGTGGAATTTTAAACTGAGATTATCTTAATTGAACTGAACCTTATGTCCATAATGGTCTCCTTAGAGGTGGTTGCAAAAGTATAAACATTATTTGAGTTTGTTGTGTTGTTTGCAATGCTCTCCTGCAAATAGGAGGCGATAATTCAAAGGCTGTAGGCTTTAGGGAGGAGTGAATCGCCCTGCTTGTCCCTGCTCTACGGGGCACCATTTTCAGTAAACAGGAAGTGAATAGCCCCACATTGGCCTCGCCTATTCTGGGGTGGCTGGTGGCGACAAAATGATAGCTGCATTATACGTAAATACGTTGCTTGGAATATCGACGCAGTAGAACACTGGCATCTTTTGTGAACTTTCGTTGCGTTTTCGAGGACTTATCACCGAATTCTACGTCGTCGTATCTCATTTGTTTTGAATGAAATATGAATCAAAATAACAATCAACCAGTATCTGTGTATTCCCAGGCTTGTCATTGATACTTTGTGACGTTTCTCATTTCATCTGCATTCCTAAAGATCTTGCTTTCAAATTGTTCTCTTGCAGCTAGTAAATACAACAACAAAGACTGCTGAAATAACAATTGAATGTAAACCAGTATCATTAGGGCGATTACGACTGTGGATGACGGTTGAAAATTCTATTATGCAAATGAAACAATATGGTAAGTGACGATTGCATTGTTTGGTGCACTGTCTCAGTGAACTGCACCTATAAGGTGTCTAGAAACAAAGCGCATAAAATTTTGAGTGGTACAGTGCCCTGAATACCAAAGTGATAATGCTGAAAGATGTCTTGTTCCATAGCCGATTTATTCAATTAGGTTCGTTGATTTACCTCGGTCTAATCGTTCATCTTCCCGTGGATATGAGAGATTTTCTGCAGAAATTTGCATTCAAGACCTGCAAAATAAGTGAAAACAACGATCAGAATTTCATTGGATCTCCTTCCTAACTACAATGACGCGTGTATTAGTATATAGTATGTCCTCTCGAGAGAATGCAATAAGTTTTTCATAGCAAGGGGAAGGCTTTTTCTTCCTCCTTTCTTGTTAGCACATGCACAAGCGTGTTTAAGTTATTGCCCTGAGGTAGAGATCCTACAAGAAATTTTTGTGTTTACAGAACGTTTTTGGAGCTTTGTGAAAGATACTTTCTGTACAATTTCCTTGTGAAAATGCGAAGGGAATGGCTGATTTCAGCCAGAAAAGATTCAGTCGTCTAGCTATTGAATAATATTTCCAAAATATTGTTGCTGTAATCTTCATGGAGCAGTAACCTTTAAAACATTATGGGTTTCTTCTGACTTACCCTGTAGTGGTTCACGAACGAAGCCCCACAAAGCAGCCAAAATTGACATCTCAGCGGAAGAATTTAGATACCCATTATCAACCATGATCCTTTGCGTACCGAGCGAAAAGCAAAACTGCAGAACTTCGGCCAGGGAAAGCTTTCAGATAATGCGACAGTTGTTTGTTTGTCTGTAGCCTTTTGAATAATGTTTGATTGATTGTATTTGATTGTATTTGTTTGTATTTGATTGTATTTGATTGTATTTGATTGTATTTGATTGTATTTGAATGTATTTGATTGTATTTGAATGTATTTGATTGTATTTGATTGTATTTGATTGTATTTGAATGTATTTGATTGCATTTGATTGTATTTGATTGTATTTGAATGTGTTTGATTGTATTTGATTGCATTTGATTGTATTTGATTGTATTTGATTGTATTTGATTGTATTTGATTGTATTTGATTGTATGTGAATGTATTTGATTGTATTTGAATGTATTTGATTGTATTTGATTGCATTTGATTGTATTTGATTGTATTTGATTGTATTTGATTGTATTTGATTGCATTTGATTGTATTTGATTGTATTTGATTGTATTTGAATGTATTTGATTGCGTTTGATTGTATTTGATTGTATTTGATTGCATTTGATTGTATTTGATTGTATTTGATTGCATTTGATTGTATTTGATTGTATTTGATTGTATTTGATTGTATTTGAATGTATTTGAATGTATTTGAATGTATTTGATTGTATTTGATTGCGTTTGATTGTATTTGAATGTATTTGATTGCATTTGATTGTATTTGATTGTATTTGATTGTATTTGAATGTATTTGATTGCGTTTGATTGTATTTGATTGTATTTGAATGTATTTGATTGCATTTGATTGTATTTGATTGTATTTGAATGTGTTTGATTGTATTTGATTGCATTTGATTGTATTTGATTGTATTTGATTGTATTTGATTGTATTTGAATGTATTTGATTGTATTTGATTGTATTTGATTGTATTTGAATGTATTTGATTGTATTTGATTGCATTTGATTGTATTTGATTGTATTTGATTGTATTTGATTGTATTTGATTGTATTTGAATGTATTTGATTGCGTTTGATTGTATTTGATTGTATTTGATTGCATTTGATTGTATTTGATTGTATTTGATTGCATTTGATTGTATTTGATTGTATTTGATTGTATTTGATTGTATTTGAATGTATTTGAATGTGTTTGATTGTATTTGATTGTATTTGATTGTATTTGATTGTATTTGAATGTATTTGATTGCATTTGATTGTATTTGATTGTATTTGATTGTATTTGAATGTATTTGATTGCGTTTGATTGTATTTGATTGTATTTGATTGCATTTGATTGTATTTGATTGTATTTGATTGTATTTGAATGTATTTGATTGCGTTTGATTGTATTTGATTGTATTTGATTGTATTTGATTGTATTTGATTGTATTTGAATGTATTTGATTGTATTTGATTGTATTTGATTGTATTTGAATGTATTTGATTGTATTTGATTGCATTTGATTGTATTTGATTGTATTTGATTGTATTTGATTGTATTTGATTGCATTTGATTGTATTTGATTGTATTTGATTGTATTTGAATGTATTTGATTGCGTTTGATTGTATTTGATTGTATTTGATTGCATTTGATTGTATTTGATTGTATTTGATTGCATTTGATTGTATTTGATTGTATTTGATTGTATTTGATTGTATTTGAATGTATTTGAATGTCTTTGAATGTATTTGATTGTATTTGATTGCGTTTGATTGTATTTGATTGTATTTGATTGTATTTGAATGTATTTGATTGTATTTGATTGCATTTGATTGTATTTGATTGTATTTGATTGTATTTGATTGTATTTGATTGCATTTGATTGTATTTGATTGTATTTGATTGTATTTGAATGTATTTGATTGCGTTTGATTGTATTTGATTGTATTTGATTGCATTTGATTGTATTTGATTGTATTTGATTGCATTTGATTGTATTTGATTGTATTTGATTGTATTTGATTGTATTTGAATGTATTTGAATGTGTTTGATTGTATTTGATTGTATTTGATTGTATTTGATTGTATTTGATTGTATTTGAATGTATTTGATTGCATTTGATTGTATTTGATTGTATTTGATTGTATTTGAATGTATTTGATTGCGTTTGATTGTATTTGATTGTATTTGATTGCATTTGATTGTATTTGATTGTATTTGATTGTATTTGAATGTATTTGATTGCGTTTGATTGTATTTGATTGTATTTGATTGTATTTGATTGTATTTGATTGTATTTGAATGTATTTGATTGTATTTGATTGTATTTGATTGTATTTGAATGTATTTGATTGTATTTGATTGCATTTGATTGTATTTGATTGTATTTGATTTTATTTGATTGCATTTGATTGTATTTGATTGTATTTGATTGTATTTGAATGTATTTGATTGCGTTTGATTGTATTTGATTGTATTTGATTGCATTTGATTGTATTTTGTATTTGATTGCATTTGATTGTATTTGATTGTATTTGATTGTATTTGATTGTATTTGAATGTATTTGAATGTATTTGAATGTATTTGATTGTATTTGATTTCGTTTGATTGTATTTGATTGTATTTGATTGTATTTGATTGTATTTGATTGCATTTGATTGTATTTGATTGTATTTGATTGTATTTGAATGTATTTGATTGCGTTTGATTGTATTTGATTGTATTTGATTGCATTTGATTGTATTTGATTGTATTTGATTGCATTTGATTGTATTTGATTGCGTTTGATTGTATTTGATTGTATTTGATTGTATTTGATTGTATTTGATTGTATTTGAATGTGTTTGATTGTATTTGATTGCATTTGATTGTATTTGATTGTATTTGAATGTATTTGATTGTATTTGATTGTATTTGATTGTATTTGATTGTATTTGAATGTATTTGATTGCATTTGATTGTATTTGATTGTATTTGAATGTGTTTGATTGTATTTGATTGCATTTGATTGTATTTGATTGTATTTGAATGTGTTTGATTGTATTTGATTGTATTTGATTGTATTTGAATGTATTTGATTGCATTTGATTATATTTGATTGTATTTGAATGTGTTTGATTCTATTTGATTGTATTTGATTGTATTTGATTGTATTTGATTGTATTTGATTGCATTTGATTGTATTTGATTGTATTTGAATGTATTTGATTGTATTTGATTGTATTTGATTGTATTTGATTGTATTTGAATGTATTTGATTGCATTTGATTGTATTTGATTGTATTTGAATGTGTTTGATTGTATTTGATTGCATTTGATTGTATTTGATTGTATTTGAATGTGTTTGAATGTATTTGATTGTATTTGAATGTATTTGATTGTATTTGATTGTATTTGATTGTATTTGATTGTATTTGATTGTATTTGAATGTATTTGATTGTATTTGATTGTATTTGATTGTATTTGATTGTATTTGATTGTATTTGAATGTATTTGATTGTATTTGATTGTATTTGATTGCATTTGATTGTATTTGATTGTATTTGAATGTGTTTGATTGTATTTTATTGTATTTTATTGTATTTGAATGTATTTGATTGTATTTGATTTTATTTGAATGTATTTGATTGTATTTGAATGTATTTGATTGTATTTGATTGTATTTGATTGTATTTGATTGTATTTGATTGTATTTGATTGTATTTGATTGTATTTGAATGTATTTGATTGTATTTGATTGTATTTGATTGTATTTGATTGTATTTGATTGCATTTGATTGTATTTGATTGTATTTTATTGTATTTGAATGTATTTGATTGTACTTGATTGTATTTGAATGTATTTGATTGTATTTGATTGTACCGGGTGAGTCAGAAAAACGTGGGGCGTTTGAAGGACTGTGGCGTCGCATTGAGCCACTCGATTATCAAAAACAAAATTTTTCCGTGCAGCTAAGAGTCTAACTTAGATCATAAATCGTTTCCCATCGAAATTGGTCATCTGATGCATTTTTAAAAAAAGTTTTTCTTCGTAAGACCCTGTATGGGAGTCTTGCAAGCTTGTGAAATCTTCAACCAAGCCCCTTCAGCCGTTTAGCCTTGTCAGAGTTGCAGGTACACGTTCTATTGTCAAGGGAAACTGAAAAAGTTGAGCCTAGTTCATACTAGATCGCTTAAGTCACTAAGATCGTGCAGAAAGAACCAAAGACAAAGACTCAGAGTTTGAATCCCTTGTCTTTTGGTCTTTCTGCATGAGTCTGTGAATCAGACTTTAGGAAACAGTATTGTTTGCATGGAGTCCCATTGCGACAGAGCGTTTATCTGCGTGAAAGGAACCTCTTTGCAAGACGAAGAAGTACGCATTATTCATGTCTTTCAAACGTATTCTCCAAGCATGGCAAGTTATCAATAGGCATCCCAAGGGAGAAAGTACTACCTCCTTGTCATTTCATTCTCCCTTGATGATACCACGTGTACCTGTAACATTTGCCAAGATAAAATGCGGAAGGGGCTCAGCAAAAGATTTCATTAGCTTGCAAGTTTCCCGTACAAAGAAAATGTTTTTTCAAAAATACAATAAATGACTAATTTTGATGGAGAAAAGTTTATGATCTAAGTTAGACTCTTGGCTGCACGGAAAAACTTAGTTCATGAAAATAAGGTGGCTAAATGCGATGTCACGGTCCGCCAGACGCCTCGCGTTTTTTCTGACTCACCAGGTATTTGATTGTATTTGGTTGTATTTGATTGTATTGATATTTGATTGTATATTTAGATTTAGCTTTAGTTGCCTGTCTCTATGTTTATGGCCATTGGCTAGTCATTGTCTTCTGCTCTTCATGTCATCGTCTTCGTGGTGTAATTACTTTGTAAGTGCTGTTCTAGGTAATTTCGTTCTTGTAAAATTTCATATTGAAAAAGATGCGAAAGTCGATTTTTGCTACGAAAGATCATGGTTCATGGTCTTCAAATCTTATCCAAAGCAGAACGTTACGGTGCTTATGTCGTGGGATTTAAATTGACGGTCTCCTGCGCAGAAGGTCAGAGGGTGAACCACAAGGCAGTCAGATTCAGAAAACTCTTTAATACAAAGACCAAAAACTGTGCTGGTAATTCGCAGCGTCGTTTGTCTTTCAGTAAACAAAGAGGAATTTTAGTGTACAATTGTCGATACAGTAAAACCTTGCATAAAAGAACCTTCAGTTATCAAGAAGTAACAGCCTTAAATTAATGTTCTGTACAGCAGGGACAGATTTTGCATTACGATAAAAACTACAAACCTCGATTCAAAGCGATTAGCGACTACAGAGAAAGGAAATTCTCTCAACCAGTAAATCAAAACAAACACGGTTTCCAAAAATTGCCCCAAACCAGTAGGGCAAACTCTTGCCTTGTGCAAACGATAGGTGGTTTTTAAGAGAAATTATGTGCTTATAGCGACAGAAGAAGAGTATATCTAAAGTTCTGTCTCGCGGATCTTGTTTATTTGATTCAGGAGCCGTGTGACGATTGTTTTTGATCCCACGTTTGTTTATGTTTTGATAACATACTAGAAGGGGTTAAACAATAGGGTAAAAAACTATGTTAGAGCAAACGCAGAAAGCTTGAATCTGCATTGCTATCAAACTGCAACTGTATTTACATATAGCTGTGGTTGTGAAATTGCAAAAGATCTTCGGGAGCAAAGGGTATTTGATAGCTGCATGCTCCAACAGCTCCGTTTCTTTTTCAGGTTTCACTGATAAAGACATCAACGAACTGAAGGGGATATTTTCTGATACAAATTTATATTTCTTGGCATTGACATTTGTGATATCAATCTTGCATGTAAGTATTTGATATTGCAACAGCAGCCTTGGCAGCCTTGTATTTATCGATGCGTACGTGCACGTCACATGGAAATACTGAAGAATAATAATGTTGACGTCGTGGGATGGTAGTAGTCAAACACACATGATTTTATAATGTTGTATGATTCAATACTGCTTCTTTGTTACTTATTCTTTGCAATTTTATTCGAAATTTTCAGGAGGGGTCATTTTTCACGCTTAGAATAGCCTGTAGGCAGGATTACATTACTTAATTTTTTTCTTGCAATGAATTCTTCTTTGCCTCCTCCCCGCGTCGAGGCTCATTGTGCTTGCACAGTTTATTACTTTCTGATAGGAGATTCCTTCCGATCACATGATCCAACTGCTATTTAATAAACAAGTATTCTGTCATCTAAAAATTGGCATATTATTTGCGTTATAGCTTCTGTTTGATTTTCTGGCGTTCAAGAATGATATCAGTTTCTGGCAAAATAAGAAGTCAATGGAAGGATTATCATTGAGAGTGGGTAAGACTTGGACCTTGAAGGGAGATGTCTTAAATTTTGAGTCTGGAATACACTAAAACCCCACAAACAAGAACGTACTTTTCTAAAAGGCAGACTGGCTAGGTTCTTAAGAATGAGGTACTTATGACATTTTCAGGGTGTGGTTCTTATTGCAAGGACACTTGTGACTATGATGAATATATAGCTAACGTGTACAATGTCTTACATAAACCTGAGGGTATGATGACTGCACTTAAATCTAAGAGAGTATGCTATTTGTTGTTGCCCTGAAAACTGTTAGAGGTATTCAGTTATCAATAGTTGGGACATAAACCTGAGGGTATAATGACTGCATTCAAATATAAGAGCGTATGCTATTTTGTTGTTGACAAAGTAATTTGTATCTTACAGCTTGATAAAACATTTTGCATATCCCTTAAAATTGTTAGAGGTGTTCAGTTATCAATAGTAGGGAATTTGCTTACACTGAAATGATGAAATTTCTAATTAAGAGTACCATCTCATAAGAACATTTGAGTAAATCAGTCAGTTTTTGGTTCTTATCTTTGGATGTCTTTTTCCACAAAATCAGTCTGCAGGTTCTTAGGTCCCGTTCACACGGGACCGTTCCATCTTTGTTCCAGTTTCTTGAACGCAAAAATAGACTGTTCACAAGGAAACGGAACGATTGCGTGTCAGTTTTGTTTCTGTCCGCAGTTGTTTCTTCAGTCCTTGCCATTTTTCCCAGCAACAACTACATCCATGCATGCGCTTAGGGAAAAATGTTATCATTCCGTTTTTTGGACCAGTTTTTACCTCATTGCCTATTCACACGGGAACGGAACGGAACGATTGCGTATCGTTCCACTTTTCGTATCACTTTTTTATTGTTCCAATTTTTAGAACGGAACGATGTTATTTCAAGCGTTCCCTTGTGAACGCAACCCCTGAGCGTTCCACTTTTCGGAACGGAACGATATGGAACGGAACGATTGCGTTCCCGTGTGAAAGGGGACTTATTTTGCTACGTTCTTGTTTGCGGGGTTTTACTGTAAATACACACCTAGTATTTTACTGTGATAGGAAATCATTTGGCTCAAAGCAGAGCAAAGACGTCAAATTGGTACGAGATTGCATAACTTGATTGTTTGATTGATTGCATGGTTAATGCGTTTTGCATTGGATATAGTAACTTGAACATGTTAGCAGTAACAAACTTCTTTAATGCGTTTCGCACAATGTTACATTGATAGATAAAGGAATAAAATATTAGTAATTGCGCTACGAACAGAGCTTTGTGGTGTACAAAGCTCTGTCCGTAGCGCAATCACTAATATTTCATTTGTTTATGTGTCAATGTTAACAGTAAGTTTGTAGATTGTGACGTCATCAAATTGCTAAGTCGTAAGCCAGGAGAGCTACAGATTTTAGCTTTCTTTCATATTGTTGAACTTAATGAGCCATGGTTTTATAGACGACTGTATCGCCGTCCCTTTATTGATCTAGTGTTTACATCTATTTTGATTTTTTGGAGCTCTTCATGAATCCTTGCAATAAAAGGAGGACGTTGTAATGCTAAAATAGCCAAGATATCAAAGAATGCCGAAAACTGCTACAGCAAGTACTTGGAGCCCGAGGGGGGGGGCGGACTTAGAAGATGGTAACTCTCTGTAACCCGGACAGTGCCTGTCTATCAACAAATCATGTACCCTCGCTTCAGGATCTGGAGTACCTGTCAAGCTATTGAATCCATTGAAAAATGCATTATGTATGTATGCATGTATAAATTGGGTACTAATAGTGCGGATGCAAAACGAACGAGAAATAAAAAAAAAGAGATGTTTTTTAGCACACTAAGGCCTTTCAAGTTAATGCTATCATCAGAGTGTGACTGACAATCTGTATATATTGATTTGCCACTTTAAAAGAATATTTACAAGTTAGATCGTAAGGAGAATTACGAATGAATAAGTCCTTCAAAGACCAGGAACTACGAGATGATTAATCGATGAAATAGGTAAGAGGGAGGCAACCTTCTTTGGACACGTGATGAGGAAAAGCAGATAGATTATTTAGTGATGACAGGGAAAATTTATGGAAAACGAAGCAGGGGTAGGCAGAGAGAGAGAGAGAGAGAGAGAGAGAGAGAGAGGATCCTTCCAGCGCTTTCCAGCATGGCGCAATATGATGATACTATTTGCAAAATGGAAGAGTTCAACCTTTCACAAACTCTTTAAATATTTCTTGTTGAAAGGATCTTCCACTACCGTGTTTGATCCGACAAAACTAAACAAGGTTTTGGCACTGTTGCTTTGCTTCCTCAGTATCAAACGAGAGTTGTTGGACTTCTGACATGTTCTGTTTTGATTGGGGGAGACAACTAAGTCTCCTCATCTAGACAGAGCAACAAAATTTCTTAAGCTAATAACCTCAGCCATGCACTTTATGAAAATATAAAATTAACCTAAGATTAGCCATCATTATTGCTTACATCAACATGTTTCTTTGTGTGGTCAAGAAAAGCAGTAAAAATTTGCCAAAGTCGGAAAAATGCGTTGAAATTAAATTTGGAGCACGATTTCCATCCAAACATGTTTTTTATGAAAGACTACATCAAATAACATAGCTCTGCAGAAGAAATTTGCAAAATGGCCCAATTTTATTACTTTTTTCGTGAAAATAGAGATCCGGAGATATGCGATTTTAACAGGGTCAGTCCCGGAGAATTGTTTCTCTCCCACTCATTTTAAAAATATTACATTGAAATTTATGAGTAGTTGCGCCAATGGTAGCGGCGAGATCTCTAGAAGTTTCATGGCCATCACCGTTTCTTGGCAGAGTTATCGGAAAAAAAATACTGGTGGACCAATTGCCCCCCCCCCCAATCCTCTCAACCAATAGGTTTCAGCTGTTCAGGAGCATAGGATATATTTCTTGGTATTTTACACTGTATTTTCTGTTTCTTTTTAGTTATATGGAGGTGTTGCAGTACTGCTATAATATTTTTATACCTAATGGATGAAAAAACTAGCTACCTTGTTCTAGTGCCTGCTGGAATCGGCTCACTGATAGAGGCAAGTATATTTGGGAAATATGCATACGGCCACTATATAGAATCGTGATACGACATTTTCAGAAGGAAGTATTGCTAGGGATACACAGTGCACCTTAAGTTAGCCCATTCTGTCTTAGTAAGTTACTCGGTAATTTATTCTCCAATGTGTCAACTAGATGCCTCCTACATTTACTGAATTTTGATAGTTTTCACACCTGAGCATTGCTATATCCTAAATTTACAATCTTGTTACTAGGTTCTTTGCCTTTGAGATTTGCACTTGTTTTGGATTAAAAACTTCATTTGTGTGACGGCAAAACTAGAATAAACTTGTTTCAGAAAAGATGCAACCCATTTTCTATACCATCTGAAAACATAATCTTTTCCCTTTCCAATTCTTAAGTACATCAGTTGAATTATTTTTAATTTATTTGAAGTTTGATAAGTAGGTCCTACCTTAAATGCATGAAAGTGGTATGGAGTTTGCATTAGGTAGGACCTACATTAGCATGCATGCATTAGCATGCATTAGCAAAACTCATCTTTGTTAGAGCTCACTTATCAGTGTCAACAGATGTATGTCCCAAGAGCATGTTTGTCTGTTGCATGCTTAAAGGCATCTCCTCAAGGGCTCCTATGCCTGAAATATTTCCACTAAATCTGTTCGTGACTTTTTACAATAAATATGTCTTTATTTTGCTGTTACATTTAAAAATGGCCATTTAGTTAAGTATCTGTTAAAGAGAATGTACTGTGGTAAATAGGCCTGGCTATAAATGGAACAAGGAAATGATCAGATACAGCATTTTTTGTTTAGCTATCTATTGTTACACGGTTACGTGTGCAACTATGATTTCAATAGGATGTTGTATATCTTTTATCTTTGCACCTGCAAGCTTTCTTCCTTGCACAAACCCTTTGAATTATAGATCATTCCATTGATTTATCCAAACTGCATGTGCCTGCCATTGGAAAGAAAATTGCTCGGGCTTTCAGACGGTACTCTCGAGTACCGAATAATCGTCCCCCCCTCGCTTATTAATTTTTGAAAAATTTTCCAGCCCCCGCTCTTATTCCAACCCCCCCCCGTTTATTGATTTTTGGAAAAATAAAATGATATTAGACATAATTTCTGAATAAACGCAAGAAAAAGTCTCGAGAAGTGCATTCAACAGAACCAGAGTTCAAAAGTATATGTATCAGTAACATCACTATGCACATAGATATATAACAGATACATGTTTACCTAAGAAAAGGGCTATTTTCTATTTGTCCAAGCACCCCCCCCCCCAATTATTGCAACCCCCCCCCCCGATTATTGTTATGTCGAATCATTTCCAACCCCCCCCCCCCGATTATTCTCACCCCCCCCCCCCGTTTATTCGGTACTCGAGAGTATACCAGGTGAGTTAAAAGAGACCCCATGTTTGAAATGCTACTGCTTTCTGAGTTGATAAGCAATGATATTTTGCAATAGCTAGTTGAATAGCTAGCATGATCAATCATCTTAGGCCCCCTCCACACGTATCCGGATATTTTTGAAAACGCATCTTTTTTTATCCGTTTTGGGTTAGCGTCCACACGGAGACGGCGTTTTCTGTCACCAAAAACGAAGCTTTTCGAAAACGCTCTCCAGAGTGCATATTTTTGAAAACGCCGTTTTCATGTTGTCGTGTGGACGGGTGAAAACGGAGCTTTTCGAAAACGCTGACATCACAGCTTTGATTGATAACCCATCAGAGCATGCGCACTGAGCTTTGGGGATCACGCAAGGGCATTTTGATCTTTTGCCCAATTTCAAACAGTGGAGTTTGAATCCAAAAAGCGTCTTCGTGTGGACGGGGATATTTTCGAAAACGCTCCTCGTGTGGACGCGGATATTTTTTTATACGGATAAAAAAAGATGCGTTTTCATAAATAACCGGATACGTGTGGACGGGGCCTTAAATTTTTTTCTGGCTTAAATCGGTCAGTCCGCTGAGATTGTACAAGGGGTTTTGTGAAAAAAGTCGCTTCGAGAAACTTTAAAAAAACGTGTTAAAATTATGATCAACTTTCCCTAATCTGTTTCCCTCACACCGATGACTTCAGAACGCTTAAGCACGTGCTATCCTCTTGGGGGTTGAAAACGTCTCTCCTCTGGTATGAAGAACTTATTCAAGGGGATTCCATTCCCTCAAGAGGACAAAATACATGAACACATTCAAATGTCAGTACTGATAGGAATGAGAACAAAGGGAAACCTGGCTTGTTGTTTTCACTCGTTTTTGCAGGTTTTCGAATGGGCCTCTTTCTGCAGAAAATCTCCCATTTCGACTGGAAAGAAGGGTCAATTGAAGCTGGGTAAATTACTGAGCCTAATTAGACATAACAGGAATAAAATAAGACAGTTTTCAATATCATTGTTTTGATATTCGGGGAGCAAGATTTTTTCAGACGGTGGACCTTTCATTTACTTAACCGGTAGTACACCTTTTTAATTCTTACTGTCAGGCAGCTGTAAGATTTAAATTGCAGTTGGGTTGGGTTTTTCTGAAACATCCAAATAATGTAATGGAGCGTAATCTATAGAATTTCTCACAAAATGCCTCATTTGAATCCTTTTAGTTTTGGAAAGTGACAAAAGCTTTGAAAGTTGATGTCTCATTTGTTGGTGGACTTCCAAGATTCAAGGTGATTTTATTTACAATCTGTTCCAAAACTTCGAGAAGGCTGTTGTTGCTAAGATTGATTGGAGATGTAAGGGACTGCGTCATGTCATGAGGAAGCCACTTATCGTTATCGTTCATTGTATAGTCAAACGTCGAGCAATTTTGTGGGGCACACTGTATACCTTCTCACTCTTATAGAGCATTTTTTAATGTTACTTCATTTTGATCCATGCCAGGTGGCCCCAAAAAAGCTTAGCGAGCTTGATCATACAGTAAATCCCCGCATATAAGAGGGTACTTTTTTGAGAGCCAGGCTGAAGCAGGCTCTTATTTCAGAGGTACTAAGACAAATTTCAAGATATAAAGGAGCTTATTTGACGGGTGCCTGATGTAGGCCCTTTCAAAGTCCTTCAAAGATGTTCAGCCCTATTATTTGTTTTGGGAGCGTCAGTATGGACCTAGTTACTAATTGGGGACGAGAATTGAACTTTAAAAGCCAAGTGGGACCAAAATGAACTGAATAACAGCAATCAAAAGTCAATTTTACTACCCCTGCAATAAGAACCCATGCTTCATCAAAGTGAAACAGGTTCTTAATTGTAAGGTACATAATTTAGGAAAAACAGCCTCTAGGTTCTTATTTTGGTAGGTTCTTATATGCGGGGATTCACTGTAACTAATTCTCTGAAGTCGAGGGTTGTTGGCAAATGTTCTGATACACCGTTTAGGTGAAAAGCATGGCTATCTTTTGGAGTTTGAGGTAACCAGCAAGAACAAGCCACGCAGCCGTTTCCTTACCCACACACCCATTACCTTTGATTTTCTCCTTGCTTTTTCACTGCTTCTTCCGATTTTATTTGTTCTTTCCCCAACTTGATTTGATGCGAGTGATTGTGACTCCGTAGTGTTATTTGGGGTAGTAGTTACACTTCGACGCTTCTCTTTCTCCCACGCCATATTCCTCCGCAGTTCTGCAGTCTGGTGCCAAAGTTTATTGTTTGCTAATCTTGAATCTCATTGTTTCAAAGTGGAATATATTGGACTTGTGCGATTACACCACAACGCTTTGCTACGGAGTGACTCCGGAGACATTTTTATATCACCTCCAGAGAGGAATGTTGTGTATCGCCTTGGTGTGGCGTAGTGTAACTCAAAGCCCTCTACGATACGACAGTCACTCCGCTCCGGCATAGTATAACTTTGACCTAATTCCACGCTCTTTGCAACTTTGGAATGCGACTTTTCACATCTTCCGAAACATGAACTGGAAAAGAAAGGTAAAGTCCGAAAAGTGAATGAATTACCTTGTTTTGAAACTTGTTTTTTTGAAGGGTAGTTACAGCTTAAACTTACCAAGTTACATTGTCGAAGATAGCTAAGCCCTTCAGCTATATGCTGATATCTATTTGTTTTTCATGACTTTTAATTTCTGGAATCCAAGCGTGAACTAGCTCGTGGAGTTTGTTTCGGATCACCCTGTGTGTTTGACAACATTCCGTAAAAATAAAAAATACTGGATGCGGTCACACTAGGTGCTTTATCCCGTCATTTCTTTTCGAAACAACGAACTTACAACACTGTTTTACGTGACTGCTTTTCTTGTTCACATACAACGCTGTTACAACGTTTCCTATCTTCGGTAGGAGTCTTTAAAAAACTATAGTATCCAAAACGACAGGATAAACAAGGTGCCGACCTAAATTACAGTGTTGCTAGAGCAGAATTAACCAATCATGATATACCGGGGTAATTATGTGACAATTACTTTTGCGCCAAAAAATTCGCCACACAAGCTGCGTTGCAAATTATGGGACAGGGACAGTGTGACCGGGTGTCTTCATATCGTTGTAATGCCGTACTTTTTGAAGATAAATTGCAAGAAAGTGAAACAATTCAGATTATAACATGATTAGATTCTAGTGTGTCCGCAGCCACTGCTTCTTTTCTCAATGTTTGAAACAGCTTTTCTTTAAACGATATGTTAAACTGGTTAGAACAATACATTGTCTCACCAAATGTATGAACTGATCTTCATGTTGCATTTTTGAGAAAATTTTCTTGTGATTTCAGTTTGGAGAAAAAAGTGCATCAGAACAAGAGACGGATAACTATGATAGTCAGGTAAGTCTTCTTGTAATTGCTCTGCTTATTGTACTGAGGGACCGGTTATTAACATCTGCTAGGGTGGACTGGAAGGAATATGACTGGCCCACGAAATGTTTGTCAACCAATTAGGTGGGGCTACCACATAGTTTTGCTATGCTAGTGTGTCATGAAGCAAATGTATTGATTTGTTTGCTGCTCGTTTGCATCTCCTGCAAACTTGAGTTTTTTCCATTTATTTGGACCTATCAAGCGTCCGGGGATATTTGCTTTGCCAGTGGTAAGTGTTTTCTCTAGTTATCTGCTGCATAGATACACTTGGGTTTTAGGAACTTGTTGCAAGATTTTATGCAAGATGGCCGGAATTTCAACATAATTAGGTAGGCGGCAGGTACTTTCAAGTGTAATTCATCCAAGCATGTTTTGTTCGCGGTAGTGAGATATTTCGAAGTCCTTGCCTTCTCGTTCACTTTTAAAGGTTCTTTTATCCTGTAGTGGTTGCATTTTCATAAACTGACACTCGTATGCTTTATTCACATTTCCAGGCGATGAAATATTTATCATATGTCCTAAACCCATTACTGGTTGGTGTTGCCATCTATTCGCTGATATACTATCCTCATAAAAGGTATGATTAAGCTTTCAGCAATCATATAACAAGCATTTTGACGACCAATAACACTTTCTTACGTTTTATGTCTGCAGTGGTGACAATCGTAATTAAAGGCAGTCTGTCTCTGATTCGCCGCGACAATGTCAGAGCTCAGCACAACGGATTTCTTTGTCAGTCTGTGTATTTGAAACAAAGGAGAGCTAATCTTCTTGACTTGTTTTACATCCACTTAACAATTTTACGATATGAGTTTACAAACTACACTACGTTACAAAATTACTATACAACTTTACAATACTACTAGAACGAGGACCGTCGAGAAGGGGGGTAGAGGGGGTAAAAGGTCCAGGGCCTGGTCCCCGAAGGGGCCCGTAAACATTTTGTGCCATGAAATTTTACTATTGCCATACATCTCTGCAGTGCATTTTTATGGCAATTCATCTGCTTTAGAAGGGTATTTGCAATAACCGTCTGCTTTGATGACAGTTTAATGTCAAAAACCAAACTGTCGTATTGATATTTCTAATTTATCGAAGCTGGTTCTATCCCAGCGAGTCAATCGTTGGTGTCGTAGGGTCGTTGAGTTTCCGTTCATATTCAATCTTTTCGGCCTTCGAATCGTTCGTTCCCTCTGGCACGAACATGGAATTACTAGCATAAAACGATGTCCTTGATTCATAAGTATAATTTTTGTCTTGCCTTTACACGGAATGTTTAAGCAATTTTTTAGAATAATTAGTCATAAAAGGGGCGTTTCCCTCATTTTCTGGGAGACTTGAGGGCGTGGTCGGAAATCAATTTCTTGGGGCTACGCCCCCAAACCCCTAGGGCCTCGTCCTCATAGATCACTTCAGGGCCCGAGCTGGCTCTCGACGGCCCTGCCGAGGACGAAAGAGGCTATGACTACCCCGAGGCCAATTGGCTTTCTTCTTGACTTTCTGCGGCCACAGAAAGTCAGAGGATTAGCAGCCATTCAGATTTCTTTTGCTTTGTATTGTCCAAATCACCCAATCAAATGCGTGACAGACTGCCTTTAATGTTTGCCATGCAGACGTATTTTTTCAGAACTTTTGATATCTTCTTTCACTTTGTAGATCACGTTGTTATAAAGGTGACTTTGTTCTTTGCGAGGGCTCTCAGTGCGCAAGATTTCTTTTAAATGCACTAATGTTCGATAGCTACCAGTCCTAAAATAATTGATGATCAGTTTTTTCCTTGCGGACTTATTTTCAGAACTTTTGATATTTTCTTCATTCTTTGGATCACAGCATTATAATTTTGACTTTTTTCCTTACTGGGGCTCTTAAAGGACAAATCTGGGGTTGGTATAATTGTTGATTATTAAGAGATTACACTGTTTTGAATGGTGTGTAGTAGCTACTTTTTCTTTCATTTTTTCTCTCCTTGTCTGCGATACTAAATATTTCAATCTGCTGAAAAGTGCGAAATGACGTCACTTCACGTTGACCTGAACGAGGCTGCGAAATGTGTTGATATTTTATCACCCACATTGCTAGCCTCCTTATCGCGCCTTCGCACACTCATGCAAAATACAAAATAGCGACGATATTTGGCCTAACTTACGAAGATTAATCGTCGAATTTATGAAAGTTCAAGGCTTGAAGACTTGGAAAGAACTCACGACTGGTGTTGAGCAGCTGGTAAGGTTGCTCTGTAACAATGATTTTATCAACTCCGGACTTGTCCTTTAATGGTGCGTGAGAATGCTTCAAAATACACCAACGTTCCGTCGGTACCAACCCAAATACAATATTACCACAAGCTCATCTAAAGGACTTCACGGCCGAACTGCTCAGTTGCGAGAGCGTTGTACATAGTTCTTGGTCACTGGCACAATTTCTGCTTTCGTCATCTTATACCTCATTCACACCGAGCAGTTGAAACTTTTTATGCCTAATTCACACTGCAAGTAAAACCAGCATAAATGAAACCAGGTTTTCGAATAGGGCCTTCTGATTGATCAATCCAAAAAATCCAGTCATTCGATTGGTTGGAATTTAAATTGGTTTAAATAAAGCTGATTTAATTGTGTCAGTGCAAATGCAGTTTCAGATTGATACTCAACACTGGTGAATAAACTAACTATTCAAAACCAGGTTAAATTTAAAGCAATCAACTGCATTTATATGCTCGATTGACCAATCAGAATGGAACATACTGTTGCCTGGTTTTCTTAAAGCTGGTTTGAATTTCAAGCGCGAATGCATGTTCAATTAAAACGATCTTGAAATGGTGTGAAACAGATCTGATACCATGTAAACGGTCGAAGCGGGTATCATCTCAGTGTGGAAGCTCATTGTCCATTCTACAAGCCTCCCATTCACCTAGGGTGCTGCACAGAATGTGCAGTGGATTCTAAATGCAAACAGTGAAACCAGTGAAGTGCACAATTAAGCCTTCTCGTGTAAACAGAAGGCCAATCCGATATGAAACGAAAACGGTTTCGTGTAGACAGAAGCCCTGTCCGAAAAAGCTGTTGTGTAAGCAAAGACATCTTCTATATTAGATTGTCATCCCCAATCTGGTATGGATTGTAAATGATGGCATGTCAGGGTGTCTCAAAAAAATTGTTCGTCGTTTGATTGATCATTGAGAAATAAGGACAACATGAACAGGCTCATGGAAAGATAACCCTGTTCCTAAGATTATGAAATAATTTTAGAGACCAGAATCTTGCAAATCGGTTGAAAATTAACTGAGTTTTCAAAGATCAAAAATATGCGATAGCTGAAGCCAGAGATCCCAAGATTACTTGTATTGCAAAAAGATCGAAGATGGAGGTAAAATGAGCTTATCCAATGGCATACCTCTCGTTGATATCAGAGCAAATCAAATAGGACTTTTAAAGTAATTTGATCCTAGTGGTTCAAAACATCATCAACGAGAGACTGGATCTGTTGCCTCAAAGCATCCATATGCTTGAAAGTTAGGTTATCGAAAACCTGTTCAAATCCCATTTGGTTCGCCCTGAAACAATTGAGAATTATGGGAATGGATGACCTATGGGATTCTTACCAAAATTGTCATTTCGAGGCCTCAGGTTTCAGCTTCGGCACAAATTTGAACCTCAAAGGCCTTTAACTCCATGAATCTTTAGTGGATTTGCAAGATTCTTATATCAAAAGTCGACTTAAAGTCTGAACAAAGGGTTACTTGACCAAGCGTCTATTCAGCGTACCATTGTCTTTTTGTATTTAATCAAACGTCGAACAATTTTTTTGAGACCCCCTGTAAACGGGTCCTGAGTTAGGATCGAACAGATAAGATTGGTTCGATACTGGTGTGAATGCAGCCTGATGAACTGGCCTTGCTTAAAGACCCTGTGCTCCCCATGATCCTTTCCAATTTCATACTGTTTGAAAAAGATTATGGCCTGGTAATCGCAAGACTGTGCATTTTCGTGTCAACTTTCAAATGAACATTACGAGGTCATCGTTTTGAACTCAAGCAAAAGACATTCCCAAAAGTAATTGAAGGATTAGGGAAGCTTTCTTCTGAGAGCTATTCCTTTCCCCATATTCTGTGGTCGAAGTGCGTTGTTTACAGTAACAGTGATGTTCCCTTGGTTTGTGCGCATGCAAAGGATCTTTGGGAGCACAGGGTCCTTAAACTAATGTAAAACGGATTTAATTCGCAAGATGAATTGGATACTGCTTGCTCACATTTACCTCTTTAACTCTTTACTTTTCCCGCTCTTCTGCCTTTAGAAATTTGAATTAAGAAATGGTGCGAAACTGTGTTACGTCGATTTAGTAGCAGTATTGAATTCTTATCGACAAAATATAACAAACAGTTTCTCAGCAGCTAATATGAAATGAAATGGTGATCTTTGTCAAAATCAGAACAACTTTGATTTCTTGCAGCTGGTATTCGTGGGTCATCAGATCGTTGGTGAACGGTAGCTATAACTTCATTTCTTTGCATTGACGGTGAAATATTTCGGACCGTTTAATCTCACAGAGACGAGTGATTCGCAGTACAATAACCCAAATGTGTTTGATGTCCGAATTTTTCGTGATCAAACTTATCAAAAATTGTTAAATGTTTTTTATTGTTGGTTTAGCCCTCTTTACTAACATGCTTTACGACTGTTTACACATCTCTTTTCATCGTGACACCAGATCTCAACTGGGTTGAATAACGTTTTACAAAATTTGGACAGATTCAACCATTGTTTGTGTCCTATTCTAGACAATTTGCTTGAGTAAATTCTCACGGACTTGCTCCCAAGACGTGAAAACTGTATGCTCACAACGCAGTACTGCTGATACTCAGAGAAAATATAACAAAGCAGCTCAGAAATACACGTTTTTTATAAGAAACTTGGATCAGGCCATAGAACTAAAAGTTTCTTAATTTCACATGAAATTTTGGGCATTTTAGTACTAAAAGTTTCTTAATTGGTTTCTTATTATTCTGCGTGCAGAATTAGCAATGTGGTCGCTAACACTGCGGCAGATATGTTTCTTGATATTTAAAACATCATAAAGGAATAAACAGTGTTCTGTTATGTTGAAAACACAAATGGGTAGATAATATTGCTCAAGAGTGAAGGCTCAACGATCTATTCGCTATGAAATCCATGTTTTAACTCTGAAAAGTTTCTTAATACTTCGCAGACATAGTAATAGAGTTTCTTAAAATTTTGGCCATCTTAGTACTAGTTTCTTACAAACCAGTTTCTTATCAGAAAAAACGTGTATTGAGCGAATAAAAGGAATCACGTTCCAGCGAAGGTTTTCCTTAAAGTACAAGTCCGGGGTTGATAAAATTATAGTTAGAAAGCAACCTTACCAACTGCTGAACACCAGCCGTGAGTTCTTTCCAAATTTTGATGCCTCCGACTTCCATAAATTTGTTAATGAGTCTCGTTATACCAAATATCGTCGCCATTTGTATTTTGTACAAGTGCGCAAAGACGCGATAGGAAGGCTAGCAATGTGAGTGGTATAATATCAAAACATTTGGCAGCCTAGTTCAGGTCAATGGGAAGTGAAGTCATATTAAATGTTGCCATTTCGCACTTCTTAGCAGATTGAAATATGAAATTTCGAATATTAAAAGAGGAAAAATTGAAAAAACTTTTACACACTTTTCACAACAGTGTAATCTCATATATAATCAACAATTATAACAACCTTGGACTTGTTCTTTAAAGTAATTTCTATGCTTTTGCAGTGACCAAGTAGATTTCATTTTCAAATATCTAATGATTTCTTCTCTTTTTCAAGGTGTCTACGCCTTTGGATTCTTATTTATGTTGCCACAACTTTTCGTCAATTATAAGGTTTGTCATAATTGATTTTGTTATTGTATTGTCTTCTGAAGTTCACTGCATTTTCCTTATCAATAGTAAAGAGCAGAATAAAGAACAATTGAATCCGTTGTCAGGGATTTCTTGGCGGTGCAGCCAACGCAAGTATCTAAACGCGACTATACGCCTATCCAATCGTTCCTAGTGTCAAAAATTCTCACTGAAAGATCACACACAAAATGGGAACTTCCAGAATTGTTCACACAAAAAACGAAAGATGACATTGAAAAATTATGAGATAAAACAATACATACTCCGCAACGACAGCTCTGTATTAATCTTCAATTCTTCAGTCAGATGGCTATTTGTAATCTATCATCTCTTTTCTATGTATCTATCGTCGGTTATTCGTTCAATCTCATATCGAATATCAACAAAAGTGTTGAATTATGAGATCTTTAGAATCGAACTGAACAAGGAATCGCCTCAGTTTCGCTTTGGTCTTTAGCGCCGCAAGATCTGTTGCATTTGATTGACACGCTAGTGCAAGGAGATGAATGGCTATAAGCAAAGAAATTTCTACTGCCTGTTAGTCAAGCTCCAAATTTAAGCAATGCAAACTGCAGATGATAACCTGAAACCTGGATGGCTTTGGTCTTTAGCGCCGCAAGGTCTGTTGCATTTAATTGACACGCTAGTGCAAGGAGATGAATGGCCATAAGCAAAGAAATTTCTACTGCCTATTAGTCGAGCTTCAAATTTAAGCAATGCAAACTGCAGATGATAAGCTGAAACCTGGATGGCTAATTCACATGGTGTGCAAACTCACTTACTCACCTATTGACAGTTATTAACAGAAGACATTACTATGCATCGAAAGAAGAAGGATAAATTTGAATGTTTCTGACATTTCGATGTCTTCCGAGCGATCTGCGCTCCGTCTGTCCCACCGCAAAATGTATTTTACGTCAGAAAATATTCTGAAATCTTCTTTTAGATTAACTTCAGTCCTATATGTTTCCTAATTTTAGCTTAAATCCGTTGCACATCTTCCTTGGAGAGCATTTATGTATAAGGTTTGTAATTTGTTCGCATTTTAAATTCATTAACTTGACCTACCAATTTCTTGGTGGCCTGGTCAAGTTTCGGGTATAGACCTTTGTGCTAGTTAGATTTCAAAAATTTTAAATCCAATTTAGAACATTTGAATGATTAATGAACAAACTTCGATCTTCCCTTATTCGAAATCATTTTGCTAAAGGTTTGAGCCAGCCTGTTAAAGTGCTTTTTTCTTCCTTAGTGGAGCTAGATATCCTTGAGGGCAGTGTTTCTAGTGACCTTCAGATAATGGTTATTCTATCAAAATTGCTTTCACTTTTCCAAGTAGAATCCTCGAAAATTATTCTGGATAATAGACCGTTAAGTTTTCCTTAAAAGAATCAGAATGGAATGATATTTTGCCTCATTTTGTAGAATTTTTCGAATCTACACAATTGTGATAGAAGCTCTAACGCCACTCGATTGAACCTCACGTATAAAGTTTATAAAATAACTCTCGATCCAGGCTCTTGTATAGAATAGCTAGTTACTCTAGTTACTAGTTGCTAGTTTTCTAGGTACTCCAGATGATCCATTAAAGAAGAAAACTCTTTACAAACTCATCAGTCGTCACAAATTGATAATGTTAGCCATCATAAGTTGATCTTTTTCATTTGTGACATAGGTCAACCTAACTTCTTTGATAACTTGGATTATAGGGAAAGAAGAGGTAAAGTCATCTTGAAGAGTCATAGTTCGGGCAGTGAAATGCAACGGAATCGTTTATTCATGCGAAATAGCTTTGCACTGTGATTCCACAAGAGATTAGGACCTAATGAGAGGGCTTTGCAATGGACAGAGGAAACAAATTGAGTGGTTTTGCGGAGCAAAATTTCAGGCAAATGCCTCAAAACTGGGGGTGCGTCTTCACATCTATAAGCAAATCACAGTACCGAGTTTCAAGAAATGATTTATGCCTAGTTTCTAAATCTGTTTTCTTTGCTCAACAGCACTAAGATGCACCCTGATATAGTTGATTGAAGTTTAAAAATATTCGCTATGGACTAGTTTCTTCTTTTTTAGGCATTCAATACATTCATAGACGATATTTTTGCATTCATCATCACCATGCCAACTGCGCACAGACTGGCTTGCTTCAGAGACGATGTTGTATTTGTCATATACCTTTATCAGAGATGGTAAGATATTACACTTTTGACTGTTTACAGTAAATCCCCGCATGTTAGAACCTAACAAAATTGGAACCTAGAGCCTGTTTTCCCTGCATGCAGCACCTTGCAATTAAACACCCTGAGCTCCCCAAGATCCTTTGCATGGGCATAAACCAGCAAAACATCACAGTTACTGTAAACGACGCACTTCGACCACAGAATATGGGGAAATGAATAGCTCTCATGAGAAAAGCTTCCCTGATCCTTCAATTACTTTGGGGAAGGTCTTTTGTTTGAGTTCAAAGCGATGACTTCATAACGTTCATTTGAAAGTTGAAACGACAATGCACATCCTTGCGATTGTTAGGCCATAATCTTTTCATACAGTGTGAAATTCATTGTCAGGCCATAAAGGGTCATGGGGAGCATAGGGTCTTTAAAGGACAAGTCCGGGGTTGATAAGATTATTGTTAAAAAGCAGTGCTGAACACCAGTCGTGAGTTCTTTCCAAAATTTCGTGGCTCGAACTTTCATAAATTTGACGATTAATCTTCGTAAGTTAGGCCAAATATCGTAGCCATTTTGTATTTTGTACGAGTGGGTGAAGGCTCGAGAAGGAGGCTAGCAATGTGGGTGGTATAATATCTACACATTTGGCAGCCTCATTCAGGTCAACATGAAGTGACATCATACAAAATGACGTAATTTCGCACTTCTTCGCAGATTGAAATATGCAGTTTCGCAGATTAGAAGAAGAAACAATTGAAAAAGAGTACTACACACGTACACACCATTCACAACAGTGTAACCTATTGAGCATTCAACAATTATAACAACCCCGGACTTGTCCTTTAAGAATCTGTTTAAGTTAGCAAGGTTGATTTTATTGATGTTATTAAGTCCATTTAGGTCCTAGCTGGCTTTTAAAGTTTGATTCTCGTCCATAAAAACGGTATCAAACCAATGATATGACTAAACATTTTTTATAAGACTCTGAAAGGGCCTACACTAGGCACCCTTCAAATAAGAACCTCTATTATTTGAAATTAGTCTTAGTACCCTTAAAATAAGAACCAATTTCAACCTGGCTCTCAAAAGCGTTGACTCATAGATGCAAGGATTTGCTGTATTGTGAATGGCCCTCAAAGAAGTATTTCTCATTTAAGGTATCTCAAAAATAACTTGGCTTGAAAAAAGAGAAACAATTACTAATTTATTTTTGCTGAGAATCAGGAATTTGCTGTGTTGCTATGATTCTATCGTTGGAATTTTATGAATCCGTTTAATTTTATCTTCTGAAGTTATCAAATATCTCCAAAACAGCATATATTCTACTCAAATTGTTGCATTTTTGAAGCGTAAGCCGACTGTTTTCAAAGCATGATCTCAGGGAGCGTAGCGAATGAAGGGATCCCCCCCACCACCCTCGCGCTGCGCACTCGTTGTACCTTCGGCATGGTACGCACTTTTCACCCTGTATCGTAAACCCTGCTATCCTATTGATAGATTAATTTCTGTCATTTTTACAGGCTTTATCCTGTTGACAAGACGAGAGTTAATGAATATGGAATGTCATTTGAACAAGATTCCAGCAAAGCTGCGAAAGAAAAAGAAGATTAATTGAACTTGATATTGAAAATTTAAAATGTTTCCACAACTAAAGTTTAAAGCCTGGTTGTAAGAAATGATCGAGAGTACCGGGTGAGCCATAGACTTGCTCAAAGTCTATTCCGTGGTATATCGACACTAAGGAACATAGTTACTTCTGCGGGGTTCTCCTTCGTTTCTCCTTCACAGCGCCCTCGTCGCATTTTACGCCCCTGCAGAGTTAATTATTTTCCTTAGTGATGATATACCACGGAATAGACTTATAGCAGGTCTAGGTTAGCCATAAAAAGTTTATACGTTCGGCGAGCTGTGAAATAAAAGTCATGCGGCCTATATTCAAAACTGAAACGTGAGTTTGTCAATCAAAGGCCAAATTAAAGGCGTATTCTTTTGGGCATCTTCTGAAAACGGTAGAGTTTATAGAAGATAAAATCCCATTCTTTTGGTACCCTTTTACCGAAAACGGTAGGCTTCGCAGACTTCAGATCGCTTTTGAAGAATGAATGACGAAAGAACGAAGAAAGAATGACGAAAGAATGACCAAAAGCCCATTCTTTTCGTCATTCTGTTTTCGGCAGACTTCCGAGAGATTTTTGACGTATTCTTTTGGGCTCTTCTGAAAACGGTAGAGATCCGAGGCTTCGGAAGCCTTCTGCTCCTGAGATGGCAGACTTTTGAAATATCGCAGAGAGCATTGTTTCGTGAACGAAAGTTTTCAAAAACATTCGAAAAAACAATCACACTTCGCAGATTCTTTCCCTTGCGATTGGCATAACAAAAGTACATTGCATTGTAATGATTTCAATTCGCTCGGTCGAACAACAACATTCGAATTCTCATTTTTTCAGCATTCCATTCCCATTCTTTTGGCATTTTTCTCAACGAAGTCTGCCAACCCTACCATTTTCAGAATTCGTATTCTTTTGGCATTTTCTCCGCGAAGTCTGCCAACTCTACCGTTTTCAGAATTGCCATTCTTTTGGTAACTGAAATTTTTCTCTGCGAAGCCTACCGTTTTCAGAAGACTTTGCAGACTTCAGATGCCCAAAAGAATACGCCCTAAAGATGAAAATTTTGTTACGTAAAAGTGCCCATACCTTAGGCAAAGAAATTTGGAAAGTACTTGTAAAGGAAATTGGTTTATATGGGAAAGAGAATTCCACATTCCATTACGGTTTATGATCTACTTGCCATTGAAATTTAGATTCAATTTCTGAAGTGAAAATTTTGATATTGAATTCAAATTTCGTTGACAGGGACATGGAATTCTCCGTTCCATACGAACGTGCATACGAACCCCCTACGTGCATTTTCCTAATTTTAGAATCTATAAGATGAGTGATGTTATCAAGAATTTCACATCTAAGGGTGTGTTTGATTGGTGCCAATTCTAAAAACAGTGGACTTAGTAGACTGGGCATCTGATCTGATTGACTCCCGAATTTCGAATTAGGCAAGTTTGGCAGGTTTGGAAGGGCAGCTGAGCCTTCTACTTCAAACGGCACAAGGTTTGGTAGACTAAGGAGAGATTCTCGATTCATTTGCATAACTTTGAAAACGAGGTAAAGTTGCTTGCGTTGCTACGGTATCGAATCAGTGCACATTTAGTATCCCGTATTGCTAAGATACGGAATGTATTGCCAAGTATTGCTAAGATACGGATTGCCAAGAAACGCATTGTGTTGCCCACATTGCCAAACACCAGATTCGTCTCCATGTTTTTCAACTGGAAACCTCGTTATCACCAAGATGAATATGACGCTACGTGCTGTCTTGAAAACTTGTTGTGTTTAATTGGAGAATTTTGTTTCTGTCTGCTTGCAAAGTCTACTATTGACTATTTTCAGAATTTGGTATCTCAAGTTGCCCTGTGACCCCCGTGACTCATCTGGGGAGGAGGTTTTGATATAGAAACACTTCCGTTTTGAAAATCGGTCATGTACTTTTTAGTGAACAGACCACTAAACATCTAAACTTGATTTTGCTCACCCGGTAGAGTTCTTTGTTCATCCAAAAGAGTTTGAAACATATTTTAAATATTTATAGAGATCAAATGAAGTAATGATCAAATGACACATGATATGATTTCGAGTGAATTTCTGCTCGTTGAATCTTCGCAATATCCCTTGCATTAGCCCTTTTCGCACAGTCGATATAAGTCAATGAACGCAATTCCCCTTTGAAAGGCCACGGTAGGGCATGGAAACCCACCAGACCACTGCCCTAGTGGTCGTAGGAAATGTTTATTTGATAATGTCCTGAAGGAAATTTATAAAAACAAGTTCTTTTATGCGTCGCTCCGTTTCCCGTTCGTCAAAATAATACTGCATTCACACCGACACTATTAACCAGCTTTATTTAAACCCGTTTAAATTTCAACCAATCAAATGACTGGATTTGTTGGATTGACCAAATCAGAAGGCCATTTTCGAAAACATGGTTTAATTTCGGCTGGTTTAATTTGCAGTGAGAATGGGGCATAAGATAGATAACTTACAAGTCAAGCAAACTTACCTCATGGATGGCAATGTAAAATTTTTTATTCTTATCTTATACAGGAAATATAACCACCAAGAACTGGATTTCCATCATGCTCCTCAGAGATCACAGCACAATGGATTGTTTAATGGGGTTCCAGCTCTATCGCTCCAAGCTTCCTTCAACTTTTCCCTTGCATTTATTCAGAAATTATGTTTACTATCAATTCATTTTTCCAAAAACTAATAAAAGGGGGGGGCTGACTGGTTTCAAGTTCTCTTCATTGCAGGAAATTTTTGAATTACTTATCCACGGGGATTCTATCCTTCCAAGAGGACAAAAGACATGAATACATGTGTCATGATCGTTAGGAAGGAAAAAAAATAGATCTTCCTCCTCGTTTTCACAGGTTTTGCAGGTTCTGAAAGGAGCTTTTTGTGCTTTCTGCCGAAGATACAAGTCTTTTGTAAGAAGCTGGTTTATAAGTAGCTAGTACTAAAGCCCAATTTCCAGTCAGCGGAATTTTCAGAGCGGGCGGAATTTTTGACAATGAAAAGTTGCTCTGCCGTAACTATCTATTCAATGTCAGAGCGACATTTTCTCCCACGAACAATAGAATTTCCGCCCGCTCGGAAAATTGCACTGACTGGAAATCAGCCTTAAGATGGCCAAAATTTTGAGAAACTCTAGTATCATGTCTGAGAAGTATAAAGAAACTCTTCAAAGTTAAAAGCACGGATATCATAGCAAATATATCGTTGAAACTTTATTCTAGAGTAATATTCACACTAATCATTTGTGTTTTCAACTGAACAGACCACTGTTTATTTCTATGTGATGTTTTTAATGTATCCCAAGAAACATATCTGCAGCAGTTTTAGCGATCACTTTGATAATCCATGCATTCAAAAAATGAGAAACCAATTCATAAACTTTTAGTACTAAAATGGACAAATTTCATGTTAAATTAATAAACTTTTAGTACTATAGCCTGATTCTAGTTTCTTGTAAAATAACGTGTATCCCATACGGTAAGGAATGGTCAGTTAAGTCACAGGGAGACACATCAAGCACGCGTAGCATCTGCGAAGGAGCAGTGAAGACGGAAGAACAGAGCGAGTTAGCGATTGCGGAGGAGGAGGAAAAGAGCGGAGGAGAAAGCGCGGAGGAGAGAAGAGGAGAAAGGGAGAAAGAAAGAAAGAAAGAAAGAAGGGGAGAAAGAAAGAAAGGGGAGAAAGAAAGCGTTCTTTCTTTCTCCCCTTTCTTCTCTTCTCTCCTCCGCGCTTTCTCCTCCGCGCTTTCTCCTCTGCCCTTTCCCTCCTCCTCCGCAATCGCTAACTCGCTCCTGGTTTTCTGTGTCTGGTTTTCGCTACTTTTTAAGGGGGCTCCCTGTGGTTAAGTGCGAGAAAATTTGCTGGACCATATCAACATCATTGACATTAAAGCAAGACAGTTTTGTTGAATATTAGTACAGTGACATCAAATTAGCAGTGGCCTTTCAAACGGAGAGTGTTCCAACACGGATACAATCATCCCAACAAACAGTTCGCAAGTTCGCATTTACAGTCATCCACCGTGGTTAAGTGGTTTGGAGAGGAAACAGCACTTACAAACTTCTACATTTTCAGCAGTGGTAGAAACTCGAGAAACTATATGCAAGCTGACAAGCAACGTCAGGGAAGGGAATAAACATAGTTAAAAGCCAGTCTGGCAAGTCAAAAATCTATGGGCGGGGGTGGTGCCAGCTTTGAGAAGTGGGGTGGACAAGAGGTAAAATTGATTGCCAGAAGGTATACCCAATGTTTTTATGTATCGTTTTTGCTCTGGAATAAATACGCTGGGCATATCCACCTAGTCCACGCCGTGGAGCCGCCCTTGTCTTTGGTTGTTGATAACCTTGATACGTTTCATTTCATTTGCGTAGCTAAAGAGAACCATCAGAGTATGGGGGTTTCTTTAGCCAATTCATAACGGCAGTGCAATGTCAATGTCAGTTCCCTGCAAGAACTGGTACCAAAGTAGCAGTTTTTGTGCAAGATCATAGATCAAAAAGCTCTGTTGTGGACTTGCATTTAATCTGATCCAAATTTCTTTCTAGAACCTTTACCAAGAGCAAAAAATTACCAAGGTGTGTGTGCGTCATTCAGTTCACACAACCTGGGGGCTAAAATCTGATGGGCATGCCAATTTGATTGCCTCTTTGACTGACGCGATGTTCTCCACGCCGAAGCAGTGTGCTGCGCAGCCCGGCCTGCCCAATCCAGTCACGTAACCACGCGAAGCATGCTGGGTAAGTCAGTCTTCAGTGGTTTGTTTTGCAAGTTGACAAGTTGAGGTTGGCTTTGGTTGCAAGTCAATTGTAGTAAACTCTTACTTATGTGATAAGCTACCTCTGCAAATAGAAAGCAAATTCAAACAACTTACGACCTGGATTTCAAACTGTAAAGCTGAAGAATCTGATGCACTGAAGTCAAGGTAAGTCGAGAACCCCGTGAATGACCCGGATATCTTTGTATGTTAGGCCCACCTGGGGAACAACACAACAAGTGTTTGCAAATTGATTGATAGCCTCCAGGCCTACGCAGCAGCTGCAAAACACACTCAAGCAGCCTGCAATATTTACAGTTTATCAGTACGATATAGTATCACACGTAAATTCCGATTTGAAATGTGTGTAATTACAGCTGTCTGTCTCATGTGTAATTTAACACAGATAGGTAGGAGTTAGGTAGGCCTCCTACCTCCATCAATTTTCGACAAAAAGTGAGTAAGGTCAGGAAGCTAAGGCTGAGAGGGAGCACTGATCGAGATATTTTAAAGTTACTGCCTTGTTTGTGCTGGTAGCAATCCCCTCGTCAAACTCTGACGATGATGCACCTAATAAATATGGCCAGAGTTAGTCAGTTAGATTTTCTTTCTAATCTTTATCTTACCATTCTTATTGTAATTTGCGAGTCTGGTTTTATCACTTTGAAGGGAAGGGCTTTTTGCTAGGAAGAAACTCTTGAGAGTCCCAAAATTTTGGAATCAACTCACTCAAATTGGCCAAAAAATAGTAGAGCACTTTGAGGGAATCAAATTTTGCAATCTGTATGTTTAAGAAATTTTGAGGTAAATGAAATTTGAAAATTTCACATTTTCAACATTTTACCAGAATGAACTTTAACAAATTTGAACAGAAATCTTAAAAAACACAAAACCACTTCAAGTATTCAAAATTTCAGTTCAAATTGATTCATCAGGTTGGCTTAGAAGGAACTGGAGGCCCCATTCACACTGCTCCGTTTTTATAAGAAAGTGGAGCAAAACTTCTCTGTTTTTTCCTTTCGTTCACATCGCTCAGCTATGAAAATGGAGCTTTTTGAAAACGCAAATGAAAACACATACATAAATTTGAAAACGGTCCATTTTGAACCAGGGAGCATTTCATGCACTTAGGCCTGAAGATCTTTGGCGTAGGCCTGACTTTTTTGTCGGAGTAGCGGCGTCATTTCTTCAATAAAGTCAGCTCTTGGTGTGATGAGGTTTGAAAATCTGCCTACCTTGGCGTGAATGTGAAGTTATCCTTGATCTTTTAGCAATTTCTTTTGATGATACACATATTTCTTTTATAAGAAACTAAGGATTTGGGCCAGTACTGAAATTGTCAGATTTTGAGTATTCAGATGTTTTAGCAGCTTATCTCTCTCCCTGAAAATACCTGGTGCACGAAGGCTTAGGGCTCGGTGTACTTTCAGCATAGGTTTTACATGGAGTGCACCCTGGGTTTTGAAAACGATCCGTTTTCAGTGTGAACGCCAAAAATGGAGAGGTTTGAAAATACTTTACATAACTTTGTTTAGGCTGTTGATGAGAACTGCATTCAAAGCCGTGATTGGCACCTTTTTGAAAGCTATGAACAAGACACTTTGTTTTGAAAATGGGTTTAACAATACCGTTTTGCTGGAGCAGTGTGAACTCCTATTGTTTTCGTAGCGTAATGTTCCTTTGAAAACAGAGCAATGTGAATGGGCAGTGTTTTCATCAAAGAAAATGGATTGAAATGAAAACGGAACAGTGTGAACGTAGCTTGAGTCCATATAAACAATGCACTCATGACCAATATCAACTGCTATTCTATTGTAAATCAAAGTTGTTATTTATCCTTATTGGAATCAAACCAAAGAAATTCCTGATGATAATGCAAGGATTAAGAATTCTTTGGTCCCCTTTGCTAATGACTTTAGCACTATTGTGTGATAAAAAAGGGCCATCACAGGTGCGGATTTAGTGGGGGGGCCGGGGGGGCCATGGCCCCCCCAAAGTGTAAGAGTTCTCGTAAAAAGCACTGTCTTTTATAGATAAAAGAGTAAGTTTTAAACCTTTACTTCCTAAAGCAACCAATAAATAACCATAGCACAGCTGCACGATAATTCAGCTAATGACAAGCCCGCTTAACTAACTATTTATTGTTGATCCATAGGTTTGAAAATATACGAATCTGAATTCTAAATGAAATCTAATTGCGTGAGGTCGAGACTGAAAATCATTTGTTTTATTCACTTTGTCAAAATATCAGTGATTCAGGATCTTCCAGTAAACTTTGCTGTTGAAGCTTCTTTTATGATAAATTTCGTCCTGATAAAGACTTTTGATAAAGATTTGTGTCTTTGTGATAGTTATAAAATGTTGATAAGTCACTTTAATATCACTGGAGGGAGAACAAGCTTTTGAATACAAGTGAAGCTTCTAGAAAGTGGCTAAGCGAAGAGAGTTTTGATTGCTTACTCCGATGAGGGAACTTACCATGGGAAATTCATGGGATTTTCATGTAACTTTGAAATGTCTTTGAATCGTGGATTTGAGAACAACCTCATTTTTTATTCAGAATTTTCATTTCGATGGTGGTGGAGCTTATTTCTTCGATACACATTCCCGAACCGGTGCCTATGACAAGCATTTTTTTTATGTTCTCTTACTTTCTTAACTGATCGCCCATTATGTTTTGCACAAAAATTCCAGTTTGTATGTCAAGAGGAATTAAGATTAAGTGATAAGCTTAATGATCTAAAATGAAATAAAAGGGGCGTTTCCCACATCTTCCAAGAGTCTGAAGGGCGTGGCCCCAAAAATTTTTCCTGGGGCTACGCCCCCAGACCCCCCTATTTCCTTCTTAGTGGCCCTCCCCAAACTCCAAGCCTGGATCCACCCCTGGCCCATCAGTGGTTTGTTGGCAAAAATTCAGGACAGTGTTATTGCTCAAGTACTTATATGGACTCAGTTCATTAAGGAAGAGGAGGGTTTTGAATCTGGATCATTTGTGGGTAAGATACTGTACATACTGTATATATACTTAGTTAAAAAGATTATGAGACAGAATGACTTCAAACATTAAGGCTGAATTCCAGTCAGTGGAATTTTCCGAGCGGGCGGAAATTCTTTTGTTTGTTAGAGAAAATGTCACTCTGAAATTCAATAGATAGTTACGGCTGAGCAACTTTTTATTGTCTAAAATTCTGCCCGCTCGGAAAATTCCGCTGACTGGAAATTGGCCTTTATACAGGTACAGTTATGTCTATTATAAAATTCAGAAAAGAAGGCCAAGAATCCCCAAGTGGCTTATGCGGTTTCCGTCTGGTGACTGAAGGCAAGCTCAGGGGGTTGGGGTGATGTCCCTTCAGAAGGGACATCAAACTAAGGGCCTGTGCCTATACTGTAGGTGGTGCACATACTGTAGCAGTCTTAGATTAGCTTAGCTAAAAATACCTTTCCAGCTTACTTTACTGTATATACAGTACTGCAAATTAAGCTTTGTCAGGTAGTTACTGTAGTTCTGTACCGAAGTAGGCTTGTAGCTCCAAAGAAAACTTTTGGATTGTGACATTCTAATTCAGTGGGCCTTTGAGGGGCACTTTGTAATTCTTGATCCTATCATATTGTGATAATGTGTATAAGTCATAGCATGTTATTTTGCCATACTGAGGCTGTCAAAATTTATGGCAAAATGCCATACACAGAAAAGAAAAAGATTTGAAGCAAGCCTAAAGTTTAAGGCTGAATTCCTGTTAGTGGTATTTTTCAAGTGGATGGGAATTCTATGCTACTGAATTTGAATAGAAAGTTTTGCCTCAGAAGCAATTTAGTATGCATAGTAGAATGCCACTCTTTTGGAAAATTCAACTGACTGGAAATAAAAATTTACCGTAACCAAAGATGCAAATTAACCAAAACCTAGAACAGAGCACCTGACTTTTTTACAGCCAGAGAAAAGGAATTTTGAAATGTATTGATGTTGGAAAGCATTGTTTTTGAAGTATTCAATTGCTCATTATATTTTCAATGAGTCACCTGTTGATTCTCCAACATTATTTGAATGTATAATTGCAGACATTCTCAAGGTTGTGTAATATGTATATATGGATTGGAATTCAGTGTTGAACAATTATTATTGTCTGTTGAGGTTTGTTGAATTTCATAAACAAGCTGTCCACTTTGTATGACATTTGAATGAGAAATTTTGACGGTAACAGCATAGGCTGCAATTTTTGGAAACAGTAGAGGACTTCACTCCATGCAATGCTTATTGCATAATATTCAGTGTGGCCTTATGCACAGCATGGCAAGAATTTCAAAGATTCTTAAGAATTTTAAAGATTCTTCATAAGAGTTTTGGAGTTGAGGCTTTGAATTCTTTTAGGCAAGAATTTTTTCAAGAAACTGAAAATATTCTCAAGAATTCTGAAAATATTCTCAAACCTTCATAAAAATTGTTTTGTGTTAATGCAAGACCTCATGCAGTACACTGTACAGGGTGCTCCAGAAAATTGTGCCCCATTTGTATGGCTACTGTGGAGGAGCTGTAGTTGAAATTGTCTTGGTTTTTGAGTCAATCTGGCACAATGATTGCTGGGTTATGACAAATGAAAAGGCAAAATTAGTAGTTGCTTCAAAACAGCCCTTCAGTTGTTCTCCAGCAATGTCAGAATAAGGTACAGTAAGTTTTCAAAGAAAGGGTTCTGGCAGCGTATTGAAAGTTTCCCTACATTGCTTAGAAGGTAAAGTGCTCTTTTATGAATAGACAACACTTCTTTTCTAAATTAACTCCTAAGAAGATTTAGGAAAATTTTAAACAAATGCTAGAACCCTTTCTTTGAAAACTTACTGTACTTAATTTTGACATTGCTGGAGAATAAAGGAATGATTTGCTGCTTTTGAAGCAACCATTTATTTTGCCTTTTCTCTGCGATAAATCAGCAAGGAATTGTTAGATTGACTCATACAATGTCTCAAACTCCCTGTAAATTGAAGCCTAACCTTAAACTGTGCAAAAACCGAGATGACTGAAGCTACTGTGCCTCCACAGAAGCCACTCTGTACAGTGGATTATTTACAGTTTTTCGATTATTAACGAACCTAAGAACCTAAGTGCAGTATAGGTCTTACACACAGTAACAGCACAAATGTTTACCCTTTATAATTATTGGAATTGTCAACCCATTGTGAATATCTATGAACAGGAATTCTTAGGTAGGAAGAGCCATGTTTAAAGTGTAGGGTCTGTACTATGCACATACTAACTGGTTTTGTATTGTACAGGAAAATATAAAGCCCAAGGTCTTAGAAGTACAGACCGAGCTTGCGAGGTCTGTGCATTAAGACCGAGGGCTTTATATTTTTCTGTACAACACAAAACCGGTTGGTATGAGTTTTATTACCTGACATCTTCTAATCTTGACTCGCATTTCATCAAACACATTTTGTTACAATCATGTCGTTTGAGTTCACTGCAAATGTCACAGGCCTAGACCTAAAGCAGTTGCTGTGGTGACAAAAACGGGTCCTTGTGTCGTATTATACAAAGTTACGGGAAACCCGTGGAAAATTTGTGATTAGCCAATGGGAATGGTGGGATTCTGTATTGCCTTTTTTTTTGAAACTACAGTCAGGTAATAATGTACGGTATTGCCTTGTACAGTAGATACAGTATATATATTGTATATATTGTATTAGCTTTGTAGATAGGAAGCTTCCTTCTGTATATCATGGATACTCCCAGAGATACCTATTAGCCTTGTAAAAAGAAAGTTCCAAGTATTAGTCTTGCGTCCCCTGGATGGCTGTAAAGAGGAGCTACCAGTACCTGTATTACATGTGTGAAAATTTTTGTTATTTTAGCATTGTTTTTGTTTTCTAGCTATTACTAAGCAGGCACCATGGCAGATACAGAAGTACTGTTCTACATGTAAGTCATAATCCAGCTTTGTAGCTTTAGTCTTATCATTATTGTTGTGTGACTTACTGTAGTTGAGATCTGTTAACTCAAAGCTTTTTTATGGTTCAAATATTTTCATTAAGGTAAAGCACGCTGCTTGAAGTGTGCTTTATAAGATTCATACATTGTATTAATGGCCTTTCATGTTCCGTAAACATCTCAAAGCCATTGCTGTAATGCAGTGTGCAGTACTGTAAGGGTGTGTCTGATTGATGCCAATTCTGAAACCGGTAGACTTGGCAGACTCAGAACTTATGTTTGATTGACTCCCGAATTCTGAAACGGCAGGTTTCGCGGGTTTGGAAGGCCTGATGCTGAACATTCTCTGTAAGGTAGAATGTTTGGCAGACATTGGAGAGATTCTTGTTTTCATCTGCGAAACTCTGAAAACAAGGAGAATTTGCTTCCATTGTCATTGTATTACTTTAATCTTTGTTGCAAAGCACCAGACTCATAATTGTGTTTGTCAACTAGAAACCTCATTTTCGTTAGAATGAATCTGAAACCTGTGGAACCTGCCGTTTTGAAGAATTTTGTGTTTGATTGGGAAATGTATGTTTCCATATCTGTGAAGTTTACTGCTTTCCAAATAAGATAGCTATGGAATTACCAATCAAACACACCCTAATACACAAAATTTAAGCATGATTTTACACCATTTTTATGGGTTTACTTAATATGTTAGAAAATCTCTGTACTTTTAATGGAAGCAGACTGACTATGATTTCATCCAAGACATGCTACGAAAATATAATTGAATTTGAGCTACTGGATATAGTATCAACACATATATCATTTCTTTGATCAGGGAGGTCCTTTTAAAGAGCATGCATTTTGTGACCTACACAGATTGGTACACGTTTGCTGTCCTGTATAAGCAAGAGGCAAAACTTTGTAATTGATTTGAAGTTAGTTTTGGATTTGGCAGTAAGTGAGTTGTGTAGTCCTCTGTAAACCATTTCTAAAAGAGTTTCCATCCATACTTTGGATAAAATATATGTTATACACCCTAACAATGATTCATTTGCCGATTTTCCAGAATAGTGCTAAAATCTCTTTAAAGGAGGGTCTAAGGTTCTGTTACACTTTCTTTGAATTAAAGTGCTTGAAAGGAACTCTTGGCAATTTGCTGTAAATCTGCCGTGGCAATATTTTGATACCTTGATGAGTTACAAAATGGCAGTATGTATCATTTTGAGGTTGTAAAATCATCTAATTTCTGACTCCTTGGCGAGAAGAGCTACGGATTTCTGCTTGCAACCATGTTACAAAATGGTTTTCTTGAAGACTGTATCAATTTTTATCAAGTAATTTAAGATTTATGATGATTTAGTTTTGTCAGAATTTTTGCAGAATCTTTACGGAAATGATCCAAATGGTGCCATTGATTTTGAAAAGTATCAAGATATTAATAAATCACCACGGCTAATTTACTGCAAATTGCCCAAGTTCTTATAAAGTTGTTCAATTCATTCTAGTATTTGATGCAATTTTACACCCACATTTTAAAGATTTGGAAGACTGAATGCTATTCTCCATTTCCCACAATATAGATTCATAGATTACATAAAACGACAATTAAAAAGATACACTGCAGCCTTGTAAATTATTTCAGTACCATCTTCATCAGCAACTGTTCTTCGGATTTTTTGAATATTCCAGAAAATTTTTACCTCAAAACACGTTAACGTAAATCAACGGGGTTAAAAGCAAACTTAGCTAGGGGCACTGGGTACTCTAAATACAACCTATTGTATTTGATGCTTTCGATCTATGAAACAAAAGGAAGATCAGTGGCGCCTGCGGTTCTTTTTTGCTGTGATTAGATTATGTCGCTGTATCTCCGTTCATTTACTTTAAGTGAAATGTATCGGAGTATCGTCGAGGCCTATTTTCGGTTCTGCTGCTCGTTATGCGGTGCTTTGGGGTGACTAAACTACAAACGTTGTAAAGGTTGCAGAATCGAGCACCTAGAATTGCGGTTAAAAGCAGTTTTGATGCACCTGCTATACCACTAATTCGCAGTTTGAATTGGCCAATTGTAGATGACATTATTAGAAGCGAAACAGCTGCAACAATGTACAATACGTTAAATTGCCTCGTCCCAGAGTACCTTTCCAACCTGTTCAAACAAAATTCGGCTGGAAATGTTAGAAAACTGAGAAATAGCGATACTGATCCTTCGATACCCTTACGAAAAACAAACCATGGACAGAGGGCTATTTCTTTTCGTGGCCTAGCTTTGGAATCAACTTAAACCCGATGCCAAACAGACACCTTCTCTTGCCACCTTTAAGGGAAGAATAAGTATGATGACCACTCCTATTTCGTGGTATCTATCTTCTTATTTGTAAATGTATTTTGCCACAGCCCCTGAAAGCAGTTCTCAAGGACTGACGGGGCTACCTAGCCTAAATAATTGGGTGCCTACCTAATAACCGGCATCAAAGTTATCTTTTCCAACCTCGTTCCCAGGGTGTTCTTACGTCATACGCTGATCACGAAGCCGAATGAACACCCTGGTAGCTGGTATACTTCAATCAAATGCGCCCAGAATGTGTCTGCATTAGCAGCCATTATGGATTTAACGGTTGGCTTGGCAACGCTAAGTGACGGAACATGGCCGTCGCTCTAGCGCTAATTCTGCAGAAGATAGATTGAGAAACAAAAACAAACACTTTCAGCACCTTATTTCAACCTTTTTGAAGGTATTTGAGCAATAATCAGGGGTTGGTAGGTATGTTTAATATGAAAATAAGCTCGGTTTGTTTGGATCGAAAATTTGCCTTAGTTGCAAATTCGAGAAACTTTCACCGCAGCTTCGAAAACGAAATGGCTCGTTACTCTCCGAATGTCGGAGATACGTAGCAAATTATGTTTGAAAAGGGTAAAGAATATGGTTTTACGTTGAATTTTGACATGCTGCGGCAGTTTATCCCACGCGAAACAGAGTTAACGCGCAAATAGTGAACAGCCAGTCAGATTGCCGAACGGCCTCTTATATCCCAGAATAGAGGTAGAGCAACGAACTCACTCTGGGGACGAGATTGTATCTTTTCCTCCATTATGTGACTAAAATAGTATCGATTGAAATCGGAGCATAGCGCATTATCGTACTGTTTGGTGAATGCTGATGCCTTTTTTGACCGAGGCAGAACCTCAACTGGCTTTCAGTAACTAATTATTTTGTTTTCAGAATCATTGTGGTGGTTATTATGATAAAACTGATGTTTTGGTGTTTATATCTTTGTTTGAAAAATCGGAGGCTAAGAAGAATGAGAGAGCAGCGAAATGTGCCTGATAATGCCACGGTAAGATTTACATCAGGTATTAAAAAATGTAGACTTCTCGAATTTGAATGAACATGTTAAAAGTTTCTCATGTCTGAAAATCTTAAGGAATATCTTAGTTCACCATGGAAATATTTTTTGTTTACATGAAGTTTCAGTTTCATATCATTTAGAATTCCACCTCTTATATACAATTTGACAATGCTAACTATGCAAATATGTAGTCAAAAGTTACTGGACAACGATATAAGCCAGTAGTACAGAAAGTAGAAATATTGATACAGAAAATCAATACAATATGTAAATGCAAGCAGAGAAACAAGATGATTTTTATGGAAGGAATTACTCTATCAATAGGCAAACTGATTGAGAGAAAACGCCATTTCCAGTGAAAATCGAGAATGAGTTATATAGAAGTACATCAACAAAACTGCGGTAATGATACTGCCATTGTTTCAAAGGATTCTTATAAATTTCTTGTAACAACAAAAAAACCCGGGAACAGAATTTCAATAAGGGAGCGGTCATTTTTGATCCTGGATACCAAGGTGAACAGACACCTTGAAATGATGAATCACTTGAGTGGTATGAAAATCGCCTGGGACATCCTGGTATCTTTCCATAGATCTATGTCGTGCACAAAGACTTCTGGATGGGGGTAACAGACCATTTTGCTGAAAGATGGTAGCGTGCGAAAACTGTTTCCATGTTCAAGATGGGGGTATGAAAATTTCTCTAATACACTACTTTAATTAACAGCCTCGTTTTGGCAATTTTTCAAGATTCTGTCACATGAAATTTTAGAGGCCAAATTAAGATTTAGCACTAAAACTTTAGTCTGACCACCAGTTTTCACCTTGCTAATGGTCGTCGTGTTAATTTTATGACGATTTAAAGTTTGAAAATCTGTAAGGGATTTGACCGTGAAAAATGACTCTGGTGTAAAGTTTCACCCCGAACGACTGTTCACGGTCAAATCCCTTATAAATCGTTGAACTTTACATTATTATAAAATCAATATCACAATTGCTAGCAGTTTAAAAACATGAAACAGGACTAAAGTTTGGGTGCTAAATCCG
The DNA here is from genome assembly GCA_964019985.1 of Aurelia sp. 4 Dawson et al 2005. Lineage (NCBI taxonomy): Eukaryota > Metazoa > Cnidaria > Scyphozoa > Semaeostomeae > Ulmaridae > Aurelia > Aurelia sp. 4 Dawson et al 2005. Next base: position 17,906,154 of record OZ026497.1, read on the forward strand.
AATCTGCGCTCAAAATTTTCATTTGATCAATCGGAAGAGATTTTGACAAAGTTCCAAAACGAGGCTGCTTGATTAAAGTGGTGTATTGTGCAAAATTATCCTCCGCCCTGGTACTCAGGGTTAAAAGTGACCGCTCCCTAAATATAACACCAAAATTTTGGAATCTACGTGAAAAATGGATCCAAAATACTTACGAATGACAAAATAATCAACGTAGTTGTACACAGTATTACACTGCAAAAAATTTTACCACATTATCAATGATTCAATTAATTCTAACGACTGTTTACAAATGAAGTTTACTGTACAACTACAGCAAGGTCACAAACGTCGCTTGAATACTGAAAATGATTTGTACGGAGCAAGTTGTACTTTTTCGTGTTCTTTCAAGACGATTTGGGTGAATTTATTCAAGGTTCTCGGTGCTATATAAGCGTCACGGCAAGGTCACATATTTAAAGGGCAAGTGACAAAAAATCTTTGCACCCGATTTTTATGGTTATTTTTAGAGACTGAGTTAAAATAAATATGCAGGCACCATTTTGCTTATTTGTGAACAAGTCTTGCGGCTTAAAAAATGAGCTGAAGATTGCTAATGTGGCGAAGCGAAAGGCAGAAATTTTTGAATTCACGCGCGACACTAAATCGAGGCTGTGACGTCAAAGTGAGAACCGCGAGGTCAGACCCGCACCGCATCGCATTCAGTGAAAGACAGTGTACTTCGCCTTCTGATGTACTTGGTACTTCTAGCTTTCATTTGGAATTGAAAGCGTCCACTTATCGTTTAGCGATGCCAAGAAGATGTGTTGCAGCGGACTGTAATCACCAGGACAGTCAACTTTTCAACTGGCCAGAACAAGCTTCTTTGGTGAAACAGTGGAATTCTTTTGTGAAGACCAAGAGGGACAAATGGAAGCAAACAAAAAATTCAGTTCTGTGTAGGAAGCATTTTAAAGATGAATGTTTCAGTAACCTTTCGCAGTTCAACTCCGGATTTGCTAAAAGGTAAGCCAGAATTTACGATTGCAATACTTCAGATGATGATGCACAAAGCTGTCAAAAGCATCATTGACAATATTATGCCTTTTAGGGGCAGTTGTTGACAAGGCACAATTTCCATTTCTCTATCAATTTCAACAGGAATGTTTTTACCTACGGCTTTTCCAGTGACGTTCTCAACCTGTTTTGCTTGACATCTTTGACAGTGATAGTGGCCTGTGGCTAATGTCTATCAAAAGTATTTCATTGCTCACAGAAAATGTACTTGTTGCCTAAACTACTCAAGTAAGCTGAAGTAAACTTTTGTTATGTAGCACTTCTCTTGAAGAAATCATATAATAGGGGTTGGAAGCAAGTAAATCCTTGCCATAGGCCTAACCTCACAAATCACCTTCTGAAGGGACATTTAACCATAAGGGGTGCCATGCCTGGATGCGGTACGCACAGTGGGCCTAAATTAGCTTTAAGTGACTTGAAGTCCTAACAAAGCCCACGCAAAACAAATTGAAAACAAAATTCTTGGTTTCTGTACGTGTAGTTATGAGATTTTCAATTTCTTTTCAGACTTCTACTGAACAGAAAAACTGCTGTGCCAACTATCCATTCTCAGAACGCATTAACACATGAGACATCAAGGTTAGCATTCAGTAAAAGAGAACGGGCACGTATACTGGAAGAAATATTAAAAGAAAAGTGTGAAGATAATATTCAAGATGCTGAACAAGATAATACTGAGAAAGACTTGGCAGTGGATACTGCCCATAGCAATAACATGATTTCAAGAGCTACACAGACTGACCAATTACAACTTCAAAAATCATTAAGTAAATTCACTCAGACAAAGAAATTTAAGCAAGATGCCTCCAAGAAAGACCAAAAGACAATTGGCTTACAAGCATCATTGGACTTCGTTCCTCCACCATCTTCTTTGCAAAACAAAAAAAGAAAATATGAATATTTAGAAAATCCAACACAGAACATGCAAGACATTGATGATGCCATGAGTGATGGTGATAGTGACAATGATGAATTTAGTGCCAATGAGGATTCAGACAGTGATTATGACCCAAATGATGATCTTGATTATTACTCAAGTGATGAAGATACACTGCCACAGTCTAGGAAAATGGAGCCCTTCCAAGACAGTTCAGATCCTCATAAAGAGCCTAAATACATTGTGTTTCACAACCAGCTGCTATTGTTGTTGTCAATATGCCATTTTTGTTTATCCACTGCTGTCACTGTCAGCTCTGTTTTGAAAGGTAGCATGTTAGTTGCTGTAATTAAGTGTTCACAGTGCAAATCTTTGTGGGAATGGTGCAGTCAACCAAAGATTAGGGGCTATGCTGCTGGTGATATATTACTGAGTGGAGCCATACTTTTCTCTGGTAATCTACCAAAGAAATCATTGAGGTTGTTCAAAAGTATAAGCATTGCTTGTCTTTCCAGAAGATCATTTTTTCGACACCAGGATAACCACATTCACCATGTTGTGACAAAACTCTGGAATGAACAGCAGCATGAGTTATTGCAAAATGTACAAGAAGATGGTTTATTAATTGGAGGGGATGGAAGATGTGATAGCATGGGACATTCTGCTAAGTATGGATCCTATGCAGCTGTTGACCTAGAGCGAAATAAGATTTTGCATGTAGAGCTTGTTCAAAGCAATGAAGTCAAATCTTCATATCATATGGAGCTGGAGGGTATACAACGAATAATCCAATTATTTGATAGATTTCAAGTGAAGGTTAGAGCACTTGTCACAGATCGTCACAGGCAGATTGCAGCATGGTTGAAGAAGAATTGGCAGGGAGTTAAACACTATTTTGATTGTTGGCATATTGCTAAATCCATTAAGAAGAAACTTAACTCATTGTCTAAAAGGAAAGGATTTGAACTTGTAGGTGATTGGACTAAGTCTCTTGTCAACCATTATTACTGGTCAGTTATGTCTACAGAGATAGATGACAAGGACCTAATTGAAGCAAAATGGAAATCTTTAATCAGGCATGTTCAGAACAAGCATGAAGGTCATGGACAGCCATATGCAAGGTGTTCACACCAGATATTATCACCAGAAACTATACGTGAAACAGTATGGTTTACTCCTGACTCTGAGCCCTGTGATGCATTGGAAAAGATTGTTTTGGATAAGACACTAATAAAGGATATTGCAAATAGCTCAGCATTCGGTCAGACATCCCAAGTTGAGGGATATCACAGTCTGGTAAATCAATTTGCCCCCAAAATGTACCATTTTTCATTTCTTGGCATGAAAAGCAGATTGCTTTTGGCTGCCATGCATTACAATGAAAATGCAGGAAGACACCAATGCCAAAATAAAAAAGGAAAGCCAGAGTTTACCATTGCATTTCCTAAGTACAAAAAAGGTGGTTACATTGTTAGAAAGATTCTAACTGAGTGCACTTACAACTATGTTGACAGACTATTCACTGCTTTGATATCCAGATTGATTTCACAGGAAGATGTTCCTGAGCAACAAGCCATAATTTCACCTCCCCCACTGTGCATCAACTTTGAGAAGCCAAACAAGAAGATTGCAATAGAGGAACACACAAGTAGATTTAACTGAGTTTCTGTACTGTTGAATTCTGAATTAGGCAGCTTTTCTCTGGCCACACAACAGTCTTAGATCTACTGACAACTAGTATCAGCCAAACATGAACAACCATTGGATGTCACTTTGAGGGGGTAATCTATTGCATATAACATTTACATCTGTTTGCAGTAAATACTGCCATCTAAATTTATGTGCATCAAAATCCTATTGCATTTCTTAAAAGAAATCAAATGTTTCCTATTTTATGGTATCTTGAAAATTTTCTCTCTTGAAATATATAAGCACTGACTTACCAATTTTTCAAAAGATGGGCACACAGTATTCCAAATTTAACTACCAACAGTAAAGAATTCATATCTAGAATTTATATCACAGGGAAAAGAATTGAAAATTGATTTGAAGGAAAGTTTGATGCTCAAAAACTTTTGTTGGCTGTCAGACATGAAACGTACTAAGATATTTACAGTACATCCAGACTTCTTTCTAGCCTCCAAGAAGTCATACAGTTAGTTAAGAAAACCAGATTTTTTGACCGTCTCAAGAACCAAGCCCATCATATTGATCCACTAAGCATTTTTTGCTTTAAGAAACATTGTTTGAAGAGAAACTTTGTACCCAGATGCCTGAGTTTTAAGAACCTTTAAGAAACCTTTTGCAGGCTGAATTTTGCTAAAGAATAGTATAACTTTGTTGAAGGTACTGTAATGATGCTTCATATTAGCATGATATACTAATGCAACCTAAAAAATACATCAACCATCATTAGAATGTCTTCAAAATACACAAGAATGCCAAATGATAAATATAGTATCTGTCAAAAATTTGAATTTAGTTATTCTTAAGAAACATTTAAGAAAGATTGCAGGCTTGAAATATGAAAATATTAAGAAACAGTCAGGCTAAACTCAAAACTTTCATGTTTCTTGTAGAGAAATGAGTACTGTTAATGTAGTTCTATAGCAAAACTCATCTTTAGGAGAGACAAGCAGTTTTTACTAATTGTGTGTAAACATTTTTAAGATATGAATTTAGAACTAAATGCAAATGCATGCTTCAATTTATGGCAACCCAGTTGTAATCAATTGACCAGATCTGGAATTGATGGTAAATGGTAACTAGCTTCAAATTGATGAAGGAACATGACTACAAACAAAACAAAATTTTTTGACATTTTTGATTTTGACACTGCATCCACTTTTGGCATTGTGCTCTGTGTGTAACAAAAAGTATACTCATGGTCTAAAGGTCAGGATATAAGAAACCAACAAATTCAAAATTTTCTTCATCTCCAGGTGGAGGGAAATGTGCTCTGATACAGCTGACCGCACAGGAGGGTATCACAACTCTAATTTCCTTTCCAACATATCCGTGAGTCCATCTTACATATTGTCTATATGCAATATGTCGATATTTTTTGTGGGTTGGTCCTTCATAAGCATTGTTATAATGTTGTTTGTAACCAAGCCAAGCAACTTGCAAAACAAATGGGTCAAGGCAGACACTTTGAAATCCTTTGTGATCTGTGATGCAATTAAAACAGTTCTCTCTCCTGAATAAATTTATGTTATCCGCAAGCTTTGCAGAAGTTTTTTCACATTCCTTGCAACACAAACACTCCACTGCTCTGTCCATCATTTGGCAATGCTCACAACTGCACCTATGGCAAAATATCAAATTTAAAGTTTGCCTGGTCTGTTTTGTTGTGGTCTTGGGGGAGGAAGTTTTGCAAAGCAAAACATTTTAGCAGTTCCCAGAATCTCTCTGACATGTGCATTTCAACCATTTAGTGGTGGATGATAGGCGTGAAAATCTATTAACATTACTGCTTTTGGTGGAAAATTTATAATCACAAAATGGTGAAATCAACATGATGAGCCAGCATTTCATCTGTTGCATGCATATTTACATCATTTTGCTTGAGTTGAGATCATTCAATACAGACAATTAAGATTCTGCAGCTACTGTACATTCAAATTGGGTGCCCCCCAGGTTGATTAGTAATTCTGGTACATTTAGTTCAAGGGGACGTCCCATTTTTCAGGTTATCATTTCACCGATTTTTTTGGAGTTGGTTATCAAAAGGTTGGCAGTTTTCTGGAACCAGTTGCCAAGAGCACATCTTACTGGTGCAGGTTGACAATTATGGAGCTGGTTATCTTTGTCTTCTTAGCGGCCGCATCCCCAAAAAGGAAAATGAAGTGCCCTTCCCCCCGGAATTAACCTGGAAATTCTAACTGGCTACTTGCTATACGTACCAATCTAAATTTCCCAAGCGGTCATCACCATCTTCACCATCGGCGTCATCAGCCATCTCTCTTTCAACAACTGCTCGCCTTGGCTCAAACATGTATGGCCGTATCTGAGGGCCATTTCCGTCATTAGACGTTGAATCCGAATCATATTCCGATTCTGAGTAGCTAGTGGAGGCAGTGTGAAACGAATCTTCGCTATCTGACGTTGCCATACCGAAAGAGTTCACAGCTTCACCCCCACTTCGCTTCCATCTGACACACGTTCTTCATACCTTCTCGGTGTGACGTCACCATAATCTGCGGGCGCACTTGATTGAAAACGAGGATGCCTTAACCGCCGACTTTTAAATCGACCAAATAGTCATTAAAAATGCTTTTTCTGAGAATTTTTTTTTCAGCTCTGTCATTGGTGGTCAAAAGTAGTTAGTTATGAAGTTAACAGAAAATTTCAAAAATTTATGTCACTTGCACTTTAAAGGGACACCTACCCCATATTTTCGTCGAAACGATGACTGTGACGTTTTTGAAAGCAGTTTCTTGCAGATTTTACCACTTTGTTCAAAATAAGATCGTTATTTTAAAACCTCGCTTTGCAACGTCTTACTGGCAACGTAGTTTCTCATCAAATAACAGTGAGCTCAAGCCCCCTTTCAGCTTGTTTTTGATAGCTTTGTACTGCTCTTTCCAATTAAGGCTTTCGTCGATGTTGATCCCTAGGTATTTTGTCTTGTCAACCCTTTTGATAACTTCATTATTGAGGACAAGATCTGGCAAATCATTACCTATCTTATTTAGTTGTCGCCTGTGGCCTATAACCATATATTCACTTTTACTGGCATTCAAACTAAGTTTATTAATCCTCATCCAATTCGATACATTTTCCAGCTCGTTTTTCAAATCTGTTAGAAGTTCATTCAGGTTTTCTGATGCGATATTCACACATGTATCATCAGCATACATATTTGGGATCGTGCTTTTTAGACAATTCTCAAAATCATTAATGTATAGTATGAAGAGTAAGGGTCCCAAACACGAGCCCTGCGGAATACCACACTCAATGCTGCTTTTGCTGGAAGTGGATCCGTCAAAATAACAGAACTGCTCCCTATTGGTCAGATAAGAAGTGAACCAGCTGTGGGAAGCACCTTCAGCACCATACTCTCGCAATTTCGACAATAGGATTTTATGGTCAACGGTATCGAATGCTTTCTTGAGATCAAGGAATATACTCAAGTTTATTTTCCCCTCATCAGAGTTCTTGAACCACGGGTCTATAACATTCAATAGACATGTCAGTGTACTGTGTAGTTTTTGGAACGCTGTAGTTTTTTAGCTCCTTAAGAAAGCTGAAAAACATCCTTCCGCAAAGGAAACTTGATCAAGTTTACAAAGCTCTCTTTGAAAGCCATCTTCGCTATGGCAACATTGTTTGGAGTACTCTTTCCAACACCAAACTATCCCAATTGCAACGATTACAGACAAGGGCAAAGAAGCTAATAGCGAATGCCAAGTATAAGGACGGATGGACTTGCAAATGGCTCTCTGTAAAGTCATTGATCTCCTTTGACCAAGGAGTCATGACATATAAAATCTTGCATGACCTCTGTCCCGAAAATCTTCGCCATAAGTTCACTGAAAGATCCATGATTTCAGAGTATAGAACCAGAAACCATGGAGATCTGCAAATTCCTAAAGTTAGGTTAGAATATGCAAAGCGAAGTTTCTACTTCTCTGGTGTCAAAAACTGGAATGATATCCCTGATAACATTCGAGAAAGAGACTCAATCGCTCGTTTTAGAACAGGTCTTAGAGATTATCTTTTGAACCTTTCACAGGACCCAAACACGACCCCTTGGTAGAGCAGCAATATTCCAATTTTTTCTTTTTTCTTTTCTCATATTATTTTATAGAAATATTGTTAATAGGATATTAATTTGCTGAAAGGATCTCGTGTGTTTTAAACAATGATAAAATGAAATGAAAATGAAAATGTGGCGACGTATTAGTCGCAAAACAATCGATAAATAAACTAAACCACCATCATTGATAACAAAAAAGTAAAATAAAAACAACACTGTTAAAAGTTCAACGTTTCGATAAAATCTTCATCAGGAATAACTTTTCAAGCGAGCAACCGAGTATTTATAGATATTTTACAAGATAAAAAGATCCAAGCTACATAAAAATAAGGGCTTAAAACTGAATTTTAAGTGGAAACAAAAGATTACCATACCCGGTGTGAATAAAACAGTAAGCTTAAAGAACAGTGCATGTCTTTGCTGCACCTCGAGAGAACAAACTTTTATTTTTTAGATTATTGTAACCTGTTTGGTCAATGTCCCCGGAGAGGCTTGAAACTCCAAGAAGAAAAAAAAAACAACAACAAGACCCATTGGGAAACCGCGCGGACCTCTCCGACCTCTTCGTCAGTAGTCTACTAACGACAGGGCACAACCCGATACGTTTAGTTCTTTTATTCTATGGCGTTAAAGTATATTTTGATAAGTATTATCGATCGTTTTGCAACGTAGATTCTCATATCTAGGTGTGACTGTGCGGCAGGGCCGCCGAGAGCGAGGCCAGGCCCCGAGAAGATAGGAATCAAATGATTTAGCCGATTTTTGCTCGTGGCCCATGGCCGGAAACCTTCAAAGCCTCATTTTCACGGACCAATCAGACGGCGAATCAGCGAGGAAGACAGAAGAAATGTGTGAAAATTTCTCTCAACTTTACCCATCTTCATAAAACGCAACTAGGACAAACAACTGCTGGAAATTTCCCGAATTTTTTTGAAGATATCTACTCACCAAATGTTTGGGAATCCAGATTTGGATACCGGCTGAAATACCTCACGGTTTGGTGGAGATATAGCGTTTTCCGATAGGCAACATCGGCCGAGGCTTGCCAAGCCTTGTTTACACCACTTCAAGTCAGGTAATAAAATCTCTTGAGAAAACCTCCTTTCAATTTCATTACTAATTTCGAACCATGGAAACTTATGCCATGAATGCAAAGAGTAGTATAATACAGAAATTTCTCAAGAGTATTGCCATATGACTTGAAATGTGTGAACTAACCGAAGAGAATTTCTACAGTTCGCATAGAAATCGAATGGGCATTGAATCTTGAACCAAAGAAACTGCGGTGTAAGGACAATAGCAAGAACAATTGGAAACGTAAATATTTGCCGGTCTGGCATCGTTCTTAAAACAATGACTATTGTTATTGCCATTGTCTCTAACCCAGAAAATCTATTGTTTAAGGTTGAGTGCCTCATCGGTTTTGGAAACGCCATAACTCCGAGAAACCATGAGATATTTAAACCGGCATCCAAATCTGGATACCCAAACATCTGGCGAATAGATTCCTTCAAAAAAATTCGGGAAATTTCAAGCAGCTTTTTGTCCTGGTTGCGTTTTATGAGGGTAGGTAAAGTTGAGAAAAATTTTCACACATTTCTTCTGTCCTTCTCGCTTATTCGCCGTCTGATTGGTCCGTGAAAATGAGGATTTGAAGGTTTCCGGCCATGGGCCACGAGCAAAAAACGGCTAAAACATTTGATTCCTATCTTGGCCCCGAGGCAACTAGTGGATGCGGGCCCCTTGCTTGACAGTGACACATGATAATTCAATTTTCAACTCAATTTCATTCGCAAAATACAAGTTGTTACAATGCAGATTAAATCTATAAAAATTCAGTGGTATCTTACGCGACCCAGGTAAAGCATTGCTTATCTAGCTTGGGCCGCTATTGAAAAATACGAATAGAAATAAGATGATAAAGTTGAAATAAGCACAAACGTATGATATCGTATAATGAGGTAAGATACAGAGCTACATGAAGCAAGAAGGTATCTAGATTTGTGAGAAAGGAGGTGGGTTGTATGATATTGATACTGAATTTGCACTCTTTTTAGTTAACATTTGTCAATGAAGCTATTCTTGAGTTTTTTAGCGAAGGTATAAGGGCTTTAGGTGTCTTTAATCTGAGAGGGAAGTTCATTCCACAAACATACTCCTTTATTGCCTATCATTTACCCCATATTTTGCTTACTCGAAACATTTTATAGTCGTTACTTTGAAAGGTTAGATATGTATGACTACTTTCATAAAAAACGCACCGGAGAATTTCGTGAAGATTGTGCAGCGGTGTACCTAGGGCAGATTAAGTGAAGACAGTATTCGCCCCCAGGAAACTTTTTGAGGCCACGCCCTTTACTTTAGCTAAGAATGCGTCTCCCAACATCATGCTCGCCATTGGTTATAAAGAAACGTACACAATTTTGTGACACTTATTGTATAAATCAAAGTGCAATGATAAATTTTTGAAGAATTATCCTTTACGGTGGCTTTGAAGGGGGGATTTCACTCCCAAAGCTCTCGTACTACTTGGGCAAAAATCCGTTTGTTTTAAAGAAAAATCAATCAAAAAGCCGTAAAAATCCTTTTGTTCTCCAGTGCTAAAATTCAAGTCTTGGGAACATTTCTCAGAAAAATTCTTAACTAACCAATGTCCCGCCATTTCTCTTCGGTTTTAAAGGAATCTTGAGGATTATCTTTCGACAAATGTTGGGGGAGGCAATTGCCCCCTCGTACCCTCCCTGTGGCGATGCTACTGAAATCGTGAATCTTTTCATGGAATTTGAGACTAATAGTGCAAAGCAATGTCGATCCTGATTGATTTCTAGCTTCAAAATAATGTAAGGCAAGAACATATATTTAAACTAATATCTTTCTGACAGAGCTTATTTATTCGAAAACATAGGTAATGGCAGGAGCAATAGTTCTTGCGTTCGTTCTCAATATGATTTAGCGAAATCTCTGGAATAGATAATGAGTCGAGGCCTGTGATGTTATTGCAAAGTGCAAAGGACAAGGACAAACGTCGTAGCATCTTGTAATATGATGAAAGATCTATTAGGTACCCAGGTGCTAGCAAAATCTTGGAACAACATTCCCTTGAAAATTAAACGATCTTCTTCAGTGATGAGGTTCGTCCACAACTAAAATTACACCTGTTCTCTTCGAATTATGAAGTTTAGAATTTTAGCTGTTTTTGCTTTTGCATCAATCAATCTCAAAATGTTTAAGATATTTCAAATTGACTGATTAGGCTTTTAACGAAGGCGGTGCTCTCTCCTCGATTAGTTTATCCATCAGGAAAGCTCCTCCTTTAAGGAAATTCTTCTCTATTCTAATTTCTAGTGTTCTATGTAATCTTGTTGTAATTTTGTCTTCTTCTGTGATATGTCATATTGTAAGATTTGTAGATTTCATTAGTTTAAATGATTTTTGTATGTAGTTGAATTTTCTAAAATGAAGCTACGCTGAACTAACGGGAAAAGTTCGATTTTACGGGCCCCTTGCGGGGCCCAGCTCGATGATATCATTGCAACATGCAATGGAAAAGCAAAGCTCCTCTTTCTACGGGCCCCGGGGCAGTTGCCCCGGCTACCCCCTCCTTCCGACGGTCCTGCTGTGCGGAATAAACTAAGCACTGAAATGAAAATATGCCCCTTCCACTGGCTACTTTCAGAAACATACTGAAACAATGTTTAAAAAATCAAAGGGTGTGAAAAGTTCTTGTACAGCATCAAACTTCCTCTTTTCTTACCAGAATATATTGTATATTGATTTTCGTTTATCTTTGTTATTGAATTGTATTTCTATTGAAGCTTAGGTTTTTAGACAGGGCACATGGTAAAACAGTTTTTTCTTTCATTACTGAATGTATTGCCCTTTATAGATAGTTAAAATTCAAAGATCAAACCAAAGCTACTTAGAGGAAAAAACGAAGCATTCATGCCACAAATGATTACCAGGATATAGATGGTTTTTTGGTAGTTACTTTATCGTGGTTTTGGTGAAGTCACCCAGCAAACTGCAGAAAGCAATGGGCATCAAAGAAAAATTTCTTCTAGCAAAGAAAATTTCTTCCAAAATATACAAAAGAGTAAGATGACATACAAGTCTTCTACTGAGGCCCTTCATCATCTCTCCCAACCTGTTTCTTCTTATAAATTGTATTTTGTACTGAAACAACTACAGTACCATCCTATTTTCTTTTCTTTCATTTATTGTTGTTGCACGAGCACTTCTTAGGAGACCATTATGGAAAAAAGGTCAGCTTGACCCTTTAATGCTATCCCTGCCGCTGTAATTAGGGGTGTTTTCCTGTTACGTTTTTAGCCATAAAGTTTATATTATTTTGTATTGTATCTATTTTCATATGTATTATAATAACTTGCAATTTTCATTTCAATTATGGCATGAAGATACATACATACATACATACGTGCCTAAGAGCTTACAGATTTGTTTACATTCTGGCGACGGAGCCCCAATACTTAATCTAAGGGAAAAAGCTTTCGCCTTTACGTGTTTTTGGAAGAACTTCGCACAAGTTTGTTCCGTGAACCTTCTTTAAATGTGAGGAGATCCATGAAAGTTTGTTCTTGCGGAATTTCCTAAGATACACTATGTACTAAGATTCCTATTCTTATTGTTATGTTTCATGTCTCAATGAAATGCAAGAAAATTCAAGATTGTCTTCTTTAATAACAGTGCTTTCAAATTATTACATGTTACACTCGCCAGTAACGACCCCGCCAGACATTGAAAGTACAGCGGGGAAATTATCAAATCATACATTTTCAGCGGAGATTGAAAATATGATGACGGGGAAATAAAACTTTTCGGCTAGTATCCGTGATGGAACTTCTATAATTTTTGACGGAAAAACAAAAATTTCAACGGGGAAGCGACGGACACAAGGCGAAGAGAGTGCTCTAAACTCAAATTTGACAGGGAAACACATATTCCTGACGGGTTGTCCTTTTACCTTAGCGGGGCAGGATCCAGCGGGGTCGTTACGTGGAGGGGGGAGTGTCATATTGGACATATTAGACACTAGACGTATTACCTGGAGTCCCTTGTTTCCCTGTGCTCAAGGGCCGAGATACAGGGGGGTCCAGGGGGGCCATAGCACCCTCAAAAATTTTCGGTAGTTGCTGCAGTAAATCTTTATTATTTCATTATTTTGGTATATCAGAATATCAGATAGGTATTCCACGTTCTCGTATATATCTCGTTCAATATCTACCTTTCATTAGTATAGGAAGCCCTTTGGAGATATTCACAAGCTAACAAACTTGTCTCGCACCAGCAAAATGATGCTGTTAACTCTACAATAATCTTTGGGTAAATCATTTTTTTTTTTGGATTTTAGGAATATGTACATCTCAACGTAGATTTGCCTGTAACGCCGATCTGTATTGGGGAACAAAGATTAGCATCCCCAAGGCCCCCTTCAAGGTTTTTACTCGCTTCGCTCCTCACCCGGTTTGCCCATGGCCCCCTCAAGTAAAACGTTGTATCTCGGTCCTTGCCTGTGCTTCTTTGACTTGATGATGACGCCTCAGTCAACAGAGACTCATAAAATTACTTTGAAAAAAACCTGACCTTATTTAGGCCCAAAATCTGAGCTTCTTAGAGTACCAATCAGATTGTCAGATTTATGAATTACTATGGATAAGGGAAATGCGATAGAATTTTTTTTATTCAATTGAAGAACTGATAACATTCTCACGGGATTCAAGTTTCGGAGTCGTAATTCCATCATAATTCCCATAATTCCCTTGATGAAAGCAAAAAATAGGGTCAGCTTTTTCACTTTTTTATTGTGAGTCCCTGTTAAGCAAGGTTTACCGCAGGGATAAAAGGGATTCATCATCATTATCCTAATGAGACACCACAAAATTTGGTAAGAAAATAGATTCGCGACAGCTTATTCCCGCGAAATTTCCCATTTTGACCAATTCGCGAAAGTTGATTATGAAAAGTTCTCGTTTTATCCAACTCACTGAACTTTCTTCCAGCGAAATTTTCTTCCGTTAAAGTATCACGTTTATTCTGTTGCAGGCAGCAGATCCAACATGTTATGAAGAAGTGCCAGCAGTCCCACAACCAGCTTATGTATTTACTGGCTTAACATTACCATTACCAAACACAGCTTTAACAGAGTCATTACCGGAATATCAAGCTGATGATCCTTTTAAGACTGATATGCCCCCACCATCATACATTGACACTTGTACTTCAGGGATTACTTCACCGCATGAACTAGAATCATTTGCTGAAATTGATGCTTCTGATACGACAAGACTTATTTCAGAAGATGATGGATCAGATGATGGTAATGGTTAGATAGCTGTTAATTTCACTAGTCATAATGAGAAATCGCACGACTGCGTCATCAGGATGTCTCGTTATGGAATCTCTGGTGTGCATGGCTGGCATGTTGCTAGTCTAGGTGGTTGCGATCATCCTAGCGAGTGAGAGATAGGCTAGCTCGAGCCATTCAGGCAAAGCAAGCGTTGATTGAGTTGCCAAGTGCCAACTCAGAGGTTAGAGGTAAAGGTTTAGAGGTAAGGAAAAGGCACATGACATTGTCAATAGAATTTCTGGAAGGTTTAAAAAGAGTAAAGAGACCAGGAGTGTTTCCCATCGCTTGTTTTAGTTTTCTGAATTTCCTGCATTTAGTTCTTCTGGGAGCTGTGCATTGCAAGTCGTTGACTTTGCGCAAAGCGTACTGGTCTCTGTACTCCCTTTAAAGTCTGTTTCAAGTCAAGTATCACTTGAGATTTGTAACAAATTAATCGTTGTAACAGCCTTCGTTGTAATCGTTGTAACATGACCGTATGGTGTTTATAAAAGGAGCAAAGAGAAATTCTTTGAATTTTGCGAACATTGATGCTTTCTTTTGTCTTTCTTCGAAGTATGATTCCGCAGTTTTCTGCGAGATAAACTATTGCTTTTAATTTCAAAGAATCTACGGCTAAAACTTTGCAAATGATAAAAGCAACCCTGTCGAGAAGATCGAGATATACCGGGTGAGTAAAAAAGGCTTATGCACCCTTAGTACATAAGCAATGATATTTTGCAATACCTGACTGAATAGCTAACATGTTCAATTATTTTTAGAAATTTTCCTGACTAAGATCCGTCACTCCCTTCAGATTCTGTAAGCGCTTTTCTGGAAAAAATCCCGTCGAGAAACCTTAAAAAACGTGCTAAGATTACAAGCAAATTTCCATAATGTGTTTACCTCACAGCGATGACTTTCAGCACGCTTTAGCACGTGCTTCCCTCGTGTCGGGTTCAAAAGTCTTCCCCCTAGTATGAATATCATTTTCAGGGGGATTCCATTCTTCCATGAGGACAAAATACATGAACACATCTAAGAGTAATTATTGCTAGGAAGGAGAACAAAGGGAAATCTTGCTGGGTGTTTTCACTCGTCTTTGCAGGTTGTCGAAAGGGTCTTTCTGCTGAAAATCTCATCTTTATACGGAAGGAATGACCGATTAAAGTCAGGTAAATTACTTAACCTAATTGGACATATCGATAATAAGACAAGGTAGTTTTTAGCGTCATTACTATGATATTCAGGGAGGACAATGCCTTCAAACATTGGAAGTTTTTTTCGACTCACCCGTTAGTTACGTAATGTTTTGATAACCTTTCCAATCAGTAGTATTTCAGCCCCTTGAGATTTTCTTGCTAAATTGTAGATAGTCCAATCTAAAAGAGTTAGTTGCAGATAAAATGAAATAGTTGTTTTAAGCAGTTCCAGCAGTGGGACTCGTATTAGAAACTGTTAGCATAGTAGTCAGTGAAGGAAGACACGTCGTTTCATATAATATAAATAAGGTGGTGAAGAAAAGTTTGTTTTGACTTGATGATGATGGGAAAGTGATCGGTGCTCTTTCCCCTTCTAGGTGTAAATATTATTCAATGGCGATTAGGTTATTGGAAACCATTAGCTATTTTCGAACCACCTGCACTACTGGTGAGTCAAGAAAAGTTTACACATTTGATGAGCTATGGAATGAAAAGTATGTGACCGATATATTCAAAACTAGAATGGTAATCTATCAGTCAAAGGCTAACTTAGATGAGAAAATTTTGTGTGGCAAAATCGCACATCTGTAAGACCCAAGAATGAGAAAAATGACTGTGAGGGGTTTATATGGGAATCGATGGTCCATGATTTATGTGGCATTGAAGTTTACATTTCCTTTTTCAGAAACAGAATTTTAATTTCAATAGCAAGTCAATTATGTACCAGAGTGGAATTTGAAATCCTTGTTCCCAAACATGCTTCTGCCAGTATTTTTCTATTTTCTGGGTGTAAGTGATCAGTGATTTTACGAAACAACATTGTCTCATCTAAGTTAGCCTTCGGCTAAGAGATTAAACTTTTAATTTGAATATTAGCCTCATCAATTTCATTTACAGCCCACCAAACGCGTAAGCTGTTTTTGGCTCTTCCGGTAGTTTTTGACTATCGGAAAATATTTTGAGACGATTATTATGTATAAGATGCAAATCAAAAAGAGGAGAATGAATGCTAATTCTGAAAACACTTGAAAATAGAATCTTGTACAGAAAATATTACAATATCCATTGATAAATTCAACAATATTTTGCTGTAAATCCACACAGCCTCAAAGAATCGTGCTGTATGCTGAATCATGTACCATTTGTCACTAGAAATATAAACGTGACGCTTCTCGTAATAATATTTCTTATCAACCCTACGCCCGTTGCAAAATGTTCAAAGTCAGATTTCTAAACATTTCTTGGCAAGATTTCCATGTCTTTCTAAACATTTGAACGTAAACAGCATGGCTTTTAAATATGATCTTGTCAAGTCTTCCTTTGCTATCAAATTTTGTCGGATAATCTTGTTTCTTCTCGCTCAAAAACTACTTCTCTCTTTCAAAAACCCTACAGTCATATCATCTCGGTAATTTAATGGTTCAAGATTGACTAAAAGATTTTCCTTCGCTGGGAATTAAGTTAGCCTAAGAACACTACCTTTTTGCCCAGCTTTCGGCAAAATTCCAGTCTCTTCTATAATTTTGAGAATCGCATTAGGGAAATAGTTTTAATTTTGTGGGTGAATTTTCACTCATGGTTCCTCCCCTCTCCCCACTGCTCGCGCCCAATGTCTCTCATGCTTCCGGATGGTCTATTTTGTTCGCATTTCTTTAGAGAAACCACACCATGACTCTTTTTCAAGCCTGCCATATTGCCATAGTCACCCAGGGATTGCCATAGGGAATACTGCAGTTTCAAACTGCCTGAAAATCAAATTTGGCCCAAACGGAAACCGTAGATCCACAGTGTAGTACTGATAGGTGGAACAGTTCACCAGAAGTTGAACTTTTCTGTAAGTTCTGTTACAAATACCTCAGTTTTTGGTTTATCATTTCTACGAAGACCAAATTTGATTTTGAGACTTTCTGAAGTGTGATCCTGCCCAATAAGGGCAGACTTTGCAATACAATAAATAGCATCAGTTGCTGGTTACTGACACCTAAATGCAAAGCGATTAGCGACTGCAGACAACTGAAATTCTGTCAACGAGTAAATAAAAAAAAAAACACTGCTGCAAAGTTGCCCCTAACCAGTAGGGCAAACTGTTGCCTTGTGCCCTCGAAAGGTGGATTTTAAGAGAAGCTTTGTTTTTAAAAGGAAAGAAGAAGGGAGATAGAAAGTTCTGTTGATTATTGGATTCAGAAGCCTAGCAGAAGGAATTGTAATTCTCGCGTATTTAGGATTTAAATGAAACAGTTACCACGCAGCTCCTGAATCAAATAAACAAATTCTGCGAGAGAGAACTTTAGATTGAATAGATTCACCCTTCTTCTTTTGTTATAAGCACAAAACCCCTAAAAACCACCTTCCTTGTGCATTGCCCTACTGATTCCGTGTTGCTGATTGAGAGAATCTCTTTTGTCAGCTGTCGCTAATCACTTTGAAATGAGGTATCGTCGCATCCTTACAGTCAAAGCGAAAGAAGCGTGCCACCTACAATCTTGGTCAAAATGCTTCGGGTAAGTGACAAAATTGCACTACTTCGGTCTTTGATTACGTGCCCCCCCCCCGTTTCTATATTGCTCGAATCAAGCACCATTCGACCATCTCAGCAATAAATTTGGGGGTAAGGGCATCAGAAGGTGCTAAAAGTATGTTTTCGCCTTGATATTTTAGGAAACATTACGAAAACACGGAAATTTGCCTGTGCCCCAGCTAATTTTGACCTGGATTGTATGTTTTCAATATTCAAAATAGAACCGTATCTCCATCGAACTTTGTTTCTTCGCATTACTAAAAGAATAATCGTATAATAGGAAGAATAAAAGAATATCCTAGAATAATCTTATTCATTGTAGTTTCCAGGGGAAAGAACTTCCATTGTAAACTCCGCTCAACGGAGGCAATATTGGAATAGAACGGAAGGAAACAATAAAGCAATGTATGAATACTCATCCAATCATGAAAATCTATTTCGAAGCGAATCAATGATATTCGAATTTACATGGTACGCTTCTTTCGCTTTGACTGTAAATCAGTTGAAATATGAAATATGCCTAAAGCCCAATTTCCAGTCGGTGGAATTTTCCGAGGAGGCCCCCCCCCATATTTGTACGTGAAGCGTTATTAGGCTAATTTAGGCGCGTGATTTCGTGATTTTGTTATTTTCGACCGTGAATTCGTGATCGAGGACTCCGTCGTGCAACGTGATTTGCAAAAAATTTGGTCGTTATTTCGTGAAATGGACATTTAAAGCACGTGATTGCGCCGTGAACTCTTACAAAAAAATGCCGTTTTCCGACGTTGTGAAGGATGTAGTCTCAAAAATTTTCCGGGGGCAAGCCCCCGGACCCCCAGTTCACTGGTTGACTTGCAGCCTTAGCTGCAAAACTTTTAAAATGCATGATAAAAACAATCTGCGCACCCTGGTGTGTTGGAGCTGGAGCATTCTTAAAATTCCTGCAACGTGATCGTGAAAATTCTATTTTGTAGTCCGTGATGGTGTGAAAAATGCAAAATCAGCACGTGAATCCGTTATCCAGGGGTACTATGGGGGGGTCTCTCCGAGCGGGCGGAGTTTTAGACAATAAAAAGTTGCTCAGCCGTAACTATCTATTTAATTTCAGAGCGACATTTTTTCCCCCGAACAATAGAATTTCCGCCCGCTCGGAAATTTGCACTGACTGGAAATCAGCTATTATTTTTGAAAGTATCGAAGATTTCAGAAAAGTCTAATTGTAGAATTAAAGCGAGCCAGCCTAAGTTTTTCAAGTCGTTCAGTTCAAACGAATAGAACATAGATTTTTAGACTGACGTTTGCAAGGTTTTGGACCCAGACCTGTTGCTATAACCTATTCTAATCATAGTGAGAGTTTGAAATTAAAGACCTTCCACTGAGCCCTGTGATTCATATTGAATTTCGATTCACATTGATTAGCGTCAAATAATTTAGGATGTAATCATTATGAAAGATATGTATAGCTTGTTAATATTGAATTCATATTTGTTATGTTAACGTTTTGTGACTTGTTCATGTCAATATGTAGTGAGATGCATTATTATAGGAAATGGAATGGTGAGCCTGTTTCGTTTTCCTTATCTTAAGTTGCGGTCACCAACAGCCAAGATTTCGTGATGTCTCGTTCCATTCGTCAGTGTCATTACCCCTAAATGGGGCCAATAATATTCATAGTATCGTGAATATTTTTCTGCACAGACCTGTAGGAATTGGCAAAGATGCTCCCAAGACATCTGATTTAGTTTTAGTATTTTTTGCCCAGAGTCAGATTTGGTCAGATCTTTGTTGTCACTATCAACGACGAATTCTGATGGTTATCACTATTTTCGTGCCCCAGTGCCATAATAGCAAATATTCGTAAAATGCAAAATGTGTTTAAGATCGGCCTTCGCGTTGACGATATATACCGAGTGTCCCTGAAAATTATACAGATTTGGTCGGCCCTAGCGATAAGAATATAGCGTGAATCAATCCGAAATAAGTTTCAAAAGATACCTCAACAGCTAACTTGAACATAGATACCTCGTTTGTTGCTACTGTTGCGTTGAGAGTGAGGATATTAATCTTCAAAAGGGCAGATTTGCCTCCATCTGTAAACCAATGTCTTGACGTTTTGGCGTAAGCAGATCCTTGAAACACAGTGAATAAAATCAACAAAATTTGAAGCATGAGGGGAAAACTAACGTCGGCATAGGAGATGTGTTTTGCAAAATAAAATCTATGTAACACTTATCGTCAAGGGAGCTTTTCTCCTCGTGCTTCAAATTTTGTTGACTTTATTCACCGTGCTTCAAGAATCTACTTAGGCCAAAGCGTCAAGGCTCTAGTTTAAGCCCAATTTCCAGTAAGCGGAATATTCCGAGCGGGCGGAATTTTTGACAATAAAAAGTTGCTCAGCCGTAACTATCTATTCAATGTCAGAGCGACATTTTCTCCCGTGAACAATGAGATTTCCGTCCGCGCGGAAAATTCCATTGACTGGAGATCAGCCTTTAGAGATGGAGGCAAATTTACCCTTTTGAAGATTAATATATTCACTCTCAACGCACCGATATCAACAAATTATTATCAATTTCTTTACAGTTGGATAAAGTAAAATAGCTAAAAACAGTTAGCTAATTAATTCCAACTTAAAGGAGCTATCTACTTTCAAGTTAGCTATCGAGGCATGCTTCAAAACAAATTTTGGATTGATTCACGCTATATTCTGAATCGCCACAAATCTGTATACTTTCTTTGGGACACACGGTAGTAATCCTAATTTGTATCTTTTCATCGATGCCGCAAACATTAGACCAGAAAGCTAATGTAAACAAAACTTGGAAACAAGGAAAACTTATTTCCACTCACGACTCCGACTTGAAAAATGTTTCTTTATGACGAAACTATGAAATAGTTTGAAGTCAAATTTTCATTTTGTTGGTATATTAATTCCATGATTCCTAAAGAGTGAAATGGAAATGGGTTGATAGAGTTAGGACGAGAAAGATACGATACGCGAAAGATATTTGATTATGGTAGCTAGATTCGATAATTTTGATAGGATCGTTTTGCCCCTGGCATACATATCGATGCCTCATAATTCTGTAATCTCATTGTTGTTCCCCGGGAGGAACCAAAATGATTATCCTTGTGGTCCTTGACACAAATGCAATACCTTAAAAGCTCTATTAAGCCCCCGGGGGCTTATTTAATTACGGACCTTCCATGGGGTTTAAAAGAGAGGGGGCTTATTAGAGAGGGGGGCTTATTCACAAAATCAAATGACAAGGATATCTTTGATAGCTTTTCAGTTCTTTTATCCCATATTTTGCGGAATCAACATACAATTTTACGGCTCAATTACATAAATTTGACACAGTTTTTATCCACCATACTAAAATTAACATGCAAGGTTGTGTAGCTAAATGAATGAGATATATGTGGTAAATTCTAGAATCTGTATAAGCGGGGGAGGGGCCTTATTTCAGATTTTGACTCAGAGTGGAGGAGCGTATTAGAGAGAGGGGCTTAACAGAGAGGGAAGCTTAATAGAGCTTTTACGGAATGTTGCAAAAAATTATGCCACGTTTGTGTGGCTACTACGGATGAGTTGTCACTTCAATTATCCCGCTTTTCTACAAAGATACCTAGAAAAGGGTTCAACGTAGAATTTGTGACCTTGTTTTTTGAGTCAATCTGACACGAAGTTCCTTAAAGGCAAAATAAGTAGTTGCTTCTAAAATGGCACTTTTGTTGTCCTCCAGCAATGTCCAAATCAAGCAGGGTCGTAAAATCTGAGTTTAGAGCTCATCAATACAATGAGCGAAAAACAAAAGATTTTGAAACCAAGGCTCCTCCGCAAGAACTTTTTAAACACTTATCCTTTTTGGGGCTCCCCAGTAGTCAAGAAAATAGTCAATTAAATCTCCTGAATATTTGAATATTTCCTTTGAGAAAACCAAAGCATGGTGAACCCATATTTAAACGATACATCTTAGATTACCCTACGTGTTCATAATTCTTAGGGTATGTTCATTTGGACCAACACAGCAACTGCACCCCGAGGGGGGAGGGAGTTATTCAATGTGACGATGTGTAGATCTGCATCCATTTTTGTGACTGGTTTTCCAAATATTTCGAGCCCACATGCATGAACATCGCCGACAATGTAACACAGGTGTGTGAATTTTGTTCCGTGGAAGGCAAAACGTCTTTTCAAATTTTTTTTCTTGAATGGCTAGAAACAATTCCAGTGGTGACCCCAGTGGAAGGCTAGAGGGGGCTACAGCCCCCCTCCCGTCGGAAGCATCTAGCCCCTAGCCGGAGGAAGTTTTGGGTTCTCAACGAAGAAAATTTGGCAAAATTACGTACGAAAAGTGCACTTTTTAGCCATCTTACCAGATTTACCAGAGGCTGGCTCCTTTGAAAACTTGTGTCGTCAAGCAAACGTTCTCTTCAATATTACCGGGTTGGTTCACAAAAAGCGAAGCAACACGGAAAAATTGTGTTGGTCCATCAGAATGCACATTTAGTTGCAAAAATAAAATACATTCTAAACATTAACTTATGTGCGGTGATTTCCTATTTATAAATGTATTGTCTCTTAGCCTTTTTTTCCATTTTCTTCATGTGTTTTTCGTCCATTTCTGGTGGTGGAGCAGTAAACCAAGGGCCAAGAAAATTAATCCACAGTAAATAGAATGCATATCCAGGTATCTACAAGTAAGAGCACATTAATGTTTAAATGCTGATTCACGCTACTGGACCAGTTAGAAAAAGGTTTGACGCGTTAAAAATCTGCAAAATTTACTGAGTCAGAAAATATAACTACTCCAGTGGTCCAACTACAACACATGATTCTTTAGAGATCTTCAGATTCCGAGGTACAATCTGGAGTATAGCAAAAAAGGATTTTCCTGTTCAGCTCTTAATACTTAAAATGAAAACCCTATAAGTATCAGAGAGCTACCCAACTTGCGCCAATTAAAAAAATAATTTGATAAGCTGAAAGCCAATTAAAATATGACTCCCTGGGCGATCAGCAATGCCAATAGCATTTAGTATTTTCCTTTTGTATGTAATGTTAATTACAAAAAAACTCTATTTCGTAGTGACAGATACAGCTGAATGGATTTTCAAACAATTCAAAACAACATTCAGCTAGTCTGCACTTTAACGGCCCAGCTTTCAAAACCGGCACGCTAGGTGTCATGGTGTAGGGGTTGGGGTTAAGGTTGGGTTTGGAACAGGGGTATTAGGGTAAGTTAGGGTAAGTTAGGGTAAGGTAGGGTTAGGTTAAGGTTAATTCCTGAGATATATGACACAAAGCTGGTCCGCTAAATGCAGTTGTCCCCAACATTCTTTGAAATGAAAATGAACAGGGTGAAAATCGTAGAGGAGAATCTGTAGGACGAATATGTGAAATTCTATAATAAATCAATTGATAATTATGTGGCTCTGGTGAACAGGGTAATGATTTTCTAATTCCATCATCTTCTTGAAGCTTCAAATTTTAGATTCTCGTAACTTTAAGTGTATAATTTCTTTCTGAATCAGGATTTAGCCAACAGTACCATTTCTCGATTGCCCAAAAAACATTGATTACATATCATGTAGATTTTCTACTTTTTGATGCTTAGCATTGACAAAAGAAAACAATTACATTGCAACAGTTTCTCCATCAACAAAAAGCAACAGTTAACCCCAAAATCATTCATACCCATGCCAACTCCAGAGTGTTTTGAACTGCCCTATCTGGGGACTGCTACCCAAGAGATTACATTCCTTTGAAATATCTGTTATAGTGACAGAACTTTCCTCAAAAGTTGTTCTATCAAAGTGTGGATGAAAAAGGTCATCATTAGCACCTTTTTGCATGTTAAATGATCAATAATTAGAGTTTTAACTAAGAACTGTCCATGAGTTGAGAGCAAAGACTACAGTATACACGGTATGTCAAAAAAGGGTGCTAGTGGAAAAAATGGAACTTCTCTGGAATGAAAGGTCTGGCATAAATGAACCTCACTCCACTGCTTTTATTTGATATACAGTTTTTACAAAATAATATAAAATGCTTTACAAAATATGTTTCTAGGGAAATTGTAGGAAAGAAGCATTTTAAACAGATCTTAAAATGAGGTAGTGCTACGACATTGGTCTAATTGTATCATTTGATATCAGTTGCACCTCTTGTCCTTTCATGTTGCATTTATTAAGTCACCAGAGAGCTGGAAAGCAGGCAATAAGTAAATAGCTATAGAACAGCTCTTTCTGAGGAAGTCACTAGCGGAGGTTCAGATGTTTTGCCTCGATGATTTGGTGCCGGCTTCAAATGTTTGGCAGCGTTGCGGATAAAGTAATTGCACAAAGTTTTCATTCTTGAAAATTTTTGTCAATAACAGGATCAATTTTCTCTATCGCGTGTCACAAAAAAATGGTGCCCTGTTTGTGTGACTGCCGTGGAGGAGCTGCAGATTCAGTTATCTCGATTTCACACAGTTGCAACGGTCAAGGTTTAACTGAGAGTATGAGACCTTATTTGAGTCAATCTGACTCGTGGTTGGTGATTCATGGCAGAGAAAAGGCAAAATCAGTGGTTGTTTCAAAAACAGCACGTCTATTATTCTCCAGTAATGTCAAAATAAAGTAATTTTTCAAAGAAAGGGTTCTAGTGTCGCATTAAAATTTTTGCTAAATCTTTTAAAGGGTTAGCAGTCATAAGAGAGCACTTTCCTTAAAAGCATGAAGTGAAACTTTTAATGCAACGCCTGAATCCTTTCTTTGAAAACTTATCTTGACATTGCCGGAGAACAACTGAAGTTCTATTTTGAAGTGAACACTGATTTTGCCTTTTCTCTGCCATAAATCAGCAACCACTTGTCAGATTGATACATACAGTACAAGGTCCCAAACTCAAGTTCAAGCCTGACCTAAGCATCTGTGTAAAAACAGAGATGATTTAATCTACAGCTCCTCCACAGCAGCCAAATGAAAGGGGGCACCATTTTTGGGGCCCTATATGTAAGTACAGTAAAAGACTTATAAATGGTACTATGCAAGCTTATTGCATTGATCACAAAATAAAAAAGCAAAACAATACTTGTAATGTAAGGTTCTTTACTTCCAACAAACATAAAGTACAATCAATACTATATCAAAAAAGTGCTTCTTAATGTGACATATGCATGCTTGTCAAATTTCCTCCTTACATTCCTTAGAGACATGCTTCGCAAAGCCTAGACATCAAATGAAAGCAGTGGAGTCTGGCTTCTAGAAAATCACTATTCAATGCATGTAAGACCTTTCACGCAAGGGAAAATAATTTTTCCGACCAGTAGCATGTTTTTGGTGCAACCCTCTACTACAACATACACTCAAGCTGAAACTTACCAGAAGCCATAAAACCAGGAAATATCCTGACGCAAGGCTAAGAGCTTGGATTATTGTTGTTAGTAAAATGATATCTTTGGCATGTTCTGCCATTCCAGATTGCACATTGAGATCAATGCTTTTACTTGCCATACTACTCATGAATTGATAAGATCCCAGATGCACCAGTGCAAATGCAATTAACATTATCTGGTATGAGATAAACAGAACTGAATTTAGAATTGAGTTAAAATAATATACTGTATGATAGTTATGTCTACCGAGTGAAAGAATTTGGTGAGTTGATTAGTGCAATAAGGTTTTGTGTCTGACTTTACAAAGATGTTCTATCCTGCATTATTTAAGTCTGAATGAAGTGTTAATGGCAGTCTGTCACATATCTGATTGGCCTCAACAAGTCAGAGCTCAACAGAACAGATTTCTTTGTGAACCTGTGTATTTGAAACAAAGGAGGGCTAATCGTCTTGACTTCCTACAGTCATAGTAAGTCAGAGGATTAGCAACCATTCAAATTTCCTTTTCTCTGTATTGTCATGATCACCCAATCAAATGCATAATGGACCACCTTTAATGCTCCTATAAGTAAAGCGAAGGTGAAGGTGTGGTCTTCAGCCTCAAGCGCTGATTGAGTCTGTGAAACCTTTTCATGACGCTCACAAAGGTGCTGGTAGGATTTGAACCCCATCCGCCAGACTGTTCTGGCTGCAAAGTCAGTGGATTACAACATGGTGCCACAACATCTTCGAAGCCTACCTTAGATATACAGTGCACTAGCAACGAATATCATAAAATTTGTTATATACTATGATACCAGAGTTAAAGGGCAACCCTGTGGCAATCTTGCCACATCCTGTTAAATTCTTTCCACATTTCGACATCACAACGGCTGTCAATTCATTAAACATTTTTGATAGGTGGTAAGGTCAAATGACACTGCCATTTTCCAATTTGAGTACATGGCAAGTAGGATGAAATGGATTCAAGGAGAGGCAAGAATGCTTCCATCACAACTCTAGTATGACCATTTTTAATGAAATAATAGAGCTGTTTGATCAGCTTGTAATACTGCTTTTAATTTTGCAAAGGAAAGATAAAAGATGTAGACAAAAGTGTGACACATTATTCAAAACTATTCACAACAGGATAATCTTTCATATTATCATGAATAGTACCAAATCAACACCAGCATTGTCTTTCATTTATTTGGCTTAAGGCTGTATATAGCACAGGGACAAAAGGCAAATGCCTCCTGAAGCTTCTCCAAATTTGATATGAAAGGTGGCCACTTTTGAGAAATTTTCCTCCATCAGCTCTTTAAGAATTTTGAGCTGTGTGGCCATGTTTTCACCTTTTTATGACAACATTTGTGAGCAGTGAATATGGTAATGTAACTGGTATGGTAGTAGGTGGATGCTATCAAAGACCACTGGCAAATGTAAATACAGTAGAACTTACATAATGAGCCCAGTAGACTGTGCTTCCCATTACTATAAATCTGATTACCAAGTAAACTATCTGAAAAGAAATACAGTATAATAAGTCAAACACAGAAACAAAATTTGCTTGATTGGCAAAATGTAACAAAGCATTACAAATAATGCAAACAGTATGCATTCAGTCATCAGCATAATCGAGTAACCAAAATCAATGGCTAAGCTTTAATGACCTCCAATAAAACATCTCCATTACCTTAATTCATATGCCAATATACAATACTCACTTCCACATTTCCTTTACCACCATTTATCTCTTAGATCTTGCCACTAAACCAGTGGCGTGGCCACGGGGTGGTATGGGGGGGGGCAATTGCCGCCCCCCTTTTTCCAAAAGGTGGTCCTCGAGATTCCTTCAAAATCGAAGAGAAAATGGTGGGGTATACTGTAGGTCTTGTAAAAATCTTTCCGAGAAATGGCCGGATGAAAACGCTTGATCAAATCATAAGCAATCTTCTCACACAGAGCAATGCGCGAAAGCATTCTCTTTCAAGATTTGTCACAAAAGAAATAGGATGTAAAGCAAATACTGAAGATTTACGTGCATACGATATTTCTCATCAGTGAAAATCGTACTATCTTTATCGCTCCACTCGAGGAATTTTTCGTTCATTTGATCAAGTTTTTTTTCAGCCTTTTTTTGGGCAACCGAAGCCATGAAATTTTCTTGAAGTCAAATCCACCTATACTTTCAGTGTTCATAAAATACTTCAGTCTCTCGACTATCAAGCAGAAGTTGATTCATTCCAAACCACTTATTTCTCTTCTCTTGGTGCTAAAAATTTTCAAGAGTGGAAACTTTTTGGCTCATCCAAAGGTACTCTAATATCTAGTTTGTGTAAAATACTGGTTATCAGGAAATGTACGACATACAGTAGATGGAATTGTAAATCTTCTTCTCTCTAAATGCATTCATTATAATTGTCTGCATTAGAAAAGAACAGAAAAGTAGTTGGGGAGCATATATTAGCTGATATACAAGATGCTTGATACCAAATTGTCAGCCTTCCATTTTAGCACTGGTAAATATGGAATCAGAGGATGCATTCTGTGCCAAGTCAAATGATCTTTCCTCAAGGAATTTTCCTCGCGCTCTAATTTATAGAATACCTGCCACAAAATTATGAAAGTTTCCTTATCGTTAATGGTCAGCATGATATTGAGAGATGCGTTCTACGCCAAAGTAAAGGGCGTGGCCCCAAAAAATTTTCCTGGGGGCTTCGCCCCCAGATCCCCCTCCCTCCTTTGCCCCCACTTAATTTACCCTGGCCACACCACTGCACTAAACCCTATCTTTGGTCTCTCTCAGGGATGGTGTGACCAAGGGAGCTTGGGGTAAGAGCTCCAGGAGGGTGCCCACACTTCAGCCAGTGGCCGAAGCGAGCCGTGACTGTCAAAATAAATGAAAAAGTTCTGATGACTGGGGCCCACTTGTAGATGGCCGGGGCAGGCCGAGGCTGGCAAAATAGTTTCAGTTTCAGTTTATTCATTCATAAATCCATCCTAAATACAATTCTACATATTATATGAAACCTAAATACATACAACATACCCTACATACACAAAATAAATTAAACTAAGATACACTACAAGACTAGGAATTTAATTAACAACAATAATGAAAATAGATGAAAATAGATGGAAAGAAAAGATTACTTTACATTGTATTTAAGATAGATTGATTAAGGAGGAACTCTCTAAGTAGGTAAACTAATCGAGTGGAAATAAGTGGAAAAGTTCTGTAAATGCCTCAGCCAGTAGCCCCAGGCTGCCCCAGCCACTGGCCGGGGCGCTGGCACCCTCCTCTTTCTTGTTTGGTAAGTTTTCCAACTTTGATCACATTGGGAGGGGGCAGTTGATCCAAATCCCTTATTCTTTCTGCCTTAAAGAATACGTAAAGCTTTTTACCTCTCAGGGGTATTCTAAATTAAACAACCCTTGGCAAATTAGATCCATAAATACACTTGCAGATGGCCGGGGCTGGCAAAATAAATGGAAAAGTTCTGGAAATGCCCCAGCCAGTACCCCGGCCACTTGCCGGGGCGTGGGCACCCTCTTGGAGCCCCCCAAAATTCACTGAGCCACCAGTTGGCACTTGTATTTTTGAAAACTGCTATGCATTGTTGGAACTTCCGTAACTTGCTTGTCATGTTAATAGAGAGTTTTGTGATATTTTGAATTAAAAACAAAGGTGTGGTCATTAAAACTTTGCTTGCTTTGCTTGTCGGCACTTTGACAATTTCCCCTAGCATTTCTTCCCTGGTGCCATATCTGGTCTCTCTTTTCTGCAACTTCAAAATACCATTCAATGAAGTCCTTTTCTAGACCATTGTATCTGCAGATGCAGCCAAAACATAAAGCTATCTTCTACAGAAAATCTTAAAAATGAAGCTTTCTTCTAGAGTTTCTTCAATCAGAGTTCCTTTCCATATAAACAGAAACAAAGGCTTTAATAAAACTTACAAGAGCTATACCAATGAGATGTCTGTAAAATTTCAAGCTCTCCTGGTTCTCCTTGTCTATCTGCTTCTGACCTTTTGTGGCCTGTTTAGGCTACAATAAAATGGAATGAAATGACATACTTACTGTATCTTGCAATGGTTAGTGGAGCAGTGGAATCTTGAAATGTCAAGATTCTGGTAAAGCAGTGGTGCAACTCTACTAATCATACTGTAGTTCTGATAAATATTGTAAAATGATATTTTCCAGGCAAATTTATCGCTACAGCCCACCCGGCTGTTTGTTTTCGGCGCCCTGTCCCTGAAAGCAACCAACAAAAAATCCTACAAATAGCCGTTGAAAGCGTCTGCTGTGTCAAATTCCGATTCTTTTTCACAACATGTAAGCCGATTCTCCTGTAAAAAAAACACCAAAAACAACGGTTTACAATGGAAGGAGAAATAAACTCACCGCCATTTTGGAAGATGTCGTCTGCCTAGCCTCGACATCAAAACGAGCTTGCTTTTTGTTTTCCATTCCATTCATTTCATTTACCCATTGCCCCCATTGAACTGTGAAACTTCACAGTTCAATGTCCACACCACCACCATCAGTCCCTTCAAATTAGCCTGATAACGAAGCCCGATTTAAACTTGTAGACTTAGGACAAGTGCACAATATTCAATCCATCACTGCACTACACCCTTTCGATTCATCACTGCACAAATTGGTCATCACTGCACCAATAACCCTTGTCGAAAGGGACTCTCAGTGTAACTGTAATGAAAGTGGACCAACTTTTCAAAATGGCATAAGCTAGCTGGAGTTCTCGTACACTCCACAAAATCGCTCCAAAGTGTGGCCTTAAGAGCTTGAATATTCAAAATGAACTTCTTAAGCCTGTGTGGCAATTCAAGAAAGCGGAAGTTTTGAGAAGACCCAGACAAACGCTTGTTCGTCGACCAGTACAATGTCGATTGTCATGAAATCGATTGTCATTGAGCTCCGGATATCATGAAAACATTAGAACAAAGACCTGAATTGTTTTACGTCATAAAACAAAGTGGTTGCAAAAATTTGCTGACACATCTTTGTACTGATCTCTCAAACAGGCTTACTTTCCCGCGGTAGACTACAAACCCACATGGAATCGCTCTCTCGATTCCGCGTGGGCAATAAATTGCGAAACACGAATTCTCTATATAGGTTATGAACCAAAGCCTCCCTCTCTAATGTTTATATGTTTTGAGGCATAAATTAGGGGGGAGATTTAAACCATATGTCGCGTCATATATCTTCAAACTTTCTATGTTTTGTTACAAGGATTTTGATTCAAATTCTTGTTGAAAGTCTTTGACAAATTAAGTCATCGTTCGAATTTTCTAGTTCCTGCTCAGCAGATGGTTGAGCCAGTCCTTCGATAGAAAGAATGCCAAGTGTCCAAAGCTAATGTTTCGCTGATGAACTTTGGTGATTTTTGTAAATGCCAATGCATCATTTTCGGACACCTGGACTCAAACGGGGCTGTTTGCTTCTCGGGGGGTATCATAAAATGATTTCACTTAACATAACTTGGCTGATGAACTATGGCATGGCTAAGCAGCCACATATATCCTTGTCACTTGATTTTGTGGATAAGCCTCCTTCTCTGATAAGCCCCCTCTCAATTAAGCCTCCCTCTGGAAGGCTCAAAAATAAAATAAGCCCCCTGGGAGCTTAATAGAGCTTTTACCGTTCTTACACGATTTTGATAACAAGTTGGAAGGTGGTTTCGAACAGAAAGTGTATTACCATCCAAAGTATGAATACCAAAACACTATTGTTATTGATTTGGTTATTTTCATTTATCTTAACAAGCTTTGCTTCTGATTATATCTCTATTTGAAATCAATTATTGCACTCGTTCAGCTGGTTTTAGCTCTGCACTTGGTAGTCCAGATATCGCAATTCTACAACACACACAATGCAGATTCCAATGCGTGATAAAACTCCTTCATTAACAGAAAACATAGAAATTAAGATGCAATATTGATTTTCACTAATTCTGCTTCCATGTTATTGAGGATTCATCAACATTTCAGCATGATTTCAGTTTAATCACCAAAGTATAGTTTCTTGCAGGATAACACAGAAAAAATAACAAAACAATCGAGAACAAGTTAAAAATTTTGGAGCTTGGCCAATGAAATTTCACTTAATAATGTTCCAGGAATTCGTGTTCCGCAATTTATACCTATGGTGCAGTCCCGTGATTTCGCAGTTCCGAATTCCGTGATTCCATAGTTCCGCAGTTCCGGATTCCCAAATTCCGTAGTTCCGGATTCCGTAAATTACACCCGTGGACGTATTCCTCCTATTAGCGGGTCGACATTTTCCCGTGGCAACGATTCGAGTAGCGAATCAGATAGTCGGAAATTTTCCGCCTCGACACTTTCCCGCCTAGTGGAGATCTAGCTTGTGAAAGACCTATCTGTGCCTTTTCGTCCCTTGTTTCCTTCTACTTTTTGATTTGCTGATATCACTTAGTCAAAAACGACTCATAATAATAATCTTAAAAGTGGGCCTAATTTAGCCCACGTAGAGTTATTCAATATTCACCAATCAAGTGGCTACAATTTAGTTTTGTACCAATCAGGAAGCGCAATTTAAACAAATTTTGCTGTTGTGTACATGAAACCGGTTGATGAGGTCTGGAGTTCTTAGCTGCGATGGATATATTTTCTACAGAGGAGGATTACAGGAATGCAATTTGCGATATTTAGGCCAGGAAAACATCATTCTTTGTATTGTCTCAAAAGGAAGCTTTTTAGGGGTTGTGAATATACCGGGACACTGAGGTCCCGTCGGTATCGAAAGGGTTAAAGATTTCGTTGTTTGGAAATGATTGATGTGTAAATGGCTTTGCCATTTTGATTGGGGATTTGTTTACCGTGCTGGCTTCAATGAGAAAGCCCTGGCAGGAAGTCCGCCGGAGTATGCAAGGGCAGAGCCAGTGTTCTCGCTGCAAATTGAGCATAGGCCAAACCAAAATTCTAGGAATTAGTATTTCCGTGTTGAATCAAACGAGGAGCTTGGTCTTTCACACTGCGAGAGTATTTTTCGCTGTCTGTGGTCTCCTGAACATTTCAAAACAAAGTTTTTAGCAGCCGTTGCAATGTTTTCCTAATGTGATTCAGGCTTCCACTGAATCGATGAGGCGTGGGCATTAGTTAGCGATAGCTACTTCCAGTACCTATGATGCAGTTCCGTAATTCCGCAGTTCCGAACTCCGTAGTTCCATAGTTCCGCAGTTCCGGATTCCCAAATTCCGTAGTTCCGGATTCCGTAAATTACACCCGTCGGGAATACGTTCTGCTTTTCGCAGCACGACATTTTCCACCTAATGGAGATTCGGCTTAACAAGGATGCATACAAAAATTCAATTGATTCCAGGCTCTTTTCGCAGAATAGCTAAACGGTCTTTGGGCAGCATCTGAAACCATTCAACATTGAAAATCATCGCCATTCGAAAAATTTTGAATTGAATTGTATTTGGTCAATCGGGTGTACGCCTTGAGGCACACCCATTTACAGGAACTAAGTCGAATTTACATAATTAATGCTTATTGAGCTGCAGCAGGCTATTGTACATATTGAATAAAAAATGATGCCGTCTTTATAAACCAGCTTATGAGGAAAGTCCAAGAATAATAGGAAGACAATGAGCTCATTAACTGAAAACAGCAAGATGATTAATTAAGAGAGAGTAAATTCATACAGAGGTTTCTGCTCAAGGCGGACTAAGTGGTCCGTTCAACAGAACCAAACGTCAGCAAAAGCGTCATACAATGCATTGTGGGGATTAACTCATCAAAAGCTACTTGATTAGAAAGACAATAGTGGCTGCTACATCTGTATTGATGTTTACGGAATGAAAAATGCATCGGAGTTCCAGTAATTCGTAGAAAGGGTGTTAAGAAGGCTTTGAACCATGATGACAGATGGCTTTGCATAAAAATACAGCAACTCTGAGAATTAATCAGCAAAAATAAAGGAAAGGGAAGACCATAGCTTGTGTAAGGTCACAAGAACATTACTGTGAGCACATTTGACATGAAAAATTGAAGTGAGTGGAGTGAACACCATAAATTACTCAAGGTGATAGAAAAGAGATTCCGATGAACACATTTGAAATCAACTGCTGCGGTAATCAAGATGTATGAGGAATTCGTGAAGAAGCGATGAAGAATCGGGGTTAGGAATTCAAGCTTCGCACGCGCTGGAGCTGTTCAGATCGAGGGAAGAAATAATTGAACTAATTTAAAGGATAGTGGAGAATATCGGAAAGATGACATGCTGTTCTAAATGGAGAATAAATAGATTTTGGAAGTTGAAGTGAAACAATAAAAAGTTTGCACTTGGTTTGAAAAAAAACAGTGTCGAACCTTCCACGACAGTAGCAAACAATTTAATTCAAAAAGGAGTTACATTTACCATCTAAAAGCAAAGCTTCATGAAACTTTTGAAGAAATATAGAGCTACGAAGATCTTACATTTGGCTAGAAAAGCCGTGTCGTTTCTTCTACGATACAAGATCATAAACAATCATGATCAAATATTTACAAGAAGAACTGCACGAAACTATGGAGCCAGGTGACATCCTTGATGTAACATCCAGTGTGCACTAGTAGCACTACAGGAAATATTTTGAACAAAACATGTAGCGATAAAGAGCTTGCACTTGGCTTGAAAACAGATTCAAATCTTCTATGATTTTAGTTTACAGCGAGTGAAATCTGCCATCCAACAGAAGAATTACACGACTCCCTACTTAGAAGTAACAGTACAGCTGCAAATAACTTATACTTGGCCGAAGACAGCGTCAAATCATGGTATGATAGAGCCAAACATTTCATAATGAAACTATATGAAAATTTGGAAGTAAAGATGCAGCTGTAAAAAGAAGCTTTACTGGATATTCCGTTTGAAAGTGTGAAAAATGTCTGCCGAGATGATGAGCGTGCCCAAGATCATTGATATGGTAACGACTGCCATTAACACCCTGGCATTAATTTTCAATCTTTTTGGTATTTATTTACTGGAAACTTCTGGTCTTAGAACTTCATTTCAAATCCAAATCATTACAAACCTAAGTGCTTGTGATATTCTAATTTCAATTGGAAATCTGATTTCCATGGTTTTGCAATTCAATGGCCATAAATTGACGACAAGCCGAATGGTACAAGGAATATGGGCCCTCAGAGAAGCTGTGTACCATACTTGGATCATCATGTTTTACTTGTTAACTTTGAACCGATTTCTTGGCTGCAATTTTCCTTTCAAATATCGGGCGCTAGCATCACCAATGAAAGGTAAAATCATTTTGGCTGTTAGCTGGGGGATAGCCGTTATTCTTGGGCCGACTTTCATCGCTGTTGATACCTTGAAAGTAAGGGTATACACAAACAAATACCTGTGGGTAGTCTATGATGGAATTTTCTTGTTCTTATTTTTCGTTACGTATGCAACAGTATTCTACCGAAAGAAATTGAGCAACAAGAACCTACGCCGAAGGAAATCAGGACAAGGAAACCAGAGATTCTTTAAACTGACAGCGACAATGCTTGCTGCCTTCCTGCTTTTCGAAACCATTCCAACAATCGGTAGTACAGTATTAGCAATGATAAGTTTGAATTTACGCGACGTGTTCCAGTACATATTCGAACTTTGTTGGTCCTTGAACCTAATGATTGATCCAGTTATTTACATATATGTCATGTCGAGAGTTCGAGATACTGCTTTTATCAAGCTTCAGTCACTTTTGTGTATGTGTCGAGAATCCCGTGTTGCTGTCCCAGAAAGAAACAGCAAAGAAGGGAGTGACCTCCCGACAGTAGCACACATCACCAAAGATGAAGAAAGCTTATAAAACTTCATGCTTATCATGGGCAATAGGACACTGTTTGAAGGAATCACACCAACTGACATTTGAAAATATTCTCTACAGTCTTTCTGTTTCATTTGAAAAGCGTGGCAACGAATAGAGCAACGGACAGCGCATGCACATATGGGTGTGTTTGATTGGCAATTCGAAACCTACCAAATTCTGAAAACGGTAGACTTCACAGAGACGGGGATACGATCCCCAATAAAGCACAATGTTCTTCAAAGCAACTGGTTTCAGGTTTATCCCAGGGGGGTACTTAGTATATTTGTCCGACGGGGATGTGCCGTTTTTCAGGGTATCGTTTTCGCCCATTTTTTCTAGAACAGGGTATCAAAAGAAGGCAAATCTTCTGGAGCAGGTTGTCAAAACACATTAAAAGAGGAAATTTTGTTACAACGGGTTATTATTTAGTCAAATTTTTGTGTTTTGAGTATACTTTTCACAGATTTTTTCTAGAACAGGGTATCATTTGAAGGCAAAAATTCTGGAGCAGGGTGAAAAAAATTTTTTTCGTGGGCACATCCCCGTACAAATTTAGGTCAAGTACCCCCCCCCCCCGGGGTTTATCCTGGTGAAGACGGGGTTTCAAGTTTAAATACACGAAGGCGAGACTAGTACTTGGCAACAAAGAGTAAAGTCACCGATTGCCGTTGCAACGCGAGACAAGGTTGTCTCGTTTTTAGAGCTCTGCAAATGAAATCGAGAATCTCTCCAAAGTCTGCCAAACCTTCTGCCTTTTGGAGCAGAAGATTCAGAAGGCCTGCCAAACCTGCAAACCTGCTGTTATTGTAATTGGGGAGTCAATCAAACACAAAGTCCGAGTCTCCCAAGTATACCGTTTTCAGAATTGGTATCAATCAAACACACCCATAGTATATCGGAAGCACCTTTGATTCAAGAACTAGGATGGTCCAAAACTGGGAATTCATCAACAAAAAAACATCAATAATGTCCTATAAAAAATCTGAACAAATAAGCTGCTATGGAGCCCCATTAATTTTGAAACAAATATTGATACTTGACATCAATAAGCTAAATATATTGTCAATTACTGTTTTAAGAATGAAGTATTCCACTTTACACCTTTATCCTTGGATCTGATACCTGCTTCAATTTAAATTTACAAATTTTCAATCTTGAAGAATAGTTTTTGAACGAACAGGGAATAGACAAACTTATTTAAAAGAAGATAGCAATTCATGAAAAGTTCTGCACCTATTGACATGTTACCTTTACTATGGTTCATGGAAAACAGTTTTAAGGAATCTTGATGATTAGTTAGAAAACTGCATTTTTTGAAATGCTTTAATTGTTTTGACTCACCCTGTACATATCACTTGTACCCCCAATACTTTTGATGAACTTTTACTGACTAAGGGAGCTGTCATAAAGTATGGAACAGAGGGGGGCGGAAGGGATTTGACAGGGTCAGCAAAACTATTGGATGGGAAATGTTGGGCTAGCAAAACATTTCAAGTGATAAGCATGGGTCATGAAGGTATTTGTTTACAATATTTACAATTGTTTTGAAGACTTTCAGCACCATTTTTGCTGCTCTCTTGATCGTTGGCATTGTTCTCCATCTCCATCCTAGTACAGTGTTATCTTCAAGCTCTTCCCTACTTGCTTAAAACGTTATACCGGAAGTCTCATAAAGTCCGTATTGAGAGCATGACGCACAGAAAGAAAATTGAACTGCACAGTATATAAGTCTCTAAATACAGTTCATTTTGAAACCCTGGGGCCCACCCTGGGGTCATCAAATTATTTTGCAGACATTTCGGGGCTACATAAACAGTTTTTGTTTCTTGTATTGGGCCACATAATTTTACGAAAAATTTTGAAATCCCTTCCGCCCCCTTCTGTTCTGTTCTTTATGACAGCTCCCTAATGTGTGTATATTTTTCGCCTAGTGAGATGGTGGATTTGGAATCGTATCATGGTGGCAATTATAACTACTACCATAAATAGCAAATTGTTTCTTTGCTCTCTATTCTCTGGCTTGTGCTGATGAAGCTATTCTCAAATATTTGCTACGATTGCACGAAGGCCGGGGCAGTTCTTTATAATTTTAGTGCCGAGAAAAGAAAACGTCACAAATCCTAGTGTAAGCACGTGGGTTTAAAATGTTTTAACACATTTCTCTTAACTGAATGGCTTGAAGAAGAATTTAGTTACCTAGTCATAATATGCCTTTGTATTTTTTGAAATCTTGAATGTTTTCGAAATTGCAGAGTATTTTATACCTTTACTCACCCGAGAATGTGACGTCATAAGATCTCGAAATCGTTAAGTAGCAGAGTGGCAGACTTTTGCTTTACATCATACTGTTGAAATCTATTAGCTATGCTTTTCTTGAATTCGCTTTTCATCAAGCTTTTTGGTGATGATGGTTTCATGCTGTTTTCAAAATTCTTCTTGAATTCCTGAAAGGCAAGGAAAACACTTTAATTCTGATGAATATCTCAGAAAAATACAGGGCATCCCAAAAAATGTGCCTTGTTTGTGCGGCTGCTGTGGAGGAGCTGTTGTTTCAATCATCCCGATTCATACAATGTTGCATAGATCAGGCTTCAACTTAGAGATTGAGACCTTGTTTGAGTTATGAAGAGTGGTTTCTGATTTATGGCAAGGGGAAGGCAAAATATGTGGTTGTTTCGAAAGCACCACAGTTTTTGTTCGCCAGCAATGTCAAAGTAAGGTAAGTTTACAAAGAAAGTATTCTAGCATAGTTTCAAAATTTAAATTGTATTTCTTGTGATTAAAGTGCTCTATTATAAATGGGCAACACTGTTAACCCAAAACCCTGTAGAGAAAATTGAGATGAACAAAACTGTGCGAGCTGCCATTTGGCAATACGATAACTTCGTAAACAACGCGACAAACTACAACAGTTGTAAGTTGCTCGCCACGTCTTTAAGGTTTATTCAATGCAACCTCTCTTTTCAACTTTCGCCAATCTATCTATAAATGTTTCAAATGACTTGATAGGGCTTCAAAAGTATCAAAGTTGATTTCGTGCAATAGCATCGTTCACACTGCAATAGTACTCCGTCAGAGGTAAATGCAAAGGACAAACACGTCGAAATTGATTTTGCCTGTTTTTCTTATCGGCACAATCGATATCATTTCGATGGAGTGAGAGACCTATGCAGTAAAGAAAGCTCTATTAAGCCACCTCTCTAATAAGCCCCTCCCCTCTTAGTCAAAATTTGAAAAAAGCTCCCCTCTCTATCAAGCCCCCCAAGTTATGCAAAGTTTTAGAATTTGCCAAATATTTCCTTTTACTTAGCGAGACAGCCTTGCATTTTAATGTTGATACGGTTAGGGACAAAACTGTGTTGAATTTATCTATTTGAGTCGTAAAATTGTATGTTGACTCCACAAATAAGGGATGAAAGAACTGAAAAACTACCAAATATAAACTTGTCACTCGATTTTGTGAATAAGCCTCCCTCTCTATTAAACCCCTCTCCCTATTAAACCACCCTCTGGAAGGTCGATATAAAT
This sequence comes from Aurelia sp. 4 Dawson et al 2005, assembly GCA_964019985.1. NCBI lineage: Eukaryota > Metazoa > Cnidaria > Scyphozoa > Semaeostomeae > Ulmaridae > Aurelia > Aurelia sp. 4 Dawson et al 2005. Next base: position 17,944,629 of record OZ026497.1, read on the forward strand.
TAGCCGCCCGGGGGCTTAATAGAGGTTTCACGGTAATTGTTTTTCTTTTGGAAGTTAAAAGCCATTCAAATGTGTTTGAAATAAGTTTTTGGTTAGTTTTACTTCATTGTGATAGCTTGAATATGACTACATCACTCGCCCCGCTCTTTTTCGCAGAATATGGGGTGAAAGGCTCTTAGTAGCATGTCCTGGCACCAAAGTGAAAAAAGTAAGCTTAGCAATTGATTCAACGATGCTTTTTCTTGTTTTCTATCAGAAATTATCGTAAATCTTGGAGGTTTGATTCAACTCAATCATATTTCAATAGCGCTAAAGCACAACTTTAATGGACGAAACATTTTCAAAAATACATTTCAACAGTGAAAGTATGTTTTCACCTCGTCATTTTTGATTTTGCAATTCATTGCTATTTATCTAAATCTTTAATTTTTTAATGCGAATTGATAAAATCATTCGATTTATGAAAAATTGAAAAGATTAATATTTAATTCTGTAGGATTCATTTTCTGATAGCAACTGTCATAACCTTTTTAAGATGATCATAACATCAGCTGGTGTTCATTAGAAACTAGAAATATATCATTGTTTTCTTGCAAAAGTTCCATTCAGCATACATTAACCGTTGATAAACTAACCATTCAAGACAATAGCCATTGGCATGCTTTGAGCCATATCTGGGCACCTGACAGAGTCTGTACAAGGGATATTGCTATCTGATTGGCTAGAATTTGACAGTCTTTAAAAACAAGTTCTGTGATCTGCAATTATGTATTTAGATATTTCTGTATTCGTTAGTTGAAAATTCGTTTAGTAAATAACGCTCTGAATTAAAAGCTAAGAGGAGATTTATAAAGGGAGATGGAAAGAAACTGTGATACAAGTTTCACTCTGCTTTGCTGGAGAGAAAGAGGAGTATAAGTTGCCGAGTTAAGATCATCTGTGCTCAGTGACAAGATTTAAATCCTAGGATATTTGAAGTGAGCAACTAATGCTGACAACGACACATGTTTGAGAGGATGCTAGCGACAACGGCAAGGGCAGCAGCGGCAAGAACAACTGCAATACCAAATAATCATGCAAAGGGCATAGAGCACGCTTTACTCTGAAATAGCAAATAATCATACAAATGGCATGGAGCACGCTTCACTCTTCGAATGATTTGGCTTTACTCTGCAATAGCAAATAATCATACAAATGGCATAGAGCACGCTTTACTCTTCGAATGATTTGATGCGTTTTGACTTCATACATCTCATGTGAATCAATTGCTGGATGAAACAGATATCTTTGCCTTTAAAATGAAGACAATGAATTGTGTAAATAAATTCTGATCAACTGAAGATATTTCTCAGATGTTTGTAGCAATGTGGTAAAACGGAATATATTTGTTCAGTGCAACTGAATTCATTCAGATTCTTCATAGTAGCAGCAAAGTGTATTTGATTAATAAGATACGAGTTCTTCGAGAAGAGACATTTTAGTGAAAACATTATCTGAAAAGGTAGAGTCCAGAAGAGGCTAAACCTTCCTCCAAACGTCAGTTCCGTTAGTTAATCCTTTCTCGTTTCATCGTTGCAGAATAACTAGATTCTTGTAGTCCTTCCGTCGTTCTCAGCTCTAAAATATATAAGCCAGCCACCGCTTATAAATTACCTGAAAGTTTCTTGGCTTTCTTGTGAATTTTCTAAACACCACTCAAATATGAAATTGACAAGCAAAGCCTTCCTCCGGATCAATGCAGTGGAACCGTAAATTCTTCTGGATTCTGGAGAATTTTCTATGCAAAGTCACAGGATATTATAAACATATAGAGAACATTCACAAATTTTCCTGGGCAAAAAAGACGGCTCCAGTTTCTAGGTCTTGAATAATGGGAATGGTGACCGTGATGGTGATAATGGTTTGATCATGAAAGACATCCGTCAAGAGTAATACAATGCTTTCCTTGCGCCAAAGAAACGAGCGTATCCAGTTCGAAAAGATAAGGCAATTCCTTGTATCAAGATAAACCCTAAGAATATTGACATTCTATCGTAAGAAACACTTTAACTGGTTCTGGCTATTTCCGTCCCTCAAAAACAAATATGGCAGGAGTTTTGAAAAACACATTAATCGTCGAAGCAGCATTTGGCCTAATTGGCATAGTCCTGAATGTCATTCAGCTTGTTTTGATAATACGCGGGAAAAAGATAACACTTGCATTTGATTTAACCATTCTAAGTTTGAATATCGCTGACTTGCTAGTTGCAATAGCTAGCACGTTGAAGAGCATTTACATATACTTCACCCTAACCGATGTCAGCACATTGGAACGAATTGTCTCGACAGTTATTGAAGTTGGCATTGATTTTTGCATCTTTTCTTCGTTTTTTCATGCCTTGTTTATCGCCATGCAGCGTTTCTTTGCCGTCCTTTTCCCAATTAATTTCCGAATCTCTTTTACAAAACGTCGTTGTATTGCTGGCCTCGTTGCAATCTGGATATTCTCTATTCTAATGACTGCTGTGCCATACCTTGTTAAAAGTATTGATATATTTCATCCAGTCGTTGTTGTCGTTATCGATTCATTGCTGACTACCTTCTACGTCATCATTTGCTGCCGCGTGTATTACCAAAGAAGAGCAGTCTCAACAATGGCATCGATCCAACATGGTCAAAACAGTTGGACATTACAGTATTCTGCTATCGTAACGATCGCCTTCGTTATTTGTACTTTTCCATACGCTGTTGTTGAAATACAATACCTCAGTGTCAATATCGTTCCATTCCGTGAAAATGTTGAAATTACGCATGCACTGCAGCTTACATATTTGATGATAATGTTGAATCCAGCAATAGATCCAGTTTTGTATTTCATAGTTAATTATAGGCAAAGGATCTTTCGTCGGTATCTGCGATGCTGTAACCAAAAGGAGGCCAGAATGGAAACGAGGTCAAAGGATGGATGTGGATGCTGCTCCTATGCATGCTGCAAAAGAAATGAGCACCTGGAGAGCAAACCCTGTTCCCAGGAGAAAAGATCAAGTAACTGTGAAATGAAGCAGATAGATGCAAATTTTGCATCAGCTATTGATGTTGAGATAGAAGTTTGATTCAAAATAATGGGTTTGCAGAATTTTTTTCCTACTATGATTTTTAAAACATCAACATCTTTTTGAAATTGCTGTCTGTGGTATTTTCGTCTTTTCAATCATTTGAGCAGCTGTTTCTAAAAGATGGTTTTAAACATCACAGTTTTTTGGATGAATTCACACATGTAACAAATAGATGCTATTTATCTTTGCAATTCATATGACTATTATCTTTTACTTAACGCATGTCTTTGGGATTTTGGTAGGCACTTGCAAAAGAATTACTTACGCGAAACCATTGTGTGACCGCACACAGTATCGCCTGTTGTGACCGATCGTCAGCGCGAGGTTCGCTTTTTGCGCAATCTTTCTTCAGCCTCCCTTAGGCCCCATAGCCTCATATCTGGCTCGGATTGGCGCCAAAATCTTTGAACTCATTCGCCACGAAGAAAATTTTCAAATCGGGTAAGTAATTTTCATTTTATGGCGTTTTGAAGTCTATTTTTGCATTTTTTATGTTGAAAATAGGAAGATTTCAGATTTTTTTCAATAAAATCTATTAATTTAGTGTCTCTAGATGAAAAATAGTTGATTTTAAAGTAGACTAGGCCATGCGCAAGCCTCGCAAAACGAGCAAGAACAGAACGCAATCATTGTGAAATTTCAAATTGAAGTGCGAATTCTGGTAAGGTGCTGTTCGTTGTTCGTATGGCTGTCTTTGAGAAACAGTCTTATGCAGGTCCAATTGTTATCAATATGAGTTTGTTGGGTCTACAAACTGTGACAAATAATAGCAATCTGGTGCAATTGAAATGTTATTTGCAAATAAAGCAAATTAAAGAAGAGAGACAAGACTTTTATGTGTCCTTCTTTACACATTCGACCAAAAATTTAAGGGTAAATGTTAGCTCATAGTGCTATGTATTCACAGAATCTACCCCATTTCTAGTAACTTTCATGCAAGTTTCCTTGTTGATATTTGATTTCCACACTTAGCTTTGGCATATTTCTACTCTCTAGCTTCATGACCTAGAATCTAACTCCAGCATTAGTCTTTGATAAAAATTTTATTTTCAGGAATTGTTAACATTGAGAATGAATATCGTTATCTTTCTTGCAATAATCTTTGATGGACAGTGATGAAAACAAATAAAGACATTTTAAGCCTGATTAAAAATGGAAGTGCAATTAATAAAATTCAAGATATACTGGAAGAAAATGGATATCCTTTTGTTAATGTAAGATCTTTGCGGACAGTAATAGACCGCTTGAAAAAAACAGAAAAAACCCTGAAGAAGAGCAAACGAAATGAAAACCAGTTACAAGCATTCTATAACAGCCAATTTGTTCCACCAAAAGCAGCTGCAACAAAAAATAAACAACAATGTACATTATGTGAAGAGCTTAAGTCAAGGGTCAATGACCTTCAAACGGAAGTGGCAGAAGAAAGAGCCACATCATCCCACCTTGCAAAACAAAACAGGGCCCTCAAAGCAAAGCACATGACATACCAGCCTAAAAGGGTCAATCAGATGCTAAAACGAAAAGATCTCAGAATATCTGGATTGATGAAACAAGTAAGAGAACTGAGGGAAAACACCAAGAAACTGGAAAGGACAAAGCATATGTTTGTTGCTACAGAAATAGAAAAGATTAAGAGACAACAAGTATCAAATGCCAGCTATTGGAAAACCAATAAAAGCAAAATTATAAAGGGTTTAAAGGAGAGGGTATGGAAGCTACAGGAACATAATCTTAATTTGGAAGAAGAAAACAGTCACATGGCTATTAAAATTGAGGAATTGGCTCAAAATATTAGTGCTCCCATTGTCACCAAGGAAAATTCTAAAACCTATGGTTCGCCAATCCGAAAATGCATTTATTTCTGCTTACAGAAGCAAGTTCCTGTTGCACATGCTGCTGACATAGTAAAATTTGTAGTGAAGGAAATGACAGGCAGGGAACTGACAATTAGTCCAAGCAAATATTGTGTCAGCAGAATGGCCAGAGAAATGGGTGTAATTGCGGACTTACAAGGGGGGCAAAGTCTCCTGTCCAGCAAAGATTCTACTCTTAGCTGGGATGGGACAACAGTGAAAGGCACACACCTCAATGAAGTCCATACTACAACTGAACAGGGGAACCTTCTTCTATCTGTATCAAGTCTTGCTGGAGGAAAAACTGATGACTATGCTCAAGACATAGTACAAACTGTCAACAATATTATGGGGAGCTATAGTGAATTTAATAAAATTGATCTAGATGATGCAGCAAAGAAAGCGAAGGAGAACATAAGTAACACACTAACAGACAGAGTGGCAGTTAATCACTGTGTGGTAAAAGAGTTGAGCAACAGTTTTGGCAAGGAACTGAATGAGCTCAACTGTAATGTACACCCATTGGATAGCCTTGCCAAAGAAGCAAAGAAAATTCTTAAGAAAATGGAAACAGATAAAGGTATTAAGACAAATTTGTTTGGAAAAGAAGCAGTTGCAATCAATGTTATCCTAGCAGTTTCAAAGCTTAAGCATAAAAATGGAAGTGGAGATCCTAGCTCTTTCAACTCCTTTATGAGGAGCAACAAGATTGACTCCACACTTTTGCCCAGATTTGTTGGAAACCGTTTCCATGTGATGTTCAAACTTGCAGGGTCAATCTATCATCTGCAAGAAAAGTTGACAGAGTACTTGGAAAGGTGGTGCCCTGCAGTAAAATTAGGGCAAGCACTACTTGCTGATCTGAAGACCAAAGAAGCTCGGTCACAGTTGCAAGCACTTGGGCTTCTAGGAAAACTTGTCACTGGCCCATGGATGACAAATGTGTATAGCAACAAAGAAAATATCCATCATTTAGAGATGACACCACTTTTCAAGAAGGTTTTGGAATCCCTTCACGCATACAAGTCAACTCCTGAGTCAGTCCTAACCTCAATGAATGATGCTTTTGCCAAGACTTTAGACTTGTCTGATGATGTTTTGGTATCACTGAGAAAAGATACAGAGAATAAAGTAGAGTTATACAAGATAGTGGCAGCAATTTGTGAAGGTTTTATCACAGTTCTCCAGAGGCAACTTAAATCTTACCTTGAAGGGGAGCTTTCAAACCCCTCAGAAGAATTATTAAGGGAAACAAAATCTGCTCCGAATCACAACATGCATGCAGAGCGTGTTCTTGCTGTGGCTGACTCTGTGTGTAGGAGAGCACCAAATGCCAAAATAGATTTTGTAAGTTCAAAGGTGAGATTCACATTGAATAGATCAATGGACTGGCTCCAAGAGCAACCAAATTCCAAAGCAATGGTAGATTTTGCAATCAAAGAAGGAAGGGAGCTAACAAGGAAGAGAAAAGTTAATGATATAATTGTAGAAGACACAAAGATTAAGAGAATAATGGAGAAATACCAACACAAAGAGTCAAGAGCAAGGAACATGATCCAAAAGAAGGTTAAAGTTTTGGTGCTGAAATCAGAAATTAACGAAGCTGAGCTAAAAGAAATAAATGATAGTCTGTCAAATGATAAGATTCAGCAATGTTTATGTCTAATGAAAGAACCACAGAAATTCAAAGGAAAAAGCATTTTGCATACATGGTACGATGGGGAAACCAATACAAATGAGCAATACATAGGAAGAATCTGTGATATTAGAAACAAGGACAAAGATTTCATCATACAATATGACGGAGATGAGGAAAAAATCAAATTGAAAAGGCATGAATTTATCACAGACTTTATCCTTGCAGACCTTGAGATAATGTAAAGTATGTTTTCAGTTTGTAGTTTACGACCCTGTGTCAAACAACAAATCTGTTAACAAACAAACTTATTCTTCCAATCCTGGACAAAATTGTTGAGAATAACTGAGGTTGTCATGGATTTTGAATGCCTACTGACCGCACTTAGATACAATGCCCTGTTTTTGCCCCCCTCCCCCATTCAATGTTGGATTATTTTTGGGGCAAGGCAGCAAACGTCACCTTATAATAACCAACACTGAACGGGGGGAAGGGAGGGCACAGATTTTCTCAACATATTATGTCCAGGATTGTTCCATTGTTTTAAAGAATGTGCCAGGAATTTTCCATATTTCTTTAAACAGAAAACATAAAAGAATATCTAAACAAAAGGGAGGGCCTGGACAATCCTGCGATATTTGGTGCTGACTTTTATTGGTTGACACAGGGTCTTTGTAAAGTCTGTGATAAATTCATGTCGTTTAGTGACATTAACTGACAATGATATTTGTGTTAAAGAAGAAATTTCAAGTGTGCATATATTTGAAGGTTACAGTACCCATTTCTGGCCAATGCCATTGGCACATTTATAGAAAAACAGTGAAATTCCAAATGGCTAATGGCTTTTGCCCCAACCCTGCCCAAGATCAATGAATAGTATCAGACATAACTAAACATTTTTGGCTAAAAAAGTGGGGGACAATTGGCCCCTGTATCTCTAAGTGCCTAAAAGACGCCCCCTATTTATTTAATTTTGAGCACCCCTCCCATAAAAATTGATTTCATGGGAAATATAAGCAACAATTTTCATTTGCTTTGCAGGGAAGTTTTGTCTTTGACTTGTTAAAGCGTCAGTCCCATTGATGATCTGGTCAGTCCCAGGAGTGACTACTCGACTCACTCATGGAACTGTTTTTCATCCCCCCCCCCTCGAACTAATAAGATGATCTTCTATTTGGCACCTGACAGTAAGACTAAGCATTTCAAGGTTGGAAAACTAAGATCTGCTGAAACTGATGATTTTGAAAAGCTGACAATGATAACCTCAATACAGTGGTCAGAAAAGTAATTTTGTCAGGGAGCGCTCCCAGATATGATGGCCCCCCTGAGTCCTTGACCCCCATACTAGTATGCCATCACTCATACAGTTCTTTTTAAACTCTCTCGGTAATTGTATCCTAAAAATGAGATTGTTCTCATTGGATTGTGCACTTTTCATAAAGTCGAGAATAAAGCTGATTATGATGATTATTATGATTATGGTCACAACATTGTAGCTTTTTACAATTGCGAAACTAGAAACAGACAAATATAGATAACTTTTCTTCAAGTGAAGCTATGAACATGGAATAAACACCTATCTTCATGTTTTTTTATGCTCTTTCACATAAGAAACAGTTTGGTTGCCAATATCTGACTTGAATTTTTTTTGCAAGTGCCTAATTTTGGTCTTTTCAATCAAATTAGCAGCTTTTTTTAAAAGGTGTTTTTAAACATCGCAGATTCTTGGATGAATTCCACACCTAAGAAAAAGATGTTTTGTGCCTTTTGATTCTTATTTTACTATTATCTTTAAACTAAAACATGTATTTAGTGTTTTGGTCTTTTGAATAACTTTAATAGCTACTTCTAAAACATGTTTTTAAACACCACAGTTTTTCGTTCCCGTGTATAAGAAATAGATGCCTTTTGCTTCTGTAATTCATAATTGACTTAATCTATTGGATGAGTCAAAGCAAAGTTTAGGCATTTGAAGGGCTGTGGAATAAAAAGTATGTGACCCATATTCAAAACTGAAATATTCATCTATCAGTCAAAGGTCAACTTAGATGAGAAAATTTTGTTTGGTAGTGTCCCTCATCGTACAGTACCAGAAATAAAGAAATGTAGGAAAAGGGTATGTTTGGGAGCAAAAATTTCACATTCCATTCTTGTCCATGATTTACCTTCTATTGAAATTCGAATTCAGCATCTCAAACTGGCAATGTAAACTTCAATCCCACATAAATCATGGACCTAAATGGAATGTGGAGTTCTCGATCCCCACACAAAACTCTTACAAGCATTTTAATTTTGTAGGGTCTTAAAGATGTTTGATTTTACAAAACAAAATTTTGTCATCTAAATTAGCCTTTGGGTGATAGATTAACAATTTATTTTTGAATATTGGTCACATACTTTTTATTCAACAGCCCTCCAAACGCCTAAACTTTTTTTGACTCACCCGGTATTACTTCACACTTGATTTGGTCTTTTGGTCTTTTCAATCAGTTTAGCAGCTATCTATAAAAGATGTTTTTAAACATCACAGATTCTAGGATGAATTTGCACATCTAAGAAATAGTTGTTTTTTGCATCTACAATTCTTATTTGATTTTTTTCTCTCACTTAACAAACACATGTCTTTGGTATTTTGGTCTTTTCAATCAATTTAGCAGCTATCTTTGAAGATGTTGTTAAACATCACGGATTCTGGGATAAATTCTCACATCTAAGAAATAGATGTTTTTTGCCACTGTAATTCTTACTTGACTTATAGCTTTTACTGATCACTAGTCTATAGTATATTGGTCTTTTCAATCAAATTAACAGCTATTTCCAAAAGATGTTTTTAGACATCACATATTATGGGATGAACTCTCACATCTAAGAAAAGACACCATAGGTTGTATCTGTCTATACTGGTTAAAACAGTGCTCAATGTCATGAAGGCAGAGCTAATTATAATAGGACTGAAGCAATGAAACAGACTACATTATTTGTTGTTACTCAGAAATAGATGTTCTTGCCTCTGTAATTCTTATTTGACTATTATCTTTTACTTAACTCATGTCTTTGATATTTTCATCTTTTCAATCAATTTAACAGCTGTTTTTATATGATGTTTTTAAAGTTTCCTGTAATCCACCTTTTCAAGGTAAGAGGTGCCAAAGCGGAAGTCTTTTGTTGTTAGAGATTTTGCATTTTTGAGCCTAAAATCTTGTTCTGCGTACAAACTTTAGTATGGCAGCAGATTTTCACTTTCATATCTGTCTTCGTTTGGAAGTTATGGCGATTTAAAGAATTTGAATTCATAAGAGCTTTGACCGTGAAGTCAGATGTTTGGACAAATTTTTGTCCACACTTTGATTTCACGGTCAAAGCCCTTATGAGTTCAAATTATTCGTAATGCCATAATTTCGAAACAAAGACAGATAGGAAATTGAAAATTTGCCTCTACACTAACCTTTGTATTTAGAACAGAAATTTGGACTCACAGATACAATATCTCTAACAACAAAAGACTTCCGCTTTCAAGCCTCTAACCTTGAAAAGGTGGATTGTATGTTATGCTTGGAATTTCGATGAAATGAAGTATACGATGATTGTCGTCGTTTGCCTCGCCCCTCGCTTCATAATCAAACTGAGCTTTCCAGCGAATTGTCCAATTACTTTATTTTGACCATGAACGATAGGACACTCATTGTGTAGCAGTTTAAATTTATATCAGTAGTGAGCCACCTTAACTTATTGTTTTTTGTGTCTTGAACTTTGCTTTTACTTCGTACACAACCACCTTTCAATGTTTCGTAATTTTGAAATTTTCAGTATAGTGAGAAAAACAAGTTCAAGACACAAAAAAAAAACAATAAGTTAAGGTAGCTCGCTACTGATGTAAATTTAAACTGCTGCACACCGCGTGTCCTATCGCTCATGTTTTGACATTGCTGGAGAGCAATAGAATTGTTGTTTTTGAAGGAACCACTCACTTTGCCTATGTGAATTGTCGTTAGGAACTGTTCCTGCTGTGATTGCTTTTGAGTAAACATGGCCTTAATTTCCTTTGTTTGCAAAGCGTTTTAATCCTCGCTTCAATTGTTCTTCACCTTTATTTATGTTAATTGTCGTAGAGAAACTGCTTTGCGTTGTGTTACTGCTTTCGAGTATAAACAGGATCTAATTTCTTTTGTTTATAAAGTATTTTTACAAATTTGCTTAATGTGCTTCGTTGCTGGAAAACTCCCCTTACTTCTTTCGAGCTAACGGAATCTAATTTCCTTTGTTTTTGAAATGTATCATTTCTCGTTATTCTCGTTATATTTCTTTGCCTTGGTTAATCAAACTGTTGTTAAGAAACTGCTTTTTGTTGTGTCACTGCCTTTGAGCAAATGGGGGGCCTTCTTTGTTTCCTTTATTTCCTTTGTTTGTAAATTTGTTATATTCTTCGTTCAATTGTTCTTTGTCTTTGTCAATGTAAATCGTTGTCATCCTTTCTGTCGCGTTAGTGCTTTCGAGTAAACGAAGTCTAATTTCCTTTGTTTAAATGTTTTGTTCTTGGATACATTTGTTCCTAGCCCTTGCTAATTTGAATTGCTGCTTTGTGCTAACAAGGGCAGATTTTGTAATACAATAGCATCAGTTGCTTTGGTTCACACCTTTGTTACTGCCTTGGAGTAAACAGATTCTCGTTTCCTTCGCTCATAAAATGTTTGATTTCTTCTCACATTGTTCTTTGCTTTGTTACTGTGGATTGCTGTTTGCAAAGTCATTATGATGTTAAAAAATTTGTCTGTTGTTTGTCACTCGTGCCTACCATAGTAGCAACTTGGTTTCTTCGATCCTTGTAAACGATGCAGATGATCGGATGCATTAGAATATTTGTGACCCAAAGGAGATCAATAGTATGCCTGAAGATGCCACGTATTTTTGGACTGACGAATGATATTAAGGCATTTCCAATTGTTGGAGCAACTTCAAAGATCAAGACGGCAGTACACAGTGCTGCTGTTAATCTGCAAAGCCTTGTTTCCTCTGCTGAATTTTGGTTCGTCTGTTCTTGGTGACAGAATGTTCTTGCATATGTAACGAAGAACAAAATCAGAAAAACGCCATCAAAAGTGAGCCACAAGCAACTGTTGTAGACTTCTCTTATCTCCAAAGTATCGGAGGCGCTGAAGCCTATCCCAAGAATCGCACCAAAAGCCCATGTAATTCCCAAATTGCATTTGGTAGGTGGTGAACGGGCATCATTTTTTGTAGTAGAATTGTTGGAAGTATACGGATAAATCAGTAACAGGAAAAACATACCAAACCAGAGATGATAGCTGGCTGCCACAAATGCCCAAACTACCTGTGACGTTCTGCTTCTCTCTACTTTGAAATTGTAGTAACGCAGCGTTGTCATAATCAATTTCCCGGTTGAGATGAGGATATTGCAAAGAATCACGTGCAGGATAGCTATGATTTTTGGTGAATCTCCATGGAAAGAACCTTTTAATAAGCATACTGTTACGATATTGAGGATCAATGCAAGCAAACTGATCCCACCTTCTGAGAAAAGAACGATATCAGCTGTACTGTAAGACATGCTTTTCACGTTCAACTTTGAATTTTTACATGTTACATCCAGCCTTCATATGCTGCTTCTATTCTAACAATTAATTCAGATTTTCTACCTAGTTAAGTTTCCAATTAATTATATTCTTGTATTGTTTGCTTCTGCTTAACGGGAAATTTGCCACTGATATAGGCGGGACCTAGCTGTATTGCGAAAAGACCTAGCTGTGAGCAAGACAGCCGTCGCAGTCTATCAACATTAATTATGCTATTCAAAGTGATCTCCTATGCATAACTGGGCGTGTGTACGGCAGTCACCTAAAGATTGCATTTATTCATCACTTTCAACGTTCTCACAGGTAATGGGTAATCCAGAACCCAGGGTTAGTCTTTGCAAATAAAGCTTTCACAAATTCAAGCTCAAGGGATACCATAAACCCAATGTGCGTCACCAACTGTTGTATCGACGTCGGGGATACAGAGCACTTTTTGCTGCTTTGCCCTTTTAGTGCCACGGAGAGACCTTCCCGCTGCTGCTTGCTTTGTTACGACCATTTCGATATGTCAGCCCCTCATTTACAAATACAAATCATCTTGTCAGTTTTATCAGAAAATTCCAAACTCCGTTGTAAGTCACACAACTACCTATGCCTCTTTTAAGTAGATGTTCTTGTTGCCTATAGTGATCATGCATTTTGTTCGTGTATTCAACAATAGGTCTGTCTCAAATTACTTAGGTAAACCTAAGTAACCAATCAAAGAAATTTACAATTTAGCAATCAACAAATAGTGTAAAGTAAAGTGTAGACAAGCAGTTTTCCCAGCTGATGCATAGACGTCGGCGAAGGGACAAGTAATGGCCAAGCTTCACTGCAATAGTCATTGATCTGACCAGCGTAATTTTCTAGTGCCCATGCACTTTAACAGCAGAGCATTAGCAACTGAAAAGGTGGGCTTGTCGACGACTAAAACTACTGAACAGAAGGCTTAATAGGTCTAGGAAAGAAGGAGGATACATCGATACATAACAATATTTTCATTGGGAAGTTTATTTATCTTATTTGCAAGGTGAAAAGATGGCATTACTTATTCCGGGTAGGATATGATTCAAACACTGAATTTTTCACTTTTGAATTGGATGAATTGCTCAATGGAATGCTTTTAAATAATTATTTATGACTCCCTATCATGAGAAAAAAAGTAACCTGATTTGCAAACTGAGTTCTTGATGCTTGGCCTTCTTTTCACATTCTACTCAGCGATTTCAAAGCTATTTAGCAATCAGCTAGTTACCAGCTCTCTTTCAGGGCAACAATAGAACTTTTGGTTTGTTTACATTTTGCACCATAGCCAATCAACAATCTCCATTTTAATCATGTGATCAACAGCTTCATGCGTCGAAAGTCGTAGCTGTGGGGAAAACCGTAGGAAAACGACCTCAAGTTTAGCCCCTCCATCGAAAGCCTCCAGCCCCACCCACGTCGAAAGATTGTTTGGTTATCTTTGGAGACAAACGGCAAATCACACATGAAAACTGTTATTATTGGTCTTTGGCCTTCCTTTTTTTTTGGTTTCAGTCCCTGGAGGATTTCTTGGGCGACCCCTGGTCCCTTGTTGTGAGGAAGATTTGATGTGAATAATATTATGAGTAAGATGAACAAATATGATCAGTCAGCTATTGGACCAAATAAATTTAATATCTGGGGCAGATGCATAGATTTATCCGCTTTTTATTCATACTCTTGCTTGCTCTTAAACTTATTTCTGATCCCAGAGGAGGGATACTTGACTTGTGGATGGACAGGGGTCTGCCGCCTGGTTTTCAGAAAGCTTCCCCCTTCTAATTACTGACAGTTGCCGTGATACCCACTTTTATCATGGATTTTGGCTGAAAACCACCCATTTTGGACAATATTTTGCCAATCTCTGGAAAACCTAGCCATGATTAAGGAAAATCTGCCGAAAATGGAGCCCTTGTTTAGAGAAGTTTGGGTCCAAAAACCAACCCATTTGGGCGGCACATACCCGTACCCTCAACACGTTATGTTACCCCCCCCCCCTTGGGCTTCTGATATGCGCAACGAGCGAGCTAGCTACCTAGGTTTTCAGAGTAACCATTGCGGCTTGCCTTGTTTGCTGTTTATGATTTGACCGTCCATGCATGGAATTCCTTATGTCTAAAGTCGTTAAATCTTGTTGTACTTGGGTGTCAATCAAAGCAGCCTATCTAGTTGTAACGCTTTTTTTGTTTTGATTCTATTGTTGACAAGATACAGTAGTGTCCCGCATATAAGAAACATGAATTTAAGAAACACCAGACCTTTATTTTTAAACATATACCCCCTCTTATAAGAAACTGGTCCAGGTCTGAAAAGTGAGTGTTTCTTATTCAAAAACCATGTTTATATTAGAAATTTTGAAAAAAATGATAAATTCAGATTTGCATCTGAATCAAACTGTGACTATTCAAATGAAAGCAATAATTTTGCATGCAAATGAAGCAAAAAGCATCTTTCTTGAATAATTGTAGCATATCTTGGTAGTGAAAATTTACAAATGCAAATTTTATATGACAACCATGCATTTTGTGTCTTTGTAGTTCATTGATAGTAGATAATTTTTCTGATAAGAAACTTAAGAAACTTTACCCTGATTGGAAGTTTATATCTCATTTTATAAGAAACACGTCAGACCTGAAATTGGAAATGTTGTTTCTTATATGCGGGACACTACTGTACCTAACAATATATACTGAATGAGTCAGTTAGAAAAACGTGGGGCATTGCAATTAGCAACCCGATCATAAACCTTTCTTCCATCGAAACAGGCCACCTTGATTCATTTATTCAACTAGATTTTCTTCGTAAGACCTTGTATGGGAGTCTTGCAAACTGGAGTAGTCTTTTGCCAAGCCCTTCCGCATTGTAGCCTTGCCAGAGTTTCAGGGACACGTGGTATTATCCAGAGAGAATGAAGTAGGAGATATCATATTTCCCCTGGCTGGGATATCTTATCATTAGGCCTCGTTCACACTAGGTCATTTGGTCAGTTAAGGTCGCGCAGAAAGACCTGAAGGACAAAGGACTCAAACTCTAAGTCTTTGTCTTTTGGTTTTTTTTTCCACGACCCTAACGATCCAAACGACCCAGTGTGAACCAGGCTTAACTTGCTCTGGATGGACAATATGTTTGAAAGACATTAATAATGCGTGCTTCTTTGTTTTGCGAAGAGGTTCCTTTCAAGTTGATCAATTCTTTGTAGATCGCAATGGAACTTCTTGCAGACAACATTTTTTCCAAAAGCCTGGTTCGCACTAGGCCTTTTGAGTTGTTAAGCCTGGCTAAAACTAGATCTTTTTGGGTCGTTAGGGTCGTGCAAAAAGACACAAAGACAAGGAATCAGAGTTTAAGCCCTTTGTGATTTGGATCTTTCTGAACGACTCTAAAGCATAATTCACTCCAGGTCGTAATGGTGTCGTAAAGGTCATGCAAAAGACTCAAAAGATAAAGGAATCAAAATCCTGAGTCTTTGTCTTTTGGTCTTTTGCAAGACCCTAACGACCCAAACGACCTAATGTGAACTAGGCTTTATAGTCGTGCAGACAAACAGACCCAAAAGAAAAAGGACTCAAACTCTGAGGCTTTGTCTTTTAGGTCTTCTTGCACAACCTTAACAACCTAAACGACCTAGTGTAAACCAGGCTGAACTAGTTCTAATGCAGTATCCCCTGATAATACCACGTGTACCTGCAAATCTGGCAAGGCTAAAATGCTGAATGGGATTGGTTCAAGATTTCATCAGCTTGGAAGACTTCCATCACGCCCGTAGGAGCGTTTTCCAGATTGGAGGGGCACCAATTTGTGCAGAAGCTGAAAGTGTAAAGAACTTGGGGGTCCGGAGATCCCGGAGAAATGTTTCGAGCCGTGGCCTTTATTTTCTTGGAAACACGCTTCTGTGAATGCCAAAAGGTAATTTTATCTTCGGAGGTCCTGAGGGCAAAATAGGAAATATATGCATCCAAATATATTGCAAACAGGCTACCTGAAAATAAACTACGACAGGTCGAAAGCATCGCGAGTTCTCGTGGTTCAGATGTGCGTGATTTAGATTGTTGAAGTCTGAGTATATTCATCTCACTTGACAAAGGGCTTCTCATGCCAAATGGGCTAAGCGACCCAAAATTAAGTTCTCGTGCATCGGATTCTACAGCGTCACTTTTGAGATGCTGAGGGTTGAGTTTATATTAGTTTATCAATGCTCAGGATCGTCAAGAGTGGGGGGTAGCCAGGGTAGTTACCAGGGGGCCCGAGGCCATTAGGGGCCCGGCAAATATATACTATTTCTTTTTTCTTTGTCTTCACTTTTCCTCAGGAACGTTTCTTGGTTCGCGGGGGGCATTCTCAGCTTCGTCTTTACACACGAGATAAACAACTTTTCCATCTAAAAATCTTTTTAATAATTTATAGGAGGGCGTTTTCATCTAAAAGCATCCTTTTAGGCTCTGTTACCAGCGCATAGGAGGGCGTAATCCGAAAGAAAACAGGTGTGGTCTACAAAATTTCCGGAGCCCTTAGCGCCGGGGCCTCAATCCACACCCACCCTGGGGCTCGTGCCGTCTCTCGATGGCCCTGTCAATGCTGTCTCTTTTGTGCACATGCAGCACCCTTTGGTTGTTGCTGCAAGCCTGAGATAGGTCTTGACCATAGCAATATGGTCTTGACCTGAAATACACACTTCATTCAGAAGCTCGTTCAAAAGAATGGTGATTGTTTGAACTGTTTGATTAGGAAAGAAAAGTACAAAGAAGCTCCCAATTTTAAATTCTCAATGAGAGTGGTTACATCTTATCTCACCTATACCCTGGTTACCAGATCCTAATTAAAAAATTTAACAAATAAAGACGAAAAAGAAAAAAGAATCTCGCTTTTTCTTTTTTCTGTTTATTTTGTATATGCATATTAAGTTCTGGTACCCAGGGTAATCTCACTTAGGGTACGTTGACAGGACTGATAGAGGGAGGACACCAGAAACACTTTTTTGGAGAGTAATTCTATAGTTGATTAAGTCAGCTTTCTGCGTTAAACGTGATGAATGAAAAAATGCAACTTTTGGAAATTATTGGTGGGGCCCGGGCCCGACCGGCCCCAATAGCTGCTACGGGCCTGCTCCCATGCAAGGTTTTACGAAGAGAATGCTTTCGCAGAACTAATAGTAACAATCAAAATAGACTTTCTTTTTTACAACTTTAACTTTCCAAACTTTATGCCGACTTTATATGGTTTGAGAAGCCTGTCCAAATCTGTGGTCCAATGGATTTAAGATTTTTGGACCCGAATGTTGCTTGATTGGGCCTAAAATGTGTCAAGTTATTTAGATTCCTTAACGAGTAATGCAAATAACGTAATTCAAACGTTCCCTGTTCATGTTTCCCATATTTTCATGTGTTCAGGAACAAGATCTCTTGTGGGTGCAGTTTCCATATATTGCGAAATGCTTCATTCTTCATTACAAATTTTTCCGTTTTTGGAGGTGGAGCTAGTCGTTTGAGCATCGCTTTGTTTGGTGTTTTTCCTTACCGAGACATCAACGCGACTTCTGTGACATAAACCACGAAGTGACCGAAGCTTGCTTGCAACTATACGTCGAACTCTTGGCATAAAAAATATGTAGATAAACGGATCCACCAAGATATTTATGACCCAAAAAAGTTCAAAGATGTACTGAGAGATACCATGTATCTCTGCATTGACCAATTTTAATGAGGCAGTTCCGATTGTTGGAATAATCTCAAAGACCAAAAAGGCAGTGAGCATTGCTGCTGTTAACGCAAAAAACCTTCTTCTCTCCGGTTCTGAAGGCTGTCGGCTCAAATTCTGATTTATCCGTTTCTTGCGGCAGAAAACTGTTGTGTAAGTAGCAAAGAACAAATACAGGAAGATGCCATCAAAAGTCACCCACATATAACTGTTGTAGAATGCTCTTATCTTCAATGTATCAAAAATGCTGAAGGTTAGCCCAAGGATCCCAGCCAGACCCCATGTAATGCCTAATATGAATCTAATCTTTTTAGGTGTTGCAAGGGCGCGATATTTGAAGGGGAAATTGCACCCAAGAAAGCGATCAATGGTTAAAAGATCAAACATTGTGAACCATATATGGTAGACGGCTGCCCAAAATGCCCATACAACCTGTGCAACTTTGCTTGTCTCTACAGGGTGGCGGAAGAAGTGCAACATTGTCAGAAGTAATGTTCCAATTGAGATGACTATGTCACAAAGACTCAAGCTTGCAATGACGTTGATTTGAACTGAATCTTCTATGCGAGAAGCTTTCAATAAGTAGATCCCCAGGATGTTGAAGATCAATGCAAGAAAACTGACCACTCCTACTGCTATGTGAACAATATCAGCTGTCTTGGAAGACATTTTATGCGTTAAAACCAACTCTATCAATTTCAATCCTCAATTTCAATTTCACATAGATCATGTGCAATTGTTCACCTTATTTTATTTACTTAGAGAATTTAGGCTGAGTTTTTCTCCCTTGCCAGGTTCATTGTAAATTAAAATCTTCCCCTTTACTTGTCTGCTATTCCTTGATGAGAAATTCGCCAAATTTAGTTTGCATTCATATGTTCTCGAATAATTCTCTCTACATATATCAGCAGTTTGAATTCCTTCCTTCTATGCATATAGAAGTCAATTTTTGATGTATCCACTCTTTAAAATCAAGTATCTCATGACCGTTTAGTCCAGCAGCGTTGTACAAGTAGCACTTCACCTAACTTAAATCCTTTATAGATTATGTGCAGTTTTACATTTGATTTTTGTACCTCAACGATCGATTCAGCTCAATTTTCTTCTCTGTAGCGTCATTTGTTGACCAAAATCTTCCGCTTCATTTATCAGCTTTGCTTAACGAGAAACTTGCCAAATTTATCTTCCAATCAACAAGAAACAACTACTTTCTTCGTTCTCTCCTCATACATCTGGAATCTGCATTCATTCCTTTCATGCCTATAGATGTCGATATATATGTTCCAAACACTGTTGGTCTTTTAAATCAAAAGGAAAGGCTCCTGATTTTTTTCTTGGCAACATAGTATCTGGCTTTTAACTAAATTCCAATCTATTTATAGCTTGTGTGCAATTTTTTGTATGCATTTTGCACTTCAACATCCAGCTCAATGTTCGTCGTTGTAACATGCTTTGTTAATCATAATCTTCCGCTTACGTTGTCTGCTTTTGCTTGATAAGAATTCGCCAAATTTACATTTCAATCAATATGCTCCAAATATTTTCAAAATTCTCTTCAAATATACCTTGAACCTGAATCCGTTCCCTTTCTTGTCAATAGGCTTTGATGTTGATGTATCAAGAACTGCTGTCTTTAACGTCTTGTTGGTTTTTTCCCAGCTATGTAGGGTACAGCATTTGCCAACTTTGAGCTGGGAATAAAGTCTGTCTTTAGATAAAGAACCAAGTGTTCCAGATCAGCCTATTGCTCTCAATTAATTAGTGTATTGTTTTCTTACAAAGCACAAATTAACAATCTGAATTTCTCAATAAGTGGTTGCATGAAGGCAAGAACAAGCTGTGATGCAAACAGAACATAGCTGCATGCTAAACGACCCCTGCAACGCAATCAACCGTAATTATGTAAATTACAATTGCGTTAAAGATGGCGGCTGGGAACAATTTACCAAATTTCATTAACGTTCCTATCGAGATTTTTCAATGGTTCTATTGGAATTCGATTAAAAAATGCAGTGCATTTCGGTAAAGTGAATTTCACAGCCATGTTTGGTATTGTTGTCCATTACAGGTGATACGTTTAAACTAATGACCCTCTGTCCCATGCTTTTCTGTGTTCTTTCAACCTTTGATGTCTTTTCTCTCAACAGGGACCCTTTACACTACTATGCTATCAAATTCTACATGCAGGTGCGTGGAATGCAGATTCACTTTGCCAAACATATCTGATATGCGCTTTTCATTGCTTTTTAAAGGCATAAGTACATTGTTGTAGGTCTATGTATGCAATACAAGAGTTAGTTAAATCATTTGCAAAGTCTTAAAGGCTCTGTTTCATCCAGCATTCCTTGCACGTGTCGTCTTTTGGTTGGCCTTTGTTTTCATGGCCCATGAAAATGGTTGGCCTTTGTTTGTCGCCATTTTCATGGCCCATGAAAATGGTGACAACAAAGGCAAACCAAAAGACGACACGTGCAAGGAATGCTGGATGAAACAGACCCTTTAATTTCTTGATAACAGGTCACGAAAAACAGCTCCCTTAACTGCCTTAACTTTACAAGCTTATGCCCCATTCACACTGCAAGTTAAACCAGCTTAAACTAAACCAGATTTTTGAATAAGGCCTTCTGATTGGTCAATCCAAGAATTCCAGTCATTTGATTGGTTGAAATTCAAACTCTGGTATAGATAAAGCTAGTTTAACTGTGTCAGTGTGAATGCAGTATTATACTGCATTCACACAGACAGAACCGGTTTAAATTTCAACCAATCAACTGACTGGATTTGTTGGATTGACCAATGAGAAGGCCCTATTCAAAAACCTGGTTTAATTTAAGCTGGTTCAATCACAGGAGGCCCATTCGCGTATGAATTGTGGCCTAGCTTTAACTGAGGCCATTTAGGCTTTGTTGTTTTCCAAACTGTAAAACCAGGTTCAATCAGGTTTACCCGTGTTTACGTTGTGTCAGTACGAAACAAATACGGCATGAAACTGTGCCATATTGGCCTCCCATCTAGCAGATCTCTTTTTTCTTTTAAATACCATATTGCGTAAAAATATGACGCGTTCGTAATTAAGCTGCACGACGAAGAAATAGCCGTTAATAAATGCGTCCTAATTTTTACCGCGCGGCTTGCAATACAGCCGCTTACTATGATCACGTGCTGAGGAACCTCGATCGCCTGACCTCTTTTTATAATTTAATAACACTTTTCTTTTAACTGCGATTATTTTATGTTTTCGTTAGTGTAAAAAATATTTCATCGGAAAATCAAATTTACCCATTTATGTTTTTTGAACATCTTTCATATAGATGCGGCTTGATTTGTACACATTTTTCACAACTTAAGAGCATGCAACTCATTTTTCTTTCCTTTTTTGTCTTAGATTATTGTAAATAGGGTTATATTGTATATCTTAGTTATCATCAAGTTTTGTTTTAGCATGGCTCCCTGTAAAATAGTGTATTAACTGAGTGGAATGCCATGGATAAAGTTTGAAATTAAGTGAATGAATGAAATGCTTAACTTAAGTGAGGTTTAAATTTGACATTCTTAATTACGTCGCGGCTTATTTTTGTGTAATGAGGTACAGTGCACAAAATGAACAAGGCATGCTGTCTAGCTTTGTCGCTCAACCGGCATAGTGTAAATGGTGAATGTGGCATTATTTAATCTTTAATTTCGGATTCATATCGAGGCGATGATGCGCCTTGAATAATCCTTGCTCTACGCATGGTGAAAGCATAAAATAAGGATCTTCTATACCTGCAAAGCGATGCCGATTTCTTTGAAAATAATACAGCAAATTTGCATAATGCATTCTTCTTGTACCGGCACAGTGTAAATGGGACCTGAGATAATGTTAAACGTCCATCCGACGTAACACTAAATTGATGTATCCAAAACACAGTCTTGCCCAACATCCAGTGTGAGCCCGACTGGAGTATTTATCACTAGAAATGGTTTGTGCATAGCCTTTTTAATTGATCATATGTTTAGATTTAGCTTCAGTTACCTGTCTCTACGTTATGGCTATTGGGTAGTCATGGTATTCTGCTCCTCATGGTATCGCCCTTGTAGTGTAGTAAAGTAGTTTGTAAATGTTGTTCAAGGTAATTTCGTTATTGTAAATTTCTATATTGAATAAAAAAGATGATGTTGGTTTAACTGTGTTATGGATAAGGCGGTATTAGAATCTTCGTTATTTTAGGTGAAAATTAAGATCCGACTTTCTTGTGAAGTGGCTTCTTAACCGCGGGAAGCATTATGTCGAGAAGATATCAAAGCGGAGTCTTGCTACTCACTCACATTAATTATGTAATTAAATATACGTTTCTGCTTATTTTCTATCAAAAGTCACCTGTTATTGGGCGTCTCTTAAGATGATCACCCATCGATACATCGTAATGCAATTATCAAATAGCACTGTTTTTATCGTTGCCAAGACGTCAATTGGATGCTAATCCTAGACTTCCCCTTGGCCATCTTGTAACTTCAGTCAAAATGCAAAAATAGCGCGGGAAAGGGATAACAAAAGCCGGATACACCAAAAACGTAAAAGTATTTGGTTTGATTCAGCAATGAAAACTTTAGTTTTAATTAATGGGGTATCCCTCTCAAAATTTTCCTCAAAAGTTAAGCAAAACATAGATCTTAGTGTGTCTTAGTGTGCCCATTCTTGTGCGAAGGCGCACTAAGACACAGAAATACAAGGGAGCTCTATTCGAACAACTTGAGAGCGGTTGGGCCAAACCACGCTCAGTTGAAGACGAAACAGAACAGAAAACATGACAACAAAATAAGTCACAAGGATCAAAACAATTTAAATTAATAATCAATCAAAACATCCGTGTCCCAACACCCTTGATAACAGCACAACATATGGAAAATACAAAGGTTAAACTTATGGAATAAGACAACAAACAGGTCTGAATGTGCTTTCAAATGAGCGCTGTCATCTTATAGACCCAGAAATTAGGAAAATGCTGGTAAAGGGCATATCTGGAACAAATTTTCCACATTCCATTCTGGTCCATAATTTACCTTCTATTGAAGTTTGAATGCTGTATCTCTTACTAGTAATGTAAAGTTCAATACCTCATAAATTATGGACCAGAATTGAATAGGAATTGTTGATTCCCATACAAATTCCTTACAAATATTTTCCTAATTGTCAGGTGTTAAAGATAAGTCATTTTACTAAACAAAGATTTCTCATCTAAGTTAGCCTTTGACTCATAGAATAACGCGTTATTTTTGAAGATCGATGATACATTTTCTATTCCATTGTCCGCCAAACGTGCAAACTTTTTTGACTCACCGGCATTAGGAATTTCGAATCATTTTTTGTGGCAGCGGAAAATTTTAGCAAGGCAACAACTTGTTGTAGTGCTTTCAGCTTTTTGGTGGGGAATCGTTTCAGCGATTTCGTCACAAGTTTCTCATAGTTTTGCTCTCAGAACATGTTTCTGAAAAAGTTCAGCAAGCCATTTCTTCTAGTGCTGCACAGCAAAAAATACCAAAATTTCCCCATAGTTCGTAGATGGAAATTTAAGGGAAATGGACAAGTTTCTATAAGAAATTTAAAGGAAACGGAAATTTCCATTTCACCTTTGGGAAATTATAGGAAATGAGTCCTTTTTCCAAAAAATTTCCCCAACAAAAATGTGGTAAAAGTTCATCATTTTTTGCAGTGCTGGCGATAAGATGTTTATACGAAATGGAAAAATGAGACGGAAAATATGCCACAGAAATATGCCACGAATGCAACTACTGTGTCACTCATTGCAGGAAGGGTCAAGTAGTCATCACATTCCCACAATGAGCGACACGCAAAAATAACTTAGGAATCAATCGCGAAAGGACAATTGAAATAAAAGTAAAATGAAAATCCTGATCGCTTAGCAGATGGAGGCACAAGATGGGAGAAAACTGGTATAAAATTGATAAATGTCTCCCTTTTTTCTTCAGTTTTTGCAAGTTTGTCTGGATTAGGCCAACCAAGATGTTCTGATGTAATTTGACTAGATCTGTCTACTTTAAAACATCATCATTGGCCTAATATAGACAAATTTGGCAAACACTGACGAAACAAGAGAGGAATTTATTCAATTTCAAACTAATTTTCCCCATAACCTGTGATTAAGGCTGTTTGATTAATGGATGATCGGTTGCCCGCGCGAAATGGTTCCCTTGAAGTATAGAGTTGCCTAACATATGTGCTGTCAAGAGCTGCGGTCTTCTTCGCGACGTGCATTCATTTATCTGGATCCGGTCTGTGCGGTTCTTTCTAAATGTCAAGTGAATTAACGTTAAAGAGATCATTAATTGTTTTGAAGTCACTCTTCTCCATCCCTTTTTCTATTCATCTTTCATGATGTAAATTGTTACTGGGACCGAGCTCTGGTTTATAAACTTAATCTTGTCATCTTTGGTGACTGTTGATGGGACATAGTCCTGTGTATCCGTCATTTGCTGACGGTGCTGGTGCTGTCTTCTAAATATGAAGTGAATACACGTGAGGTCACTAACTGTTTTGAAGTTAAGTCTTATCCACTGGTGTTTCTCTTTATCTTTTGGGCTTTTGAAATTAGTATTTTCCATTACCCTTCTCTTCATTCCTCGCGATGCAAACTGTTGTTGGGACAGGACTCTGTGTTATAAACTTCATCTCTTCGTCGTTAAACACGCAGACTGGCGTCGAGACGTAGCCCTGTGTTACGTTATTCGCTGTCGGTTTCGGCGAAGAAATTCGGTTTCGTTGAAATCTATTGCGAAGTGATTTCAGCTTGTTTGTTGCTGTGCGTCGAACTTTTGGCATCAAAAATACGTAGATGAATGGATCAATTACAAGCTTGGTGACCCAACAAAACAGGAAAAGACGCTGGAACCCCTCTCCATGCCTCTTGCTCACCTTTGCCAAACAGGCGCTTCCAATTGTTGGCACCGTCTGGAAAAGCAGGAACCCAATGAGCATTGCTGCTGCCAACGCGGAGAGCTGCTGGCTTCCTGGATCCACACCAGTTCCTGCGTGTCGTCGGTCTGAATTCTGATTGCTCTGTTTCTTGCGGCAGAATGCTGTTGCGTAAGTGACGAAGAACAAAAACAGAAAAGTACCTTCGTATATTAGCCATAGGTATCTTTCAGAGAATGCTTTTAATTTCACCGAGTTGATGGCAAATACTGGAAGAAGAAATAGGGCTATCACCCAGGTAGCAATTATGATCCTTTTACACTTTTTCGGTGAGGTTAAGGCCTGACATAAGGACGGGAAACTGCAGCAAAAAAATCTTTCCAAGGTTAACAGATAAAACATCATCACCCATGCATAGTACACACATTCCCTGAACGACCATACAAATTGTGCCGATCTACTTGTCTTTACTTGATAGCAACGATGCTTTAAGGCCATGTCAATCAATGATGCAATTATGATGAGGATGTCACAAATGCTGACATGTTTGAGGACTTGGGAGTGAAATGAATTATTAAGGTGCGATGCTTTCAGTAAGTAGATACCTAGAACGTTGAAAATTATTGCAAGGATGCCAATCGCAGTAATAACATTCATAAAAGGCCTTGTTATCTCAGCCGAAATTTCTTTGCAATCACGAGCCCCAACTTCAACTGTAAGTTCTACTCTTACTTGTGGAAAGATCATAGTTGCTGTGATGTATTTGCTTGTATCGACGAAGATCTAGTCACAGTCTTCGAGCAACGTAGAAGTTCTTTGTTTCTCTAATTCACCTCCAGAATTTCGTTTAATTTTGCTGTTGATGGCGAATTACACTCCTTGCAATGCTGGAAGACCTCGTCTGTACAGTATTTTTTGGCTGTTCCAAATCAAGTACCAATTCTTCGCATCAACATAATCGTATTTGCCAAAATTTTCTGTAGTTTTTCAGCTCGCATGAGATACCGATGTCTCCACTAAAATCCAGAGTATTACTTCTCTTCAGTAAATCTGAAATCCGTGACTAAATTGCTTTCCCCTTCAAGACGATTTTCCAATTCTTCTTAACTTTTTCTCCGATCTTTCGTACGTCTACAAATCTCTCTAAATTTGTGACCTGCCTGCATGTAAGCAATGATCTTATTTCAAAATGCTTCTTTTTTCAAGTAATTATCTTAGCTCAAGCAATAAATTTTTCCATCGCAGTCCCATTCACTTTAAAATTCTCTCAACCAATGCAAGTTCGCCTTTTCTTTCCTTTTACGTAGGTGATAGTGGACACTGATTTCCTAACAAAGTTATTGTCTCTCAAATTTCAAATCAAATGGCTCCTGGGAGTCTTATCCCCACAATGATGAAGCAAGCAATTGAAGCATTTGCGAACGTTTGCTTTCTTCATATGAAAAGCTTCTTTGGAAGAAAACCACCTGACTTTAATCTATTGTTCTCCGCTAATTAGACTATTGTTTTCCTGTCAATCTAGCAAAATTAATGATCTGAATTGTGCGTAAATTGGTTTCGTAAAGGCGCTGCCTTTCATTATTTAGTGAAGTGGATATGCAAAACAACCCCCTACGACTAACATATAAATTATGTATCGCGCCATACTGTCGAGAAGACAATGTGCGTACCTTTGATACACCTTCAATGCACTATCTTTTATATTCGATTATTTTTGCATGGTAGCCTCACTCCATAGGGGCCCTCAGCTTACGCTCACCTTATTGAATTGAATTTATGTTGTTGTTGTCGCTTCAGTGAGGGCCTTTCGTTTGTTTGTTTGTCATCTTATTTAATATCGATCATTTACTTGTGGCTTTCTATATACAATAATGCACATAGTGAACTAATCTAAATCGATAAATCAATAAATAATAAATAATATTTGAATAAATATAATATTATCTCAACTTATTTCCCAACTGTTCTCTAACCGGACAACTATTTCCTTAGGGGGCACAGATCTGTTCCCCGACCAATCAGAAGAGAATATTTCGAATGTATTTTTTTATTTTTTTTCTTTTTTATTTCTTTAAAAGTTGGCAAAAAAACTACAATAGCTATGATTAAAAGCTAATTAAAATTAAAATATAAAAGAGCGAATAGTAGTTAAAATGGTAAATTAGAAAAATATACAATGAATTGTTCATCATAAAAAATCAAAGATGTTAAAATCAAATGAAGCCTAAGTTTGGGACAAAAGTTTGGCATAATCGGCAGTGGCAGCTTTCTCCAGACCAAGATTTGATTTTGTTTTTAAACTCAGTAAGAGATGCAGAATCTTTGATAAATTGTGGAACGGTAGCCCAGACTTGCGGGCCTCTAAAGTGAATGGTTTCTGAGCCATATGTAACAGTTTTAATTCTAGGAAGAGAAAAGTCGTTAGAGTTTCTCAGATTATGTTGACTTTCTTGTTGACAAAAAATCTCTCTCATAAAAGCTGGATTCAAGCCATTTTTGGTCTTATACATTTCCGTCATGAGATTCTGCAAGTTTCTCTAGTGCACAGTTATTGATCTATCCTTTTCCATTAAAACCTCAAAGCTGGATTCATAGTCCTGGTAAGTAACTCTTAGTGCTCTCTCTTGAATTTTATCAATTTTGTGACGAAGTTTTCGGCTGTGGAACATCCACGCCAAGGGACAGTATTGAAACTGGCTATTTATAAAAGCTCTCATTAAGTACCGTGATTTGCCTTGATCCATGAAGGGGGCAATACGTGAGAGAGCATACAGTTTATTGCTAGCCTTTTGACAAAGCCCGGCAACATGATGTTCAAATGTCAACTTATTGTCTATAATAACACCTAACAGCTTTTCCTGAGTGCTATTCTGCACAGATGCATTACCAATCTTAATGGTGACCAGTTGATCACGAGAGGCACCTAATGCTAAAAAGTGGCATTTATCTTCATTTAGCTTGAGGCAGTTGTCAGAGAACCATTTTATTACTTTTAAAGAGACGTTTTCCAGCCTTTCTACTACATTTTGTAGATTTTGGTCACATGTATATAGGGTGGTGTCATCAGCATAATTGCATATTTCAATATCATCAACAGAGATTAACAAATCGTTCAAATTAATGTTAAAAAGTAGAGGTCCTAACACCGATCCCTGTTGAACACCCAAATTCAGTTTCTGCTTAGAACTAAACGAACCATTCATTTTAACTCGTTGCTGCCTGTCACTTTAATAACTATACAAAAAGGTCAATGCATCATGGTTGAAACCATATGCATGCAGTTTAGCAATAAGGAGATCGTGCTTGACGCAATCGAATTCCTTGGAAAGATCCATAAAGACAGCCCCAGTTTTTCCTCCAGTGTCTAAGTATATTTTACATTTTTCAAGAAAATGAGTTAAGGCATGTTGTGCATTGTATCCTTGTCGGAAACCACATAACAAATCTGATAAGTAAGCAGTCATATGTTCCATCATTTGCTTGTACATAAGTCTTTCATAAATTTTAGAGACAGTGGGCAAGACGCTAATTGGTCTGTAATTAGTCTTAGAAGTAGAAACGTCTTTCTTGAAAAAAGGATTGACTGATTTTCTTCCATTTAAACTTCCCGTTCAAGGCAAGCAAACGCGCGTTCGACAGAACGGCCGCAACGACCGAATTCTTGAAGTACCGAATGAATTTAGGAGATCTTTTACGTCCACAAGCAAGCAAAATATCGTTTGTAGGTAGGAGTTTTCAGCTGAAATAGCTCAAAGAAACATCCATCTAAGTGGTGATAAATTATTTTACAGTGTAGTACGCCAGGAAGACTACTTTTTTCGGCGTTTTAGGGTGGGTAGTTTTGAGAAAAAACTGGAGGTGATTTAGGCCATGTCCGTTTCTGGAAGCGTAGGGACATGAGTAGTAGTTTAATCGTCCATCAGTCCAGCAATAGCGATAACCACGAATATGCGATCAGTCTACGTCAATGTCGCAAAGGATCTAGGTATGATGATATATCAAAGTATGTCAAATGTGTCAAAGATTATATCAAAGAAAGCAAAGATGTGCTACTTTTGGATACACAAATATTGAATACACAAATAAAACTGCAACAACACAACACACTTTGTGGCCTAACGAAAATACAGAGCGTGGAGATGGGAGTCTGTGTAACTAATAGAGGATTCAAAAGAAATTTAACGCAGTTAACTAGCAGGTATATGATTAAATCTCAGTACATTTTTGTGTGTATTACTGAATCGAGCAAGTATTACTGAACCATTCTCCGCCACCTGTGTGCTGATGTGCTACAGGAAATTCCTTAGTGCAATCTTGTTTGGACGTGGAGACAAATTTGAACTTCAAGATTAATTTTGCAGTTCTCAAACCACCAATATCAACGAAAAATTGTATCTCAGTCCAAATCAACTACTGTGAAGTGTTTTTTCCAACGCAAACTATCAATAGTGTAAAAATAGGTTTCCAAACGAATCATCCGTAATATTTTTTGGCAGCGATATCCGATATCCGAGCGGTCAATGTACCAAGTAAAACAGTAAAAACAACAACAACGAAATTTCATTCTCTTCTTTTATATTTCTTTTCTTTGTACTTTACATATATCTGCATGTATCATAATGTGTGTGGCTCGGCGAGGTGACTTGCGTCCCTGCCATTGAACCTTGAATACACGTTTTTTTAAGAAACTGGTTTATAAGAAACTAGTACTAAGATGGCCAAAGTTTTAAGAAAGATGTTCATATTTTCTATGTTCATTAGAGTGAAAGCAAAGTTACCTTTAAGGTCTGAAAGTAGACTGTTAGTGAAAAAAATCTCCTTGGAATGCTATCTGTTGATCAGTGTTAACTGCAAGTTCTCATCCTTTTCCAGTGCATAAGTATTGACATTCTAACTGAATGATTTCCAGTCACAGGTAGATTGCGAGATTTTCAAAAATGATGTCTCGAGGAAACTCAAAATTTCATTCTTAAGTTGATTTTCATATCTATCAACAAAGTCAAATAGTTTCACACCTTATTCGTATAGTTTTCTTAAATAAATGCAAGCTATTTCTTGCTTAGTTTTCACAAATTGAAGTTTTTTAGTTACAGGGCTCCTCATGGAGAGAACTTTGGGCTCCAGTGCTCCAGCATGGGAATTGCTTGGGCTCCAGGGCTCCATGCTGTCAAAATGATGGGCTCCAGAGCTCTAGGGACCCCCCTTTGGGGGCCTCAAGAAACGGTAGTACTATTTCTAAGAAGTACTAAGAAACTTTTCAAAGTTGAAAACATGGATATTATAGCAAATAGATCGTTGAACCTTTATTCTTGAGCAATATTATCTGAACATTTGTATTTTCGACATAACAGAACACTGTTTATTCCTTTATGATGTTTTAAATTTCAAGAATTATATCTGCCGCAGTGTTAGTGACCAAATTGATAATTCTGCATTTAAAAGTAAGAAACCAATTGAGAGACTTTTAGTACTAAAATGGAAAAATTTCATGTGAAATTAAGAAACTTTTAGTACTATGGCTGGATCCAAGTTTCTTATAACAAAAAAAAACTTGTACTCAGTTACTCTCTAAACAAGCATGCTTAGAACTGGTACACGTGGTTCGCGACTTTCAAAAACAAAGGATCTGATTTGTTAATTCATGACCGAAAGTGTGAAATCTAGGCTTCGCACCCGTAGTTCCTGTGAACATTGTAGATCTTAAACAGTTCAGAAACCGAAATCTGGATCGATACATTTGTGACGCTAAATAAACATGGTAACTTTTGGCCAATACAGCTTTGTTGATCTAAGTCTAAGTGGTTGCTAGGTGTTGCTACGCTTACTTTCTACGTAATATATTCAGATTCCAAGGCTAGCTTGATCCTTTTCGAAGGCAGGAACACCACAATGCACAGCAAAAGAAATGACGACTATTATTTGGATTAGATATGATTATATACCGGGTGAGTGAAAAAACACGCCCGGCGTTTCAGAGGCTACTGCTTCCTGAGTATATATGCAATGGTATTTTGCAATACCTGATTGAAAAGCTAACATGTTCAATCATCTTTAGAGATTTTTCTGACTAAACTCGGTCACTCCGTTCAGATTCTGTAAGCGATTCTGTAAAATGAGCCTCTTTGAGAAACCTTAAAAAACATGCTAAAATTACAAGCGAAAGTAGTCTTTCCCATAGTGTGAATAACTCATTCAGGGGGATTGCATTCTCTCATGAAGACAAAATACATGAACACATTCAAGAGTCATTGTTATCAGGAAGGAGAACAAAGGAAAATTTTGCTTGCTGTTTTCGCTCGTTTTGCAGGTTTTCGAATGGCGCTTTCTACAGAAAATTTCCTATTTTGACGGGAAGGAATGGCCGATTAAACCCGGGTAAATTACTGGACCTAATTTGACATATCAGGGATAAAACAAGACAGTTTTCAATTTCATTGCTTTGATAATCAGAGAGCAGGATTTTTTCAAACGCCGGGCGTTTTTGTTGACTCACCCGGTATAGTATATAAGAGTTGATATTTCGCCTGGGAATACGAGGCTTCCTCAGACCTAAATTAACGTAATCATAAAAATGCATAATGATTTGAATAAAAGTAGCTGTAACATGATTGGGTAAGGTGTGCTACATCGCACGGGTAAATGTAGGGGATATGGTGGATTAGTCTGTGTTGCGCAAACATAATGATGTGGAGGAGGAAATTACCATGATGATCTGTTGCTCATCTCTCAGAGCTTCATATTCAAATAAAACAACAAACAAGAAGGCACTACTCAATCTCTCACAAGCACTGATAGTCCTGCAACTCCAAAATGTGCATATGCAATCTCAAATAATAGAAAAATGCGACCAAAAATTTTTGACAAGGATACAAGAGCTTTCTCCAGACACTTGTTCCAAAAGCTGTCCGTCCGACATTAACCTTACATAACCGTTACTAATGGTTATCAAAGCATCGTAAAAAGGAAACAATCTTTCATATATCATTAATTATTTGAGGGGTAGAATAGGCTAGAATTTAGCTCTGTCACACTCTCACTACGAGGAACATTTAAATTCTGGTTTGACACTGAATATTGCCAAATTCTGACCATTGCATTCTCAACCAAATTTGTGCAATTCTTTCTGGGATACCCATAATTTTGAAACCCACTGTTTCTTCTCAAACAAAATTAACAGCCTCTTTGAAATATGCTCCAAAATGGTGCCAAAAATGTTATCAATTGTTTGTAAGTTTACCCAGGCCTTGACTTTCGGAACAATCTTCACCATCACCTAAAATCTGCTAAGAACGTCAAAAGTTCCAAGGGTATGATAAAGGTAAAATTTTTTAAAGACCTCCAAAGTACGGGAAGTGCAGCCCCTATACGGGGTGTTTCAGAAAAAATGCAACCCAAAATAATTTAAAATCTTTAAAATTTGACAAAATGTGAGAAGATGTAATGTATACTATCTGAAAGTACAATGTTTTAGCCTGTTCGCATACTCTACCAACCAAAATGAAGAGTTTGGCAGACTTTTCCTTTTGGATCCTTTTGGTAGAGTCTGCGCGCAGGCGTCAACCTTTCTTTTATCTAATGATATGCAGTTTGGATACATTAATGGAATTATTCATCATCAAATGCAGCATGCTATTCTAGACTGTTCCAAAAGCAAAATCAAACCCCTTTTCTGGCTGAAAATTATGAAAATTTTTTTTTCAAAATATTTCAGGCTTAAAAGCAAGTGAGGTCATGCTTTGAGGAGGGAAAACACAATTTTTTTATATTCATATAAAATTTTACAATACAAGTTACGTTTACATCCTACGATCCTTTCTAATTACTTTACAAACTACACAAATACTACAGGGACAGGATCACAAGGAGCAAAGGACTGTCGCGGGTTCTTCAGAGAGAGACTTGGAAAAGATACAACGTGTTCTCTTCGTGTTCTAAACTTCAAGACTGAATCAAAATTCCTAAAGCACATGATTATGATTCATACCATTGACGTCAATGTTAAGATTATTGTGCAACCACATGACTTGATGTCAAGTAAAAGCCTAGTAACAATACATTTTATGTTGAAAGATAATGCCCAGGCATTACACCACCCCCTCCCTAATTTTACCCCCAAAGTGTGTTAATGAGTAACAAAGTCCCCAAACCGCAAAGGGGGTCTGACAACTTGCCTCAAACGAGCTGGACGTTGAAAAGGTTGAAGGTCTTCATTTTCCATCTGGACCCCCACATTCTCTCTGTCTGACCCAATCCCCCCAGGTAAGAACTCTACTTCCCCAGATTCCTTAACAGGGCAAAAGGTTTCCCCCTTGTCAAAAGGAACAGAGCAAGCCTTGACATTGTTGTGATGAACAACCATATCTTTCCCTTCTTTAGACCTGATAGTGTAATTGACCCCAGTGTTAGCCTGAATTTTGTAGGGGCCTACCCACCTCTTTCCAAACTTCCAAGTCTTGGGGCGGCGCAGCCAGACCGACTGACCCACTGCAAGGGGTCGCCATTTAGCTGAAGACAGGCCAGTTGCCTTCTGATTAAGCCTGCTCTGTTCTAGATGTTCCTGAGCTACTTTTTGCACACTATGAAGGTGTTGTCTAACTGATTCTGAGTATTCTGTCTGGCTAGCAGGATGTTTAAGGGGTATGCCTAAATCTACCTCTACTGGTGTCCTAGCTACTCTACCAAAAACTAACTCATAAGGACTATAGCCTGTTGATTCATGGGTGCTTGTATTGTAAGCGTAAACAGCCAGATCCACCCACAAGTCCCAGTCGTCCCGGTTTTGAGAGACAAAAGCTGATAACATATCTTGCAGAGTGCGATTTTGCCTCTCTACCTGGCCATCACATTGGGGATGGTAAGCTGTGGTCCGAGATTTGTGGATGCCCATAAGGTTACAAACTTCTTTCATTAAGTTGCTTTCAAAGTTGCGACCCTGATCAGAATGGAGTACAGTGGGTGGCCCAAACCTACTAAAAACACGCGAGACTAGAATTTCAGCAACAGTTTGCGCTTTTTGGTCGGTTGTGGCAAACACTTCACACCACTTGGTAAAATGATCCATGACAACAAGGAGGTGTTTATTGCCACGGGAAGTCTCAGGTAATGGTCCCATGTAGTCCATTGCCCAGAAAACAAATGGTTCATTTACCTCAATAGACTGCAATGGTGCCCTTTTATGATTGGGATCAAGTTTGCTTTGGGCACAAAGGGGACAATTTCTGACAAAATCACTGATCTTTGTGACCATACGGGGCCAATAGAACCTACTGCGTGCCCTTAATACTGTTCTCTTGACCCCTAAATATCCTGAGAAGGGGCTGCTGTGGATACCTGTCAATACTGATTCAATCATGTTGGTGGGAATAACAAATGCATAATTTGGGCAAGATTTATCAACAGTCAGATCTTTTACCAGCAACCCATTGGTGATAAATAAGTCATCCCAGCAATGCCAGTAAACTCGCAGAGCAGGATCTTTTGACCAGACAAAATAAGGTGGTTTTGGTTGGCCTGATAATTTCATCTCAATAATTTTACTTACCGTTGGGTCATCAAGTTGGGCCTGTTGCAGGTTATAGCCCGGTGTCATGGTTGTTGCACAATTATACGACGGAACATCCTGAGGGAGGCGAGACAAGGCATCTGCATTTTGGTTAGCTGTGCCAGGTCGATGCCTGACATCAAATGTATATTCCTGCAGATCCATGACCCAACGAGCTATCCTGCCCTTCGGCTCAACTGAATGAAGCCAGCGCAAAGCACTATGGTCTGTAATCAAGGTAAAGTGCTTACCTAGCAAGTAGACTCTGTAGTAATCGGTAGCAAACACAACCGCTAGGGCTTCCTTTTCAGTTGCAGAGTACCCTTTTTCACGATCCGTCAAAGGCCTGCTAGCATAAGAGATGACACGCTCATTGCCATCAGCATCAATTTGGGTCAAGACAGCCCCTAAGCCTAAATCGGATGCATCAGTTTGGAGGACAAATGGGTGATCAAACCTAGGATATGCAAGTACAGGTGCCTGGCACAGTAGGTCTTTCAGCACAAGAAATGACTCAGAATGTTCTTTAGACCAATGAAATTTGGTGCCCTTTTTGGTAAGTGAAACAAGCGGAGCAGCTAGCATGGCAAATTTGGGAATAAACTTTCTGTAATACCCAGCTAGGCCAAGGAATGATCTTACTTGTTCAACATTTTGAGGCTCTGCAAGCAAGGAAACAGCTTTTATTTTGTCCGGATCAGTATGAACACCTTTAGCTGAAACCACATGACCCAAATAGTTAACCTTGTTTGCACCAAAGGTACACTTGGTTGCTTTGACGCGCAGATTGTGTTTACGAAAACGTTCTAATACCAGTGCTAAACGTTCACATTGCTGCTGTAAGTTTGAGGATGGAACAATAACGTCATCAAAATAGCAAAGACACGTCTCATATGTAAGACCCGACAAAACGATCTCAATGGCTCGTTGAAAAGTGGCACATCCGTTGGAGACGCCAAACGGCATACGCTGAAATTCCCAGAGGCCTGATGGTGTCACAAAAGCTGTTTTATGCTGGTCTTGTGGGTCCATACTTACCTGCCAATATCCAGATCGAAGATCCAATGTGCTAAACATACAAGAGCCCTGAAGTGCATCTAAAAGATCATCAACCCGGGGTAAAGGATGGGCATCTTTTTTTGTGATGGCATTGAGCTTTCTGTAGTCAATGCAAAATCGAAAAGTACCATCCTTTTTCTTCACTAACACTACAGGGGATGCCCATGGGGAATTACTAGGTTTTATTACCCCTTGTTGGAGCATCTCGGAGACCTGTTTGTCTGTTTCTTCTCTGTAAGCATATGGCAAACGCCTAGGGTACTGTCGGATAGGTGCTGCATCACCAGTATCTATCTTATGAGTAATAACAGTGGTGTGGCCTAAGCTGGGATCAAAGACATCAGAATATTGCATCAAAGTCTCCAAGAGAGTACAGCGTTCAGGTGGGCTCAATGATGGGCTGAGTGCATTCTCAAGGTCACCTTGGATATCACTTACAGAGGTGGTACATGCCATGTTCATACTGGTAGGAGAAAAACATTCAGGTGTATCATCAGCGACAGGGGATTCAACAAGTGGGCAAAATTCACTTACCTTTTGACCAGCCTGCAATTCAATGTCGATATTAGAACAATTCATTAATCTTACAGGAATATGTCTGCCTTCTGCTTGACTAACTGAATATGCTGGAAAAATACTAGCTGACAATGGTGAATCATCCTGGATAGGTGTTACCATACCTAACTGGTCTTTATAACTCTTAGGGAGCTGGCAATTCACTAAAACTTCAGTTCTGCTTGGAATGCATAGGCTTGTACTCAGCGTAACATTGACCGGCCCCCTTGAGGATGATTGGGCCAGTAAACAAGAGGCTGTGTCAGTCGCCCTGACTTCACAACCCAAAGACTTGTCGGCACTGGGAAGGGGCGAAACATCCTGAGTTTTAGGGGTGAGTGGGGTTTCTCCGTGCCTTCCTGCAAGAACGTAGGCCCCTTGACCTTTGTACAACAAATTTAACGCATTAGAGGTCAGGAAATCCCATCCCAATACACACTGCAATGGCTGAAATAACTGACCAGAAATAAAAAATTTACCTGCATATAAAAATGAGCCACTGCTGGGGAAAGAAAGGGTGGCTTGCACTGTTCCCTCCACTTGAAGTTGCTCGCCAGTGATGCCAAAACATCTCTGATGAGTTGCCTCCAACTCTTGTTTAGGCCGCATGCCATCAAAAACTTCGCGGGAAATAAAAGATTTCATAGAACCTGTGTCTACTAAAGCTTGGACTTTGACCCCACCCAGGGAACATGAAATGAGAGGCTGGCTGGCTGGGAATGAGGCTTGCTTAAAACCAACAGAGAAAATACGGGGGTGACCTTCAACCCAGCCCTCTATTGAGGCACCCCTTTGAAGTTTAAAGAATTTGCACTCACCTGGGCCTGGGCAGGACGATCTCTTACGTAATTATTCGCACACTGTTCTTGGGTGTGACCCCAACCACGGCATAGCTGGCAGTGGGGGTCGAATGGGCAAGATCGGGCAAAGTGTCCCATTTGGTTACAGTTGAAGCAACGTCTTCCGTTATTCTCGTATTTCTGGCGAACATTTTGCCATCTATCAGATGAAGTCGACGGAGAAGAGGCACCTCGCCCCCTTGGGCTTCGTTGGGGTGTTGCAGGGCCAAGGGAAGCACGCAGATCTTTCTGATCCATTGCGAGAGCGGTTACGGCGGCGGTGAGTTTGTTGATGGAGGCGTGTAAACCGTCGTCACTTGTCACGTGAGCATTGTCAGGCGTGGCCTGTGTTGTGAAGCATGGCACTGAGTCATCGCTGCGATGAACGGCACGAAATCTTGTGACAAAATCAGTCATCTCCTTCAAAGTTGGTGTTGGATTGCTTTCCAATAACTTCAGACGTAAAGATGGAGGCAAACCCTTCATGAATTGGCGGGACAATAGGGCAGTACTTGCGTCAGCTTTCATGGTAGGATCGGCCTTGGCTAAAATGTTCTTTAGCTCCCAAAGGAATAAAGAGGGATCTTCATTGGGGCGTAATATTCTCTGTTCAAAGTCTGTGAAGAATTTCTCACGATCGACTGCGGGGCACAAAACTTGGGTCAGATTCTTCGTAAGTTTCTCATACGTATCCTTTTGGTTGTCATCCAAGGCGTGAAAGTATGTGGCGGCAGGTCCACGAAGGAAGGCAGGCATGACCTTCAACTTTTTGTCTGCATCCCAGGAATTGGCAGTGGCACAAACCTCGAACTGACGAAGCCATGACACGATGTCGCCGGAGTCAAACTTCTCTGGTACGATAGAAGAGGTCATTGTGTCCAACAAATATCCAGTGCTCAGCTCTGTCCTCTGTCACCAATGTCGCGGGTTCTTCAGAGAGAGACTTGGAAAAGATACAACGTGTTCTCTTCGTGTTCTAAACTTCAAGACTGAATCAAAATTCCTAAAGCACATGATTATGATTCATACCATTGACGTCAATGTTAAGATTATTGTGCAACCACATGACTTGATGTCAAGTAAAAGCCTAGTAACAATACATTTTATGTTGAAAGATAATGCCCAGGCATTACAGGACAATGACTACCCTGTGGCCATTAACACAATTTCATTCTCGTGAGAAGCGATGTGGACAATGATAAAATATTTTCTCGCAAAGGTGAATTATCATCTATGTAAATGCCCTATCACTTTCCGGCATCTAAAATAGGCCATACTTACGAAAACGTCAATCAAGTAATGAAGAATTCAATTAATCCACCCAACCTGGATATCACTGGAAAGAAGATAGCTTGTACTTTCAGATGGCATGCCTTGTATTGATTCAAATCTTATCACTTCCTGAAGAATCTCGAATGAAAGTGGGTTGCGTTTTTTTCTGAAAAACCCTGGATATACATTTCATGAAATTCTGAAAGTGTCCACCAAACTGTCTATGAAGAATACTTAGAATGCAACATTATTCTCAACTTTTGAGACTAAGACTGCATTCACACGATGCCGGCACATTTTGAAAACGGCGAAAAATGTGACGGATAGGCCTCCCGTTCACACGAAAACGGCACATTTTTTGCCGGCAGATTTCGAAACGGTAGATTTTTGAAAACGGAACCCTAACCGGCATAAATTTGAAACAGCATCATGTGAACACTCGACAATGATGTAAACAGAACATTTCTCGACGCTTTTGGATCGAAACTGGTCAATTCTTAGGGTGCAGTTACTTTCTTTGGTATCAATGTCCTGCAATGAATTTTTACCATCAAATTTCCTACCGTTTTCAAATTGTGCCGGTATCGTGTGAACGCTAGCTCAAATTTTGCTACCGTCCCTTTTTTCACCGTTTTCAAAGTTGTGCCGGTATCGTGTGAACGCAGTCTAAAAATAAATGTGCTTTCTTTTCTTTCGTGATAAAATTTTCTTTCAATGACACCTCTGGAGAGACCATTTTGGAAGAAAGGTTGCACTGGCCTTTGAATGCCATCTTTGACATTATGAATTGGTGCTGTTTTTAGATTACATTTTCAACTTTTACAGATGCACCGTAATGTACACTTGTAATTAGATTTCTTGTCTCCCTTATTTATGTTATTATGTGTACTTTTTGTGGCAAAATATTACATACATATCGTATCGTATCGTACATATACACATACATACAATTTGATGCTTTGATTTTAAACCACAATTTTATACTAAAATCTTCGACTTATTAAAGCGCGTGCCTAGAAAGCAGAATGTTCCTAGTTCAAATCTCGCTCTCACCTCAATTTTTCCACTTTTTCCGTTTGTCGAAAACTGTAGTCTAGAAATTGCATACATACATATGAATATGCATCTTCTCACTACTTGTTCTCCTCATCGTTGGTAGTAGAGTTTGCTGCTTGGGCACAGTTCTCCGCTGAGTTGCCTGTAAGAACTCTGTTTCTTCCTATTATATCACGAAGTGAACGAATCTTGTTTACAGCAGTAATTCGAACTGTTGGCAGCAGAAATACGTAAATTATCGGATCCACTACAACATTCATGGTCCAAAAATGTTCAAATATAAATTGAAAGAAATCTCGAGTCTTGATGCTCACCATTGCTAAAGCTGAGCTACCAATTGTTGGAATTGTTTCGAACACAAGAAAAGCCAAAAGCATTACGCCTGTTAAGGCTATGAATCTTTGGTTCCCGAATCCAGAACTTCTTCTTCTACCAGGTATCTTCATACTTTGCCTTTTTCGGTAAAACACAGACGCATAGGTGGTTATGAACAAAAACAGAAATATGCAATCGTAAATTAACCACATAAACTTATTGTAAAATTCTCTTACTTTCATTGTATCGATAATCGCAATTATTACCGCAAGGATTGTGCTCAGGCCCCACACAGTGACGAAAAGTAGTTTGAAGATTCTCGGTGTTATCACGTTCCGGTATTTGAAAGGGAAATTGCAACCAAGAAATCGGTCCAGGGTTAAGAAGTAAAACAGGATGAACCATAGATTATAGACACCTGCTCCTAGTGCCCATATAACCTGCGCCGCTTTGCTTTCGTGCAATGTGTACCCTAAGATATGCATTGTTATGGCAACTAGGGTCCCGGTTGAGAGTAGGATGTCGCAAATACTAATTTTTATGATTAGTTTAATTTGAATGGTACTGCCAAGGCCAGCAGCTTTCAATAAGTAAATTCCTATGATGTTCAAAATCAATGCAATGAGGCTGGCCCCGCCTGCTGCCATATAAAATATTTCAGCTGTACTATAAGACATGCTCGCTGTATTTAAGACAAATGCTTCAATTCCAAATCTTTACATGCTGTTGCCACAACTCATTACCATGATTGTGTGATAGCTTAATCAAACTTGTTCCATTTCTTGTTTGCTAACATGTATGAATTGTTTCAGCTGTAATATACAACAAGTTTGCTGTATTGAAGATGAGATGAATGCTTCAATTTCCCAGTCAATGTCTGTTATCTCTTTTTTTCCTGTGGATCATATGACTTGTCCTGTTCAATAAGATGTATTTTCCGGATTTATTGTTGCATTCTTGACAACTAAACGCGTCTTGTGCAATTCAAGTCTCAAATATTTGAAATGTAAGAATGAGTTCATTATATAGGCCTACCACACAGCAACTAACTGGCAGCTTTGTGGTAGTTCTACAGTAATTTTGTGAAGTACTATGGTAGTTTTGTGGTGGTTCTATGGTAAGTTCATAGTCATCTTGCAGTAGTGGTAGTTTTGCGGTAGTTAGTGAACAGCTTCTGGTAATTCTACGCAAGCGCTGCAGACCATTTGCAAATCAATACTCATTCTTCAGTGAAGATATAACTCATGCCACGCAAGCTGTCGAATGACACAACTGATCAGATTTGCGCAATCAATATATACGGAATGATTAAAAAACAGGA
This sequence comes from Aurelia sp. 4 Dawson et al 2005, assembly GCA_964019985.1. Lineage (NCBI taxonomy): Eukaryota > Metazoa > Cnidaria > Scyphozoa > Semaeostomeae > Ulmaridae > Aurelia > Aurelia sp. 4 Dawson et al 2005. Next base: position 17,985,375 of record OZ026497.1, read on the forward strand.
AATAGTGCTATTGTTTGAAATAGGCATACACCCGCAAGCTTTGTTGGTTGGTAAATTTCCTAAATTTCAAATGAAAAGGATTAATCAAACACACTTCTCATCATTTGTATTTCCAATGCAAGCAGCCCCTTCAGGAAAAACGGATAATAGCCTGCCGACTTTTACAAATTTTTGTCAAGAATTTTAGTTCTGCTTTGAAGGATTTGACGATTGTGGTTTGAAAAGATGCTTCCAATCATAGCAAAATGAGAAATTTAATCTGTGAGCTGACCAGTCACCACACAGCTGTTATCGTTTTCAATTTAATCATTTTAGCTGTTATCACCTGGTAATCGCTTGTGAGCAAAAAGCTTTCAAATGTCTTAAAATTGTTCCATCCTATGGAACGCCATGACTGCCTTATGTCATGGATTAAAATTGCTTTGTGCGATTTTATTATTGCCTCTGTCAATTGGTCATTCAATTGGGCCATCATACAAGTCCCTTTTGTACATTTGATACTCCACCATGTGCTTTCTTCGTCCTATGCTGTTATTCTTGGCAATGATCATGTCTTCTTCATATTGTGGTCAGTACTGGTATTACGTCAGGTCCGATTGCAAGAATCAGACAATTTGTGAAACATCGATTTTATTTAGGGAGGTGCAATCTCATCGAATTCAATCATTTCTTTGATTGCTAACCACCCAAGTTTTGATATGGCAATTGTTAATCCAAGGGACTGTTTGTGACGACACGAGCTGCCCGATTGTGTAGCTTTTGCAATTTTCTTACAATGATATCCCCAGCACACACCCAGACAGAACAGCAATATCTAAAATGCGGATCTACTTTGCTGTAGCCTGTGTTCCAGACCACTTAGTACTGACTGAAAAGTAATGCTTTAGTACTGACTTACTCACTTTTCTTTTCAAGTGGTCTGAAACATAGGCTACTTTGCTGAAGTACATCCTTTGGATAGTGTGCAGCGAAAGATATCTCTTTGCATACTCAGGGGCGGATCCAGCCCAAAGTTGAAGGGGGGCAACTTGCAGAGTGGGCGCCAAAAGTACAGTGTAAAGTAAGCGTTCCGAAGGCGCGCAGGAATTGTTGGACTTTTATACAGGAAAAATTCTCTGATTTTTCAATTGAATAACGCCTTAATTCATATGTTTCCCACATTCAGAATGAAACACGAAAAAAGAGTGCATTTGAATCAGGATAAGGGGCGCCCTTCTTGCCGAAAATGGGGCGCCAAGCTAAGTTTTCATCATGAAGGGGGCAGCTACCCCCAACTGCACGCCCTAAATCCGCCACTGATACTTCAGCATTCCTATTCCTTGAGAGATCTTGCCTATAGCAAGGCTGACTTGCTCCTTCCAATTTAGCGATAGATCAATTTGTACCCCAAGATATTTGATATTTCCTGACTCCTGTGGATTCAATCTTTTCGCCATTTATTTGAAAGAGGGAAAAATTGTTTCAATCATTGTTTCTTGATTCCATAGAAACGCTGCTTAGCTAAGAGAAGATCGAGATCAACTGTGTCGAATGTTTCTTTATGGTGATGAAAATGACTCCAGAAAAGAGCCCTTTGTCGAAATTTAGATATCAGTCGTAGGTACATATTATTAGCAAGTATGTCAATACGGAGTGAAATAACCTGAAACCCGACTGGTCGGTCTGAGTAGAAAAATTCATTCTCAATAAAATGATTATATGCCTGTTCTAATGCTATCTTTCAACTAATCTTGAAACTACTGGAAGCACAGAAATAGGTCTATAGTTAGATCAATCTTCGGCTGAACCATCTTTGTAGATGGGAGAGACCCTGGCAATCTTTCATTTTCCTGGGTATTGACCTTTCCTTGTGAAATGGACGTGCTGAATATACTGCACACACAATGATGGTGCAAGAACAGGCATCACAATTACAGCCCCTTTAGAGTTCCAACTTGGCCTCCTTCATGTGTTAAGCGCGATGAAGGCTTGCACCCTCAACACTTCAACAGAGTTTAAATGCATGTGAAACTGTCTCATGTAGGAGTCTCTCATTTTTGTGTTATTTTATTATTGTTTTCTTTCCATCTTGCTTCTCAGGCACAAATTCCCAAAATTACAGTGAAAATTACCGAGTAGTGGCGTAACTCGGCACCAGTCCCTGCAGCCACCGTGAACTATTGCAAAGGAAACTGGGCACGACCTTACACCACCGACTTGCAACCATCTTTCTTTTCCTCGTGTTATCCGCAGAGTAGGCCACTACTTTCAAAGTAACAAAATGCAGATCTTCATCGCTGCTCGCGAGACATCAGCGCTCGATATCAGTCCTGCTACTAGTGTAGCTGATCTCAAAGAGATTTTAGCCCACCAAACTGGCGTGAATGCGGCAGAACAAGTCCTTACACTTGGTGGTCACCCACTGATAGATGAACAGTCCTTGTCAGAGAATGGCGTCCAAGCATTGAGCACCATTTCGCTTAATGTTGGACTTCTTGGAGGTAAATACGTTGTTAGGAGCTTATTTGACTGTATCTAGTTGTAAAAGGCAATGATAGGAGTGTTTATCATCTCAATCAAATAGTAATAGTGAAGGCCAAGCAATTTTTGAGAAGTTGCGAAGCCGTCGTGATGATTACATTAGGCCTATTACTGGCGTAATATCACAGGTAGGGAGGTCATCATGCACCAGTTACCTATCTTATTAAGCTAATGCCCCATTCATACTGCAAGTTAAAACAGCTTAGATTAAACCAGGTTTTCAAATAAGGGCATTCTGATTGCAGATTGGTCAAGCCAAAAAAATGCAGTCATTTGATTGGTTGAGATGTAAACTGGTTTAAATAAAGCTGGTTTAACTGTGTCAGTGTAATACTGCATTCACACTGACACAGCTAAACTAGCTTTATCTAAACCAGTTTAAATTTCAACCAATCAAATGATTGGATTTTTTGGCTTGACCAATCAGAAGGCCTTATTTGAAAACCTGGTTTAGTTTAAACTGGTTTAACTTGCAGTATGAATGGGGCATAAATGCAGTATAAGCGGGTTGGGGGATTTTGTTTGATCCAAGGTGCATTTCATGCACATAGGCCCAAAGATCTTTGGCGTGGACCTAAATTTTTTTGTTGGCGTAGCTGGGTCATTTTTTCAGTAAAATCGCTTTGTGGTGTGACAGGGCTTCGAAATCTGCTTACCTTGACATGAATGTGAAGTCGTCCTGGATCTTTTAGCAGTTTCTTTTGATGATACATGCATTTCTGTGATACTAAACTAAGAATCTGGGCCAGTACTGAAAGTTCTGAAATCATCAGTACTCAGATTTCTAGCAGCTCTCTCTCCCTGAAAATACCTGGCGTATGAAAGGACAGTGCCTGGCGTACCTTTGGCTTAGTTTACATGGAATGCACCCTGGTGTTTGATTAGTTGGGGAACCTAACAATCACAAAACATGACTATGCCATCCAAGGTTTGGTTTTGCAAAATTGAAATCAAGGGTATCAGCCAAACTGGAAAGTTTGTATTTTGCATGTGCATGTTGAGATGGACTTTATTTTTTTTAGATTTCACAGAAATTTCACAGTTGAGGACTATCAGTGGTATTTGCCAGACAGTTGAGGCTCGGAGGTCTAAGGAGCCAAAACTTTCCTTCTGACAGTAAACAAGTCACCCTTTTTGAGGGCGTAAGGCTGAGTTACGTGCGCAAACAGCCAGGGCTGGGCTAACTTACATGCAATAGTTTGGACCAAAATAGAACATGGAATTCTGAATCCCCATACAAATCCCTGCAAGCACTTTCTAATTTTTGAGCTTTAACGGCAGTCTGTCCCCTCCATAATTTGCTTTATCCAAAATCCAAACAAAGCATAATTTTAATGGCCCTGAAAATTACACATGAGCCTGCCCTCATCAAATAAAAGATTAGTGTTAATTTGTGGAATATTCAATTGATATATTTATCAATCTGTTTTCATTCATCAAGGGGACAGACTGCCTTTAAAGATTATATAATGATTTTACGAGACAAGTCTCCTCATCTGAGTTAGCCTTTCAGTGATATGTTAATATTTCAGTTTTGAATGTTGGCCACATATTTTTTGTGGCGACATATATGGGGTTGTCATTGTCTTTCGCTCCCCATGGTATCTTCCCTGTAGTGTTGTATAGTAATTAGAACTGTATAGTACAATGTAAGATTTGTTGTAATATTTCAAATAAATATAGAAAAAAAACGTATTTTTTTGTTCAATAGTCCGCCAAAGGAAAAAAATTTTCTTTGACTCACTGGATAATGACATTTGAACAAACTAATTTACTGTGAATGCACAGTAATAGCACAACATATACAGTATGCTTAATGATTTACACTTGCATCTGGAAGAAAATCTGCTCTTGTTTTCTTCGTAGCCATTCTGTTTATCTTTTGTCATTAATCATCAAAATCAACTTATGTTCAGCTGTTTTCAACCACTAAATGTAACATCAAAGGTGTTATCAAGGCCAACAGGGCAGGAACTGCATAAAATGACATCATTGAGCAATCGGATATATAGAAATTATTTGGATTGTACATATGAAATATATATACATCATATGTAACTATAGATAGTAAGCTTTTGGAAATGACAAATCAAGAGTTTAAGGCCTAAGGAAGAAAAACATCAAATGTTGCCTAATTTTGAGATCTATTGCAGGGGAGCTAGGGGGAGTAAAGGTTACTGTACAATTTCTTGCACATGTGGGGACAGTTTCTGCTTTGTTGTGAATGCAATTCAAATTTGCATCCACAAAACTAAACTTTATGTCTGGAGCAATGCCAGAAAACTTGCCCACCTTTTACAAAGTCAATTTCCTTGTAACACACATCAATTGTTGCCTACCTAGAAATTCTATATGAACAAGCTGCAATGTCTTTGCAACAGTGTACATCATCAGGTGGCATTCTTTCACATAGCCCAAATTTGAATGTTCGTGGGGCACTGTGATCCAGATTTCACGTTTTGTGTAATTAATGTGAAAAAATGAACTTTCTAGAATCCAACCAATTGTATTTTTTCCTTGTTCTCCACACTCTGAGGCAAATACTGTAAAATTGCCAACAATTTTCCAATCAAGCAACAGGAGCCCGAGAAATCATTTTTTGAAGTTAGGCCTAAATTGGGCAGTGTAAGCTTCTTGCTAGACCGGACAAAGTCACAAAGTAGCATGAATTTCCATTTCATCGCTTGTATGTGCCCAATTTTAATGATTTTTTTTGTTTGGTAGATTGAGCCTTGTAGAATATGACTTTAATCCGTTGATCAACGATTATGGCCTTAGAATGATGAAATTTCTTGAATTCATAATGGCAACCAACTATTGAAATCACGTTGCCTGAATTATTAAACCAGATTTCAACACTGAATACAAAAAATCTATATTTCAGAAAACTTTGAAAACCTATTTTAAAATGGACTTCAGCCTATTGCTGACACTGTTGCCAAAGCGCTAAGTTGAGGCTCCACGTAAAAAAAATTTTGCGATTTTTTACGGAGTCAAGTGAAGACGGATTTTTTGACAAATTTTGTCGACAACTGTAATTTCACTGCAGGCAAGGATGGATGCTTGATGAGACAAAATTTTCCATCATTTCAAGAGCAAGACGCAAAAAGGAATATTGGTCATTCCATGAATATAATTTTCGCGTTTTTTTGCGTTTTCTAACGTCATTCACTCATTGTTTGTTTTATTCATCAGAATAATGTGATGAGGGCCTATTTGATTTCGTCCCGGATAGTTTTAAATTCAAACATTTGTGTATAATAGCAATGAGAAAAGTTTATTTCATCCAAAGTCTGTCTCAAATTCAATGTCACTTGAAAATGACTGTGAATGTAGAAAAATTGGACAATTTTCCATGAGGAATTTTTCCGTCCTCGGAAATCTCACCTAACATCTCATTTGAGATAGACTTTGATAATCAAGCATCAAAATCTGCTTACCTAAACATTTTCTCTGGTATGTCATGACAGTGCAACACTGTAACACGGTGGTTTGAACCTGGTAACCCGGTGGTGGATGCGATATTGGTAAAGATATGACACCACGCTCAACCATTATTCCGCTGAGAAAGGGGTATATTTTTTAACCAAAATCCTAGGACCTAGGATCTCAAAACAAGGGACATTTTGTTCCAGAAAATATCCCAAAAACAGTTAAATGCTGATGGAGTCGAAGCACTGGAAAATAGTGATATTCACCTGGCCTGGAAACAATTTTATACCTTACGTTTTATGGGTTTCTGCTGTTTTTCAATGAAACATGTCAGTAAAATGAATGGCAGTACAATGCAAACATCACAGAACTTCCTCTCAGAACCATTATTTCTACCGTACAGTATTCTTTAGGGTTCACAGATATTCCTCTGAGAGTTGGTTACCTTTGTATTTTCCATGATTCAGGGTCTTTCGCAAACTAGATGGTTAGAGAAAAAGGCATTCTACGAAATAGTATGGACGAGCGTGTTGTACCCCTTGCTATTGAATTGCACCCACTGGGGGTTCAAGCAAAGTCCTGCTGTGAACCAAAGTTTAATGAAATTACTTTTTACGTAAAAATTTTTTTTGATCCTAGCAATAATCATTCCTGAAATGCTTAGTGAATGCGCTATAAAAATGTGTACTCATATGAATGAATGAAAGAATGAATAAAACAAGCAACAAGTGAATTATGTTAGAAAACGCGAAAATTATATTCATGGAATGACCAATATTTCCTTTTTGCTTCTTGTTCTTGAAATGATGGAAAATGTTGTCGCATCCAGCATCCATCCTTGCCTGCAGTGAAATTACAGTAGTCAACAAAATTTGTCAAAAAATCCGTCTTCACTTGACTCCATAAAAAAATCAGGAAAATTTTTTACGTGGAGCCTCTACTTAGCGCTTTGGCAACAGTGTCAGCAATAGGCTGAAGTCCATTTTAAAATAGGTTTTCAAAGTTTTCTGAAATATAGATTTTTTGTATTCAGTGTTGAAATCTGGTTTAATAATTCAGGCAACGTGATTTCAATAGTTGGTTGCCATTATGAATTCAAGAAATTTCATCATTCTAAGGCCATAATCGTTGATCAATGGATTAAAGTCATATTCTACAAGGCTCAATCTACCAAACAAAAAGGAGATCATTAAAATCGGGCACATACAAGCGATGAAATGGAAATTTAAATATTCATGCTACTTTGTGACTTTGTCCGGTCTAGCAAGGAGCTTACACTACCCAATTTAGGCCTAACTTCAAAAAATGATTTCTCGGGCTCCTGTTGCTTGATTTGAAAATCGCTTGCAATTTTATTTGCTTCAGAGTGTGAATAACAAGGAAAAAATACATTTGGTTGGATTCCAAAGAGTTTCATTTTTTCACATTAATTACATGGCGTGGATCACAGTGTGGGGGGTTGAAAGGAGATATGGCATGGGGAAACAACCATCATAGGAGTAAATAATTAATGGCTTCAATAATTATGGCATATGTAATTAAATATGTTATCTGAGGTTTTTATCACCAATTTTGAATACATTAGATGTCAGTATTTTAGAAGCCAGAAATTGTCATGTGTGTCAAATTACCTGTATTTTGTTCTTTTTAGGTAAAGTCCATGGTTCTTTGGCTCGTGCTGGAAAAGTTAAGGGTCAAACGCCAAAGGTTCGTACCTTATGCTTGGAGTTCAGTTAGGGATTGTCTCCAAATTATCGTATAGCTTTTATATGAATTGATACAAATTCAATCGTATGCGTGAAAGGTGCTATACGATTTAATTCGTATAGCCGCACAAGAGATGAGAATTGTATACAAATTGTTTGATTTCTTTATGAATCATAATACGAATTATGATACCAATTTGATACGATTTTGATGCGAATTGTGTATACGAATGGTTTATACGAATTTGATACCAATTGCATACGAATCATATAGGAATTGTATACGAATTTATACAAATTCTAAAAGGTGACGATATGAAGTAATCCATATGTGGTTTATAGAACATCGTATCAATATCGTATAATGCTACGAATTCCCTATACAAATTTGATATGAATATTTGGAGACGATCCCTTAGTATTGGTTTCTTGGCAGGGAAAGAATTGTAATAGGGATGTACCAGATCAGGGCTTCCAGAATCCAGCCAGAACCAGATTTTGCGGCCAAAATTGACAAAACCCGGCTGGATTTTTTCTGCTTTGAAATTTGTTTTATGGATAGAGCAGCAACAAATTTTTTTGGCAATGATGAACAATGGCACCATATTTGTGCCATTGTTCAACAATGTTAGACATTTTATAAGGGAATAAGGGAATTGAAATTAAAATATTATAAGGCCATAGAAGTAGCTCTATCAACAATCTGCTATAAAAAGGCCAAAGAAACTCTCAGAAACCTTTGTTTCCTTTGCCACACAATGAAACTGCATTTGTCCAAGTTATCAAATACAAAAGATAACGCTCTCAGCTTGGCTTGTAAAAGTTGTGAGAAATCTTCAGCAAACTTCCACAGCAACTGTCAATATAATGGAAATTTCAGACACAATTTTTGAGCGTCAAATGTCCCAACTTGATTGACATTACAGAAAGCTCTGTGTGAGGGCCTACAGTAAATAGGGTCAGGTTTTTTAGAGTTCTGATGTTTATAAGTATTTGTTGACCAAAGCAACATTGTCAAATCAAGGAGTAAAGTGAAACAAGGGACTCCAGGTTGCAATGATAATGCTTGGCCTCAAATGGTTGTTGTCAAATGCTTTAATAGTAAAACAGGGCATGAAAAATATTTTTTTGGGGCCCAGACAAAACTCATTCTTAAATTTCCTGCATGAAGAGCCTGGAACTATGCTCCTACAAAGGAAATCTAGCTCCACCCCACACTCGTTACCTTCAAGACCATCATCATTAATACACTAAGATGCAGAGCTACTGATGTTTGATGGTATACAATTACTCTCGAGTACCGAATAATTGTCCCCCCCCCCCCCGCTTATTAATTTTTGAAAAATTTTCCAACCCCCCCGCTCTTATTCCAACCCCCCCTTTTATTAATTTTTGGAAATTTGAAATGATAGTAGACATAATTTCTGAATAAATTCATTTGAAAAGATCATGCCGCTTTTTGCAAAAACCATTGTTTTCATGATTGGATAGATGCTCGTTCCAATGTAGCCTGCGTGCGGACTTATAATAGTAAAGTCTGCACGCAGGCTAGTTCCAATGTTATTTTCCATTTTCGATAGAAATAGAAATTAGAGTCCTTGACAAACTCAAAGATTTCCATGACTTTATGTGATATCATGCTCAAATCTTTTCGCCTATTGTGAATCTCGGAATGTGCGGTGGTGGAGTGGGGGTGATGGAATAGTAGAATTCGCATTGTTAAGATGGGTGTTCTGGTGTCCCGTTCCGTCGTTCCGTCGTCTCATGTTCCGTGATTCGAGATGAACAAAACTCTCCGCATTGTTGTTGCTTAAAAACCCCCTAGCGCCTTGTTGACAAAATATGACGAACGACGTCTTTCTTTTTGTAATTTTTACTTTGTTCTTAATTGTGAGTTACGTTTGTGAAAGTATGTTTACCCTTTGTCTGTATGCGAGAGGAAAACCAAACAAACCCAACGGCCATAACAAATCTTGGACGTGCGAAATCGCTTTTCGTTTGTTGAGAAGATTAATGTTTCGTGATGCCGGTTGATACAAATCATTGGCGAGCTGCGATAGCGTCGTTCCGTTTATCCCTCAACACAAGGGCTAACGTGCATCTGCAAATCAAACCTTTATCAACGTTTCTTTCAATCTCCAAATTATACATATTTTGCTGTATTTTTGTTTTGATCTCGATTCCTGTCTTGCCACTCACGTTGGTTGTGCAAATCGCAGCAAATTTTTCGTTTTATCCAAACAATCGTTTCATGCACGTGTTTGCCTGGTTGTACTCGTCTGTCAAGGCAATGGTCTACGTATTTTTCGAGCTAATTAAACGCTTCCCATTTTTGTTTCTTGATCCTCACAAACGCACGAGCTTGAAATTTCTACTTCTTCGATACGCTTACTTTTATGCAATATGTTTAGTATGTTATACGCTTCACTTACAGTGGACAACACACAAGGCAATTATGATGAGTGGCGACGTTGAGACCAACCCTGGTCCAGACCATAGCACTTTCAGCTTTTGCTCCTGGAATTTAAATAGCATTTGTGCACACGACTTTGCACGTGTTTCTCTAATTGAAGCGTATAACTCAGTTTATAATTACGATTTGATTGGTACTGTTGAGACCCACCTCGATGACACTGTAGAAGTTAGAAATTTAGATCTCACTGGTTACACCTTCATGAAAAGCAACCACCCAGATAATGTAAAGCGAGGAGGTGTAGGACTTTATGTCAAAGATTCGTTTCCAGCAAAAAGTAGGCAAGACCTCGCGAGCTTGCCAGAATGCATTGTGTGTGAAGTTAAGCTTGATAAAAAAAAGTATTTCTTTGCAATCCTTTACCGTAGTCCCAGTCAGAGCCAAGCTGAATTCCAGGACTTCATGAATAATTTCGAACTCATGTTGTCCAGGATGTCCAGCGAAAATCCTTACTGTGTTATCATAACTGGTGATTTTAATTGTCGTGCTACCAACTGGTGGGAAAATGATATCGAAAATGATGAGGGAAAACTCTTCGAACCACTTACAGCCGACCTTAGACTTCATCAATTAATTAATGAGCCAACGCACTTAATTGGAAATTCTAGATCTTGCATCGATATTATTCTCACTGATCAGCCTAATCTATTCCTCGAATCTGGTGTCCACCCCTCTTTACACGAGAACTGTCATCACCAGATTATCTTTGGTAAATTGAGCGCAAACAATTTGTCTCCACCTCCGTATAAACGCAGAATTTGGTATTATGATAGAGCAAACGTCATTGCAATCAAAAAAAGTATTGAAATGTTTCCTTGGAGTGATACCTTTTCTGAAGTCATATGCCCTGATCTTCAAGTTAAAACTCTAAATGAAATTTTATTGAATATCTTTTCAAACTTCATACCAAACAAAATAATCACAGTCAGGTCTCGCCGGGCACCTTGGATGACGCAGTCAATTAAAAACTTCATCCAGAAAAAGAATAGGGCTTACAATACCTTCATCAGGAATGGACAACCGGAGGACAGGCTGGAGGCAATCACTAACATGATATCCCAAGGATCCAAATTAATTGAGGACGCTAAGGACAAGTACTTTACGAAAATAGGTAGAACACTATCTAACCCTGACACTGGAAAGAAACTGTATTGGTCCTTGATTAATAAAATCCTGAACAAAGCTAAGATACCCATAATCCCCCCTCTGTTAGAAAACGATGTATTTGTCTTGGATTTCACTGCAAAGGCAGAAATTTTCAATGATTACTTTATACAGCAGTGCACCACAATCAATACTGGTAGCGAACTTCCACCGATATTAGTGCCCAATGCTCCACTGCTCACTGACGTTTCCATTTCTGATGAGAAGATCTTGAATATTATTCGATCATTGAATCCAAATAAGGCTCATGGCTGGGACGATATCTCAGTGCGTATGATAAAGATATGTGATGATGCACTCCTTCTACCCCTTAGTATAATATTTGAGTCGTGTATGAGCCAAGGTGTTTTCCCTGAAGTGTGGAAACAAGCTAACGTAGTTCCCATCCATAAGAAGAACAGCAAGAACTTGAAACAAAACTATCGTCCAATTTCCCTTCTTCCGATCTTTGGTAAAATTCTAGAGAAGCTGATCTTCGACTCCCTTTATCAACATTTAAACATGAACAGTTTATTAAACCCAAATCAGTCGGGATTTCGCCCGGGAGATTCAACTGTTAACCAGTTGCTGTCAATCGTCCATTCCATATTTACAGCATTTGACTGCAACCCCACACTAGATGTTCGCTCTGTCTATCTCGATATTTCAAAAGCCTTTGACAGGGTCTGGCATCAAGGTCTCATATACAAACTACGCCGTTGTGGAGTCTCTGGTAAACTACTAACACTAATGCAAAGCTTTCTTGAAAACAGAAAACAGCGGACTGTCTTGAATGGTAAAACATCAACATGGAGTACCATTTCAGCCGGTGTCCCGCAGGGTTCTATCCTAGGTCCTCTTTTCTTTCTTATCTATATCAATGACTTGACTGATGGCTTAAAGTGCAATGTGAAACTATTTGCCGATGACACATCAATTTTCACAGTCGTTCATGATCCACATACAGCTGCTCTTGATATGAACCATGATCTGAATCTCATCAAGCTGTGGGCACACAGTTGGCGAATGTCCTTTAACCCTGACCCAACTAAACAAGCAGTTGAGGTGACCTTTTCCAAAAAGAGAATTCAAACGAATCACCCGCCCATCTTTTTTAATGGTGCTCCCGTAATGAGGGTCCAAGAGGAAAAACACCTTGGTGTCATACTAGATTCTAAGCTGTCTTTCGCGAGCCATATTCAGTCAGTTATTTCCAAATGTAGACAAGGAATAGGGATGTTGAGATTCCTCTCGAAATATTTGCCCCGACACACGCTTAATGAAATGTATAAGCTATATGTTCGACCGCACCTGGATTATGGTGACATAATATATCACATTCCCCAAAATATATGTGAATTTAGTCAAACTGTCACTTTGACTAATTTAATGGAAAAACTCGAATCGGTTCAATATTCCGCTGCTTTAGCTGTGACCGGCGCTTGGAAGGGCACATCTCGTCAGAAAATCTATGATGAACTTGGTTGGGAATCGCTCAACTTCCGAAGATGGAGTAGACGCCTTGTTCTTTTTTATAAGATTATAAATAATTTGACTCCAGACTACACAAGGAGTCCTGTACCTCAGCTTCAGGAATCTGACTACAGTCTTCGCAGAAGAGCTGCAGTAGGGCAAATACGTGCGAGAACGGAGAGATTCAAATCAAGTTTCTATCCTAACTGTTTGTCGGAATGGGAAAAGCTTGACCCTGAGATTAGACAATCCTGCTCAGTGAATGTTTTCAAGAAACGACTATTAGCAATGATCCGTCCACCTTCAAAAAAGATCTATAACATTCACGACCCAAAAGGTTTATCAATTTTAACACAACTTCGCGTTGGACTCAGCAGGCTGAATTTTCACAAATTCAAACATAACTTCAGCGATACTTTAAATCCTTTGTGCCCGATAAACGATGGTATTGAGGATACGGAACACTTTTTGCTGCTCTGCCATGCTTATGACCAAGAAAGACGTGATCTTCTCAACAGTGTGAATGCGATACTGCGCCCCCACGGATTAACAAACCTCACAAATGAAACCTTACTTCAAATCCTCCTGTATGGCCACGAAAAGTTATCCTTTGATTTGAACACAAAAATTCTTGAGGCAACGTTAAACTACATTCACGCCTCAGAACGGTTTCAATGAGTTCGTAAGTTTGCTGTCTCCTCTCTCTTGTAACTTGTACTTTGTTTTTTCGTACATTTGTTTTTTCGTGAATTTTTTTTTGTCGGAATCATCTGTAATTGTTGTTTTCCTATTTGCCTTTTGTAATATGTTATTTGTAATATTTATATGTAATATCAATTTGAATATCTATGTTAAATGTTATGGTCACAGGGTTGCTATGTATTTCCATGCTCCTCGTGGCATCGTCTTGTAACCTTTGTTTGTTTACTGTAAAATTTTATTGGAATATAAAAAAAAAAAAAAAAAGAAAAAGTCTCAAGAAGTGCATTCAACAGAACCAGAGTTTGAAAGTAAATGTATCAGTAACATCACTGTTCACATAAATACATGACAGATACGTGTTTACCTAAGAAAAGGCTATTTCCTGTTTCTCCAAGCACCCCCCTCCCCCTGCTTATTCCAACCCCCGATTATTGTTATATCGAACCATTTCCAACCCCCCCTGATTATTCTCAACCCCCCCCCCGTTTATTCGGTACTTGAGAGTAGTGATATACAGTATTGCAGCTATGGCTTTTAAAGACCCCATGCATCTATGAGATGCCAAATATTAGATACCGATGAAGTTGGAACTTGATACAAAAAACAATGCAAGTTGGGCATGAATGCAACAAAGACTATATAAAGTTATTTAGTCATCTAATGATTTGTTTCATTATAGAAAACAAATTTTACATGAAATGCAACTAGGTATGGTATTGTTGCTCAACTCAGAGATATTTTGAAAGTTTCTTGCAGGATGTGACAAATAGGGAATTTTCCTGGAACCACCTGGTCACATGGTTGGGTGGGTTTTCATGTCCTATGAGTAAGGATTAACTTGATGGTACTGATTCCCAATTGTCTGATGTGGCTGTTTTTGCTATAATGAAGATGCACTGTTAACTGTGATTCTGTATCAGCAGGATATTAATTCTATGACTGTGATCTTACTTAGCAGCAAATGCTAAGTTCATAATCAGAAAGTGATTTTGGATCAATGATTAAAAGTCCAAACCCAAGGTTCATTATTTGCTGTTATGATTTTGAGGGTTATTCCTTAATTCCCAAGATTATTCAGGTTAACAAGGTAGACTAGACAAAACCTCACACAATGTCTTCCAAGACACTGATGTTTTTTCCGTGGGAATTTTGATAGGTGCAGCAAGCTCCGTTACCGAGCGCGTGTGGCCAAGTGGTTAAGGCAACTGACTCGTAAACCAAAGGTCAGAATAGCCGAGGTTCGAATCCCGCGCTGGACAGTTTGGTCTCTGTCCCTAACTCTAGCCCGGGTCGATCAGAGCCATGTGAGGGAAATCTGGTAGCTGCGGTGGACTGATGGTAAAACATCCGTGGCCCCTGCTGGAAATAAGTCTCTCAGACTTTCGCAGGCTAGCCACATTAAATATGATTACCTACCTACCTACTTACCATCAGTTTTTGGATTGAAAGAGGCAAGTCCGATTTGAAGATAAAGCTTCAAAATGCGGCAAAAGTTTGAGAGGGTGTTGGCCAGGTTTTTAAATGGAAGTGTCATGTCAGAGACTGTTTATTGTCTGTTTAAAGGAGCACTGTATATGCATTTGTAACACAAGGGGTGTGCTGCTCTTCCAAAAAGGTGTTCAAGATTTTTTAAAATAATATGATCTTTATGGAGTTTTTATAGTTTTTCTTAAAAACAAAAGGGCTTTTGCCAAAGGTGTACACAATTTTTTTGAATATACTAGTGATATACACCCCTGTTGGAGCAAACTATTTACACTTACAAACTTCTGGTAGAATTGAAGTTTATCTGCTTGAATTGGAAGTAGCACAACTTATCCAAATCCCCAAATCAGCATGTTTTTAAGTTTGTTTGTATTTTCTATTCAACATGATTTCAGAAAACGGGCACTATTTTTGGATCAATTTTGTTTGGAACACCAACTGTGAAAGTCTTTCGGATTTTCCCCAGAAGAGTCAGATGCCCGTCCAAGCACTTTGGAGTCTGCACATTATCGATCTTAGGGTCATCTCCCTTCATCCTTACTTTGTGAAATTACGCATGCCCCAAAATGCTTCATCAGTGAGCCACTCAGAGTTAGCATCTTTTCCTTTGTGATTTACAAAAGGGGGAATTTGCAGTTTCCCAAACCATATTAGTATCAACCATTTAGGTTCTCAGTGATATTATGGCTGCAGTCTTGGTTGAGATACAGGCTGATCGAACTGGCTACACATGTAAATAATTAAGAAGAATGACAGGAACCATTAATATCAGTTGAATGAAGCAAGAGCTGCTGCATTTGACTTTTTGGAGGCAGTCACGGAAAAAAATCTTTTTTCTTAATGGCCATCATTTAAGTGCTATTTTACCAGTGGCAGTTTGGGACATTCTCCAGCAAATTTTTTGGCATTTTAATCTATCGCTGGCACATGAAAACATAGAATTTTCTGAAAAAGCATCAGACAATACAGTAGATTAAGAACTTTGATGTTTGTTCTGTAGAGATCATCTAGTGAATAGGCTGATAAGCCCGTCACAGCATGTATAAACTTGAGGGTAAAAATGCCATATTCATTGTAACTATTGGCTGAAGTTTCCACATTTTGACCTCAAAGGAAAACTTTAGAATATCAGTGAGCATCTGTCAGCAAGTTGCTTACAGTATTCAAAAGCAGTGACATTATTGTTGGCATATTCCAGAAAACTGCCCACCTGTATTAGCCATGACAATATCACTGGCACTTTGCTGGCTCTTTTATTCAACTAAGAAATATGACAGAGTTTTCTTTACAAAGTGACACATGTCCTCAGTCTAAAAAACTTCACTGCTCCACTGCCTCCACCGATTTTGAGACAGTCCCTCGATTAATTTGATTTCCTTACCCTGAAATGTTTATTATCTCTCTTTGCCTAGTTGTTTTGGCAGGGTTTACCTCCAATCATTCTTTCCATGAACTTTAAAGACACAGGCTCTCAATCAAATGTGCTAAGTTGCCATTGCAGCCAACTAATGCAAACCTTGGCAACTATGTATATAGTATATAATTAACATTTACATATGCTTTCTCGATGCTTAGGTTGATGCCCAAGAAAAGAAGAAGGCAAAAACCGGAAGAGCTAAAAGACGCCAGCAATACAACCAGAGGTTTGTCAACTATGTTCAAAGCTTTGGACGAAGAAGGGGACCAAACTCTAATGCTCAGTAATTTGTATATGATCTGTTTCAGATTATTATGAAAACAACATAAAAGATTCTTCTTCTTTCCCATCTGTTCTCTGGATTCATTTTTGATTGTTTTAGAGTTCTTACATTGAAATTCAAATTCTTGTCAGTAAAAATTTTGGATGAAGTTCTGTGAGAAAAGTTTTTATTCAAATTGCATCTGAAAGTGTTCAAAAGTTTTAAAAAGTTTTGGCAAACTTGTTTTTTTGGAAATTTTTCCATTTTAAACACTTGGATCTTTATTTATGGTGATACAAACTGTGGATGTTTTGGAGTCTGTTTCCGTGAAGGCCAAGAGACCATTGCTTTGCTAGCAGAACAAGTGCCTCTTCTTACTTGCAAAGAATCAACAAAAGCATGCTGGTTTCATAGCATTGATTGTGAAACCTTGATATGACTATGGTGAAACAACACTCATAATGTAGTTACGTTTTTACTGTTGTTCTTGACCAAAGTTGTTCCGGTGTGAATTGCTTTTCACGTCATGCATATTCATGAAGGATTTGGAAAGAAAAGCGCAAATGAAGTAAGTCATTTTTAGTCCCAGAATGTCCTGGAAAATCCATTGTCTCCTAGTATCTGAAAGTCCCACGATCCACAAATCCCAGCCTTGGTCAAGGAAGGGGGAGGGCATATTTATGCACAAATTTTTAGGCCTGGTTCAAACGTCACGCTTCTCATGTGCCAAACTTAATTCGAGAGTTAAGTACAGGAAGGGCACGATGTTCCATCAGTTGGGTACGACAGATGAGTTAGGAGCTGCCGAGCTGCACAACTCAAGCACGGCTTCGTTTCAAATATCGAACTTCTCGTGTGCCGAACTCCTGGCATAAGTGCACAAGTAAATACACAAGTTTGCGTGCCATAAACTAAAACCAGATGCTTCATGTAACAATTGTAAGATGTGCTTGGAGCAACAACATTAAAATCGACGTTTGAAACGCCAGTCGCGCTAAACATGCTTGGGCGTCGCTCCCATCTGAGTTAGGTTAAGCGTATGAGAAGCGCAACGTTTTAACCAGGCCTAAAAAGTTTAACTCAGTGCCGAGATCGCTTAAAAGTCTTATTATGTGAGTAGTTAACAGCTCTTGGATTTATTAGGTTTATTAGGACTTTTCTCGAAGTCTCAATGTTTCCATCCTTTACCCTTGTACATATTTCTCGAAAAACGTTTGTTTCAAGAAAGGTGATTCCAGCTGGGAAATAAATTGAAAATACGCGATGGGTTTCTCATTTAAAAAAAAGAGTGCCTTATACAGGGTATTTCAGAAAAAGTGCATCCCAACTTTGTTCAAGTTTCATCAGGAAATAAGTTCGAGAAAGTTTGACGTATACCATCGAAAACACAACCTATCTTCATTCCAATTACATCGTCAGGTTAGGCATATTAATCGAAGGCCCCTTTTCAAGATAAGAGTTGTGAAATTGGAAGTCCCTTGTTGTTTTAGATTTTCCATTTTTGAGGCTAAAATCTTGTTCTGTGTACGAAGTTTAGGGTTCACTCAAATTTTCACATTCATCACTAAATCAGGAACTCCTTGTTCTCAGTGAAAGGCTTGTCGATTCTTGGAAGTATTCTTATGGACACTTGTTGCTTTTGTTCATGGTTAATATCACTTGGAACTTTTGGGTGTTTTAGTATCGGAGGCTCAAGCTGGCAAGTTAGGCCCATCCACCATTGCCTGGAGTTCGTACAGTGTTGCTATGGCTCCATATCTAGTTATAAAGTTGATAGGGGAAAGCTTCGTCTCAGTTTTCAATGTAAGAGTCCATGAGTTGTAGTATGAGCGTCCGTCTGTCTATCAATAGCGATAACTACGTATATGGAATCAGTCTACAAACTGCTTGTCATGGGAAGGAAGAAAGATTGTGTGAGAGTACAAATTATCGTTTGAGTCAAAAGCGTTTACATGTTTGCGGGCTGTGGAGTAAAATGTATGTCGCCGATATTAAGAGCTAAAATTCTTTATCTTTCATTCAAATGCCGTCTTAGTTGAGAGAATTTAATTTCGTTCTGTGAAATCCTATATTGTAAGACCCAAAAAATTAGAAAAATGCTTGTCAGTTGTTCGTATGGGAATCGAGAATTCCACGTTCTATTCTTGTTCATGATTTATGTGGCACCGAAATTTGAATTCAGTGCAATCGTCAGAAATCGAAATTTAATTTCAATAGAAAGTACGTTATGAACTAGAATGGAATAGAGCGTTATCGATTTCCATACAAACCCCCTATACACACATTTCTCATTTTTGGTCTTAAAGATGAGTGATTTTACCGAACAAACATTTCTCGTCCAAGTTCGCCTTTAACTGGTAGATTAAGATTTCAGTTTTGAATATCGCCCACAATTTTTATTCCACAGCCCGCCAAACGGGTAAACGTTTCTTTTGACTCACCCGATAAAGTCAGTCTTCATTGCCTTGAGTTAATGTTAAGTTATATTTGGGTTGCGTTCTTTCTGAAACACTCTGTAATTGTATTTTTCTTCCAACCTTGAAGTATCTTAACCCTCTAATGATCACAGAGTAAAAGTCTTAATGATAATAGTACACGTATCGCTTCCTTGGCTCAAAGAGATTTGATTTGCGACATCTGATTTTGTCATGACATTTAAGCATGATTAATAGATATATTTTCTAAATATTTGAAAGAAATGATTAACGCCGTACTTTATCAATCTAACATGACATTGTTGTTCATTTTTGTGAGCACTTTTCCGTCCATAAATTTGTTCTGATAATTTTATTCCAAAAATTAAATCTTGTTGTATGATGTTATGCTATAATTTGTTTTGTAATGGCTTCATGTGAACTTTGCCAGGCTTTGAGAATACTCTTATTTAATAATGAACTTTGTTGATCTTTGAACCTGCATGCAAAATTTGATATTAAAGATATAACAATCTGAGTGAAGACGCTTCTACCGGGGGGCTAGAGCAGTTAGGGACAGTGCAAAGTTTATTATATGACATGGCCGGTGGAGAAAAAGATTTCTTGCAAAAATCTAGTAGCCACGTATGAAGCCATTGCAAAAAACCAACAGCCCCGTCACCCTTTCACGAAAAGATGTCTCCGCAACGTATTCATGGACAACAGATGTTGTACAGGACCACCATTGAATTAGCCAACCATCAATTCTTATAAGTATATATAATATGTAATAATCTTATAAAGCTAGAAATCAGGTTAACTAGAGGTGAGAAAATAAAGGGTTAAGTGGGTGTGCAGCGCATTTTCGTGCGTTTGAAACTTCAAACAACAGTAAAGTCTGTTTTCCATTTGAACCTTTTGTGTTCCCGACAAGTATTTTCATAAGAAATGGTTTTGGGAATCTCGTCTCTCAGATTTCCAAAGAAATTCCAGTTCAGTACTGGGAAAATATAACCCAAGAAATTGTTTATTTTTGATAAAGGAACTTCTTATCATATTTTACTTTATTTTCGCCGTTTTCCCTGTATCTTATTACTCGCAAAATACTCGCAAATGTTTCTTTAATTGTTGATTTTCAACTGGATTGTCAAATTTTTCTTTAATGTAACTGGATTGTCGAAGTTTTTTCATCTCCAAATGTCTTATCTCATCGCATTTTTCATTCTACGAATTATAATAAAGCTGCGCTTACCGGAATCATAATCAAAATATTTGTGTATGGTCAAATACTGGAAAGGCTTCAACAGCTTATGATGAAATGCAAGTTTGCTTTGCCCTTAAAGGATTTTGTGAAACGGGTTTCATGAACAGATTATCTGGAATTTACCGCCGATACCCTAGTCTTGGCAACAAAAAATAAGAGAATTTGGTGACTTCTTTGAGGTATTCACTAAATATTGCAAAAAGCAAGGGGCATAGTAGACAGTTATACATTGGCTCCGCTAAGAGATTTTGATTGTTGTACAATGTTGAAGAATTTGCAAAGCTGACTGAACAAAGCAGCTTCATGATCATGATAGTACATGAAATAAGTAAGCTTGAAACACGAGGGGGGGGGGCGGACTCAGCACATATGTATTTCTTGGTTCTGTAGAGGCAATCCTGGCCTCAGTTCGCATTGTTCCAGAGGATATTTATGTTAATTTGCAGGTATCTCAGAAAAGTTATAGTTGACATTTTTTGGGTTGCAGTGAAGCTGAAATGATATTTTTGGGTTACCAGAGAATACTTTGGACTGATTTATGATTTATGATAAAGATTTATGACGCCATAGAAATTTTAAATTGCTGACGTAAATAAATATAGATCAATTATATATAAAATGAAATTAGTCATCGAGACAAATCGAATGGTATATATATATATATATATATATTGATGAAATTCA
Organism: Aurelia sp. 4 Dawson et al 2005; assembly: GCA_964019985.1. NCBI lineage: Eukaryota > Metazoa > Cnidaria > Scyphozoa > Semaeostomeae > Ulmaridae > Aurelia > Aurelia sp. 4 Dawson et al 2005. The sequence goes on from OZ026497.1 coordinate 18,006,350, forward strand.
ACATGAAATGAAGAAACTAGAGCACTTTTAACGATTTTCTTTTTGACCACTCTCGAAATAAGGGCATCTTGTGGTTAGGTGACTTAACAATGGGCATTGAAACTTTTATTTATTTTCCGATTGCCAATTAGTTTTTAGTAAAAGCCAGGACGTTTCAGAGCTGTAGCTATCATCGTTCAGGAGCTATTACAAAATTTCGGAGGGGGCGGTTAAAGTGGGGTTCAACATGGCGGAGAGTATTACACACTAGAGAATTGATCGACTTTGAGACGAGCAAAATGGTCTATGAATTTCTGAATGCCCTTTGCCCAGATTACTTGCGAAACATATTTCAAAAGGTATCTGAAGCTACTAACCGTCAGCCGAGGAACTCTAAAACTGACCTTAGATAACCATCATTGAGAACATCAACTGGTCAGAAATCGTTTGCTTACAGAGGAGCTAGGGTCTGGTGTGACCTAGATAGTGTTGTCGAAGCGTCCTCACCATTCTACTCTTTTTGAAAAAATCAGAAGCCAAACTATGACTCATCTCATTTTCCTTTTCTTTGTCTTAGATTATTGTAAACAGGGTTATATTGTATATCTTAGTTATTGTAAGGTTTTGTTTTAGCATGGCTCCCTGTAAAGCAGTGCATTAGCTGAGTGGATTGCCATGGATAAAAATGTTACAATGAAATAAATGAGTTGAGGCGAGGCGAGGATAAACCTTCTTCATTTCATCTTTTCATTCAGTTTCTTGTCTTCCTTCTGATATCAAATAGCAGCCACTGCTTTCCGTACAATCGTGTGACGCATTCATGTTTCAACCAGGGAGCGCCGTTTCAACAAAGTAGCTCCTTTGTTGCACATCAGTTTTGCCACAAAATTTTCTTTGTTTACATGAGAATAAATATTCATTGAAATGTTGGGTGAAAAATTTAGTTCGTTTGACCACCTTGTACTGAGCAATGGTGAGCATCACTGAACAAAGTTTGCAAATGTTGAGCGTTGGTCAGTGAAATGTTCAGTTCGTTTTACCGGGGCTTTACGAAACTCTTGAGAACCCAAAATCTGATAATTTTATGAAACTTAGAGTGCTTGCTCAAATTGTTAATTTGTTATAAAAGGAAATATCTGTACTGCTTGTTTAGTTGCTTGTCTTCAAGATGCTCTTCCTTGCTCTTTGTTGTTCTTTTTGCTTCTTTTGGTTTTACATGAATGTTCACATTTAATGTCGGCTGCTTTGGCTGGTCGTTCATGCCTACTGTGGTTTTTTTGCGATTTTTTGCTCGTTTTGTTTATTTGGTTGCATTTCTGTTTAGTGTGTATGTGAGAGCATAGGTTCCAAATCTTTAAATCGGCAAAAAAGGTAAGTGTAAAGTTTAAAGGCCTATTTCTTTAACGGAATGGCTTGAAAGAGACTGAAGTGACTAACCTTTAATTCTACGGTTGGACTATTAAGATATTTTGAATACTTGAAATTAAAGGCATTGTGTCCATATATAAATAAGTTGCATGCACGAACCATGAAACTGCTGACACGATGCTGACATACATGTAACTGTTGAGGATCTGGTTGGATAAAAGCCGGTTGTTTTAAACTGATCACGTGAAAATAAGAGCCCCATTGTCAAGGCCATACGAGCTATGGCGGAATGGCGGCAAAGCAAGCTTCGACCAAGCGAACGTCTTTGATGCTTGGCAATGACAGTGACGAGACACAGTTAGTTTTAACAAATTTTTGTAGCAGGAGGTATGAACTGGGATTTGGGGGTAATGTCGGGCTGGTGAGATTAATCACGGTGATGAAGCGAGCGAACGGTAGAGTTGGACTCGGGGCATGTAGCGATTCGTAAAACAAAGTTAGTGCCTAAGCCTAAACAACTGGTCACATGAAAACACAACGAAACATCACATTTTTCCGAGATGCCCCCCTCAAAGCCTTTCACTTACACAGACACACCGCCTTTAAGGCGTAATTTATATTTGAGGTCATTGAGGATGTGACGTCATCAAATCTTTAAATAATGAACCAGAAGAGAGGCGGACTTTCTCTGGATACCATATCGTAGACATCCATAAATCGTGGCGTTCTTAGAAAATGTTTCTTGTTGCATCAAACATTATAGAAATATCGATGGTCTAAGTTTTCTAAATTTTTTCTTGAGTTCTTAAAAAAGAAGAAAAGCACTGATTGTGGAAGTACAGAAAAGTTTAGGAAAGTCCAACGGTAGGATGACAGCAAAATAACTAAAGTCTCTTGGAAGTCATTCAGCTGAAAGAAGTAGGTCATTAATTTTATATAAACCTTGTGAAAAATTTACAGTCAAAGCAGGAGCAGTATGACCAGCATAATCCGACAATATTTGATTCTTCGAAATCGTTATTCCAATATTACTCGAATAAAAGTTCAAATAATGATATGAAAAGTGCTGTAAGGCGCCTGCACTATCAAATCAATTGAATTTGATGTTTTGTTATGCGCAAGCTCACGCATCTGCTTAAAGGCAGTCTGTCACGCATTTGATTGGGTGATAATGACAATACAAAGAACAGGAAATTTGAATGGCTGTTGATCCTCTGACTTTCTACGGCCGTAGAAAGTCCAAGAAGATTAGCCCTCCTTTGTTTCAAATACACAGATTCACAAAGAAATCCGTTCTGTTTAACTCTCTGATCGTAGCGGCCAATCAGATACGTGACAGACTGCCTTTAACTATTGTCAACTGCAACAGCGCAAGGGCGGTCAGTTTAGTCAAAGTATTATTATTATTATTTGATTTCTCTAAATCAATATTCGATTATCATACGATTAATAGTCACATAATCCATTCAATCAGTCAAACTTCTCTTGCGTCGACTATAAAAGCTATGCTCTTTCATTTAATAAACCTGAAGTTTACTCGTTCTGGATTTATTCGGTTTGAGGTGCTGCTTCAAAGACGCAATTGAATTTAGAGCTATTCATTAACAAATAAAAATACGAACAAGCCGACCAAACATCAGAAGAACAAAAAAATATAGGCGGAGTCAAGTTTTTTAATAAAAGGGAACGTGTAGAATCTTTGTTGATATTTCAGCAGCCCCCGTTTTTGCTCTACCGGCTCATCAAAGGCAGATAACACTTTCAAATGATCAGCAACAAAGATATGCTGAGTACTCATTGTCTGGAGCAACAAGTACGATTATATAAAAGACTCAACGCTGTACTTGCTCGCACCACATAACTCACACAAAGCATCACTTCGGAGAGGAAGGAACGTCATTAGCACTGCAAAAGATTACGAGGTTGGTTTAGGATTTATTTTTCATCTCTGTGTCATTTTGCAAATTTAGATTGGACTTCTTGCCTTGGGTCAAACCATGGTCCTACCGCCCCCTGGAAAAGTGCGAGCGAACAGAGCCTTCCATATATTCTAGCAACCTAGCAATTTCTGATCCGCTTTTCGGTAAAACTGTTGATTCCTTTTTAAAGGTGATCTGAAGCGAAAATTTTTATTGATTCAAATTAACGGCACTGTCGAATGATACGGACTCCTGTTTAAATTTCTTTGATATCTCACTTCGTTTTCAAGTTATCCACTGATATTAAATTTCAGTTGATGACGTCATTTTGTTTGCACATTACTAGGATTATATACTGAAATATAGCTGTATCTAACCTTCGAAAAGTTACAGTTGTCGGAGACATTTAATTTGAGCTGAATAAATGTATTAGAAATTGTCGCATGGACTGACATGATGCTTAGAAAGGCATGTCAATTTAAGAAAAGTTCTTGGTGTCAATTTCTTTTTGGAAACATAGTCAGCCTCGTACATTTTCTTTGCTTTTTGCCAACAAAATGACGTCATCAGCCAATCCTGCAAAATAGTATATAATTCGAAAATGAAACAAGGTATCATAAAATTATAAACGACATTCTTTATCATTCAAAAGTGCTTTACATTTGCATCAATAAAAAATTTCGCTTCAGATCACCTTTAAGGCAGCCTGTCACGCATCTAGTTGGCTGCAGCAAAGTATACGCAAACATCTGAAGAGTAGATTTCTTCTTAAATTCGGAAAATTCGAATCACTTTTTTGATCTGGTTGCATTTTGTGAAGGGTAAGTAAAATTTATCAAAATCTGCACGGGTGTCTTCTACCTTCCTCGCTTATTCGCCGTCTCATTGGTCCATGATGATGAGACTTGGGAGGCTTTCGGCATTTGCCACTAGCAAAAGTCAGAAAAAAGTTTTGATTCCTATCTTGCATAAATAAAGTTCCAGAATCGGAAAAACACTATAGTAAGTTAATTCTTTGTTTCGTATCCCGGCAAAGTGGGTTGGTAATTCTGCAATTCAGGCTTGCATAACATGGGAACAAATTTCCCATGCAGCTTATTCCAAAGCAATATTTTGCATGCAGTTTTTCTTAGGTATTGTTGGGGAGACGAAGTACTGACCCTTTTGTTCTACAACATTGTGTTTCAGCTTTATTAATGGCGAATCAACGCTGGGGCTCACACTGTCATGCGCATCGATACTATTGTTTCTTGCTCTTGTGTTCTCAACGGATAAGCTAATTAGCATATTACGTCATTGAAGCACCTCGATAGTGCGCATGCGATCTGGAGCCCTTTTGGGGGATTCCTTGAGACTCACAACCTAGCCTGTTCGCATCCCCAACAAGGTAATTCTTATGAAATGCAATTGTAATTAGCTTCGAAACCAATACTTTGCAGGTAGCAATAGTATGATTAATCGTTTCATTGCATAACGTGTAAAAGCTTACTGTTTTATATCTACATGCTTACTGGTTATGGTAACAGGCTTTTCTACCCTAGCTCTACAAAAATGCTATGCAGGCGGTTTTTCAGAGAATTTCTACCGCTCCCAGACAGGTTTGAACATTATGCATGCCTGCTGCAATTATAACATTATTGCGCCAATTCTTCCTGTATATTTTGGAGCCCGTTAAGATCATTTATGGCCTGCTAGGCGAGCCAGCGCATCCTATTGTTATGTTATTCCGTTCTGTTTGTTTATCCATCAATAGTTGTATTAAGAATGCATTTAAAAACATGTGCTAGACTCATTTGTAATCCAACACGTAGAGGTGAGAAATCTATTCAACTGAAATGCGCATCGCTTTGTCTTCTCGAAAACCGTATTCTTTTGTCCACAAACTTGGCCCTTGCCCGCCATTTAGGCCCACATCACACATTGCTATCGGAGCGGAGTGACTTTCGTATCGGATAAGGGTTTGAGTTACACTACGCCGCACTAATCCGATACACAACACTCCCATTAACGGAATGAAAATCACTCCGCTCTGGAGGTGGTGTGAAAATCACTCCGGAGTCACTCCGTAGCGAAGCGTTGTAGTGTAATAGCATGAATCCGATATGCTCCACTTCGAAAGAATGAAGTTTCAGATTAGCAAACTATGAACTCTGGCGCCAGACTGCCAAGGCGCCCTGCAGTGTAGACCAGAACTGCGGAGGAATATGGCGTGGGAGCAAGAGAAGCGTCGTAGTGTAACTGCTACCCCAAATATCACAACGGAGTGAAAATCATTCCTCCCTGATAGCAATCCGATACAGTGTAACTCTAGCCTTAATGATGAAATTGATTTTGATAACTTCATTAGATAAGTAAAATGAAATATTCGGAGACAAAGCCTAAACTGTGCCAATGTTTCTAATGCAGTGAACAGAGAAATTCTTTTGTAACCAATGATCCGACCAGATTAACTACCTTGTCTGTAGGCATTATTATTTTTTCAGTTGCAAGTCATTTTCATTAATTGTTCAAATAAATATTAAGTACACTATCTGCAAGGCCCAGAAAGAAAGAAAGGTGTGGGTTGGGTACGACGGTGGCCTGCTAACCGGGGTCTGGTTAAAGCCTAGTTTCCATTAAATCGTAAGGGGATTGGTGACAGTCTGCCATCGTCGCCGATCCCTTTCTTCCATCTGCGATCTCAGCACAGGTGGTGGAGAATGGTGTATTCAATACAACTGCAACAACACAACAGAATTTCAACACAACAGAATTTGTGGCCTAAGCGATAACACAGAGATATTATGGAGATTGGAGTCTTTGTCATCAATAGAGGCAGTGGCGGAAATTCAGCTTTTTGAGTGGGGGGGGGGCAAGGGCCATCAATTTTCCGAGTCAGGAGAAATGCTTTTGTTTGACGAATTTTGCTGGAAGAGCTGACGTAAATAGGGTCCTTACATGTGCTAAGAGAAAAGATCTGTATTCAGCAAAAGTTGACAGAAACAGACAAAAACATACCATAAGGGTAAGTCGAATAGCTTGCAGGAATCTGGGGGCGAAGGACACGGCCTCTTCTTTTGCCTAGAATGCATCTCACGACCAAATTTTTACCGATATTGAATTTGGATTTTGACAATCATGTAATAATTTTTTAAAGAGTAACAGCCCCACGAAATTCTTTGAGCTTGAGCAAACACAATTTACTTTCGCTAAGAACACCACTTGGATCCCTTATCTGTCAGTGACAAACTTGAATATTTGACGAGTACTAGTAGCTATTTCTCAAACGAATTTTGCATAACGAACCTCTACTTTGTCTTAGAACGCTTCTCGCCATGTAATTATTGTCTGCCCCAAACATAGACATGGAAAATTTGACCATTCTTGGATCGTTCATCTTGTAGTGAGCGTGCTAAGGAAGCTTTTGAAAACTCCAGCCTTTACATTGGCTTAGAACGCCTCTCCCAATCACGCTCCAATACCTCTAGGAAATATCGATACTGTAACCAACCTATACCCAACCACTTTCTTCTCGTTTTTAAAATTAATTTTAGAATGTAAAACTTAAAAATATGATGCAGATAGAGCGTGAGCATTTTGTTTGCTCATTCAAAATAGAAACTCTTTCCTTCTCAACGGCGACTCGGTTCTTCATTGCAGTTTCAATCCCACCTGCAAAATTTCCGACTTCTACAGAAAATTTTTTACGAGTCTTATTGAATTGGGGAGGGGGCAGTTGCCCCCGAAGCCCCCCATAATTTCCGCCACTGAATAAAAGGATTCAAGAGAAATTTAACACAGCTAACTAGCAGGTACGAATTAAATCTTGGTACATTTGTATGTATTACTGAATCGTGCAACAATTACTGAATCATTCTCCGCCACCTGTGATCTCAGCAGTGTGTTTCCATTGATCGATTGCAGCCCGCAATGGTCTGCGATGGACCTATACCATGATCCTTTTCAAGCCCGCAAATCTTAGCAGCAACAACTACTATAATCTATTTGGCTATTATTATTATTATTATTATCAACTATTTATTTAAAGTAGGCATATACAGGGTGTCCCAAAAAAATTGTGCCCCATTTGCCTGAAGATTGCGACAAAACAGCAAAAGATTCTCACTAACCTTTTCCATAATGTTGCTCCTCAGATGTTCAATTAAAGTTTGCTACTAAAACCGTAAAGGTAATTTGCAATTAAAATTTGTTGGTATAAGGAACGGGTATGTGTTTGAAACCTCGATGGCACGTCCCCGTCCAAAATCTGGTCAAGTACCCCCCCCCGGGCTGCGATGCGTGTTTCCATGAAAGTATTTCCAGATCGGGACAGTTGTACCGATCCACGATGCCCGACGGTCTTAAGGATCGTAAGATAGTGTTTTCATTATATCGGGAACACAACGCAGATGGCCATCGCCGATCTCCTTACGATCGCTCTACGATCTAATGGAAACCAGGCTAACAGGCTAGTGCGACAGATGCAAGATATGTATGTATGAGCAGTATCTAAGGTTAGCTAAATTAGATTCATATTGTCGTAACCAATTCCTGTATGTAGGCCTATTACTTTGGTTATATACTTTTTTGCTTACTGAATGAATCTTCCGTGCATACTCTCAAGTACCGAATAATCGTCCCCCCCCCGCTTATTAATTTTTGAAAAATTTTCCAACCCCCCCCCCCCCCGCTCTTATTCCAACCCCCCCTTTTATTAATTTTTGGAAAAATGAAATCATATTAGACATAATTTCTGAATAAATGCAAGAAAAAGTCTCAAGAAGGGCATTCAACAGAACCAGAGTTCAAAAGTAAATGTATCAGTAACATCACTGTTCACATAAATGTATAACAGATAGGTGTTTACCTAAGAAAAGGGCTGTTTTCTATTTCTCCAAGCAGCCCCACCCCATTATTCCAACCCCCCGATTATTGTTATGTCGAACCATTTCCAACCCCCCCCCCCGATTATTCCCACCCCCCTGTTTATTCGGTACTTGAGAGTAAATATGTTAAATGAAAAAACAATGAATATGATTGTAGTAAAGTGAAGGATTAAAGGACAAGTCCGGGGTTGATAAAATTATTGTTAAAAAGCAACCTTACCAACTACTGAACACCAGTCATGAGTTCGTTTTAAAGGACAAGTCCGGGGTTGATAAAATTATTGTTAAAAAGCAACCTTACCAACTACTGAACACCAGTCATGAGTTCGTTTTAAAGGACAAGTCCGGGGTTGATAAAATTATTGTTAAAAAGCAACCTTACCAACTGCTGAACGCCAATCATGAGTTCTTTCAAAGTTTTGATGCCTCCAACTTTCATATATTGGTCAATGAATTTCTTACTTTCAAGGACCGTACTGTTTTAATGAACTTCCACGAGAAATACGTTCCCTAGAATCAATTGTAACTTTTAAATCCAAGTTGAGAGAACATTTTTTATCGTAAGAGGAACTGTAAAGCAGTGAACAATTCAAAAGCGTTAATTTCCAGATTTTATTTTATTGTAAGTAACTCAGTTGTCAAGTTTAGGTTTTTCTAAGATTTTATATTTTTTAGAACAGGGCCCTTATTGATAACAGCACATTTGTTGCTGAAAAGGCAACCCTGTATAAATAATTATATTATTATTATTATTATTATTATTATTATTATTATTATTATTATTATTATTATTATTATTATTATTATTATTATTATTATTATTATTATTATTATTATTATTATTATTATTATTATTATCATTATTATTATTATTGTAAGTTAGGCCAAATATCGTCGCCATTTTGTATTTTTACGAGTGCGAAAAGGCGTGAGCCTGGTTTCCGTATGATCGTAACAGTCGGCGCCACGTCGCCGACGTAGGATCAGGGACACATCGGGGACAGTCAAATGGCGTTAAATATGGATTAAAAAGAAAAAATCAAAATAAAAAATTTAAAAAAATCAAATCAAAATCAAGTCAGGGTAAAAAAGTGCCGGCATCGTGTGAAAGTAACTTAATACTGCATTCACACTGACACAATTAAACCAGCTTTACTTGAACAAATTTAAATTTCAACCAATGAAAAGACTGAATTAGTTGCATTAACTAATCAGAAGGCCCCATACAAAAACCTGATTTAATTTAAGCTCGTTTAACCTGCTGTGTAGATTGGGCATAAATCAAGCAATCTCAACGGGCACGTAGAGATCGAATCCTTTTTGGCCGATGTAATATTAATGATCGCTATGAATTTATCTATGCTTGGTTCCTATGGCATTTTTCCGACTACTTAAAACTTCACATAATCCAGGCTGCCATTATTCACAAAATTTCATCCGTGGAATCATGTAAACATTTCTTGTTTAGAGACAAACTGAGTATCCTCCCATGTAAACAAAGTTTTCATGCAATAAGTTCCTGGGTCTGTTGGTAATAATGCCACATGCAGAAATATTCTTCAAATAAATGCGATAAATTCTGTTTGATTTTAATTACTCTCTAGAATTTTATTTTTTTGCTTGGGCTGACCAAGCAATTCAAACTTTGAAAGATCAGTAACATTTGGGTAAAATTCATCCCTAAAATTTTCTTCACTTATGACAAACAAACACTTGTGACCCTTGAAAATGTAACGTTTAAAGGAATAATTCAGCCAGTGTGCCTTGCGCAAGCCATCTCAGCGAAAAAAAAGTGACCGTGCCAAAATTTAAGCTGGTGTTCACATGATACTGGAAAAATTTTGAAGGGATAGAAACTTGGACGGTAGCTATTTCTTTACAACATCTGCGAGACTATATTTCGACAAAAATCACAGGCGCATCAGTTTAGATATTCTTAGTTATTATTTAGTATTTCTCGATATTTCTTTTTTGAATATTTTCACTATTTCTCGATACTGTTGTCTTTCTTGTTTCTGAAGAGCTGCAAATACTTTGACCAATGCGAAGTAGAGCAGAAAATGCGAAGGAAGTGAGGGAGAGGAAAATTTTCTTCCTTCTTTTTCTCGCTCCTCCTCCGCTTTGCTTCCCCTGACTTCTTTCGCATTTTCTGCTCTCCTTAGCATTGGTCAAAGTATTCGCGGCTCTTCAGAACAAGAAAGACAACAGTATCGAGGAATAGTGAAAATATTCAAAACAGAAATATCGAGAAATACTAAATAATAACTAAGAATATTCAAACTAATGCCCCTGTGCAAAAATCAACGACAATGCAATAAACACATGACTGCAATTCCATGAAGAAGTGCAGATGTATAAACAAAAGTTTCCACCATGTACTCGCTACCATAACTGACTTGAAATCAAACGAGCCGAGCAAAAAGAGATGCAATGTGACGTAAACATGCAGGAAATAGAGAAAGGAGAATAGAGTAGGAAAGAGGCTTTTTTTCGTCTGTGAAGATAAAAAAACCCATTTATTTAGTCCGTTAGAAAAACATTTCTAAGATGAAAATTCATATTAGCAATCGTTGCATCTCTATAAAGATTTCCTTTAAAGGGGTATTCCGCGGGAAAAAACTGGATATCGGCGAACTGCGTTGTTTGCATATAAAACGAACATTCATATCATTATCAACATTTCCCGATATTTCTCCACCTTAAATAAAGCTCAAACCGGCAACAAACGGCAGACCGAGAACTCAGACATAACCTCGCATTTGATTCCGAGACAGATACCGAGAATTGTCGTTAAAGCCGATCATTTCTCTTGGTCATAGTCGATCGTGGACACATGAATGAACCAATTCAACAGGATTTTCAAACTCAAATCTAAGACTGACACGAAACAAACCCATCAATGCTCGCCGACGACTAACCGGCGGGCAATAACGAAAATTTGCAACCTTTGTTCGCCAACAACGAAGCACAAAAATAGTAGGGTATTAAAATTGAAATCTGTCCAATGTTTTTCTCCAAATCTTGCCTTTGAGAAGTGCGATCGAGGAAAGGAAAACGATTTCTGAGGGCTGAAAAAATTTGCTATTCGATCGGGATAACAATATAAGCCTTTGCACGCATTTGATTTTCGCGGAATGCCCCTTTAAAGGACAAGTCCGAGGTTAAGTAGAATTATTGTGAATAAACAACCTTACCAACAACCGAAGACCAATTGTAATTTCTTCTTTTAGCAGAACCTGTTAACCTGTTAATTTGAACCTGTTAAGAACGTGTTAATTTGATCCCGAGTGTTGAATCCAAGACTGTACTTATGTTTTTGTTTGTTTGCTATATATTTTTAAACACTCGCACTTACTTTATTTTATTCATTCTGATTGTAATTTCATTCTGAGTTTTGACATCTAGGCCTATAGCGGCTGCAAATTTGTGAAACATTTTGCACAAGTTAGGCCAAATTTCGTCGCCATTTTGTAAGACTATGAAGGCTAGCCTCGCTTTTCAGATCAGTTCAAAGAATTGAACTGAGGCAATTTGAACTGAACTGAGTTGAAGGCTAAAGGCCGACCTCCACTTCAGTAGTTTTGGTCGGCGACGTGGGCGTTTGCCAAGTGCGCATGCTCTTTAGGAACAGAGCATGCGCATAAGACAAGTGCACTGGTCACCGACCGAAACTACCTTCAGTGGAGAACGGCCTTGAGACCTTTTGCTGTTATGACATCACTTCGCCCATGTTGCATATTTGAAGTGCCTAATTTCGCACAGAAAGGGACAAAAATGTTGCAAATAAGTACTACACATGATTCACAGCAGTGTAATCTTCTGCTTTTATGAACAATTGTATCAAATCAATCTTGAACAATGTCGAGCAAAATTTGGCGGCCTTTTTTGATCTTATTCTCAGTTCTCTCTTTTTAGGTAAAAGTAAGCAAATAATTCACACAAACGATGGCAGAGAAAGTTTTCTTGGCTGCATTATTTGCACTATGTCTTGGCATCATCAGATCAGTTGCATCCGGTATGTTTCATCATTTTCTGATACCATACATCATCAGATAGTGTCAAGGGAGCTTGTTTGCGAAAAAGAATTTTTGACTGGGTTTTTTCGAGTGAAACCCCTCAAAAAGTATGGTAGATGGGTGACATGCATGTATGTATGTAAGTTTCGCTAAAAAGGAATTTAGCTCCACTGTAAAAAGGAATTTAGCTCCACAAAAATCATAGTCTTTTCACGATACCTGTGGAAAATTTTGCCCTGTTTATGGAGTCATGATTCAAAATTTTGCCCTGGTTATAGGGACTCGTTTCAAAATGTTGCCCTGATTATGGATCTCAGCTCTGACTTCTCAATGGTAAATAGATACCTGCCCCCTATAGGAGTCACCCCCCTCGCTACATTGTCATATCAAAGTTAGCCCTTAACCGATAGATTTAAATATGTTAGTTTTGAATGTATCGATCACAAACTATTTATTCCACAGCCCGTGAAGTGTGTTTATACTCGCTATGCATTTCAGATTTCACTGGGGAGTGCCTTTACGCACACAATAAAGCCCGCATTCAGCATGAAGATACCCCGCACCTCAACTGGGATGCTGCCCTAGCTGATAGTGCACAAAAGTATGCAAATTACTTGATGGATCGCAACAAGGTTTCACCTGGAGAAAAATATATAATTGACCACTCAAATGCAGCTGGACACTTGTATGGAGAAAATATTTATGCAGGAACATACGGAGGATTCCAACAAAAGAAAATTGCAAATGCCATGTATCTCTGGTAAATTCTTTAATTTTTCTACTTGCATTGCCAGTGTTTCGGAGACTGTCAGCAGAAAGCATGAAGGGCTTTCTTGTGCAGGATGTCCAAAAACAATACACCACTTCGATTAACAGCCTCGTTTTGAAAATTATTCAAAATTCTTTCATATGAAATTTTGGAGGCCAAATTCGGATTTAGCACCCAAACTTTAGTCTAACCACGAGTTTTCATGTTGCTAGCAGCCGTGGTGTCAAGTTTATGGCGACGTAAAGTTTGGAAATCTGTATAAGGGATTTGACCTTGAAAATGACTCGGGGTGTAAAGTTTCACCCCGAACGATTTTTGAAGGTCAAATCGCTTATAAATCTTTGAACTTTACATTGTCATAAAATCAACATCACAAATGCCAGCAGGTTAAAAACATGCAACTTGACTAATGTTTGGGTGCTAAATCCGAATCTAGGCTCGAAATTTTCATAAGAACAATAGGAAGGAAATTTCCAAAACGAGGCTGCTTAATCAATTTGGTGTATTGTTCGACGTTTGATTGCATATGAGAAAAAACGATAAAATGAACCGTTTCTGTATTAAAGTAGCCCTGTCCCTAAGAATTTAAATTAATTCTAGGCATCAAAAATTTGCAAATTTGCTAAAAATTCACTGAGTTCCGTAAGCTTCTAAAGGCCATGTTTGTGCGAAAGCTGAAAACAGAGGCCCCTTTATGAAATGTTCTGTAAAAAAGTTCCAAAATGGAGGTAGAAAAGATTATCCAACGTCACACGCTTGGTGAATATAAGAGCAAACCAAACAAGATTTCAGAAGAAAATTTGGTCCAGAAATTGAAATATCAACGTAATTATTCAAAGTCCCCTTGCATGTGAAGTGGTGCTTGCTGAGCTTCGATTATTGGCAATTCTTTCCAAATCTCTTTTGGTTTGGTCTGAAATAGACAGGAAACAAATAAAAAGATTTTCCTGTACTGCATTAACTACAATTGCTATCAAAGCACCTCTGGTTTTAGGTTACGCACAATCCTGAAATTCAAAAATTTGCATCCCCGGGAATATTCAGTGAATTCGCAAGACTCTTGTGTCGAAAATTAATGTAAGCTCTCACTCAGGAAAGGGGTTTTTGAGACTCACGACATCCGGTTATTACAATGACGGCAACGACAACAAAACTTTCTAAAGTTTAATGGAGTTGAATTGTTTACTCTTAACTGGGAATTACAGACTTCACGAAGGAGTCTTCGACGGCCAGGCACTGCTTTATCTGTGCCCTCAGAAGCGAGGCTAAAGGGTAGTCTTACGGGAGCCTTAGGTTGGAAATTCTCGTTGCAGTGGTAAAACTGATAGCAACTAATTGGGCTTCAAATGAAGAACTGCTGATTCACAATGAAAGGCTTTTTATTCTTGAACTCACGAAGCATCCATTTCGGTACTTGCAGCTATTTTTCATTGGCAATATTTCTGAAAAGTTACTTAGGTCTATCTGCCATTCTCTGGAGAATACGACGTTTAAGGTACACAGTGTTGTTATGGTTATACAGACTTGACATCGAGGAAACAATTTCATCATGATTTACAATGCATCGGTCCATGTGTCATAGTTTGAGCGTCCATCAGTCTATCTCTGGCGGTAACTATGAATATGCAATCAGTCAACGGTATTAACCATGGAGCCACTGCATCACATCGTTATTCATTAACGCTTAATAGAACATTGAAAATGTTTTTGGGGCACCCTGTGGAAAGACAAAATTCCATCGAATTCTATTTGCAAAGAAGGGATTTCAAGGCCATCTTCACAGTTGAAAATGGGGAACTAAGGCACAGGGAATCCACTTCTAAGATTGCTCTCTGAAAGTAAAATCCGATCGTTTCCTTCGTAAATGATAGATTTAGATACGTTTTTCGTTTCTTTCATCAATGGCCAGATGATATGAGCGATTTTGAAAACTTTCTTTGTTTTTCCTCTGCGACGGCGCAGCGGTGTGGAACGGGAACTGCGGAGGCGAAAGAGCATTGATTCTGTCACGCGCCTCCGCAGTTCCCGTTCCACACCGCTGCGCCGTCGCAGAGGAAAAACAAAGAAAGTTTTCAAAATCGCTCATATCATCTGGCCATTGATGAAAGAAACGAAAAACGTATCTAAATCTATCATTTACGAAGGAAACGATCGGATTTTACTTTCAGAGAGCAATCTTAGAAGTGGATTCCCTGTGACTAAGGTTGTTGATCAAAATGAGCAATGGAAATGGCAAAGGAGGAACTCATGCGAAGAATATCTTGCCTAATCAGACAATCAGAATATTTTCCATTTTGACAAAAAAATGGGTAATTCATAGTATTCCCACCCCCACGCCCCTTCAACACATCAGTGGAAGAACGGGAGGAAAGCAGGACGCATGAAGCAGACTGCCGCCAATCTTTGAGTAGTGAAGCCATTTTGAATTCATGATAAAATATAGCCTCCATGATAAAATCAGTACATATAGTGTTACATTCTTTTCAATGAAGCGCAATTCGATTTTGTGATTAGTTTTCAAATTTTAGATAAAATTACAGGAGTTTACTTTCTGCTCCATCAAACAGAAACGTATGGCACATCTCTAGATTTATCCTTCTTGTTTCGATATAGAGTCATGATTTCTCTTTAAAGCTACCTTTTGGATGCATAGGGCAGCAGTTTGACATACTGGTTTCCGGGCTTCTTTTTCGGCTTTGTTTGTTTTGAATTACTTGTTGGGGAAATTTCTTTTTCGTCTGTAGTCACTTTGAATCCTGGTGTGAGTCAAAAGCTACCTGTCAAAAGCTACTTTTTTTGGCACCTGTCATGGCGGAGAGTAGTCGCTAGCCGTGACCCGGAGTTTTCTAGCCGCTTGTGGACGACTGCTGATGATAGTATGAAGTATAAAATGTCTTCATAAAGTTTATTACATAATTATAGATGAATACATAAACCGTTGATGCAAGTTATGAGTTCGAAGATGTTAACGCGACGGGCAGAAAAGTTGAAATTATGCCAGGAGCAAAGCGAGGAGCCAGGCGAGGATGGCCTAAGCGAAAGCGAGGGCTCGACTAAATCAGAAGAAGAGGGCTCGACGAAATCAGAAGAAGAGGGCTCGACGAAATCAGTTGAGATCTCCATGCTTGATGAAATATCCAAGTTATTGGACAAAAAAATTGCGGACTTAGCCACTAAGGAGGACATTAGTGAACTGAAGAATACGATTTTGCTGCAGAATCAGAAAATTCAAATGCTCGAGGCAAAAATTGCTGTGATGGAAAGATATGAAGAACAGATTGAGAAGCTTCAGCGTCGCGTTGATGAAATCGATGATATGAACGAAAGAATCGAGGAGCTCGAAGCGAGATCGGATGACAACGAGCAATACCATAGGAGACTATGCTTACGGATCGATGGTGTAGCACTCAAGGATGGCGAAGATGGTGAATCAGGTCCAGAATGTCTCAAATTAGTCAAGGATTTAATCAAAAAGGAGCTGAAAGTGAATATCCCCGAAATGGCCTTTGACAGGGCACATCGTATTGGCTCAGTAAAAGAGGATGCGGATACACAGAAGAGATCCCGTCAGATAATCGTACGTTTTACGACATGGAATCATCGCACTCAAGTGTATAGGGCAAGAAAGAAGACAGAAAAATTCAGAGTTAGACTTGACCTCACCTACAGAAGAGCAAAGATTCTTGAGAGAGCAAGTGAGTTACTGAAAGGCAAGAAAGGCTGCTTTGTCTTCGCTGATGTCAACTGCAGGCTCACTTTATATCTTGATGATAAGTACCACTCATTTTCGAATGAACGTGAATTACTTGAACATATCAAATATGTGTAGACTTCTCTAACCTTTTTTTTTCTCTTAGAATTTATGTTATATAGGTAGATACCTAGCTTGTCTCTCGTCAAATTGCTTTTGGGCTGAGAAAAACTAAACTCGTAGGGATTCTCTCTCTTCCGCTGGCCATAAAATTCACCATTTTCATACTATCTTGTTTTTGGAATAAAACTATATTCTTTTTCATTATCGATTCGTTTTATTAGCGTAGCTGCATTGACTTTCGTTTATTCCCACGAGTTTAGTTATTCTTGCCCCACAAAAATTTTGTGTTGCATCCTATATTTGTGAGGGGCAAATCACTCCCTATATACCTCGAACTTTTTTTTTGTCTTTTCTTACGAGATTAGCATGTTTCCTAGCAAAATTCCTACAAATCCTTTTCTTCCGAAAACTTTTTGCCCTCTTAGCGATTTTCGTACGCGTTTTAAGGGAGTAATTACACCCCTCGCATATATTTTTCTTTTTTTATTTGTTTACATAAGCAGAAGGTTGGTTCAATAGGTTGATGTCTTGTTTGTCTCGTCCTCGTAGCATTGTGTGTGTTTTGTTTTTCTTTTATTCCCAATTGAGCTTAACTCCACAATGCCACTCAATGAAAATGATCAACTATACTTCTATTTGGCAAACTGTTGATATTAGATTGCAGCTCCACGCGGCAGTTACTCCAAAACAGGAATTTTGTCACCTGCAAATGCCAAAAAAATTACAAAACTTCAAATCTTTATGTTTTACTGTGTGTTTAAGATTAAATATTTGCGCTTTAGCACGTAGTCCAATGGGTATCGTTCTTTTATTTTTTTTCTGTAGAGTCCTTTGTTTGTGCAATTGTAAGGTATCACGTCGTTGTCATGTTCTATTTTGCTCCATAGGGAATGGTGGTTGTATCTCGGATTTTCTCCCCTTGGAACCAGTGAGAGGACCTATTTGTGATAATGCCAGTTGAAATAAACCAATGGCGAGCAACAATAGGATGTTTCTGCCTGTCCATGCAAAGTTTGTCTCCCCTGGGTAAAGCTGTTAAGCCACTTTCAATTCTCTTCCAAGTCTTAAAGTTATATTGGTTTTGTTGTTCTTTCATTACAATTTCAATCTTTGTACTACCTTTAACACTAACAATACATTTTCTTGCGTTACATTCTGTGGCGACACAGTTGTACTTCTTGCCTTTGTTCGCCCGCATGCACTGCCTTGCGAAGGTAGCAATTTACACTGCCGTAGAACTCCTCAAGAGAGCACCATGCGGTACCATTGGTCTCATACGGCAAAAGCGCTCTCTTGTCAAGCACTTTCTTTTCATGTATGCATATTTTTATATCGGGTGCATAACGTGTTACACACTTCACACGCAATGGCTGATCTTCAGAACGATTCTGCTTAGTGGTGATGTTGAAACTAACCCCGGTCCTGAAACGCTCGATTTTTGCTGCTGGAATCTAAATAGCATTACTGCGGGATGTTATTTACCATATTCCGGCAAAAGTATGTGATTTTAGTAGTAACATCACTTTACCAAGCCTTATGGAAAAATTAGAATCTGTACAGTATTCTGCTGCCAGGGCTATTACGGGAACATGGAGAGGAACATCGCAAGAAAAGTTGTACACAGAACTTGGTTGGGAATCACTAAATTGCCGAAGGTGGAGCAGACGCCTTACTTTGTTCTATAAGATTCTGAATAATCTTACCCCAAGTTACATGAAGGATCCTTTTCCACCTCAGCGACCGTTGCAATACTGTCTTCACAACCAAGATGTCATTGGGCGAATAAAGGCCAGAACAGAAAAATTTCAAAGTAGCTTCTATCCTCACTGCTTATCTGAATGGAATAAACTTGATCCTGAAATTAGACTTGCACCGTCGGTTGCTGTTTTTAAGAAAAAACTCCTCTCAATAATCCGACCCCCTGCTAAGTCCTTTTATGGAATACATGACCCAATAGGTTTATCCCACCTTTGTCAATTGAGGGTTGGTCTCAGCAAACTAAACTTTCACAAATTCAAGCATAATTTTAGGGACACTATAAACCCATTGTGCCCATCGAACGATGGCATCGAGGATACGGAACATTTCTTGTTGCTCTGCCCTTCCTTTGCAGTGCCGCGAAGAGGTCTTCACACTGGAGTGTTAGCTCTGTTACGACCATATGGGTATGTCAGCAATTCTAACGAGGCCCTCATGCAAGTCTTACTGTATGGTGATAAGAACCTTCCTAATGACCTCAATAAAAGCATACTTCTTCTAACTTTAAATTTTATCCACCAAACTGGTCGACTTGATTAGAATATATCAAACTCCATCCTAAGCTTTTCAACCACCATAGCCTCTTTAGCAAATTTTTGTTGTTGTAGTCACGTATATTGTTTGATTTATTCTTTCTTTCGTCTCGTTTTAACGTCAGTAGTTTTTACCTTTATGTTTTGGCTGCAGGGTAGACTAAATGCTTTTGCTCCTTGCGGTATCGTTCTAGTAGTATAGTAGAGTAATTTTGTAAGTAGAGTAGTTAGTAAAGTAATTTTGTTAGTAGAGTATTAAGTAAAATATCGTTGTAAATTTTTATTGGAAAAAAAAAAAAGCTACCAATGCTTTTTAACATCGAAATCTCTCCTTGCTGCCATGAGAAAATCTGGTTGGGCATATCTAGAATCTACAAGGATAGATCTTCTAACTCAGAAGCTGTGTTGCAAACATATTAATTCAAAACTGCATCTTTATGTAAAACATTTTGGAACGTATGTCAAGCATTTAATACATTCTTAGGCATCTTAACAAGATAAACAAATCAGAGAACTAAACTAAGGATCGCTTTTTTGCAACAGCCAGTCACTTAGTGATTTATTTTCGAAAAGTCACAGATTGTTTTGTCATGACTCTGATCTAATTTCGAAAACTGGACCTCTATTTTCAAAATGCCTTTTCTGTGTCAGGTATCGAGAGGGTGTCAACTACAACTATTGGAATCTGGCTCCATGGGGATCCACTGGTCACTTTACACAGGTAATTTAAGCCCTATCAAGTCTAGGGTGCTGAAACAACCCCCCCCCCCTCATGGCAGTTTTTCTTCTGCAGATTTTTACCAAGTGCATTGACGTATTGGAGACTTCCTCTGACTTTCAGTTTCTGTCCTTCTTACAATCAAAAATTGATTGTTTGGAAAAATCAAGTTCATTCCAAGAATAAATACTGTCAATTTCCATACGTTTTCTATTTAAAATTTTGAATAATTGCAATAGATTCTAAAAACGAAACTGCAAACCTATAATGGCTGCAAATCTGCCCATTTTCTGGGCAGATCTGATTGAAGCGTACCAGGGTAGTCATTCGGCTTTCTGATCAGCGTATGACGTATGAACACCCCGGGAACGAGGTTGAATTCAATACCTATCTTCAACTAAAGTGGCAAGTGGGCTCGTTTTTTAACTCTACATTGATAAAAGGACAAGTCCGGGGCTGATAAAATTATTGTTAAAAAGCAACCTTACCAACTGCTGACCACCAATCGCGAGCCCTTTCCAAGTATTGATTCATTCAACTTTCATTGATGCGCGACCATCAGTGGCGACCATGCGACCAAGTACAAGGGAGTGACGACAGATCACCTCGTGCCGAATGACATGTACTACCATAAAATACAAAATGTCATTATGCTTCAGAAGGGATTGCGGCTGTCACGCTGTCATTTATGGTCCGTTATCAGTGGTGCTTCCGAATTTAATGTTTTCACACAAGGATATGACAAAGAACAATCTGCCCACTGCGTATCCAGTATCCACGCACTTCAGTCAATAGATGAAGTGCGGGGTATTCTGAAGTTAAGCCATGAATTGGTTAATGAATCTTCGTAAGTTAGGCCAAATATCGTCGCCATTTTATATTTTGTACGAGTGTGCGAAGGTGCGATAAGGAGGCTAGCAATGTGAATGGCAGAATCATCAACACATTTTGCAGCCTCGTTCAGGTCAAGTGACCTCATATAAAATGGCGTCATTTCGCACTTTTTAGCAGATTCAAATACGTGGTTTCGCAGATTAAAAGAGAAAAAAAGTTGAATGTAGTACTACACACCATTAACAACAGTGTTATCTATTGAATAATCAACAATTATAGCAACCTCAGACTTGTCCTTTATCAGGTGCCATTACCGCCAAAATTCAGCCTATAGTTTTTTTAAAATGGTGCACATCCTTTCTTAAAATGGTGAGTTCAGTTTCTAAAATGGTGCCCTAGTTTCTTGAAATGGTGCATTAAATTCATAACATGGTGCCATAGTTTCTTAAAATGGAGCCTCCGTTTTCTAAAATGGTGCCCTTAGTTTCTCAAAATGGTGACTCTATTTTCTAAAATGGTGCCCTAGTTTTTTAAGATGGTGTGAAAGTGGCATTCTTGTTTTCTGACATGGTGCTTTGTTTTCTTAAAATGGAGTCATTATTATCTAAAATGGTGCCTCGTCGTTTTTGAAGCACTGTACCTGTTTTTCTCTACATGGAGGTCTTAAAATTGGAGATTGTCGGTTTCTTAAAATGGAGCTGTTATCATGCGGAGGTCTGGATTCGAATGTCATTTCCCACGTGACGAAGTCAAGCAGATTGTCTGGCCACATGGAGAGAACCGTCTTCAAGTTAGACGATATTTCGTCTGGATGCAGATTCAGATTCTAGACTCAGATTCATATAGACGGCCAAACTAGTAAAACAACGAGACGGAGACTACTTAAGGGACAGGGTAAGATTTGTTATATAACGTGGCTGGTGGAGATGAAACTTTTTGGAAAAACCTCTGCTCGTCCCGTTAAGGACCGCGGAGCGATCCAAAAAGTGGATGGGCTAGCAACGAGCACCAAGCGAGGGTAATCTGGGGGTCCGGGCAAATTTTTCTATGATCAAGCTCATTTGCTGGAAAAGGCCCTTTTCGTAAAAACGTGAAGAAGCTATCATGACCCACCACTGATAAGCTCAATAAAAGTAGTTGCCCTGTTACGTTTCGCACTGGCGATGTCATATAATAAATTTTGCCCTGTCCCTTAAGTAGCCCCGTCTCGTTGTTTTATTAGTTTGGCCGTCCGGGGCCGTCCATGTGAATCTGAGTCTAGAATCTGAATCTGCATCCAGACGAAATATCGTCTAACTTGAAGACGGTTCTCTCCATGTGTCCAGACAATCTGCTTGACTTCGTCACGTGGGAAATGACATTCGAATCCAGACCTCTGCATGATAACAGCTCCATTTTAAGAAATCGACAATCTCCAATTTTAAGACCTCCATGTAGAGAAAAACAGGTACAGTGCTTCAAAAACGACGAGACACCATTTTAGATAATAATGGCTCCATTAAGAAAACAAAGCACCATGTCAGAAAAACAAGAATGCCACTTTCACACCATCTTAAAAAACGAGGGCACCATTTTAGAAAATAGAGTCACCATTTTGAGAAACTAAGGGCACCATTTTAGAAACTGAACTCATCATTTTAAGAAAGGATATGCACCATTTTAAAAAAACTATAGGCTGAATTTTGGCGGTAATGGCACCCCATGGTCCTTTAATGTAGCCAATGATTAAAGGTGAGTTGATAGATCAAGCCAAATCTGTTACTTTTTCTCGGACGCCCGGTATTTCAGATTTTAATCGTCAGGCATTTACTTTTTTCAGGTCATCTGGAAATCAACTACCTCAGTTGGATGTGGGATTGCTACTTACTTCAAAGACCTTGCAATCCATACAGTCATTGTTTGCCAGTACAAGCCAAAAGGCAATATCAGTACTCAGTATATACGAAACGTCAAAAAGCTCAAAAAATATGGTTAGTCATTATGATCTTGCACCGATTCAGTTCAGTTCATTTCTTTAATTCCAAGTACAAATGCCAATAAAACTATTGCAAGATACTACATCAAAACACATGGCCATAGGAACCGAGGGGAGCACTGGGGGCACTTGCCCCGAAGCGTTTGCAAAAAACAAGGAAGTGCTCGTTTTAGTTTTAGGAAATGCCCCCTTCGTCTTAAGGAAATACGTGCCCTCTAAGTTAGTGCCTCCCCTCTCGAATTGGATATGCTTCCTACGCCCTGTCAAAAGCAACAAATATACATAACAAAGTAGAAAGCAACAAAATAACAAGGCTATAAGGGAATTAGCGGGCCGTAGCCAAAGAAGGTGTGGGGGCTGCAGCTTTCAACACTTATGGCTATGGCTTGCTTTCGACTTTTTCAGCGTATTTGGCAAATTTGTATCATACTCAAAACTAGAAACGTCCATTTTAGTTATCAAATTGGGATCTGCATCCCAAAAATTTCTTCAGCTTCACCTTGAGCAATATTCAATTTGAAGAAAGCATATTCAAGTGACAGCAAGAACAGATCACAACAGGATTTTTCTGTGGCAAAGAATGCATGTGGAAACTACGCAAAAACGTTGTCGTTGAACTGATAGAGAAGTAAACTAAAATCAAACAATTCAATACACCTTTTCAACTAGGCAGCCTCGTTTTGGAATTTTAGTCTTTTAGCTTGCGTTTTATGAAGTTTTCGACCCCAGATTCACATTCAACACCTAAATCATAGTCTAATTGCAAATTTTTATAATCTTCGTGTCAGCGATTATAATTTTATGAGAATAACAAGTTTGAAAATTTATAAGGGATTTGACCGTGAATAGTGACTGAAGGTTTAAATTTACACCCCGAACACTTTTCTCGGTACCCTGGGTACCAGAGAGTCTGGTACCCAGGGTATTTTCACGGCCAAATCTGTTATAAATTCTCAAATTTATTATCACCATAAAAATTGAGCCCTCAAACTCTAGGAATATGAAAATTTGCCATTAGACTGAACTTGGGATGTTGAATCCAAATCTGTGGTCATAACTTTTTTATCAAGATTTTTCAAAATTTTCCAAAACTAGGCCGTTAATTGAAAAGGTGTGTTAAGTCATTGTGGATCTATATTGCACTGGCAAGTCTTATTTTCAGACAGGAGATTGCAACGTGCCTGCAATTGAATCTTGATGACAATAACTTTTTAAACCTGTGAGTCCTGGATAACAGGCCCTTGTATCGATAGGAAGAAATCACAATCAAATCAAACATCACAGCATCACATGAAAATGCCCGTGATTAGCAACCTGGGAGAAATTTACTAGCAACAACTGAGGGCAACTGAAATGCTTTGCATGAGAAATTTTGTGAATTCACATATCACACGAAACTTCTAATTGGAAACAATCTTTAGTGGTTCGCCGAAAGCCTCTTCATATTGCATAGGGTCAGAAAGTGGGATTTCTTTTTGGGTTTCTTTCCAGGAAAGGAACATCTTTCAGTTGCAGAGCTGACTGGAACTGGTATGGTAAAAGAACCACGACCAAGTATGACTGCTATATTCCATTATCATTCTTTTACCATCTTACATTCCAGCTTTCATAAAGAAACATGATTCAGAACGTTTTAGCACCTCTTCTTTACTTTGGGCCAAATTCTCTAGCTAAAACTGTCTCGTAAGGTACCTTAATTTCTCTTATTTTCTAATCCATCACTTCGTGGTGGAAACGATAATAAATCATTTAACATTTGATTTTCCAAAGAACAGAGAGGAAAAATGAGACGCTTTTAGGTGAATTGGCGCCATACACTGCCAAGATATGAACACCTGAGGGAAAAGGAGGAAAAAGCAAAGTATCATTCCAAAACAATATAATCCTACAAAAATATAAATCATTTAACATTTGATTTTCCAAAGAATGGAGCATGAGCGATAGGACACCCAGTTTGTAGCAGTTTAAATTTATATCAGTAGCGAGCCACCTTAACTTATTGTTTTTTATGTCCTTGAACTCTTTTTTTACCTCGTACGCAACCACCTTTCAATGTTTCGTAATTTTGAAATTTTCAGTAGTGAGTCACCTTAAGTGAAGATCCACCTTGACTCGTAGTAAGGGCTCTACGAGTTAAGGTGGATCTTCACTTAAGGTGGCTCACTATTTAAAATTCCAAAATGACGAAACATTGAAAGATGGTTGTGTACGAAGTAAAAACAAGTTCAAGACACAAAAAGCAATAATTTAAGGTGGCTCGCTACTGATATAAATTTAAACTGTTACACACTGGGTGTCCTATCGCTCATGAACGGAGACGAAAAAAGAGACGCTTTCAGGTGAATTGGCGTTATATGCTGCTAAGACATGAACACATGAGGGAAGAGGGTGAAAAGCAAAATATCATACATATACATTGGACATCACAGTTCTGTTATAATTCAAGACCACAAATGTAGACTTCGTACCCCCTGATAATTACAAGAATCAAATCAAGAAAGACAAATTTAAGTACTTATATTGCTCATGCTGGCAATGCAAAGTTCGCTGAAAACACTTTCAACTCACAATTAAAACTGCACAGAATGCTTTAACTTCAAACTAGGAGAATGCAAGATTCGGATTTCGGAATTTAAGAATCAAAATGAAAAACCTTTATACAAGATCAACATTTCAAGATTCAAAATGAATACCCTAGATAGAAGGTACATTCATTCATTCATTTCATTTTGAATTCTTTATGCAGGGTAAAGTCTACAATAACAATTGATTTACAAGCTGCCCCGTTAAAAACCTAATTACAAAAGTTACATAAGCAAATAAATAGATAAATAGAAAGACCCTAAAAATACGTTAATGAAAAAGAAAATTAAAATTTGAACAGAAACGGTTACATCCTGCCAAAGTGGCGTCATAAAAAGGACTGATATTCATAATTTGTGTTTGAAAGCCAAAAATGTGCTTGCTTGTTTTGCCTCATTGCTAAGGTTGTTCCAAATACGTGCTCCTCTAAATTCGAAGCTTTTCTGTCCTGAAGACGTTTTGAACAGAGGAATGCGTAGATCAGTATTGGAATTGCGTAGCATCCTACTTTGAGTATCAGACAGCCTATGAAATAGCCCTTTTAAGTAATCGGGGGCCTCATTGTGGAGAGCCTTGTAAACAACCTTTCCAGTTTCTGACTCAATTACAATTAAGGGTACATAACTAGACACCCTTATTCAGAATCAAACAAGGGATAAACAATGATAAAAATAATGAAAAAATGAAACCGATTAGAAATAGAAATGGCAAAACTCCTTAATTTTTGAAGCTCTGGTTCCCATGGTAGGTGGCATAGAAGTCTATAGCTCTTCTTTTTGATTTAGCAATTTGATGACGTCGTGGCCTCAAAACTGGCTGAAACTTAGTAAAATTTTGCTCTCTCCTCATGGTGTCTTTCATCCTTTTCCTCTTCCAGGCAAGAAATGATGACCGGTCACTTACCTGGTATGCCTGAAACAAATGATTTGTGGTTTTGAAGATAGCCTTGGAATAACGGCTCATCGTACTAAACCCGTAAACGCAGCAAAGTATTTTAGTCTGTAGAAAGAAAATTGTCACCTCTCGTAATTGAACAACAACTGAAATAAACCTGCAACAAGAGAGAGAACTGTTGAATCATGCAAGAGAAAAATGAATTAATCTTAAACCGTGAACGGAAAGAAATAAGTTAGTTTCTGCAATAAAGAACAACGTTGAATAACCAAAAACGCGTTTCGTCTTACTCTCGTCAGTTCGGCTCCTGCGAAGAGCAAATTAATGATGCAGACAGTCCGCTTTAACACCAGACGAACATAAGATAATCCAAATTTACATGGCAGTAAAACCTAAGCCAACAGCCACGAAAGATAAAGATTTTGGTACCAAATTGGAACAAATTGTAATGAGAAAAACATGGTTACCCAGTATGCCTTAAGCAAATGATTTTTGCCTTTTCAAGCGATAGCACTGCGGATACGGAACATCTCTTGTTGCTCTGTCCATCCTTTAACATTCAACGACGAGATCTTCTCGCTGGAGTTCTTTCATTAGTACGACCGTTTGCATTGAGTAACCCCTCCAACGAGGTTTTCACGCATCTCTTAATGTATGGTAAAAAGGACTTCCCTGATGAAATCAATCAAAATAACCTTGAGTTAGTTCTACGCTTTATCCATGGAACTGGTCGAATTCATTGCATTCATCCTAATTTTTGCCATCCATCAAGCAGCCACCAAGCCCCATTCTTATAGCCTGTGTTCCAGACCACTTGAAACGAAAGATAAACTTACCAAGTGGTCTGGAACACAGGCTACATTCTTAGTGAACTCTCGTACTGAGTACAGTTCTGTGAAGCTATGCTTTTTTCTTCTTTTTCTCCCTAAAAGCCACTTTGTAGAAATTATATCTTGCTCTTCGTGGCATTGTATCTGTAGTATTGAAGAACATTTTGTGAGTAGTGTAAAAGAAGTATCGTGTGTTGTAATTTTTCAACATGAAGACAAATGATTTTCATCTATTTGCTAGGTACATCGTCTTGTGCATATACCGATTCCAACCCAGCTGCATGCAGTCACATGAAAAATTTTTGTAATAGTAACCAATCGCCTAACTTGAAGCAGTACCTTCAAGTGAACTGCCAAAAGACTTGCAAGTGCTAATCCTGCTTTTTCAAGGTAAGAACTGTTGCAACTGGTACTTTAGTAGGACCAGCATTCTGGGGGGGGCGCTGGTGGTACGTGCCCCAAGATTTTGCAATAAACAAAGAAGTACCCTATTTATTTTAGAAAATGCCCCCTTTTTTTTAAGGAAAAAGTGCCCTCAAAGCGTCGTGCCCCCCCAAGTTTGAGATGCTTCCTACGTCTCAGCCAGGAGAGTTAACAAAAAGATAACATGTTTAGTGGTCAGTGGAATAAAACGTATGCAGCTGACATTCATAACTGAAATTTTTATTATCAGTCAAAGCATGGGCAGTAATGCACCGTGTTTGTAGCTAAAACATTAAAGCTTATCACTTCGATCTTACAGTTTTACTCTGTTGCTTTCTTTTCGGCTGAACCCTGACCAGTGTTAGGAATCAATTCCAGATGGCTCCTGCGCGTCTGAACAGTTAGTTCCTACACAGCATTCATCGTCATGTCAAACTTGTTTCAGACGAGGATGAACGCTGTGTAGGAGCCAGGAGTTTAGACGCGCAGGAGCCATTTGAATTAAATTCCTAGCACTGGTTTTGTTTTGGCCAAAGGGAAAACAACAAAGAAAACTATGTTAATATCGAGGTAACAACTTTAATTTCGAAGCTACAAACACGGTGCATTATTGCCCATGGTCAAAGGTTAGTGCCAAATTCAAATTCAATACAGTTGTCACTACCAAAAAAACAGAATTTAAGTTTCAAAGGCATATAGGTCATGGACCAGGATCAAGTGCTTGGAATTCTCGTCCCCCCCCTTTCGCAATATCAACTCTTACCATCGTTTGCCTAATTTCTACGTCTAAAGGCTGATTTCCGCTCAGTAGAATTTTCCAAGCGGACTGGATTTTACACAATGAAAAGTTTATCACGCGTAAAATTCTATTCAAATTCAAAGCGATAATTTCTCAAGTAAACAAAAGATTTCAGTCCGGTCAGAAAATCCTACTGAGTAGAAATCAGCCTTAAGTGATAATTAATTTTACCAAAAAGAATTTTCGCATCTGAGTTAGCCTCAGAGTAATAAGCTGGTATTTCGTTTTTGAACATCGGTCATCGACTGTTTATTCCACTGCCCGGCCGAACGTGTCAGCTTTCTTTGATGATGAACATGGTACTCCTCTGAACAAGGACAGATTTTGTAATGCAATAGCATCAGTTGCTTTGGTTCTCACATTGATTAAAAGCAATTAGAGAATGCAGGCATAAGAAATTCTTTCAATCAGTAATTCAAAACAAACTAAGCCGCAAAAGTTTCCTGAAACCAGTACGTCAAACTCTCGCTTGGTGCGGGCGAAGGGACGTTTTTAAGGGACATTATGTGTTTATGACAAAAACAAGGGTAAATCCATAGGTCTGGTGGATTTTGTCTATGTGTCTTAGGAGTTGTGGTGTAACTGTTTACATATGAGCAATAAATATGCAAGAATTGTAATGCCCACTGCTCAGTTTCTGAATCACGTAAACAAAATCTGAGAGACGGAACTTTAGATTTACCCTTCATCTTTCTTCTTAGGCACATATCTTCTCTCAAAAACCTCCTTACACCCACACCAAGTGAGAGTTTGCCGTACTGGTCTCGGGGCGATTTTGCGTCCATGTTTGTTTTGGATTACTGGCTGTGAGAA
The DNA here is from genome assembly GCA_964019985.1 of Aurelia sp. 4 Dawson et al 2005. Lineage (NCBI taxonomy): Eukaryota > Metazoa > Cnidaria > Scyphozoa > Semaeostomeae > Ulmaridae > Aurelia > Aurelia sp. 4 Dawson et al 2005. Next base: position 18,035,240 of record OZ026497.1, read on the forward strand.
TTTAATTTTTTCTACATTCGCTAATCCCTTTGAATTGAGTTGTGAACCAAAACAACAGATGCTATTTTACTACAAAATCTGCCCTTTTTACTTTTCTGTGAAGCCAAATTGGAATAATTCTACAAGTCTGGAAAACGATTCAGATTGATTAGCTTCCAGGAGTGCCGTCTTAAAGGCACTGACTCCTTATAAACAGCGCGTTAATGACCAATATCAAGTTCTTTTCAAATATGAAGCAAAAGTCGTCATTTGGTCACTATGCAAATTAAGCCACAGAAATTCATGAGGACAATAGAAGGAGTAGGAACTCTTTGATATCAGCTATTGATAACTTGTGCTCTATTGTGTGATAACAAAGGACCGTCAGCATTTTGTCAGCGAAAATTCAGGATAGCGTTAAATGGACTCGCTTCCTTTAAACTGAGCAAAACAACACAACAATAGAACGATTTTTTGTGACAAAATCTTGGCCTGTATCAAACTGCGGATGTTCCAAGATTTTGGCAAAACTTTAGCTTATTTTATCGTCATTTTGGCAGTTTTAGGTCCAAACCTTGGCTGAATTTTAATCGTTGGTAAAAACTGTATTGCTTATTTTTTTATTGTTGCATTGCAGGGAACTACAGATATGAACTGAACTTTACTTAATTTGATTGAACATAATTAGGATGGGATTGATTGTCGTTGATCATGATAACATCACATATAAACATCAATTTCTGATTCACTTATTTCAATGCATTTAGCGTGTTATCGAATCGGTTTTTGCTAACTTCTGTTTGGGCAAAGTAGAGGTTGTTTTCGAAATTGTTTTGCCCGGTTCCCTTCTTAAACGAAACTTAGGCCCCGTTCACACTGCTCCATTTTCATTTGATTTCATTTCATTCAACACTTCTCCGCTTTTGCCTTGCGTTCACATTGCTGCGCTGTGCGAACGGAGCTTTTCGAAAACGTCAATGAAAACGATCCAATTCGAATGCGTTTTGAAAACGATCCGTTTTCAGTGTGAACGCCAAAAACATGGAATTTGGAAATGCTTGAGATTCCTATGTTAATAGGCTATTAATTACAATGGCATACAAAGTCAAGATTTTCACATTTTGACAGCTATTAACAAAGGTTTATTTCGAAAGGGGGCTAACAACACCGTTTTGCTGGGGCAATGTGAACGTCTATCGTTTCCATAGCGTATTAGTTTGATGACGGACAAATATGAATGGGCAGCGTTTCCATCAACAAAAACCGATAGAAAGGAAAACGGAGCAGTGTGAACGTGACTATAAACGCTGTACATTTGATTCTGTTGAACCTGAAAACGGCGCAAGAATGTCCAGTTATGGCCTCCCGTCTACACGATGCCAGTAAAATTTCTAAGTTATGCCCTACCGCTAGAATTTTGTGTCCATCAGCAGATTGGCAAAGTTTGCAACTCTGCCGTCTTCAAATAAGTTCCTCGTTGTTTTGTCTATCTTTTGACCGATTATTAACGTCAGCTGCAAGTGTCTAAGGAACTAGCATAAAATTTCACCGGCATCGTGCCGACGAGAGGCCAAAACGCCACTTTCTTATGCCGTTTTCAAGCTCTACAGCTCTTAATGGAATCAAACAGTTTTGGCTCCATCTTAGATTGAAAATCACTGATCTGAAAAAAAGACTGGATCGAGCAACCTATTGTTCGCCGCGGACTGTTTTTGAAGCCCGCGATTTTTGACCGGCGCCATATTGGCAGGTCCCAAGGAGCGTAAGCATTTGTATGGGACCTACTGAATATAAGGAGAAATTGCAAAGAGAAGCCTGCTATTTCGGCTCGCTGTGGACAGGAAAAGAGAAATAACAACATCAGAACTATATCAGAAGAAAGAAGGACACTAGCAATGATGAGAAACTGGCTCTAGAGGGATAATTTCTGTCATATTTTAACAGTAAGTCATAGTTGCTTCGGTCCAGCTTAGGCCGGCCTGTAAACCAACGATTCTGGATGATGGTGGCAAATGGTTGTAGCATTTCTTGATGTTACATTTCTTGAAACTTATGCATTTCCTTCAGTTTATCATAGGCAAATATCTAAAATTTTTAAATGCTTGATTTGGTGCGCACAATTGAGCTTGAAGGCAAGTTATCATGTCCAGTTTTCCTTGTTCTCCTTGTTCATGCCAGGAATGAGATTTCAGCTGGTTTCCCTTGACTTTTATGTACGGAAATAACGATCTTTTATTATTCGAAAAACCAGTTTGAAAGCGGTTTTGATATCTAATTCTGTTGTCAGGGTCTTTCATTTATTCCCCACTGGGTGAAATTAATTGCAAGACATGTTTATCATCTGCACCACCCTACCTACATTGCCTTTCTTTATGTTTACCTACAGTTATTAGCAATTAGGGTGGCTTTGAGATGTTGAAATTTTCTCTTCACGATTTTCATCTGACAGTCATCTGGATGAATTTAGCAGTACATTCTATGAGAGCATTTTGCATCAATGAGGCTAGCAGTCTACTCTTGAAATCCAAGCTTAACTTTTGAAGTTAGCCTCCATAGTTGTAGGGTCAGGTGCAAACATTTAGTCACTCAAATAAAGATCATACCAGTTAAGGTTGTTTGGTAGATGGCTGTACCATTTTTAAGATTTCATTGCCACCCATCTAACCTAGCCTGTGTGCAGTGCAGACTTGACCAATTTCTTCTGAAAGAAGTTTCATCAAGAAACCTCTCTTAAACGAAACCAATCTTATCAGCATGAACGCTTCTAGCCTAATCCAGCCCTATGTAATATAATGGCAGCCAAACCATTTTGTTTTTGAGAATAGACTTGTTGAAAATTAAGTGTCACTTCAAAAATAGAGAATTCTAGTGACAATAACAATGTGCAAAAAAATAGTTCAAGAAAGTCTATGAATAATATACAGTATCAAGGTCTTTGTACCTGGCAAATTTTCTCTTGAACTGATCTCAAGTTGTTGTACAGTATTTTTATTAAAGCAGCTTTTTGTAATGCAGTCTTTTAATGAATGTGTAGATGCAATCATCAAGGAAGCAATGTGTATTATTTCAGTAATGTATGCTTGTCATCAAAATCTATAATACTATAGTTAATCAAATACAGCATGTCATAGCATCATCATCAACTGGATGCAGCAGAAATGATTTATTATCAAAACACAAAGTTCAAGGAATAGAGTCCTGATTTTGAGGAAAACAAGTTAATGTAGATATCAGAAGTCACTATGTTTTTCAGATAATTCAGCTCTCTCAATTTGTTTACCATATGCATTCTTTTCACAAGAAACCCTGGATCAGCAGCAGGTGCTAAATATTTCTTAAATTTGCATGAAGAGTTCTGCCAAGTCCCTTGATACTTTCCCACCACTTGTTTGATCCTAAAATCATAATTTATATACAGGTAGTTTCTACAACTGCTATGGGTGCATTTTCTTGACATATGTAAAAATAACAGTAAGTGGGAGAAGCTCTTCTGTGACACTAAAAACATGTTTTGCAAAATCAAAGCAAGCTTTAAAATTCTGCTTTGGAAATTTCCTTTTCCTTCCCACACGTAGAACAAGAGTTCTAAGTTTTGGCCACCTCTTGCAAACAGGTTTCTTAATGAAAGAACAAGTATGTAATAGTACATATGTTAGTAACATCCTTCAGCAGTTTGATCGTAAGTCTAAATTCATAGAATACGTTTGTAAATGGCAGTCACTATTTCCAAGCAACTCAAGGCTTTCCAATGATTGCAATGAAGCACATCACTGCAGCATTTAAAACTATCACCACAAATCATCAGGCAAGTGCAAACGCACCAACACATTAACTTTGGTTTAGAGTGTTGCAATTATTGGCATGTAATTACATATTCCTTGCTTGAAAAAAAAGCAGTAGGCAAGGGTTTGTGTGAAATTAGAGAAAACTGGCATCCACGGTGCTATTGATTGCATCCATCATTCTTGGACTATCACATCTACCTAGAAAAGAAATGCAAGTACAATTGAAATAGATTCATACTGTACTGATCTTTACAAAATCAGGATTGAATAACAAATGGCCTCATGGCAGAATGGATGCAAGGTTTACAGTCCTTGGAAGATATTTAAGCAAACTATATTAATAAGAGAGAACTGTGAACAAACTGGTTCACTAGTTTCCCTATCTATATTCGTTTGTCATCAGTTTGAAAGAGGATGGTGAGGATATCGTTGTTATTTTTTCGACTAATAACAATAATGCTGGATTTGAAACATACGTTCTTTTGAAAACCTTGCATGTTTACGATAGTCTTTCAAGCTATGATTGAGATTCGCTTTCATATTCACGCTACACATGCGCATATCAGTCCAGAAATTTTCGGCGTGACAAATTTTCGGACAGTACCATATTTCGTACAAATAAATTTTCGGACAAGTCTTTGTCCGAAAATTTGTCACGCCGAAAATTTTTGCACTTAATGTAGTCGGGCGGATGGGGTTCAAATCCCACCATCACCTTTGAGTGTCATTACAATGGGCTAAGAACTTCATTAGCGCTTAGCAATTTCTTCAATCCCACCGCTTCGTGCTGAAAACCGCAACTTCACCTTCACCTAACTGTTCTCTCTTCAACAAAGTTATACCGTAACGACAAGAGCTGCCATTTTACAATTCAATGAACTATTCCAAAATGAGGCCATTGCCTTTGGAGACAGCTTTTCTGGAACCAATCAGAAGGACCGAAAGTCCGGTTATACTTGCAACGGCCATATGTCCAAAATTTGCTTCATCATACATTTTAGAATGATTTCTTTCAGAACTTCAAGGACAAATGAAGAAATTCTAATTTGTTAAGTGAATCATACACACCGTTTCAGAAAGAAAAAACGTTGGGCGTTTTGCCTGCTGGAGGAGGGGTGGTTTGGGAGGGGGGTGTTGACAAATCTAAAGCGAGGCCAATGAACTTCGGGAGATCCCCAGTTCGTTATGTCCCTTGAGACAGTTCATTAACATTCCAGCCGTTGATGTTTTTCTCCTTGGTGGTGTGCACCTATCTCGGTACCCTGAGGAGCTCGAAAATATCATTGCGAGACAGAGTAGAGTTGAAGGGGAGTCAGTTATGTTTTAATGAGAGCACAAGACGAAATAACCGAGCGTGTCTCAAGTGACGTCGAGATAGGCTAGGCCGGAAGTCAAGCGTCGACCCCGATTACGGCATATTTTGACGGAATTTTCCTTGATTATTTTTTGGGGAGTCAGAGTGAGGCAGATCAAAGAAACTCTCAAAATTTGATCGCACTCTTTGATATTAAAAATGAGTTGCATTGCATTTTGAGGAAGTGATATATTTTGTTTTGTCGTGTTTATGTGCCGCACGAACATCCACTACAGAGGGGAGGATATACGACCTGAAGATGAACAAGGGTCTGTCATCTTTTTTTTTTCAGAAAGCTGCTCTCTTCAGATTACTAGAATTTGCCTTCGTGGCACATTTCATGGTGAATTTGCTGGAAAACTAACCCTTTTCAGCTCTTTTTGCCGATATCGGCAAGCCGACGACCCTCTTTTAAGGAAAATCTGTCGAAAAAAGAAACCCTTGCTAGAGAATTTTGATTCAAATACCCACCTGCGGCACATAACTCTACTCTCGGCATGTTGGGTTACCCCTGGGCATGTTTGCCAATTTCATTGATGCAGCTGACTTTGCAAACTAACTAATTTGGCTGTTACACGCCCCATCTATTTCTGCCTCAGCCGGTATACGTGTTATCGTTCGATGTTATATTCTCCCAACTAAAAGGGAAAGAATTCCCAGATCACACTGAGACTCAGCTAAGCCAGCTTTATTAAACCATAATAAATCTCAGCCAATCAAATGCCATCGATTTGTTCTACTTTCCAATCAGATGGCTCCATTCGATGACCTGATTCAGTCTGGATGGGTTTAACTTCCAAGAGTGAATCTGGGTATAAAAAGTCATTATCTGGAAAACAAAGCAACAGTTTCTTGTGGTTTCTTAGTGTAGCTGTGATTAAATCTATATTTTTTACAAATTTCATCCAAGAATTTCAACTTATTCGCACAAGTTTTTTGCAAAACAGTGTTGGCAAAGTTTTGTACGAGTCGTGATTCGAATTTTCGAAGATGGCATACAACAGCCTAAATGGGGATTTTGTACACAAGTGCATAGAGGCAATCGGACTTGGCAAATTTCAAGTTCTGATGGTAATATCTCTTGGTCTCCGTTGCTTTGCACGGGGCTCAGTCAAGTGTATGTTATCAATCTTACAGCCATATTTACGTTGTCATATGAAATTGAGCATATTTGCAGCGAGTTGGCTTGTCACCATACAATCTATTGGTCGACTTCTAGGGGCTATACTCATAGGGAGAATGGCTGACAAATTTGGGCGTCGAAGATCAATGCTCTGTCTGTTCTCCTTACATGTCGTATTGTCACTTTTGAATTCGTTGTCTTCAAGCTACGCTATGATTTTGATTACACGTGCTTCAATAGGTTTTGCATTCGAAGCAGGAATCTTGGTTTACACATATGGAGTGGAATTATTACCAACCACAAAAAGGCATTACTTAACAGTTATTGATGGATTCTATGGGTTGGGCTTCCTATTCGCAATATTTTCTGCGATGGAAGTGCTGGAGGCAGTCAACTGGCGATGGTATGTGGTCTTTACTGAAACGATACCGATGACAATCTGTAGTGTGCTCATTGCCATCCTTCCTGAGTCCCCAAGATACCTATTCTCGCAAGGGCATACACAAGAGGCGGTCAATAGTTTGGAGAAAATTGCTGCAATAAACGGAGCAGACTGGCATCGAGTTATTTATGAATCTAACATAAGCCTTGAAGATGTCGCACCTCTGCATGCGCATCCAAAGGAAAAATACAAAGAAGAAAATTCCCTAGAGAGAGCCAAATGTGATTCATATGTTACAGAGGCAGCCCCTTGTTCAAAACCAGAAGATAAACACTGGGGCTTGATATCCAAAGAAAAGTGCGTTCATCATCAAGGAGAAGAATCTCTCGCCTCGTTAGGAAACAAGGATCAAAGCAGCGCAGACACAATTCCACCACAGTCAGATGAAAGGAGTGGTAAGAAACCTAAGACATCGATAGGTGCTAAGGTACAAACATCTTCGAGAATGAATTCACCAAAGTCAGAGTTGTGCAAACGTGTCATCATTTTAGCTTGCTTACGGTTTGCTGTAAACATTTGTGGAGGTGTATTTGAGTATGGTTCTATGCAATTCAAAAGTCCCACTTCCAAAATTGCCTGTGGCAGTTGTTCAGCTAACATGAATTTCAAATTCGTCATCACAGTAGGACTCGCATGGGAAGCTGGTTTTCTCGTATCATTTTTTCTGGGTCGACAATACAATCGAAGATTTGCACTTCAAATCGTCTTTACATGCCTTGTATTACTAGCAATACCATTCTACTTTGGCATAAACCAATGGGTGAAAGTACCATTCTTCTTCATAGCAGGTGTCTTCGCGTTCTCTGCATTCATCATAGTGAATATTTATGGATCTGAAGTAATACCGACGTGCTACAGAGCACTTGCAAACGGTATCGAAAATACTTTTGGGCATGTGGCACTCTTTACAGGCGAAGTCTTTGTCCTATATCTGATCTATACAAACTATTATGCCGTTCTTGCGGCTCTTCAGGGTCTTACAATCATCATAATCATAATCATATCAGTATTTGTTATTGACTCTAAGAATGTTCCTCTTTCTGATTTTTAGAAACATATTTCAACCTTGGTGTTGGGACACCCATGTTTTGATTAAATATCTATCTACCTTGACTAGATCCGTGTTTCTTCTATCGTTCGTCTCAGAATGTGTTTTCAATTTACTTGAACGCTTTTTTCTTTGGTCATTCATGCCTAATTCCCTGTTATTCTTGCATCTTAGTGCACCGTTGCAGGAGGAAGGTTATAAACTACAAGTCAGAAGAAAGCTCATTTCTTGTTTTTTTCGGTCTGAAGCCTTTTCTTTTGCAAAGCTAGACTAGCACAGAGGAATACAACGGAAAGTGACTTGAATGACTAGAACACAGAACGTTTGGCCACTTTAACCCCATCCAGACTAGGGGGTAGCACTAAGTGCCCAAGTAGTGAATTTTTCCACACAGCTCTTTGAATAGCACTTAGAATGGTCTGGTTTTTAGTGACTTTTAGTTTCTATCTATGAGACATCCTTCCGTGTCAATTTCAAATTTTTTTACCCCTATTCAGGAGGTCAACGCATGATTTTTAGTTGAGTGCTCTGCAAAACATTCTTTTTCAGTCATAACTTTTGAGCCTGAGGCTCTGCAATAAAACAAACATTAATGGACTTATCTTGAAACAGGCTTTCATTTGATGTATAGTTCATTGACTTTTGATGACGTCATTAATATTTGGTTGCTACGCATGCGTACTGACGAAGAACCATGTTAAGCTTCACTTTTCAAAAAAGAGCAAAACATATTATGATTCAGCTTGTCTTTTTATATACACTTAGCAATTTTTGCTGTTTTTCAAACCAATTTAAACCAAATTTTACACTAAAATTGCTCTTTTTGCCGACAAAACAAATAAATCCTGGCATCAGCAAAAATATTAGAGGTACGAGGCTAGACTACATTACGTAAGTCCCTCTAACTTCCGCTTGTTGTTGTTGTTGTTATCGCTTCAGTTGAGGCGACAAGTCTGCAGGGGGGGGGGCGAAACAAGATAATTTTGGAATGAGTCTAGTACGAGGCATAAATTTAAAAAAGAGCTTCAAGGCTATAATCTTTCTATGTTTCAAATCTCACATTGGTATGTTGTATCAATTAGGAGATGTAACGCGACAACGTCTATGGGGTTTTGCACATAATGTAATAACATTTGCTGACGTCAGCACTTAGTCACGTGACATGAACAAAAGCAAATGATGTCATCTTGTTTGCCTGATCATATCTATTGTACTGTAATGTGAAGTACGACTGGAGTCTTGTGGAGTGCGGCGCCTTCTTTTTGACCGTAGGGCGATCAATGCTTTGTAACGTGCTGAGGGGTTGTCGTTTGGGCAGTTAGGGGCCAGGTTCACTGTGTTCTGTGAGGCTGGTGGTTGTCCTACAGTGTTAGGCGGTGTTACTCTCTACGTTTATTCGTTGTACTTGTAGTGATTAATTTTTGTTTGGCGTGGTGTAGTGCAGGATTGTAGCTAGACTTATGACGATGAGTCTCTTATTTCCTTGTGCTCTTTGACGTGATGATGGTGCTTCAGTCAAGAGAGACTAATAGTATTACTCTTAAAAACCTGGCCCTGTTTAGGCCCAAACTTTGTAACTCCTAACGTACCAATCAGATTGCGAGATCTGGCAAAGAACACTGCTGTCAAATTTTCAATTCGAATGATGCAGTTGACTAGATTTTGAACGAAGTTGCTGCAGTAGGTAGTTGAAGATTTCTCTGGTTTGTTTTGCTCTTTAAAACATGGAAAATGAAGCGTTGAGAGACTCATTTTGCAGTTACCAGGTAAAGTGAACTTCCTTCTTCAGATTTATATCAAGTTTCGTACATTAAATGTCTGTTAACGTGGTTTTCATTGCATTTTCTTTCCTAGGAGTGACTGTTTAACAGAGCTACGGTTGTCGTTCGATCCTGATTCGATCGATCGAGCCATGATCGAATGCAGGAGATAGGGCCGGGTTTTTCACTGTTTTATTATGAGTCCCTTTTGAGCAAGGTTTACTGCAGGGATACAAGGGACTCATCGCCATAAGTCTAGGTTGTAGCTTCATTTGATATCTTATAGAAAGAGAAATATAATATTCTCCTGCAAGTAACACTAGATCAAGTTCACGAGGCACTGTTCCAGAGAACTTTATGATACTTTGATTAAATATGTGGCAGTTTATGAAGCACCAAACTTGATTACCGCCAGCATGTTGCAAAACAGGGTTTACCCGCTTAAAGAGAATCCGAGTTAGAAAGATGGCTGGAGATGTGCATTGCTTTCTATTTCGAGCTGGATTGAATACGGCCATACTGATTTAGGGGCTGCAAACTTATCGACATTTCTCCAACAACATCTTTTGGGCGTTTTTGGAAGAAGGGGTTCTGCTCAAGATGCTTTTAAATAGAGAGTCTACATTTAAAAAAGCTCTTGCAAAAGTAAATCGTAACCTGTAACATCTGACCGTTATCTTCGTTGAGTACCTCTCATTTAAAAGTTGGCCTTTAAGAAGGAGACACTCAAAACAATAACATAAAGATTTATCTGTCTGATTATAGAATCCAAGTCCCACTGTTATATTTGCCCGTTCATTCAATGATATTTTCCATCCATTTCATGACATTTGCCGTTCCTTCTTTCAGTTGGCCCTCAAGGCCCTGCATTCCATGATTAGGAGACAGAGCAGAAGCTGGAGAAACTTATGTCCCCCCCCCGTGCATTGGGTTAAAGCTCGTGTGCAGCAGAATTTTGTGGCTGGAGTTCTGAGCACTCCAACACAAAAACGCCACTGCCCATTAGCTTTAACACACTGCACGGGAGTAACACAAAATTTTTCGGACAAAGCCGACAAAGCCTATCTCATCTCCCCAACAATAGGCCTTTTAGCTATTCTGAAAATGAATGTGGATCGAATGATATTTCATTACAATTTGTAGAATTTTTGAATGTGCACAATTTCAATCGAAGCTCTAACGTCACTCTATCGAACCTCTGGTATGAAATTGTATTAAAATGTCAATGTCATTCGATCCAGGCTCTTTGTAGAATAGCTAAAAGGTTTATTCCTGAATAGACCTTTTAGCTATTCTGCAAAAGAGCCTGGATCGAGCGTTATTTTTATACATTTTTATACACGAGATTCGATCGAGTGGCGTTAGAGCTTCTATCACTGTTGTGCAAATTCAAAAATTCGACAAAATGTAGCAAAGTATCGTTCGATTGAGATTCTTTTTCAGAATAGCTAAAAGGTCTATTTCTGAGAAGATTTTGTTCAAAATATTTGACATTCGAATAATGATGCATTTGGAAAACAGGATCTTAAGGTTTTGACATTGCATTTTGTTAGGTTTTAAATCCTTCTGCTCCCCTTTGTTTATCGAAATCATTTCATTGAAAAGCCGAAGGTTTACTTGCCAATTGCAAATTAGGAATACTCAGCAAGTTTGTTGCAAGGATCAATCTTTGTGCATCATTTCCTTAGTTATGGCATAGCAACAGAAACTTTATGCGTCGTTATCATTCTAAGATCATTAATACTTTTAAAAAAGTTGTCGTCCTCCACAATGGTTATTATCCATCATTACCATTCTTGTTATCATACTTGTTATTACTTGTTATTATCCATAGTTATTATCCACAATAGTTATTATCCATCATTACCATACTTGTTATCATACTTGTTATCATACGTGTTATTAGACTTGTTATTACTTGTTTTTATCCATAATAGTCATTATCCACAATAGTTATTATCCATCATTACCATATTTGCTATTATACTTGTTATCATACGTCTTATTAGACTTGTTATTACTTGTTATTATCCATTATCCACAATAGTTATTATCCATCATTACCATACTTGTTATCATACTTGTTATCATACGTCTTATTAGACTTGTTATTACTTGTTTTTATCCATGATAGTCATTATCCACAATAGTTATTATCCATCATTACCATACTTGCTATTATACTTGTTATCAGACGTGTTATTAGACTTGTTATTACTTGTTATTATCCATTATCCACAATAGTTATTATCCATCATTACCATACTTGTTATCATACTTGTTATTAGACTTGCTATTACTTGTTATTGTCCATAATAGTCATTATCCACAATATTTATTATCCATCATTACCATACTTGATATCATACTTGTTATCATACGTGTTATTAGACTTGTTATTACTTGTTTTTATCAATAATAGTCATTATCCACAATAGTTATTATCCATCATTACCATATTACCATATTAGACTTGTTATTACTTGTTTTTATCCATAATAGTCATTATCCACAATAGTTATTATCCATCATTACCATATTTGCTATTATACTTGTTATCATACGTGTTATTAGACTTGTTATTACTTGTTATTATCCATTATCCACAATAGTTATTATCCATCATTACCATACTTGCTATTATACTTGTTATTAGACTTGTTATTATTTGTTATTATCCATAATAGTCGTTATCCACAATAGTTATTATCCATCATTACCATATTTGCTATTATACTTGTTATCATACGTGTTATTAGACTTGTTATTACTTGTTATTATCCATTATCCACAATAGTTATTATCCATCATTACCATACTTGCTATTATACTTGTTATTAGACTTGTTATTACTTGTTATTATCCATAATAGTCGTTATCCACAATAGTTATTATCTATCATTACCATATTTGCCATTATACTTGTTATCATACGTGTTATTAGACTTGTTATTATCCATTATCCACAATAGTTATTATCCATCATTACCATACTTGCTATTATACTTGTTATTAGACTTTTTATTACTTGTTATTATCCATAATAGTTATTATCCACAATATTTATTATCCATCATTAGCATACTTGTTATCATACTTGTTATCATGCGTCTTATTAGACTTGTTATTACTTGTTTTTATCCATAATAGTCATTATCCATAATAGTTATTATCCATCATTCCCATATTTGCTATTATACTTGTTATCATACGTCTTATTAGACTTGTTATTACTTGTTATTATCCATTATCCACAATAGTTATTATCCATCATTACCATACTTGTTATCATACTTGTTATCATGCGTGTTATTAGACTTGTTATTACTTGTTTTTATCCATAATAGTCATTATCCATAATAGTTATTATCCATCATTCCCATATTTGCTATTATACTTGTTATCATACGTCTTATTAGACTTGTTATTACTTGTTATTATCCATTATCCACAATAGTTATTATCCATCATTACCATACTTGTTATCATACTTGTTATCATACGTCTTATTAGACTTGTTATTACTTGTTTTTATCCATGATAGTCATTATCCACAATAGTTATTATCCATCATTACCATACTTGCTATTATACTTGTTATCAGACGTGTTATTAGACTTGTTATTACTTGTTATTATCCATTATCCACAATAGTTATTATCCATCATTACCATACTTGTTATCATACTTGTTATTAGACTTGCTATTACTTGTTATTATCCATAATAGTCATTATCCACAATATTTATTATCCATCATTACCATACTTGATATTATACTTGTTATCATACGTGTTATTAGACTTGTTATTACTTGTTATTATCCATTATCCACAATAGTTATTATCCATCATTACCATACTTGTTATCATACTTGTTATTAGACTTGTTATTACTTGTTATCGTCCATCATTACCATATTATCCATCATTATCATCCCGTGATCCACTGCGTTGGCCCCGTCACCCAAATCATATGAAGTGATTGACATAATATGAAACCGGGTCGTTCCCTGCTATTAGTGTTTTCCGTGTGAGACGACCACACAGCATTACTGTCACATTCGCCACGTTTACAGTTTTAAGAACCTTTCGTCGTCTAATTGAACGATTCTTTTTCAATGAGGATTTTGTGGTAGAAGATTTTGATGGTCAAGTCTCTTTCAAGTCTTCATTAAGATAGCCGCAAATAATTTCTGTTGAAAATTTTGGGCTTCCTTGACAAAAGATGGAATGATAATATAGATATCAAAGATAAGTAGTAATTGAATAAATCAAAGTTAATAAATTTTTTGGTTTTTTATGTTATTTGATTTCTTTAACTGTAAAAGTAGAAATGTGAGGCCTTTGTCAAAAGATCTTCACTAAATGAATAACATTGTAAAATGGGTTTAAGCTCGCGTTCTCACTGCCACATTTTCATATGAAACGGAGTAAAACTTATCTGTTTTGGCCTTGCGTTCACGTTGCCCAGTTGTGAAAGCGAAGCGTTTCAAAATTGATCGGTATACTATCAGTGAAAGTCTTTCGGATTTTCTGCAGAAATGCCAAATGCTCATCTAACCGCTTTGAAGTCTGCGAAGTATTGATCTCAGGGGCATCGCCCTGTATCAATCCTTTGGAAATTTGCGAATGTCCTAAACGCTTTGCTCGTCCCATTTGATCAGCGAGTCAATCAGAGTAAACGTCTTTTCTTTCGTAATTTACAACAGGGGGAATTCGCAATATCGTGAACTAAAACGCTAATGAAAGCGCATCAATTTGAAAACGGTGTGTTTCGAAAACGATCCGTTTTAATTGTGAACGCCACACTGGAGGCATTTTATAATGCTTCATATTCCTTTGATAATAGGCTGATGATGATAAAAACAGCATTCAAACTCGTGATTGGCGCCTTTTTGACAGCTACTAACAAAGGCTTTGTTTAGAAAAGGGATTAACAAACCATTTGCTGGAGCAGTGCGAGTGTACTTTTTTGTTATTTTCCAACTCGCACCACCATTAGTATATCAATTATCATAGTTATCGATATCAATGTTGCTGATTTTCATTGCTCATTTCGATTCAATGAGTTTAAAGTGCCCGAGAGAAACTTTAGATTTGACATATCCCAACCCCTCTACGTGGTGCACCTGAGACAACCACATGTTCAACCCTACCCGTGGGGCCATTATTGCCCCCCCCCACTTGAATTATCAACTATTTTCATTTTTCATTTTTCATTTTAAATTATTTATCCACGAAATCCCTTCAGCTAATAAGTCTAATACTACAAAAAAGAAAGTTTTATTAATTAAAACCATATAAAAAACGAAAAATTCCGAGGGTTAATGGCATTGCTGATATTCCAGGGAGTCGTGTTTTAACTAGCTTTCAGCTCATCAAATGTGTCTGTAGTTGTTTTTTGAATTGGCACAAGGGAGGAAGCTCCCTGATGCTTATTGGGATTTCATTCCAGCCCTTAAGGGCTGAATAGGAAAATCCTTTTTTGACATACTCCAGATTATATCTCGGAATCTGAAGATCTCTGCAGAATCTCTTGTTGTAGCTGGAGTACTCGGATATTCGTTGGAATTTGTTCCAGAGATTTTCTGGGCAGAGTCTATTCATGATCTTATAGGCCATGACGGCACTATCAAACATGACAAGTTACTCAGTGCCAAGGAAATTATGCGACCATTCGTCTTTAATCCTGGACGTTTCGATTATGGAGATGGCCCTGTCCTGAAGATGTTGAAGGGATTCCTTTTTTGAATTTGAGAGGTGACCCCAAATAACATCTTCATATCGCATGTGACTTTCTACAAGAGCACGATATACATTGCTTAACTGAGATTGTGGGAGAATGTTTTTCAACCTTTTTAATGATGTAAGACCTCCATGAACTTTTCCTTTGACAATTTTGAATTGTTCTTCCCAGTTAAGCCCTTCGTCTGCAATGACTCCAAGTGATTTGTTTTTTTTTCACTCGTTTTATATCTGAGCTATTCAGTCTCAATGTTTCATCATGTATCTCGACTTTATTAGTTCTACGAGGGTGTCCAATTATCATATACTCTGTTTTTTGAGGGTTGGCGCTTAGTTTATTTAACTTCATACATTCAGAGATATGGGTCAACTTCTCTTGAGCCTTATGAAAAAGTTCTTCAACATTCATAGATGTTACGGTCACGTGAGTATCATCAGCGAACATGCCAGCCTTGAAACTTTCAAACATTTTTCAAAGTCATTCAGGTAGATTATAAAGAGAAGGGGCCAAGGCAGGAACCCTGGGGAATACCACATGCAACTGTCTTAGACCTTGACTCATAACCATTGGCGGCACAGTACTGCCTTCTGTTTTCTAGGTATGATTGAAACCAGTCTCTGGAAAGTTCTCGGATACCGTATTTCCTCAGTTTTTCTAGCTATTGCTAAATTAAGTTGCTGATGGTCAATGTTCTCATACTATAGCTTTCAGATGGAAGAAGCTAGAGTGCTGAAACTAAGGAGACTTCTCCTAAAATTTAAAGTGCAAGTGACATAAATTTTTGAAATTTTCTGTTAACTTCATAACTAACTACTTTTGACCACCAATGACAGAGCTGAAAAAAAAATTCTCAGAAAAAGCATTTTTAATGACTATTTGGTCGATTTAAAAGTCGGCGGTTAAGGCATCCTCGTTTTCAATCAAGTGCGCCCGCAGATTATGGTGACGTCACACCGAGAAGGTATGAAGAACGTGTGTCAGATGGAAGCGAAGTGGGGGTGAAGCTGTGAACTCTTTCGGTATGGCAACGTCAGATAGCGAAGATTCGTTTCACACTGCCTCCACTAGCTACTCAGAATCGGAATATGATTCGGATTCAACGTCTAATGACGGAAATGGCCCTCAGATACGGCCATACATGTTTGAGCCAAGGCGAGCAGTTGTTGAAAGAGAGATGGCTGATGACGCCGATGGTGAAGATGGTGATGACCGCTTGGGAAATTTAGATTGGTACGTATAGCAAGTAGCCAGTTAGAATTTCCAGGTTAATTCCGGGGGGAAGGGCACTTCATTTTCCTTTTTGGGGATGCGGCCGCTAAGAAGACAAAGATAACCAGCTCCATAATTGTCAACCTGCACCAGTAAGATGTGCTCTTGGCAACTGGTTCCAGAAAACTGCCAACCTTTTGATAACCAACTCCAAAAAAATCGGTGAAATGATAACCTGAAAAATGGGACGTCCCCTTGAACTAAATGTACCAGAATTACTAATCAACCTGGGGGGCACCCAATTTGAATGTACAGTAGCTGCAGAATCTTAATTGTCTGTATTGAATGATCTCAACTCAAGCAAAATGATGTAAATATGCATGCAACAGATGAAATGCTGGCTCATCATGTTGATTTCACCATTTTGTGATTATAAATTTTCCACCAAAAGCAGTAATGTTAATAGATTTTCACGCCTATCATCCACCACTAAATGGTTGAAATGCACATGTCAGAGAGATTCTGGGAACTGCTAAAATGTTTTGCTTTGCAAAACTTCCTCCCCCAAGACCACAACAAAACAGACCAGGCAAACTTTAAATTTGATATTTTGCCATAGGTGCAGTTGTGAGCATTGCCAAATGATGGACAGAGCAGTGGAGTGTTTGTGTTGCAAGGAATGTGAAAAAACTTCTGCAAAGCTTGCGGATAACATAAATTTATTCAGGAGAGAGAACTGTTTTAATTGCATCACAGATCACAAAGGATTTCAAAGTGTCTGCCTTGACCCATTTGTTTTGCAAGTTGCTTGGCTTGGTTACAAACAACATTATAACAATGCTTATGAAGGACCAACCCACAAAAAATATCGACATATTGCATATAGACAATATGTAAGATGGACTCACGGATATGTTGGAAAGGAAATTAGAGTTGTGATACCCTCCTGTGCGGTCAGCTGTATCAGAGCACATTTCCCTCCACCTGGAGATGAAGAAAATTTTGAATTTGTTGGTTTCTTATATCCTGACCTTTAGACCATGAGTATACTTTTTGTTACACACAGAGCACAATGCCAAAAGTGGATGCAGTGTCAAAATCAAAAATGTCAAAAAATTTTGTTTTGTTTGTAGTCATGTTCCTTCATCAATTTGAAGCTAGTTACCATTTACCATCAATTCCAGATCTGGTCAATTGATTACAACTGGGTTGCCATAAATTGAAGCATGCATTTGCATTTAGTTCTAAATTCATATCTTAAAAATGTTTACACACAATTAGTAAAAACTGCTTGTCTCTCCTAAAGATGAGTTTTGCTATAGAACTACATTAACAGTACTCATTTCTCTACAAGAAACATGAAAGTTTTGAGTTTAGCCTGACTGTTTCTTAATATTTTCATATTTCAAGCCTGCAATCTTTCTTAAATGTTTCTTAAGAATAACTAAATTCAAATTTTTGACAGATACTATATTTATCATTTGGCATTCTTGTGTATTTTGAAGACATTCTAATGATGGTTGATGTATTTTTTAGGTTGCATTAGTATATCATGCTAATATGAAGCATCATTACAGTACCTTCAACAAAGTTATACTATTCTTTAGCAAAATTCAGCCTGCAAAAGGTTTCTTAAAGGTTCTTAAAACTCAGGCATCTGGGTACAAAGTTTCTCTTCAAACAATGTTTCTTAAAGCAAAAAATGCTTAGTGGATCAATATGATGGGCTTGGTTCTTGAGACGGTCAAAAAATCTGGTTTTCTTAACTAACTGTATGACTTCTTGGAGGCTAGAAAGAAGTCTGGATGTACTGTAAATATCTTAGTACGTTTCATGTCTGACAGCCAACAAAAGTTTTTGAGCATCAAACTTTCCTTCAAATCAATTTTCAATTCTTTTCCCTGTGATATAAATTCTAGATATGAATTCTTTACTGTTGGTAGTTAAATTTGGAATACTGTGTGCCCATCTTTTGAAAAATTGGTAAGTCAGTGCTTATATATTTCAAGAGAGAAAATTTTCAAGATACCATAAAATAGGAAACATTTGATTTCTTTTAAGAAATGCAATAGGATTTTGATGCACATAAATTTAGATGGCAGTATTTACTGCAAACAGATGTAAATGTTATATGCAATAGATTACCCCCTCAAAGTGACATCCAATGGTTGTTCATGTTTGGCTGATACTAGTTGTCAGTAGATCTAAGACTGTTGTGTGGCCAGAGAAAAGCTGCCTAATTCAGAATTCAACAGTACAGAAACTCAGTTAAATCTACTTGTGTGTTCCTCTATTGCAATCTTCTTGTTTGGCTTCTCAAAGTTGATGCACAGTGGGGGAGGTGAAATTATGGCTTGTTGCTCAGGAACATCTTCCTGTGAAATCAATCTGGATATCAAAGCAGTGAATAGTCTGTCAACATAGTTGTAAGTGCACTCAGTTAGAATCTTTCTAACAATGTAACCACCTTTTTTGTACTTAGGAAATGCAATGGTAAACTCTGGCTTTCCTTTTTTATTTTGGCATTGGTGTCTTCCTGCATTTTCATTGTAATGCATGGCAGCCAAAAGCAATCTGCTTTTCATGCCAAGAAATGAAAAATGGTACATTTTGGGGGCAAATTGATTTACCAGACTGTGATATCCCTCAACTTGGGATGTCTGACCGAATGCTGAGCTATTTGCAATATCCTTTATTAGTGTCTTATCCAAAACAATCTTTTCCAATGCATCACAGGGCTCAGAGTCAGGAGTAAACCATACTGTTTCACGTATAGTTTCTGGTGATAATATCTGGTGTGAACACCTTGCATATGGCTGTCCATGACCTTCATGCTTGTTCTGAACATGCCTGATTAAAGATTTCCATTTTGCTTCAATTAGGTCCTTGTCATCTATCTCTGTAGACATAACTGACCAGTAATAATGGTTGACAAGAGACTTAGTCCAATCACCTACAAGTTCAAATCCTTTCCTTTTAGACAATGAGTTAAGTTTCTTCTTAATGGATTTAGCAATATGCCAACAATCAAAATAGTGTTTAACTCCCTGCCAATTCTTCTTCAACCATGCTGCAATCTGCCTGTGACGATCTGTGACAAGTGCTCTAACCTTCACTTGAAATCTATCAAATAATTGGATTATTCGTTGTATACCCTCCAGCTCCATATGATATGAAGATTTGACTTCATTGCTTTGAACAAGCTCTACATGCAAAATCTTATTTCGCTCTAGGTCAACAGCTGCATAGGATCCATACTTAGCAGAATGTCCCATGCTATCACATCTTCCATCCCCTCCAATTAATAAACCATCTTCTTGTACATTTTGCAATAACTCATGCTGCTGTTCATTCCAGAGTTTTGTCACAACATGGTGAATGTGGTTATCCTGGTGTCGAAAAAATGATCTTCTGGAAAGACAAGCAATGCTTATACTTTTGAACAACCTCAATGATTTCTTTGGTAGATTACCAGAGAAAAGTATGGCTCCACTCAGTAATATATCACCAGCAGCATAGCCCCTAATCTTTGGTTGACTGCACCATTCCCACAAAGATTTGCACTGTGAACACTTAATTACAGCAACTAACATGCTACCTTTCAAAACAGAGCTGACAGTGACAGCAGTGGATAAACAAAAATGGCATATTGACAACAACAATAGCAGCTGGTTGTGAAACACAATGTATTTAGGCTCTTTATGAGGATCTGAACTGTCTTGGAAGGGCTCCATTTTCCTAGACTGTGGCAGTGTATCTTCATCACTTGAGTAATAATCAAGATCATCATTTGGGTCATAATCACTGTCTGAATCCTCATTGGCACTAAATTCATCATTGTCACTATCACCATCACTCATGGCATCATCAATGTCTTGCATGTTCTGTGTTGGATTTTCTAAATATTCATATTTTCTTTTTTTGTTTTGCAAAGAAGATGGTGGAGGAACGAAGTCCAATGATGCTTGTAAGCCAATTGTCTTTTGGTCTTTCTTGGAGGCATCTTGCTTAAATTTCTTTGTCTGAGTGAATTTACTTAATGATTTTTGAAGTTGTAATTGGTCAGTCTGTGTAGCTCTTGAAATCATGTTATTGCTATGGGCAGTATCCACTGCCAAGTCTTTCTCAGTATTATCTTGTTCAGCATCTTGAATATTATCTTCACACTTTTCTTTTAATATTTCTTCCAGTATACGTGCCCGTTCTCTTTTACTGAATGCTAACCTTGATGTCTCATGTGTTAATGCGTTCTGAGAATGGATAGTTGGCACAGCAGTTTTTCTGTTCAGTAGAAGTCTGAAAAGAAATTGAAAATCTCATAACTACACGTACAGAAACCAAGAATTTTGTTTTCAATTTGTTTTGCGTGGGCTTTGTTAGGACTTCAAGTCACTTAAAGCTAATTTAGGCCCACTGTGCGTACCGCATCCAGGCATGGCACCCCTTATGGTTAAATGTCCCTTCAGAAGGTGATTTGTGAGGTTAGGCCTATGGCAAGGATTTACTTGCTTCCAACCCCTATTATATGATTTCTTCAAGAGAAGTGCTACATAACAAAAGTTTACTTCAGCTTACTTGAGTAGTTTAGGCAACAAGTACATTTTCTGTGAGCAATGAAATACTTTTGATAGACATTAGCCACAGGCCACTATCACTGTCAAAGATGTCAAGCAAAACAGGTTGAGAACGTCACTGGAAAAGCCGTAGGTAAAAACATTCCTGTTGAAATTGATAGAGAAATGGAAATTGTGCCTTGTCAACAACTGCCCCTAAAAGGCATAATATTGTCAATGATGCTTTTGACAGCTTTGTGCATCATCATCTGAAGTATTGCAATCGTAAATTCTGGCTTACCTTTTAGCAAATCCGGAGTTGAACTGCGAAAGGTTACTGAAACATTCATCTTTAAAATGCTTCCTACACAGAACTGAATTTTTTGTTTGCTTCCATTTGTCCCTCTTGGTCTTCACAAAAGAATTCCACTGTTTCACCAAAGAAGCTTGTTCTGGCCAGTTGAAAAGTTGACTGTCCTGGTGATTACAGTCCGCTGCAACACATCTTCTTGGCATCGCTAAACGATAAGTGGACGCTTTCAATTCCAAATGAAAGCTAGAAGTACCAAGTACATCAGAAGGCGAAGTACACTGTCTTTCACTGAATGCGATGCGGTGCGGGTCTGACCTCGCGGTTCTCACTTTGACGTCACAGCCTCGATTTAGTGTCGCGCGTGAATTCAAAAATTTCTGCCTTTCGCTTCGCCACATTAGCAATCTTCAGCTCATTTTTTAAGCCGCAAGACTTGTTCACAAATAAGCAAAATGGTGCCTGCATATTTATTTTAACTCAGTCTCTAAAAATAACCATAAAAATCGGGTGCAAAGATTTTTTGTCACTTGCCCTTTAATAGCATATCAAATTTTAAATGTTTCTTTGTCATGTATTTCGTCACGTGACAGTAACTATATCTTATCATTTGGAGAGTGGCAAAAAACAGAAACTGTAATAATTCTCCGGTTTTCAATTGAAGTTTGAAAATTCATCTTTAAAAGAGCTTTCATTTGATATATATTTTCTATGTTTGCTGACATAAGCAACAAGTAATTCATATGACGTCATCCATTTCGATGACGTTATATTTATGATGAATAATGCTGAATTTTCAAAGACAGGCATATTTACTATATCTTAAGAATTTTAGCCATAAATACCAAAATTATAAGCACTTTCTCTGTTTCAGTACTGAAGCTATGTGCCACCACTTGACACCTTTTGATTGCCTAGCAACGAAACACGTGATCAATGAAGACCAAACTTGTTCAGTTTTGGTCTCTTAATAGCTTTAGATACCGTTCTGGAAAGCTTCAGTAACATAGGAGTTACAGAAACAGAAATAAACAGAAGGCCATAATGGGCAACAACACAAAAAAATTTTGCCCGAGTAAGTTAGGGTTAACTTCACTTAAACATTTGACTCCCATGCTGATTTTAGTCTCTTTCATCTTTGGTGATATGAAATGCCGCGGAGCAAGTATTTTGCATTGTGGTACTCCTTGTCGTAGCAGCTTCTCCGTCGTTTGCTCGCATGCCACAAAGAGTACGAAGCTTATAAAACGCTGTGCGACGCACTCTAGGCATTAAATATATATAGATGAATGGATCCAAGAGCAAATTGGAATTCCAGCATAATTCGAACACATGCTGGAAAACGTCACGAGTTTCTATGCTCACCATTGTTATACAGGCACTCACAATTACTGGGATAGTCTCCAGAAACAAGAACGCAGTAAGCATTGCAGCTGTCAATGCAAAGAACCTCTGGTTTCCCGGTCCTTTTGTACTCCTTCGGCGCATTTTCTGAGTGCTCTTCTGCTTACGGTAGAAAACGGTGCTGTAGGTGACCATGAATAAAAGTAGAAAAGTGCCATCGTAAACCACCCACAAGTATTTGTTGAAGTATACTCTTACTTCCATTGTATCCAGGACGATAAAAATCGGAGCAAGAATTATGGGGATCACCCAGCTAACACCCAAAATGATTTTACATTTCTTTGGTGACGTCAAGGTTCGATATCGGAACGGGAAATTGCATCCAAGGAATCGGTCAACGGTTAGCAAATAAAACATACCGAACCATGTATGATAGACCGCTGTTCTATGTGCCCAAATCACTTGTGCCGCTCTGCTTGTCACCAATGGGTGCCCATTGAAATGCAATGCCATGACAACAATTGTTGTAGTGGAGATGAAAATGTCACAACAACTCAAATTCATGATGATTTTTATTTGAATTGAATTACCAAGGCGAGAAGATTTCACCAAATAGAGGCCTATGATATTGAAAATGAATGCAAATATGCATATTGTCATTGTCATGACATTGAAAATGTTTGTCGTCTCCTCGGACATTTTGTCACAGTTTTCTGCATTGACTATCAAGCAAAGAATCTTTTTGATTGTACCATTTGTTTACTTTGTGTTGTCAATGCAGTACGATTGTTATTCTCAGCAAATTGCTCAGTTCTCTCATACTTGCTCGTTTGCTATCCTGTTGTCAAGAGCCTGTATCGAGGCACAAATGCTCTTCTATAGTCGCAAAGTTGCCTACTTCCAACTTTTACGCGAGTAACTTGGCATCTTATTTCATAACTTCTTTTGCTCTTCCCAAATAAAAATTACTCTTGCAATTCATGTAGCTATAGTAACACTTTCTGTTAGTTTGCAAATGTTTACCTTTTCTTGACATGTGCATGAATAATAAAAAGTGCAATGCCCCTTGACGCAATAAAATCTATTCAGTATGCATGATAATTAATGTTTATATAACAAATCCCATGCTTGCAATGGCCTTGGTTATTTGCTGCAGATGAATGAATACTGTTGCATTTTCGAAGGATTTCCGACTATCTGTCTTCAAAAGAATTAAACTGATAAAGGTAAGCGAAGGCTTGATTGAAGCAACCAAAGAGAACGTACTGGCTTCGAAAGACTGCTGCTACGCAAGAGTAGATTGTCCATGTTATGTCTTATCAAAGAGAAATTGTTCTTTCCCCTGTTTTGTTTGACGATTATTTCTCCACAGATATTCACAGAATCTAAAAATCTGTTGTTACTTCAACCAAAACATGTGTTACAACCACGCAGTGCCTTAACTGTAAAGTTTCTGTTGCTCGAGATATCTACTGTGACGTAACTGCATCAGTATCTTCTTTTCCTATCTTGCGCTGTCCTGACAACTCTTCCTCCTAAATATTAGAGACAGTCAGAAGAGCCTTAGTTTTTGGAAACCTAGTAACGTTTTCCTATCAAGCAATTTTTCACAGCGCTTGTTCTGCTATCCAAGCTATCTTGTGAGTATGATCGATCGGGCGTCTCTGTCATTTAAATGAGCAAATTTCATATTTCAACCTTAATCTTCATTTCCTTGTACATTTATATGTATCTCCTTTCGGTAAAATTAACTACGACCAGACAACGCTCTACTACCAAAAAATGCCTTTATTGTGCTAGTCCAGTTGTCCAAGCGATCTTTGAGTACGGTTTCTGAAGCATTTCAATTGTTTAAATGAACAAATTCCATATTGTAACCTTGTTGGTGAATATTTATGACATTGCGATCAAATCAACTGCGAGACAATGTCATAAATTTCCTGTACTGTGTTAGTCCTGCTGTCTGAACAATCTTCTGAGTACGGCATCTAAAGCATTTCAATCGTTTAAATGAACGAAATCCAAACTGTTACTTTATTTCTAAACATTTCTTCATTTCCTTCAAAAGAACTACCAAAAAACAACGCTTTATGACCATGAAATATGTTTGTTGCACTCGTTCTTTTGTCTCGTCTATTCTTTGAATACAGTCTCGAGAGAATACCAGGCTTGTCAAACAGAGATATCTATACTTGGAAGTTCAATACTAGACAGGCTTCACTTCACTAGACAAATTAGCAGCAATCTGACTTTCGACCAACTTTTTCACTTCTGTAAACACAGACTAGATGCCATCTTCCAATTTATGATGCCACTAGATTGAATCTGAAATTTCCGCAATTAATTTGCTTCTGATAAATAATTAATTTGTGTGCATGCAACCAATCTTCTTTAACGTTCAATTATGCGCAGTTCTGCGGGATACAAATTCAAAACTGCGAATTACGTATCACTTTTTTGTCTATTTACTTGCAATAAAAATAATCTGTCGTGGAGTGCTACGTAGTGGGTTGTACTCATCGAAACTTGTTGGTCAACGTGTTTGCAAGTTTTTATGTTATACAGGTTGTGTCTAACGCAGCTATAAGTTTGCGATAGATGTCAATACACCTTGCGCAGAGCAGGCAATGGCTTCTTGTAGTTGTAAGAAGCATATAAAGTACCAAAGCGATTAACGATTAACTATAAAGTCCGATTGCAAATTGCGTGACAAATTGGTTGGTATATAGCCTTTATTCAAGTCAAGTTTCCCCATGCAAATAATGCTATTATTGCTGCGCAAAGCTAAGATATTGGTATTATACTTTTGACCTGTGGTAACTGCAGTAACGTCACTTGATAGCCACAATTGCGCATGCAAAAATTGTTCAAAACAAGCAACGTAATCCACTGCAAAGCTATTTAGCACAACTGGTATGCCTCTTCGCGATAACAATTGTCAGGTAAAGCTGCCTGGTGCAAACTGTGTTTAATTTGTCAAGCACAAACTGTATTCTCTGTCAGAATGTCAACGACGGTGGTCAACAGCAACTTCTGCAGGAGATTTCTTCGTGTAAGAAGTCCTTAACTCATGCAACTCCAAAGACAGTTTAGTGACCAGTGGGTGGTAGATGTATTACCTTTTAATTAAGTGACCTGAAAAGAGTCTGGATCAAGCGATATTTTGATGCATTTTATCAGCAAGATTCCATTGAATGGCTTTTTATCTTCCATCACTAAATTTCACGTTGGAAATTTCCACGTTCTATTGACCATGCACGCAATATTAGCATCATACTTTCAACCTATGTTAACAGCAGTGATATCACCTGACAGAAACCATTACTTCTTCATTCGGAAGACAAGATAGGCTTTTTCCGTGGAAGCTCGCATGTGCACCTACCCCCCCCCTTGTGCATGACCTTTAACCTACTGAACCGCAGGACACATACGTATCCTCGGAGAAAGCCTATCAGGTCTCCCCAACAAGTCTGCAAAAATTGTTGAAAACTGACAGGCGGGCAAGCAAACAAATTTAATGCATTGTAAAGCAGTTGTGCAGTCCTAGTTATCTGTGGGATTCATAGAGCTTTGATCTATTCTACAAAGAGTCTGGATCAAGTGATATTTTTTACGAATTTTAATGCGAGAGGCTCAAACCAGCGGCATTGAAGCTTCTATCACTGTTGTATACGCCCTTTTCTAAGTTCCCCTGCACATTCTACCGCGGTGATTTCCCCGGTGAACTAATTGGAGCAAAATCAGTCCCCAGACAAGCTTTGAATCTCCTCGGTACAAAATACTTCACAAGTGAAACCTCGGCTGCAAAAAGCCGAACCCCAGAGAGAAATTTGAGAAGTTATTTCAACGTAGAAACCGCTCCCCACCAATAATTATGCTTATCTCGTTACATACAGTATTTCACTTCCTGTGGCATCGTCTTTGTAGTATGGTAACGTAGTTTGTATGTATTGTAATTAGTAATATGTTTGTAGAATTTTTAATTTCGTATAGAAAAAATACTTTGAATTCCCTGGTGAAAATCTGACCATGTTACTCGGTCACTAGGACCCCGTTGAACAGCTGGCCTCTCAACGGGACACATAGACGGGGGTGTTTTTACACATACAAAATTCAATGAACTTCATATTGTTCGATTCATATTCTTTTTAGAACAACTAAACGTCTATTGTCGACAATGTAATCAAGGCCGAAGCCAATGGGGGGCTGGGGGCGGAGCGCCTCCAGAAGACCATTTGTCGGAAAATGGTCCCCTCTTGTCGGAATTTTTGTGACTTGAATGACTAGTTTTGGAGGATTTTGAGGAGAAATAATGCATAAAAGGCGAATTTATAAGTGTTAAAACATAAATTACAACAGAAATTATTGAATTTATGGTATTCACTAATTTTGTTGATTTTAGGTTGGATTTTGAAATGTACCCAAATCTTTAGGAGTTAGATCGGTCATATGATGCATAAATTTAGCGTACTTTCCTACAACTGTTGTTGTTGCTGTTTTTGTTGATAGTTTTATCGTCGGAAAATTTTGGCTTTTCGCCCCCTAGGCAGTCATGGCTGGTATCGGCTCTAAATGTAATAGACGTATTGAGACATTGTTTTAAACTAAAAATTCATAGGTGTTAGAAATGATGGAAATGTGCGCCTTTGACTTAGAACTAACCACAAATCGGCGGGATCTAAATACGAAAAGCGCGATTTACAAATCGAAGCACTGTCCTTTATTGAAGATTTATGGCTCTTGATAAAAACATAAGTGCAACAATAGGAAGTCATTTATGCAGCCATAATCATGTCCTGTGTTTCACAAAGGCCGACTGATACCTTTTGAAAACATCCTCTGTTTCACAATTGCCAGTTGCGCCTACGGAACCATGATAGATTGAAAGATATTCCCTAAAAATACATGAAATATTTAAGCAAATAGTTGAATTTAGCTTCCCCAGACCAACTCTGCACAAATTTCAACAACGGGAAAGGGGACGAACAAGGACCTATCAAGCATCACACGTTTTTCTGGCTTACTCATAGGTAGTTCGATGCTAGCGTTATGACATATAGTCCCGTGTTTCCCTATGATCTTTGACTTGATGATGGCGCTTCGGTCAACAGCAAGGTTTACCGCAGGGATACGATGGACTCATCGTCATAAGTCTAGTTTGACACTGCAGTTGTGCTTGTCTTCTACTAAAGACCTTTTTTGGAACTTCTCCGTTTTGCACACAAAACCTTTTTTCGTATCACATTTCTTTGATTATACCTCAGGAGTGACCATTATGGAAACAAGGTCGCATTGACCGTTTTAATGCTATCCCTGCCATTTCTAACCTAGGGTATTTTTGGATTAATTATTCAGCATTTTGCCTGTAAGGTTTGATAGATGTAAATTGGTTCACTTTCTTTTCTTTCTTTTATCACATATCTATATTGTAGTTTTAATTTTATGACAAAAATGTACCTACCTACCTACCTGCCTATCTACCTACCTACCTACCTAACTACCTACCTGCCTACCTACTTACCTACTTACCTACTTACCTACTTACCTACCTACCTACTTACCTACCTACCTACCTACCTACCTACTTACCTACTTACCTATCTACCTACCTACCTACCTGCTTGCTGCCGCTTTGTTCTTTCGCAGAAGAAAAAATTGTTCACTACTATGGAGGAACTTGTGTAAAAGATTGGCTTGATACATTCTCCGTAGAAATAGCTCAATTTTCCTCCTCATTTCAATTCATCTTATTTCACTTTTAAGTATTTATACAGGTTACAAGTTTCATGTACATATTTTACAAACTGACCTGTTCAAAATAAAAGTAAAGGAAAAGAGATTAAACTAAGAACAAAAAGAATGTATATGCCTATTTGATGTAATTACCCTGGGTACCAGACTCTCTCTGGTACCCAGAGGGTACGATGTAATATGATGTGATAGCTGATCTACAGTCAGCATACGGCTCAAATCTTTCAAATCTTTAAAAGGTGGGTGTAAAATTGTATCACATTTTTCTTTGAATTCATGTGCTTGAAAGAAACTTTGGGTAATTTGCTGTAAATCTACCGTGGCAATTTTTTGATATATTGATTATTTTCAAAATGGCGGCATTTTGACTTATTTTGCAAAAATTCATCGAAAATTTGGAAGAAATTAAAATCATCGTAAATCTTAAATAACTCGAGGGAAATTGATACAATCTTCAAGATAACCATAGTTTATGAAGACCTGCAACATGGTTGCAAGCAAAAATCTGTTGCTCTTCTGGTTAAGGATTTAGAAATTTGATGACGTCACAGCCTCAAAATTAATAAATGCTACCATTTTGGAAGTAGTCAATGTATCAAGAAATTGCCACGGCAAATT
The DNA here is from genome assembly GCA_964019985.1 of Aurelia sp. 4 Dawson et al 2005. NCBI lineage: Eukaryota > Metazoa > Cnidaria > Scyphozoa > Semaeostomeae > Ulmaridae > Aurelia > Aurelia sp. 4 Dawson et al 2005. Next base: position 18,064,263 of record OZ026497.1, read on the forward strand.
TATTGTGAATCACCTGAATTTCCTTTCAAGCACTTTAATTCAAAGAAAAAGTAATAGAATATTACACCCACCTTTTTAAAAGATTTGAGCTCTATGCTGCTGATTTACAATATATTATGATAGAATCTTTGGTTGATTTTGATTGGTTGATCGGTGCAGACCACAGGGAACCCGTACGTGTTGAATGTAACTAAGAAATGAACGCAATCAACGCTGTGGCAGCATGGTATTAACCATGGTGGCAGGAGTTGATGGTGTACCAACATAGCTAGCCTGCTTGCAGACTCTTGATAAAAAATTGAAAAGATAGGCGTAGAGAAAAGTTCTTTTTTCCATCTTTTCAATTTCTTATTAACAGTCTGCACGCAGGCTGGTACCTACCTGCGATACCAGAGTGTTGCAAAACTGAAGGTGTCCGTTTTCTTCTCTACTTTTTTTTTCTATTTTTGTTTTGCTAGGCTTTGGTCCCCAGGGTTTGAACAACCAACCAAATATGAATCGAAGTAAAAATCCAATAGAAATTGAAATATGATAAAAAAAGAAATAGACATTAAAGTTACACCGTCTTTCGTGGTCGTTCCTTGGAAATTTTTATGAGGCCTTTATGATAACGAAAGACGTTATCGAAAACTCAACAAAAGACATTATCGAAAACTCAACAAAAGACATATTTGTGACTCCGAAGCTTTTTGTGGTCATGTTTCTGGCAATTGTCATCGTCTATGATGTCATTGTGACATTAGCAACCTATCATGAGCCACAGATGGCAGGCTGAATATGATTCTGAGGATAAATCTTATTCTCCTTCTGAATATGAATCTATGTGTGAATAGTATCAGGTAACATCATTTACGGCTCGATAGAGACGATTTAGGCCCGTCGTCAGCCAACCATACAGATTCTGCTCTTGCTCGAAGCTTAATCCAGTTCTTCCTCCATTTCCATCGCGTAAAAAGCCGAGAAACGATAAAGACAAAGTTATGCTGCCTATTGATGAACTTAAATCTGAAAATTTCGTCGTGAAAAGTAGTCACTACCGGTTTCCAGTAGACACTACCGGTAAACGATCCTTTGACCGATGGAGATGATTGGACGTACGAGGACCTTTCTTGTGGGCCTTGCACATGCTTCCCGACATGACGTCAACGCCGCTAGTGCCCAGTCTACCAGAAACGCGGTCGTGAATTAAATTGTAGCGCTATAAAGCTCCCAATAACGGTGAGAGGGTAAATGATAAAAAGAAACTTTCTTTCTTTTTTCATTTACAAAAGATTTCACACCTTTCAACATTTCAGACCCTTCTCTTTCAAACTGATAAGTAAATTTTTTTAGTTTCCCCTTAAAATCTTGCAAAATCATAGCTGATTGAAGTACTAATGATTGACGTAAGGCAAATTTCATTAAATCCTTGCTTATATCATGCAGCGTTAATTTCCCATCATTAAAGTGACATTGTGAAATATTTCGATTCTCACGATTAGCTAATGCGAATTTCCATTATCTCTTTCAAAAAGGCGTTATTCTTTTGAATATTCCCAAAACTAGTTCTTTCCGCGCAGCTGGTAACCCATCATTAATGTCATACCTCATTGATTTGAAAACTTTACAAGCAACTGGTTTTGTTTTCAAGCAAGCTTGAGATTTCTTATACTGGTGTTTACATTTTGTCGCTTGCGTTTGATTATTTCCATCGATTCATTGATTGAACGTTGAAATTTGAAAGTTGATTGAAAGTTGTTATGACAAAAGATGTAGAAAAAACAATAATTCTTGACCTTAAAGTCTACGAATCAAGAATGGGTATTCTTTGAAAACAAAGTAATGTCTTGGTGGGAATGAATAGGAGAAGCTTTCAAAGTAGCCTCAAATGGATTTTGTAACCTGGTGACCTACCACAAATAGATTACATCAAAATCATATCATTACTGTATCTTTCTTTATCTCTTGGGAAAAATTAACCAAATTCACTAGAAAATATCTTTAAATTTCCGATGGTGTTGGAAGAAGAAACTTAGCAGAAACTAGAAATTTCCTCTAAAGAAACTAGGAGGAACGGGAAGTTTCTATTTCTTACATCAGAAGTCATAGAAAGTTGTGCCTCTCCTGTAAGTTTCCACGGAGAAAATTCTGATGAAATTTGATATTTTTTGCTTTGATTGCCATACTCTTTGTTATATCGGGTGTCCAAAGTAAAACGCAACGGATTTAAAGAATTCTGACACAAGCTGTTTCAAATAAATAATTCAATAATCATTTTTCTGTAAATCTGCAATGATTGATTTAAATTTTGATATATTGATCAGAACTTTTAGTGTCTTGACTGCAGAGTTAACAATCAACAAACTTTGGATTTGTTGTCAGGGCAAAACCAGAGCTACCAGAATTAATGCAAAGTATACTGCAAAATTACATGCATGGCATACATGCAACTTCATAGGATTACAGACAAGCAGATAATTTGATCAATAAAATGTGTTGAAATGATCCCTTTATGATTCATGAGTCATCTAGTTTTGAGGGAGCTTGCAGTGTTCATTTCCTATTAGAAGTATAGCTCTAATGATGTCGCGATCACTTTCGAAAAAGTAACTGTGTCTTGAACGAAATCTTTACAAAATTGTCTAAGTTTAGTGTCTCAGAAATCTTCTAAACAAGTTAGAATTGCTAGATAGACTTTCATAAACACGCTTTCTGGTGCCTGAACAGTAAGCCGAAAGACAAATTTGTAGAACAAAGATTTTGAAGTGCGAGTGAAGCGAGCGCTTTTCTCTCTTTCCCATAAAGAGCATCCTCATTCTATGCAATTTTACCAGCTTTGAGTTGAATATGAGCAGATAATTTTTACAGCTGGAAGATCATAGGAGCTCTTTGATTGTGGAAATGCTATAGTCTCCTGCTGATCTTGACATTACTAGGATCTGGCATTGAAGTGAATCAATGTGATTTGCAGTTTTAGACTGAGTTCACACGATGCCGGTGCACTTTGAAACGGTTAAAAAGTGACCGATAGGCCTCATGAAAACGATACATATTTGCTAGCAGATTTTTAAAATGGTAGATCTTGAAAACCGAACCCTCACGGGCACACTTTGACAGCGGCATCGTGTGAGCAGTCGAAAATGGCATGAAAAATGGGCATTTTTCAACGCTTTCAAAGTGAGGCTAAACTGTTCTTAAAATATAAGTCTATTTATTTGGCATCACATTCTTTGAGAGATTGCACCGAGCGAGTTAAACACCGTTGAAATTTTCTTCGTTTTCAAAATGTGTCGGTATTGTGTAGCTCAAATTTTGCTGCTGTCGTATTTTATCCAATTTACAAAATGTGTCGGCATCTTGTAAATGCTGTGTTAGTGAATTTAGGATATACCACATTTTCTATGATCTTTTTAGCTATGCGCACTTATGACTTTTTCACATATCACATTAATTTTTCTAGCTTCTACACTTCCTTTTCTTATAAGAATGCTGTCAATTTGTTCAGCCTCGACGTTCTTCAAAGACAATTTCATTTTGATTTCATTTTCACTTTGAGTTGCTGATGAGCCTCAGAAGTGAGGCAAAAGCTTCGATACTTAAAAACAATGTAATTGCGAGTGTCTTGAAACATTTTTTTCAATCAAAACTCTATTTAAAGTAGGCTAAAAACGAAAGAATAGCTAAATTACAGCTAATTAAGGCCTACTATTTACTACTATAAACATATGGCAAACAAACAAAAACATAAGGACAGTATTGGATTCAACACTCGGGATCAAATTAAAGCTTTAGGAGGTTCTGCTAAAAGAAGAAATGTAATTTTATTTTGAGAATGAAAATATTCTTGAAGTATTCATAAAGCATTTTTCAAATCTTATATTAGGCGGACATAGTTAAAATCTCGGATAGAAACCACGCTTTTTGAAAAATTGAGATATGTTAGTCATGCAACTCTGTCATGAATATCGCAAAACAGGGAATTGCTGAGAAACGAGTTACAAATATGAATATGCGAGCGGGCGTGGAGCAATATTCATACAATATTGTTAAAAACTGAATGATTCTAAGCCTGAATGTTCTTATCAACAATATTCTTATGATAAGAAGAGAGTGCAATAGAAAAGTTTGCGACTTTGAAATTATGATCAATCTAAACAGTGGCTCAAAACTGCACTTGTAAAGATTCAATAGACAAAATCGGCTTAGGCTTGTCATCATATGAATTCATTGAACCCATTGCAATTCATATGATCAATCTCTTGATAAAACATCCTTTGTTTTCTCTGAGTGACATACCCCATGTCATGCAAAGTTATACCATGAGTACAAAAAGCAGCATAATACTTAAACTGCCCAAGAATGTGAACAAATGACTTGAATTGGGTAAACAACCTTAACCAACGAGGCCTATTACTCTTTTCCATTTTGACAGAATCAATCAAATGCTGAGCAAAGTTTTTGTAACGACAGTAGACTTCACACTTTTGCCGATAAGCTAAATACCAACTGGCAATGTCTTGATGGTCGAATTAGAATAAGTAGAATTAATGAGAACTGCAAATTGAGATGAAAAACAAATCATTGACTTATGGAGTCTATGGGATAGTTGATACTTACCTGTCCGTCGTGCAAGTTATCTTTTTGTCATGGAGCAAGGGGTTGTTTTGGCAGTAATGTAGCATGGAGTCGACCAACAAATTGATGACACGTAACCTGCTAAGAACGCCTCCAGCGGCTCCCTCCTTCGGCGCTCCCTGCTTCCCTCGGAATAATGACGTCAATTACCGCAATAGGCAATAGAAAGAAAGACAAAGAAAACTCATTCTTTCCAATATTTATGATGGTTGTTTGGACTCTCGATCGACCAATTAGGTTGATAAACAATTATAAGATGAAAGGGTTGATATCAAATTGCATTATCAGGTTGTTGGACCTTGCGTTTTTGATCCATTTATCAGAATAGGAAGTAGAACACTTTTCATTTTGAGTTTGTGTTTTATTTCGAATTATGTCATTATCAGTGCCAATATATCGGCACGCTATTGCTTACATACTATTGATTGAGGATAAATACTATTCCTTGACTTAAGTCTAGGCTCGGAGGCTTGCTGCATGAGTCCCCCAAGAATTCTTTGATTTTTCTTCATTTATCAGAACATAAGTGGAAGGTCTAAAAATCTGTTTCAATTAAAAAGTCTTCTCTTGTTTTTATGAAATGGTACATTTCTTAGAAATACTGTTTACTGGGACAACATGATTTTGTCGACAGAAGAAGATGCCGCTTTCAAGGGAGCTTCACTCTTTATTGATAAATTTCATTCTGTTAATGAAATTTTTTATTTCATTGAATAATATCAATTTTTGAGAGAAAATATGCTCTTTCAAGAGGTGTTAAAAGGAAAATTCTATGCTTTTCATTTGTTAAAATCAGCAAAAAATAATATCGAATCGAATTTCTTTCCTTGTTTAAAAAATTTTGAAGTCCTACCGCATTGAAAATAAATCAAATTTTGATTTGATTTGAAATCAGTCTTCTGTGCTTGATTTTGTTTTGTAAATTAACAGCAAGTTCCACATATTGTAATATTTGTAAAAATTTTGGTATGTAAGATGCACTTTAGACTGATGACATTCGCCTAAGTTTTGTATTAAGCTATTGACAGTTTGGGAATGGAGGGAAAAAGGGACTCATGTAAGAAATATAGATGCATACGTGCTTTTTCTTTCAAATCATTTCTATCTAGCTAATAGACCATTCAACTATTTTGAAAAAGTGTCTGGATCGAGCAATGTTTTCATACATTTTTACACGAAGTCTCAAATCGAGTGGAGTTAGTGTTTTTACCCGTTTGCTCACAAATGGCGCTGACTGGAAAAGCTTAAGGAAAGGAGCCTCTCCCCAAATTCACTGAGCCTCCCGTCGGTACATGTTGTTTGAAAATTGCTATGCACTATCAGCACTTCCGTAACTTGCTTGATATGTTTGTAGCGAATGTAGTCGCATTTGAAGCTAATATGAAAGGTGTGGTCCATAAAAACTTTGCTCGCATCTCTAGCTGTCGGTACTGTGATCGTTTTGTCCCCCCAGCAGTTCTCTCACGGCACCATCTCTGCTTTTGTTCACACACGAAAATTCTACAAAACGCATCAAAATATCATCATTTGATTCTGATTCTCTTTCAGGATAGCTAAACGGTCAACTGATTAATTTCATCAACGTAGATAATTTTAGGAGACTGAACTTTTATGACTAGTGTGTTTTATTACTGTAGGAAAATCAAGTAATCACCTAAAAACAACGTTATCGTACCAAAGTATCCCCGGGGGGGGGGGGGTACTTGGCCTACGAAGATATGGGGACATGCCGCTGGAAAATCTAAAAAGCTACCCTGTCCCGGAGTCAAATTCCTGAAAAAGATACCCTGTCCCGGAGTAAAATGTTCTTGAACAATACCCTGTCCTTTATTTTCTTTGGGCAAAGTTGTGCTCTGCAAGGAAATTTGTACGAAATCTATCGAAAATTGTGGAAATATTGTCATTTAATCGCTTGGAATCACATTCGCAGAGCGCAAATGGCCTAAAACGATCTTTCGGTGTCAAAAATGACAAATATAGACCCTGTCATGGAGGCAATTTTTTACAGAAATGATACCCTGTCCCGGAGTCGGAATCCTGAAAATGATACCCTGTTCAGCGGCACGTCCCCGTACGGAAAAATATATGAGTACCCCCCCCCCAGGAAAGTATCACACCAAATCTGCTTTCATCACACAATCTTCAGTTTGGTTCATGCGAAGAACAAGATAAATGACACGACCGGGCTATTTTATACCAAACAACAAGGACAGATTTTGTAAGACAATAGAATCTGTTGCTTTCATTGACACCTAAAGTCAAAGAGATTTGCGATTGCAGACAAAGGAATTTCCCTCAAGCAGAAATTCAAAACAAACGAAGGCGCAAAGTTTCTCTGAAACCCAGGTAGCTATCTCGCTGGTTGTGCATTCCACAAATGGTTTTTAAGAGCTAACATGAGCTCATATTGAAGGAGGATATGTCTAAGCATCTACCGCGGGCATCGCCTATACACGTTTAAATTCAACGTAATTCCTATAATTGTTGTTGTTATTGTTTTATTTTTGTTGTTGTTGTAGCTGATGGTTTTATCGTCAGGAAATTTTGGTTTCGACTCCCCCCCCCCCTAGGCAGTCATGTCTGGTATCTGCCCTGCTCAAGGGAATCAAATTTGTAGGAAAACAGGGAATCTATTCAAGCTAATGATGTGATACAAAAACAATATTGTGTTGCCGTTACAGTTGCCGTTATGGTTTCGCAAGCTCCCCAGTAAAATGAGGCGAGGAACTGCAAATTTTACAAAGTTGAATCAATCGACATTTATTGCGCTCTACCCTGCAACATTAGAACAAAAATTGCCACAAGAGTACCAGATGAGCCACAAAAAAGGCCCCACTTCTAAAAGATCATAGCACCAAGAGCACTTCACAAATCTTAAGGAGTCAAATTTCAGTTAACAGCCGAAATATCGAAGTATTTCTGTGATTTTTCTCATTGTCATACCGGCACTAGAAGTATCGGTAAATTTTACTTGATAAGAATGTTATGGTCGCAAAGTGACTGAAAAACAGCCTAAAACATTGATCAAATTGTAAGGACTTTACTTGTGCAGAACAATACGCTATAGGCATTTCACCTCTCTCAAGAGTTATGCGGCATCAACTTTCGAACAAGTACAAAAGATTTTCCGTCCCATGGCAATAAATGTAGAATGGATACTTTTCACAAAGGAACAATTGCACTTTCTTTTTTATCTTTGCAATGAATCCTTTATGATTTGATCAACGTTTTAGTCATTTTTTCATGTTTGCCCACTTTCAGTTGTTTTCCTTTTTGTAGTCATGAAGTTTTCTTAAGTTTACTTTGAATAAACAAGGACATATTTTGTAAGACAATGGCATCAGTTGCTTTTATTGACACCTAAATTCAAAGAGATTTGCGATTGCAGACAAAGGAAATTCTCTCAAGCGGAAATTAAAAACAAACGAAGGCGTAAAGTTTCTCTGAAACCCAGGTCGCTATCTCGCTTGTTGTGCATTCCAGAAATGGTTTTTAAGAGCAAACATGAGCGTATATTGAAAGAAGAAGGATATATCTAGATATCTACCACGGGCATTTTACTTGTTTGGTATAGGAACCGATTTGGAGGCGATTCAATTCTCGTATTTTTTGGGTGCAATCAAAGCACTTACTTCTCAGCTTCTGAACAACAAAAATAAAAAGCCCGTGGTAGATGTTTAGATATATGTTCCTTCCTTCAATATGCGCTCATGTTAGCTCTTAAAACCAATTTTTTGAATGCACAAAAAGTGAGATAGCTATCTGGGTTTCAGAGAAACTTTGCGCCTTCGTTTGTTTTGAATTTCTGCTTGAGGGAATTTCCTTTGTCTGCAATCGAAAATCTCTTTGAATTTAGGTGTCAATAAAATGAACTGCTGCTATTGTCTTACAAAATCTGTCCTTGTTGTTTGAATATGTTTGTAGAGCTCAAAAGACTGCGAGAAAAATCACAAAAATACTTCCACCTTTGGCTTTTACCTGAAATTCAAATTAATCTGCGGCGTACTCCTCTTGATACCATGAATTTTCACATGTGGGAACTTTTTTCTGGCTCACCCGGTATAATTCAGTTCCACACTTTCTCTTTGCTGAACAGACCATTAGCGCGTCATTTGTTCTAGATTTACAAGACAAGGGTTTATCAAGGATTTTTTACTGTCATAATTCCCAATGCTCTAGAAGTTTGAGGGAAATGTGACCTTGTGAACAGATAAATTGATCAGAGCTGTCACCAAGTATAAGAATTTTCATTTTAGAGGCCAAGCCACTCTCTTCGGCAATTGATGGAAATTTTCAAAACTTTGAAGTACGGATGATTATAGAATGCCAATTCAATTCGCGGAACTCCTTTTTCATAGCAAAAGCTGTCATGAATAATGCGTTTCGTCCCGATGAATAAGACTTGTACATTTGTACATATGTATTTGTGACTTGCAATAGAAGGAATCTTGAAAAAATTTACATATCAAACATTCTTTGTAGACTGGGTTGGATCTTCAAATCAACAGGAACTCGATGAATCCTGTTTAACTACAGCTGCCCTCTCTACATATCAGTTAATATACACGTCTTATTAAAATTTACGGGGGTACTCTCATAGGGCCCTGAATTGAATTCTTCAAGGCAACCATATGAAAACCATTATTACACAAAACCTCTGCCTCAGTTGGCTGTAGCTTCTAATGAGCACGTCCTCTTTTGAGGAGAGGGTCCATCCCTGTAAGAATCAAGCTAATTTTGAAAGAAAGAGTTGTGACGTAGTATCAATTGATTGCTACATCGTTCAAAGCTTTATATTCTTGCCTTAAAGATGAATAGCGCTATCAACTTTTTAGAAGTGTTGAAAAAATGCTGCAACACACATTGTGTAACACAATGCTAGCATCCAAAATTTACTTGACCTTGAAACTGGACTTATTACATGAGTCCTCATTTTCGCTCCATGCTCCCCCAACGATACTTCACAATGCCCAAACAGTAAATGACAATTCAATTCAATGGGGCAAAGCTTTTACGAATGTCATCGGCCCACTTTGATACTGCTTTGCAGGAGAGCAAAGGAGGTTCTTTTTTGATGCGACCACTTGCCTTGCCTTTCCTGTGCAATATAAATCGACACCAACTTCCCATATGGATTCAAGCAAGGTTTCAAGCTCTAAACTGAATTTCATCCTATGCAACTGTATAACAGAATCAAAGAACCCTTTGGGGAACTCATAGAGCATGTCTCCTAGCCTAGATTAAGTCAAGGTACAGTTTTTATCCTCGATCAATAGTATGTAAGCAATAGCGTGCTGATATATTGACACGACACTGATAATAACAGTGTGAAATAAAACACAAACTCAAAATGAAAGGTGTCCTATTTCCTAGTCTGACAAATGGATCAAAAGCGCAAGGTCCAATACCCTGATATTGCAATTGACATAAATCCTTTCATCGTGTAATTGTTTATTAACCTAATTAGTCGATCGAGAGTCCAAACAACCCTCATAGATATTGGAAAGATTGTGTTTCTTTTGTTTTTCTATAGCCTGTTGCGGCATTTGACGTCATTATTCCAAGGGAAGCAGTCAGCGCCGAAGGAGAGAGCCGCAGGGAGCATTCTTAGCTGGTTAGGTGTCATCACTTTGTTTGTCGACTCCATGCTACATTACTGCCAAAACAGCCCCTTGCACCATGACAAAAAGACAACTTGCACGACGGACAGGAAAATATTAGCTATCCCATAGACTCCATGAGTCAAAAACAGTTCAAGTTATAATTGGCTCATAGCAGCCGCACAAAGAGACTCAAATTTTGTGGGATATCCCCGGGGGGGTACTTAACTAGGGAAGTGACGGGGGTGTGCGGCAAATCTCTCCACACCCTGTACCTTGTCGTATAAAAGATGGCCCAAAAGTATACCCTATCGCATAAACATTTTGCCAAAATCCATTGTTTCAAGAGAACCCTAAAAGGCATCCTTCTACGTGATACCCTGTCACATAATTTTCTTATCAATTCTAATACCCTGTCGCATAATTTTTATCAGAAAAGGACACCCTGCCGCACAATTTTTACCGTAAAAGAACATCCTGTTGAGCGGCACATCCCGTCAAGTCAAGTGTGGGAGTACCCCCCCTCCCTCCGCCGCCAGGAGGGATATCCTGTATTCTTTTTTGTATTCAGTGTATCGTATAGGAAATGAAATCTGGACTTTATGTTTCGGTATCAAGTATGTCAGCAGAATTGCTCGCGTCATTTCAAGGATGAGATGCTAAATCCTTCTGTGATGTGAATGAAATCTGACACAGAAAACTTTAGTCATTCAAATACAAACATTTTCAAAAATTTGTTAGATGTGAAAGATGTAAAAGGATATCTTTACAGCGTGAACTAACATGGTGGACTATAAAAAGTTTGAGCGTTTGAATGTTAAATCATTCTCAATTCCATAGTAATAAACTAGTTGATTAACAACCTATCCCCCCTCTTTACACAAACCCACCTCTTTACGCGAAGTAGGTTCAATTCAAGGTGTGGCCTGCATTGCCAAAACAAAGTAAATTTTTAAACATTTTTTTATAAGAAACTGGTTTATTGCTAAGATGGCCGAAATTTTAAGAAACTCTAGTACATGTCCGAGAAATATTAAGAAACTTTTGAAAGTTAAAGCATTGGCAAATATATCGTTGAACCTTTATTGTAGAGTAATATTAACAAACAATTTGTGTTTTCATCACGACAGATCACTGTTTATTCCTATATGATGCTTTAAATATCAAGAAACATATCTGCAGCAGTGTTAGCGACCTCATTGACAAGTTATGCATTTAGAAATAAGAAACCGATTAAGAAACTTTTAGTAATAAAATGGAAAGATTTCATGTTAAATTAAAAACCTTTTAGGGAGCTGTCATAAAGAATGGAATAATAATAAATAAATAATAATAATAATCACTTTCTTTAAGGTTGGCGTGGTAGATAGCACTAGGCTAATTAATGTCAACCATTATTGAATACAAAAATTAGATATAATCAATAAACCTAAATGTAACCTAAATTTACAATAAAATCCTTACACAATCTACAGTTGCATGAAAAATTCCAAAACTTAATTTCTTTTTTAAAATACTGTACAGATCGGGACTCTTTTATATGCAATGGTAAATCTCGCCAGAGATTTTGCCCCAGGAAACTCACAGTTTCTAACCCATATGCTGTGGTCCTAGGTCTTCGTGCATAGATGTTGCTCGTAACTCTTAAGTTGTAAAGTATTTCTCTCCCCGCAAAAATTTCTTTCATAAAGCAAGGATTCAAATTCATCCTTGTTCGGTAAATTTCAGTGACCAGCAACTGCAGATTTCGTTGATGAATAGAGACTGAATGGTCTGTAATTAACAGTTCTTCAAAACTTGAGGTCCGATCATGGTACAGAAAGGGGTGGAAGGGATTTCAAAATTCACCGTAACATTATGTAGCCCAATGCAAGAAACAGAAACTGTTTACATAGCCTCTAAATTTCTGCAAAAACGATTTGATAACCCCATGTCTTAAACATGAACTCCGTAGCTCAGACGCTTCTTCAAGAAAAGTGTTCTGCTCTTTTGCATTTCAATTTTCTTCCCAAGCATCATACTCTCAATACGGCATTCCTTGGTTCGGTATCACGTTTTAAAGGACAAGTCCGGGGTTGTTATAACTATTGATTATTCAAGACTTAACACTGTTGTGAATAGTGTGTAGTAGTTTTTTCAATTTTTTTCTCTTTTAATCTGGGAAACTACGTATTTCAATCCGCTAAGAAGTGTGAAATGATGTCATTTTATATGACTTTACTTCATGTTGACCTGGACTTGCTACAAGTCTCTCTCGCAGAAAAAACAGGAGAAGGAAAAAAGCGAGAGAGACTTGTAATACTTGGCATGCTCATTAATATTCATGAGCAATCGAGCCTTGCTTCCATTTTCAAAAATGACGGGGTCGTTGTCAACTGTTTCATCGAAGCTTGATTCTGCCATTGTCAAAAAAACATCTCAGAGCCTCGCTCTGTTGTATGATTGTCCTTTCTAGGCATATGATTGGATATTGGTTTTTTGTAAAAGGATGCCGACTGGACAGAATCCTGTCCAGGCAGCGAACCATGCTGCCAAGTATTACAAGTCTCTTTCGCTTTTATTCCTTCTCCCGTTTTTGCCGCGAGAGAGACTTGTAGCAAATCCAATGTTGACCTGAACAAATTATACCACTCACATTGCTAGCCTCCTTATTGCGCCTTCGCACACTCGTACAAAATACAAAATGGCAACGATATTTGGCCTAGCATACGAAGATTCATTAACCAAGTTATGAAAGTTGAAGACATCAAAACTTGGAAAGAACTCACTATTGGTGTTCAGCAGTTGGTAAGGCTGTTTTTTAACAATGATTTTATCAACCCCGGACTTGTCTGAAATAGCATGTTAAAGTCAACTCGCCTCCTTGCCTCGTGGCCTAACCGTTCCTTGCTCGGCCACCATTAACACAAAGCAACAACAACCACAACAATAATCACTACATTGTCCTTTAAAAAGGCAGGAAAGGACCTGCAGATACCACCGCATTAGAAATTGAGAAGGAGAACAATATCAATGATCAAGAAAGCAGCGAAAAATGACGCTGACAGTGTTTAAAACAACTGTAAATGCTGAAACCAATCCTAAAACAAATAGCTGCATAGCCTATTGTTCTCACTTGAAGCAGTTTGTTAGCCCAACAATTTCCTTCCAATTGTTTTGTTGACCCTGTCAAATCCCTTCCGCCCGGCTCTGCTCCATACTTTATAACAGCTCCCTTAGTACTATGGCCTGATCCTAATTCTCATAAAAAATAACGTAATGAAAAAAACAAAAGAACAAAAAAAGGGCGCTATAAAACTCCCAATAACGCTGGAAGGGTAAATGGTAAAAAGAAAATTTTCACACACTTGGACATTTCAGACCATTCTCTTTCAAATTAGTCACGAAAATGTTTTGTTTAGTTGCCCTTTAAGTCCTTTTCAGGCATTTGCAAACGACGGATTTTTGCAACGTCAAATTATCCTATCAAAGCACAAGGAAAACCATGGGTCGCTGGAAACGAAGTGATAGTTAAATGTAAACGCAAACATACCTGTGTCTTTATCGTGGCTTCTGCCTTTCTTGGCCTTACTTTGCTCTGAATCAGGCCATTAGGCCAGTACAAACTTGAATCAGTGAATTGAGCTAGCAAAGCAAAGTAAGGACAAGAAAGGCAGCAGAAGCCACGATAAAGACACAGGTATGTTTGCGTTTACATTTTTAACTCTCACTTCGTTTCCTGCGACCCATGGGAAAACCACAAAAAATTCAAGATGCATTGAAATCCATCCAGTACTCTAAGTAGTGCGATTTTCACAGAAACATTGAAAATATTGACCCCCTGAAATGTACCCCTCCCAATGGATTGAAATTAAGATTCACAAATGCCAAATATCTAAAACAACATTTAATTTACTTATTGTGAAGAAATAATGATTCAGACTAATTGCTCTCACGTAAATTTGAAAAAGATTTGTTTTATATTGACCAGAATAGCAAATATTAATTTTTCGTCTCAGTGTTTTGTGGAAAGTTATTGTTAAGGAACTTTGATGAGGTGTATTATAAGTAGGCGGTGTCTCTTCTGTTATAGCTTACATAACTTGGAGCGAATAATTTTTGAATGCCTTATTTGGTGAAGTTCATCTGCAGTTCAACACAAATTTAATTTTGGTTGATCCAAAGCAGTCACCAAATATAGCTTTTGTAATTTCTGCAAAGCACATATTTCTAAGAGAAATGATAGCAGAGGTAATGAATTTTAAACAACATTATCAAAATTAGCCAAAGTGAAATTCCTTCTGTCAGGAGACAATGAAAGTTTTGGGTGATTGTGTTACCAATCTGTGTGTCAACAATTGGGAGGAATAATTCGGGAGCTTTCTTAATGATTGGCCACAAAGTAGTAGCAGAATTTACAGAAACATAGAGAATACTATTAGTTGACAGGAGTGGAGGTAGAGATGCTCATCTAAAGTTGAACTGAAGAATGTAAGAAATAGCTGGAGACATCAGCAAGTACAAATTCTGTTGCTTATCCGAAAACAAAATGAAGACACAGAGAAGAGGAGATAGTGAGGGAGAGAAAGCTTCAAGAGATGACTGAGCGTAGTCGTCAGCAATGAGGATAGAGCAAATAGTTAAAGCGAGCTCTTGAAAACAGTGGAATGCAGTAGAGATTACGCTAAATATGGATGCTGAAGAAGTAAATGAGCCCAAGAAGAAGTGAGAAAGACAGAGAGTTGGAAGAAATTAATGATGGAGAAAAAAGTTGATGATTAAAAGATGCTGCATTGGTAGGCAATAAACAAAATATCTGTAACCATCGTTGTCGGTCAACAGAGGCGAAGAGTAGTCAAGATCAAAATAAAAAGATATTTAAGTATTTTTGCAGGAACAATTACCATGCAGCATGCAATCATAACTTGTGACTATAAATGATAACAAGAAATGATTGATTGCTAAGCAGAAGATATTGTCAACTGAGAGAACAATGACAAGTTTTACAAGCATTTCAATGAGTTACGGTCAAGGGAAAGCTACTAAAGCATTGAAAATTTCTTTGACCAACATGCCTAGGAACAACTTCTAGCACAGCAGAATAGGACATCATCAGTATTCTAACCGCCACAGCAACTCTTAAACTCGATCGCTGGGAATGCCAGAGTATTGAAAATTGCTTTTAGCAACAAAACAAGCCTAGAACAAAACTTCTAGTTAATAAAAAGAGGTGGTCATCAGTTTTACATTTTCACCGCAGCTCTTAAACTTAAGTGTCAAATACGCTAAGCAATGACTAGTTAAAAATTTTAGGGCAACAGTTCTGAAAATATCGGTATTCAAACTGCCGTAGCGGCTTCAAAACTTATGCGTGATTGCAAGAAGCAAATTGTTCATCAGAAGGCTGCGAAATTTGGGCTTGTAAATGCAAGGTGGATTCAATCAAAAAGACGCTAAACTGCGTACCTGGGCACGTCTGATTCAAAATCGCTGTTGACTGATTTTATTTGGCAATCATCTACACACACTACAGAAGTCTTAACAGTCTATTTTAGAAATCTGTTGTTTGAACATGGACTCGAATTTTAGATGATGAGCATGTCTGGTTGAGTTTTCTCTAAAGCGAGAAGCTGTGCGCGACTGGAAGATAGAAGATAATTTTCAGACATGAATAGGAGAGAGTCATCTACAGAAAAAGCTTTTCGTGAAGATTTGTGACGCGATAGCAAGCTATCATTCAATCTAAAGACTTCTAAGAGACATCTTCGTCATCCCGGAAGAGACCTTCACATGAAGCTTTCCAGGTTCAAGTGCATTATTACTGAAAATTTGATCACATATTTCTTTGAGCTTGTGTGCTACGAAACTGGCCAAAAGGGCAATATACTTTTCGAGAGATGTATTGAGTAGCTCAAAGTTTGAAAATCGTAAAACTGCTCAGATTATTTTCCTGCGCATAGAAGGATGTTATGTTAACAACGTTGCAAGTGCGCTAAGTGCCACTGTAAGGACTTTGGCCTAAGCACGATTATTCACTTTTGCATTAAAAATACTGATTGTTTCCTGGTTTTAGATCACAAACATTGATCAGAATTTATTTTTGAAAGGCATTGAGAAATGATGTGCTACAAATGCCTCGTTGCAATGCCTTTTATGGAAATATAGCCTGAAATCAGAACTCAAAGGCATTGGCAGAGGTCAAACTGCAAGTTGCTGCCTGCTTCCGGAGAGATCTGAGCCTGAAGATGATTGCTTAGCTTTGCTAGGGAAATATTTAAGTTTGAAGTTTGGAGAAGCAAGATCGGATCATCAGAAACGCCTCTAATGAAATAGAAAGTTGATACACTCAAAGTTTTTTCCGTGCTTTTGGTGACATGTTGGCATAAAGAAAATTGTCAGCTTTTGTGGGAGACAGTATAATAGTCCCATGATTTGAATCACGTTAATTTGTCAGAATGCTGTCGAAATGAATTACTGAATACTGCTGCAAGCTCTTTGATGTACCTTGCTTAGTGAATGGCCTGAAATCATATGTCTTTCTAGGAAAAGACTTGGTTAGAGAATCATAACTGATGAGAGACTCGTCCAAATTTGATGAGAAATATTGTTCGAGGTTGGTTCTAAGTTGGAGACAAAATCGATCAAAGAATACTTTGAAAAAACCGAGAAGTAACTCTGCCTTGGCTTTGCTTGAAGTGCTGTTCAGAGTTTGAATCCTAGAAAATTGATTAGGACTACTTTCAAAAGCATCAAAAACAGTGCCACATGGTTCTTAATACACCTGCCTTAAAACTAGCAAAAAGTTTCCAAAACTATGTCTGATCTTACTGGCAAACATAGCAATTTTGCTGTGGCTAATAGAGATGAAGGATTGACAACGATTCTTTTTGTTTGAATGGAAAACTAGTCAACAGTCTAACTGGTGTATTTGCCGAGAAAACGTCCTAAGCTGGCTATTTTATTTGCATGGATGTAAAAATATTTAGCTTCTAAGCTTAAAGAATTAAGATCTCAACAAAGGTACTGAAGACCAATTGACAAAGTGCCTGATGTTTTAATTTGCAACCCTAGAGAAGCTGCTGACAACATCTACAAACGTTGAAAGGCTTACTGGAATGTTTCTCATGATGTTATTGAATAGATTATGCCTTCTTTTTTGCAAATCTTAAATCACATGTTATCATATTATGAAAGATTTGATAGAGCTACCAGTAGCAGTAGAAGCTGTTGACAAGGCTTGCGAGCGTCGATTTGTCTACTTGAAGTTTACTCACGTTTACAGCTTACTACACGATTCCTACCTGGTTGAAAATCCAAATTGGATACTGTCATATTGGGGCAGAATTGTCAAAGCTACAAGAGCTAATGATACGTCTGTCCAGAACTGGCGTAAAGTACCTATGTTGAGTTTGCTGCGATGTGTTGCTTGGTTTTGAGAGATTCTAAAGACACTTCAGATAAGAACAGAGTCATTGTGGCAAAGCATCGTCTGAAGAAGGTTTAAGATATAATGATTAACGCTGTCTCTCGTTCTCTCCTGTTAGTTACATTCATAGACAACAATTAGAAAGACACTGAACTGAGAGCGATCACAGCTGCAAAGATTTCCTTGCATTAGCTGAGATATATACCTAAAAAAGCTGAACGTTTGCTCAGCTGATTGATGCTTCAATTTTTAATTCTTGGAGAACTATGAAGCAAGTAGCATGCCGCTATATAGGGCAAATATGGACCCAAACTATTGCTTTGATAAATACGCGTGCAAGATATAAAGATCTGCATGCAAGAACTCGACTTTTTTCAGCTCGCGCCGATCACCTAACTTTACTTTTGTTCAGCGGTTTTTCTTACGCCAAACTGGTGTTGTGAGCACATCCACTTCAAATCAATCCAACATCTCACGAAATATCGTTTAAGCTTGCAGTCATCTTAGAATTACCCATAGTTGGTAGAACAAAGAAACTGACAAAATTTCTATCAAGCTAAGTCATTGCACCATATGAGCTGAATGACCAAAGAGGTTGTCTTGCCAGGAGACTGCTTATAATACTTCTTTGAAGGCCTATAAAAATGAATCAAAGCACCATCAAACAAGTTTGTAATATTGCTACAAGCGTTGTAAGTGCATTAGCCCTCACGCTGAATGCTTGCGGGATATATCTACTTAAAGCTTCTCATATAGGTGCTTCAAATCAAGTCAAACTCATAATGAACGTTAGTGTATGTGACGTCATCATCTCCTCCGCATCGTTAACTCTCATGGCATTAGATCTATGTGGATATCGCCTACCTGAGAGCGGAATAAGCTTGGCTATATGGGCAAGCAGAACGGCAATTTACCATGCATGGTACTGTATGTTCTATCTTCTAACTCTCGATAGATTCCTTGGCTGTAACTTCCCTTTTAAATACAGAGCAATGACGGCTGGGAAAGCATGTAAGATCACGTTATTCATTGCTTGGATGATACCAGTAATATTAATCCCACTATTCTGCTTTCTCGACACGAAAGCAATCAGAATCTTCTATAACAAGAAGATGTGGATTTCACTTGACGTTACATTTCTATGCCTCTTTTCAGTTACATACTCTTCTGTATTTTACCAGAAGAAACGCAGAAATTCGCAATTTCAGATCAAGAACGCGGGATCAGACAATCAACGTTTTTTCGCGGTTACTACAGCCATTCTTGTTGCATTTCTGTTCCTTGAAACTATTCCGTCTGTCATCAGTGCAATACTTATTACAGTTGACCAAAAGCAACGAGACATGCTCAGCCATTATTTTGAACTTGTTTGGAACTGCAATTTACTCTCAGATCCTCTAATTTACGTATTCTTGCAGCGTAACGTCCGTGCAACAGCTCTAAGCAAGTTACGTCGCTTCTTTGGACTTGTCCGTAAAGTTCACGTGGTTGAAATAGAAATGAGGACCTTTAACGTTTCCAGGGATAATATGGGAGCCAAGAACTCTCATACTAATTCTGCTTGAGAGACCGAAAATCATGTAGAACCGGTATGTAGTTCATACTTACGTAATTCATTTTGAGATCCATAGTGTAGAAGCATAGGTTATAAATCTAGACTGATTGATATTCGTAGTTATTCGCAGTTATCGTTATTGTCAATTCACATGTGGGCCTAAGCAAAACAGAGTCAGACACATCGAAACGAAGGGCAAAAAATTAAGGACAAATGGTTGTACGCTGATCGTTTCTACTCAAAGTGACCAACAGCTATGCAGACTTTATAACTAGGCAGCTAATGGATAAGAGATTTTGCAACTTTTGCCTTCCTTTCCCAAAAAATCGGTGCATCATCGCCCATGGTTATATCGAGTATACCGGGTGAGCCAGAAGAAAGTTCCCACTTTAAAAAATTCGTAGCACTAAGAGTACTTCATAGATCTGAATGATTCCAGTTAAAAGCCAAAAGACTGAAGTATTTTTGTGATTTTTCTCACTGTCTTACCAGCACAAGAAGTATTGGTAAATTTAACGTTATGAAGATTTCATGGTTGCAAAATGACTGAAAAAATTACTCAAACATTGATCAAATTGTAAGGGCTCTCTTTACATAGAGCAATACTCAATGGGCATTTCACCACTCCCAAGAGTTATAACACATCAATTTTCAAACAAATACTATGGATTTTCAATCCAAGAGCAGTACATGGGCAGTGGATACCTCTCACCCGTCGAGGATTGCATTTTCTCGATTGAGCTGTGCGAGGAGTCCTTTGTGATTGGGTCAATGTTGTAGGCCGTTTTTCTGCCATTTTGCAATAATGAGATTTTTGTAAATCTGAATACTTCTATATTTCTAGTGCTAGTAAGACAATGAAATAAATCACAAAAATAGTTCAGTCTTTTGGCTTTTAACTATAATTTCAAATCATTTTAATCTGTGGGGTACTGTTGGTGCTAAGAATTTTCAAAAGTGGGAACATTTTCTGGCTCACCCGGTGACAACTAAATTGGATTGAAATGAATTGAATATCAACAACGTGTTTTTGTCTTTTCTGCATTTGAAGAATGTCTTTATTTTTGGCCTTTTGCATGTCTAGTCTTTTGTTGAGATTTATTGTGTTTGAAGGCAGGCATGTTTTACATTTGGCGATCGAAGTAGTTCAACAAGACGACTGTCGAGCATTCCTTTTTTGGCTGAGCGAACTTTTCCTGGAGAAATTTAGTTGGAATCAGTCCTGCTTCATTTTTTGCAAAAAAATCAATCGATTTTTTCCGCACGATATTTGTCATGTCGTGTGACATTTGCAGCCTCGTGGAAAACCATCTTAACAAACAAGAAAATGTCAAAACCTGAATGGATCACTTTTTCACTGTCAGGGATCATTCTAAGAACCTTGTTCACATATTTTGTAACCAAGGATCTTTCTGTTGAATTTTGCAAAAGGTTGGAAGTGTCTTAACTGGACGAAACGGTACTCAATGCCGTGCAGGCAGAGCAAATTATTAATCGCTGTATAGCGTGAAACTCCAACCAACAACAAAAACACTTACGCTACATTCACATTGCAGAAGCTTTTGAAAGCGCGTAATATCTCGTTCAGAAACCCGCCATACTAATCCCTTGCAGTGTTCAGATTGCAAATATTTTTGCAATCTGGACACCGTAGGTGAGGATTAGTATGGCGGATTTCTGCACGAGCGTTTACGCGCTTTCAAAAGATTGTGCAATGCAGCCTAGCCTTTCTCGTTGTCTTGCTCCGCTGAATTTCAAGTGCATCGAAATTGAAACAGCTGCGTTTTTGAACAACGACAAGGAGTTTGTTCAGCAGGATAATGGCTTTACTTGGAAAACTTAAATTGTTCTCTTAGCTGTATCGAAATTGAAACAAATTTACATTTTTGATTAACGATGCGTGGGTCAATGACATAACCTGCAAAAAGTAAATAATCATCAAATATGTATATATGGGCAGCCGTATTGCGTATTCAGACTTTCAAAACAACAAAAGGCAAAGCTCAAGATATACGAATGGTTGTAAAATTCTGACCGCCAAAGTCAAGTATACAGAGAGACGTCAGAAATGAATTGTGTGACCTGTAAGTACAAATAATACTGCAGTTGTGCGGTTGTTGAGAGCATGCATTGAAGCTTAGGCAACGAAGATTTGATGTTTAGATTTGCTGGACTAAAACTGGAGGGTAAGTAGGTTGATTTTCTCCATTTCAACTGCAGAGCCCTTGTGGGCAGTTGTGACACTGTGTAACGTACAGTAAACCCCCGCATATACGAACCTAATGAAATAAGAACCTAGAGGCTGTTGTTCCTAAATTGTGCAGCTTGCAATTAAGAACCTGTTTCAGTTTGATGAACATAGGTTCTTATTGCAAAAGTAGCAAAGTTGATTTTGATTGCTGTTATTAAGTTAATTTTGGTCCCAGTTGGCTTCTAATGTTTGAATAATCTCCTAACCAATTACTTATTAGGTAAGCGTTCCATAAGAAATTCTGAACGTTTTTCCTGCAGCCACCTTAATTTACCGTTGATATTTTGTAGAAAATTGTAAGTGGCATTTGTAGTGAGGACCCGGTGACCTTGTGTCTTTCCTCGCTACAAATGTCACCGTATTTGTACTAAATTGTTACTTTCATAAATTTTAGATTGATAAAAAAACGCTTCCAATGTAAATAATAGGGCTGACCATCTATGTAGGACTCAGAAAGGGCCTACATGAGGCACCCTTTAAACAAGAACCTCTTTACCTGGAAATTAGTCTTAGTACATTGAAAATAATAACCTATTTCAGCCTGGCTCACAAAAAGTAGGTTCTTATATGCAGGGATTTGCTGTTTTACCTGAAGGAAATTGATATGAGACGTGCAACTTCTAGCCGCATGTAAGCCTACTAATCTATTTTTAGATGTGATAAAACCAATCGTTCGTCAAAAGAGTGACTCACTACCCAAGACAGACATTGTGCAATAAATAAATGTACTTCCTGTAACAAGGAGTGCATTTTAGCATCAGTTGCTTGACAAGAAATATCTTCAGCACCATGCACTTTTGATTGGCACGCACTTTCAAAGCGACTAATGATCACATACAAAAATAATTCTTTCAAGCAATGAATCAAAGCAATCGAAGCCGCTATTGGTGCCCAACAATAATGTGGCTAACTGCCGTATTGCGCACGCAAAAAGGCATTGTAAGGTAAGTCAGTCCAAGCAATAGATCCTATTGTTTACAAAATCTCCGCTTGCCTTGCTTATATATATAAATATATAATTATAATAATAATAATAATAATAATAATAATAATAATAATAATAATAATAATAATAATAATAATAATAAATAATAAATAATAAGTAATTTATCTAAAGTTGGTGTACAACTCTAATAGCTATGAAAAGCTAATTAATACCAACTATCTATCATACATATAAAAAATGTTGCAATGTTCAGAAAGGATTTTAAAGAAAAGATGCTAAATAAAACCTAAACCCGAAATGAATGTTTTACCCAATCTACAGTCACACTATATTCCGCAGGTTCTTGATTCTTTTTTAAAAGCAGTTAGTGATTGGGACTCTCTGACATTGTGAGTAATGTTTGTCACAGCTTTTGACCCAAATATCTCACAGTTTCTATGCCATAAGAAGTTGTCTTGGCATTAGGAATGCCAAAAGTATTCTTATTTCGCAAGTCATATTGTACATCTCTTGCCTCAAAAATCTCACTCATGAAACTAGGATTCAGGCTCTTTTTGGTTTTGCATATTTCTATCATCAAGTACTGTAGATTGCGTTGATGAATGCATACTGTATTATCTAATTTCAGCAAAGATTCGTAATCGGCGTGACTGTTTTTATATACAATTCTGAGTGCTTTTTCTTGGATTGGATTTTATTTACTTTTGCATTGAGGCCCCTGTCATGGAACATCCAAATTAAGGGACAGTAGCTAAACTGAGATTTTATGAAACTATTCATTAGCAGACGCAATTTATCAGGATTCATGAAAGCAGAAACCCTAGCAAGGGTATGCAGTTTTTGGCTGGCTTTGTTGCATAAATTTGAGACGTGACTTTTGAAATTCAAATTTTTATCTATTGTCACCCCTAACAACTTTTCTTCAGAGCTTTCTTTAACAATAGCCTCACCGACTGTGATCTTAATATCATCTTGACTTGTCCCAAAAGTTAGAAGATGGCACTTGCCTTCATTCAATTTCATAAAGTTTTCAGGAAACCGTTTTGATAAAACAAGAGCATCAGATTCTAACCGTTCCAAAACATGTCATGGACCAAATCGGCTACGGTTTTTTACACCCATTTCAAGTCATATGATCAATAACTTCTTTTGATTTCTCTGACATATTTCGTGCCACGCAAACTTGTGCCATGAATGCAAAAAATAGAATAATACTAAGACGTCCCAAGAGTATGGTCACATGACTTGAAATTGGTAAAACAAACCTTAGCCGATTAGGTCTATTGCAAACCTGATGCTATCGGTAAAAATCCGCACGCAAAAATACTATTTTGCAGGTCAGGTCCAGAAAAAGTGCAATATTGACTTTCTTTTCATTTCTATCTTCATTTTATAGCAAATAGACTATGAGAAGACCCAAGGCCTATCACGTCTTATCAAGAACATTGTTGCTTTATTTGCAGTCCTTCAAAAATTTTCTTCGGGCAAAATGTCATCATCATCATCATCATTATCATTATCATCATCACCATCATCATCATCACCATCACTTCATCTCCTTCTTTTTCTTCTTCTTCATGCTAAATGGCCTCTGTAACATAGTGGTAAGGCGTTGGGCGCACGTTCCAAGGGTTGTGGGTGCGATACCCGCACTGCCGACATTTGAGAAAAACATCCTATGGCAAGGTGTTAACACAAATTGTACTTACCTCCGTCCAGAAGTATAAATAAGTGCCTGGTCCGTAGATATGAGCGCCGTCTGTGGCGGCACCCTGATATATGTCACAGCAAGAAATATCTAAATTTCCCAATAGTTTTTGCATGGAACATTAGGAGAAACCGACAGTTTTCTCTGGAAAATTGAATGGAAACGAAAATTTCCATTTCACTGTTGGGAAACTGTTAGGAAAGTGCCCGTCTCTCCAAAATTTCCAGCCCCAAAGAATTTTTAGCAGTGTGTGCTGCCAAGCATGGTGACCAGTGATAAGGTGCAAAGTCGGTTGAGTAGCCTTTGGCTAGATATAAGACTATAAAATTGCTCTTTGCAATCATTATCTTTCCAATATTTAATTCCTTTTTGAACACAGGAAGGGTAGTTTATAGTTTTATTTCTTGCGGAAAAAGCTGTCACAATTTTTTCCAAGATAGGCTATGGTCTCAATACCAAAGGATATGGCTCGCACCTTTGGGACTTTAATAATAATAATAATAATGATAATAATAATAATAATAATAATAATAATAATAATAATAATCTCTTTATTTACAGCTGGTAGGGACATAGTTAATATACATAAATAATTATGTACAAACTAATTAATATTAACTATTTACATAACAGAAAAAGGAAAAATTACAATATAAATCTACTTATTTACATATATTACAGCTACATTTGTTTCCATTCCAGGCTTTTATACCTTTCTTAAATCTGAATACGTTTTCAGCACTCTTTATTGTATCCGGCATGGCATTTAGCATCATTGCCATATCTAAGCTTGCAGATCATGTTTCGTAGCCAAAGCTCTGGTTTAGAGGTGACAGCAATTTGACTATCGAGGAACATTTTGAAACTCATTAGCCATTTATCAATGCTAAATCAACATCGCTTGATCCAATCAAATCTGTTCACTTCTTTCTGGAACACCCGTTATCAAAATAAAATTCGAGTTATTCTATTCTTATCAAAATATACAGTTCCCTTATTTTATCTTGCCGTTATGTTATATCTGTATTCATCTTCCTTATAGATCAAGAAGCAAACAAGAAGACATTGTAGAAATTTTCCATGAAGACGAGCATTTAAACTATATTCAAGAGCTTTGGGGATAGGAACTGGAAACAATACACAGATGGGCACATCAGTAAGAGATGGATTTGTAATTGCGACCTACATCGTATCTGCAACTGCAGTTATCGTAAATATCATTGGGATATGTTTGCTGAAAATCAGCGGAGTCAAAAAGACGATACAAATCATGCTAATAATGAGTCTGAGTGTGGCTGACTTGACTTTAGCTGTAGCATGGCTAGGGGAGGCAACAATAACTAATGTTACGAATTCAAGATCTGGTAAAGTTTATGGGGTATGGCGGTCACTTAAAAGTGGTGTTTATTTGGTTTGGTATTCCATGATATATCTACTGACCATGGATCGTTTCATGGGCTGTAACTTCCCGATCAAGCATAAAGTCTATGTGAAAAAGAAATACGTTAGAATAACTATCATCGTTTGTTGGGTAGTTGGAATATTGATCGGTGTTATAGGCTGTCCGTTCGATCCTATTGCAGTCCGTAAAATATACCGCACATATATCTGGATAACACTTGATGTCATATTCCTAACGTTGTTCACTGTTACTTATATATCGATCTTTGTTCATCTCGCAAGGAGGAGAGTCAGCAGAACGCAGAATGTCATGGCGGATAATCAAAGGTTTTTGAAGACTGTCACCGCACTTTTGGTAGCATTTCTTCTCTTCGAGACCATACCCTCTCTAAGAACTGTTATTTGTAAGCAGTATGACACTTGGCGATGGATCAGGGATTTCCTATATACGATGAACTTGGTCTGTGACCCGTTGATATATGTTATTCTGCAACCAGAGGTTCGCAAATTTGCGCTCTCGAAATTTTGTACTTCGTGCCGAAGGAAGGAAGGCAGAGACGATCATGAAAGAATGGAGCTTCACGCTGGATTTAACCCAAAATGAAGCATGTTGGACTGCATAGAGATTTTCTTAATTTTCACAAACAACGTAACTTAAAAGCACGTCTGCAGGCAGATATTTTGCTCCTTCATGTGAACCCGGGGGGAGGGGGGCACTTCACTGTGAACGTGACTCGATGTGAATCTGGACTTAGACAAACGAACCACAGAATTTTTCAACGATTTCAAACCCTTTTGCATGAATTTCAGCAAGTTTCGTACCCTTGTCTATGAATTTTGTAGATTTGAGGATGAAAGGACTATTCCAATTTCTTCTGTTGTGACAAAAATTCTGAAAAAGCTACCCATCTATCAGAATTTATGTTAAAAACAGACCCATATGTAGGGAATTTCAGGTGAAAAATCCAGCCATATGAGCAGCATGTCCAGTATCGGTTAAAAATCAAGAACCCCCCGGGGGGGGGAATGTGAGCAATTCGCAAAGCAGTTTTCTGCTTTCTTGAAGCAACAACGCTAACAAAATACTTTGGAATCATTCAAATCTTGTAAATTCAAATCTGTGATGTGCTCTTGGTGCCATCTCTTGTGACTATGGTGCCATGATATTTTGCAATCTGAACACTGTAAGGGATTAGTATGGTGGATTTCTGCACAAGCCTTCAAGCGCTTACAAAAGATTGTGCAATGTAAACGCAGCCTTACCCATGTAGAGAGTTATGCCGTTCATTTTTGTGATTATGATTCTCGATGTTCTCACTTGATCGTCAGCGTCATAAATCTTAAAAACCATGATTCTTTTGGTGCTGGAAAACTGAAACTGAATTTTGGACGGAAAATAGTGGCGCCGCCAGGATTTTTTATTGGAGGGTCAAAATAGGACGGGGAAAATTTTTCTTGGACCACACCCTCTACCTTGGCTATAGATGCGACCAACGCCCTTTTTAATGGACTGAAATAAAGATTAAATGAGTCTGTTAAACAACACGAGTAGGGTGCAACACTGTCCACAATTAGAAAATGACGTCCAACCGGCGACCGAGCGTCCAACGTTTGGATCCCCAATTTCAGCGACCAATTTACCACACGCCTCTCTGTCATGAAATTTGTCACACGGCTATCGTGTACTCTCAGATTCAGAAATATGAAGTAATATACATGGTTTGTGAAAAAGAGGCCATCTGGCTAGGCAGAAACTTCAAAGCTCAGCAAAGACTGAGGGGGTCTGGGGGCAAAGCCCCCAGAAAAATTTTTGTAGATAAACTCTAAACTTTGTATAGAACACTTCTACCGATCACATTTCAGCCTGTGCTGCATTGGAATTATTGATAAATTTGCAACAGTTATTTGAATTAGCATCTCCCGTAAAATTTTGAAACATGATATTCTTAGGCTTAGAATGCCTATCCTAAATGCAATCTTCACGAAGACCAAAGGGGAAACTTCACAATCTTGTAACAATTTTCAATGGATCACCTCCGTAGGAAAATTTTTGCGCACACACACTCTACTTTCTCCTAGAACGGTCCATAACGGTCCTCACAACCCAACTTCCAAGGCCTCAAAAAATATCAGTCTTGAACAATGCTATAAAAGTTTGTCTACAAAAGTTCTCTAGGAGCCAACATATGATATGGCTTAGAAGAAGTCTCCCGGTCACTTTCCAGTATTTCGCCGAAAGATCTTTACCATGCACCACCTACGCAACTACCAAACTTCTTTCTCCTCGTTCGTGAAAAGGATCTTGACTTACATCCTCCATAAGCTATGCTGATGAGATATGCAAACTTGGAGCGTACATAGAACGGGAACCTGGGGGCTTCGCCACAAGAAAAAAATTCGAGTCAATGCCGTACAGATTGTGGGAAAATACAATCGAGGTGGCAAGATTGTAGAATCCTGTGCTCGTACACATTATAATTGCCAAGATCATCGTCCTTACCCCCCCCCCCCGCAATTTTTACGCCGGAATTAGGAGAATTAGAAAAATGGTCCTGGAGAACATTGGGGGGCAGCTGCCCCCCTTGCCCCCCTCCTGGCGCTTCTGACCGAAAGACCTACCCACCCTCACATACCCGTACCCTCAACGTGTTATGTTACCCCCCCCCCCGGGGGGGTCCAACGGTAGAATTATAAGAAAATCAGCTGACGTTAAGTCATCTGATTCAAAGAAATAGATCATGAAGTTTTGCACCCTTCGTTTTACACCGATTAAATTCGATCAAGATAAAATAAGATCCACAACTAAGAATCTCTCAAGAAAGCAAGACGCAACACTTAACAATTCCAATTGCATCGATATCATATTCAATTTAAAATGTGGCTATAAATGTGGTTAAGAAATGGAAAAGTTTCTATTGCTTACAAAGAGTTGTTCAGGGGGTTAACTTCTCCTACTCTCGTTCTAAAGGTAAGGCTTGTTCTTGTTCAGTCGACTGGTGCATTTCCCTAAATTATGATTTACGTGCATGCAGTGTTTCAACTTTCAAATCAAACGTAAATTTACGGTTACGAAACAGAAAAGATTTGTAAAATTATGCCGGCCACAAGCAACTGATTCAACTGGGATTCATTTTTTGAATGGTATGACCAGCAAATTTTGAATTTGGTGCCACTAAATAATCTGGTAGTGATATAGAAGCTGCGACATTCAACTCAAGATCAAATCGCTGCTTGGGAACAAGTCAACAGAGCAGCTCGAGGAAACTTGGAATTTGCTTATACAACCACCTTGCCTTTACTTCATGACGGATTCAAGACACCACTGAGAATCGGTAAGGAGTTTTGACTGCTTCCACGGCATTGTGTTTCTTCTATCCAGTGGCGTAACGTAAAGTGGCTGGGGTTAGCGCAGCTCCTAACAGGGGCGGATCCAGCACTGGAGTTTGGGGAGGGCCAGTATGAAAGAAACATGGGGTGTGGGGGGTAGCCCCCAGGAAAATCTTTCGTGGCCACGCGTTTCAGACTCTCGGAAAATGTGGGAAACGCCCCTTTTGCTTCATCTTAGATCATTTATCTTATGACTTAATCTTCATTCCTCCTGAAATACAAGCTAGCACTTTTGTGCAAAACCTAACGAGCTATCAGTTGGGAAAGTAAGGGACCATGAAATGTTTATCGTAAGCAACCCTTCGGGGGGAGGGGGGATAACTTAACTTGTCTATGGAACGGGGTTGTGCCATTTTTTAAGGGTACCTTCTTCATGGTAGAGTCCGGATTTATGGGTATGGTTTTCAACATTTTTTTGCATCTTCCGGAGTTATGGGTATAGTTTTCTGTCAGAATTCATTTATTGGTGAGCTGTTTTGGCATTTCCGGACTTATAGGTATGATTTTCAGAAATTCTCCAGATTTATGGGTATACTTTTGAGAAATTTCTCCGGGTTTATGGGTATTACTTTTACGATTTGAATGGCACAATCCCGTATCTTGGAAACTCAAGTTACCCCCCCCCCCGGGTAAGCACCAGTTCGGGCACCCTAAGGAGTCTGGTAACCAAGGTGCAGTTCGGGAATTTATCATAAAATGAACTTCAAGAGCTAATATAACTAGAAGATCCTGAATCACTCCGATACTTCGACGAAGCGAAAGAAACAAATGATTTTCAATCTCAATCTCACGCAATAAAATTTTGTTCACAATTCAGGTTTGGGTATTTTTCATATTGATCAATAGTAAGTGACTTCGTGAGCTAACTTGACGGGCTTGTCGTTAGCCGAGTTATCGTGCAGCTGTGCTATGATTATTTTGGGGTCGATTTAGGAAGTAAAGGTTTGAACCTTATTCATTTATCTATAAACGACAATTCACAAGAATACTTGGTTTTTTTCGCTACCAAGTGAGAATGATACTCTCAAATCCATTCAGTACTTTAGGTACTACGATTTCGCAAATTCCTAGACCTCCTTGGTGTAACGGATACGATCATGCGATCGAGAACCATGACAAGGAGACATTTGTCTGGGTGAAGGTGAAGGTGAAGGTGAAGTTGCGTTTTTCAGCGCCAAGCGCTGGGATCGCAGAAATAGAGCAGACCTAATCGAGTCCGCGACCCCTTGTCATGACGCTCTACCGGGACTCGAACCCACTCCGCCTGACTATTCTGGCTGCAGTGTCAGAGGATTACACCACGGCGCCAAACACCTTCAGGGTGAGGAATACTGCAACTTATTTTCTCGTTGAAACTCAACTTACTATACATTTACCTTCTTTTTGCAACCAAGAAGCAAGCCATTCAATTAATTTGCATTCAAAGAAGATCCCGAGGAACTCTCTAGTTTCCTACTGGAACAACTGTGGATGCTTGGATATTCTCGGTAACCTAAAGATCCCGAGTCTAGCTTAGAAAACCACAGCAACTTGTCTGGTTGTCGAAACTCAGCAAGTATTCAACTCACTTTTAGACCATAAAGAACTGAAACAGTCGAGTATATTGGACAATCTCCATCTCGCAGAATGGCAATTGAAAAGGTTAGTTTCAGACAGGGACAAATTTGGATGCTTTGATCACTCAAGGCAAACTGAAAATCGAAGACACACTAGCCTGAAAAGCATAGGTTTGATATTCAAAGCAATGTGTTTGATTGATGAGATTTAGCTACTATTCATCTTTATTTTCAGACTACCAAGAAGTAAACCCGGTCGCACACTTGCTGCAACCTTCAATTTCTGACTGGGACTAATTTCAAACATGTGAGCCACATTTGGGCGATTTTTGTCGATCTGAAAGTCTCAGTCATGGCTGGCCTTGTTGGGCATTCTTTGGTCATCGCAAAGAATGTTGTTGTGGCAGTTGCAGTTATCTCAAATGGTATTGGAATATGTTTGCTTCAAATTAGCAAAGTCAAGAAAACAGTACAACTTCTGATTATCAAGAATCTGAGTGCGGCAGACTTGGTATTGGCAATCGGGTGGTTTGGAGAAGTAATCATTTATATGGTCACAAAATCAAAATCTGGCATATTCTATGCAATATGGTGGTCGCTCAGGGCTGGTGTATATCTAGCATGGTATGGGATCATTTATATGTTGACTCTAGATCGCTTCATTAGCTGTCATTTTGCAATCAAACATAAAGTCTACGTCCAACAGAAATATGTTCGAATCATCATTATTTCTACTTGGATCGTTGGTGCAGTCCTTGGAATTATTGGTTGCCCTTTCGATTCTGCGAAAGTCCGTAAATTCTACCGCAAATATATATGGACGACGTTAGACATTATCTTCCTCACTTTGTTCGTTGTGACGTATGCATCAATATTCGTTCGTCTTGCACGAAGGAAAATCAGCAGAAAAAGACAAATGTTTGCTGATAATCAAAAATTCTTGACTACAGTTACAGCGCTTTTAGTAGCATTTCTCCTCTTCGAAACATTACCAACCATAACAAGCGCTATTATCGAGCAAGATGACGACTGGCGAAAGATCCGAGATTTCTTATACACTATAATTCTGGTTTGTGATCCGTTTATTTACGTCTTTATGCAACCAGAGATCCGTAAATTTGCACTTTCGAAACTGTGTGCTTTTTGCCGAAGGAAACAGAAGAGTTATGAATTTCAAGGAGAATTAGAGATGAATGCCGGGGCTAATAACAAATGAAACATTATGGACTATTTAATTTTATTAAATACCAAGCAAGTATAACAGGGGAAGATTTTTTAATAAAATAGCATCAATTGCTTTGGTTTGCACCTCAATTCAAAGCGATTAGCGAATACAGACAAAAGAAATCCTCTCAAGCAGGAATTCAAAACAAACATAGCCGCAAAGTTGACCTGAAACCAGTAGGGCAAACTCTCACTTGGTGAGGGCGAAGGGAGGTTTTTAAGGGAAGTTGTGTTTAAGACGAAAAGAGAAGGGCAAATCTAAAGTTCTGTCTGGTGGATTTTGCTTGAGTGATTCAGAAGCCAAGCAAAGGGCATTACCATTCTTGCACATTTGTCACTCAAATGCAAACGGTTACTCCCCAGCTCCTGAATCAAATAAGTAGAATCTGCCAGCCTATAGATTTACCCTTCTCTTTTTGCTATAAGGACAGAACTTCTAATAAAACATCCCTTTGCCCGCAACAAGCGCGGGTTTGCCATAGTGGTTTCAAGGCAACTTTGCGGCTATGTTTGCTTTGAATTACTGCTTGAGAGAATTTCTTTTGTCTGCATTCGCTAATCGCTTTGAATTGAGTTTTTATATGTCACTTTCTTCTCTTGTGTAACGTCTTTGGCTTTTGTCTAAGACAACTCTGTAGTCTTATTATACCCTATTCACACTGCAAGTTAAACCAGTTTAAACTAAACCAAGTTATCGAATGGAGCCTTCTAATTGGGCAATCCAATGAATCCAATGCATTTGATTGGTTGAAACCTAACCTAGTTTAAGTAAAGCTGGTTTAACTGTGTCAGTGTGAATGCGGTAGTATAACGGGTAGGTGCCGCCCAACATTTTAGTGGAGGACTCGTACTTATCTCATGGAATTCTCAGTGCATTTTCGTATCCATTTTAAAGGATTTTAAGGGAGAAAAGCCTGTTGAAGTTTCTTTTCACTTTAAAGGTGCATTGATAGAAGGTAATGTTACCACAAGCCAATTTTCAGAACTAAGAAAAACAAAATCCAATGATGAAAATTAAAATTTTGAAAGTTTCTGTAAACTATTCAAAAAGCAACGTGTTTCTAGTGAAACAGTTACATTTTGAGACCAACGTTTAGGGATTTTGCGGTTCAAAACCTATCCTTACGGGCGGCCCCCGGGTGGACGGCACGTAGCCGTTACTGTAAATATGGAAGTTACCACTACCGGATTTTTATACCATTTCTCAAGGCATTTCGCGTATAAGGGCACTGTATTAACACTGACACAATTAAACCAGCTTTATTTAAACAAGTTAAAATTTCAACCAATCAAACGACTGGATTTGTTGGATTGACCAATCAGAAGGTCCTATTCAAAAACCTGGTTTTATTTAAGCTGTTTTAACTTGCAGTGTGAATAGGCGTTATTAGGGTGTAAGAGTTTTCATTTAGCTACAAACAGATGCATGATCGTGCCTGGTTTGGCAACATTTAAAACATCTAAGTTTCAATAATTCTTAATTCCCTGAATTGACTACATTTCGCTTTGGGAAGTTACTCCTTCAGTCTCTTCAGACAGAGGCGGTGCCACGGGGTGGACAACTCCACCCCAACTTTTTTGAGGATCGATTTTCTAATTCATCTTGATTCGATAAAATAACTTTTGGAGGGGGTTATTTTTTCCTTCATAGAGATCGGCATTCGTTTCGCAATTCAGTGATCCATCGTTGCAATGACCTAATTTCCTAAATCTTTAGAATATTCATTGATGTACAGGGTGACCCAAAAAAACTTCACGAGCTAGATCATAACTAGCTCCCTGTAATCAGAAGCTATTGCCAAATGCTTTCTATCACTGTTAGTTGAAAGGTTTAGCCATCTTTTGAGATGCTGCAAGGTCATTTTGAGCAATGACTACCATCCGAAAAACCAGATTCAATGAAAATTTCGAATTCAGGATTCCTCATTTTGAGTGAAATAATCGCCATCATTTTCCAGTCAACATTTTGTGAAAACTCGACGTAGCGATAGATTAAAAGTCATCTGGGGAAACTTTTTGTTGGCAAAATGATTGACCTCTGTTCCTGATTCAAATTTCATGCTCCAAAGCAAATTTGGATTCAGCTTTTCTCACACTTTAAAAAAATGGACTGGAAAACGAGGGAATGGTCTGAGAAATGAATGAATTTACATATTTTTGAAACTGTTTTTTCGGACAGTACGTGTGTCTTAAATTGACCAAGTCAAGTAGCATCTCAAAAGATAGTGGAGCCATTCAGCTATATGCTGATACCTTGTTTGTCTTCATAACATTTGCTTTCAAGAAAATATGTGCGATATAGCTCGTGAAGTTTTTTTGGGTCACACGGTGTACTCTCAAGTATCGAATAAACGGGGGGTGGGAATAATCGGGGGGGGGGTTGGAAATGGTTCGAGATAACAATAATGGGGGGGGGCTGGAATAATCGGGGGGGGCTGCTTGGAGAAATAGAAAACAGCCCTTTTCTTAGGCAAACACCTATCTGTTATATATTTATGTGAACAGTGATGTTACTGATATATTTACTTTTGAACTCTGGTTCTGTTGAATGCACTTCTTGAGACTTTTTCTTGCGTTTATTCAGAAATTATGTCTAATATCATTTCATTTTTCCAAAAATTAATAAAAGCGGGGTTGGAATAATAGCGGGGGGGGGGGGGGGGTTGGAAAATTTTTCAAAAATTAATAAGCGGGGGGGATGATTATTCGGTACTCGAGAGTACATGTGGATGCAAGTTTAAGGCAGATGTCTAATTTTCCAGTTGCTCGTTCATATTTTGAATGGAACAAGGGCTTGCAAATAAAGTTTATCATATCAAATCAATGATGAACACAAACCTTATCCTATCTTACAAAAGGGGCGTTTTCCGATGTTCTAGAGGGCGTGGTCATAAAAATTTTACTTGGTACAAGCCCCCAGACCCCATCGTTTTCTTATTCTCTTTGGCTGTCCACCCCACTTTTTGGTGGTTGGCACAGCCCCTGTCTTCAGACATAGACATATGAACCAGGGGGCACTGCAGGCACGTGCCCCCAAGATTTTGCAATACAAAAAGAGCTGCCCAGTCCATTTTAAGAAAAAGCCCTTTTTCTTAACGAAAAAGTGCCCTCAAAGTGTTGTGCCCCCCAAGTTTGAGATGCTTACTATAGCCTTGTTTCAGACATTCATTTACGATTTAGTCATACTGTAAATAATATCAAACATAGAGACTAAAGCTATTCTAAATACAGCTGTAGTTATCATCTGCAAATGAATGGCGAGTTGCATGGAAAAAGACAGCAATTTGAAGATGATCTGACCGTTGAAATGAATAAAGAGTTGCACAAGTTTTCATATCTTGTCAATAAACATATGTTTTAACCATTTACAACAGGAGAATCACTGCAAGAACTTGCATGGCACTTTGACAGAGGTGTGTAACTCATCCTGAAGTAGCAGCAGTTTAAACAGTGGTTAGATTGGCACTGGGACAAGTAGAAAGTAGTAAATATTATCCCTTACTTTTACTGGACTTCCCAAATCTAAAACAACCAACTATAGACGATTGCGCTAAAGATGGTGGTGAGGAATTTTTTACCAAGATGCACTGTGTTCTTTTATCAAATTCCCATAGGATCGTTGAAGATTTGTAATTCAAACGCAGTGCATCTCGGTAAAAAATTCCGAGCTGCCATCTTCAGCGCAATCCTCTATTCCAGTGGGCTCCATAAAATAAATAGTTGTCAAGGATAACATTGAATCATCACTTTTCCATCCACACCTCAACCTCATGGGATCATGTTTTTTGATCTTCTACTGGTTTCTTCTCCTTTAGAAGTCCAATGCTCCTCAACTTCCTAACAATTATTGGTGTGCATGTAATAGTTAGGAAAATGCGGACAGGCATAAAAACTTTGTGGCATGCATATGCAATAACAAATGTGCTTGCACCACTAGTCAAGGTTGATTGCATTCCAGCCTTTGAGGTGATACCAATCTTTTCCAGAAGGGATACCATATCAATGCCACTGAAAGACACAATAATTCTCTTGTTAGAATTTGAAAAATTCCATTATATACATTGTACAGCACACTACTTCATGTACTCTTGTGTACGGAATGATCATCCATCGCCCCCCTCGCTTATTAATTTTTGAAAAATTTTTCAACCCCCTGCTCTTATGACAACCCCCCTTTTATTAGTATTTTTTCTTATTTTGACACAATATCAACAGATACATGGTCTAATCTAACTAAGACCAAAAGAGCTATTAATTTCTGGAAAAATAAAATGATAGTAAACATAATTTTTTAAACAAAAAGTCTGAAAAAGTGCATTCAACTGAAAAAAGAATTCAAAAGACAATGTATCATAAATGTATAAAAGATGTGTGTTTACCTGAAGAAAATGACTAATTTCTATTTCTCCAGGCACCCCCTCCTGATTATTCCAACCCCCTAATTATTGTTATATCAAGCCATTTCCAACCTCCCCATTTATTCTCACCCCCCCCATTTATTCAGTACTGCAGAGTACCATAATAGGCAAAAGAAATCTTGCAAGTTCCTTAGGAATTCTAGGAAGGGGCCATCAAAAATCTATTTTCTCAGAGATAGCGGAATCTGGTTATTACAGCAGGTACTCAACAACTTTCAATGCAGGAATCTGTGCCAACATATGAAGTTCAAAACCTTAATGTTAAATCAATATTTGGGGTCTGCCAATAACAACATATCACAGACAGACTTCAATATCTGGGATCCAAAAATTTGAAGAAAGGAAGAATCATGCTGTTTGCTGTGATTCTCTACAACAACCCAATTCAATAAATGTCACTATGCATATGACATGGTTTCTGGGCCAGAAATGAATAACAGTATTTGGGTTCTCAAAATATCGGACTAAATACTTTGACAATACTTTGGATCCTCAAAACACTAAAGGCTCAATATTTAGTGATGAGGAAAGAAATAGTGGCATGAACCCCCTGTATTGAAAGTTAAGGAGTACCACCCCCCCCCCACCAAAGGGAAAGGGTGTTTGTTAACGATCTTTTAAGCATGACAGAATGAAATGTGATAATTTGTCAATGATATAAATTTTACTGTATGTGACCTTATTTCAATCTGAAATAATAAAATAATTCTGGCTTCTAAGAACAAAAAGAAATTAATCTAATTTGAATAGAAAAATATTATAGAATATGTCTAAATTTTCAATATTGGATATTGTTTGACTGAGAGAAAAAAAGCATAGTCTTCCACATGTTTACATGCATGCATTTAGGAGGGTCTCAGACCAGTATGGAAAGTATGGCACTTTTCAGTATCTTTGGTGTGCAAGAAGAAAATGTGAAGCATACAGTGTGCAACGACTAGCAAGTGTGCACTTCAAGTGTGTACATCTTGAAAATTTTCAAATAGAAAATCTTTCAAGCAATTGGTAAATTTCTTGTTCCATATCAGCATTTCCTGATAGCACTCTTATTCTTCTCTTTATTGCTCAAATCTGTGGTCAATCTATGCATCTATGCTATTCTTGCATATCCTGTGGTCATGAGGGGCTCAAAGCAGGCTCAAAGATGCAAAGCTCAATTAGGTGTGCAACCAGCAACTCAAGCAAAATCTTGGGTGTGCATCAGCCACAGTTTCCATTAACATGGAAATTTCTTGGTATGTCCAAAAAGGCCAGCTCATGACTTCTTGTGATTTCTGAGGAATTGTTTTGTGTCATGGGCATTATCATGGTTTGTTGCAATCTTCCATGGTTGCTGTATGTTTGTATCCATAATTATTTTCATGCTAATATCAATCACCACTTTTTGCACCAGTTTCATGCAAATGCTCCTGACACATTGCTGTCTAGAAATTCGAAGGCCCATGTTTTACAAATGGAGATTTACCATGGAGACTTCAATGGGCAATTGCCATGGTTCGAAAAATCTTTTCAGACAGGAAAACCCCATGGATGCCATGGACCCTCATTGATTTGAGACCCTCCTATGGATTTATATCAGTCTAGATGAAACCCTTAGTGAAGCAGATAAATGCAAATTCTTAAGGAAAAAGTGCCCTTGAAGTGTCGTGCCCCCCAAGTTTGAGATACTTCCTACGTTTTGTTATCACAGATTGTTTGCTGTGGAAACATACCTACTAACAGCCAAATAACATGTGCCAAGAGATGTCAAACTTATAGCCGTATGGAAAACGACAGCAGTTGAACCGTAGGCCGCAAAGGTACGTGCTAACTTCTGCCTTTGGGTTAGTGGTTTCTCGGTGGCCCTAACATCACACTGTTGGTGTTGAGTTTGAGTTGTTTCTTCTTGTTTCGTTTCCTGTGCAAATACCTGACTTCTAACTGAAAGAGCACGTTTGATGAGATATTTTTGGGCTCCTCTTAGTCCAAAATCCGTTCTGGCATGGTTCATCACTGCAAGGCAGTTTGTCCTAAATCCATGTTTATTCCAGGCGATTTGAATTTGTTGGTTTCTTCCGTAATCAAACGTTGCTGTGCTGGACTTGACGAGTTGCTTGTTTCTCGGCAACAGGTTTGACGCCTCCACATTAGTAATCGTCCATTGCTTCACTCGAAGGAATCTGTTTGAAACAAATCGTATGCTCCTTGATCTTGAAAATGCCATGGTAAACGTATTCGATTCTATTCAATCTTTGGTCGTTTTAAGATCTTGTGCTTGTGACTGCATGTGCAGCTGCTGCTTCCCTGTTCATTCCTTTGATTCCTTGACAGTAGATTTCTCGGAAGCAATATTTTGATTGTCTCGTTTTGGCAATGAGGCTCTATAGAGCCTATGAATTGCGGGGCGGGGGCTGTGGGCGGGGGCTTTCGGCGGGGGCTGTGGGCGGGGCACTCGCAGGATGTCACCATGTCTCATAAGAACGATGATCCCGTACTCCGTAGTATTGTTCACCAAAAAAGTATGGTGGTGTCTCAAAAAGCTTTTCATGGCCATGGCAAATTTCTGCATTTATTTTCCTTCAATTTGGCGGACAATCGCGTAACATGATTTGTAAAAATCGGCTCCATGACTGGCGTTTTTGACTCCGAAAGGTTGTTTTAGGCCATTTGTATTCTTCGAATGTGATTCAAATCATTTGGATGGCAATATTTCCACACATTTTGATAGATTTCGTACAAATTTTCTTGCAGTGCACTGTTTGAAGAAACCAAATGACAGGGTATTGTTTTTAAGAAAATTTTACGCCGGGATAGGGTATCATTTTCAGGAATTTGACTCCGGAACAGGGTAGCTTTTCAGATTTCCAGCGGCACCTCCTCGTATGTTCGTAGATCAAGTACCCCCCCCCCGGGTTTTTGACCAACTGCTTTTTTGAAAGCAAAGTCATGAAAGCACCAGTTTCCCTATGTGGGCCCTGATACGCAGGAAAGTATCCCAAACCGCTTGCCAGACAAAGTTAAGATCGCCTTGTGAAAACATATGGTGAAAAAATCCACCTTTTCAAGGTAAGAGGTACGAAAGCGGAAGTCTTTTGTTGTTCGATTTGTTGCATTTTCGAGGCTAAAATCTTGTTCTGCGTACAAAGTTTAGCATTGAAGCAAATTTTTACTCTCATATCTGTGTTCGTTTAGAAATTACAGCGATTTCAATAATTTAAAATTATAAGGGCTTTGACCGTGAAATCAGATGTTAGGACAAGTTTTTGTCCAAACTTTGATTTAACGGTCAAAGCCCTTATGATTTCTAATTCTTTATATCATCGTAATTTCCAAACGAAGACAGATATGAAAGTAAAAATTTGCATCCATGCTAAACTTTGTACGCAGAACAAGATTTTAGCCTCAAAAATGCGAAATCTCAAACAACAAAAGACTTCCGTTTTCGCACCTCTTATCTTGAAAAGGTGGATTGAAAATAACCAATTTTGATTGATGCGACATGATTCTAATGAATGTTTGAATTGGGTTAATCGGCTGAAAAGAATGTGACAAGATTGCAACTCCTTTCAACAAATATTTCATTGCTTTATAGCAGATCACCTAAAAATTCACCAACTTTAGAGACTGTCGGTTTTGATAAAGGAAATCCGGAAATCTTTCACATGTTTCTAATTCATTCTCACTTGGAAGAATTTTTGGAGGGGTGCCAAATTATTTTGCCTCGTCTAATTGGGGTATCACAA
The DNA here is from genome assembly GCA_964019985.1 of Aurelia sp. 4 Dawson et al 2005. NCBI lineage: Eukaryota > Metazoa > Cnidaria > Scyphozoa > Semaeostomeae > Ulmaridae > Aurelia > Aurelia sp. 4 Dawson et al 2005. The sequence goes on from OZ026497.1 coordinate 18,104,050, forward strand.
TTTTGGCAAAAATTACAAAATATATGATGGGTTGTGAAATTTTTGGAATACATTTCTGACTGAAATGAAAGTGCATATCTCTAATGAGGCCTCCCCCCCATAGTACCCCTGGATAACGGATTCACGTGTTGATTTTTCGTTTTTCACGCCATCATGGACCATAAAACAGCATTTCACGTTCACGCTGCAGAAATTTAAGAATGTAAATACATAGCTGGCGAAGACACACGAGGGAAAGCAGGGTAATTTTAACATGGATTTTAAAGTTTTGGAGCCAAAACTGCGAGTGAAATGAGATAAATAGGGGTCCAGGGCTTGTCTCGGAAAGTTTTTTTGAGTATTTGCCCTCTAGAACATCGAAAAACGTCGTATTGTGAAAATTAAAGCCTGGTAACCTATCATTTGCTTCTCAGAAAAAGTCGATTTTCGTTCAAATAGACTGCACTTTTACTGTGCCGTTTTGGCAATTTGAGTGGTAGCATGTGTTATTTTTAGGTAACTCAGAAATTCTTCATTTAAGATCAATGCTCTTTTTATCTAAGATTTTCTAGGAGACAAATATCTTTATATGGGGTAGATTGCGAGCGAATGAAGTAAGAATGGGGGTCCGGGGGCTTGCCCCCGGAAAATTTTTTGAGAATACACCCTCCAAAATGACGAAAAACAGCATTTTTTTGTGAAATTTCAAGGCGCAATCACGTGCTTTTAAAGTCCATTTCACGGAATAACGACCAAATTTTTGGCAAATCACGCTTCACGACAGAGTCTTCGATCACGAATTCACGAGTCGAAAATATCAAAATCACGAAATCACGCGCCCAAATTAGCCAAATAACGCTTCACGTACAAATGGGGGGGGGGAGCTCTCTAATAAAAATTCCATATGTTACTGATCTGCTCATCAGGCAAGGAAGAAGATACTTGAAACATTTGCTGATGGTGCTTTGTTTACGACTTGTTTACTTTAAGTTTTGGTTTATTTTATGTTCAGATTACGCTATTTAGTGGTTCACGTTTTCCATGTAGATTTAAGATAAATCACTCAATAATGGGGTATGAAATTCTTGGCGTCCTTGAAATGGGGTGGCAAATGTTATTACTTTTAGCAAATGGGGTAAGAAAAAGTTCCTACTAGTCTTAAAAATTGTTCCACCCCTGTCCCCAGCATTAAGAATGACCGCTCCCTTACCTGTATCATATCAATGTCTGTACATTGGAATGGCTTCAAAATCACGTTTTGAAATAAATGTTCTTATCTCTGACTTAGAGATCCTGAGTAATATGAAGCATGATTTAGTGATTTTTGCTCAGACCCTATACCTTTTGCTCAGTGATTTATTACTCAGGATAATGTTGAGTAACAAGAAAGCCCCACTTCTTAAAAGTCTGGCACCCAAGCTAGTAACTGCGCTAAAAAAATTCGTATGATACAGCTCAGATTCCCCCAGACAGAGCAGAAACTGTGTAAAACGCATGCGTACGACAAGCCCCATTCGATAATAACGCCGTATGACGTCTGTCATGCCCCCAAAAGTTCCTTTTTGAACTCCCAGCGTCCCAGCAAGCAGCAACAGCAACATCAGGCAAGACAAAGAGAATCGACTTTCTTTTGTTCTTATCTTTAAACGAACCAATCAGCAGCTGTTATTTTGCTAACCGTTTCAAACGCGCCTGAAATCAAAAGCTGAAACCCAGCATGCTTCACTTCATTTCGTCAGTTTGATATTCTTCTCATTCCGAAAGAATTCTTTGCTGATGCTCATCCGATAACTTCGAAATTCGCCTGTCTCTTTGCATTACAAGTTGTAAATATGGAGAACATGGTGAGTAGTATGTTTATTATAGATATGTACCGTTGTTTCTGCGTAAGTTCGATCTTTTTAGACGGAATTTAAAAGGATAAAACTTCCGAGGTATTTGCCTAGGCCAAGTGGAAGGTCAGCAGACATGGGCGAAGTTTTAGCCGTCCTGTGTGCAGGAGTTTCTAACTGTCTGTTTTGACAAAATCATAAAAACGATGACGAGAATTTGTTTCTAAATTCATTGAGAACTGATGAATTTTTAGATCCATTTGAAAGTGATAAATTATCCTTTCCAACCCTGATTTCGATGTACAGTCTTCCATGAAAGACTTCCTGAGACGAACTTTGCCTGGCCAGTGCCTGGCCTGACTTCGCGAAGAAGTTTTGAACTTCTTTGTCATGTCTTGCGAAGTTTCAATCCTGTAAATTTTAGTTTTTTTAAGCGATGTTTCTATCCATATGTTATGCAAGCTACTTTTGAATCTCTTGTTCGCTTTTTAATAAAAAGAAATAAGGGCGAATCACCATCATGAATATTCCCGCGCTTCCTTCCCTTTTGTTTTGGTGTTAAATGTTGTGGATCGAAATGATGCGATGCTGCTTCTCGTCTCCAAGTGCTAATTGAATTCTCCTAAGAACTATTTGTCCTTTTTCTTAATTGCTTATTGCAGGGCTAGCTAGGCCTAGGAACCTTCTTGATCCCTGCAACTGTCAAATTTGAAATTAGCCAGGGGGTTATAAGCGACAAAAGAATAGGATAGGCCGGCACGCGCGTGGTTTTTGGCCTGTGTGTGGTGGGTTTTATTGGTCTATTCAGGGTACTGTGGTTGAATATGGGTATGTCGAGTTAACAGAAATTTTAACAAATCATGAAAAAGCACAAAAAAGAAGTTTCTATTGAAGATAAACTTTATACTGTATACACTGCACAGTTTAATACCAAAGGAAAAGAAGTGGATTGGAACCAATTTGCCAAAACCCGAATGTGCTGAAAAGGTCCCAGAAAAGGAAATGGAGTGTTTCTGAAAGAATCACCTGCTAACCATGATCCTTTGTGGTGCTAAATGCTCTTTGCCTTGCTTTTCATCCGGCGGACAAAAGATCAGGTTGGACAATGGGTCTTAACCAGAGACAAAGGTGTAGAGTCCAAATTGAGATATTTTTCTTTGTCCAATTTCAAAAGCGCCTAAGCAACGGGCATTCCTCCCATACCTGGCATGTGCTGTCTTCAATATTTCTTTATAACAAGAAATAAATGCAAGTTTACAAGAACCAAAGGCTACTGTATCTTATTGTTCTGGCTATTTGGCGCCAAGTATTTGACAAAAGCAGTTGCCTACATGCACTGGCGAGTGATTGAAACCATGTTAACCCCTCTAAAACAATAACAAGCATATTTCTTAAAACAGTAGTGAGTATAAACTCTGTGAGGTTGCCAATTTCAGTCAACTGAAGTTGTATGAAATGTGACTCATAAGTCGGAGATGAAACTTTGATAGGTTGAAGATGCAACTGAATGTTGACTGGAATAGACGATTACGCTAAAGATGGCAGCAAGGAACTTTTTGCCAAGATGCATTGTGTTCTAAATACAAATCCTTAACGATTCTATAGGAATTCAATTAAAGAATGCAGTGCATCTTGGTAAAAAGTTTCTCACCGCCATCTTTAGCGTAATCGTCTATTATAAGTTGGTTGTACAAAAGTCATATTTGTCTTCCCGTTCTACCTCTACCACAAGGCTTGATTGATATATCACCTTTTAGTCACAATTGAAATATCATGTTTTAATTTGATGTGACAAAAAAGTGATGTATATATTAATCTAGCTTTGTTGTAGAGGGAGAACAGGAGGAAATAACATATGAGAAGATATAGCGAAAATGATTGAAACAAAGGACAATTTCAAAGGAAATAGCAGAGATGATACACAGATACAGAGCTACATAGCAGCATGTCCATGGTTGTTCCTGGTATGGAACATATGATATTGGAAAATAGCCAATTTCTTTTTCCGCCTTTCAGTTAGCAGAGGCTCTGAAGGACAATGTGGCAACAGCTGAAGGCAAAAAGCATGAGCACCATTGTATTACAAAGCAAAAGACTGCATTGGATAGTGGGGTGAGTAGACATAACATATATCATGTATATATATGTATGAATAATCTTGCTTTCTATTAATTCTACAGTGTGTGTCAAAAGTATTTCACCATTTTATTAAATTTTGGAAAATAAGAATAAGATCAACTGCCTTGTGGAAAGGTAACCCTGTCCCTAAGATTTTCAAATATTTGTACAGACAAGAATCTTCAGAATCAGTAAAACATTCATTGAGTTGTGAGCTCTCAAATATGAAAATATGTAACAGCTAAAACCGGAGACCTCCAGATAACTTATAGTAAATTGCAGTAAAAGAGCACTATCCTTATCCAATGTCATACCTCTCTGTGATATCAGTGCAAATCAAATAAAGCTTCTAAAGTAATTTAATCCTTCCATTCATTGTCAAGATTTGCTTGATGACATGTATCCAAAAGCAGCAGTTTGGAAAATAATCAACGACAGACTGAATCTCTTTCCTCAAAGCAGTTGTTCGCTTCAAAGTTAGGTTATCGAAAGCCTGTTCAAATCACATTTGGTTTGACCTGAAGCAATTGAGAAAAATAATGGACCTTGGGACTTCTACCAAAAATGCCATTTAGAGGCCTGTGGTTTCAATTTTCACGCAAACTTGATCTTCAAATACTTATAACTCCTCTCTCATTTGTGTCCTTATTATTCAGAAGATCACAAGGTAATTGAGTGATTTATAAAGAACAGAAGTCCTTCACTAAACTTCACTATAGGCTAAAAATGTTTCTGAAAAGCTTTCTGAATGCAAAATTTTAGGTAAAAGCTACAAGTACTGAGTGATAATCGGTTTTCGTCACCTTCAGTTCCACCAAAATGATGCTTTAACCATGAAAACCATCGTTTCTGAATGTTTTCTCTACAGTTCATTATATTCTTGTTGGGGGTTGCTATCTTTGGCCCACTCTTCATGCTTTATTTTGGCTGAGGGTATAGACATCAGTTATGACTGGTTTTAGTTTTTGTTTCAAACTTCCTTAGGTAAGAGAACCTTTGAAGGAAAATTTAAATCATATCAGAGTTGAAAACAGTGCACCATCTGGAGAAAAAAGGAAGGAGAACCAGCAGACAAAACCAAACAAGAAAGGGGATACTAGTAACTCCGAAGAGGTTCATTGTCTGAAGAAGCAAAAGCTTACCTGTGAGAGAGATCATTACAAAGACAAACCAAGACAAAATGAAGGGTATTCTGTAGTTTTTAAACCTTATTCCCTTCATATTTTGCTCTGTTAATTTTTTGACATAGCATGATGTTATCAAACAGTCAATGGAATGTATGCAGATATACTGCAATGGAGAATTCTTGGCGTTGGAAATGCTGCTATGCTTCATTAGTGATTGCTCTCAAATTCATTCAGCAAATAGCCAGTTGATAATAGATTTGAAATTCTCCGAAGAATTTTCCTATATAGGACCCTTTGTCTCACCATTAGAAACCATCTCCTGAAAAAGGTCTCTTCCAATTGCTTTCTAAAGCAGCTGAAAGCTACAATTAAATTCAACAGATGTTGCCCCTTATTGCACGGACAACAGCTCATGTTATTATCATGAGAAAATTGATAATCATGCATTGAAACCGGTACCCTAAAGGCCAATCTTCACCCAACAATTTTCTCAATAATTGTCATGGAATTTCGCAACAACGCATGCACAGTAGAAGATTCCTGATCATTGCATCAAAAAGACTTCATTGGACAAAAAGTAGAGGTGGTTTCTACTTTTCGCCTGACAATTGTGTTTCCTGAGTTTTGTGGCCAATGGGATCACAGAACATCTCCAGCCTCGCTAAAATTTTGAAATGCTTGAAAGTATGTTTGCAATGAAAGCAACACATTTGTGGATTCAACTGCTTTTTCGCTGCAAATTTTATGATGATTGTCAAACGATCATCTGGTAAGGATAGGTCTTAAAGGGAGTGCAAAGACCAGCATGCTTTGCGTGAAGTCGGTAACTTGTTCTCCGCAGCTTCCAGAATAACTGACTATGCGAAATTCACAAAAACACAAACAAACGATTGCAAAGGCTGCTGGTCTTTGTACTCCCTTTAAGATTGGAGTTTGCCAGTTATTAATGTTTGTTTGTATTGCATTTAAACTTCTCAAGCTGATAATGGATCATGTGCCCGTGCCATGTTCTTGTAAGTAGTTTGCCTGCATGCTGTCTCAACTCTTCCTCGAGGAGGAGTTGAGGCTGCGCACAGACTAGTAAGTAGTTTGTGGAGAACACTTTCAGACCATTGCTTTATTGCAATGTAATTTCGTTTACACCATACCAGTTCATCTATTGATCTGTAGTACTGGTGTAACGGATCAGTCTGCCCTTTACACTGCTCCTTCTTATCCGCAACACTTTCGTCCTTAGATTTTTAGAAACATTTTGTTCTGGAGCAGTTTAAATGCTCTAGAACCGTAACAACTTTGTAGCAGATCATAGACCATCAAAACTGTACTCGTTCAGTGTGAACTGTGTGTTACATTAAGTGTACATTGTGCCTGTAGATTTTCATCTCCTACAAATTTATCACATTTCAATAGCAAGTAGTTATTTAGTTATTAGTTATTTATGTTTTTAAGCCCTCAACTATATCATATAAAAATATTCAGGGACTGCACGAAAGTAAAAAAGTTTACAAGTTATAAATTATAAGCCAGTCTAGAAAAGTGTGTTTTCATTAATGATTTGAAACAGTTTATGTCCTTTGCACTCCTTATTTCCAATGGTAAGTCATTCCATAAAGTGGGTCCTGCATATCCAAGAGACCGAGTACCAAGAGCCTTAACATTTGCAACGACGAACTTCTAGCAGTAATGCACTACTGGACCTCAGCGTCCTCCTCGGTACATGCCATCTAATCATCTCTTGCAAATAGGTTGGTGCCTCTCCTGATAAACACTTGAATATTAGTAAAAGAATTTTGTACATAATTCGATACTTCACAGGCAACCAATGCAATTCTATCATGACAGGCGTAATATGTTCAAATTTAGGAACAAGCATAACCACACGTGCAGCAGCCTTCTGAATTCGTTGTAATTTGTCTAAAAGGTACTGAGGCATGCCATAAAATAAAGGGTTGCAATAATGTGAATTGCTTGTAATGAATGCATGCACAAGTGTCTGAGTAGCTTGAGGCGTAAGAAACTTGCGAATTCTACGCAGCCTACATAGCTGGTAAAACGACCAGGAACATAATGATGAAACATGTTTGTCCATCTTTAGGTGACTATCTTGATTCATGCCCAAATTTCTAACTGCAGTCGCTGGTACAATATTCTCACCTCCAACTTTAATTCCATCTAGAGTTATTTTTGCGAGCTGCTGTGGCGTAACGACTAACATTACTTCTGTCTTTCCATCCTTAATCATAAGACGGTTAGTGAGCATCCAACGTCTAATATCATTAACACAGTGCTCCTTTGCCATAACGCTGTCAGCAGTAGATTTAGCGTCAGGTTTAAATGATACGTATATTGCTTCAGAAGCACATACAGTAATTCTATTGATAAAAGGAGCAATTGTTACGGATTAGCAGGTATATACAGTGTAGAAGTCACCACTACAGTGTAAACAGGATTTTAGATGGAGTACTTCAAATCTACTTCAAGATGTCAACAATTCTTTGAAAAATTTAGCAACTTAAAGGTAATTTGTCCATCTAAGTACAGCAGCTCCACGGTGGGGAGCATGCCAGTTTCACGTGATATTTCATGTGATCACTCAAGCAAATGCAATCTTGCGACGGGGTTAAAAGCAAACTTAGCTAAGGGGACTGGGTTATCTAAATATTACCTATTGCATTTGATGTTTTTGATCTATGAAACAAAAGGAACATAAGTGGTGCCTGCGATTCCTTTGTGCTATGTTTTGATTATGTCGCCATTTCTCCATTTACTTACTTTAATACCAGCAAACTGATGACTTACTTGCGGTTCCGCTTTTAGGGTAGAACTACAGTAGGCAGCCTCGTTATGAAATTAAACCCTTATTTTGCATGTGATCAGTCAAATTCTACCAATCACAGTGCGCTGTTCGAGGCCCTTCATTAGCATCTTGTCTGCATATTCTGACAGAGTGTATACACAGCTGTACTTACATGTGAACAACCGGCCTTTTACTCTTTAGGATTTATGCAGATTGTTTTGAACTGTTCATTTTGTTTCAGGAAGCGATGGTCACTTGATGATTTTGATATCGGAAAGCCACTTGGAAGGGGTCAGTATCCACATAGAGTATTATTCCGTTGCGATATTAAAGACAAATGACGAAGATATAAGGTGACTTAAATCAGGGGCCTGTGCAATCTAAGTATAGTCTATTGTGTTCCATTACATTTGATTATCTCGAGAGGTTATCGAACAATTGGACAAATGATGGCAGGCACCCATCTTTTGTTCTATTTTTAAACTTGACGCTATGTATCCGTCATTTGTCTTTAACGGGTACACTGGAAGAGTTCAAGTGCACCCATTGCAATACCTGTTGTTCCAAAACAATTCAGGTGCTTGAAAGCTCGTAGTACCGAAAGTACAAGACGGGTTTGAATGAAGTAGTAAAATTCGCTTGAAAGAAAAATAGGGATGCATTTTTTGTGAATTCTCCTGCGTTTTTATTAGCTGGGAAAATGTAGGTAATTTTAACTTAAAGACAATTCAGTAGCTGAAAAGGGTCTAAAACATTCAATCGAATCGTAACGAACATTCACGTAGAATATATGAACAAAGTATTTGTATTTGATCTCTGTCAAGAGTTAAAGGAAAAGAATCTCGAATAGATAGTGAAGTTTTCGGTCTCATGACAATAAATGCATGGACGACACCCGATACATAGTGAAAACTGTACTGCTGTGATGTTCTGTAGAAGAAGCTCCTTCGTTATCGCACAGACACGCTGAATCGTTTCGTTGTTATATCATTGCTTGCGTCCCTAGTGACAACAGGAATCTACAGAGACCTAGTAGAACGTCTAGCTCTCCAGTGTGGTCCAAAAACACCTATATGTATGATCTTGAATGTGTCGACATTTAGAAAATCTGATAGCAACATATCTGAAGCGTATGAAAGATAGTGCCAGTATGTTGGTAGTGTATCTCTGAGTCATGTCGCACTTCTGTTTGACAGGTAAATTTGGAAGAGTATATTTGGCAAGGGAAAAGAACAGTAAATTTATCGTTGCATTGAAAGTAAGTCATCATGCATACATATATTTGCGCCACTGCAGCTAGGTTTTTAGAAGTTTTCGTTTATGAGTTTTGAATATTTGACCATTTTTAGCAGGCCTCGTTACGAATATTCTGTCCCTGCGAGCAAAATGGAAAAATGTGCCTGCAACAATACACGTCCAATTTAGTTAAGGTGCACGCAAATAATGTGTTATGTAGATATTATGTTTTCTGCCTGGTAGCGGCGCTTGCGCAAATTAATGAGTTCTACATTCCTCCTAATGTACATCAGTCTGTTATGGCTTATATTTCCTGGTCAGCTCAATGATAAAGTGCTTCATGCTATTTTAAAGTTTGTCGATGTTTTAGGGCCTATTTACATAATCCCGCCTTGCCGGGATATCTCGCCTACGCGGGATATTTCGTCTAGCTGGGAGACCCCGGCTACCCATAGAAGCACATACAATTTTCATTTTGCGTTGGGATTTTCATGGGATTTTCATCCCGGGATGTTTTCATTCCGTCTCGGCATGGCGGGATATCCCGTCTAGCCGGGATGATTTTCTCCATGTAAACAGCAATAGGCGGGATATTCCGCCTTGCCGGGTTGAAATTGACGTCAATAGGCATGCAATAGGGTTTTGTTATGGTCATCGGTGAAACATAATAAGTTTAGCGTGCATAATTTTTATCCCGTCCAGCTTCTCTTTCTCTCATGGAAACACAAACAGAAAAAACATCCCGGCAAAGCGAGATATCCGAGCAGAGCCGGATCATGTAAACAGGCCGTTTGGCTAAAGCATTAACATGACGTGATGCTACATGATATCCAAAAAGAAAAAATGCAATGTCCCATAAAACTAGCAGTTGCAATGACTTGCTTCCGTAAAGATCTGGCTGAAAGTTTCTTCCAAAAAAGATGAATACTTTCTGGGAAACTATAGTATGACTCAAAAAATGTCTCTTTTTCAAAAATCATTGAAACAAAATTACGTGCTCTAAAATTATCAGCATTGCATTTCCTAACAGTACATGATTGTAGTATTGGTGTATTTGGTTTGGTATTTTTCGAAATAGTATTTCCTTAGTAACATTGGAAAGATGCAAGCAATTATTTTTGTAGAGCATCCAGAAAATGGTGTAAAATGTGCGATCAAAGTCATTCCGAAGTTAGCCAAACGCAACTCGTCAATTCACTGTTTTCAGCACTCTTTTTTAGAATAGAAATAGAGGTTTACTTCAGATTCTATCTCAACTTCAGTTTATGATTTCATTGTTTACATTAATCCTGGAAATTGATTTCAAAAGTTAGATCAATCGGTCGTGCTTTTGAAGCAGTTTTTAGCTGTTCTGCGAGACTGATGTTTTTAATCTTTCGAAGTTACCATGAGACTGCTACGAAGATTGCATTTACAATACAAAAAAAAATCATTATTCATTTCACTACTAGAAAAATCAATCTCTTTTATTACAGTGCAGCTACTTTTGCTGTAATGATCTTTCACACAGGGGATATTTTCCTAGCAACCCGGTTGTTGCGAGGCTCCGATATCTTTCCCTGCTCTGGTCTTGACTAAACGACACATTTTGTGAACGGATGCGATGCTCTTCTCGACTTGTAAAGTTCCAAAGTGAAATGCAGTTATGGCTGTGATCTCGCCAATCGTCCCACCTTGAAGGTGTTGTGGCGCCGTGTTGTACTTCAGTGACTTTGCAGCCAAAACGGTCAGGTGGATGGGTTCAAATCCTACCAGCACCTTTTGAGTAATCCCCTTCTATCAGGTGAATATGAAGTGAACAAAGATAAGGCCAAGTTCCACTTTAAGGCAATTGAGCTAAAAGATATCAGAGATGCATTTTCCAAGGTTAAAACGGCGAAGAGCTTTGGGACTGACAATATCTCTAGCTACTTTATGAAGCTTGCTTTACCATACATTGAAAACTCTCTGGCTTTCTTGTTTAGCACATCCATTGAAACTAGCCAGTTCCCAGATTCATGGAAAGTAGCTAGAATTACTCGGATTTTCAAAGATGGAGATAAGACTGAAAAATCTAATTATCGCCCAATATCAGTCTTGCTTGTCATCTCAAAGCTCTTTGAAAAACTTGTTTTCAACCAGTTGTACCTGTATATTAAAGAAAATGGTCTCTTTACATCGGATCAATCAGGTTTTCTGCGTCTACATTCCACACTAACTTGTTTGCTTAAAATGAGCGACGACTGGTACAACGGGCTTGATCTCGGTAAGCTCGTTGGACTAGTATTCATTGCCTGAAAAAGGCATTTGATACTGTCGACCACGAAATTCTCTGTAAAAAGCTCGAACTTTATGGGGTTCAGCAGAGAGAGCTTTCATGGTTTACGTCTTACCTATCTAACCGCAAACAATTCTGTAGGGTTAACGGTGTTGATTCAGATGTCGGGGAAATAGAAGTGGGAGTACCACAGGGTTCATGCCTTGGCCCTCTTCTCTTCCTCATCTACATCAATGATCTTCCTGAGGCTGTCCAAGGTTCCTGTGACTATGTATGCTGATTATACCAGTCTTCGTCATCTATCTCGCGATTTGACTCAGCTGAATGAGACTATAAATAGTTATCTCAGTGAATTGGAGACCTGGCTTCAAGGCAATAATCTTTCGTTGGTGGCAAAAACTCATTCAATGCTCATATCTACCAACCAGAAACAGAAATCTCTCAGAAGTCGTAACGAAGCCTTGAATCTGAAGATACGCGACAATGAACTCGAAGTAGTTCAAAAGACAAAGTACCTTGGAGTTCAAATCGATTGCTGTTTGAATTGGAAAGAACAAATTAAGGCAGTTTCTACTAAGGTCTCCAGGGCAATCGACTTTTTAAGACATGCTAAATCCTTTCTGCCTCAGGCAAGTTTAAAAATTCTTTACACTGGTATTGTCGAGCCCCACTTTCGATAGTGTTGTTCTGTCTGGGGTTGTGCTGGATCTACAGACACCAACCAGCTGCAAAAGCTCCAAAATCGTGCTGCTAGAATCACCACAAATAGCAGCTTTGATACCCCAAGCAGACCACTTATTGCAGAGTTGGGCTGGCAGACCATTGAAGAACTCATTGATAACGAGTCTAAAATAATGGTCTTCAAGTCGCTCAACGATTTGGCTCCACAATACCTGTGTAATCTCTTCACGAAAAACTCAGCATGCTCCTCCCACAACCTCCGGAACAACGAGACTGATTTAAGGTTGCCAAAGAAAAAGTCAGCGAATGGGCAAAAATGTTTTTCGTACCGAGGAGCTAAAATATGAAATAGCCTCCTGCTGAGTCAAAGACAGCATCCTCCCTGGATGGTTTTAGAAAACTGTAAAGGGTTGATTTCTTTGTTTATTGTATATATTGTATAATTGTAAATAGGCTTTTAGATTATGGTTTCTGATTTTAGTTGTGATTTATTTTAATTATTTATAGTATGTAAGTTTTTAATGGAGGGCCCCTTGAAAAACGGCTTCTGCCGAAGGGCTACCCTCCTAAAAAGATTTAAATATGAAATATGAAAAATACATATCAAATATTGAGAGTCATGACAAGGGTTCGCGGACTCGATTAGCGTCCAGCTATTTCTGCGATCCCAGCGCTTGGCGCTGAAAACGCAGCTTCACATTCACCTGTTCTGTTAACCTTTTACGATAATTCAGATTATCATCCCGTCTATTTCTCCTACAGGTTTTATTCAAAACTCAACTGTCTAAAAATAATGTGGAGCATCAGTTGCGTAGAGAAATCGAAATCCAGTCGCATCTAAGGTATGTATGAAGTACGTACCTTGGCTTTACTCTCACACTTGATGAAGCGTTCAGCTTGAAACGCTGTTGACTCAATACTGTTGGGCATTGCCGTACGCTTAACGTATATACGTTTTGGCTGTACGAAAAAATAATGTGGATCGGACAACAATTTTATGCATTTTATAGATTTTCGAATATATGTCAAAGTGATAGAAGCTCTAACTCCACCCAGTCGAACTTTTGATATGATATTGCATGAAACTACGGTAAAGTCCCGCCGTTAAGAAACTCATTACTCAAAGACAGCCTGATTGGTTTCTTAAGTCAAGATATACTTCTTCAAAACAGGGTGTGTATACCATGGCATAAGAAACACTTTTCTGCTCCAAACAGCTGTCAAAATTGGCGAGAAAATGTTTTTGAAATATGCACTATTGTGCGATGATCAAATGGTTGGAGCCAGTACTGACGTTTTCTTGAAGTTATAGCATTTTGGGCTTGAAAATTTCATTCTTGTGTCTAGAGGATTTAGACCTACTGGAAACATATTCAAATATGTGCCTTATAATGTCGCTATGTACCATTGCATAAGAAACTGAACAGGAATCAGCCGGATAGTTTCTTGTAAAGAGGTAATGTTAGTCAGCGAAATCAGGCCTGAGTTTCTTATACTGCAGTTTCTTAAAGGCAGGACCTTACTGTATTGCTTGATCCAGACTCATTTTTATTGGATAGCTAAGAGATCTATTATATACTTGTTTTATATATACATGTTTTTTTTTCATATCAATTAAAAACAACAACTACAACTACTAGAAAAACTATATACAATTACATTAACTGTGACATTCATGGCAAGGAAAGACACTAGGTCACCGGGTCCTCACCATGAATGCCACTTACAATTCAACTACAAATTTAATGCAACAAAAACAAAAATTAAGTAGAACGAAAAAGGGGTGCTGCTGCTACATTTCGACGTTAATTTAACCTTGCTGAGGCTTTGATGAAGGAGATGGTTGCTTCTGATATGATTCTGTTTGCAACTGTACCCAAATTTTATACATGTGCCTAACGATGCACTTCATGCAAAAACCGTGTTATTTATGTCTTGTTATGTTTAACCGTGTTGTTATGTTATGTTTATGTTATGTTTAACCATGTTGTTAGTTGAAAACCAAGTTACATCAGTTTGACTTTTGATTATCATTTCCATTTATTTAAGTCATCGAGATTTCAGAAAACAACTTGCAATGTAGCTACCCGAAACATTTTGTCCTGGACTATGCTTGTTTTATGGTCTGGAAAGGTAGCAGCCGAGCTTGAAGATTTTCTGAAAGACTAGGCTTATGAGTAGAACTTTAGTGTGGCTCCTTGTAGCTACTAGTGACCTGGACTGGAGAAACGAATTCAATTTTTATTCAAAATTTAAGTGAATACCGTAAGTTCTTGAATAAGTGCCCGGGTGGTTATCTAATTTCTTAACCCCAAAGGGGGGGGGTGCTTATTCAATCAGAGTGCTTGTTTGATTTTGCTAGATGTCAAAGCCATTCAAGCAGAGACAAACAAGTAAGAGAGAGATTTCGTGAGACACGCTTTCTATGAAATCTGAAAATAAAGACTGACAAGGATGAAAAGTAGAAACTTTGTTGTTTATTTGTACTATTTTTAGCCAACTGCCTTACCCGTTCCTGTAAGACTAAGACTTGCGTCTCGGAGACTTGTTTTGGCTAAAAATTTTGAATGAGCGCCTGTGTCTTAAGGTGGAGGTGGTGGGCCTTTAGTCGAGGGGGGCGCTTGTTTAATAATTTTACCGACAGGGTTGGCGCTTATTTGAGGATGCACGGTATTTCAAATTTCTTGTCGTTATTTGCATTGTAGAATAGAAATGGTTAAACGGAGAGATACTTAAAGTAAATGAATGGAGATAAATGTACCGACACAATCTAAACAGGCACCTGAGAATGGCAGGCGCCACCTATCTTCTTATTATTTTCTTGATAAAAAAAAACAACTTCAATAGGTTACATTTAGATGGACCCAGTTCCCTCAACTACATTGCTTTTAACCCCGTTGACTTACTTTAAATGAGAAGTTTGCTTCATTTTTTGGATCCCCAGTCGTTGCATCTGCTACCCTACCCGATGCAATTAATTTTTCTTTGTGTCTTCGCAAGGCACAACAACATTCTTCGATTATATGGCTACTTTTACGATGAAAAGAGAGTCTATCTGATTCTGGAGTATGCACCAAAGGGGGAGCTTTACAAAGAACTTACAAAGAGGACAAAATTTTCAGAACAACTATCTGCAACGGTAGCTATTATTCTTTTATTCTTACAAAGCAACTTTTTGGACAGCGTTTTCTTGATGGCTGTTTGGCAACCGCCATGCAGTGCCATCGATTGGTTTATGTTTCATGGATTTCATAAAACTAAGTCCAATGTTTAACACATGAAGGGAGTATATAATATGGCACCATCTGGAGTTGCAGTGCTGTGCTGATAGCATACGTTCCAAATCTTTAGATTAGCGTAAAAAGGTGGGTGTTAAACTCTGTGCCCTAATTCTTCTAACGGGATGGCTTAAAAGAAACTTTAGCTGCATGACTATAACTCTGCCGATGGACTTTCAGAAATTTTGAATATTTTTTAAAAATTACAGCACATTTGAGGATATTATGTCATCAAATTTCTAAATCATAAACCGCAAGAGTGACAGACAGTCAGAGCCGTCGAGAGCCAGCTCGGGCCCTGGAGTGATCTATCGGGACGGGCCCTAGGGGGTTTGGGGGCACAGCCCCCAAGAAAATTTTCTTGTGACCACACCCTTCAGTCGTCTGGAAAATGAGGAAAACGCCCCTTTTAGGACTAGCTTTTCTAAGAATTGCGTAAATATTCCGTGTACAATTTATGCAAAAATTGCTTTATGAATCAAGGACTTCGTTTAACGTTAGTAAAGCCAAGTTCACACCATGTTGTTGCACTCACTAGAAGTGCTGGAGGGAACGAACGACTTAAAAGACCGAAAAGATTGAATTTGAACGGTAACTCAACGATCCTACGACACTAACGACTGATTCGCTGGGAAAGAACCAGTTTCTATGATATCTATACGACGGTTTGGTTTGTATCATTTATCTAAATCGACGGTTCTTGCAAATACTCTTATGCAGATAAATTGTCATAAAAATGCATTGAAGAGATATATAGCTATATAAACTCTTATGGCACAAAGTATTTACGGGCCCTTTCGGGGCCCGGGTCCTGGACCTTATACCCCCTCTACCTCCCCCCCCTTCTCGACGGTCCTGCAGACAGTTGCTTGGTACCATGTTGTGGACATCCATAAACTATGACTTTCTTGGAAAATACTTCATGTTGCGTCAAACAGTTTAGAATTTTTTCGTAAATTTTAAAATTTTACGTTCTAAACGTTTTAAAATTTTATCTTAAATTCTCGAAAAAGAAGAAATACTCTCTAATTCTGAAAATATTGAAGATTTCAGATAAGTCCAACGGCAGAATTATTGCATAATAGCTAAAGTTTCTTTGAAGCCATTCAGTTCAAAGAAATAGGTCAATGAATTTCACACCCACTTCTTTAAAGATTTGGAACCTATGCTTGTACTGATAGCTTGAGAGACATAAAAACAGTTATTTCCATGCAGCATGAAATTAGGTTACCCTCACAAATAGGGCTGCAGTGCATGTTGGTTGCCCAAGAGCCTCTAATTAGCATGAAATCCGGCTCTATACCATCACACGAAGAAGATAAACTTGGGACAAGCTTTTAAAAAAATCTGTGGCATGATATCTAACTTCAGGTAGAACGCTTTGATTGATTATTTTGCGTTCTTAATGAATGCAAGAATCATCTTTTCTCAATAAGAAGTTGATTTTTGCCGATAGATTATTAATTATACCGATACCGATACCAGCTAAGGCAAACTAGTAATTAAATTCATAATTTGATTTATTTCTTATTTATTGTCTGACTTTGGCCTTTATACTCCATATATGCATAATGCTCTCAATGAGATTAGAATGATCCAAAATTCATGTGTGTAGTAGCTGTTATTTCTCCTCAAATTTTCAGTATATCGCCCAGTTGGCTGATGCTTTACGGTACTGCCATTCAAAGAAAGTCATTCACAGAGATATTAAGCCCGAGAATTTGCTGCTTGGCCACAAGGTATTGTTTTATACCATCATCATCGGATATAAAAGTTTTATGAGTGAGAATGGTTGTACAATTTGATCAAGAAAGTCGAACATTGTCTGCTCTTTAATTCAAAAGACTATATACATCTTTTCAGGAGGTATTATGACTTTAAAAGAAATAAGATTATGACTTAAAGACCCTCTGCTAACCATTAGGCTTTGCGATCATCCTTTGTTATGGACAAACAAACAACTGGAGACGGCACGTGCGAGGTATGGGAGGTATTTCCGTTGCTTAGGCCCCTTTTGAAATTGGAGAAAGAGAAATATCGAAATTTGGACTCTACACCTTTGTCTATGCTTAAGACCCATTGTCAAACGTGATCCTTTGTTCGCTGAATGAAACGCAAGGCAAAGAGAATTTCGGCCAGAAATGACTTTCAGATAATACGAAAGTCGAATTTGGCGCCACAAAGGATCATGGTTAGCAGTGACTCTTTAAAGACAAATGACGGAGATATAAGGTGACTTAAATCAGGGCCCTGGGCAATCTAAATATAGTCTATTGTATTCCATTATATTTGATGATCTCGAGAGATTATCAAAACAATTGGACAAATGATGGCAGACGCCCATCTTTTGTTCTATTTTTAAACTAGACGCTATATATACGTCATTTGTCTTTAACGATATTTTATTCTTCGTCCTGAGAGAAATTACCGTCCTCAGGGTGTCAAAGATAATAAACTTGGGAACTTGTATTGAAATAGTCCCATTGCTTTCCGTAAAATTTTACTGTAATGGCGTTTGTTCTTTTGGCAAGGGGTAAATATTTTCGCTAGAGTCCATTACTTCCTCCGTAACATGTCTTCTACAGCTCATTCTTCGTCAACGGTACATTGTTTGTTATCACTACATCCAAATCTTTCTAGTCCTCTAGCACATGACCCTTGTGGGGAGTGTGGATAAGTCTTACCAATAGCAATACAGAGTTCAACATTGTTTGCCAGAACACTTCCGGTTGTTTGCCAGAACACTTCCGGTCATAACATTTGGCAATGCTGCTTACTTTTTATTCTTTATGTGCTTGCAATATTTTTATTTTGGTAGCTTCAAGTGCTAAGTTTTGAATGGTGTCTTGCCAGATGGTTCTCAGTTGGGTCAAGGTAGAATTACCTCCCTCTGAAGGTCAACTCCCAAGTCTTGTTTCTGTTCTTTTTATATCCATATAGAAAATTACAATAAATGCTACATCTACGTTCTACTATACTCTCTAATTACTCTACAAAAATACAACAATACAGGGACAGGACCACAAGGAGCAAGAGACAATGACTACCTTGTGGCTGTTAACATAAAGACATGTAAATAGATAAAACTGTAGTAAATTAAGATTAGATACTAACACATACTGGAATCTGTTCCACAATGGATGTCAGGCCAGCATAGGCGCGTGATGGCAAACGTATGCTGTCAGGTCAAGGTTGAGTTAGTGATATCGTTTGTCAGAAATAATAGCGATTTGGAGAAATAATTTCATTGACCCTTCATGTGCTTAACATAAAAAAGTATCTGTTCCGATACGTTACGTACAAAGTTGTCCCTATTTCAATACGTTACGTACAAAGATGTGCTTTATTTTGTTTGCAATTTCGGCAACTTGTTGTGTCTAAAGCAATGTAATGTCATTTAAATGGTCGGTTACTTTGCCCTAATGTAATTCTTTATCTTTCTGCAATAAGGGTGAGCTGAAAATTTCCGACTTTGGTTGGTCAGTCCATGCGCCTTCGTCAAGGAGAACCACACTTTGCGGAACTCTAGATTATTTGCCTCCAGAGATGATTGAAGGACGGTTACACGACGAAAAGGTATGTTATGGATGTTAAACTTTTAGATCGTCTTGCGCCGATTTATCTTTTGAAAGATAAACTAATAGTTATGTTACCAACAACCTACATTACAGACGCTGCAAGGACACGGTACCACTGTGAGCAGTAGACGTTGACGCCCCCCCCCCCATAGCCGTTCATATTCATTTCATATTTCAGTTCATGAGAAGGGTGTCTTTTCAGCCTAGTTGGCTGATACTCGAGGGGCTCTCCACAAGAGAACTCACAAAATTTACCAGGGCAAAATATCCAAAAAGTACTCATGGTAAACATGCGCACCTGGTCCATAAATCCTAGCTGTTCTCAAAGAGAAGTAAGCCAAGAATCCGTAGACTGCACATTTCTCCACATATCCAGCTACTTGTGCAACCTCTGCTCTCATACCTGACCTTCACCAAGCTGAAATTGAAAATTACACGGAAATAAAGAGAAACTACCTGGTAAATCAGGACAATTGAATCACCCATCCGGAAAATCGTACCGACAAACTACCCATAAGATTGGTGATTTGCTAGGAGAACAACCATTTCTGTTAATGTGTCAACAACACTGTAACGAAGGTAAGTCCAGGCTAATGTCATTGCCTGAAGTTTGGTTTAGTTGAATGAATGTGTTGCTTCATCTGTGGTCATTTGCGCCGTACCTAGTTGCCAAGATCAATTTCCAACTGATTTAGTTACTCACTTCAAGGAGAAAGAGGAAAGGGTCTAACGGAGGAAGAAATGAAGAATTTCCATTTGTGGTCGAGGAAATGGTGTACTTCCTTGCGGCACACATTTCAAGATGAATATTTTCTGCTGTATAATGAGTTGAAAATGAATTAGCTTTACTACATTTCATACAGGGTGTCCCATAAACGATTGTGCCCCGTTTGTGTGGCTACTGTGGAGGAGCTGTGGATTCAATTATTTCGGTTCTTACACAGTTGGACAGGGCAAGCTTCAACTTAGAGTTTGAGACCTTGTTTGAGCCAATCTGACACGTGGTTGCTTATTTATGACCGAGAAAAGGCGAAAATAACTGGCTTCTTCAAAAAAACAGCACTCCAGTTGTTCTCCAGCAATTTCAATATAAAGTAACTTCCCAAAGAATGGGTTCATGCTGACCTTTGAACAGATTCAGCGACAATTTTAGTATGATGTCATAACCCTTTCGTTGAAAACTTACTTGATTTTGGCATTGTTGGAGACCAATAGACGTGCTTTTTTTGAAGCCACTTATTTTGCCCTCTCTCTGCCGCAAATCAGTAACCATTTGTCAGACTGACTCATACAAAGTCTCAAATTCTAAGTAGAAGCTAGACCTATCAAACTGTTTGAAAACCGAGATGATTGGATCTAGACTGATGACGATGAGTCTCTTGCTGCCCTGTGCTCTTTGACTTGATGATGGCGCTACGGGCAATAGAAACTCATAGTATTACTCTGAAAAACTTGGCTCCATGTAGGTCCAACCTTCGCAATTCCTCCAGTACCAATCAGATTGCGAGATTTGTGAATTACTATTGTTAAGGTGTAAATGTGATAGAATTTTCGATTCGATTGAAGAATTGAAAACACTCACACGGAATGGAAATTCGAAGCCGTGATTCTTTCATAATTCCATTGATGATTGAAGAAAACAGGGCCAAATTTTTCACTGTTTCATTATGAGTCCCTCTTGAGCAAGGTTTACCGCAGGGATACAAGGGACTCATCTTCAACAGTCTAGATTGAATGATTGAATCTACAGCCCCTTCATGGCAGCCACACAAATGGGGCAAAATTTTCTTTTGGGCATCCTGTAGTCTACGTCAAGGAGATGAACAATAGTGTATTGTGCTGCAAAGAGACAATGCATAAACCATTGATTTGCTTAGTTTTTTGACTTGCAAAATAACTTTTTGGACTTGTGAAAGATAATTTTTGATAGAAGAAATATTTCTGTTGGCGTGGGAACGATTGACGCAATTTTTCGAGAGCATGCTCTCCGTGCTCCCACATTTTCTCCAGCTCTGATTTCTATGTTTTGATAGTTAGAGAGATCCAGCCAAAATTTGGTAAGTGGTAGGCTTGGTAGGAGCCTCTCTCCTTTCTTTTTGGGATAATTCCTGGCTATTTGTACGATTGTTTTACCACAGGAGATGTAGTTAGTTTCTGTGGTTTCCAAACGCATTTTTTTGGAGAAATTATCAGAGAAAGTGCCTCTTTCGAGAAGCTTATTCAAAATAAGCTCGCTTAACAGGTTATATAGGTAGATTTGAAAGGAATTCTGCCAAAATCAAGGTAACACCTGCCAGTTACGTAGATACTTATTCTTTGGGTAAATTTTGACAAGTTTGATTAGCATCTCAAATTGCAGACGTTATTTTCAATCAAAATTCAAATATCACGTTTATTCATAAAAAATGTTATAAGCAGATTACATCCATAGATTTTGAAGGAAATTTACCGAAATTAATTTGGCACCCAACTGATATTTATTTGTTTTGCTTTTGTAGAAGTTTCGCAGTTTTGATTAACATCCACAAAAGCAGACAGTACTCTTGATCAAAATTTGAATATCACGTCCAAGGTTCACCTGCAACGTTAGTTTTTTTTGTCATGTACTTAATGAATAGCAAGAACTTTTTTTTTGTTTCCTGCCGAATTGACGGAAATTTTCATAAGCTGACAGGGCCTTAGTCTCGTTTAGTGTGCTTGTTAATGGTGTATGCACGCTGTGTAGGGTTGTAGAAAGGTTGATCTCGATTGATTGCACCGATATGCCCGGTATATTAGACATTGGTGGTATAGAATAGAATGGGCCAAGATGTAATAGAATGGGCCAAGATGTAAATACCAATCAAAGTTCGGCCAAGGATAAAAATCATTCCCAGAATTATGCAGTCATAAAGGCATATATGTTTTATTGGGAATGGGAGAAAATGGTCATTTACCTCTGAATTCGAAGCAGTGTCTTTTGCTGTAAAGCCTGGTTTCCATATGATCGCAGCAGTCGCCGAGGCAGGCTCCGGGACACATCGGAGATAGTTTTGTTAAATAGAAACATTTCTCTGAGTGATTTATCCGACATCGCCGATCGGACGGGGGCAGTACGGGATACATCGAAAAAGATGAGATGAGTTTAAAGCCTGGTATACATATGATTGTAACAGCGATCGTTTCCATGTGTCACCGACTGATCGGGGACACGTCACCGACGTTTCGCAGGAAGTCACCGACTGTTACGATCATATGGAAACGACGCTTAAACTTGCTGCTTTTTCAATGAGTAAAATTCTTTGATGTACTATTCATGTTGTACTGTCAAAAGCAAAGATCATTCCTTACATATCAATTCGGATTCATTTTTCATATTGAGCCATGGGTCGCTGGAAATGAAGTGATTGTTAAAAATGTAAGCGCAAACATACTTGAGTCTTTATCGTGGCTTCTTCTGCCTTTCTTGGCCTTACTTTGCTTTGCTGCCACAGCTCAATTCACTGCTTCAAGTTTGTACTGGCCTAATGGCCTAATTCAGAGCAAAGTAAGGCCAAGAAAGGCAGAAGAAGCCACAATGAAGACACAGGTATGTTTGCGCTGACATTTTTAACTATCACTTCGTTTCCTGCGACCCATGATTGAACCGATGACAAATATGAATCAAGGATTTTGAGCCTGCGTACAGAATCGTGGGTATAAATTTTTCAAGAAAATCTGTTGCAGCTTAAAGGCTACTTTCACTAGGCGGAAAATTCCTCTCGCAAAAATCTTCCTTTGTTTACAAATACGATTGCGCTCGAAAGTTGAATGGGTTTCTACTTTTGAGCAACGTTGTTTTCCGCAAGCCAATCAGATGGCTGGAAAAGGTCTGTGCGAGCGGAATCTTCCGCCTAGTGGAAGTCGTGGAAGTCAGGCCCAAGAATGAAATGTCTGATTTTGACCCAATGCATTTGATAGTCAATATGACTCTGCTTTCCGCTCCAGTGAGCAGCGAGTTGCCGTTTTGCAAAAGAACTCCCCTCAGAAAAAAGTTAATTTCTTCAATACTATTCGCTCTATCGAAAAGCAACAAAAAGAACGCTGTTCTACGTATTCTCGGCAATCGAAAGATATATAAATCGCAATGTTTTCGTTAAGGATGGCTTTGCCAATCATTCTTCAAAACTTTTGTTTGATTTCAGAAATGTGGATTTATCTCCAAACTACTCGAAAAATTTTTGGTTTTCTTTCGCTATATCTATAGCTAGGTTGTTGATCTACAACTTTACCAAGTTTGATGGAAAAAGCTAGCCTAGATTTTTTCAACAGCTAAGGGTAGAATCCGTGGTCAACAGATAACCATGTTATGAATCACTCTTTCAAACATTCAGCCATAGAATAGCTTGTGACATGTTTTCGTTGGCTAAAGAATGAACGTGATCTGTTGGGAATGCTATTACATTCAAGTCTCAATATACATCCTTGAACGCTTGTGAAAGTATTATTTCTTGAATGTTACCAGCAATAGACGATTCCGCAAAAGATGGCGGACCTCATTTCACGCAATGCATGATAGGAATATGCCCCCTAGCAACGCATAGCTACAGAAATTAACGACTGCAACATAAAATCTTGACCACA
The DNA here is from genome assembly GCA_964019985.1 of Aurelia sp. 4 Dawson et al 2005. Lineage (NCBI taxonomy): Eukaryota > Metazoa > Cnidaria > Scyphozoa > Semaeostomeae > Ulmaridae > Aurelia > Aurelia sp. 4 Dawson et al 2005. The sequence continues at coordinate 18,127,535 of OZ026497.1, forward strand.
ACTACGATAAACTTAGGCCGTCGCAACTATATCGTGAAATCCATCTTCTTTTGGACACCTGAAGTCTGCGAAGTCTTCTGAAAACGGTAGACTTTGCAGATAAAACCTCAGCTACCAAAAGGATGCAAATTCTGAAAACAGTAGAGTCGAGAATTGGTAGACTTGGCGGAGAAAAAAAGTTAAAGAGTTCTAATCTTGTGTTCGGTAGAGTGAACTGAAGCCATTGCAATACTTTTCTTATGCAAATCTCAAGAGAAAAGAACTTGCAATATTTCATTCTTTTTTCGAATGTTTTTAGAACTTTTATTCAGGGTCTCTTCAACAACTCTCCATTCGAATCAGTTGTGTAAACAAGGTCAAAATCTTCTTGAAAATCTTGACAAAACAACGAAAACAGCTAGCCATCTACATCTTGATATTGTTGGAAGACAAACTGTAAATTATTGGTTGCGAAGGCTTATGAAAGTGTAGATTTCACGATGAAGTTGCGACGGCCTAAATCAATCGTTGCTGCGGTCAAGATTTTATCCTGCAGTTGTAAGTTTTGGTAGCTATGCGTCACTAGGGGGCATATTCCTATCATGCATTGCGTGAAATGAGGTCCGCCATCTTTTGCGGAATCGTCTATTTCACAACCTTCCGCTTTGTGTCCTTTGAGACTTCCATGTGCATTCACAAAATATCAATTTCTCTTAGAGTCCACAATGAACCGAGTTTTGAAACTAAACTTTTTTGCAAAAGAATTCAACTCTATGCACTAATCAATTGACCAAGGTTTCTACCTTTCACTGTCGAAAAATAAACAGAGGTATAGAATTCGATGGCGAGAAATCTAGCCTAGCGTTTTCAATAAGACTTGGTAAAGTTGTAGATCAACAACCTAGCTAAAAATTTAGTGAAAGGAAGCCAACATTTTCGAGTAGTTTTGTAGATAAATCCACTTTCCTGAAAGCAAGGAAAAGTTGTGAAGAAGAATTTGCAAAGTCAGCCTTAACGGAAACATTGCGATTTATGCATCTCTCGATTGTCGCGACTATGTAGAACAACGTCCTCTCCGTTTTTCGATAGACCGAATAGTATTGGAGAAATTAAGTGTTTTCTGAGGAGGGTGGTTATGCAAAATGGCTACTTGCTGCTCACTGGAGCGGAAAGCAGAATTACCTTCAGGTGCCATGTCTGCTTAAGGCTTTGCTTGTTTGCTTTCAATTTATTTTGAGTGGGCTTGTCAGGATTTCTAGCTACTGAAACCTGATTTAGGCCCACTTTGCATGCCGCATCCAGGCATGGGACCCCTAGTTTATCATCCCTTCCGAAGGACGACGAGGTGAGTTGCGAGGTCAGGCCTCCGAGGTCACCCATCCGGAGTTTGACCTCACTCGACCAAGCTTAACTTCAGTCACCTGACGAAGACTATATGAGCCACGCGGCCACTCACCCCTCAAAGGTGTACCTGAAGGCGTACAGTCTGCGTAATACGGGGGCCGACTTGAGGTTACCGATGAAGAAGTCAACAAATGGCCAGAAATGTTTCTCTTATAGAGGTGCTAAGCTATGGAATAGCCTGTCAGCAGAGTCGAAGCAAGCAACCTCCCTGTATGGCTTCAAGAAAACTATTTAGAAACCGAACCTCTTTTCCTTCATTTTTCTTTATTGTTAATTTTGAATATTATTGTACATAATTTTTAAACATTTTAAATAGGGTTTTATAGTTTGATTTGATTAGTAGCTTTTTTGTTTCTATATCATATTGTAATTAACATTTTTATCGGAGGGCCCCTTGAAAATCAACTTGTTGAAGGGCAACCCTCTCTAAAAGAATAAAATATAAAATACATGTGAGCTAGACGAAACAAATACCAATTCTGAAAGAATCTGATAAAGAATTTCTGTCTTGCGTGAGTCTGTTCATATTAGCTATCGGATGAATTTTGCGTAAATACAAACTTACTCACGCAAACCTTTCAAAGTATTTATTGGCGGATATTTTCGCTCATAAAACTATGAAACAGACATTCAAATTTTGCTGACATAAACAGTACTACTGATGATTTTATAAGCAGGATATGTCAGAAGCCTTTGTGTTCGATATTTTACTTGTTAACTGTAACACTGTGCGAGGATCCGTCGACTTCTGGATATCTGCGTTAGATTTCACTTTTGTTTGCCCCGTTACGTGTATTTCTGCTTTGCCAACATCGAATGTTTTGGTGTTTTCAGATGTGTATATCTTTCGTCTGATACTGCGCCTGCCATGTTTATGGATCAACAAATGCCTTGCTTCTCGTTGTAAGAATATATAAAGAAGAGGGTCTATCAGCATGTGGATGTTGTAACACAGTACAATAATTGATCGCATTGTTGTAGTGCCTATTTTTGTTGCCATGAAGAAGATGAGGTTGATTGTAACTGGGATGATCTCAAAGACAACAAAGGTCAGAAGAAGGGTTGTTATCATTCTAACAAATTTAGTTTGGTCCGAATCAGTGCTTCGTTGGACTGTTCTCTTTGAAACGCGGCAGTAAATCGTCGTATAAGTGACTGTGAATAAAACCAGAAAAATACCATCCAGGGTTAGCCATACATATTTATTAAAGACGATATATAGCTGCTTTGCTTCGAACAGACACATTGAGGTACCGATAATAACCCCTATTATCCACATTGTAGCAACAGCAATCTTGATATTCCGTATTCTCACCCATATACGATGCTGTAAAGGGAAGTTGCATCCCAGTAAACGATCTACCGTAAGCATATAGATCATTGAGTACCATGTTAAGTATATCCCAGACCTAATAGACCAGTTGATATTCCATGACGTCGCGCCGCTTTTGAATCCGTAGAAATGCAATACATCACCAATAACCCAGCCAATGCTGATTATGATCTCTGTTTTGCTAAGACTTTTGATTATAATGATTTGATTGGTTTTGCGAAAATCGATTTTTGATAGAACATGCACACCGATCGCATTGCAAAACATTGCTAGAATGGAGACAGCGATAGATATTCCTCTGAATATATCGGAATTTGTCCCCATCACTGGTCATTCGCAGCTCTTTTTGACCCTGATGATGGTTTGCCGTAGTACGAATGTGTCGTCTATATCTTTATTGATTGGGTTTCTTTGCAATCAAGCTTTTGCTGGACTACTATTCTGTTTATACTTGCGGCCTACAAGTTCCAAACATTCTCTAAATAAATGCTTGCAATTCGTCCTCGTTGTAAGCGATTTGCAGCCCAAGTCTATTCGAAAGACGTAAATTGTATCTTATTTCATAATTTTTCTTTGCATCTCGTAGACTGCTATCCTCCTTATATTTGCTGCTTACTTCTGATAAACAGACTAGTTTTAAACATCCTCTGAATATATGCTGAAAATAAGATTCTCGGCCCCCGTCTGATAACGAAGATGTCTATGAAGGTAGCTCAAATGTGTCATACTTATCTCAATTCCTTAATTTTCATTTTGTATCTTGCATGCTGCTATTCTGTTTATTCTTGCTGCTTTGTCGCTCGAATTGTTATAGTGGAGATCATTATTTTTCTCTGAATGCGTCAAAATGTGTTCCCGTCACAGACACCCACGGCTTTTTCTAATGACCCGTCTCCTGGAGCCGAAATATATTATTTTATATAGATATATGTCTCACATATTTGAACTGTCTGTAAACAAGCAATTTGATGGACTGCCATGTTATGCATACTTATTAATCAACAGCTAATGTTTTAAGAAGTATTGAAGCCCTTTTTATAAAAGCCCAGAATATGTTCTCATTGCAGACCCTCTGCTGCTTGCCTGTGACGGTCTACGGCAGTTCTATTGTGTTGTTTATGTTTTACGTCATTAATCCTCTGTAAACAAGCATCTGGTTGGCTGCTGCTATGCTTTTGATTCCGGCTGTTACTTTCACACATGTCTTGAAATTCTTTTAAATAAAACCTTTGAAGTTTTCCGTATCACTAACGATCTGCTGCCGTCTGATACTACTTGTGTCAGTCCAAACATTTCTGTATATCCTCCTTTGAATTACGTCCAACAAAGCATTACTATCCACTCAACTTGGAAGAATGCTCCGCTCTGCGAATAATACTTGTCCAACTAACCATAAGCTCTCTGTTTTCCTCTTCAAAGATAATAAGACTTTTAGAAGAGATGTCCAAGGTTTGATAATCATCCGAGGTTTCATAAGCATGCAGGTGAAGATACTTTCACGGAGGGCTTTGGGTTGATGATATCTTCTTAGTTTGACGTAAGCATACAGCCCAGCAGTGTTTTCCTGAAAAACTGATGTTTCGTTTCTTAATCGGTACCTACGCTAACTGCCTGGGCTCAATGCCTGGACAAATTGCCACAGCGAATTATCTCCAGTGATCTGCATGAGTTTACTAGTGCAACTAATATTTTCAATATTTCATCTCAACTGGATTTCCGACATTCCTCACTCAATTTACTGGCGAAAGATGGTGTTTCAATCAGGTTCTCTTGCTGTTCTGTGAGCAGCTGAAATTTTCAAGTCTTGATTAACAATGAGGTTAGCCTATTACTAGGCTAATCTTCGCTAATCAGTAATCTTCCAGCTTTACGTCCACTTCCTTTTTGATGTTTTCATTTATGTCCCAGTTTTACCTCTCTGTATCTTAGCAACTTTACCTCTTGGCACCTAGAAGTGCATAGTTAATGGCACCTCGAATACTCTTTCCTGAATATAGCCAACAAATATTTTATCGTCCGCTTTCCTTTTGAAGGCTTGAACTCAACCGTCTGCGCCCCTTTTCAAATTTCCTCGCCTGGTATCTACTTAATACCTGGTGCACAATGCTGCTGAATTTTTGTGTGTGAAGGCTACATTGTCATTTTCAGCTGTCCATAGCCCTTGAAAGGCTCGCGGTTTTCCATTATCACCTGAATCCAAACACTCTTTACTGAAGGTAAAATTATTTAATGTTTTTGTCTCCAGTAGTCTAAGCATGACCAACCATTCACAAGTAAATTCTGCAGCACCAATTGAAGCTTGTTCACAGTTTAAAGTAGGTAGTAACGCTGTGTATCCTAAACTAGTCTCGTTTGCCAAGCGTGATTACTTCTTTCAACCCGTTTGTTAACTTTATATCTCAATAACAAGTTGCAAGATCCAATTATAATTCGGAAGATTCTGAAGTTTCTTTTCACGTTTTCTTGCTGTGTTGAATAATTGAGCCTTAGCTCTTGAATAGCTACTCTGCTTGCCCGTTTCGCACTTGTTTTAGCCTTTCACAGTCCTTTTGTCTTCCCATCATACGTTGATATTTCCAATAATAGATCATGTTTTCTTGTCGATCAAACAGTTTTATACTTGCTTTTGTTTTGTTAATCCTTTCTATTTAAATCAGTTGTTAGTGTTTTCATCAGTGGATCATGTTTTCTCTTGTCGGTGAAGCAGTTTCTTCAAACAACAGTGTAGCTATATATTACCTTGAATGGAAAAATACAAGCATTCTTTGAATTCAGTTCCTCGGACAATTAATCATCAACAGACTTTTCTTTGCTACTTCACAAAATAATGAAATACGCTGGAAAACTTTTTACAAATTATTTGAGATGCCCACTACCATTTCTTCCAAATCATTTGTCATGACTCTGTTGTCATGTGAAGTGTAGCACAGTAAAGTCCCGCCTTTAAGGTGACTCTGCAACACGCTCTGATGAGCACGGAAAGCCGGTTTTCAGAAATCACCCCCTCTAGAAACTTGTTAATTGCTCTGCAACCAATTGGGCTATCAGTTTTTCTTGGGTTTGTTGTCGACTTTGCTACCAAACTTTAGAATTTTATTGCGGAAAAACTGGCCAAGCTTTTGACTTCAAATTTGGCTTGTGTGTCGATGAGCATATCGTGTGTTTGGTAAAAAAGTTTGATCAAAATCTTTTGATTAGCGGAGTGGAAAATGAAGCTCTTCTGAAGCTAGTAAAATATTTTGAAATGAGCATTCTCCAAAGCTGTGAAAACAAACAGTTTTATTTGATATGTCTTTTGATTGCCAAGAGTATGAGCAGTCCCATACTTTTTACAGAATTTCGGTAGCCCGATTGGTTGCAGAGCAATTAACAAGTTTCTAGAGAGGAGGATTTCTGAAAACCGGCTTTCCGTGCTCATCAGAGCGTGTTGCAGAGTCACCTTAAGAAACTGCATTATAAGAAACTCGGGCCGATTTCGCTGAATAAAATACCTCTATGTGTACAAGAAACTATCCAGGCTGATTCATGTTCAGCTTCTTATACAATACTACATAGGAACATTTTAGGGTGTATATTTGAGTATGTCTCCAATAGGTCTCAATTCTCTACAAACTAGAATGAAAGTTTTTAGCCCAAATTGTTATGCTTTCAAGAAACCTTCAGTACTGGCTCAAACCATTGGAAACTCGCACAACAGTGCATATTTCAAAAGACGTTTTCTTAACAATTTTGACAGCTGTTTGGAGTATAAGAGTGTTTCCTATACCATGGTATACAACACACCCTGTTTTGAAGAAGTATATCTTGACATAAGAGACCAATCAGGCTGTCTGCTGTCTTTGTGTAACGAGTTTCTTAAAGGCGGGACTTTACTGTATTTGATCTTGCCAAATGATTGCTTTCCAGATGACGTTTTACCAACTACGCTCGATTCGTCCTGCCTTTTCTCCAATAGCTCTTTTAGAGGCGTTCTACCAATTCTGCCAAATCGTTTTCTTGTGGTATTGCGCATTTTGTGAAATTTAACGTACTAGTTTGTGAAATGAATGCTTCTCATATAACGTTTTACAAACATTCTATACCTCTTATACCACATTCACACAGACACAATTAAACCAGGTTAAGATACAACTTAAGATGCAACTTAAGATACAACTAAACTAACCCAGGTTAAGATCCAAAATCAAATGCATTCGAATTGTTGTATTGACCAGTTACAATGACCCATTCGATAACCTGATTTGTTTCAAGATGGTTTAACCCTTTCATGCCCGGCTAAAATTAAGCATAGTTGGAAAACCTAATGTAGATTGTCGTTTTCCAGGGGGTATCGTAATCAATGATTCAGTAAGCAATAGATAAATGCAATGTGCGTAACCTTCCAAACCATTAAAAATTCCAAATGCTTTACCCCCTGCAAAATTTGCAATTCTCAATGAATACTGTTGGACTATATGGCCCTTCCGGAGGTGAAAGGGTTAACATACAAGTGTTAATAGGGTATTATCCCATATATTCTTTGTGGTAGTATGCATTTTGTGAAATGTAATGTATAGTATGCATTTTTTGAACTTTTATGTATTATCTCGCCTGATGACTTCGTTTCACATTTAGATTTTTCCCAGCCACATCAAAGACGTGAGCCGATTCCTTGGTGACTGGGCTGAATTCACACTGGACGTGTCGTTTTTCACGAATTCTAGAAAGCAATGAGACGTAGCGATGCGACAAAGTTGGATTAATTAAGCTTTGCTGTGCATACTGCGTATCACCACAACTTGCAGTAAATCAAAGGGGTTGAAGGCAAACTTAGCCCCGTTCACACTACTCCCTTTTTGCATGAAAACGGGTATGTTTAGCTCCGTTTTTGCGTTCACGTTAATCCACCCCAAAAACGGATCTAAACGAATACGCTTACAAAAATGGAGGTGAATAAAAACGGAGCTAAACAAAAACGCATATCTCTAATGTGAACACTAAAAGCGGAGGAATTTGAATGCGCTAACAACAAAAAGCCTTGTTAGTCTTGTAATCAAAAAGAGACAGTCAGGTGCGTTTTTGAGAACTAGTGTGAACACTCGTTGAAAGATATCCGTTTTTATCTGAAAACGGAGCATTGTGTGAACAGGGAGGAAAATCAGCTCCGTTTTTACGAGTAAAAGCGGATCTAAATGAAAACGGACTAGTGTAAACGTGGCCTTAGGTAGGTGGACTTGGTAATCTAGATATAACCTATTGTATTTCATGTTCTCGATCTACGAAACAAAAGGAATATAAGTGGTGCCTGCGGTTCCTGTATATCTCCGGTCATTCAAGTCGAATCTTCTCGTAAGTCGGTGCTTGTGTTATTGCGCGTTTTGTGAAATGTAACGTACTATCTTGCCAAATGGGCCCAGATGGATGCTCTTTAGATAATAGCTTATTATCAGTAACTTAATTAACCCTTTCACCCCCGGAAGGGCCATCTGGCCCTGCAGTATTCATTAAGAACTGCGAATTTTGCAGGGGATAAAGCATTTGGAATTTTGATTGATTTGAAAGACTATGCACATTGCATTTATCTATTGCTTACTGAATCACTGATTATGATACCCCCTGGAAAACGACAATCTACATTGGTTTTCCTGTTAAGCTTAATTTTAGCCGGGCGTGAAAAGATAATAATAACTTATTAGTTAATGTACATACAGTCGTGTGTACTTATTATTACTTATCAATAACTTATTATAGCATACAGTCGTGGCTAAAAATTTACGATCAAATTTTTATTTAACAAAGTTTCTTGTTGAAACGGTGTCGAACCCTACCGCTCTGCCTATTTTACTCATGTAGTTCGTTCAGGTCAACGTTTCATGTAGATTCCGAATTTCGATGTTGTTTTGTCATACATTGCTTCTGGGAAAAAAGTAGTGGAGAGCCTTCTGTCCACAGCTGTTGCCATAAATTTAAGAGCAGTCCTTGATTTTCAACTTGAAGCAAAGACGAATGTCTTTCGAATTAATTGCGACGTCATAGCAAAATGGCGCAGGAATTCAAAAACAGCATCGAAATTCGAAATCTATGTTGAAAGTTGACCAACATAAGCTCCTTCAGAAGAAACGTGGTTGAATTTGGTCTTAAATTTTTGGCCACGAATGTACTTCAGATACATTTAATTTTCCTCTAATAATTCCTTTTATTACGTTTTCTTCCTGATAATTTTGTTGTGGTATTGCGCATTTTGTGAAATGCAATGTATTACTTATGTTGCCAAATTTATGTTTCTCACGTAACCCTTTACCAACTACATTTCTTGTGGCATTGTGTGTTTGTTTTATGAAATGTAACGTAGTATCTTGTAAAACGGGTGCATTTAAAAATAAGTCATCCAGAAAATATTCATAGAAGACTTACCTTTGTTTGTAAATATCTCCCTGGAAAAATATTTGTTTTTTCAGAGGACTCACGAACAGAACCCATCTGCCATATGCATTCATCAATTCGGGATCGTTGCGTGCTTGGCCATATTACCTGCTTAAAAATCGCTCATTCAAATCAGTTATATACTGGTGCTACCTTTAAATGTATTCACCGACATTGAACCAAATCAGGCAGATTCTATATTATCTGCAGATCTTGCGCTATTTCTCTGTACATATTTAATGAGGTGCGGGAAAAGGCCCTTGAATCATCATAGCAATGTGCATTCAAATCTAGGCTCCGTATTCAGTAACATTGGCGCCCAGTCTGTAAAACGCGCGTTTTTTCATCAATTTTTCATTCGTTACTTTATTTCATGAAAGCTCAGAAGATTTCTGGCTATTAGTTAAATTGGGACATGGGGCATTTCACTCCTAAAAAGATCTCCCAAACTTTTGCAAAATTCCTTTTGTTTTCAAGAAAACTCCATCCAAAATCCATTTAAATTCTTTTCTTTGAAAAATTTCGTACGCTCTTTCGAACGAGTGAAATGCCTCTTGGCTTAAGACTACTTTGCTTTGCGGATGCAGGCACGGGTTCAACTTTACTTGAACTTCCATTCCAATGGAAGGAACGGCATCTGGAAGGAAATTAGCCTGTGTTACAGAGCATTTGAAAAGAGAAGGTTGTCTGGAGCACAGGCTAGAAGAAACTTTGTAAACCGAATGTCAACTCACCCCACCGTAAGTGGGTATACACTGGAGTAAATGAGTGTACGTTGGTGTAAATGGGTTTTAATGGGTAACGCCTCTTTCTTTGGGTTAAATGACTTCAAAGGAAGTTTTTGTAATTTACTGTATTCCGCATGTTCCTAGGGAGCTCATTTTTAATATCATAGTCACTTTCAGAATTACAGTGTTTTTACGCTCCCCAAAGAGAAGCTAAAATAAACTAAAAATCGGGAAAGCATTAGAAGCACCATAACGTTTAATTTCATTGAAGAAAATAGTATAATTTTTTGGAAAGATCACAGTTCAAAGTTCACGCTGATCGATTCGCATGTGAAGACGGGGCAAAACTTATCCCTTTTGGCCTCACATTCACATTGCTCCGCAGTGAAAACCGCCCTTTTCGAAAACGCTAATGAAAACGAATAGATTTTTAAACGCTTTGAAAACGATCAAATTTTTTAATCTGCAACTATTTTCTGGTTTCCCTGTAGAATAATAACTAGGTACAAATGGAGCTGACGTTTTTTGCTTGTAGTCGACTGCACACTTGAAAAGTCCTTTCGATGGTGTCCAACGAAGGCTCGCGTCGTATGGCGAATGTAAGTGCCTTATATAGGCAGACGTAGATGAGGTCTTATTTGCTGCGTTTTTTTCGCGGTAGCATCCAAAATGGCTTCAGGATATGTTCAGCTATTTTTCTTTTAACGCAGTACTACTATATTTGAACAGCTCCTTGTAGATTTATATTTCAAAAACGTAAGAGAACATAGAGCGTCCCTTGAGATCGGAAACACAAAATCACGTCTTCTAATTTATATTCATTATATCTCCCAGGAATAGTACAATGCCATCAAGAAATTTGCTACTTTGTCAGATCTCGAACCAAGGTTCTCGCTTGAGTTATATAAAGTTCTTGAAAAAGGATTTCATTCTATTCTTTTGTCATATTGCTTTTGAAGATTCGTGAACTGATGAGACATTCCACCGTTTACTGTTTGTTTGATTATTTTCATGACAGTTTCCTTGCAGACCGTACCACAACATCAAGGTTCTTCGTCACAGTGTTAGGACTGCTTTAGGGCTGCTAGATGTGCCTGTTGTAGTCCCTTGGCTACAATCATACTCTAACGTTGCTGTGAATGAAAGTACATCTCGTTTTGATAAGAAGGTTTCGTACAACGAGGAGACATTCCCTCGTATGATTTTTATGTTATTCTTTACCCTACAGTATTTTTTCGCCACTTGAAGGCGCTTTTGTCGTCGTGTTGTTTGCACTATGACTGCTAGGTGTGTCTGTCATGGTTCCTTAGCTAAAATCTTATTCTCCGACTCGTCTGGGGGGGGGGGGTACTTGATTGTCAAGTGATACTAGACGTGCCGCTGATATGAGTGGGTTTTTCACCTGAAATTCCCTACATATAGGTCTGTTTTTAACCTTAATTCTGGTAGATGGGTAGCTTTTTCAGGATTTTTGTCACAACAGAAGAAATTGGAATAGTCCTTTCATCCTCAAATCTACAAAATTCATAGACAAGGGTACGAAACTTCCTGAAATTCATGCAAAAGGGTTTGAAATCCTTGAAAAATTCTGTCATACAAATAAGTCCGTTTGTCGAAGTCCAGATTCACGTCGAGTAAAGTTCACAGTCAGGTATCCCCCCCCCCGGGCGGCTCATACAGTAAGGAGGCATTCCACCCTTTACTGTGTATCATATCCTTTGCAGGACAGTCTCCTTGAAGACTTTAGCACCACCTGAAGCTTCTTTGACGCAGTGTTATTTATATTAGGGCTGCTAGATGCGTCTGTCGTAGTGCCTTGGCTAATGTCATATTCTCCAGTCGCTTTGAATGAATGTAACCTTCCCCTCAATGTTCTTTTACTAAATCTATAGAATACTAGATTTCTTGCTTGTGGTTGCAGAAAAATATAAATGAGTGGATCTGCCACAATATTCACATTATAGCACATGACAATAATCGATCGAAGTGTATTTGTGCCCCAGTTTGTCGCCATGAAAAAGATGAAGTTTGTTGTCAGTGGCACGACTTCGAAAATCATAAAGCACAGTAAAATTGCAGTGATCATTCCAAAGAATTTGTTCTGATCAGTTTGAATATTTCGCTGCACGCCTGTCCTTGATACGTTGTAATATATCGTAGAATACGTTATCAAGAATAAAGTCAAAAAAGTGCCATCTAGTATAAGCCACACTAATTTGTTAAATATCTTATATAGCTGGTTGTCTTCAAGTAAACACATAGAAATGCCGCTTAGAATACCAACCATCCACATACTGACCACAGCAATCTTGATATTCCTCATCCTCACCCATACGCGATGCTTCAAAGGGAAATTACAGCCCAGGAATCGATCTATAGTTAGCATGTATATCATGGCGTACCATGTTAAATACACGCCAGCTCTCAATGACCAGTTAATATTCCAAGGTATCGACCCGCTTTTATATCCATAGAGATTCAACACATCCCCGCTTATCCAGCCAATGGCTATTATGATATCTGTGATACTAAGGCTTTTGATTATAATGATTTGGTTTGAATAGACCCTTTCACGGTAGATCGAACGGGGGATTCGAATCGAGTTTTCGAGACCACGCCGCGTGAAAGTTTGGATTTTAAAATTTTTTGGTTATCGCTACATTTTGCAAGATTTCTCTGCGTAAACAAATTGGATTGCCAAGAAAACTTCACTGGACCTACCTCAACATCCAAGGTATGTATCGTTTGTTTCCATTCTTTCTAAATTTCGTCAGAAATGCTGAGGAACCTTCGCAAACACCGGCGACTCTTTGCTCGTTTCACAAAACCGCTGCCTAGGCCCACCGACCGCCCCGAACCCTTTCCGCCATAACTTCTCTGCAAAAGTAGCCACCACCTTGATTTCCAAAATGAAGAGTCTTTATACATCCATGATGATCCTCTGAAATTTCCACAGTTCGATCTCTCGTCGCTTTTGTAAAGTTTCCCTTTGATTTCACTCTTGCCGTGTTTCCAAGTAAGCTCACGGTCGGAAGCCGATGACAGAGAAGTTGGCTTGCAACAAGGGGTGGGGAAATCCCTCGCAACAGAGACGGGGCCCACGAACGGGGGTCAGTATGTTACTCAACGAATAACCTGAAAATCTCCCGCCAAATTTGAACTCGTTCTCCAAGTTATCAGCTGTTTACATTGTTTTTATCGATTTTATCCGGAATTAACGAAGTTTGCAGTTGTTTTTCGTACCTTTCACGAAGTGTTGAGAATATATCATGATATATGCTGATGTTTTGACAAGATGGGGAAGGAAAAGTGTTGTGTAACATGGTGTTTGAACAGGAAAGGATGTGCAGATAATTGGGAAGTCAGAAGTCATGTCGAAAAACTAATGTTTCATCGTTTTCCAAAAGACCTAGAAGCAAGACATAAATGGGAGTGCATGATTAGAAAGTCCCTTGACAATGCCAATTTCTCTGCTACTGACAACAGTGTCATTTGTTCAAACCATTTTAAAGATGGAAAGCCTACACTCCAGTCACCTTTTCCATCAGCTTTTTTAACTGAGAGTGATATGAAGTGGAAAAGTTCTCCAGTAAAGAGAAGAAAAATTGTTCGTGAGGTTGCCACTCCTGCAACAGATGTAAACATTGCAACTGCTTTAGAATGCCAGGCTCCACAATGGTAAGATAAGGTCCCAATGCACTTTGCCCAAATAACTAGGGAGAGTGATGTCAGGCTTTTCACTGGTATCAGAGATGCAGAGACATTTAAGTTTCTCTTTAATCAATTGTCTTTAGATGCAAGGCAAATGACATACTGGAGGGGTGAGAAGCTCACCAACAAGGAAGCTGCTCTAGCTATTGATAAAGGCCCCCCTCGGAAACTGTCACTGGAGCAAGAGTTCTTGTTGTCCCTGATGAAGCTGCGTCTTGGGCTGCTCACAGAAGACCTAGCATGGAGATTTAATATCAGTGCTGGTCTCACAAGCCAGATTTTCTTTACTTGGGTCAGGCTTATTTCCCTTGACCTAAAGTTTATGATAAAGTGGCCATCTCGTGTTGTTGTAAGGAAAAACCTCCCTGAAATTTTCAGAAAGCATTTTCCTAAATGTGTGTGCATTATCGATTGCACAGAGGTATTCATTGCAACACCATCAAGCCTCAACGTTCAAGCAGCCATGTGGAGTGAATACAAGCATCACTGCACAGTGAAATTGCTTATTGGTATCACCCCAAATGGTGCTATCTCATATCTGTCTGAATCGTATGGTGGAAGGTGCTCAGATAGATATATTGTTCAGGACTCTGGTTTTCTTGATAAGCTACGTCCTGGGGATCAGTTGATGGCTGATAAAGGTTTCAACATTTCTGACCTCCTTGCTTATCGTCAGTGCTCCCTTTCAATGCCACCCTTTGCAAAGAATGGGGTGCAAATGTCAGAAAAACATGTGAAGAAAACATCACGTGTGGCAAATGCAAGAATTTATGTTGAAAATGCCATTGGAAGGATCAAGCAATTTAGAATTTTAAAGATGGAACTTCCAGTCACCTTCATTCCTATCATTGATGACATATTAGCATGCTGCTGTATACTGACAAATCTTTCTGAACCTTTATGTATTTAATGAGTTAAATATTGCTCTCTTCAAGTCAATACAAGTTTTCTCCTTTGAAAAATTGATCGTTTGATCACTGTTTGTTTAGGCTAGAGTTAATACTGTGTGCAAAGGATATCAATGATCACAATAATTTTCAAAACTAACAATTATTCTTAAAAAACAATAATCCACAGATTATTCACAAAATCAAATTTTGCTCTTGAAGGGCAGAGCTTGTTTTGACTTGTGTATGTTTCCAGAGCATAAAACGAAATGTTTTAGATTGTTCTCTGTTATCATTACAGGTAACAGTCATCACCAAAAACTTTGCAGGAGGCAGTCAGGTATAACACTATTTCTAACTTAGATCCATATTTGCCGTCATAACAAGTACTGGGATCATAACAAGTACTGGGATCTCTACAATCATAACAAGTACATCATAACAAGTACTGGGATCTCTACCGTAATTAATAAAACACTTGGGAAAGAACAACTTTTTGTCATCATGATTAAAATTATAAACATGGAACTTGGCAGATACAAGATACAAATGCTTAATTCATTACCATGTGGAATTAATTCTTGAACCTTTCTGAACAAACTTGTTGAAGCAAAACTTTATGAATAAACACTTAAACAACTATATCATCAAAACTTGTCTCTAAATCATTAAGCAGGCAACCTTCGCAAACACTTGCAACATCCTTACAGCAACGCTTGTGAAATGTGACTTCACAACCAAGACACTTGAAACTTTCACCTGACTTTGTTTTGACCTCATTTTTCTCCAAGCAATATGTTCCACAAATGCCACAATATTCAATCATTGAGAATCGAAGGAGGCATTTGGCAACATACTGTTTAAAGAAAATCATAAGGCTTCGTTTCATGTCATCCCAAAAATTTTCATCAAATTGAACTTCCTCATAATGTGGGGCTGAAGATATTGGATCCCACACTATGAAGAATGAACTTTTGCAACCAGTGCATCCCATTTGACCTTGGATCTGTGCATAGTATGCATGGGTTTTTTTCAAAACAATTTTGTTGTCAGTTCTTTCCATGTAGCCAAGGCCTTCCCATCCAAGACTAAATGGTGTCTCTTTCAATGAAAAAGGACACTTTATTTCCACACACCGATCAGGACAACATTTGCATTTCATCATTCGATCTGGAGTGGCTGAAATGAATGGGAGTTGTGGACATGCAAAGATGCCACATGAAAGAAGGCGTGGACAATTATGCTCTTTCAAAGCCTCCTTGTAGAAGGAGGCTGCTGCATCACCCTCATGATCATTTCCCCATTTAACTGAGGGTAAAGTCTTCAGACTTTTGGAGGAGCCCATGATCTTCGACAAAGTAGGGGTGATTGGAACATTTCGTTTGTGGTGCAATACTTGTTCCAACTTCTTGTAAACTTCAAGATGGCATGATGCTGTTAACCTACCAATTCTTTGCGAATACCATAAACTAGACTGGGATTGTTGACGTGTCATCTTCTCAAGTTCACTTAACTGGGCATCAGTTAGGACAGCCCTTGCTAAGAGGTGGTCAACTAGAGCTTCATAGGGTTCACCAGATTTTTCATTCAATACCATTTCTGCAACTTGGGGAAGGGGGAGAGGGGTAAGTCCTTCTGTATTGTCAGGTAGGCTCATCAGAACAGAAGCTGTGGGATTTTTGTTACGCAGTTCTTCAAAAAATGCCCTCTCACTAATTTTACTTGAACTGCCCAGCCTGGGGTCAAATGCTGTTTTCACATTAGAACAAATTGACCTTTTACAAAGGGATTTTCTTTCAGCATCATGTTTTTCAAAGACCATGTCTCTGACTTTGCACCCCTTGATCACTCTTGTTGATCTGTCATTGAATTTACACTTCACTTCTGTACATGTTGGGTTGGTCAGCCCCTGAGTGACAGCATATTCCACTTTATAAAGCACTCCAATGACATGATTACAACATCGTGAAAGTCCAGCAGTACAACTACAGTAGGCAGTAAGAATGTCCCCACATTTTTCAGCCAGAACCCAAACAGTATGTTCAGCACTTGATACTTTTTGAGATGGTAATACACTGCTCTTCAACAAAATTATATTTTTACCCCCATCAGTTAGTACCAATGAAACAATTTGTGCAACAAAACCACTTTTGAAATAAGAGTAGGCTTTCTTTACTTTATACTGGCCAACATAGTCTGCTTCAAATGCCTTATTCTCTAGGATGTAATGAAAAATTTTCCCTAAGTCAACAGCTGGCCACGTAGTAATGTCATCTTTCCACCCTGTAGCTTTCAATGGGTCAGCCAGACCAAAACTTTCCAGCATACAATTGTACTCCTTTGAAACAGCTTTTTTCAGGTCATCATTTTTTGTTGGTTTTTCATTTTTCTCGTAACATACCAAGGCTCTTGCAGCTAAATCTCTTTTCGATCCTGTAAGAGTGTGGCCTCTTTGCCGTAGATAAAACTTCAATTCTTCAACAGAAAACTCCAAGAAATCATCATAACTAGCATTCTCCAACTGTTCCATTACTTAAACCATGTTTATAACTCGCAAAATTCCAAAGATACACTTGCCTACATTTCGTTAATTCCGGATAAAATCGATAAAAACAATGTAAACAGCTGATAACTTGGAGAACGAGTTCAAATTTAGGCGGGAGATTTTCAGGTTATTCGTTGAGTAACATACTGACCCCCGTTCGTGGGCCCCGTCTCTGTTGCGAGGGATTTCCCCACCCCTTGTTGCAAGCCAACTTCTCTGTCATCGGCTTCCGACCGTGAGCTTACTTGGAAACACGGCAAGAGTGAAATCAAAGGGAAACTTTACAAAAGCGACGAGAGATCGAACTGTGGAAATTTCAGAGGATCATCATGGATGTATAAAGACTCTTCATTTTGGAAATCAAGGTGGTGGCTACTTTTGCAGAGAAGTTATGGCGGAAAGGGTTCGGGGCGGTCGGTGGGCCTAGGCAGCGGTTTTGTGAAACGAGCAAAGAGTCGCCGGTGTTTGCGAAGGTTCCTCAGCATTTCTGACGAAATTTAGAAAGAATGGAAACAAACGATACATACCTTGGATGTTGAGGTAGGTCCAGTGAAGTTTTCTTGGCAATCCAATTTGTTTACGCAGAGAAATCTTGCAAAATGTAGCGATAACCAAAAAATTTTAAAATCCAAACTTTCACGAGGCGTGGTCTCGAAAACTCGATTCGAATCCCCCGTTCGATCTACCGTGAAAGGGTCTATTGCGGAAGTTTATTTGTGACAACGTGTACACTCCGATTGCGTTGAATATGACCGCTAAAGCAGAAACCGTCATTGATGCGATTCTGACTATTTGTTCTGAATCTGCCGCCATCATTAATGTTTCATTGCTGCCAGAATTCAGACGTTTTCTCGTTTATGTGAGCTAACAGCAACCAAATTCATGTCCATTCGTGTGCCAGCGTTGTAACTGATTTGTTAATAAAATGCAAGTATTTTGGTTGCTGTAATGACTTCTTCGCGACATTCGTTGATCGCAATTTGCCATTGATGTGTGATCTTTAATGTAGCTGATGCAGTTTTCGGAAATTTAGGTGTCTCCTGTCGTAGGCGAAACCAGCTAAAAACGGTGCAACCTCTGCCAGTATCTCAATGTACACAAGTAATTTAGTGATATGGTAATGTTTGACGAGGCTTTTCGCTGTCTACTTTACATAAACTAAACGTCCGACTGCATTTTAGTGTAAAATGCGCTGGCAGCAATTCAGAATGCCGTTGACAGTTGATCACACGTTTTGCTTCAAGTTAAACGAAACATTTAGATTTGATCTTCTTCTTCCAACCTTGATTTCTCAATGAGACGAGTATTTTAGAAATATCGTAATGTTTGATGAGGCTTTTCACTGTCGTACTTACTTGCTTTAGATGCTCTTTTTGATTGATTCTTCAATGTCAAATGTAGTGAAAGTAATCCAGAGTGACGTTGACTGTGTCTTGCAAGTAATTTTCATTTTGCATCTCATTAAGTAGACTTGTTATTTGCTACTTACTTCAATACCTATGTATAATCGATCATCTAACGAGCATTCATTTCATTCCAAAGTATTTATACTCGATGGCCCTATCAGTCAACAATGACTGCTGTTGTCAGCTCAATTTGCTCGTAATTTTACACCAATGACCATGACTAATTCACAAGAATATTTGCCTCTTGTAATGCAATGAACTTCATAGGATCTATTTTTCCTTCGTTATCATCACAAAACGATCTTCCACTGATCTGCTGCCTGGTCAACGTTTGCTTAGTTTTGCACCAGTGACAATAATTTACTTTCTGTCAATCTTAATCAGTGACGAGAGTTTTGCTTTATATCTGTCCTTTGGTAGAGTTTGGACTATTCTTCTTCCATTTGAAACACTAGAACGATCTTCCGATGAGTTTTGGTAATGCATCATCAGAATTATGTGCAGTAGTTGTGTATATTTTGTCAATTACCTTGATTGATCGCAAGAATTGGTTTTATAAAATGACTCACTCGCTTCTTCTCACTTCTTTGATTCTCACTTCCTTCCAGACAGGAAACTAGAATGTACTCCTCTTGATAATTTAATTAGTTTTGTGTTGTTCTTTGTATAAGTTTCCTTGAATGCCAATAATTTGCTTTTTATCGATAAATTTGCCTTTGTCGGAGCTTCCTATTTCTCCGACAGAAAATAGCAAGTATTTTTCCAATCACAACATCCTAGGATTTTCCAGCAATTTAATGCGTCAGATTTTTCGTGATCTTCTTTGAATAGCAGCGCACTATTTTGCTCTTGATTTGTGGTTTATGAATAGAATTGAGCGCCACTGGAGGTCATGTATCGTTGGTCTGTGCGCGAATTAACGGCAAACAAATATTCTTTCATTCCTTTGACCGTTGATAGGTCACTGAATCATAAAATAGAAGATATTTGGTTATATCTATGTGTAAGCTTTCCACGACTGTCTTTAAATACAACTGCACAAATTTGCTTATTGGCTTTTGGTTCAGTGCAGAAGGAATTTTGATTTCTCCTGAATGTTGACGAACTGACCCTAACCAAAAACGCGTCTTTCACCATCACCTTTGCTTAGACAACAAGCTGCAAAGTATTTGGTTATTGTTATTTGTAAACTTTCTGTAGTTGCTTTTACATACCAACGCAAAATTTTGTTCTTTGACTGTGGTTGATAAAGAGCATTGCTTTTGCACTTCAAAGGTTTAGGTTTCTCTTCAATATTGGTTTACCGCCAGCGACCAGATTAATAATTTGGTTATCTTAATTTGTGAATGTCGTTTTAGACTGTTATTGAATATGAATGCACAATTTTGTTCTTGACTTGCGATTTATAAACTTGATTTGTGGTTTATATATAGAATCGATTCAAGCAACCTAACAGTTATCCACATCTATTCTGGGTGTTTGCATAATGACAAAAGCAAAAGATGATGCTATTTCTGTCGGTTGCAATGACGCATTGGCTTACGGAATGCAGGTTATTTCTGTGATCAGTTTGCTTCCTCTCTTCTTTTCATTAATAATATTTCTTTTGTTTCATCCAGGCATGAGACACACTTTCTTGTTCCCATTGACTCACCATCAGCTTACCGAATGCAAGTAATCTGATTTTAGTTTTGTAATGCTTTGCTTTATTTTTGCTTCTTGTAAGCGAAATTCTGTCACTCTTATTGTCTTTGGATTCAAAAGAAAGAATTTTTTCTTGATACGTGATTTGGTCAATGCAATGAAAGTAATTCTGAGTCTTTAGTCTCCTGCTCACAATTATTGCTTTGTTTGTGACTGTCGTCGGCAAAGCCTATTTTCTTCTTCTTTCGCTAAATTGATCTGCCAATAAAGCTGTGACAATAGTTTACATCCTCTTAAAGGTGATCTGAAGCGAAAATTTTTATTGATTCAAATTAACGACACTGTCGAATGATATGGACTCCTGTTTAAATTTCTTTGATATCTCAATTCGTTTTCAAGTTATCCACTGATATTAAGTTTCAGTTGATGACGTCATTTTGTTTGCAAATTACTAGGATGAGATACTGAAATATAGCTGTATCTAAGCTGTAAAGGTTACGGTTGTCGGAGACATTTAAGTTGAGCCAAATAAATGTAATAGAAATTGTCACATGGACTAATATGATGTTTAGAAAGTCATGTCAATTTAAGAAAAGTTCTTGGAGTCAATTTCCTTTTGGAAATAAGGTCAGCCTTGTACATTTCCATAACTTTTTGCAAACAAAATGACGTCATCAGCCGATCATACAAAATAGTGGATAACTGGAAAATGAAGCAAGGTACCACAAAATTATAAATGACATTCTTTATCATGCATCAATAAAAATTTTCGCTTCAGATCACCTTTAAGAAAGAATTGTTTTGCTTGTATTTATTGTTAGCAGGGCGTAAATTCTACTGCTAAATTGATCGCCTGTCAGACCATTGGATATGTATAGGTTTACATCTGCGACAATAATTTGCTTTCTGCCAAGTAATTGCAAAGAAGAATTACTATGATTGTATCTGTTATTAGCAGCACTTTTATTCTCCTGCTGCTGCTAAAATGAACTTCCAATAAAGCTGCAATCAATTCAATGTGTAAATCAAACTTATCAATTCTTCTCATAAATAGCTGCTCGATAAAGCAAAATTGGTCAACTTACGCCCTTGAAATTGATGCGCATTCGCCGAACAGCCCTCCTTTTTCAACAGGAAACACAAACAATCGTTCTTCCGGTGAACTCAAAATCAGTTTGAAGTAAACCAATTTGAAGTCATTTCCTTGATTTATAGTTGCTTACTTTCTGTCATTATCTGTTGTTGATCACGAGAGATGATTTTTTCCGTTCTCTCTTCTTCAAAAATAGCGAACTTCTCGACTCGTTCTTAGCTAGAATTTTTACTTCTTCTGTCACTCATATCCTTAGCTGCCTGCCTTCTAGTACCAGAACAGCGTACTGAGATTCCGCCTTGACAATTTTTTTATCAACATTCTTTAATTACCAGGACTACACGCGATTATTACTTCTTCTTTGGTGAGCTTGTTCCAGAACAACGTAGTCAGATCCGGCTTTACAAATTTTTTTATCACCGTCTTTGATCTTCAGATACCAGAACAACATGCGACATCAGTTTTCATCTGATCATGAATTTCCATTATTTATTGTTTAGCAAGGAGGAAAGTTCCTTGGCTTCTTCGCATCTTCATTTCGGAAGACGTAACGTCTCACTGAGACAGTGCCAAACTTGGCCGCAACCTAGTGTAATCAGTGACCTATTGATCGATGACCTAATATAATTCATATAAGTTATTAGCTAATTAAGTTTTACCTTTGATCAACAAAACCAGAAGCTCTCATCGAGCAAGGATATGCCCTGTCTTCTGCACGATGTTGTGGGTGCTGAATTTGGGCGTTGGGTGTTGGAGGTGTTGTGGCAATGTGTTGTAATCCACTGACGTTGTAGCCAGAACAGTCAGGCGGATGAGGTTCAAATCCCACCAGAACCTCTTGAGCGTAGTAGTAGCATGGGCGGTAGGAGACTATTGTGTTAGCCTGAAAGTGCTTAAATCGCCTCATACAGAAATATATTCATTCAAACTTACGATGCTGTGGTTGTCTCTTTCTTCTTCATTGTCTTCTGCCAAATATTTCCACCAATACAGTATGCACACCACAACTGTGGCCATGTGGGCACCAGCGCCATGTTGCATTGATTCAACACTGTGCCTCGATATGAGGTTCTGGTTGTTCCGGGAAGTCCCCAAACGCGAAAACGAGAAGGGATAGGGAATCCCCCGCGCCCCAGCACTACATGCGCATGCGTAGAATCAATGCAACATGGCACTGGTGCCCGCATGGCCACAGTTGTGGTGTGCATACTGTATTGGTGGAAACATTTGGCAGAAGACAATGAAGAAGAAAGAGACAACCACAGCATCGTAAGTTTGAATGAATATATTTCTCTATGAGGCGATTTAAGCATTTTTAGGCTAACACAGTAGTCTCCTACCGCCCATGGTAGTAGCTGTCCAGTAACCAATATTGTACATTAAACGGTAACAAGTCGAGTTCCCAACAAGTCACATGTGGGATACCGCAGGGATCCTGTCTAGGCCCATTATTATTCATCCTGTACCTTAATGACTTTGAATCTTGCCTAAAGTTCTCCAGGGCTAATCTCTATGCTGATGATACGGAAGTTTCATTCTCGTCGAACGAACTTAGTGATGTGGCGAGCAACTTCCAGGCAGAACTGAAAAACATTTCTTAGTGGATGAGAATTAATAAGCTAAGCATACACCCCGAGAAAACCGAGTTCATGGTTATTGACCACCCTCGAAGGCAAAGCAAACTACCAGAGCTACAACCGTTTTATCTGGATAATATTAGAATAAAGCAGGTTCATAAAACGAAGTACTTAGGACTTACTGTTGACGACAAGCTAAGCTGGAATGAACAGTACAAATCTGTCAAAGGGAAAGTAGCGGGTGGCCTGGCATCTCTCAGGAAACTGAAAAACATCTTACCACAATCTCAGTTGCTTAATGTGTATCAAGCACTTGTTGAGAGCCATCTAAGGTATGCAAACGTGGTCTGGGGCGCCCTCTCCAGTACTAAGCTTAGCACTCTACAAAGATATCAGGACAGAGCTTTCGATCTGATAGAATCTTCCAAGATAAAAGACGATTACAATAAGAACATCCTTAATGTAAATCAACTAATGACATTTGACCGAGCGGTCATGACTTTCAAGATTGTCAATCAGCTTTGTCCTGAAAGCCTACAAAATAAGTTCATAGAGAGGTCTGCCTTATCAAAATATAACACGAGGAACATGAAGGATCTCCATGTGCAAAAACTAAAATTAGGACATACGAAAAAAAGTTTTTTGTACACTGGTCCAAAAGCCTGGAATAGTATCCCACAGCTCATCAGAGACACCGAATCCGTTGTTCGATTCAAAAAAGATCTGAAATCTCATCTTTTGAGCTGATATAAAATAGGTTTGCACGAATCCATGGAAGATCAGTACACGGGGGGAGGGAAAGGGTGTAACATAGCTTGAGCTTATATTGTAAACTTTTAATTGTAATTTATTCTATTTTCTTTTGGTATCGTATTCAACTGAATGGATTTTGTGCTTAAATAAGATTAAATGAAAATGAAAATGAAATGAAAACCTTTTGGCCACGATTGTGGGATCGAAGCTACTTGCTCTATAGAGGCCGGAGTAATACAATAGAATGCTGTTTTTCTTTGTTTAAGGTAACTCTGCTTTCCGCACAGGTGAGCAGCGAGTTGGCTTTTTGAAAACCACTCTCCTAAGAAGATAATTAATCAGATTGCCATGATACGAGTCACGCTTTCAAGCACTCAGCATTAGAATAGCTTTCCGAACTGTTTCCACTGGCAAAAGAATGAACGCGATCTTTTGGGAATGCTAGCATACGGCTCAAATCTTCCAAATCTTTAAAAAGGTGGGCGTAAAATTGTATCACATTTTTCTTTGAATTCATGTGCTTCAAAGGAACTTTGGGGAATTTGCTGTAAATCTACCGTGGCAATTTTTTGATACATTGATTATTTTCAAAATGGCGGCATTTTGACTTATTTTGCAAAAATTTATCGAAAATTTTGAAAAAATTAAAATCATCGTAAATCTTAAATTAATTGAGAGAAATTGATACAATCTTCAAGATAACCATAGTTGATGAAGGTCTACAACATGGTTGCAAGCAGAAATCTGTTGCTCTTCTGGTTAAGGATTTAGAATTTTGATGACGTTACAGCCTCAAAATTAATAAATGCCACCATTTTGAAAGTAGTCAAGGTATCAAGAAATTGCCACGGCAAATTTATTGTGAATTACCTGAAGTTCCTTTCAAGAACTTTCATTCAAAGAAAAATGTAATAAAATTTTACACCCACCTTTTAAAGATTTAAGCTCTATGCTGGGAATGCTAGATCCGAGTGTCAATAGACATCCATGGAGCGCAAGTGAAAGCATCATTTCCGAATGTTACCAGCAATTTCACAACCGTCCTTTCGTGTCCTCTGAGGCTGTCAAGAGCATCAGCAAAATATCATTATCTCTAACGGCTGATTTTCACTCAGTATAATTTTCCGATTGGACAAGAAATCCTTTGTTTATGTGTGAAAGTGTTGCCGTGATTTTGAATAGAATGTTACACGTGACTAACATTTTATTGTCTAAACTTCAGTCCTCTCGGAAGATTCTACTGAGTGTACATTAAAATCGAAAACTTTCGGATGGACAACTTTCGGCAAAAAACTTCGGACAAATAACTTTCGGACACTTTATCGGGAATTTCGGAGAAAAAAACTTTTGGACAAACACGATATCAAAAAACAAGCATTATACCAAAACATATGTTAAAAATAATTGTAATTCCATCATGAATATCAATTTACAGTAGGTACATGATGATCATCACATCAACTAGGAGATTTGAATGTAACTTTCGTTAGATTGAACAATGATAAAACCAGCTGTAAACCAAATTAAAAGGTGCTGCCATACGTGAAGTTTGTTCATGAAACCTAAGCACTACTGGTAAAACATTGATTCGTTAACATTTTATGTTACGTTTCTTTGTGTTTTTCTATTTTCAATGAATTGAAAACTTTCGGACATCACCACATTTCGGACAAATAAACCTTTGGACAAAATTTTGTCCGAAAGTTTGATTGTCCCAAAGTTTTCGATTTTAATGTACATCAGATGTAAAGCCGGATCTCCGCTAGGCGGAAAAATGTCGAACCGCGAAAAGTAGAACATAGTCCTACTATTCGCGGCTCGACATTTTTCCGCGGCGACAATTCGATTGGCCAATTAGATTGCCGGAAATTTTTCCGCCTCGACATTTTCCGCCTAGTGGAGATCCGGCTTAAAGGCTGATTTCCACTCAGTAGAATTTTCCAAGCGGACTGAATTTGAAACAATAAATCGATTCTCCCGCGTAACATTCTTTTCAAATTCAAAGCAACATTTTCACACGTAAACAAAAGATTTCCTTTCCAATCGGAAAACTCTACTGAGTGGAAATTCAGCCTTAAGAGTCCGCAACAAAGACAGATCTGAAACTAAACTTTTTTACAAAAGAATCAAACTCTTTTTTATGTGCTAATCAGTTGACCAAAGTTTCTACCCTTCGCTGTCGAAAAAGTAACCACAAATGTAACATTGGATTGCGACAAATCCAGTCAAGCTAATTGTAAATCTAAAACCTAGCCAAAGATAAAGCGGAAGAAAACCAAAATTTTTTAGTAGCTTTGGAGATAAATCCACTTTTCTGAAAAGCAACAGAAAGTTTTGAAATATAATTTGCAAAGGCTGCCTTAACGGAAACATTGTGATGATTTATGTGCTTTTCGATTGCCAAGACTATGTAGAACAACGTCCCATTTACCGCTTTTCGATAGACCGAATAGTATTGGAGAAATTAACTGTTTTCTGAAGAGAGTGGTTTCGCAAAACGGCCACTCACTACTCACTGGAGCGGAAAGCAGAGTTACCTTAACTCGCAAGCAAAGTGCCCATTATTTTCACTTTTCAGGCACAAAGGATCATTCGCACCTGGCATTTATAACACCTGCTGTCGAATAAAGATTTGTTTCAACTGGAATTCCCTGTTTTGTTATTTTCCCTAAAACTCACCCTTCTATCGAGTTAAGCGTTCTATTTATTCATATTTCATGAGCTGTTCAAGTGATTCTGAATAACAAAGCACTTCTTGTTCTGGTGTGGACGTCACTTCTTTTGTGTGTATAAACACCACCTACACAGCCGTGGATTTTTGTCGACGAGGGCGTTACCATTTCTCGAGTTTTAATATTGATTCCTTCCCCCCTACACGTTTTCTTTTTTCTAGTACATGTCTGAGAAGTACTAAGAAGCTTTTCAAGTTAAAAGCGTAGATATTATGGCAAATAGATCGCTGAACCTTTATTCTTGGGCAATATTATCGAACCACTTGTGTTTTTAACATAACAGAACACTGTTTATTCCTTTATGATGTTTTAAATGTCAAGAAACATATCTGGCGCAGTTTTAGCGACCACATCGATAATTCTGCATTCAAAAAATAAGAAACCAACTAAGAAACTTTTAGTACTAAAATGGACAAAATTTCATGTGAAATTAAGAAACTCTTAGTACTATGGCCTGATCCAAGTTTCTTATAAAAAAAACCGTGCAACTTTTGTTGTTGATAACGTGGCTTTTTGACGATTGCCAAAAAATTTCCTCACATTTCTCCTATTTCATTTCATGTCCTTTCGCCGACCTTTTTGTTGGTAGAAGATCACATCGAGAACCGTCGGTTTCTGTAGGCGAGCGAGAACCGTAGGCGAGCGAGAGGACCCCTGTTCGTTCCTTACTTTAAAGAAATCTGTCAACCATTCTGAGGTCGTGGTATGAAAACTAGCATTTTGCAGAGTGATTGGCCGAGCGGCTTACACAGTTTTCGTCAGGTGACTGAAAATTTGCCTCGGTCGAATGAGGTGAAATTGCGGATGGATGAACTCGGAGGCTAGACCTCGTAACTCACCTCCCCATCCCTCGAAAGGGCGTTAAACTAGGGATCCCATGCCTCACCACGGCAGGCATAGTGGACCTAAATCAGCTTTAAGTAGCTAGAAATCCTGGCAAGGACACTCAAAGCAGATTGCCACTACTACTTCTACTTGCATGCGAAATGAGTTGATGATTGCTTGCTCTTCCTTATTCATACTACAAATGAAATTGTTTAAAAATATTACCTTAGTAATATTTTTCTTTTTTGGCCATTTTCTTTGTAGCAGGCTGGGATTGTCCTCTATTCCAGAGCAACTTACGTATATGCCCAATTTTAAGTAGATGGAAATAATAATAATCATAATAAGAATTCCTAAGATACAGATTTTGGACAATTCGTTATTAGTGGTCAAACTATCTTGCAATGAAAGCATAAATTCCAAAGCTTTAAAATAGTGGATGTAAAATTCAATAACCTACTTCTTTGAACTGAATGGCTTCAAAGAAATTTGAGCTATTTTGCGATAAATCTGGACTTTCGTCAAATCTTCAATACTTTCAGAATTAGAGTGTTTTTCTTCTTTTTCAACAATTGATGAACAATTTTCAAAAATACTTAAAACTATCGTAATTTGTAAAGTGTTTGACGCATTATGAAGTAATTCCCAATAAAACCATAGTTTATGGATGTCTACAACATGGTATCAAGTAAAAAGAGTCTATCACTTTTATGATTTATGACTTAGAAAGTTAATGACGTGACACCCCGAAATGAGCTAAGAAATAAGATTCGTTGTAATTTCAAAATATTCAATATCTCCGAAAAGACAGCACAGCAAAGCCTGAGATTTAATCTGCGAAAAATGTAAAAACAGGTTCTTTTGTCGAAAATGCCAAATGTCCCGTTATTGTCTATTTACAAAATTGGAAGTGTCCCAAATATGGTTTAGAGAAAACAATGACATCTCTGTTATAACCCGCTAATTTTCGTTCCTTGGCACTTTTTTAGTGCTTGTAAAACTGCGTAGCACTAGAATTTCTAAAGTTTTCGGTAATCAAATCACTGGTTTGTTATAAACGAGTTATTCATATAAAAGTTATTCTCAGAGATTTTTTCCAAGTCTAAATAAACCTTTTTCATATATGTATATATATAGCCATTCAAACAATCCTGCTTGGATCCATCCTATGCGCTTTTATGAAGAAGAGCATATGTCCACTTTTCACTATGTTCTATCTTTTTGATAGATTTCAATTGTAAATGCTTAGCATCAGAAGACTTCCACACCGTTAGACGTCTCTTTAAACATGTTTTCTTTTCGTATGTGTCGCTGATCGTCATCTCCATTGAAGAGTTAAAAATTTTTGATAAGGAAAAATCGGTTCTGGGCAGATTAACCGACTGGATTCCGTGACAGAATTTGGTGAATCGGGTTCCGGTCGGATTTTGAAGATCCTGATCCAGCACACCGCTGTTCTTGGATTTAGTTCCTATACCAAGCCATTCATGTTTTCCTTTGAAATAAAAGTATAATATTTTGATTGGCCCTCGAATCGTGATAATTTTTGTTTTTTTTTTATTTAGGTTGATCTGTGGAGTTTGGGTGTATTATGTTACGAGTTCTTGGTTGGACATCCTCCATTTGAAACGAAGACTCATGATGAAACTTATGCACTTATTTCCAGGGTAACTTTTATTTTACATTCTTCTTTTTAGTTTTATAACGCTTCAAGTGTTAGAAAGCTTTCACATCCCAAATAGCTCTGGTAAACAAGGCTCAAAGAAAGTTTTCGTTCATGGTAGCAAGCTGAGTATCACCTGATCCTTCCTTCGGTATGTTACTCCCATTGAATTTAGGATTGCAAATATTTTCATTGTGAGAAACAAACCAATAAACAACAGATAGCCTATTTCTTACCTGATCCTTCCTTCGGATATTTCACTCCCATTCAATTTAGGATTGCAGATATTTTCATTGTGAGAAAACAAACCAATAAATAGCAGACAGCCTATTTCTTTTCATTTCAAATATATACCGGTTTGGTTCAAGTCGAACAATTTTTGTATCTTTAGCCAGCCTTCATTTGCACACTCATCTATCAAATGTCAAATAATAAGTGTAGCAATACTTTTGAAATTACGAATGTAGCTAATGCATAATTAATGTTGCTGCTAACTGTGGCCTAATGAAAGCACTTTGAGGCTCGTCTTCTTTCCTAATACACTGCTCAATTTTATCTCACTTCCTTTCTCTCCTTTTTCTCCTTCCCTCCTTCCTTTTCTTTTCCTTCCGTTGACCATTAAGTCTAAAAAAGTCGAAAATGAAGCTGCAGTGAGACAATGATGTATTGATTGTCTGGGATACTATCAATGAAAGTCTTTCGGATTTTCTCTAGAAGAACAAGACGCCCTTCCAAGCGCTTTGGAGTCTGCGCAGTATCGATCTCAGAATAATCGCCCTTTAACCTTTCTTTGTGAAACTGCGCAGGCCCCAAATTGTTTCCTTAGTCCTATTGAGCCAGTCAGAGTTACTGTTTTTTCCTTTGTGATTTACAAAAGGGGGAATTCGCAGCATTTCGAACAATTTAGAGATTGTGGGGTCAAGCATGTTTCTTCTATGGTGATTAAACCAACTGCAATATAAATATACATTACCCTGTACAATCCATAGTGAAAAAAGATACGACAGAAGTCAGGGAGTCTTCACTGTGTATGGCACTTAAAATTCAAATTGAATTTTAATGCGCGAAGAAAAACAACAAAATTAAGATATTACACTAAAGCAGACAGCAAGACACAAAAGCTAATGCTGCGTTCACATTAAAAGCTTATTTTTGCGTGTATGATTTTGCTTGTGTAAACGTGCTTCTGTTCGCGTTTTCCCGTTCAGATTGCTATGACCTTGGTTCCCATGTAGCAGGTCGCTTGTTTGTTTGTTTTGTTTGTGAACTTATTTTGTTTCGATTTTGCTCCTAGCTATACATACACATATACATATACAACTAATCTAAATCGAAAATAATCTACTCTTTTACAAATGAAAGGAATAACAAAGGAAATAAATACTTACAATGCTAAATTTAAAAAAATAACTGAGATGTGAATGGACAGAATTTACAGGGTGTGATTAAATTTACAAACGTTGCATTTGCAGGGAGGACCATCCCATTGTTTTATCATACGTTTGAAGCTGTTCAGATTATCAGCTGATTTTAGTTCATTTGGCAAACAGTTCCAGATCTGAGGTCCAGTGGCTTTAAGACTCTTGGAACCGAACGTCACTTGATTTGGTCGAAAAGGATTTAAGTTGTTCGGATTCCGTGAAGGATGCTGTGAAGTTCTTGAGTTGAAAATGCTTTGCATAAAAGATGGGTTCAAGTTCTGAAATGAAAAGTTCACAATAGATCTCGCTTGCACGCTCGTGTAAGTAATCTGCTTGCTTACCAACAAGCTTTATCGCATGAGCAAGCTTCTTTCTGCATTTAGATACTTTGTAGTCTGAACACTCTAAGGGATTAGTATGGCGGAGATCTGCAAGAGCGTTTAAGCACTTACTAAAGATAGTGGAATATGAAAGCAGCCTAAGGCAAATTAGGAACGGGTCATCATTCTTGCTGCGCAGGGGTTAGAAGGCATTTGCAAATAATGGATAGAATTTTCGTAGCCCCTCTCTGTTTTTCTTGAAAATTTTGGTGCCCCCCCCAATATGGCTGAAAATATGTTCACCCCTCTCCCAGTACATGTATATACCGGGTGAGTCAGAAAAACGTTGGGCATTTAGCGGACTGTGGCATCGCATTTAGCCACCCAATTGTCGTGAAATGAATTTTACCGTGCAACCAAGAGTCTAACTTAGATAATAAACCTTTTCCCATCGAAATCGGTCATTAGATGCATTTTTTAAAAAAGATTTCCTTCGTAAGACCTTGTATGCGAGTCTTGCAAACTGCTGAAATCCTTTGCCAAGCCCCTTCCACATTTTATCTTGGCAAATGTTACAGGTACATGTGGTATTATCAGAGGAGAATGAAATGGTTAGGAGATGGTTTTTTTTCTCTCTCCTGGGATGCCTCATCATAACTTTCCTAACATCATAACTGCGTGGAGAATGTTTGAAAGACAATAATCAACGCTCTGTAAATCGTAGAGGGACTTCTTGCAGACAACACTTTTTCCCTAAAGCCTGGTTCACACTATGTCTTTTGAGTCATTAGAGTCGTGCAGAAAGACCCGAAAGACAAAGGACTCAAACTCTGCGTCCTTGTCTTTCGGGTCTTTCTGTACAATCTTAACGACCTGAACGACCGATTGTGAACCAGGCATAACTTTTCAGTATCCCCTAATAATGCCATGAATACCTGCAACTCTGGCAAGGCTAAAATACTGAAGAGGCTTGGTCAAAGATTTCATCAGTTTGCAAGACTCCCATACAAGGTCCTACGAAGCAGATCTTTTTAACAAACGTATTAAGAGACTGATTTCATTGGGGAGAGTTTTATGATTTAAGTTAGACTGTTGGCTGTATGGAAAAATTTAGTTGACGATGATCGAGTTGCTCAATGCGAAGACACAGTCCGACACAGTTCGTCCCTCCGCCGCTCTCTTAGTGGGCAAAATTTTGGTGCCCCCTCTCAGATGTCTTCCTCGCCTTCCCTGGCTAGAATTAATGGCCGGTCCCTTAATGCCCAAAAGTTTGAGCTTTTCAAATTCGTTGGTGTAAAGGAGAAAATAGCTACAAGAATTGCGAGCAACTTTGCTACCGAGGCTGATGAAGACTGTTCAGGTAACGTGAACCATTCTAGAGGTCCTAAAGCGTTAATATCCTTCGTGCGGTATTTTCTCATAACAATTACTGTTCATTTCAGGTCATGTATAAGTTCCCAGAACATGTCACACCTCTTGCAAGGGATCTCATTGGAAAGGTACGTTGGATAAAGACTTTTCTGTGGTTAGGATGGAATATAATTTCGTTGTTGCAACTTTTTTCAGATTTCTTGGGGCTTGTCGTTATGGCAGTTTTTATTGCTCCAGTTCCGTTTCAGGCTTATCCGTTTTTATACTTACCACTCTGATCACTGTTTTAAAGAATCGCGTTTTAAAGTTGTAGCAATGGGAACGCAAGGCAAAAAGGGGAAAGTTTTACCCATCTTTGTTCAAGCTCTGGTTAATGAAACTCAGCCTCGCACAATGCTATTTTGATAATCAAGAAGAACCTCAAAAAATATAGCTATTGTGCCTATCATGGCGGGAATAGTCACTAGGTCATCTGAGTTCCCACCATGAAGGAAAAGAAGCTACGATGGAAAAGTTAATGTCTGTCTCGCATTAGATGTCAGGCAACGATATCAGCGAGCAAGAGACAATTTGAAATTTCGGGAGAAGGCGGCAAGTGCATGACAATGAACAGAGGGCCCCACGTGCAGACGCAACAGCTGCCACCCCCTGCCACATGTGCCACCCCAACCGGGACAGCACGCAAAAACAAAGTGCGGCAGCCGCCCATCCACACACCAGATATCCCATACATCATTTACCCTGCACCCGCATCCTAAGGGAGCGTCTCCAAATTGTCGTATAGCTTTTATACGAATTGATACGAATTCAATCGTATACGTGCAAAGGTGTTATACGATTTAATTCGTATAGCCGCACAAGAGACAAGAATTGTATACGAATTGTCTGATTTCTATGCGAATTATGATACGAATTTGAAACGATTTTGATACGAAGTGCGTATACAAATTGTGTTACGAATTATGTTTACGAATTGCTTGTACAAATTTGATACGAATTGCATACGAATCGTATACGAATTGTATACGAATTCTAAAAGGTAACGATACGAAATAATTCGTATGCGGCTGATAGATTATGGTATCAATATCGTATAATGCTAAGAATTCCCTATACGAATTTGATACGAATATTCGGAGACGATCCCTAAGATGAAATTTAAAGTTATAGTCGTATAGCATCAAGCTAAAGGCGGAATTATCTACAGGAACAACAACAGAAAAAGATATGTTTGTGGGGTGCTGCTTTTCGATATGATATTTCAATCAAATTATTGCGTCAGTTATTTCAGGGAGTATGTGGTTACTCAACTGCACCCGAAGTTTATGGACGTTAACAACAAAATGATTTTTGCACGGAAAATTCAGGCAAACATGTTCGGACTGAATATTTTTGAGAACTTTACGAGAATTTCGGGTGGAAAAGCTTTGGGACACACCAAAATGAACGCTTTTGCATGACAGCGAAAACATATGCTAAACCTATTTCTAATTTTTGGATGATGGATCTCCTCAAACTTTTTTTCAAGATTTTTATTTTTCTGATGAGAAACTTCCAGATATCAACGGATTTTGGACCACGAAAGTTGCAATCTTTTAGTCTGTCCGAACGTGTTCCGAGAGATTTCCTTTCTAGACTGAGTAGTGTTATGGCTGGGCGTATACTGTATTGTTCATGCTCCTCGTCAAATCATTGTCACTTAGAATCAGCTGAAATATATCAAAACAGAGTTGAATTTGAAGATGATGTTAGAATTTGAGTGCAGATAAGGGATTTTTTCCAGGAGATCTTGTGGGACTTCTTCCACCTGTTTGGTTTAAAAACATAAAGGGAAATCCACAAATACAATTGCCAAGTTCCAATTCGTTGCCACAGCAGCATAGCCATACATTTCAGCCCTGTGATCATGACATTAGCCATTACACTGAAATGTATGCTTTACAATGATAAGATGTGTGGTACCAATGCAAGGAAACAATGTGTGAGAAGGATGGCTCGAGGGAAGGAACATTTACAAATTATTGATAATGGATTAATATTGGATTATTTATCCGGTTTCTGCTGTATATTATCCCTTGACAAACATTGAATAATGGTTTATCACTTTGTTTTCAGTTGCTTCAACACCGCCCGGAAAACCGATTGCCGTTAGATGCTGTTCTTACGCATCCTTGGATCCGGATGAATGCTGCTATGTTTCAAGGTACAGCTGTTAGTGCTGGCTCAGCAAATACTCAAGCAAGCAAGACCACAAATGTATGATATTTCTTAGAGGTTGGTGAATCAATTCTGAACAGCAGACTGGTAAATCATTTGATAACACTCAAACTTACCTAGTCTATCATAAGATAGAACTTTCTTCCCTGTAAGTCTGGTTCCCACTGCACGATATACATATTTCCTCCCCTGATGCCAAGATTTCTCAAACGAGTAAGTTCCTTGAGCAGTGTAAACGAACTGGCGATGAAGCTTTTGTGCTCGTCGCTGACCAATTAAGATGACGAGTTATTATTTTATTGTTTTAACTCGACCCTTTTTTATCTCTTGACTTCATCATGAAAGGAGTTCTTGGTCGTTCCCAGATGACTAAGTTGCCGTGAGCGACGAGATGACGGGCGATGGGGTTAGTATGGACGTAAGTGCGACAATCCTGCTGCCTGCGATTAATGTTCATCTCGCAGTGGGTAACCAGGTTTTAGTGTACATAGTTTTTACCATATGCTAACGGTAGAATTTAGTGACACTGTTAATGATCGAGGAAATTCTACCCTGGTTGTAACAGGAAGCACATTCATGTAGAGTTATCTCGACTGGGTTGAAATCGAGAAAAAGTGCGCATGGCAAAGCAAGAGGATGGCTTTTGTAAGATGCTTCTTTCCGCTACAAGCGATTGGCAGTTGGGTAGTATAAATTTGATGCCTTCAGCGCTGCCAACCATAATGTTTACATCTCTGTTAATTTTGACCTGAATGAGTGGCAGTCATAGATGTGTAATCAGAAGAGATGTGTAACTTGGGGCAAGTCGCGTTGTAATGTTGAGGACCTGCATTTGCTCTCCATATCAACCTTCATGCGCTGTTAGTTAACTGTAGCAAACGGTTATATTCAGTAAAGAAGTTCATGCTTGATATGGGCGAGTCTAAGCTGCTCAGGACCTTCAACGGTATTCAAAAATGTGTAGTATTCAGGAATGGATACGGCAAAACAGATTGCAAAATGAAAACGTTATTTGTCACTTATTTTAGCTTTAATTCATTTTTGTGCAATTTTACTCTTCATTTCAGTTTAATTGATATTTGATATTTGCATACTTTGCAAGAGATGACAATAGAAACATAAATTTTTACTGATACAGTACAAAATAGTTTAGATACAAGTTTTTGCGGCAAAAACTTTGTCCGAAAGCTTTGGCACCATCCTGACATATAAGAGTTTCCAAAAACCGTCTCCTCTCACAGTAATCTCAGTGACACTCGTGTCACAAACGAATCTCTTGTCAAAGAGACGAACTTTTTTTGAAGCGCCATGGTTGCTATCTCTGGAAATCTTCCATTTCGGCATTATGCTGTTCTATTGCCAGTGACAAAACATTTTTCCTACATCGTTCTCCAACCACAACACTTTCCCTGTCAAGTACTTCCTCT
This sequence comes from Aurelia sp. 4 Dawson et al 2005, assembly GCA_964019985.1. Classification (NCBI taxonomy): domain Eukaryota; kingdom Metazoa; phylum Cnidaria; class Scyphozoa; order Semaeostomeae; family Ulmaridae; genus Aurelia; species Aurelia sp. 4 Dawson et al 2005. The sequence goes on from OZ026497.1 coordinate 18,162,973, forward strand.
AGCTACAACGAAATGTTTGCTGGCGGATGAAACTATCACTTTATTTTCCACCGCATCTTCTTATTTTTCACTTTGAAATATTTATACAGGTCACGGATTTCAGTGATAATAACTGTTTTACAAACTGGTATTTGCAGAAGATAACCTAGATTGAATAAAATTCAAAGTGTCCTTGAAACAGTCTATGTCAATTGGTTAGTCTTTACAACCCTTTGCGACGGAACTTCAGCCTGTATTGCAGTAAATCTCCGCATATAGGAAGCTACTTTTTTGCGACCCAGGCTTAATAAGTTCTTATTTTGACTGATTGCAAGGTATGAAATCCTTATTCGAAGGGTTGGACCTACTAACCAATTCTAAGTTTGCCGGCAGCTGGGAAAGAGTTGCAAACTTTAGAAGCCAACTGGGACAAAAATTAACTTAATGGCGACACCCAAAGTCAACTTTGCTACCCCTGCAATAAGATCGTACTTTTTATCAAAGTGAAAGAGGTTCTTGATTAGACGATGCATTATTTAGGCAAAACAGCATCTAGTACATCTAGGTCCTTATATTTGTAGCTTCTTATATGCGTGGATTTACTGTATTTCATAAAATTTAGAATCTTCATTCGATTTCGTCTCCAGATGTAGAAATTTGGATTTAGAGCACTGCCGTTTGCTAGTTGTCACTAATCCCGAATTTCCCAAAATTGCCTACCTCCCCGTTGTTTGATTGAACATTTCGGCGAAGGTAAAATACCCAAATACCGCAAATTCCTTGGATATTTAGTCTTAGGAAGTCTTGCTTGGATCTTTGACTGTTCCCTTAACTGCATGGTATATATATTATTTGTTTACATATTTTGTAGTAATTAGGATTTTGTTGACATTACTCTTGTTTATAGTCAATTGATGGTGAAAAAAATGACTTTTCTTATCTCCTGCCTGCCACCTCAGGCCCTGACACAGCCTTTAACAGATTCAGAATCTAATCTTTGAAAGAGGAAGTGTTATTGCTCGTTATACCTTTTTGCCTCAACGGCTTTTTACACAACTGTGTGTACTTTGCTATTTTCAAAATTAGGGGGTCTAGTATGTTTCTACCAGTTCTGAGGTTGTGACATTATTAGAAAAGCAACAGATTTCTGCTGAGCTCCTATGCTGAACGAAAGTCTTTCCCACGCTTGAAAATTTCGACGAAAATGAAGAAACTGGAATTGTTTTGCATGAATGATTGTACGTTAGCGCAAATCTATCGTGACATCTTAGGCTATGTTCACACTGCTTCGTTTTCGCTTCTATCCGTTTTCATTCATTAAAACGCTGCCCGTTCATATTGCTCTGTTTTCAACTGAATTCGCTATGAAAACGATAAGCATTCACATTGCTGCAGCAAAACGGTGTTGTTAATCCCCTTTTTAAAACAAAGCCTTTTGTTAATAGTGTTCAAACAGGCCCCAATCGCGACTTTGAATGCCATAGTAGTCCACAGCCTATTAACGAATGTCTCTGTTTCACACTTGAAACGGATCGTTTTTAAAACGCACCGTTTTCAAATTCATGCGTTGTCATCAGCATTTTTGACAAGCTCCGTTTTCTCAACGGAGCAACGTGAATGCAAGGCAAGAACGGAGAAGCTTTACTCGGTTTTCACCTGGAAACGGAGCGATATGAACGGGGCCTTATTTGAGGCTACGTGTTTCCATAACTCCGTTTTCAAATGTCTCCGCTTTTAAATCACGCCGTTATCGTATGATCTTGAATCATTTCCTTTACTCCGTTTTGGCGAACAGGTCCTGTTATGGAAACGGAGCGGTTTTCATTACTCCATTGTTATCCGTTTTCATTTGCACCTTTATAGGTGGTCTGAAGCGAAATTTTTTTATTGGTGCAAACGAAGGGCTCGGTCGATTGATAAGAAATGATGTTAAAATTTTTTTTGATATCGCATTTCGTTTTTAAGGGCCTGTTTATATGAGGAAAAACACCTCACCTGCCAGACCCGGGGCTGAGAAGTGAGATTCCACCTTCCAATAGAATCCTTTGTATTTTCAGTTCGCGTTTACATGACGAACGCAACACCACCGGTATAGTGAAATCCCACCTCACCAGAGGTGGAATCTCACCTGGGTGAGGTGAAATTTTTCCATATAAACGAAACATCACCGGTATGGTGAGGTGAAATGAAATTTTTGGTTGATTCTCATTGGTCAGTTCATTCTGATTTCACGGAAGGGAGACTTTACTCCACCTCACCTCTCAGCCCCTGGGCTGACAGGTGAGGTGAAAAATCTCATGTAAACAGTCACTGAAATTTACCTCGCTTGTCAGCCCTGGGTCTGGCAGGTGAGGTGTTTTCCCCCATATAAACAGGGCCTAAGTTATCCAATGATTTAAAGTTTCAGTTGATGACGTCATTTTGTTTGCAAATTATTAGTATTCTATATGGAAAGAACCTGCATCTGATATTTGAAAGGTTACATTTGTAGGAGACATTTCAGCTGAGGAGAATAACTGCGCAATAAGCATTGCCTGATGACTTGATGTGACCTATAGAAAGGCATTTCATTTGAACGAAAGGTTTTTGACTTTATTTCCCTTTTCAAACGGGGTCAACATTGTATACTTTATCATACTTTTTGCAAACAAAATGACGTCATCGACCAATCATACAAATTTGTGGATAACTCGAAAATGAAACAAAGAATCAAACATTTTTTAATGAAAGTCTTCATCATTCAACAGTACTATTCATTTGAATCAATAAAAATTTTCGCTTCAGATCACTTTTTTTAAGCCGGTTTTCTCAAGGCGGATTTTTCCGCGCGCAGCGGAGCGGCTGTTGTATTTGCATTGTTTATTTCAAACAATACTCTCTGGTCTCTAATAGACATCCCCCCGCTTATTAATTTTTAGAAAATTTTCCACCCAGGACATTCTTATTCCAACCCCCCTAGCTTATTAATTCTGGCAACGAGTTCCAAGCAAGACAAAAGCTACACAACAAAATTCCATGCACCCAACTAAGATTAAGACTTTCGAGCGAAATCTGTGATGTCATTGCATTGTATTTTTAAAGTCTTACCGTCACTATATAAAGAAAGTGCGAATCACTGAGATTTTTCCCAACCCCCCCCCCTATTATTCCGACCCCGTCCGGCTATTAATTTTTGAGATTTTTTCCAACCCCCCCCCCGTCTATTAGAGACCAGAGAGTAGTCGCTCCGCTACGCACGTACTTGAAAGTCGGATTGACTTCAACTTTTCCGCCGCGTCCGATGGTACAAGCCAATCAAATTGCTCGAAAGCTCTGACACATGACATCAGTATTCCACGAGAGGGGAAGCCACAGCGAAAAACAGTTCTGAAACACTTTACAAAGCTCTTGGTCAAAGAGCCTCATGTCATTGACCAGTAGATTAAATCATCCCTTTTCTTTTCTTGTTTGACATAGGTGGCGAACCAAAAACCACTCCTTGTCCTTTTTCTTCGCTTGTTGGTCTTCCAAGAGTAATAGATTTAAAACTTGAATCTTCTTGAGCAGGAGAAGCCTTCGATGTTTGTCCATTTGCAAAGAATGTCTAGGCCTATCGTAATGTGCGTTTTAGCGCCTTAGTTCTTCAGTGGAAATTGAAAATCTTGTTCCCTTCGCGTGCATTGTTTTAGAAAAAACAGCCGCTCCGCTGCGCGCGGAAAAATCCGCCTAGTGGAAAACCGTCTTTAGATAGCTGCTATTCTTTGTTCGCGCCTGCAATGTTCTTTAACAGTTCTTATATACAGTACACTCGTTGCACACATTAAATACTGTTTTTCATCACAAGAATTCTGAAGAGTTTTAAAAGTTCTTGAGAATATTTCTCAGGTTGGAATAGATCACTATCACAATGCCGTGTGGAATAGATTTGTACGTGTCTTTGCAAATATAATGACATGATGCCAATGATGTAGATTTCTTGCTGTACATGGAACCCATCTCTGTGCCACTGAAAAATTCTGATCAGGTCAAGAATTCTTGAAAATTCAGTGGAAGACACGAAACCTATTTTATATGCAAGCCTCTCCGAGTTTCAGCCTCTAGGGGGTTCTTATTTTGGTGGTTTAAAAGATCAAATCTGTGCCTCAAGATTCTTATAAAAACAGGTTCTTTCATGCGGGTTTCTACCGTATTCAAAACGTGATTCACTGTGGAACCTTTTCAATGGAAACCAGTCCTAACTGTTGCGTTTTTTACTTGCATATAAAGACTTATAACATGAGGACGGTCAATTAATTTATAAGAAAAATAGCAATTATCAGAGGTCAATACGATGGTTGGATATGAACAGCATAGGTTCCAAATCTTTAAATCTACGAAAAAAGGCGGGTGTAAAATTCATTGCCCTATTTCTTTAAACTGAATGACTTGAAAGAAACTTTAGCCACTTTTCTATGATGCTACCGTTGGACTTTTCAGAACTCTTTAATATTTGTCGAAATTACAGCCCATTTCATATTTCAGCTCATTTAATGATATGACGTCATCAAATTTCTAAATCACAAACCAGAAGAGTGAAAGAGTTTTGCTTGATACCATATTGTAGGCATCCATAAACTATGGTTTCTTGAAAAATATTTGATCTTTCGTCAAGAGGTTAAGGAATTACGATAGTTTTAAGTTTTTTTCGAAAATGTTCTTGAATTCTTAAGAAAGAAGAAAAACACTGTAATTCTGAAAATATTGAGGATTTCTGAAAAGTCCAACGGCAGATTTAGGGACAGCGCAAAATTTATTTTATGATATGCCCGGTGCAAAATGTAACGGGGCAACTACTTTTAGTGAGCTTATCAGAGGTGGGTCAACACCTTTTTGAAGCAAATATCAGCGGGGACAGTAGCTTTTGTGAGCTCAAGGTGAAACTTGAAATGTAAGATGCATTTCGAGGGCAAAGTTGTGAACCATGCAAGCAGAGAAATGCTAGAAGGATATATATTTTAGATGACACAAAATATCCTGGTCAGATACTTGCATCAATCATATCTCTTAATCTTCAAAGTAAATTTTTCATTGAAAAACATTCGTAAGTACCAGAATTGATTTTGTGATGGTCTTTGGCTACTTCATCGGTGATACTTACTGTAAAACATCTGTTGTTCATGAATGCAAGGCAGATACATATTTAGGACCTTAAGGGCAGGGTGACGGGGCAGTTAGTTTTTCTGCAATAATTTCAGACGGGGCAAGCAGGGGCGGATCCAGCAAAAATTTTGACCGTCTTACGGGCGAGCGCGAAGCGCGAGGAGCTCGGGGGTCCGGGGGCGGAGCCCCCGGAAAAATTTTTTGGGCCACGCCCTTCAGATCCTCGGAAAACGCCCTGTTTTAATACTTAATATCTAAATCACATATACTTTCATTGGCGTTAGCAGTAATCTTAAAAGATCTGAAGCAGAGCTGTCATCAGGGATCAGGGTTGATGATGAAGTTTCCTTGCATTTGGTAGGTGGCTCAGATTCTTTCCTTGCAAGTTGATGATCTGTTGCCAGCTTTCTTAGGAAGGACAAAATGCTTTTCTGTGTTGGCTTTGGAGCATTGATAGCATTAACAGGACTACCCTGACCCGGCATAACAAACAGTGGAACGAAGTGGTTGGATTTGTAAGAAGAATTAAGTTCAGTACTTAAACAGCCCTCACGTGAAAACATCAAATTGATTGGAGCATTCAAGCTTCCAGACACTTCCCTTGGTTGAAGCACAGCATTTTTGAGGTTTGAAGAATGGCCTGTAAGTCTTTTTTCTGCCAAACTCAGGGAAAAAGAGTTAACCTGCAGGCCTAATACACTTGAGAGTGCCATTACACATATAAATGGGCTCTGCCTCCTGTCTTGACATTTTTTCAGGGCTTCAATCTTAATGCTATCTGAATAATTTTCACTAATGTTGGACAATTTATCCACATCATGAGAGACAGAACAACTGAACATGGACTTAAGGATGTAAGATGTTTCCTCATTTGCCAAAAGATTAAGAAAGTGGGGATGAGATGCATAAAAATTAGAATGAAGATATAGCTCAGCTGATGTGAGTGCTCTCAACAGATGGCATAATTTTTCTTCACCAGTAACTGCCAAGGAACATGCATTGCATAAGCTGTTTCCATTGCATGCAACCCTGTATTGATGTGAAATGAAAATATGTTGCAAATAATGTAGATATTCTATGGAACTCTAAATGTAGAAATACTTATCATCCAATTTTGATTTAAATTTAGGAAATTTATCAAAATAATGACACGAAGTTGATGAAAAATTTTGAATAAGAGAACTAACATTTGTAGACTACCTTGCCCCCAGATTCATTCCTTGAACACATCCATAATCTTTTGGTGGCTCATAATGGAAAGTGGAGGAGTGGTCACTACTTTACAACAAGAGAGGAAAAGTCATGGGGATACTTTTACTAGAAATTTTTGTGGGTTGAGGTCTAATTCTAACAAGAACTGCTAGCAATGTATGTTTTTATTCAATGCCAGGTAGCAAAAATATCTTGGCAATGTTTTGTTAATAGGATCAACAATAGCTGTTCACTTTTCTTGCATTGAACAAAGGTACCAACAGTTCACTTGTTTTCTGGGATTGGATATCAAAATCTCACCCAAATTCTGGGATTTGACTACAATAGAAATCCTTCTAGCAAACACCAATGCATGATCTATTGATGTACCCTCCCCTTGGAGTCCATTCATTCACATTGCAACCATACATGTATTTTGTATGAGAAACTGCTCATAAGAAACTCAACACTCACCAAGAAACTATAGCACTGGGAAACTATAACTGAAGAAACTATTCATTTTGATAAAACCAAATTGTTAAGATATTTTTTCTACATTTACACTTGCTTCCTGTATGATATTACTGAGAAGGTACATGAGTAATGATTAAACATTGAAAAGGCTTCATCAAAAATGTTCACCATAGGGCTCATACAGTTGACATGAAGGTTGTTATTAATCTTTAAGAAACTCTTAGAGAAAATATGAGTACTGAAAATCTGATAATTTTAAGAAACTTTTAGTACTGGTCCAAATTCTTAGTTTCTTATAAAAATGTGTTTATCTGTTCAAAGGATTTAAAAGTCCAGCCTGAGACATATGACACCTAAACCAACCTCCCAGGAATCAGGGTTTACAACATTCCTGCCAGGAATGTTGTAAACCCCGACTTCCAACCCTTCAAAAGCCCCAATGCGAACACTTCAAAAGAACCTTAACCGTAAAGGAACGCCGATGCTAACCCTCAAACCAATTATTCCGAAATTAACCTTCACACAGAGCGCAGACCCCTTGCATAATTGTCATATCTCTCAGGTTGCAAATAAAACCACAGAACTGACTGATTAGGAATGATCTGGTTCTGCTTTTGGAACCCCAAACCCACCCCCCTCCCAACCCCATTCGATAAGGTTATTCAAAATCATTAAGAGTATTAAAATAAAGAATTACCTCGCTGGGAAAATGCTTGTGCCTGGTTGAAGGCTGAATCGATCATGTTGAATGTTGAATATGAGGAAAGAGTAACAGCTTCATCTGGCTAGGCCCTCGACCACACAGCAAGGCTGATAGGAGCGTTTCTCCATAATCTGATGAGCTTCTCAGTTGCAAAGCTTTCAATGCCAAGATCATCACCAGATAAGATAAGATCTTCAATTTTTCCAAGCAAATCCACCTCTAAATCATCAAATAAGTTGTTTTCTATCTTGGCGCGAAAATGTTCAAGAAGTCGGTGGTAAGGTCAAGGTCAAGCTTGAAAGGGACTCGCAGAGGCACAACAAGGAAGCATATGAAGGTGCAACCAAGCGCCCGTAAGACGGTGTTAAAAAGCCTACCATCGCCTCGACCATCGTCCGAAAATTTTCCCACACGTTTCTGGTGTAATTTTTGCCAGGTATCTAACATACATCTTATCTACCGTCTTACGGGAACAATGCCATCACGTGACAGTTTCAATTTTGATTGTTTCAGAGTGTCCGCGCATGTTTTAATTTATTTCTACCGTCTTACCAATCATCTTTGGCCTTTCGGTCTTACAGTATTGTTCACTGATTTATGCAATGAGCTTGCAGAAGAATAGGCTGCTGTAGGTATGGCATGACGTATCTGCATAGCACATTGCCATAGCAACGCTAGAAGCAAAGTGAGGCTGTTGCAAAATGGAGAATGCGTTAACAAAAATTCAACGACTTGTTCGTTTCCCGTCTCCGTTACTGGCATCGAGGATGCCAGTTAGAGGGAGGGGTTAATCTATTTATCTAATTCGGTTTACTATGCTCCTACGTATAAAAAATAATATGAATCACTCAGCAATATCCATCACTATAATTTCTATGAAAAGTCAGGTTTGGGAATTTGACCGTCTTCCGTAAGTACCGTAAGACGGTTTGGATCCGCCCCTGGCAAGCAGATTTTTCTCCAAAAAGTTTTCTTCTCCACGGCCATGTCATACAATAAATTTTGCACTGTCCCTTACTGTAAAACAGTTCAAGTTGCTTTGAAGCCATTCAGTTCAAAGAAATAGGTCATAGAATTTTTTACACCCAGCTTTTTAAAGTTTTGAAACCTTTGCTGATATGGACATGGCTCTGCAGATTTCTACGTTATGTTCCAAGGTCTGATAATGAAATGGTAATTAATTCCAAGGCTCCGTAACTGTCCTGCCCTTTGGCGGTGTTTGTGTCAGCAGCGAGCCCTTGACAACCACAGCGGAAATTCCCAGCCGATGAGTTTGCGGTAATCAAATCTGACATCATGCTTTCGCCTCGGTTCCGTGTGATCTCTTCACATTGCGCATTCTCGCGGTCAAAACAAAATTAGAAGAAAGGAACATCTGTCACTGTGAAAAAGCCTCATTTTTTCTCAATATCAGCTTATCTCGAGAAGCAAGCTACAAGGAAGGAACTTTAACATTTAAGATACATATGCGTTGATAGATTGAGCTTACAAGGACCAATAAACTCCAGGGATGAGTAACAAAAACCCTAGCAAAAACATGGGCCTAAATTCGAACGAGAGAAAGAAGAGCAAGGACAAATCCAGTGGAGATCTTCCACCAACTGGTCGCAGCTGGCCGTTCAAGCGAGGAAAGTCTAAGAATAAGTCTGCGGAAACATCAGTTTTGAACATGGCAGTCGAGCTAGCTGCTTCAACGGAACGAAAATGTCTGGTTGACCCCGAGGATTTTTGTTGTCAGAGTCCAGGAATAGCGACACCCCCAAATGAAAGCAGCAGTGTTAAAAGCAGTGACTCTCAAGAGGGAAAAGGGGAGGTCGAGGAACCAATCCCACCATATCAAAAATCAAAATCAAAAGAAGATCTGACAGAGTCATTCTCACCCTTGACAGAACGTGAAAGAATTCTATTCCAAGATTTGCAAGAGGTGAGATGTACTCAAGATTGTTTTGTAAAATTCTAAAGATTGATGTATGGAAAGTGATGCTCAAGAGAGTTAATGTGCTAGAGTTTTGTTTACTGGGCAGAGGGGAGAAGCTTTATTTCAAGTTCCCACCTACACAGCAAGGGCCTGGTTATTTGGAAAGTTCATCCCATGTCCAGGCTTTGCCGGATTGGAAAGTTTGCAGTATGCGCAGGGGATCTCTCCTAAATCCAAATTTCTTGCGTGGCTGTATCTGTGTCACTAAACAATTGTTCAATTGTTTCCATTTGTTGTTTTACAAATTTTATGGTTGGAACCATGACTGAAAATTTAAAGTGCACAGCAGAGAAAGCGGCCACACAAGGCAAACTTTCCAGTCTGAAGGCTGGAGCTGAGAGGCACAATGCACCCCCCCCCCCCCCCGCACAATGCACCATGGTGCATTCCATGCACTTAGACGCAAGGATTTTCAGTGTAGATCCAACTTTTTTGTTGGCGTTGTGGCGTCATTTCTTCAATAAAATCGGTTGTTGGCATGACAGCATTTGAAAGTCTGCCTTCCTTGTTGTGATTGTGAAATTGTCCTCAATCTTTTAGTAGTTTATTAGGGCTTGATGTACAGGCCTTTTCGTTTAACGCGGGCGATCGCCCTCGCCAGTGTCTGCGCAAAATTTTTTACACAGGCTTTTAATTGCCCTCGCAAAAATGTATTTTGCCCAATGCTCAGAAAAATTTTTGTAAACAGATTCTCAAAACAAAGCCCATTTGAATTGTTCATTCAGTCATGACTCGGTGTACATACGATTTACCAAGTAGCGCTTCAAATTCTTTATGAAGGAATTAACCCTTGTGAAAGCCGACCATGGTGAAGCAAACAAGATGTAGAGAACCAAAACAAAGCTCTAGATATTATGTTTTACGATTTATCTAGGCAAAATGATTTTGACAAGAAACTTTTAAAGAACTAGATAATACTAGCAAAGGAAATACTAGTCCTCCACAATCATTCCGCATTTTCTTTGCAGTATTTTGCGATGGTTTCAATAGAGATCCTTCCTCGTGGGCCCACACCTACCTTGTTCTCTGTCGAGGTTTCCAGTTTGGCTACATGTTTTTTGATGATCAGGGTGCAACAACAAGAAGAAGAATGCTACATTAATCTAACTTTGTTGCAAAGCGTTTCTCCAAGGGAACTTTCTGATGCCCTCCTCTGGTTTTTTGAGTTGGACAGGACTGCTTCGAGTTCGAGTAAAGTGTTCTGATAGAATTTTAAAAGCCTAAAAGAGACTCAGTTGTTTCGTTTCAGGGGCCACATGTGCTACTCTAATCGCTTTCTTTTGTGGAAGTTTCATACTCAATTAAACGGGACAACAGGAAATTGGTTGGCCTAACTGATTTGACCCTTTCTTAACTTTCGCAAAAAAACGGAGCAAGGAAGAAGAATATTACAAGCAAATGGAATAAAATCTTTCGCAGCTTTGTAACGAAAAAGTTTAAAGCTTGTTTGCTGACTCCTCTCCTCAAAAGTCTGGTAAAGGAAGGCAGTCCTCATTGCAAGAACAAGGCTTTTAAAGGTTTCATTGCCAGCCAGTACACAAAGCATAAACACAAGAATATTTCATGGGGGCGACCACCCTCGCCGTCTTATCTACGTGGGCGATAAGACGCCCTGGTGGAAAATTCCTTACGAAAAGGCCTGTGGTGTACCATAGGTTTTACATGGAATGGACCCTGGGTTATGCAATTGTTTTTGTAATTTTTATCTTTGTGTTTATACCGGCATTGAGCCAAGCAGCCATCATCCATGGTGGAAAATATACCCTATGGTGTGGAGTGATATACCATAGAGATCTCCTTGGCAGAATATTGAACATGTGTGGAGCATGCTTCAAGCTTGATACTAACTTGTTTTGAGTGTGATTTGGGTGTGTTTGAGAGCTTGATTCAACTTTGAATTTTTCACCACTTGCATTAGCTTGCAGCATGTATCTTCTGCACTGGAAAGCATATTCAATCAAGCTTTGATGTTGTATTTTTAGAATAACTTTGGCATGTGATTCTGTCAAGCTTGATCAAGTTCTAGTCATACCATGCACAGGCCTTGAAATGAGCAAATGTTTGGTACTTGGTCGATCAAGCTCCTCAATTCATTTAGGCGCTTGATCAAGCTCCTAGATTATTTTTGTCTTTGTGGGAAACCAGGAAAAGTTGTGGACAAATGAGCTGTTCTGTCTGAAAATTTTCAGTTAAAATCACTTAAATCATTGAAAAAGAATCAAACAAAATAAAGAAAGGCCAACATTGGCGTTTGAGCTGGGCTGCATGTCGAATAAGATCAAACAGCCTTGGAATGGCTCCAGCAAAGTTTGCACCAAACTTTTGTAACCTTCTGCGCTTCGTTGATAACTTTAACTTCTAGCCAACCCCACTGCCCTTTCCCAAGACTTTAACAGCAATAATTCTGCCATGTAGTTGGCACGGTTTATAAGCAAAGCTTGCAGAGCAGCTATTTTTGCTTCATATCGTGTGCCCTGTGTAAATCGCAAATCACAGTCTCATAAATGATGGTGAAAATAGAAGCGAGGCAGCTGGGTGATGGCGTAGACCAGCGTAAACAATATGGTGAACGCTACTTTGGAAGCGAGTGAAAATTTTACGAGTAAATGGAGTGAAGAAAAGACAATTTAGTGTAGTTTTACAGAGATAAAAGGAAGATTTGGGCTGAATATTCTATGCCAAATGCATTCACAAATCGTAATTATAGATCATTAAAAGAAACACCTTGGATCTGCAAGGCGCTTGAACAATCGAGCCAGTAGAATTTTCGAGGCAAGTGTGGAGGTGCTTGGGCTCGATCGAGCGCCTCTCATTTCAGGGCCTGACCATGCAAACTCACCAGAATTGTGTCAACATACTCATTTTAAGCTCCTTCAAGCCAAAATCGTGCTTCTATCCAGCTTGTGCAAGCTTGTCACAAGCTAAACTCTTTCTCAAGGGGAACAATGGTAAAGCAGTAGATCTGTTGCCTTAAGACAGTGGGGATGATGTGTAATCCCATTGCATAGCAATAAAAGCTTTCCACCCTGGGCCACTGCTTATGTACAGTAGGTTAGGTGAGATTGCACAATTTAAGAAATAGGATCTCACTTACATTAGCCTGCATGCTGACCCAATATTCCAAAGAAGAGTCTGGGCAACAATGACCAAGAGCTTGCTACCACGCTATTCTGAGTTTCAGGGAAAATAATTTATGCGATTATGGGTAATGAATTTATGAGTATCTTTTTGTTGCAGTCATAATATTCTGCCACTCATTTGTGTTCAGTCATGTGCTGTATATATTGTTTGTTCTTCTCACTTGTATGTTTTGGATTGTATTGTGGGGTTTGTTTTGAATATTTGATTGTTTATTCATATAAGAACCCCAAAAGGACTGGACAAGGCATGATTGTTAACAATGTGTTGTTTTATTGTGTTGAAAAGCATGCCATACACCACTGCGATTAACAGCCTCGCTTTGGAAATTATTCAAAATTCTTTCATATGAAATGTTAGAGGCCAAATTTGGATTTAGCACCCAGACTTTAGTCTAACCACTAGTTTTCATGTTGCTAGCAGTTGTGGTCTTAACTTTATGGCAACGTAAAGTTTGGAAATCTGTAAGGGATTTGATCGTGCAAATGACTCGGGGTGTAAAGTTTCACCCCGAACGATTTTTGACGGTCAAATCCCTTATAATCTTTTAACTTTTCATTGCCATAAAGTCTGTATCACAAATGCCAGCAGGTTAAAAACATGTACAGTATCTAGACTAATGTTTGGGTGCCAAATCCGAATCTGGGCTTGAAATTTTCATAAGTACAATAGGAAGGAATTTTGACAAATTTCCAATACGAGGCTGCTTAATTGAAGTGGTGCATTCACTAAATGATCTTAGTCAGAAGAGAAAAATTAAGTTTTCTCTTATGCTATAATTTATCCTTTGTGAGAGTAAAAACTAATGGCCTACAGGAAGTTGCACTGATATTCTGATGATGAAGCAAGTTTGCTTCGAAACGTATTCTATTCCCTTAGCTCTGTTTTAGGTATTGTCCTCTGGGTGTACCTCATTATTTATTTTTCACGTAGGATTTGTAAAAAACGCACTTTTGGTAGTTCATTGTCTTTATCGATATAAATATAGCCTCGTGCTCTTGGAAACTTGATATTCTGATGATGAAGCAAGTTTGCTTATAAACGTATTCTATTCCCTTAGCTCTGTTTTAGGTATTGTCCTCTGGGTGTACCTCATTATTTATTTTTCACGTAGGATTTGTAAAAAACGCACTTTTGGTAGTTCATTGTCTTTATCGATATAAATATAGCCTCGTGCTCTTGGAAAGTTGCACCGTGTAGTAAGTTTTGGTCATCATTGGAAAGACCCTTCCTTCTTTGAAATATTAGGTCTTTGTGCCGGCTAACTAACATGGGATAAAATTTCCACATATGTACATTGGAAGGTGTGATGGGTGTTATCTTTCATTTGCGCACACAGCAAAACGAAAACAATTGAAAACTAAATCAAGTCTAACCCAATGACATATTTATGTAATCATTTTTGTGAAAATGATGCATTATTTTTTAAATCATTCTCCACTCCACTTGAAACCACCTCATTTGCAAGAATTAAATTTTGAATGCAAACTCCTATAGGTGAAGTTTACAGTGTTAGAATGGGTAAGCTTGGGTAAACTGGGAAAGGGGAAATGTCATAGTAAATTTTGTAAACATAAATGATTTACAGATTTTCTCAAGCAACAACTGTTTGAACTTCCTGGTGTGGAGAATGTTGATCTAACTGTTTATGGTTACCATTCTTTTACATCAATATGCCAATTTTTCTCCCAGCCAACCCACTTTACCTTTGGCAGGACCCTACATTCCTTCTCCATTTTCTTTGGTTAAAGAAAGTTTTTTTAAAGATCCTGAAAGAAGTCTGGCAATCATTGATCAAATGAAACTGAGTTGAGAATTTCAGAATTGAGGATCATGATAAGAAAAATTTGATCCATTTTGAAACAATGAGGGAGTTCCTCAAGGAAGCCCCTTCCAATCCTTTAAGATTGCTTTTAAGCACGATCAGATTTCATGCATATTTCCACCATGGCCATGACTTGTACATGCCTCAGTATGTGTTACCCAATTGGGGGAATGAATGTGTCATCCTAAGGACCATTATTCAGGCAAAGCCATCCTCACAATGAGATGCCTCCTTTAATCTTTAGAGAATATATCATATTGTATAATTTCATGTCTTGGTAGAAAAACAATTAGAAGTTTCCAGAACTGCAAGACAACTCCTAGACCGAAAAGTTTGTATCTTGCGTATGCAAATTGAGATGGCCTGTGTGAGACTGCACAGAAAATACATTGTTAAGAACAATTGATTGAAACTATAGATTCTTTGTTTATTGCCAATTGTGTGGCTCAAATTGAGAATTGCATGATATTCCTGCACATGCCAAGGGTGTTAGGACACGGATGTTTTGATTGGTTATTTATTTACCTTGTTTTGATCTTTGTTTCTTGTTTTGTTGTCTTGTTTTCTGTTCTGTTACGTCTTCAACTGAGTGTGGTTAGGTCCAACTGCTCTCAAGTTGTTCGAATAGAGCTCTCTTGTATTTGAGAGCGGTTGGGCCTAACCTCGCTCAGTTGAAGACGAAACAGAGCAGAAAACAAGACAGCAAAACAAGAAACAAGGATCAAAAGAAGGTAAATAAATAATCAACCAAAAAATCCGTGTCCTAATACCCTTGCACATGCAAGATATCATACACGCAATAACTTTTGAGTTGGACAACTCTACCATTTGCTAAATATTGATAAAATTTACAGTAGATATACATAAACTAAATTCAATATGATATGAAGAATAACCACTTCTGTTTCCACTCCACAAAAATATATTCTGACACAAGTAAATCTAAATGTGAAGGCCCCTGTTGCAATTGTAAGTCCACCTTAAACTAGCTTTTGCATAACATCTATAGCATATAATCTAATATTCTCTCGCTATTTCATTTAAGAAACTGACCAGCTGCAAACATGAGCATACAAAGTGCTCAAGCCATTTTCTCATTAAAAATGGATAAGTTTCACAGAGAAAGTTTAAATTTTGGAGATTATTCCCGCAAAGAAATTTTAAGGTGGCTAGCCAAGACTCACCAGCCCACTCGTCGTTTGAATTTTTATGAATCGTTATCATAATGAATTCTCACAAAATTAAGGTTTTCTTCAACGCATTCTGTTCTGTTGTTCATAAAGAGTTAAAGGGCAAACAACAATTATCAACCTAGGAGGTAACTTTCATTTCCTTTATTTTATGAAGCAGTGTTGGTCCAACCTACAAAATATTAGAGATGCAAATGGAACATGTTAGTCGCAGCCCGTGATGGTTTCAAGGGATGTGGTAATTGTACCCCCATTTCAAAAGAAAACTGTATGTGGGGCCCAGTAGCGGACTCAGACAAAAGGTAATGAAGGAGAAAAGTGCTTGAACTCTCCAATTGGAGAAGCAAAGTTTACTTTTAGAGTACCATCGCCCGGAACTGCCACCTTTTAGATAAATATCTCATTATGGGCGGTATGATAGGGACCTACACCTGCTACTTGGCCATCAGACTATTTATCAGCTGGTGATGTGTACTGTATTCGTCAACTTAATCTAGCCATTCTTTGAAGTACATCCACAATTTAACGGAGCACCGTTGAAATCAGCCTAGATAAATCATATTGCCCTGAACCGCCACCCTCAGTTTTCTGCAATTCGCTGTCAAAAAAGGACAATCTTACTATACTGATAGAAAATCTATTTGTAAGGGTCCTTTCCTCCATATAATTGACATTCTGTGCTTTTTTCACCTCTTTTATATATATTTCCAGCATTACAGGGTTCTAAAAATGCTTCTTTCTTAACTCCACAAAAAGCCACCGACATTATTCAACATGATACCCTGTCGCATAGTTTTCTCATCAATTCCAATACCCTGTCGCATAATTTTAGTTAGAAAAGGATACCCTGTCACATAAAGTTTAACTTAAAAGGACACCTTGTTGAGCGGCACATCCCGCCTAGTCAAGTATGAGAGTAGTCTCCCCCCTCCCCAGGGATTTATTATTAGTCTATCAAAAAGTGGATGCCTTTTCTGGCGCATCCTGTAGTTAAAGTTTAATTTTTTCAGATGAAAACAAAGTGTGCACAAATGGAGAAAACAATGCGATGGTGGTCAGATTGTACTGCTAATTGGAGAGAGAAATGGGGCAAGGTAAGGGGAGAGAGAAACAAGCTGAAAGAGGAGAGCAAGATAATGCATGCTCGCAATGAATCCTTGACCAAAGAATTAAGCAGAACGAAGGCTGAGTTAGAAGATTGCCTCGTAGAAAACCAATCAGTCAGAAATGAACTCAACAAATGCAAGTTGGAGCTGAAAAAACTCGACAAAGAGAAAAAGACTGCCATTGTAGAGCCACATTTGGTGCAGACGGATGGTGTCACAAATGGTAAAATTGAGCTGGTTGATTCAAGACCAAACAGCAGTGTTTATGATTCAACCGTGCCAAAATCTGGGGCAGAGATGCAGTTCTTGGAGCAAATCTTGTCTGAGCAAAGGCTT
Source organism: Aurelia sp. 4 Dawson et al 2005 (assembly GCA_964019985.1). NCBI lineage: Eukaryota > Metazoa > Cnidaria > Scyphozoa > Semaeostomeae > Ulmaridae > Aurelia > Aurelia sp. 4 Dawson et al 2005. The sequence goes on from OZ026497.1 coordinate 18,180,011, forward strand.
CCTATTGCTGAAAGTCACGAGGGATCAAAGAAAGAAAGAAGAGGGGATGAGACAGCCAAAGCAAAAGATATCAAAGAATACGAAAAAGCGTTTGGTCAAAAAACAAGGTAGGTCTCACTGTTCTATCTGGCGTATGAGAAATTTGCATCGATTTTACCTGGCCTCTGCGGTGGATCTCAGGATTTTCTGCTTCCTTAAGATTGAAACAAACAGGAATTTTAGGAACTAGAGTGTCCAGCTGCATGCGTTAAGAAACTGAAATATGAAAGTTCTTCCCTAAACTTTGTGTTCTTGACCCGCTCTGTACGAAATTTGAGAAACTCACTTATAAGAAACCGTAGGCTGACTTTTTACGTCTTTGTTCCAAATATTAGAATTATTCGGAGCTATGTATAGAACAAAATGGAAGATTCTATTCGTTTTTAAGAAGTTATGCAGCTTGATCCGAAAAGCTGACTTTCTTATACTGGGTGGCTCAGTAAAAAGCAACCTCGTTCTTCGGGTGTTCTTACGTCATGCGCTGATCACGATGCCGAATGAACAATCTGCTACTCTTTGATCAAATGTGTCAATGAAATGGGTGCATTAGCAGCCATTATGGATTTGCAATGTGCTCAGTAAACGCTAATTATGCGGCATCGATTCCAAACAAAACTGCAACACTGTAATAGATTTTGCTTAGTGGCAAGATTACTTTTGAGTTTGAATTATTTTTGAGAAATAATTGATTTTTGCTATTATTTGCACATAGCCAACCATATCGCAGAACGGTCTCCTGTATCCCAGAGTAGATGTACAGCAACGAACTCACTCTGCAGACGAGACTGAGTAAAAAGTACCCCCTTTTGACTGGAAGTAGTGGGTGTGTCAAAAAAACGTCCGGCATTTGAAAGGCTACTGCTCTCTGAGTATATAAGCAATGATATTTTGCAATATCTGCTGGAATAGCCAAATCGTTCAATTATTCTTAGAATTTTCCTGACTATAATCGGTCACTCCCTTCAGGTTCTGTAAGCGATTTTCTAAACAAATTCCCCTCGAGAAACCTTAAAAGATGTGCTAAATTTGCAAGCAAGTTTCCATAATGTGTTTACCTCACAGCGAGAGCGATGACTGTCAGCACGCTTTAGCACGTGCTTTCTTCTTGTCGGGTTGAAAAGTCTTCCCCCTAGTATAAATAACTTATTCAAGGGGATTCCATTCTTCTAAGAGGACAAACTACAGGAACACATTCAAGTGTCATTGGTACTTGGAAGGAGAACAAAGGAAATCTTGCTTGGTAGTTTCGTTCGTTTTGCAGGTTTTCGAAATGGGCTTTCTGCAGAAAATCGCCTATTTTGACAGGAAGGAATGGCCGATAAACCGGCTAAATTACTGAACCTAATTGGGCGTACTGGGAGTAAAACAAGACAGTTTTCAATATAATTTCTATAAGAGGCCGCTTGAATCTAAACACAAACAATTTAGCATTTTCTTTTGGATTGCCTAAACTAACGATGAAGTTAATTCATTCTGCAATAATGATATCGTAAAATGGCAGATGGCCATCATGTTTAATCAGTTCTTCCTGGACAACCTACCGTGTAGTGATGACAAATTTAAGGAACGAAATTCTGTAAGACCTGTTCTTGTAATCTTAGAACATGTTTACATAGGAGTTTTCAGCCCCGTTCCCTAAGGTGAAATTATTTTGCCAGTACATGAAGAGTTTCAGCCAAGGCCGGCAGTCTGTCCAGAGCAAAATTGAACAAAAATTCATGCGCATCAATATTTCAGTCCAAGCTGAAAATACATTTGCCATTACATGGGCGCATCTCTTGCGAAGTAGGAGATCAACGTTTCATCTCTACAAGTAGTGCAAGGCGAGCTGATATTTAAACCCAGGGAGAAAATTTTTCATATAATGGCAAACTGATATTCACAAACATTTTACCGTGGAGGAGTAATGAATTTCATGAAATATCACCTCGGGTAGACGGGCTGAAATTGAGCCCCAGTTAAAAACGCCCGTGTAAAGAGATCCTTAGCTTTATCGTGATCCCCATTTGTGTGGATAATTTTCAAGCAGTATTTTCGGTTAATCGTTATGTTGGCAGTTTTATTATTCAAATATAAAAATTTACTATGTATTTTACATTTAACTATACCTGTAATACCCATTCATACCCATTTTTAACGATTTTAGGGAGGGCAAGCCTTTTGAACTTCCTCAAAATCAAGTTTCAGTTCACTTTATATGTACAGTATAAAGGTAAAGTTGCCACCAAGTTTCAGAACTAAAAAGATTGGGATCCAATCCTGCAAATGCAAAACTCAACAGCTTTTGTTGCAAGTCAAAAGCTATACATTTCTAGTGGAAATTGTAAATTCTAAGACCCATATTTAAGGGTTTTCGAGGTTATAAACCCATCCTTATAGGCGACAAGTACCCGTTGTTCCGTATATAGAGTTATCACCTCCGGGGTCCATCCCCTTCTCCCCGTGCCCGTGACCACTGCTCAAACTATATCTTACATTTAGCTATACCTATTCTAATTACTATACAACACTATAGGTACAATACCATGGGGAGCCAAAGACAATGGCTACCCCATGGCCGATATAAATTATTATTATTATTATTAGAACATTTCTATAGCGCCATTTATCTACAATAAAATATATTCAAAGGCGCTTTAACAAATATAGATAATGTAGAAATAGTTCCCAAATAGTTACAAATCAGATATAAAAGCTTATATAAAATTAAAATTATAAGTATCCCTCGAATGCCATGTTAAACAAATGAGTCTTTAATCTTGACTTGAACTCTTCAATGTTAGTCGTCGTGCGTAGTTCAATTGGGAGCGAGTTCCATAATCTGGGACCAGCAATACTAAAAGCTCTGTCGCCCCAACTTTTCGTATTAGAGCGGGGCACATTCAAAATAAGGTTACCATTAGATCGCAAGGATCTACCAGGATTGTAAATAGTAATCAATTCTGTCAAATATTCAGGGGCCCTACCCTGAAGAATCTTAAACACAGTCAGGAGGATCTTAAACATTGGTCTATACGTCATTGGTAACCAGTGTAAGTCAATGAGCAAGGGTGTCACATGATCAAATTTACGAGCACCTCTAATTAACCTGGCTGCACAGTTTTGTACATACTGTAGCCTCGACATTGTGTTTTTTGGAATACCATACAACAGCGCGTTACCATAGTCCAATTTGGATGTTACAAAAGCATGAGTAAGCGTAACTAACGTGTCGCTATCAACAAACTTCTTGATTGACCAAAGATTGCGAAGCTGCATGAAGCACGCCTTTGAAATATTAGCAACATGAGTAGACATATTCATGTGCTTATCCCATCTGCTTCCCAGATTCCTTAAGGACTCAGATGGCTCTATAACAGATTCACCAATTTTAAAATTGAGCAATTTTACATCATCCGGTAATCCATTTTTCGTCACAATCATATATTCAGATTTCTGATCATTTAACATCAGCTTGTTTGCACCCATCCACGAGCGGACATCAGATATACAGCTCATCATCCTATCAATGGCAGTATCTGCAGATTCCTGCACCGGCTGAAACACTAAGTATAACTGAGAATCATCAGCATAGAAGTGGTAATCCAAGTCATGGTGACGCATAATTTTACCCAGGGGTAGCATATACACAGTGAACGTTCAACGAACGAATAAAACGACATGCAACGTTCAACTAACTACGACTACACTACAAACGACTAACAACTTAATGTGCTAGATTCTGTTACACATCAGATGTCAAGTCAGGGTTGCGATTACTTGAATGATGTCGCAAGTGCAACTCGTTTGTTGTGTAGATAAAATGCCTGACTTCTGATGTGAAAAAGAATTTACAAGTGATGCTGCAAAGATCTCAATCAAACCGACCAGTTTCATGGATAAAACGTGAAGTCAATTCGAGTTTACCTCTGTTCAAGTCCTTAGAATGGTCGTTTACAGAAAGAGAGTCCACAGAGAGTCCACAGAAAGCCCAGGCGCTTAACTGAACAACAATAAGTTTACAGTCCTAAAATTTTTTAATTGTATAATAATGAATTCTGCATTGCAACTGCACTGCATAATTTTTGGAATATTGAGATTTCGATGTGAAGTAAAAGTAACTCTAGGGTGCTCTTATGTATATTTATATGAGTAACATTACATTAGAACACCTGAGAGTTGCTTCACATCGAATCCTCATATTCGAACAATTATGCAGTGTAGCTGCAAGGCAGAAGTCTATTAGACACAGCCGTGGAGAAATGCAACAAATAACACAGAAAAGTATCATGCGATTAACATTTTTAAGACTGCAAACTTATTATTGTTTAGTTAACCGTCTGGGCTCCCCGTGGAGAGTCTACTGTCTTTTAACTTATTCTTTTCCTTGATTTTTGCAGAGAAAACATTGCCTTGAGATCTCAGTTGGAGCAAATGAGAAGATTTATTCAAGAGAGGGAGCAGAAGTATGTCGAGTTGAGCTCAGTAAATGAAGGTCTGAATGCCGAGGTAAACATCGTATTATTTCATTCTTTATTTCTTTGTTATTTGTTTGTAACATGTTTGCTGCATAGAAGAAAGGCCATTTGCATATGAATGTTACCTGTTTGAAATCTATTTCATGATTCCACTGTCGTTCCAAACAGATTCTAAATTTTCCTGAAAGTTCCTGAAAATATTCCTGAAAAAGCCTAGAGCTCGAATCAGTTACGATTACTAGCCAGAAAAATGATAAATGCAGGTTCGTATCGAAAAATGACTGTGACTTACATTTTTTGAGATTTCGAGCACGAAAACAAGTGTAGTGATTTTGTTATTCTTAGGGGCTGATTGCTTTAATGCCATACTTTTCAAGCAAAGTGCTACCGTTTAGACAAAATTTGCCAATGAGGAAATTTTACTCCATAATTTGGAAAAGGATAGCCGATTCAGTAAAACTGGTTTTTAGATAACTTTCATACCAAGATTCATAATATGTATCTACTGTTTGAAAATCATAATTCAAAGAATCTGCTTGCCTGCTCTCTTCTTCTTCATCAGGAGTAACACTTTGCTCTGATTCAGAAGTAATGTTCTCTCACTCAGAATCACAACCGCTTGTCGATATTTTGAATAATAATTCCACACAGCAAACACGACCAATCAATGCAAGTATCACCATCTATCGGGGTCTGATAAAGCTTACGTTGCAACTTTGATGTCACACGGAGACTCGACCTAGGCTCCGCATAGCGCGTCATTTTCCTAAAGTGGGTAGTATTCCGGGGGCTTTTGTGGAATAACCGGAGGCACTAAGGTCTTAAAACCGGTTTTCATTGATTCTCTGTCATCATTTTACCCTTGACCGAAAAATTGGAGTTGGTGTCATAGGCACTGTAATATTTCGCATTTTTATGGTTGAAAATGAACAGTTTTGCCCTCAAATGGATAATTTCGCGAGAATTTGTTACTCTGGGATTTGGCTACAGATAGGGTGCAACTAAATCGCGTGGGTTTGTGGGTGATGTGGGTTATGTGGGTACTGTGAGTTTGTGGGTTTCAAATGTGGGTTTGTGGGTCTCATATGTGGGTTTGTGGGTTTCTTGTTAAGGCCAGTTAGGTTTAGTGGGTTTCAAAAGAAAGACCTTATTCTCTTTTATCAACTTCAAATGTGGGTTTGTGGGTTGTTGCTAAGTGCATGGGTATTACGCAATGAGGTTATGAGGTTGACATAACTTCTGCTTTGGCGATCAAAACAATCATGATAAATGACATAGAATCTACATAGAATCTATGTCATTTGCAACCAACGCATTTGGGGGGGGGCACTTTTCTTCGCAAATGATCAAATGAGAAAATTTTGCCTTTATCTAGTAGGCCTAGATAGCATAATAGCCATACATTTCGATGATTAAACATTCCCCAAAAATAGCATGTGTGAAATTTACTGTACAAATAAAAGCTTACCTTTCCTTCGCTTTCAGAGGTGAAGTGGATGAGTCTGCAGCGCAAAAGCGCTTTGCAGGGCTTGCCATAGTGAATTGTCTTGTGGGCAACTTCTAATTGTTGGGCAACTTCTTGGGCATGTGCTATGACCAACGGCTTGGCGCGAAAATCCATTCTTAGAACGAGGTTGAATCAAAATGGCGTTAGTTTTGGCACAAAAATTGAGTCTCAAAACGAGGCTGAATCATCATGGTGACAGTTATCTTGGTGACGGTGACAATAATCATTGATCAGAATGGAGGTAGCAGAATGATGCAAGAAACTGTACTGATTGCGCAATGTCGTTGCAAACCCACATACCCACAAACCCACATACCCACAAACCCACATACCCACAAACCCACATACCCACATAACTAACATTGGAGTGCCACTCACAAACCTACATGACCCACAAACTCACAAACCCACAGCCACCCACAAATAAACTCACAACCCACGCGACCCACGCGACCCACAAACCCACGTTCATTAGTCACACTCCTACAGATAGACTCAAATTCCGTTATTTACTTCATTGTCCAAATAGAAGAATGGTAACGCGCTTGTTTTATGGTAGAGGGTTTGTTTTATAGTGGCAGCGAATTTGATAAGATATTAATATTCTCTCAAGCGAATACCAAGAACTCTTTATCTTTGGTTAGCAATTGAAGGAATGCGACTTCTCGCTCATAGCTCAGGGACCCCGCAGCTGTTTCAAAGTGAAGGAGTTGAATTGTGAGCGAAAATAGTAAGATCTTGGGGCTTGCCCCCGGAAAAATTTTTTGACCACACTTTCAAGAATGTCGGAGTATGCTTTTTTGTGAGAATTAACGGCCTTCATATTGCCAGTTTACTGTTGGAAAGAAGTCTTTCTTCATTCTACTAGGCTTCATTCGTATACTTGAAGCCGGTGATAGAAATTACCAGTGAATATCATTTGACAGTGTTGCTTTCAAACAACGTAAAGTTTTTTCAGTTTAAACCAAGGCCCAGTTGGTGCTTGAGGAAATTTACAGCAAGAGTTCCAGGCTACGAGATTAGGCTCTTCAGGAAAACATCAAACATATGACTTCAACCTGACCAAACAACATTTTCTCCATTTGCAAAAATCTCAGCCCATGTCTTTCAGCCCATCTCTTCTGGCCCCATAGCTGCTTGGTCCCTGTCATAGCTAATTTATATGAGAATTAAAGAATCTGAGAATGTAAAGAGAAACAAGTAACACATCTGATGGCCCAAAGAGAGGAAGGATTTTCTTTATCCAATATAAAAATTTACAATAACGAGATTACCTAGAAAAGCACTTACGAACTACTTTACTACACTACAAGAACGATGCCATGAGGAGCAGAAGACATGACTACCCCATGGCCATAACATAGAGACATGTAATCTAAATATACAATCAATACAAATAAAGCACTAAAGGCTACGTAATTTCTACAGATAAATAATTGAATCGGGTTCACATTGGATGGTGGGCAATTGCTGTGTTTTAGATGCATCCCATTAGTGACGTGGGATGAGATGCTAAAATTTTAACTGCTAAAATTTAATTTTAACGAAGGATTTCAAACTATACACAGATTTATGGCACAGTCTTACCAGTATAAACTTTCAAGCAATAGACACATATTTTGACTTACCTAATGCTTGATAATGCGTTAAGGTCTGGGAACTCTTCAAGAGTCACTGATAACTTTGACCGCATTTTAGATATCAAAGCTGAAAGAGAAGAGTGGAGCAAGTGAAGAAGTCACAGGTGCTACGCAAGGAACACCCACGAAGATTCCAGACGCCAAACTGAAAGAATTAAGGCTTGAGGTAAGTGTAACTTGGTTTCAGCGGAAATTACTCTTCCATTTGAGTCGGGAATAGCCCCCTCCCCCAAGTGAAAATTCTTTTTGTATGGACCCTCTTTGAGTTAAAAAAGTAAAAGAAAAGACGAGGAGAAAAGAAAGGTGATGGCAACAGTGGAGTTGTGAATTCAACCGAGAGCAGATGTAAAGATTGGCTAAATAATAGGTACCACAACAAAATAGTTGCTTTGGCGATTTCAACAGAGTGAAAGCCTTTTTCGAGATTTTTGCTACAGCAACCAGATAGCATGATTTGTTGTACTGCAGTCTTTCAATCATCTTCTGTTCTTTGCAAAGCTCTTTTCACCGAGCCGATGACAATCAGTAATGCCCTTAGCAGCAGTGCTTCTATGTCATTTTAATGCAAATTTTTCCATTTGCCTTGTGAAAACCTCTCATTTTCAGATCTTTACAATGGGAAATTGTTTATTTTTCGAAGATTATGTAGTCCTGCTTTATTCATACAACAGAAACTAGCGATAACATTGGTTACTGGGTGCGGCATTTTGGAAAATGGAAGCAAACTCAAGCAACATATGGGATTGAATAAAAGTAAAGAATAGGCCATCTGGTTTTGTTGAAATTACAAGATCCCTTCCGTTCCGTCTGTCTTACAGCAACTCATTTTAGCAGTCAGTTCAGTTCTGTTGGCATTACATCACAAGATCAATGCCTGTCTCCCCGCTACCGTCTCAAGACTATTTCAAAATGAGACAAATACGCATTCATTCTAAAGAATGAGAGACGGAGGAAGAAGGTTGATTCTACCGTCTCTGACGCCTTCATTATTGTGTCTGATCACAACAGGTGCTCACAGCATTATAGCAACTTTACCATATTGCCATATTTCCACACTTTCACAGAAATATAGGGAGACATTGCAGCTTTTAAATTCATTTCGAGTATTTTGCAGCAGGCCGCAAAAACGGCAGATTACAACAACGGCAGTATTTGCTTTTGATTGACAGTTCAAAGGGAACCAATTAGTGATTGCAGACAAAACAGATTTCTTCGGCTTAGTAGTCAGCTTGAACGTTTCGAAGGCAGTCTTCGACAGTTGCCCTGAAGCCTAAGAAGATAAGTCGTTCGTTTTGTAAGCGAAAATGGGCTCTTTTGCGGTTTCATTTGTTACGATATATTACTTAAGGGAATTCCTTTTGTCAACGTTTCCTAACCGCTTTGAAATTTTGTGTTAGGCTGCATTCACATTGTACAATCTTTTGCAAGTGCATACTAATGCCTTAGAGTGTTCAGAATGCACAAAATTTGCACGCAGACAGACGCTTGTTCATGCGAAAAGGCTCCTTGGTTAGCAAGCAGATTCACGCGCGTGCAAGCGAGATGTATTTTGAGCTTTTCATTTCAGAAGTAGAGAAACAACCTGCTATATGAGATCCAAGGGATATATCAATCTGAACGGGTAAACGCAAACAAAAGCGCGTGTACGCAAGCACAAGCCTTTCAAGGACAAGTCTGGGGTTGATAAAATTATTGTTCAAAGGCAACCTTACCAATTGATGGGTTTTCGTAAGTTACCTAGGCCAAATATCGTCGCCATTTTGTATTTTGTACGAGAGTGCGAAGGCACGATAAGGAGGCTAATAATGTGAGTGATATATATCAACACATTTGGCTGCCTCGTTTAGGTCACAGTGAAGTGATGTCATATAAAATGGAGTAATTTCGCTCTTGTTAGCAAATTGAAATATGTAGTTTCGCACATTAAAAGAGAAAGAATTGAAAAAGTACTACACCCCATTCACATCAGTGTAATCTCTTGAATAATAAAAAATTATAGCAACCCCAGACATGTCCTTTAATGTGAACGCAGCCTTAGACTGCGTTCACACGATGCCGGCACATTTCGAAAGCGGTGAAAAACGTGACGGATAGACCTCAACGGCACATTTTTTGCCGGCAGATTTCGAAAACGGTAGATTTTGAAAACGGAACCCTAAGCGGCACATTTTGGAAATGGTATCGTGTGGGCACTCAAAAACTGATCAAAAAGAACATTTTGTCAATGCTTTTGATAGGAGACTGATCAATTCTTAGAGTGTAGGTACATTTCTTTGGTATCAAAGTCTTGCAACGAGTTTGTTACCGTCAGATTTCCTTACGTTTTCGAATTGTTCCGATATCGTGTGAACTGTAGCTCAGATTTTGCTACCATCGCATTTTTCACGGTTTTTAAAATGTGCCGGCATCGTGTGAACGCAGTCTTAATCAGAAGCTACTGATTCTATTGTCGCCAAATAAGACATTGTTTACGACAGTGTGTCTACTGTATGTGCTTGATGGATTTTAATTGTCAACTCCTTTTCTTGCTGCTGTTGTTGTTATGCTTTTTCTCTCAACCAACAGCCTAACAACTGTTGGTTGAGATACTTGAATTTACCTCTTGCATAACTTACATCTGTATGGCTCTTCATTTTGAGTTGTGTGTGCATCAAGTCGCGTGCTGAATAGATATAGATTATGTATCAGGACATGAAATAGCATAGCTTTCAAATCTTTAAAAAGCTGGGCGTAAAATTCTATGACCTATTTCTTTGAACTGAACGGCTTCAAAGAAACTTGGACAATTTTACAGCGCATCTGCCGTTGGACTTTTCTGAAATCTTCAATATTTTCAGAATTACAGCGTTTTTCTTCTTTTTGAAGAATAAAAGAAAATTTTCCTAAAAAACTTAAAACTATCGTAATTTCTAAACCTGTTGACAAAAGATCAAGTAATTTTCAAGAAAACCATAGTTTATTTATGCCTGCAATAGGTTATCAAGCAAAACTCTTTCACCCTTCTGGTTTGTCATGTAGAAATTTGATGACATCACATCATAAAATGAGCTGAAATATATAATAGGCTGTACTTTCGACAAACATTCAAGGTTTCCGAAAAGTCCAACAGTAGAATCATAGAAAAGTGGCTAAAGTTTCTTTTAAGTCATTCAGCTTAAAGAAATAGGTAATTGAATTTTACACCCGCCTTTTTTCGCAGATTTAAAGGTTTAGAACCTGTGCTACATGAAATAGATTTAAATGTTGAGGAATGTGGCCAATACCGTGAAAGGTCTTGTTAGCCACTCTCTTTGTTAGGGCCCCGTTTCTGATAAGCCCATCCGCATATTATCCAAAATTTCAAATATGCCTCATCTCCTTTAAGCTCCCACCTATATCAAAAGTGCTAGATGTTACCAAAGATTTTCCCTTCTTTTAGCTTATCAAGTTTGCATGTTGATTTTGATATAGTTGGGATAAAACTTTGTCAATAAGCCCCCTCCCTTTTAAGCCCTCCTCTGGGGTCTCCAAAATCAAATAAGCCCTCGGAGTCTCAGTTAAGCTCTTACGGTAACAAGAAAAAAGACAACAAGTTTGAAGTTATTTTGAGTGCATGTTTGATTGAAATTGTTAGAGATCCAACAGCTCGTGTCAAAACTAATAGATTGTTAATGTTAGAACATGCATGGGATACTTGCAGGTCCTCTCTTCTGCCTCTTGTCGCACGACGTGCTTTGGCAAATGTTGTACGAAATAGCACTCGCCACGCTGGTCAAATTTGCCATGCTACACACAGCAAATGACAAAGCGAGGCTCAGTTCTGTTGATGCGCAGGAATTATACGTTGATGAGTAGGAGCATACTGTGACATAGCCGAGAAAGTGCCCGCCAGTTTGCTATTCCCCTCGGTTTTCTGTATTGTAGCTAATTACTGTATTGTATTATGAACTCGACTGACTCAGTCTCCGCGTGACTCGAATTTCTCACTGACTCGAGCAAATTTTCTATTAGGGTATTTAAGCTTTTTTACTCGAACTTATTCTTTTTTGCACATAATTTGAGAAAAGTTTTCCATTTACATACTAGCAAAAGCGAGCACTACTGGTACGATGCCATGAGGAGCAAAGGGCAATGACAGTCCCATGGCCATTATTCTTGAGTATCAAAGGATGTTCAACCCCGCTTATTAATTTTTGAAGAATTTTCCGACCCTTTTCACATTTATTCCAAGCCCCTTTTATTAATTCTTGACAAATTCAAATGATAGTGGACATAATGTTTGAATAAATATAAACAATGTACGCTTTTAATCATGACAACGATTTTCCAATTTTTCCAACCTCCTCCCCCCGCCAATAGTTCCAACACCCTGCTTATTATGATATCAAACCAGTAATTTTCATAAGCTATGGGCACACATGCACAAATTCACATGATGTTTAGGCATGACCTTTGTATTTGTGCAATTGTTTATTTGCCTTTTAAATACCTAGATCAGCACATTGATATTTATTTCAGATAACCATATTCAGGATGAAGCCATGTCTGCAAACTCTCGCTCACTATCCTTACTCAAGGATATTACAAAACCGTTTCCAGCTCTCCCCCTCCTTAATTGCTCTCACCCCTCCATTTTTTCGATACTCGATATAAAGAAGTGTAACGATACTACACGTGAGAAGAGTTTATCTTGGTTCATTTCTAGTCAACAAGGGCAGATTTTGTAATACAATAGCATCAGTCGCTTGGTTCACACCTCAATTCAAAGTGATTAGCGAATGCAGACAAAAGAAATTCTCTCAAGCAGAAATTCAAAACAAAAGAAGCCGCAAAGTTGCCCTGAACCGGCAAACTCTCGTTTGGTGCGGGCGAAGGGGGGTTTTTCAGAGAAGTTATGTGCTTAAGACGAAAGAAGAAGGATACATCTAAAGTTCTGCCTCGCGAATTTTGTTTATTTGATTCAGAAGCCGAGCAGAGGGCACTGCTATTCTTGCATATTTATTGCTCAGACGTACGCAGTCACTCCTCAGCTCCTGAATCAAATAAACAAATCCGCGAGACAGAACTTTAGATTTACCCTTTTTTTCGTCTTAAGCACATAACTTCTCTTAAAAACCCTCCTTCGCCCGCACCAAACGAGAGTTTGCCGTACTGCTTTCAGGGTAGCTTTGCGGCTTCGTTTGTTTTGAATTTCTGCTTGAGAGAATTTCTTTTGTCTGTATTCGCTAATTGCTTTGAATCGAGGTGTGAACCAAAGCGACTGATGCTATTGTATTACAAAATCTGCCCTTGTTTTTCTAGTCAGCATCGCATTTTAGAATTTTAGCTTAATTGCATTTATTATGATTGTGACATAAGATTTTTATCCTTTGCGTAAAACACATTCCTATTAAGCATATGCCATAAATTCAGTTTACTCTGCCTACAGATAATAGAATTCACAATCAAAGATTGTTCTGAGCCCCTTCTAATCTCTGCAGCTTTTAAATTTGTCTGTCCGATGTTATCCATGCAACAATGTCACTGATATACACCTATTTCAATTTGTTAGATTGAAAGACTTCAAGTAGAGAATGCGGAAGAATGGAACAAACGAGAGCAAGTTGAAACTGAGAAGCTATCACTTGAAAGAGAAATTAAGAGGCTTAAGGCACAGATTGAGGTATTCAGGGTTTTCATACCTTGTGAGTCTTTGGGATGCCTTTGTAGATTACATTGCGAGAAAACATCGGCATTAAATCGTTAAAGGGCAGGTCCATAGCATCGGTTCCAAATCTTTAGATTGGTGCAAAAATATGGGTGTAAAGCTCTATGACCTGATTCTTCTACCTGAGTGGCTTAAAAGGAACTTCAGCAACCGTTCCATAACACCGTTCCCGTTGGACTTTTCAGAAATTTTGAATATTTTTGAAATAAGAGTGCATGTTATATTTCAGCTCATTTCAGGATGTGACGTCATCAAATTCCTAAATCATAAACAACAAAATTAACAGACTGTTGCTCGATACTATGTTGTAGACATCTACAATCAATAGTTTTCTAGGAAATTATTTCATGTTGCGTCAAACAGTGTAGAAATTACGCTAGCTTTAACTTTGTAAAAAGAAATTTTCTTGAATTCTCTAGAAAGAAGAACCACTCTTTTTCTGAAAATTTTGAAGATTTCAGAAAATTCTGGATGAATTATTGCAAAATAGTTAAAGTTTCTTTGAAGCCATTCATTTCAAAGAAATATGTCATTGAATTTTACACCGATTTCGTTCAAGATTTGGAACCTATGCTCAATTTCATGGTTGGTATGATTACTACTAGGAAACAAAATTACCAATTGCTGCTGCGAATTGTGAACTACTTTCGATATACTGAAGTCTGTAACAGCTGTAAATAAGTGAGACTGCTGCGGATTTAGCCAAACATCGTCGCCATTTTTCATCAAAACACGATAAAGAGGCCAGCATTTTTTCTTTGCTTTTATGACATCACTATCCTGTGGTCGCTCATTTGAATACGCGATTTCGCAGAGAAAAGATGAGAAATGGTGGGGAAAAGTATGATACAACATTCATAACAGTTATGTATTCCATCATTAGGCATACCAACCCCGGACTTGTCCTTTAGAAAAGCTGGTTTGAATCGATACATATCTCAATTGGAACTGAATAGTTTTTAAAAAACTTTAGTTACTTCTCCACAATTGGACGAATTGCTGGTTATATATCTTCCATTTTTTAAGATTGCATCGTTATTTATGTTTGAACCAGTTTTAGATTGAAACATGATCAAATTTCAAAATCGTAACCGATATTTTTCTCCTTCCCTTCTATTGCAGATGTATGTAAACCACAATTTTCCTCAAAATTCTACTTCCAATATTCCACCATTCATTCGGAAAATATGATAACCTTAAAGAAAATTATGCTGGCGTTTTATTACGTCTGAGAAGATTAAGGAAATCAGCTAAGGTTTGTTTACCCATTCCAAGTCAAGTGATCATACTCTTGGAAAGTGTTAGTATTATAGTCCTTTTTGCATTCATGGTGCAATTGTTCATGGCACGAAATTTGTTACTGAATCCAAGCAATGTTTTATAAAGAGATTGGTCAGCTGACTTGAAGCAGTGTGTAAACAAATCTTAGCCAAGTTTTTTTAATTCGTTATAATTTCATGGGCTGTTTTGCTTCCCTTTCTACGCATTCCGAAATCATCAGCTTTTTATTTCAAATGACTGATACCTCCGTGCTCAGAAAATGTTAGAATAACCAGTAAGTTGATTATGCAAAATTTAGACTGCGTTCACACGATGCCGGCGCATTTTGAAAACGGTGAAAAATGTGACGAACAGGCCTCTTGTTCACACAAAAACGGCACATTTTTAGCCGGCAAATTTTGGAAACGGTAGATTTTGAAAACTGAACTCTAACCGGCACATTTTTGAAAAAGCATCATGCGAACACTCAAAAATGATATGAACAGAACATGTTTTCGACGCTTTTGAAATGAGACTGATCGATTCTTAGAGTGTAGGTACATTTCTTTGGCATCAAAGTCTTGCAAAGAGTTTTTTACTGTCAAATTTCTTGCCGTTTTCAAATTGTTCCGGCATCGTGTGAACGCTAGATCAATTTTGTTACTGTCGCATATTTCACCGTTTTCAAAATGCGTCAGCATCGCGACATAGTCTTATCATCTATCATTGATTTGCAGGATCTGGAAGAAGAAATTCGTAAGAAAATAGATCAAGTGGCTCATGCGCAAACATCAGCAACAAAGTTTCTGCAGGAGGAATTAGAAAACAAATCACAGGTCCGAAATCATAATATTTTTATGAAACTTTCAAAGCCATGAAAGATTGTAAAGGTTACTATTTCTTAAAAAGAAAAGGACTGACATAAACATCATAGTAATACAGTAGTTTCCCGCATATAAGAAATTATGTTGTCAATTTTAGATCTGATATGTTTCTTATAACGAGAGATATAAAAACTTAAAAACAGGGCAAAGTTTTTTATTAGAAAAATCATTTACTATCAATGACCTGCTCTGACTGTAGCTTTTTGATGTCAATGCAAAAATGCAAAACAAACTATTTTGATTTGTATTTGTAAATTTTCACTTCCAAGAAAAGCTTCAATTAGTCATGGAAGGTGCTTTTTTGCTTCATTTGCAAGCAAAGCTCTTGTTTTCATTTTGAATAGATGCCGCTTGACTTAAAATATAGACCATTCTTATGTCAGCAATCTTTCAATAAGAAGCAAGCGTTTTTCAGGCCGGAGCCTGTTTCTTATCAAAAGGGGTATTATTTTGAAAATCAGGGCTGGTGTTTCTTTAATTTGTGCGTCTTATATGCGGGACACTACTGTGGCAAGCCACTTGTGTCTCAAGGGAGAGCATGTGAAAGGTAGCCTATAAAGCACGATGAATATCCCTCCATTTTTTGTTGGAGGAGTTTGTGAGGACCTGATCGCGAGTCAGAATTAAGCAAAGAAAACTAGAGCCGGAGAGTAAAATAAGAAAGGGCGGGAGGAAGGGAAAGAGAATGAAATAAAAGTTTAACCAAAAAGGTAAGGAGAAAAAACCATTTTAGCGCCAAAATCAAGACTATCAGAGCAAAAGAGTTACGTTACGATAACCATGCCCTCAAAGGACTGTGACTGAAGATTTGACCAGCTTCTACTCTTGGAAATAGGCCCTGTACAGACGAAAGCGGCAAAAAACCGAAATATCATGGGCACGTTTTCTTTTAAACATTGCTATAAATGGACCAGATTTCGTTGATCAAGGCTGGTGGATCAATTTCTTGGTTATCACGTAAAATTGTGTGAACTATTTCCTGTAAAGAATTGACAGTTGTTTTGAAGATGTTAAGTATTGATATTTCTCAGCCGAAACTTTATTCATGCATCTGCTTCTAATTATTTTAGGAGTTACTAGAATTGAAGCTTACTCACAAGAGAGCAATGAAGCAACTTCAAGAAAAGGTATTTGGTATTTTGAATCAAAGCAAATTCTTAGTCTAGAGTTAGAATAACGAATTTGCTGCTTTTTTATGAATAGATTAGTTTTCAATTTAAATCTAATTAATGTAAAATTGATCTTATGTAGATCAAATTCATCCTCAATTGCCCTAATTACAGTGGTATGCCGTGAAAGCTCTATTTAGTCCCCCTTCTCTATTAAACCCCCTCTCTATTAAGCCCCCTCTCTATTAAGCCCCCCTCTCCATTAAGCCCCTCCACTTATATCAGATTGCAATAATTGGTGATAATTTTCCATTTATTGAGCTAAACAGGCCTGCATGTCAATTTTCATATGGTTTGGGATAGAACTGTGTCAAATTTACGTATTTGATTCGTATGTTAAACCTGCAAACTAAGGAGCAATTTGACTAAAAACCAGCATATGCATCCTTCTCATTTGATTTTGTGAATAAGCCCCCTCTTCCTACTAAGCCCCCTTCTCTATTAAGCCCCTTCAATTATATCAAGTTGCAGAAATTGCTAATGAATTTCCATTTATTTAGCAAAACAGGCTTGCAGGCGTGCAAGCAGGGGTAAATTTTGTAATAATAGAAATTTCAGTTTGTTTACATTTTGCACCATAGCCAATCAACGAGCTCCAATTCGATCACGTGATAAACTACTTCGCGCGTCGAGAGTCGTAGCTGTGGAGAAAACCACAGGAAAACTACCCTCTCAACGTTTGGTCGCCGCGAAAATATACTTTCGAAGAAGCTTTAGAAATTTTAAATCTGTGTTGTCAGATAAATTTCCTAACCAGGGTTGCTTGCCCACTTGTCTGCTATACCTGGTTTTCGTGAAATAATTCCTTGAAAGTCCGTCATTTCACGGAACCTCTCACTTCCTTTGAAGTAGCCGAGGTTCAGCGCGAAAAGGAGCGATAATATGGCACTCTTAACATCTAAAATCAGTTCGAGACTGGAAATTAAGGTTACAAAACATTTTATTTTGATTTACCGGAAAGAAGTATTTCAGCAACCATCCTAAGTGGCCGTCAGTGGGCAGTTGGCCCTGTCAACAAAATTTGCATAACAAGGAAAATTAGCATGTAAGGGTTTCTCTTGTTAGTGTTTTGGCGGGAGTTTTGTCAATTCACCCTCTTATTATTCAAAACTGGACTGAAACATTATTTGGTTTCTTCGATAAATAATGAAAACCTTGGGACAAAATTGAATAAGATTGTGGCACCTTTTGGCAGCAGAACTGGTAAAATAGGAGATAAGATCATGAAGAGTTTGTACAATTAATCAGTCGATGAGAAATAGAATGTTGTTTCTGACATCTTGATTTTGCAAACTCTACGGCCACGAAGGTTTCCCCAACGAGTGACATAAAAGAAGGGAGCAGAAAAGTTAAAAGAAATCAGTCTTGAAAGGTATGTGGATTAATTTGTAAAAGGATAAATCACATAACTCATGTCTTCTTAAACGTTGGATTTAACTTCGCCTTCAAATAAAATTGGAGAATGACGAACTTTTATAAATACTTCCGAATTTATGAATTTGAATTTACACACATGGGTCGGAAGCATTCCAGCTACAAAGATTTATGTGACATAGAATTGAAATTCAAGATGTTCTTACCTTGGAACAGGGTCCTTATCAAATTTCCTTGTACGTTTTACACTCAAGTTTTATAAGGAGAAACTCAATAGAAGATCACTAAAGGGCTAAGAAACTCGAGAACTGGCAAAAAGCATTTGGAAATTTCCAGTTTAGTGAAGGAAAGCCTCGGCATAGTTTTCTTTATATATTTTACCTGTTTCCTGTCTTATATTACTCGGAGGGTATCTACTTGAGTTAATGTCTAAACATACGAGTACTGTTTTGAAATTTTCACGAGGGTACAAGTGATTTTCATGGAACGCGTAAGAAACTCGATTCTTGACCGAAAATCTGATAATTTTGATAATAAAACCTTTTGATTAATAAACCTTCAATACTTGACTAAATTCTTGATCTCTTACAAATAAATGTGTATTCTTTCAACATTCATCGAAAGGAGCATTTATCGTAATCACTAAATTTGGAGCATCCAGATTCAAATAAACACAAAACTTTGTTGTACAACTCTGTTGTGCAACTATTTCTTACTCTACTCTTTCAGTTGACCGGCCAAAGTCTTGTTTAATGTTGTCTTAGCGTTTTTTATTTTCCGAAGAAACCAGCAAATGATTCTTCATTTACACTCTGGTCAGTCGACGAATTGGCAAAAACACCTGCTAAAACACCCACAAGAGAAACCCTTCCATGCTGATTTTTCTTGTTCTGCAAATTTCGTTGCCACGGCTAACTGACGACCGTTTAGGATAAGCTGCTGCAACACATTGTTCTGGTAAATCAAAATTAAATGTATTATTATTTTGGAACTGAATTTAGCCGTTTAAAGTGCCATTTTGTCGTTCCTAAAGACAAAGATTAGTTTTATTGCGCCGGAACTCTCTATCAAAGGAAACGAGAGGTCCGTGAAACGAAGAAGTTTCAAGAAATTATTTCACAAAAACAAGGTACGGCAGACAAGTGGGCAAGCAACCCTGGCTAGGATATTAATCTGACAACACAGATTTAAAATTTCTAAAGCTTCTTCGCAAGTATATTTTCGCGGCGACCAAAAGTTGAGAGGGTAGTTGTCTTATGGTTTTCTCCACAGCTACCACTCTCGACGCGCGAAGTTGTTGATCATGTGATTAAAATGGAGCTCGTTGATTGGCTATGGTGCAAAATGTAAACAAACTGAGATTTCTATTGTTACAAAATTTACCCCTGCTAAGGCGTGCATAAACATGGGAACATGGGAACAAACTTCCCAGGCAGCTTTTTCCAAAGCAATATTTTGCAGGCAGTTTTTCTTAAATAGCTCTTTATGACATGCAATTGTAACATATTTCCAAACCAATACTTTGCAGGCAGTTTTTTTCAATAGTTCTTTATATAATGTAATTGCGGTAAGTTGATGAGTAATAGTACAAAAATTTTGCAAAATTGCTTTTTCCAAGACAAAATGCTGAAGAGGCTTGGCAAAAGATTTGACCAGATGGCAAGGCTGCCAAGGTCTTATGAAGAAAATCTTTTTTTTGACAAGTGCATCAAATGACCGACTTCGATGGGGATTTTTTGGCTTGGTGCAAAAATATAGTTTATGACCATCAGGTGGCTAAATGCGATATCACAGTCCGCCAAACGCCCAACATTTTTTCTAACTTACCCAGTTTATATAATGTTTACTGCATTAATGTATATTGTCTTGATATAGTTTCTGTAAATTTTTTATTGAATCTTTTATGACATCGTTGCTGTCCATTTCCAATTTAGCATGTTCTGTTGTTGAATATAGTATCAGTATGATTAATCGTTTTTTCGCTCAATGAGTTAAAACTTACTATTTGATGCCTGCATGCTTACTGGTTCTGGTAACAGGCTTCTCTACCCTAGTTGTATAAAATTGCTACCCAGGCAGGTTTCCAGAGAATTCTACCATTCTCAGGCAGGTTTGAACTTTGTGCACGCCTGCAAGCTTGCATGTCAATTTTCATATGGTTGGGGATAAAGCTGTTTCAAATTGACGTATTTGATTCGTATGTTAAACCTGCAAACTAAGGAGCAAATTAACTGAAAAGCTGTCATATGCACATACTAACCGGTTTTGTGTTGTACAGGAAAATGTAAAGCCCGAGGTCTTAGAAGTACAGACCGAGCTTGCGAGGTCTGTGCATTAAGACCGAGGGCTTTGTATTTTCCTGTACAACACAAAACCGGTTAGTATGAGTTTTATTACCTGACATCTTCTAATCTTGACTCGCATTTCATCAAACACATTTTGTTACAATCATGTCGTTTGAGTTCAATGCAAATCTCACAGGCCTAGGCCTAAAGCAGTTGCTGTGGTGACAAAAACGCGTCCTTGTATCGTATTATACAAAGCCACGGGAAACCCGCGGGAAATGTGTGATTAGCCAATAGGAATGGCGGGATTCTGTACTGCCTCGTTTTTGAAACTCCAGTCAGGTAATAATATACAGTAGGACCCCGCATTTAAGAAACCACCTGAAAGAAACTTTTAGCCTACTGGAAAATGATTAGCCCCCTTACCTACAAGAAACTCTTGAGGCTCAAGCCAAAGTAAAGTTTCTTGTATTTTGAGTGACACCAAGTATATATTGGTCTGATGGTCTGGAAACATTAAATCTCACACAGAGTTCATAAGAAATTGCTAGGAAGATATCTTGGATTTTACAGATTTTTACCTAATTTTTAATTGATGATCTTGAAATCATTGATAGGAAACACATAGGGCTAAAAATGGCCAATTTATCGATAGATAACCCCATTTTTGAGAAACTTGAGCCTCGAAGCACGAGAAGTATCATAGATAGAAGAAACATTTTAGGCCAAGGTGTGAAAAAGTGGTTTCTTAAATGCGGGACCTTACTGTACATCCCTCTCATTTGATTTTGTGACTAAGCCCCCTCCCTCTAATAAGCCCCCCCTCTCTCTTAAGCCCCCCTCTGGAGTGTACGAAATTGAATAAGCCCCGGGGGCTCAATAGAGCTTGACGGTTATTGTTTGTGCTTTAAACAATCTCTTGCTTTTTTAACGCGTTATGAGGGATCGTCTCCGAATATTCGTATCAAATTCGTATAGGGAATTCGTAGCATTATACGATATTGATACCATAATCTATCAGCCGCATACGAATTAATTCGTATCTTCACCTTTTCGACTTCGTATACAATTCGTATGTAATTCGTATGCAATTCGTATCAAATTTGTACAAGCAATTCGTAAACATAATTCGTTACAATCGTATAAGCAATTTGTATACACAATTCGTATCAAAATCGTATCAAATTCGTATCGTAATTCGTATAGAAATCAAACAATTCTTATCTCTTGTGCGGCTATACGAATTAAATCGTATAACACCTTTGCACATATACGATTGAATTCGTATCAATTCGTATAAAAGCTATACGATAATTTGGAGACGATCCCTAATTATCTGTTGGTTTAAAAGGTGAATTATTTGTTTTAGACGGATGAACTAGAACATGAGAAAAAGAGAACTGAGCAATATGAAGTTGAGGTGAAGAAATTACGAGGAAGAGTAGAAGAATTAAAGAAAAAGCTCTGTGCAACGGAAGAAAGTGTAAGTGTTAGGAGTATAAATTTCTATCTTTCGTTCTAAACTTTAAACCTATACTTGCAATTACTGTGTGTGGTTGCACGTTCGCTTCGCTTGTAACTTCGTTTTGCGTTTTGATTTTAAAGGGAGTACAAAGATCAGCATACTTTGCACAACGTCAGCGAGTTGCTTTCCACAGCTTGCAGAATAACTGACTGCACGACATTCACAGAAACGAAAACAAACGATTGCAAAGGCCGCTGGTCTTTCTACTCTCTTTAAATATTCTTTTTCTTGTAATACTGGGTGGCCCAAAAAATATTTCACGAGCTATATCGCACATACAGGGTGTCTCAAAGAAATCGTTCGACGTTTGATTAAATACTATAAAATAACGATGCGCTTAATGGACACTTGGTCAAGTACCCCTTTTCCTGAGATTTCAAATTGATTTTTGACTACAGAATCTTGCAAATCCGCTAAGAATTAATAGAGTTACAAGCCTCTGAAGTTCAAGTTTTTGCGAAAGCTGAAACCAGAGGCCTAGAAATGGCAATTTTTGTGACAACCGCATAGGTCATCGTTTCCGCTATTTCTCAGTGGTCTCAGGGCTATGCAAATGGGATTTGAGCAGGTTTTCGATAACCTAACTTTCAGGTATATGGATGCTTTGAGGAAGCAGATTCGGTCTCTCGTCGATTATGATTGGAACCACTGGTTTTGGACTTATGCAATGTTATGCAGATTTTTACAATGATTATAAGGATAGATTACCTTAGAAGTCCTTTTTGGTTTGCTCTGATATTAATGAGAGGTATGACATTGCATAATCTTCTTCTGCTTCCATCTTCGAGCTTTTTTGCATTATAACTAATCTAGGGGTCTCTGGTTTCAGCTGCCGCATATTTGTTATCTTTGAAAGCTCGCAACTCGGTGAATTTTCAACTGACTTGTAAGATTCTGGTCTCTGAAATTATTTCATAATCTTAGGAACACGGCTATCTTCCCATGAGCCTGTTTATGTTATCGTTATTTTTCAATGTTTGATCAAACGTCGAACAATTTCTTTGAGACACCCTGTAGTTTCCTGAAAGCAAAGGTTATGCACAAAGATGTGGTATCAGCATGTACCTAAACGACTCAACTACCTTTTGAGATGTTGCTGGGTCGTTTGAAGGGAAGCCTACCGTTCGTAAAAACAGTTCCAATAATATGGAAATTCGTTCATTTCTCAGATTGTCCCCTCGTTTTCCAGTCGATGTTTTGGAAAATGTGAAAAAACTGAATTCCAAATTTGAATGAGAAACAGAGGTCAATCATTTTGCAAACAGAAGTTCCCGAGATGATTCAAATCCATCGCTTCGTTGAGTTTTCAAAAGCTACTGGCATGAAAATGATGGCGATGATTTCAAAATGAGGAATCTGGAAGTCGAGATTTTCTTTGAATCTGGTTTTCGGATAGTAATCATTGCTTACAGTACATATGTCATAAACCTGATTGGTTCACACGATACAGTTCTCTCTATTGTTTATTACAAAGCCCAGCATCGAGGCTGAATTTTCATTGCAATGAAAATTCGTGAAGCAGAAATGAAAGGTCACAAAGCAATGGAGTTCAACTCCACACTTTGTTGTTGTATTAACCAATTGCTAACATGACATATGTCCTTTAAAATGGCCTTACAGCGTACCAAAAGATAGCTAAGCCTTTCAACTAACCTATGATACAAAGCATTTGACAATAACTTTTTATTTCAGGGAGCCAGTTACGCTCTAGCTTATCTTAGAACTTAAAGGGAATCGACATAGTTAAAAGCTGGACCGGGCCATGTGAAAAATATACTATATAATATGTCTATTGTACTTGACGGCTTCGACGCATCCGGTTTCATTGTGAAGCTAAAGAAACAAAGGATTTGTGGGCGTTTCTTTGGCCTATTTATAGCGGCTATGAGATATAGCTATGTCTATTCCCTTTGAGGCTACGTTATAAACTGCAAAAGCATTCAAAACATTGTTTAGAAGGTAGAAAGTACTCTCTTATGAATAGACAATATTGGTAGCCCTTTAAACGATTTTGCAAAATTTTTAATACGACGCTAGAACCCTTTCTTTGAAAACTTACTTTATTTTGACATTGCTGGAGAACAATAGAAGTGTAGCCTGCGTGCATCCCCTACTGTTTCCGTAGAGTTGAAATTGCCCGTTGAATTGAATTCATTTTCTGACGACAAATGAATTCAATACAACGGAAATTTCAACTCTACAAGAACAGTTGGGGATGCCCACTGACTATAGAAGTACTGTTTGTGAAGCAACCACTTATTATGCCTTTTCTTTGCCATAAATCAGCAACCACTTGTCAGATTGACTCATACAAGATCTCAAACTCTAAGTTGAAGCTTGACCTATAAAACTGTATCAAAAGCGAGATGATTGATTCTACAGCTCCTCCACAGCAGCCACACAAGTAGGACACAGTTTTTGGGCGCCCTTTATATAAGAACCTATAGAAATTTCTGCCTCTATGAGGCTCTTCTGGAAACGTTCTAATCATTGAATTTCTAGCCTGTGATCCAGACCACTTGAAAGAAAAGTAAGTGGTCTGTGCAACTGAGCGCAAATCTGTGTTCAGACGATGAATTGAATTGCGACATGATTAAAGGCAATCTCTTACATATCTGACGGATGTCTTTGTGAATCTATGTGTTTGAAACAATACGAGCCGGTCGTTATAACTCAATACAGACGTAAAAGTCAATAGGATTAGCAGGCTTTGAAATATCCTATTCTTTGTATTGTGATATGAGTTTCCTGTAGCTATTCGCAAGAGACAAGCTTTTCTATCCCATAACAAAACAAATGGTCATTTTGCAAATTATTCATTACATATACTAATATTTCCTTAGCTTCTGGGGAAAATTTCTGTACACGAATTTGCGCTCAGTTACACAGACCACTTACTTTTCTTTTCAAGTGGTCTGGAACACAGGCTATGAATTTCAGCCTCAAGGCTCTAATAGGTCCGATTTATGCTTAGCCTGCTCGCAGACAATACCCAAGGAAAAGTATAGTCTGCGCAACGCTGCTCAATATCGTGTATTTGATGATTCAGCAAATAATTTCAATAGCAGTTAGAATGGCCCTCTCTCCTTAGCGTCTGTTCATTGCCTGCTGTATGGTACTTAAAATTCCAGAATATTGTGTTGTTAACGTAATTTCTATTAGAGAACAAAGCGAAGCCTGAGATTTAATCACATAATGGGCTTTCTCAATTTTGATTGTTTCCACGTTTCGTAGGAAAGCGATGTCATTGGCTGTGAGAACCAGAAGATTTTTTTGTATCAGATAAATGCTGAAGCACACACTACACAAAAGCGAGCGGTGTTGCACAGACTATATTTTTTTTCTTGGGTATAGTCTGTACATAGACGAATTCATGTTAATCTGGGACTTTTTGTTTACCTGGTGGTTTAAGATTAGTCTTGAAGCAAAATTTGATATACCTCCATAATAGAGATGTTTGCTTTGCAGGCTGACAATCAATCGAATGTTGTGCGCCGTTTGCAACGTCAACTCGAAGAGCAAACACAACAAGCAGAAAGTTTGCAATCTGAAATTGGACATCTTAGCAGTAGGTGAGCCTTCAAGATATCAGTTTTCTCTCTTGGTGTTTTAACCGGTTGTTTACTCCTTGCCGGTAAGGACAGGGGGGTCTTTGGGGGGTATGTGATACCGCAAAACCGCAAGAAAATTTCCCTTTTACCGCAATACCGCACTTTAAAACTGACGATTATCGAAGACGAACAAAGACTCACTATAACCATCATTGGCTATTGAAGGTGAATGAACAGTCCATATTCTTACTTATTTTGTACAAATTTCTCGTCCCATGGACTGATCCATGTTAGAAAATTATGCAGACAGTCCAAAAGTTCTGTGCCATTTCTTTGCAGCTGAATGGGGAGGGAGTTAACTCCATATGAAAGGTATTGTCTTGCTAGTACATTAGTTTTGCAATTGTTCAAAGAACTTCGAAAGAGCTAATGTGAGCCCCTTGCCATTTTTCATTTCTCTCCAGCTCAATGACTGTTTCAAGCGCGTTTTCAAGCATTTCTCGAAAATTTTCTTGCTCATCCTATACCCTGCCATTTTCTCTTCAATTTTAAAGAAATCTTGCGGACCATCTTTCAATAAGATGGGGGGGGGCAACCATCAATATATTGTACCTAGAAGAGCAGTCGCTTCAGACTGGCCGCTTATTGAATCTTATGGCTCTACCTACTATACCTAGAGTATGGGCCAAACAGAAAATTAGCCGACCCTCGCTGCCACTTTAAATGGTTACTTCCTCATCACTTCACTTCTTTCATATGAAAGTTTCATAATGAAACACATCAGATTCATTGGAAATTCCAAAGTTTCTCTGGCAATACCGAATACCAAGCCTTGATGTACTAAAAACCGTTCACCGCTGAATTCTCCAAAACCGAAATACCGCACCATTTTAAGGAGATTACCGAATAACCGACGTCAAAATAGACAAAAACCGCAATACCGTCAACCCCAAAGACCCCCCCCCCTGTAGGAGACCGGTAAGCAAAAATAAGATGTACAGGATGTTCCAGAAAATTTTTTCGGCGTTGGATTAAATATTTAGTTGAAAAATAACAATAAAATGAACAGGCTCATGCGAAGATAATCCTTTTCCCAAGATTTGAAATTATTTTAGAGGCCAGAATCTAGCAAATTGGTTGAAAATCATGCGAGTGACAAGCTTTCAAAGATCGAAAGTATCCAACATCTGAAACCAGAGGCCCCTAGATTACTTGTAATCCAAGAAAGCTCCAAGATCGAAGTAAATGAAGGTATCACTAACTACCAAATAGGACATTGAAAGTGATTTAATTTTTGTAATCATAGTCAATTTGCTTAAGACTGCATGTATCCAAAATTAGTAGCTTTAATTCATATTCGACGAGAATCTGGAACGTTTTCCCTCCAATGCATCCATACACTTGAAAGCTATGTTATCGCAAATCTTTTCAAATTCCATTTTGTTTCCCCCGAAACAAATGAAAATTAACAGAAGCGATAGTCCGTGCGACTGTCACCCACCAGGTGCAATTTAGAGGCCTCTGGTTTCAGCTTTCTGGTTTCATCGAAGGCCATTCTGAACATCCGGGCGTGCATGAGGGTAGAGTCATTATATTAAGGACAAAATTATGAACCGGGGAGCTCGATGTTTTGTAAATCGTATTTTCATTGAGAGTTCCATTCAGCCAATGATTTGGATTGAATAGACACTTGAGCCACCTGAAAAGAATCAGGATCGAATGATAATTTTCAACAATTTATAGAATTTTCGAGTGTGCACCATAGTGATAGAAGCTCTCTAACGCCACTCAATCGAACCTCGCATATAAAAATGTATAGAAAATAACGCTCGATCCCGACTCTCTTGTAGAATAGCAAAAAGGTCTATTCTCTTGAGGGGGCAAGTCTCATATCTGCTCATACAATGATTGCGAATTTGTTTTGGTAAGAGAGAAAATTGATTTGGAATATCTTCTCAAACTCTGTACATTTGTGAATATTAATCACTTGCTTTTACAAATTGCTTTTGACGCCACCACATTTAATCTTAAGGTGCTATATGTTTCAGGGTAGCATTACAAGATACCTTAAAAGCCCCAGTGTTTGGCTGTGTAAAATGAACATTATTTTTGGGAGATTTGCTCCCAGGTCAAAAATAAGGGTACATAACCTTCATGTGCCGATTTAGGTCTTCGCTGCGGCTAAGACTACATTAAGTTCACCTGTTCGTAACCCCTCCCATCCTAGAGGGAGCTGCTTCTAGCCCCATTGCCACTATTTTTGTACAGGTTGTCTCAAAAAATTGTTTGACGTTTGATTGAATATTGAAAAATAATGATAAACCGAACAGACTCATTGGAAGATAATTTTTGGCGGATTTGCAACATACTTGTGCCGCAAATTAAGTTCAAGTTTCAGGAAAAAGGTCACTTGACCAAGTGTCCATTCAACGTATCGTTATTTTTAGCATTGAATCAAACATCGAACAATTTTTTTGAGACACCCTTTGTTAAAGTCTGTCAAAAATGCGCAGACTGAAAGCCTACAAAATATCTTATATCCTTGGAGTACGCACGTTGATATCCGTTAAGACTCCATGCGGAAGAAATCTTGTTAACGCAAAGACATAGACGGGATTATTTTATTTAAAAAGAGCAAAAGCAAAATATTTTGCCTCATTTGGTTCATGACTTAAATGGTACTTTCACAAATAGTTTCCTGCAGCCCAAAACCGGTTGTCCACTAGACTTATTGCATGAGTCCTTTTTTTCGCTCCACTTACCCTAACGGTACCCCACAATACCCAGTAAATAGCATTTCTATTCAATGGAGCAATACTTAGACGAAGATTTTCAGTGTAGCTTTCCACTAGGCGAATTTCTTCACGTGATTCAGACTTTATATCGAGAACAAGCGTGGGCAAAATCAAACTGCATGAATTAGATTCCTATTGTTGGAGAAAATCTGCTGTCTACATAATAATAGTCCCTTGGAGTATCTACTTAAAAACAAGCTAAAAGTTTCTGGGAGCCGTGCTCCTATGCTTCAGCTCTGTAGCGACCTCAGATTCAAAATGTAAAGGAAGTTGAGGTGAGGTGAGCAATAAATGGTGGTGTGTTTGATAGCCTGGCTCTCCATGTGGAATATAGATCCTTGCAGGGTAGGCCATCATGTAGCCTCACTCCATAAGGGCCATAAACTTACGCTCATCTCATTGAATTGAATTTGTGTTGTTGTTGTCGCTTCAGTGAGGGCTTTACTTTCCAACTATTCTCATAGGGGACAAAAATTTCCTTCGGGGCACAGATCTGTTCCCCGACTAATCAGAATGGAAGATGAAAAATAACGTGATCGGATTGGCTGCTTTTTCTTCAATTTAAACTATTCTCAACTATTCTCAACTATTCCCAACTATTGTCAAAGGGGACAAAAATTTCCTTCGGGGCACAGATCTGTTCCCCGACCACAATCAGAATGGAAGATAAAAAATAGCTTGATCGGATTGGCTGCTTTTTCGTCAATTTAAACTTCTCACCAAAGGCAAAGAAAAGTGCGTTCAACTGAACAGCCGCAACGATCAAAGCTTGAAATACCGAACAAATTTAAATCTTTTGTGTCCCAAAGCAAGCAAAACATCGTTCGTAGGTAGCACTTTTTTGCTGAGATAGTCGCAGAAACATCCATGTGATTACTGATCGCTTGTTTTACAGTGTAGCACTCCAGGAAGACTGCTTTTCTCGGTTGCCTGTGGACAGGCTTCAGAATGCTTCACTTCAGAATGCTTCAGAAATGATACAAAAAGAAGAAGAGAGCCTGTAGAGAGCAACATTTTTGAATTCTATAAATCTGATCTGAGTTACAAAAGACTATTATTATTTGTCCAAGATTTCAATACCACAAGCGATGAAAATGGCGTTATTGATCAATCAAAACTGTAACTACTTAAGTAAATCATTGTGGGAAGCTAGAATGTCAATTTCAAGGAAAAATAACAAAGAAAGCCATATGCCTCAAATCTAGTATATGGAATTAAAAATCCTGCCCATTCCAACAGGCCCTTTCCTCCCTTTCCCTCCTCCACAGCTCCCAGGTAAGGCCTCCAGATAAGGTCTGTTCACAGGCTATTTTCTCGGCGTTTCAGGGTGGATGGGTTTGAGAAGAAACTGCAAGTGATTTAGGTCATGTCCGTTTTTGGAAGCGTAAGTCCATGAGTCGTAGATTGAGCGTTTATCAGTCTATCAATAGCGATAACTACTAATATGCAATTAGTCTAGCCACCATAAGTCGCATTCCGAAGCTCTGATTTCTGCTTTCCTTTATGTTAGACTGAAGAGACACAGTATGTCAGTGAAAAACAAACCCGATGACAATTCAGATGATGAAACGATTCCAATTTAGAAGGTATATATTGTAAATAGTGACATTAACAATTAATTGTAACTGACCGCTCATGAAATGAGAATATATTTAAGCCCCATAGTAATATGTATTATACATCTCTTTATCTACCGGATGTCCCAAAAAATGGTCACAAGTTTGAAAGTTACTAAAATTCTTTTTGAAAGTCAGCTAGAAATTTGTGCTTTCTACTGGATGAGCCAAAAAATAACGTGAAACTTTCGAAAAATCGCCAAAATTTGATTATGTTGTCGATAACAAAAATTTATGTTTTTCTTTTGTGCTTAAGTCAAATCGACATGATCGACATTGATAGCTCAGCTTGCCATTTACCCCTTGATGAATTTCCAACTTTTGAGAGCTACTGGTTTTGATGCATCTGTTCTTGTTTGTGAATAAGCTATTTTATTATTCGGGACTCAAATTTCATGTAAGATCCCAAAGAAAAAGCTTTTTGGTGAAATTCCCAAATTCATGCAATACCTTAGCTTAAGGGATGGTTTGTCAGGTAACGACTGAAGTCTAGTTTCTTAGTATTAAGACTAGATAAGGCCCATGCTTCTTCGTTTCAGTACAAGCAAGAAACGTAACAGAACAAACAATTATGAAAGAAAAATAGGCAAGGCATGCGGTCGTTTACTGCTTGCCTTGGGAAGCAAAGATGACGGAAAGCCTTGCATGGAGGGTCTCTGGCCTTGTTCAAATTTGAGTAATCATCCCAGTAATTTTTATTTAAAACTTCCCAGATCGCCAAAGAATTACGAAGGACAGTATTGTGTAATTAAAAGGAATCGACATTGTTAAAAGCTGGCCTGGGCCAGGTCAAAAATATAATCTATTGTACTTGGCGGTTTCGACGCATCCGGTTTCATTGTGTAACTAAAGAAACAATGGATTTGTGGGCGTTTCTTTAGCCTATTTATAGCGGCTACGAGATATAGCTATGTCTATTCCCTTTAAAATTTGAAACTGCTCACCGTACTAAATGGAGTCCTTAAAATTTTTTCCTTTTTTGACCTGGTTTCGTAATTCACATCGGGAAGGTACTTCAGTAATGTCTAAACATTGGAACAGCTGCTGAAAACTTTGTTTTGAAATGTTCACGAGGACACAGGCAGTGAAAAATACTTTCACCTTCAGAGAGATCAAACTCCTTGTTTAATTTAAGCAATTGCTTAAACTTTTGACCCAGTTTGGACTACTTGGTCACTTTGCAACGAGAAACACTGGCTCTGGCCTTGCCAGCGAGGTCGAGGTCTACATTGTATTAAAATCCCCTATCAAGACGTCAAAGTCTTTACACAGCAATAAACTCCAAAAAATAAAATTTTGAAAGCTGTGCAGCAGTTCAAGAAAGTGGAAGTCCTGTCAAGCGCAAACAAACGCTTGTTTGTTGTTCAGTAAAATACCAGTTGTCGTGAAGTCGATTGTCATTGAGCTCTGGACGTCATGAAAACACAAGTACAAAGATCAGAATTGTTTTACGTCATAACAGAGAAATAGTTGAAAATACTGATGACTCATCTTCTTATTCAACTCGAGTCAAAGCAGGCATCCTCTCTACATAGCTTCCTAAAGTCTTTTTAGTGATAACTGCGGGGGTCCAGTCTTAAATGAAAAAGCGCGAAAAGAAAGTTTGATGACCGGTAACATAATCACTGTTGGGGATTTTTGAAAAATATTCACTTTTCATTGGGTTAGACAGTATTGTTATAAAATGCTATTTTGGGGCAAAGCTAGCAGATCTTGAAACTTTGTCCCATTTAACCTTTGGTATCATTCATTTCAGTTCATTTTGTAATATTTATACAGGTTAAATAGGTTCATAATATCTGTTTAAAAGTTATCAACCTGACCTGTTTAAAAGAATAGAATAAGCACTAAGACAAAAGAAATTACTGATCTAACCTAATTTACAATACAGTAAATCCCCGCATATAAGAACCTACCAAAATAAGAACCTAGAGGCTATTTTTCCTAAATTATGTACCCTGCAATTAAGAGCCTGTTTCAGTTTGATGAAACATAGGTTCTTGTTGCAGGGGTTGCAAAGTTGATCTTGGGCAGATGATCTTACTTATCCAGAAAACTTAGAGGTGATGTTTTGAGCAGTGAAATTTTCGCCTCCACTGACCTAGCAGCCAATGTGAAACAGTTTCCACCATTTATAGTATCGTATCGTATGTGTACCTTTTTTGTACGTGTTTATTTAGTTGTCTACTTAATTATATATCTTTATGTGTTGGCCATGGGGTAGACATTGTCTCTTGCTCCTCATGGTATCGTCATCGTAGTGTTGCATAGTAGTTAGAGTATAGTAGATTGTAGCATGTATTGTAAAATTTTTTTATATTGATATAAAAAAAAGTTGATCTTTGATTGCTGTTATCAAGGTCATTGTGGTTCTAGCTGGATTTGAATGTTTTATTTGCCTCCCCAATTACTTATCAGGTCCATAAAGGGGGTGTGCAATGGTAAATAGGCCTCTCTATAAATAGAACAAAGAAAATGAGCAAACACAGCATTGTTTCTTTAGCTATCGATTATTAACAATAAGTGTGGGCCATCGATTTCAACGGGCTATATTTAGATTTTTCTGCTGTGTGCAAATGCAGTCTTTTAGCCTTGCACAAACCCTATAAGAATGCTTTCAAGACAAATAATAGCACCGAAAATCTTTGTGAGACTCTCAAGGGGACTTCATGAGGCACCCTTCAAATAAGAACCTCTATACCTTGAAATTAGTATTAGTATCTTTGAAATAAGAACCAATTTCAGCCTGGCTCTCGAAAAAGTAGGTTCTTATACGCGGGGATTTACTGTATCATAAAAAACTAAGACTATAAAAGAGAACGTAAAAACGAAATAAAATTTGTCCCCGACTATAGCTGTTCTTGGAAGGTTTTCAGGGAGGGGGTCAATTTAGTAGCTCTTTCTAGGCCTGAAAGCCTTATTAATTATTTACATTGTTGCATCTTTCTCTTGACTGAATTTCTTCAAAGGAACTTTAGGTATTCAATTTCATCGAATAGACCTTTTAGCTATTCTGACGAAAATCAGAATCGAAAGAAATTTTGCTACATTCTTTAGAATTTTCGAATGTGCACAATTGTGATAGAAGCTCTAATGCCACTCGATCGAACCTCGTGTATTGAAATGTATAAAAATAACGCTCGATCCAGGCTCTTTTTTAGAATAGCTAAGAGGTCTATTGCAGGGAGCGCCCTACTGCCAACGCAAGGCGACAGGTTGTTGTTTACATGAAATAGAATCTTAATGATTTTTCAAACTTATAACTATGATTTAGGACATCCGGTATAAAATCCCCTTCTCCTTATGTGGAGACATAAAGCTAATGTATCTATTCGCTCCAGATGAATTATGTTAAACTTTCTGGTTTCAACTCAGCCAGGCTGCAAAAAAGGTCTCCTTGTAGAATCCAAATATGGTAAACTGTTGTCCAGTCGCTATTCCCTAGGCTAGGGCACTTGTTTCCAGACTTCTTAGTGCGTTGGTCAGGAATACTGAAAACGAGTACGAAGCTGATAGCCATTCTGTTGTGTAAAACACAGGCTCCAATTTGCAACACGATAGCTTGTTATTGAAATCTATAGCTTGTTATTGTAGCA
Organism: Aurelia sp. 4 Dawson et al 2005; assembly: GCA_964019985.1. Classification (NCBI taxonomy): domain Eukaryota; kingdom Metazoa; phylum Cnidaria; class Scyphozoa; order Semaeostomeae; family Ulmaridae; genus Aurelia; species Aurelia sp. 4 Dawson et al 2005. The sequence continues at coordinate 18,213,395 of OZ026497.1, forward strand.
TTTTCCTTACCAGTGAGTGTTTTGACATGAACGGAAATCAAAATAGAAGAAAGTACACCGTATATCTGTTTGTGAGGTAGGGGAGGACTTGAAAGTTAATGCCTTTCCTAAAATTTTCCTAAAAACAAGATGTTATTTCATCCCTGAAATGGGTCTGGAGGATTAGTGACCTTTGTTACTTTCTTTTGTCGTTAGAAAGCAACCTCATGCGAACCAAACAGTATCTTTTCTATTTTGATGCCTGGACAGAGAATTAAACAGAGCCAACCACATCCACTTTTTTGCCAGAAACTAGAGAAACAATTTATCAGAAAATTTTTCGTTTGTAATAGAATTAAAGTCTTTCTTGAATTACATCTCACATGACTTTCGCGATAGCGTGGCATTTTTCTGGTACTACCAACTAACAGTTGTGGAAAGATCCCTTTGCTTGATTCAAAACGTAGCAACTCGAATGCAGTAGCACAACTACGTACAGATTTTTCTTAAGGCCAAAAAATGGGTATCTTTCGCCGATTCACGTTGGTTTCCTGAGAAGATCCCGAGTCTGCTTACTAGAATCCAGATAGCTATTACAGACCCTTTGGCCCTAACTCTTTCTTCTGCACGATGGTAACGACCATCAAAACATGACCCTGGCTTTAAACAACATAGTTTGCGGAGACATTAGTGGGAACAGAAATTGTTCCAAGGAATAGCTTTCAGGAATAGCTGTTGGTTTAGTCACCCTTTTCGTTACATTTGCTTGAAGACTGAGCAGAGAAGACAACCGCTTGGTTGCTAAGGGCCTGTTCATATGGAGGCGAGCCAGCCCGCTTACCGGGCTGGCCCGGTAGGCGAGACAGTTTTCATCTTGTGTTCATATGGAGAAATTCCAACCCGCTTGCCGAGACAGAAATTTGACACGTGTCAAAATTGAGACACATGCCCATTGTTTAGAGACGCAGGCATGAGCAATAGCAACATTTTCGTCTCGGTAGCCAGAATGGAATGTTCATATGGGGAAGTTTTCATCCCGCCTACCGAGATCTCGCCACTACACCAGTGGGATCTCGCTAAGCTGGCCAGCCCGCCTAGTCATATGAACAGAAATCAAGTTTTGTATTGGAATTAGGGATGAGGCGAGATCTCGGCAAAGAGCTCTAGCCCGGTAAGCGGGCTGGCTCGCCTCCATATGAACAGGCCCTAAGTCAAAGAATCATTTTCATACCTGGTGAAGCAAACAGAGCTTCAGACGTTTGTGAGGGGAGGGGGCTGTAGAGTAAAGATTATGCGGCTGATATTCAAGCTGGAAAGTTTAATTCATCCACACAAAATTTCAAACATTTTTACTTACATTTTTTGTGATTTATAAACCCTGATAACTTAGAGGCGATGTCTTGAGCAGTGAAATTTTTTCGCCTCCGCTGACCTGGCAGCCAATGTGATGTATCTTTTTGTACGTGTTTATTTAGCTTTCTATTCAATTGTATATCTTTATGTGTTGGCCATGGGGTAGACATTGTCTTTTGCTCCTCATGGTATCGTTCTCGTAGTGTTGCATAGTAGTTAGAGAATAGTAGAATGTAGCATGTATTGTAAAATTTATATTGATATAGAAAAAAGTTTATTTGTTTATTTATTAGTCCAACGCTAACTAAGATGTGAAAATTTTGTTTGGCAGAATCACTCGTTTTTCAGACTCAAATTTTAGGAAAATGGTAGCAAGGTGCTTGGAAACTAGAATTCCGCGTTCAACTCTGATCATTTACCATCTTACCTACCTGACCCAGTAAAATTGAATTTTTCACGTGTAACAATATCTGATTTGTCAAGTGTCAGCCCGTCCCCGAATTATCAAGCGATAATATGTGCCTGAAGGCGACCATGGCTCTGATGATGGCTTTGGATAAAGCCGAAACGCAAAATAGGCTGGATAGCCTAGATCAGGTAGTCGACTCACTCTGGTATCCGTTGATTACTGGTCTATTGGTCATTTCATTACGCTCTCAGTAGTGTGGTGGGGTGACCGTTGGACTAGTACCGCGTTGATCCGAGTTCGAGTGGGGTTCGAGTCCTACCTGGCCCAGTAAAATTTTGAATTTTTCACGTGTAATAATATTTGATTTCATTTACTAACTTGCCATTAAGATTTAAATTCTGTTTCTGAATATGACAATTCCATTGAAATTAACTTTAATTGGTAAGTAAAGCTTGGACCAACAAGGACAGATTTTGCAAAACTATTGTATCAGTTGCCTTGGTTCACACCTTTATTCAAATCGATTAGCGAATGCATACAAAAGAAATTCTCTCAACCAGTAATTCAAAACAAACTCGGCTGCGAAAGTTGCCCCGAAGCCAGTAGTGCAAACTCTCATTTGTTGCGGGCGAAAAGAAGTTTTTCGGAGAAATTATGTGCTCAATACGAAAGAAGAAGGGTAAATCTAAAGTTCTCCTTAGCGGATTTTATAAGCGTGATTCAGAATTTGAGCAGAGGGCATTACAATTCTTGCATATTTATTGCTCAAATGTAAGCAGTTACTTCACAGCTCCTGAGTCAAATACACAAAATCCGCCAGACAGAACTATGGATTTGCTCTTCTTCTTTCGTTAACAGGACATAACTTTTCTAGAAAACCTCTTTTCGCTAGCACCAAGTGAGAGTTTGCACTACTGTTTGTAGGGCAACTTTGCGGCTATGTTTGTTTTGAATTACTGGTTGAGAGAATTTCTTTTGTCTGAAATCACAAATCCCTTTCCATTGAGGTGTGAACCAAAGCTTTGTATTACAAAATCGGCTATTGTTTCTTGGATTTCAATGGAACGTTGAATTCTCGTTCCCGTACAAAATCTCTACCAGCATTTTACGGACTTGTGGTACCGTGACGTGAATGATTTTACCAAACAAAATTTTCACATCTAAGTTCGCCTTAAAATTCATAGCTTTGAATATCGTTGACGTACTTATTATTCCACAGCCTGCCAGACGTCAAAAATTCTTTTTGACTCACCTGCTACAGTATGAAAGTCATTGTGAGACCGCAGAGAATCTTAGGAAGCACAAGATTGTTAAATTTTGGGACAAGATCCCGAAATCCACAACCCCTTGGCGCGCGCGTCTTTTCAACTTTAAGTTAAAACAGTTGGGTAAAAATTATTCTACTGTGTTGAATATATGCTTTTAGTTCACTATAGGTTTTATAGTTGTTATATATAAGTTGGATGCATTCATCCCTTTTAAAAATTAGCTTAGAATTGAAATTTAGAGTTATTGTGGTTCATCATACGTTCGTTGGCTCGTTCGTTCATTGCTTAAAGGAGAAATATGGTTATAGATTGTTATATGCTGAGAAAATTTACGATTAAATCTAATGCTGAAAATCTTATGATTACAGATAACTTCAAGAAGATTACAGAATGTTTTTTTTTGTGTTATCGAGAATCAAGTAAGCTGTACAGTACAGCGCTGGACCACGAAATGTGTGATTGATTCCAAGTTTAATTATGGGCAATAATGCATCGTGTTTGTAGCTTGGAAATTAACATTGCAACCTTGATATTACCATAGTTTTCTTAGTTGTTTTCCCTTTGGCCCAAGCCTAACCAGTTCTAGAAATCAAATTCAAATGGCCCCTGCGCTTCTGAGCTGTTTGCTTCTACACAGCGTTCATCCTCATTTCAAAATGCCTTTAACATTGTAAGCAGAAGTTTGAAGCGAGAATGAACGCTGTGTAACAACTAACTGTTCAGATGCGCAGGAGCCACTTGAATTTGATTCCTAGCACTGATTAGGCTTCAGCCGAAAAGAAAGCAACAAAGTAAAACAGTAACATCGAGGTAATAACCTTTAATTTTTTAGCTACAAACACGGTACATTATTGCCCATGGTTTAATGCTTCAAGCGTACGGGGTGAGCAAAAAGAGCTTCACATGTTTTAGAATTCGTTCTGTGAAGAATACATGAGGTATTGGAATCAAGTTAGTCTGGTTTCTATATGATAGTAAAAGTCGGCGACCTACTGCGACACATCGGCGACGTGTCCCCGATCAGTCGGTGCCCGATCAGACGGCACTCTGATCTGATCTGTCCTAGCGTGGATTTGCCAAATTATTTGCAATGCATTCTAAGATTAATTATCCGAATCACGTGACTCTTCGTAGTCGCCGATGTCGCCGTGCAACCAGATGTTCCCACTAAAAATTTTGTCCGCAGCGATTTGAGAAGTTGAGCTCATCTCAAATTTTCCATGCATCCCCGCGCTGTCCCTGTATGATCGGCAACGTTGGCGTCATCTTTCACAAAATGTTTGCATTTATTGCAACGGTCCCTGACGTGTCACCGACTGTTATGACCACATGGAAACCAAGCTTGCGAAAGTATGTTTATTTTTGTTCAAATTTAGTGTACTAGATAACTATTTTTCTTCTAGTTCACTATCAGGGCTTCCATGCTTTACAGCACATTTTGATTTACAATAATCATGATCGATTCGATCAAAATGTGAATCGGCAAAAAGGCGAACACCTTCATAATACATATCCGCTGTTAACTGGCAGCGTGTTTCTCCACTCTCAATACGATGAAAGAAGTTCCATACATCTAAAATCAGGTCTATTAATCGTTTGTTTCGCCAGTGATGTAATTGTTTACATATTGTGTTCATGTCTTCATGGAATGATTTGTCGCACTGGGTCCTGCTCCAGTTGTAATGATGACCCTGGAAAGGACACAGAAAACATTTGTTTAGGGGGCTCGTTTTTTGTAAATTTAATATTGAATAAAAGAAGGTATCAAACTTAGAAAGCTAAGCTATGGTGTTGTGGCACAGTGACCCTCTGATTGAAGCCAGATCAGTCAGGCGGGGTGAGTTCGATACCCGGTTGGACCCCATCACTTGAGCGTAATGACAAGGGATCGCGGAATCGATTAGGGCTGCTCTATTTCTGCGATCCCAGCGCTTGGCACTGAAAATGCATCTTTACCTTCACCTACTGTTACACTAACTTTAAGATCAAAGAAAATGAGAGAAGGTAGTCGATGGAACATCTCTGATTTAGATCACGATACTCTGTACCAATTTCTAACATGAAGAGCCATTGAAGGTCAGTCGCAATTTATGGCCTTTTCTGTACAAATTTTAGAGTTGACTGCATTTCGTAACCGCACTATTTTATTGAGAAACTTAGATTCAGAGTTGGCAACAACTTTTTAATTAGGTATAGCTTCTCTGCTACGTGATGTTTCTAGAGTGAGTTTGAAGAAATGCTCTTCATGTAGACTTGATGTGCTGTATTTGCCTCAAAAATTCTATCAAGATACCTCCTTGTTAGCATAGGGCTCGAATCCTTGGAAAACTTCGAAATAAAGTCTGTAAAATGTTATTGCCTGATTCTTTAAACTGAATTGATCGAGAGGAACTTCAGGTCGTTCCCCAAAATTTCAGAAAGATCATTTTTGATATCATCATTTTTCTAAGTGTTACAGAATTTTTAAGATTTCTGATCGTTCTTAAGTTGTGACGTCATCAAAATGCTAAATAGTAAACCATAAAAGCAACAGGCTTCTGCTTGCTGCCGTTTTGTACATCTTCATAAACTGAGTATTTCTTGTGTTGGTCATTTTGACTTTCCTCGATCAGTTTAGATTTTATGGAGCTTTACTGTTTGTCAGAGCTTAAGACACGTCCTCTGGTACAACCATTCTACCATTCATGAAAATTAAAAATGCTATTATCCCAAAAATGATGATCATATCAAAAATGCTCTTTCTGGATTATGGCAAATGACCTAAAGTTCCCTTCCATCAATTCAGTTGAAAGAATTAGGCAATAACATTTTACACATTTGATTTCAAAGTTTTGCAAAGATTAGAGCCTTATGCTCTCCTTATGCTCTCTGGAACAGACTTGAATATTCACTCTCAGTTCTCCATTTATTTGGAATCAGAGCCTTAGCTTTTGTAAGCAGTTTCCAACAAACTTCCCTGAATAACAAGATATACAAGGTTTTATTTCTGACAAAATTAATGCCATTTGTTACGGAAGAATGAACTATTGTAAACAATACCTAAAGTCGATAAATGTTAAGAATCATTCACTACCTCAGCTTGAGGTTTCATAAAGGAAAATACTTACACAGCCATAGCAGATATCGTGTTTATTACAAGCTGGCGTAAATTGATCCTTATACGGGGCATTCATCCCGAGCGGTACAGAACAGCCATTTGCATATTTATCGGCCTTACAAATTTCAGGCCTAGGCCAGGCCAGGTCTATTGACCCCGATGAGATCAATGTAATTAGCAAACAATGTACAATCTGCATACGAGCCATTTCTTTTCGAAACCCATGATTCAACTACAAAATGTCACCAAAAGTCTTGGTAAGATCAGTAGAATATCGTTACAGTATCCTCATTAATTTTACTTTTATTTCTATTTAAACATCGTGATAATTTCAAACGCGAGCGAAAGATCGTTTTTCTTATGAATTTTTAATGAGCCCTTTGTTTAGGTAGATTTCCCTTCATAAAATCACGGTCGTTATGAATTATGCAACCTGTGTGTAGATTAGGTTTACTAAACAATGTTGCCATGGTTTTTGTTAGTGTTCATGAAATATTCGAAACACGGGGTACATTTTTTTGTTGTTTCAGGACGTCGGAATATCGACAATAACCTTTGGTAAAGTCACTGAACAAAACTTCTTGTGAGAAATCAAGCTTATTCCCCATTGGTCCGTAAAACTTATCACTAATTTTAAGAACTGTTCTGCTGGCATCTTATTGTTGAGTCAGTTGTTGTGTTGTTGAGTGAAAAAAGTAAAAATCGTATCGAGATATCTATGCTGCCAATCAGCATATGGTCAATGAATAACCCTAACCCTAACCCTGAAAGACATTGAAAGGTCAATGTTTTGCCAATGTTTAGCCAATGTTTAGCCAATGAAGGGCCTGGTTTCAATGGACACGTGATTTTCAAATTTCTTTGTTTGTTTGGTAATAAAGCAGGTTGTTTGTATCAATCTATTCTTCGCACCGAACCGAACTGATGAGGTTGCAACGAAACGCGTTTTTGGTTATTTAACGTTGTTCTTTGTTACTGGTGATTAACTTCATTTCTTTCATTCAGGTGACAAGATTGATTCGTTTTTTCTCTTGCAGGTTTTAACTATGGAGTGCCGATGCTGACAAAAATACTTTCAATAAATTTTATGTACTTCTCAGAAAAGACATACTTCCTTTTCAAGATTTCCAATACTTTAATCATATCTTTTTACCTTTTCAATTTCACTGTACTTGTCATCTATACAACTTAGTTAATTTCCTGCATACTTGCTTGAAATTTTTTATACTTGTAAAAACTTTTTCATACTTTCCTCGTTTTCAAAACGAGGATAGTATCGAAAAATTCCTACTTGTTTCAAAAGTTTTATACTTCTAAATAATTTCATATACTTGTTCGAAATTTTCATACTTGTTCGAAACTTTTCATACTTGCTTGAAATTTTCTATACTTGTAAAAACTTTTTCATACTTTCCTCGTTTTCAAAACGAGGATAGTATCGAAAAATTCCTACTTGTTTCAAAAGTTTTATACTTCTAAACAATTTCATATACTAGTTCGAAATTCTCATACTTGTTCAAAAGTTTTCATACTTGCTTGAAATTTTCTATAGTTGTAAAAACTTTTTCATACTTTCCTCGTTTTCAAAACGAGGATAGTATCGAAAAATTCCTACTTGTTTCAAACGTTTTATACTTCTAAACAATTTCATATACTAGTTCGAAATTCTCATACTTGTTCAAAAGTTTTCATACTTGCTTGAAATTTTCTATAGTTGTAAAAACTTTTTCATACTTTCCTCGTTTTCAAAACGAGGATAGTATCAAAAAATTCCTACTTGTTTCAAAAGATTTATACTTCTAAATAATTTCATACTTGTTCAAAATATCCATACTTGTTCAAAAGTCTTCATACTTGCTTGAAATTTTCTATACTTGTAAAAATTTTTTCATACTTTCCTCGTTTTCAAAGCGAGGATGATTTCCTTTCCCGCGCTTTTGCATCTGCATCACAAGGTCGACGATCGACAACGCATACGACGCGACCAAAAGAGGGGAAAGCAAAGTGACTGTGGCAAAGCAGAGCAAAGTGACTGTGGCAGAACAGAGGTAAGATGATTCAGATTCAAATTCCGTTTTTGTTTTTGACTACCAAAGATAGCATGAGATGGAAACTATTTCTTCTCCCGTCTTACATGCGTTTACGATTGTTTGCAGGAAGCTGGAAGGTAGAGACAAACCATGTTAGTTTAGTTTGGAGGTAGCAGCCCCAGGGCTAAGTAGGCCAGGGCTAAGAAAGCCTCTGTTAGATCTTTCTACAATCTTCCTTAAGTATGCTCTGTTCTTCATTATTCACACAAAAGCGCAGAGGTCATTGTTCTTGTCTAATTTTCAGTAGTGGGCCATAGGATTTCATAACACAACAATTTTAAAAATCATGCAAAATCATGTGCTTCCAGGTTGGAAAATTTCTTGCATTCACTTGCAACTATATGAAACTGTCAAACTCGTTACTTGCAGCAAAGATAAGAGGTTCTTTCATGAGAAAAAAAAATTCTATATTGTTAATTTTGCATCTCTCATAGCTTTTTCAAGTCTACTCTCAGCTCGGACCTTCAATTCTCCTTGCTATGATGCGAAAGGCCAAATCACGCATGTTTTCCAACCCAGCCTGGGTGTGCTTGCAATGTTACATTTGGAATTTGAAACATCAAAGAAGAAAGATCACCTGGAGTAGGGAAGTCTTTTAGGTACATAAAAAATAAATAGGATTGATTTGCAATGGATTGATTTGCAAAATTCAGCCATGATCCGGCAGAAAATCAGCCTAAAGTCAGGCAAAACTTTTGTAAACAATATAGTTTTTATGGAGCAGCCCCCTAAATTCTATCTCTCTGTCTCTCTATGGTCATGTATTTAAGTATCAATGAAGTTTGCCTCTATAACAATTTTCTGTGTCCTTTTTTCCTCACAGGTGCAACATGAGTAATACCCAGCAAAATGACTGGAAAATGGCCTAAAACATTAATCAAATCACAAAGGGCCCTGGGGCTGCTACCTCCAAACTAAACTAACATGGTTTGTCTCTACCTTCCAGCTTCCTGCAAACAATCGTAAACGCATGTAAGACGGGAGAAGAAATAGTTTCCATCTCATGCTATCTTTGGTAGTCAAAAAACAAAAACGGAATTTGAATCTGAATCATCTTACCTCTGTTCTGCCACAGTCACTTTGCTCTGCTTTGCCACAGTCACTTTGCTTTCCCCTCTTTTGGTCGCGTCGTATGCGTTGTCGATCGTCGACCTTGTGATGCAGATGCAAAAGCGCGGGAAAGGAAATCATCCTCGCTTTGAAAACGAGGAAAGTATGAAAAAATTTTTACAAGTATAGAAAATTTCAAGCAAGTATGAAGACTTTTGAACAAGTATGGATATTTTGAACAAGTATGAAATTATTTAGAAGTATAAATCTTTTGAAACAAGTAGGAATTTTTTTGATACTATCCTCGTTTTGAAAACGAGGAAAGTATGAAAAAGTTTTTACAACTATAGAAAATTTCAAGCAAGTATGAAAACTTTTGAACAAGTATGAGAATTTCGAACTAGTATATGAAATTGTTTAGAAGTATAAAACTTTTGAAACAAGTAGGAATTTTTCGATACTATCCTCGTTTTGAAAACGAGGAAAGTATGAAAAAGTTTTTACAAGTATAGAAAATTTCAAGCAAGTATGAAAAGTTTCGAACAAGTATGAAAATTTCGAACAAGTATATGAAATTATTTAGAAGTATAAAACTTTTGAAACAAGTAGGAATTTTTCGATACTATCCTCGTTTTGAAAACGAGGAAAGTATGAAAAAGTTTTTACAAGTATAAAAAATTTCAAGCAAGTATGCAGGAAATTAACTAAGTTGAATAGATGACAAGTACAGTGAAATTGAAAAGGTAAAAAGATATGATTAAAGTATTGGAAATCTTGAAAAGGAAGTATGTCTTTTCTGAGAAGTACATAAAATTTATTGAAAGTATTTTTGTCAGCATCGGCACTCCATATTTTAACGGTTCTCTCTCAAGCTTTTTTTGGTTGTTGTTCCTTTACAGGAGCTAACAGAACTCTTTCTTTAGCTTACGGTGTTTTGTTGCATCTATAGGTATATTCTGATGAGCCAGTTATTTAAGGATAAGTTTTGTACGACAAATCAATAAAGGGGCAGGGTCTTGTGACCGTAAACAAACCTGTTATCTCTAGAATATATACAACCCCGTCTGAATGCCCCGGCGAGTGGTCAGATTTTCACCGGGGTCCTAGTGACCGAAAGACATGGTCAGATTTTCTCTGGGAGCTCGAATTTTTTTAACGAGGACAGCATAATTATTGGTGGGGAACTGTTTCTACGTGAAAATAATTTTTCAAACTTCTCTCCGGGGTTCACCTGTTTGTTGCCGAGGTTTCACTTGTGAGGCGTCTTGTACCGGGGAGATTCACAGCTTATCCAGGAAATAATTTTGCTCCAATTTTCTCGCTGGCGAAATCACCGGGGTAGGATGTACCAGGGCACTTAGACAGGGGTGTATCTATGTGGTTGCCCACACGTGGTCATCGCGTTCTGCACAAATTTTGGTGGGTAGGGTGAATCCACACTAAAGTTGCCTCTAAAGATCCACCAATATCTCTGCAATCGTACAGCACATGAGTGCTTCGTTTGTTTCTCTAGGAGTCCATCATCGAAATAACACTTTCAATTTGAGAAAAGTAGTGGAAAATCGTTGTGATATATCGTATCAAAAATACTGAAAAATCGTCATTTCGAAAGAAGTTTGTTTACATTACATGACCCTGCACCTTTGATTAGCAAAGTACAATCTCGTCTTCTTACTATAGCTTCAATCCAAAAATGAGATTTTCATCAAAAATGCTTTATTTTCTTTTAAAATCAGGATTTCGTCAAAAGCTCTATTCTTCTATTTGCCAATAAATAGCCGAAAGTCGGTTGCTCACTATCATGAAAGTTTTCAGTTTCGATGTTCACTATCCATGAGGCGCAATTACGTTTCAACAGATTCTGTATTACCAGGAAGTCTTAGTGTCAGTAAACTAAAAGGCAATATAGCATAAGAAAACATTGCTTTATTTACAAAACATTTTGATTTCTAAAACATTGCTTTCAAACATTTTGATGGTAGATTGAATTGAGGGACTCAATTTTTGCCAAAACCGAGATGGGTCTCGGACATTTTCATTTGAGGTTAAGATCGTGCATTGTAAATTAAACCCTCATTCATAGAGCCGTTTAGCAGTTCTTCAAGTTGATCTTAAATGCTTTGTTGCACGATTTTTCAAATGGTGTGCTGAATTTTTTACTCCGCTGGTATTTTCTGTTGGATTTTGCCAGGTTCGTCCAACTTTGCTTTAGGAATTCAAACCGTTTCTCTGGATTGGCACGTGAAAAATCAATGACTTCGTTGTACAGGGTGTCTCAAAAAAATTGTTCGACGTTTGATAAAATATTGAAAAATAAGGACAACGTGAACAAGCTCATGGAAAGATAACCCTGTTCCTAAGACTATGAAATAATTTTAGAGACTAAAATCGTGCAAATCGGTTGATAATTCACTGAGTTACGAGCTCTCGAAGATCAAAAATATGCAGTAGCTGAAACCAGAGACCCCCCAGATTACTGGTATTGCAAAAAAGCTCGAAGACGGAGGTAAGAGAGGCTTATCCAATGTCATACCTCTCGTTGATATCAGAGCAAACCAAATAGGACTTCTAAAGTAAACTATTTCTTGCGATCATTCTCTAAATTTCCTTACATTGCATAAGTCCAAAAACAGTGGTTCGGCGAGAGACTGAATCTGTTTCCTTAAAGCATCTTTATGCTTGACAGCTAGGTTACCGAAAATCTGTTTGAATCCAGCTTGGTTCACCCTGAAACAATTGAGAAATAACAGAAACGACGGCCTATGGAGCTTTTACCAAAAATGCCATTTCGAGGCCTCTGGTTTCAGCATTCGCACCAATTTGAACTTCAAATGTTTGTAACTCCATGAATTTTTAGCGGATTTGCAATATTCTTGTGTCAAAAATTAATCTAAAATCTCAGAAAAAGGGTGACTTAACCAAGGGTGTATTTAGCTTATCGTTATTTTTTAGTATTTAATCAAACGTCGTACAATTTTTTTGAGACACCCTGTACCTTGTACAACCACAACAGCAAAAACAACCCACTATCGCGCAACAAGGACATATGGAATAAAACATTCTATTTTGATTTAGTATATTCGTATTTTGACTTTGTGATTACTAACTTTACCCTGTGTAAACAGATAAACATAAAAATGAAAAATGCCATGAAATGGAAAACTATGCTCAGACCATTTGAAGCAGCAGGACAATAATTTTATGCTTTAGAAAGCGTTGCTAGAAATGCGAAGCAAAACTTGTTCCAAGCACCAATTAGAGCACAAAAAAATAATGCCCTAAATATTGAGACAGAAATGTAGCAATTAGCATTGATGATGTCCGTTTTATCCATCTCCTTTGAAGATCAAGCAGAGAATAGTTTTCTTCGATACAGCTCTGAGACTGCTTGACGACATGCTGGAGAAAATACTTGGACTTTCTGCAGCTTTTATCCATCCGGACATGTCACCGAGGAGTATCACCGCTTTTTTGGGCCGTTTGATCTGCCAAACCTTCTGTTTTTTGGAGAAGAAGGTTCAGAAGGCCCTTCCAAACCTTCCAATAACCTGCCCTTTTGAGGATTTTGGAGTCAATCAACCATGAATTCCGAGTTTACGTATTCTACCGTTTTCAGACACCAATCAAACACGCCCGCTCTTTTAGGCCCGAATGCATGCGAATGTTGCTACATGTGCCCCCCCCCCAAACGTTTCAGTAGAGGGTCTGATGTAGACTTATTGCGTTGAGTCCTAGTAACGGCTACCACCCACCCCTCATAAGGAATCAACGTAGTAAGTCTAGATCAGATGGAGGAGCGATGCAAATGTGTCTTCAAAACTTCGTCGCTGGAAGCTGGAACTCGAACTCCTGCTTTGGGAGGGCTTCCTTTTCGATACCTTTTCGATCGATTGACGCAAGTTGACGCTGTAATGTGGGAGGAAGGTAATAATCCAAATAAGGCTTGTCTTCGTGTTTCTTTGTTCGATAGAATGGGTTTTCGAACTGAAATCCGTTACTGGTGTGCCAGGTAATCCGAACTTGGTTACGGACAAACAATGGTCGTCAATGGGAGTGCGTGAAACAGACGCATTGTAAAAGGCGGACTACGAGTCTGAGAGCGCAGGATCTTCCCGGAAATATATGTTGGCTACATGTTGCCGATGGAAGCAGATGAATGGAAAATATCATCCAAGTAAGGGACCAATCATCATTGATACCGGGTGGGCGGCTGGAAGATGTTTTTATCGATGATAAAATTTTTTACAATCCTTTCATTTCCTCATCAAAATCTTCAATGGCCCTGATTTTTTTTTCTTGCTGTAATTTTTGGGGACCCCTCTCTGTATCAGATTTGATGACATACTCCCAAGCAGCGAATTATATTCTCTGATGGCAAGTGACGCAAAAAGCAAATAGAAAACCTTTCAAGAGAAGAAAATGGCCTGGCACCTGGAGATTTTATGAAAAATTGATACTTGAGGGGGGAGGGGAATTGCAAGGCTTGACAAAGATCATAGATGGATGACATTTGCGTTTCAGATAGCTGAGATCAGATTTGTTAAGTTCTCATAGCCCCTTATTTTACACTCAACGTTTCAGTCGCCCCCCTTTCACTGCCCTGAATTTTTGGTGGCCCCACTGAATATTTTCTAGCCCCTACGAAGCATTAATAATGACTAGTCTCTAATTAAGAGAAGCCATTTAGTTACTTCCATAAGCACCTTTCTCAAAGCTGAGGATTAGATACTGCAGCCAAAGTTTCTTAAATTCTCATTATTTGATCTGTAAGATCTCATTGTTGTTTCTTAGAATCACCCTCAACTTCCCGCTGTTTGCAGTGAATTCTGCATCGAAATCGAGGAAATTTTTCCTTCTAGACTGACAAGACATGGTTCAAGTATTGATTTTTTTTTGAATTTTTGAATGTTCTTTCTGGTTTCTGGAAAGTCTGAAGAGTTTCTTTTACAATGTATTCGAATTCGTTCGTATTCGAATTCGTAACGTATTCGTTCTTTCTGTGCTGCGCAGGAATTCCTCTAGTTCTGTGGTCTGTAGTTTACACCTATCCTAAACTAACAGCGCCAAAACAGGTGAACTTTCTTTGCAAATAAAACCAGCTGAAAGCAACAAGCTGTACCTTGGGTGTGAACTTGCATATCTTTGCACCAAGAACAAAGTTAAGAAAGAAAATATGGACGACCTCTTCAAATCATATTGCACATTCGGTGCTAAAGATGCTGCACCACTTATGGACAACGCAAAATTTGCCAAGTTTGCAAGGGACACGGGAATCCTTGACAAGAAACTTACAGGCACTGATATTGACATTATTTTCAGCAAAGTTAAAGCGTGAGTATCAGGGCGTTTTGTTTGTTTTTGTATTCTTCATTAGAAATGTAATTTAGGCTGCAGTGCTTCCAGGGTTTTAGCAGACGATGAAACATAATAAAGAACTGGGAAAAGGAATTGCCCACTGTTTGTCTTGTCAACAAACGGCCGCCGTTCTCTCATCTGTTCTCAAAAGCTCTGCAGAAAAGGGCTTGGGCCTAGCAAATTAATGAAAGCCCGCGAAAGTACTTTACTCACGCCTTTTTCTCCCTGAGGACACACTTGTATACTTCTCTAGAGAGAGCTCTCGCACAACTAGGCCTAAGCAAGATTTCTGAAGTTTTTGCAAACCAGCTACCCCAGCAGACTTTTTAACCTTGCTGTGTGCAGGGACAATTATTAATAGTCCAAAATACATGTATATGCTTTTAAATCGGTTTTTCATTTTAAAGTGGAATGCTCTGGAAGGGGCATGAAACCAGTCCGTTTTCATGTAAATGATCAAATTGGGTGTTGACTCCAATATGAAACAAGAGCGGTGTCATGTAAACAGATTCACTTCAATCCAACATAAGATCCTTATGGATGATTACAAAGTCTGCCTGGGGCTAAGCAAGCAAGCTTAAGAGCTTATGAACATTGATTTGTTCGTAACCCCAAATGATCAGTGATTCTGTTTTAGCTGAAAATCAGTGGGATATGAATGTTACTGCCAAAGTTTCCTTCCATAAAAAATTAGACGCGTTTCGTAGGAAAGGAATCGCCTGAAAAACAGATTTTGATCTCGTTGCGTACATTTTGCTTCAGTTTGGTTGCGTACCTTCCCCAATGAATAGTGCCATTGTTTGCAGAGATTCTGCAACTTCAACTGCGATGTTTGCATCTGTAGCTGTATTGAAGGGGTCCTTCTACCTTTGATGATGCTGCAAACGCTAACCTCTGTGGGGGCCAGTTACATCATCCTCTAAAATTGACTTATTCATAATGAGTACCAATAATGGCTGGCTAATGACGCAATCATTCTAGAAAACGGATTTTTCAGCTGAATTTCCTACCACTGCTTCTTAGCACGATATTCAGGGGGAGCATTGTTTTCAATTCCTTCAACCCCTGTGTACGTTTCCTTCCATGGAAACAATTTCCCAAAAGTATTTACTTTGTCCCAATCCAGCCCCTCCTCTACTGTAAACCTAAATTCAATGGGACAAACAGGGTTGTAGCTTAAACTTGGTAGCCTGCGTGGAGACTTTGGTTACTGGGGAGGAGAGAAAAACGCAGTCAGTTGAAGGGGCAGTCCATTGGGGGCAGTCAAAACAGCGCATTTGCACAAAGCACACTATTGGTGATTGCTGCTTATGACAGGACATTGAGAAACAATGCTGACGAAGACCTTGCGAAAAGAAACGCTAATGAGAGAGATAGCTCAATCTTCAACGTGCTTTAAGCCTAATTAAGTTGCTAATTAGGTCAAGTTTGTGCCAAGTCAGGTTAAAGTTGTTTTTCAATCAATGGAAACAACATAGCCATATGTCAATCTTATGGTGTCAAATCTGTTCAACATGAAATAAGCAGACGTCAAATTTTGCTATAGGATCGCGAGAAACTTGTGTCTCATATGCACTTTCTGTGGGCTTTCTTTATTTCACTACCAATTAATAGAGGTAAAACAGCAATCAATTGCATTAACGAGCATGACTGACTTACTTCCTTTCTTAATTACTTACTGACCTGGAGCCCCCTCTTAGATTACAAAGTTGGACTTCAATTATGTAATCAATATGAAATGAAAATGGTGTATATCATGTAAACAGGCCAAATTTTATGCAGGGTGAGTGACCAAGTGGCTTATACAGTCTTCTTCAGGTGACTGGGAGTTGAGCTTGGTCAAGTGAGGTCAAACTCCGGATGGGTAACGTTGGAGGCCTGACTTCACAACTCATCTCATCATCCTTCCAAAAGGATGTTTAACTGAGCGTCCCTTGCCTGGATGTAGCATGCACAGTGGGCCGAAATAGCTTTCAGTGGCTAGAAATCCTGACAATTCCACTCAAAACAAATTGAAAGCAAACAAACAACAAAACTGGGGATTGCAATCCATTACAAAATGAAAATGGTATCCCCTAAATGGGCCCTCAAATCATGTATTGATAACAAAATGTTCACAATCCATAGAAGTTAGAGCCAAATGTCCAAATATTGAAAACTCCAATAATTTTTAACTAACAAATTGACAGTCAGCAGATTTTTCATGATTCATTTTCAACACACTTAAATTTAGAGTAAACAAGCAATTTATAATAAATGGATATTTTCATGATGGAAGGAAAAAACTTGTAAATTACATAATTACACAATCATCAGACAGGGGAAATACCTGCAGGATGTTCCGTTGAAAAGTTATATATGTAAAAAGAAAAAGTGGATTTGATGACTGCGTAGAAATAAGTGTTGGTTGATCTCATGCCATTGATAAACTTTCAAAAATTAGTAAGTTGAAGTATTTGGCAGCCTTAGCCATGATATTGAAGTCATTGAGGGGACCAGCTTGCCCATTCTTGTTGATCTGATCATTCTTTTATTAGTTGGCAAACTACCTGTGACAAGAATGGCATCTCGAATGGTATGGGAAGTTATTGGCCAGTCTTCTGCAGCAATCCAACAGCAATTCAATGAACAAGCCTCCAACCAAGCAGATTGTTTGGAAGTGGGTTCAGGGTAGAGAATTGATAATAGGTTATCAGAAGCATTTTTGAAATATATCTTAACTGATGTTAAAGATTTTCATTATTAGTGCAGCCTTTACCTTTGCTACGGTAGAAGTACTCGTTGTTTCAATCATATTCCAGCACTTCTCGAACAAAATTTCTTTCACCTTACGCACAGTATCTTACCCTCTCTCCTTCACTTTTGAAAGAACCTTGAGGACCATCTTTTGACAAGAATTGATGCTGCATTGTCCAGATACCCCAAGGCAATTTTGTCAGAATGTTGCACACTGCACAGTCTGGTGCAGCCTCAGTAATCATTACAAAGTCTCCTTCCCTGGTTCCTGCTTTAGCGATTATTGTATAGGAGCTTACGCCAGCTAATGTGAACACCCATTTTGCTCCCTAGGAAAACTGAACGCAAAATAACTTTCAAGCAATTTGAAGATGCTTTGAAGCTCTTAGCTGAAAAGAAGTATGGTTCAGCATCTGATGTTGGGAAACTTGAAAGTGTTATTTTGAAAACTGAAGGACCAAAAACAAGTGGAGCTACTGTAAGTTTTTATGAATCCCTTTATGGTGACCTGCTTCAAAACAAGCATCTGTGGCAGTTCCTTCAGCACTTTCCTGATTTGAGGTGCCATTTTAGAACTCAATGCTGTAAGGCCTTTGTAAAGGCTGGTTTACATGATCATTTTCACATGAAATTTGCTTCACATTTTTGATGTGATCACAGAATGTGATCTTGTAAAGGGGCATCACAACTTGCTTGAAGTTATGTGAAGCAATTAAAATCAATCCCCTTTAATTTGCCATCACAGATTTTCCATTTGACCAGCCCTCAAATGGAAAATCTGTGATGGCAAATTAAAGGGGATTAATTTTAATTGCTTCACATAACTTCAAGCAACTCATGGCGCCCGTTTTCACGATCACATTCTGTGATCACATCAAAAATGTGAAGCAAATTTTATGTGAATATGATCGTGTAAGCCAGCCTTAAGGTAGATAATCTCAAAAATTTCCCTTTGGCCATGATTTTGGGCATGTCTTAAATGTTCTTGAAGAGAAGGTTTTTGAAGATTTCTACTCTAGAAGGTTGCTCAAGCAAATCCCTCAAGTACTGAAACGAGTGGCCGATTTTGGTCAGGTAAATTTTACAGTGAATCTGAATATATACTGGATATATGTCTGCCATTAAATTACATATTGCTGATACCATGGTCTCAGTAACCAGGGAGCGGTCCAGAGCGGTGGCATTTCCAATGGGGATCTTCTTATTGGCTCACCAAGTATCTGTAGCAATACATACTCTATGATGTCATCATCACAAGGAAAAGATGTTGCAATAGTATCTGGGTAATTCAAAATCATTGAGGGACAGCTTGTTAACCACGTACTCTTAGATTTTGCTGATTTTGTGTATGATGATATTAGCAACATATCCAAGTTGCAGCTTTCTAGTATTTGTTGTTCTGCAAATATCTTAATTTAAAGTTTTGACATTTTTTGGTTCTTAATCTTTATTGGCCGCCATTTTTTATCTACACTGTTCATAGAATTTTTATCAGTTAAACTAAAATAAAATGGCACCTCATATCAGGAAACTTTGTTTAGAACACCTGGTATGTGTCTACTTTGAGCCTGCAAAGTATCAGTTTTGTCAAAGTCAAGCAACTTGAAAAAACAAGATATGAACAACGACAAATTATTTAACTAAAATTTATTTGTGCATTAATAGCCATTTATGTTTGTTTCATCACCATTTTGAAGCTATTTTTGTGCTCAGCACCTTACATTTGCATAGATACTACATTTGGATGATATTGTTCTGAAGAGTTGATTAAAAGAAAGCTAATTTTATGAATTGTATAGATTCAAAATGACAGCCAATAACGATTTAGGCCCAAAAATGTCACAACTTTGAATGAAGATATTTCCAAAATGACAAATGCTTGAAAGCTGAAAATTGTATAGTACAAGAATTCAGCAAAATCTAAGAGTACATTGGTTAAATCTTTTTTGGTCCCTGTTTGAAGAAGAATTACCCATTTGCTAGACACCTAGACACAAAAATGAATTGTGATTGCAGACAAAAGGAATTTCCGGCCCGATTGTCCAAGTCATAAACAAAAATGAAGCAAGCGGTAAAAGGTACCCTGAAATAGCTAGCTCACCCTTTTTGCACTCCAGAGATGGTTTTTACGAGCAAACATGTGCACACATCAATAGGAGAGTGATATATCTAAACTTCTGCCATGGATATTCTATTTCTCTTTGAGGGGGCACGTTCCCTCAGTAAATGTAAAATTCATAACAGTATAGGACAACTCGAAATAACTCTTCCATTCGCGTTGAATTTTATCTCAGCATAGAACGCGTAGCTAAACAGTGTACGTAGATCGATAGATAGCTAGTTCGAGGATAGGTTTTCGCTACAAAAAAAATACAAATAAACACATAAGCTAGCGAAAACAACGAACAAAAACGAGAAAATACGAAGGAATAAGCGAATTAATTTACTCACAAATATTGTCCATTGATGTCCTATCGCCATTACAAATCCAAACCAACCCGAAGTAAACAACCTGTCCCGAAGACCCTCAGGGAGCGCCTCCACGCTCCGGTTCGAGCCAACAGTCACAAAAGGTCCTATTGTCTATGCAACAAAAGGGTTCTTCGAACTGAAAACAATACCAATAACTGTTCTCTGTCCTACGCAACGTTATGAGGGGTGCAGTAAATTGCCCCTCTCTGGTCCAGTAAAAAATTATGCGGGGAGAGACCATAACATCTGGCTCCCCAAAAACATTACACAACGTTCAAATGTTTTTCTCACAGTCTTCGTGGCTCCTTCGATGGGGAATGAACCTCATGCTCTCATTATTCACAGCGTTCGTGCTCCTCTTCTCTGTAAAGTAGAACGATCTTGTTCACTGGTCTTTCAATGGGCTTTCGAGAGTCAAACTGCATACCAGTTGTCTTCATTTTTACGCTTCGAGCGACGCCTTGGTCATCTTTTCGTACGTCAACGATTCGAGCTTTTGACCATTTGTTTCTCGGCAAATTATCTTCAGCGATCAGAACTATGTCATCCTTCTGGAAATTCTTCTGTGGAACATTCCATTTGGTCCTACGCTGTAAATTGATAAGGTATTCCTTCTGCCATCTCTGCCAGAATTCGTTGGCAAGATGCTGAACACGACGCCAGTATTTCCTTGAATGCATGTCTGCTCTTTGAAAATTTCCAGGCGGAGGCAATATTACCTTGGTCTTCATTGTCAGCAAACTTGAGGGGGAAAGTGGCAGAGGGTCATCTGGCCGATCAAGATTATCTGTCGTCAAGGGTCTTGAATTGATAATTGCAGTAGTTTCCGCCATAACTGTGCGGAAAGCCTCGTCGTTCAAGGAGCTGCCATGTGTCTTGAACATTGAAGAAAGGATCGATCGAACGGATCTGATCTGTCTTTCCCAAACTCCACCCATATGACTCGCCGCAGGTGGATTTCTCTTCCATCGAATGACAAGGTAGTCTGATCCTTCATGTAACAGGAAATCTCTGATCCTTTCATGATCCATCTCCTTAACTGCTTCTTTCAGCTCTCTCTCTGCGCCTACAAAATTTGTTCCCCAGTCGGATCTTAAGGATCTGATGTTTCCGCGAATACTGATAAACCGCCTCAAAGCCATGATAAACGAATCAGTTTCCAGAGAATTTGCTACTTCTATGTGTACTGCACGTGAATTCAGACAAGTGAAAAGAGCACCATATCGCTTGACTTCTTTCCTTTTCTCTTTGATCAGGCATGGGCCAAAATAATCGACACCGCAGTGAGTAAATGGGGGTGCTGGCAAAGTCCTGTCTGCAGGCAGATCTGCCATCTTCTGTTGGCCAAGTCTTCCTCTGAGAAAGCGACAAACTGTGCACTTTGAAATTATTTTTCGAACAATCAAGCCACCTCTTACGATCCAGTATCCTGAACTTCGAATCTCATTCGACGTTATTCCTCTTCCTGCGTGATACACTGCATCATGACAATGTCTTGCAATCAAAATTGGGATCTTTCCACTATGTGGTATGATTACAGGATGCTTCAGATTATCAGCTAATTTCGCTCTTCGTAGACGTCCTCCAACTCTCAAGATGCCATTGGAATCAAGAAAAGGATCAAATTGAAGAAGGTTGCTTCTTTGGCGTAACAAAAGTTTCTTTTTCTTTTCCGATTCTCTGTCAATGCTTCCAGAATCTATGTCTTTGAGAATCTTTATTGTGCTTGCAAATTCTTTGTGTTGAATCCACTTGATAAGCTTATCTTCGGCTTTTTGTAAATCTTCAACTTTCGGTTCTTCTCTGATGAACTTCTTTCTCTGGATGATTCCAATGACTATTGCTAGTACTCTCTTCATACGATACCAACTTGAGATATTCTTCTCCAATGAGGCTAGAACACGATTTTCTTCTTTTAAAGGCATAACTTCTGTTGTGAAGATCTTCTTTACCTCTTTATCATCCTCATCTATTTCAGTTGACACGTTTTCCGAGGGAAAATTTCTTTCTGAATCCCATAAAAATTTCGGTCCCTTTAGCCAGTCTTTGGCTTCAGTAAATTGCTTTCCTGTTGTACCGCGTGATGCATGATCAGCTGGATTGATTTCAGATGGCACATATCTCCAATGCTCCACATCGGTGTGATCACAGATCATCTTTACTCTGTTGGCTACGAATGTATGAAATCGTTTTCTTTCGTTGTTCAAATAGCTTAACACGACTTGAGAGTCAGTCCAATAAAATTCTTCCACCTCATTGATCTGTAGCTCTTTGTAAAGTAGATATCCAACTTTTGTAGCCACTGTGGCAGCAGTTAACTCAAGTCTCGGTATAGATGGTGCATCTTTGGGAACAACTCTTGACTTTCCCATAACAAGGGCGCAATTGATTCTATTTTCAGTGTCTTGTAGACGAAGGTAGCTTGCAACTCCATAACCAATAGTGCTTGCATCAGAGAAATGATGTAGTTGTGCTGATTTTACCTCACCAAAAGATTGTGGTGTGAAGCTTCTGTCAATCTTTATATGATGTAAGACATCAAGATCTGCTCTCCATCTTTCCCATGCTGCTCGTTGCTCTTGTGACAATGGTTCATCCCATCCTTGTTTGTCGGCTGATATCTGCTGTAAGATTTTTCTACCAGGTAGCAGGAGAGGTCCAACCAGTCCCAGCGGATCATAGATTGAGCTTATCGTTGCAAGTATGCCACGTCGTGTCAGTGGTCGATCTTTCAATGTAATGCGAAATTCCAGCTGGTCATTCTCTATGTTCCATAGCATTCCTAGCGCTCTTTCCATGGGCAAACGGTCATGGTTGAGATCCACATTCTTAATCTCTTTTGCTTGCTCCTCTCTTGGAATAGAGCCAATGACTTTACGATCATTTGAAATGAACTTGGTAAGTCTAAAACCACCAGCAGCACACATCTTTGTTACTTTGGGAATGAGCTCTAGGGCTGCCTCTGTTGTAGGAGTTGATTTGAGAAGGTCATCAACATAAAAATCATGCTTAACTACTTCAGCTGCTTCATTTCCATAGACTTTGGCGTTGTCTTCAGCTGTCTGTTTCAAGGCGAAATTTGCACATGAAGGTGAACTGACAGCTCCAAACAAGTGAACGCACATTTCATACTCAGTCAAATCATTCTCTATGTTTCCATCAGGCCACCATAAGAAACGAAGATAACTTCTCTGTGCCTTTGGAACTTGCACTTGATAGAACATTGACTCTATATCAGCAAGAAAAGCAACTTGATTGATGCGGAATCTCATCAAAACTGCAACCAAGAGATTAGTTAAATCTGGGCCTTGCAAAAGCTCTCTATTGAGAGACGTCCCTTTATATTCACTACTGCAATAAAAAACAACACGGATCTTCTCAGGTTTTCTCGGATGATAAACCCCATGATGTGGCAAATACCATACTTTCCCTTCTTCTACATCCAATTGAGATTCTGGAACTTTTGTTGCGTATCCTTGCGTGATGATTTTATTCATGAAATCTACGTAGTCTTCATGATACTTTGAGTCCTTGAACTTATGTTTGATCCACATTGCTCGTTTTATCGCGTGTTGACGATTGTTTGGCATATTCACAGCTTCATTTCTGAAAGGGAGTGGCAACTGGTAATGGCCATTAACTGATTTAACCTCAGTTCTCATTTTCTCCAAAAATCTGTCATCTTCTTTTGAGTTGGCAGTCTCTTTAGGGAGTTGATTTCTTTCAGTACCTTGTGATATTTGCGCTTTCTTCATTTCCTTTGGGCTTGGCTCATTAAAATCGTGTTTGTACATTTCTACCAGCATTCGAGACAAATCGTTGTCTTTCACCGTTTCTTCAACTCCAAAGAAATGCTGTGCGATCTTATTTGACGGGCTATCCACAACTGCAATTCTATTGCACCGTAACGTTGACATATGCTGTTCTGCATTGGTGAGGGGACCAACTATACACCATCCAAGAGCAGTTCTTTGAGCAAATGGTCCGTTGTTTTCTTCATTAATTACTTCCAATGGTCTAAGTGCCGTGGGACAGTTGACTCCAATAAGCAAAGCAACTGGAGCATCAGGATCAATATCAGGAATTTCTTTCATGATACTTACAAGGTGTGGCCAATGTTTCACGTTATCTACTGTAGGTATTTCATCTTTGTTGATAGGTAAACCTTTCCGGGTAAATAATCTTGGTAAACTTATCGTATTTGTGCCGTTGACATCAGAAACCATGAAGCCATCCACTATTTGTGAATCTTCTGACGTTGTGCCAGTCATGGTCTTTATACAAATTTTTGTATCAGTACCTTTGATGTCAAAGTTATCAAGCACATCTTGATTTATAAACGAACCTTGACTGCAATTGTCTAGCATGCCATAAACTTTTAATACTTTATCAGGAGTACTTTTGTGAAATAACAGCATTGGCAGCACACTCAGTGACATTATAGAACCATTTGTTCCCAAGGAAGAAGTTCCTGATTCGCTAGCCTTTGTACATCCATTACTAATTTCTGTACGATCGTTTGATTTTGCTTCTGAGGTGTGATTCTTGGCTTTTGGTTTAAACTTGTGAGTACCGTGCATTCCTAACGGATGAGATCCACCGCAACCTTCCTTGCTGCATACTCGTTTCTGTGGGCAGTCACCAACAGTGTGATCTGAGGAATAACATCCAAAGCAAAGCTTCTTTGAAATCACAAACATTTTTCGAGCATAAGATGACTTGGCAAGAAAATCTTTGCAGTCGTCCAAATCATGCTCTTTACTGCAATGAGGACAAAGATGATCTTTTACGGCTGTTTCAGCGCCGGCATCGTAATTTTCTGATCTAGTAACAAAGGAACCTACTCTTGTCTTGGAACCTCCTTTTAGTGCTTTGGACTGGTCAAGCTTTATAGGCTTTTTGTCGATCACTTTCGACAGAGCTTCTCGACTAAATGTCGGGTCGTTGGCGACTTCTGATTCTTTTCTAACAAACTCGACAAAGTCAACGAAAGTTGTTCTTCTTTGGGCTCTTGACAAAATCATGCACACATTCTCTGACCACTTTCTTTGCATTCGTTGGGGCAATTTAATGCATAGTGACTGTAGAAGAGAGCTGGTGTTTAGTTCATTAACGTAAACTTGATCCCACAGTGCACCTTGGCATTTGATTAAGAAAACATAGAATTCACGAATCCCTTTACCATCACCTTCAAAAATACGTGGCCATTGTCTCAGTTTCTCCATGTACATATCTGCAATCTTGATAGGATTTCCGTAGCTTTCTTGTAGCAAACTTTTAGCTCTTTGATAAGCTGCAGATGCTTCCAGATACAAGCACGTCTCAATTACAGACTTTGCTTCCCCATATGTATGCTCAATCAGCAAAACTAATCGATCTTTGGTATCTTTAACTCTTGGCTCAACCACTGTTTCAAACATGTTAATAAAATATTGATACTTCATTGGATTTCCACCAAACTTTTCAAGCTTGAGCTCTGGAGCTCCTTGTCGAAGCAAATACTCTCCTTGTTTGGCTATTAATTGATATAACATCTTAATTGCTTCAATATTCTCTTCGTTAGACACCCTGCTCCCTGTCTGAGCTGCATTTCGAGAAGTAGGTTGAACTGTCTGGGGATCATGTGCTGCAAACATAGCAGGGCCATGTTGGAAACCAGACGGGTTTGGTGTAGCTGTATATCTCTGTGTAAACTGTGGTCTGGCAGGTGCTGTGAACTTTGGTACAAATGATGGAGTTTTAGCATCTAAAACATTTGTTTGTTTATCAATGAATCTATCTTCTTTTTTAACACAATCTATATGTGCTTCTGACTTCTTCTGGATCTTATTATCGCTAAAGCCATTGTCCTCAAATATCTTAGATGGATTTAAGACATAACTGTCCTCTAAAAATTCTCTATGAACCTTGTCAGCTGCTTGTGCTACAGCTAACTCTTTCTCCAGCCTCGTTCTATCAAGCTCTGTTTCTGCTTTTTTCTCCTTTTCAAGGTATTCTGATTTTGCTTTCAGCTCTGCAATTTTTGCTCTGTTTCTTATGACGTCATCCAGAGTGCTGCTAGGTGCTCCAGATATCCTTGATCTATTGGATTTTTTCGAACGAACTGAACCCCATGAAGACTTCGACGAATTTGAGACTGCTTCATTGCCAGTATTAAAATCTTGTAGCCATTTTGTGACACGTAACTCTGCATTCCTAACATCCGAACAAACACGCAGGTAAGTAGGATCATTTAATTTATCGTCGTCACTGTCAAATTGGCGAATAAAATCTTGGTATGTACGTGAAACTTTATTCAAGCAATCTTTGACGATATCGATATTTTCCGTTGAAACCATTAGACTCTGAATACGAATAATATGATTATTGATAATCTCGCTGTAGTAGCTTTGATTCTTACGCCTCTGTTCGCGATTTTCCATCCAATATGCCAAGCCCTTTTCAGTCATTCTACACTCTCTTTGTGGCCTTGAGTCAAAATAAGTAAAACCAGCATGTTCTGGCAATGACCCAAAATTAGCAGGATCGTGGCGATTGTCTTTGTTGATATCCGTTGGCAATGACCGTGGTGGTGACAATATATTTTGCCCCTGAGGGTCAACTTGTGATTTTTCGTCCTTCGAATGTTCCATAGCGCAGCAACATACGAAATTGTTCGAGAATGATAAAAGCAATATTCAGGCTATCATAAAGTGTTCTCGAAAAGTGGCAATTTTGCAGCTAACGCTTCAAAGGGGTCTATCACATAAATTAGGCCATAACAGTTTCCAAAGGGGTCTTGAAAATCAAGATAAATCCTCGCAAGCGATTCGTAAACACGGGTAAATCTTGGCAAATGTTCATCACCAAGTAAGGTGAAGGCGATAATATTTCGAAAACGATGAGGGGGCACGTTCCCTCAGTAAATGTAAAATTCATAACAGTATAGGACAACTCGAAATAACTCTTCCATTCGCGTTGAATTTTATCTCAGCATAGAACGCGTAGCTAAACAGTGTACGTAGATCGATAGATAGCTAGTTCGAGGATAGGTTTTCGCTACAAAAAAAATACAAATAAACACATAAGCTAGCGAAAACAACGAACAAAAACGAGAAAATACGAAGGAATAAGCGAATTAATTTACTCACAAATATTGTCCATTGATGTCCTATCGCCATTACAAATCCAAACCAACCCGAAGTAAACAACCTGTCCCGAAGACCCTCAGGGAGCGCCTCCACGCTCCGGTTCGAGCCAACAGTCACAAAAGGTCCTATTGTCTATGCAACAAAAGGGTTCTTCGAACTGAAAACAATACCAATAACTGTTCTCTGTCCTACGCAACGTTATGAGGGGTGCAGTAGATTGCCCCTCTCTGGTCCAGTAAAAAATTATGCGGGGAGAGACCATAACACTCTTGTTGGTAAGCTGATTGGTGGGCGATCAAATTCTCATATTTTTTGAGTGTATTTAAAACACTCGCTGCTCAGCTTCTGAATCAAGCAAACGAAATGCAGCTACTTAGATATTGAGATGCATCCCTATTTTACTGGTTTGCTTTACTTTTTAATGACGTGGTCACCAGGGCATGGAATTCCCTTTGGCTGCCGTCACAAATCGCTTTGTATCTTGGTGTCAATAATAGTAGCGGATCTTAAGGGTGTTCCATTTATAACTCTGGGTACCAGCGCAGCTTAGAATGGGTGGGGTATGGAAATTATTCCAAGGAAAATTGGGGGTATAAAAATTTTTTGAAATATCTGAGTAGGTAACGACAATTTTCACGGTAGATTTTTCAGGAAATTATTTCAATGACAAGATGAGGCCTATAGATTGCCATATTTTCGCATCTGCAACTCTACCTAATTCGTTAATGATAGCCTTTAGATCTTTCATCAGTTTGTATAAAATGCCACCTCATTGGCCTTTCTTGACTGCTGTACATCAGTTTGAAATGGCTCAGCGCTCCTGCTTCTAAATCTCTTTCACAAAAGCTGGAATAGACCTTTTTTACTTCTCAACAGGAGGTTTGGATTGAACGTCCAAATCTCGTAGCTTGTAAAGGAAAACAAAAGTATGACCCCAGTTTTCGGTTTAATGATGCTGGCTGTGGCAAGACGATGCTTGAGATGCGAAAACGACGAGAAATGAGGCAGATCAAAGTTCCCGTAAATGAACTAAAGTACGACCAAAAACTATGTAGAGTAAAAACTTTTTTCGATGCCATTTCGGCTCTATTTGCTTAATAGTAAAAGCTAAGGTCTCTTTCGAAAGATTATCTCAAGTGGAGTTTAACTGCAAGTTATTCTTCGTGTCCATTGATGCTTCCATTGAAAAAATATCTTATTCGAACTTTGAGCCTTAGTGTGGTAGGGGTAATTTTGGACAATTCGTTGGAAAACGCAGTTTGATTATGAAACAGAGGATGAGGCAAGCGACGACAATCATTGTTTTCTTCATTTCTTGGACATTCAAGCATAAATATCTTACTTTAAACAATAGTTGACAATTCTTGGTAATTTTGGTCTAAAAGGGGCATTTTCGAAATAAATGGAGCACCCTCACAAACTTGTTCGAAATATCGAAGAT
The DNA here is from genome assembly GCA_964019985.1 of Aurelia sp. 4 Dawson et al 2005. Lineage (NCBI taxonomy): Eukaryota > Metazoa > Cnidaria > Scyphozoa > Semaeostomeae > Ulmaridae > Aurelia > Aurelia sp. 4 Dawson et al 2005. The sequence goes on from OZ026497.1 coordinate 18,241,775, forward strand.
CTTTTTTTGTTTTACCTACATTGAATCTTTTGTCGTTCCTGGAAACTTGTTCCCGTTCTTTAATTTGAAGTTAGAATTGTTTTGAATTTTTTACCATCGTCACTTTCCCGTGTAATTTCACCTTGTCGGCTGGAAGTTTGGGTCTATCCGAGAAAATCAGTATCTATTCCATCTGGAGTATGGTAAATTCAATAAAATACAATTTTAGAATGCTTTTATGGATATCTGTGATTGAATTTTCAGAATTTCCCTGCCAACGAGTTGACATCTTGCACAGAGAGAAAATAAAAAGAAATCGTACCACCATCAGCGCACATTGCAAACCCTAGGCCCAGTCTTGAAAACGGAAATGTAAACAAAGTTTCCTTCGAAATAAAGTGAAAAGAAGTGAATCCTTGTGTCTTGCGCTGAAACCACTAAAACATGAACAGAAAAGTGTACCTTATGCTGTTTTCGATATATACCTCCATTGTCTTGCAATATTATTTCAATTTTTGTTTTGACTTGGCAGCCATTGCCAATTCCTGCACAACGCGATTCAGATAGCTGAGATCAGATCCTAGTAGACCCAAATTACCCCACCTTCCAAAATTGGCTTAAATCGAAAGTTTTCTACGGTGTCAAATCATGATAAAAGTTTAGGCCGTTGAAAATCTGGAAATTGAAGCACTAGAAATTATCAAATAATTCTTTGACTCCACTTAAACCACTCCTAAAAGCATAGATTTTAACACCCACGGAGTCATGAATCGAGATTTTTAACTTGCGATCAGTTTAAAAGCGAAAAAGCAAATAGACCCAAATTACCCCATAGACCCAAATTACCCCCACCTTACCCTATTCAAGTTAGCACTTTAGAGAACAATTACATAAATTTATCGATTTTTGTCCTCAAGAGGCTAGATCGGCAAACGAGAAACAATGCGCTACTGGAAAGAAACACTGAATAGGTTCTTTTAAAAACTGTTAGAGTACCAAATTCAACTCTTCAAGATGTAAACAAAATACTCTTTCAAAGAAATTAGCAACGTTTAAAATGAAAAGTCACTTTTGGTTCAGCTCCCTGGAGACAATCTCTCATGCTCGATACAGTTTCACTGTGACAAAGTCCTTATTTGTTTATGTAGCGACTAGCTGCTTCCCCCGTTACTGAGAAAACCAGATTTTCCAAAATCCTCTAACCCTTGGCCATTTCTTCGTATGTAGACAAAAATCTACGACGTTAGCAAATGAACGGAGCACAAATTTGGATAGAGCTAGAGTAGAGCCTTTTAACCACATACTTTTCAACCTCAACGGCTGCATAGACTAAAACTTGATTTTCTGAGGCTTGATTTGAACCCCCTTCAGCATGTTTCAATCGAAAAAATTTCATAAGAATATTACGCTTCTCTTCCTCTTTCGAAAGAGACCTTAGCTTTTACTATTAAGCAAATAGAGCCGAAATGGCATCGAAAAACGTTTTTACTCTACATAGTTTTTCTCGCCTTGAGCAAAGTTATCGTAGACTTGACCAAACCAACCTGCGTCAAGATGAATGCTTCTTCTGTTTACTGCTTGGAGATTCCTTCACTATGACATGGGATATGAAATGTCGATATCCTATTGGTCAGTTTGAACAGTTTGGTCAAATATTGTTTGGAACACTGCAATCTCATTGGTCGCGCCATTTTTGCTGCGATTTTGGCTAGATTTTCAGTTAGTTTGATTTTCAGGTCCAGATGAAGCGCAGTGGCGGCATCCAATTCAATGAACGAAGCGGGAACTGGGACTGAGGTGGTCAGTCTAAATTTATCGTTGAATAGCTCTCTAAAACGTGTTCTGAAGCCCGAAGTAGCTTTTCGCTATAGCGAGCATGTGGCGAGAACGAGGGTCAAGCTGTTGTCTTCATTCACAAATATACCAGACTTGGTCGCTTGATCAATCAACCCTCTTTTTTTAAGAGGCAAAAGGTCTATTCTTTGATGTGATTGTCTGGAAATAGTTTGATAGATGGCTGTGCCCTGGATCAGAGTATTTTTTAGAATTTTGAAAAAATATTAGAAATGGCTGATGGTGGGATATGAAATTTTTTCTGATTTTCTATTGGATTGCGAAAATTTTTTCAGGAAAATTTGCAGGGGTATGAGATCTTTTAACCAGTTTAGAAATTCTAACTCGTGCTGGTACCCAGAGTTATAAATGACTAGCCCCATTGTAAAACTATTTTTCCCCGATTGTCGTAATCGGTCTGCATGTTACTCACAGAAAACTGTTGCTGCTGGAGGAGTCGATAGACTTACAGATACTTCAAAGTACACAGGGAGTCACAGAGAAAGATTTGATGAATCTGGCAAAGGAAAAGGACTGGAAGGAAGAAAAGATTTTGATAAACATGCTGAAGCTGGGTATGTTGGAGGATACAAGGGTGCAGACACTTACGATAAAACACATTGAACTTTCTGATGACTTTTTATTTTCTTTACAGCAAGTGTGTTTTGTAATGCATTAAATTTGCAATAGGCATGAAATATTAGAGAGATTAATCTTTCAAGTTACATTTACATTCCTTCACGTTTATTTTTAGATTTTTCGTACAAGCAAGTTTTATTTTCAGCTGGACTGTTATGCTTTAGCTACAGTTGTCTCACATTTTAACACATATAGTAGAGAGTAATTGCTATATCGTATAAGTATTTTTCGTTTGCTGTTGCAGGATCTAATCAGAGTATTTTGCTAATTGAATATTAAGAACATAGTTTAATTTTGATTATCAACATAAATGGAGCTAATACTCTTTTTTATTAGAGCAGCTTTGCATGATCGCATGGCGGGATATAGGTAGGTAGGTATCATATTTAACGTGGCAAGCCTGCGAAAGTCTGAGAGACTTATTTCCAGCAGGGGCCACGGATGTTTTGCAATCAACCCGCCGCAGCTACCAGATTTCCCTCGCATGGCTCTGGTCTGCCCGGGCTAGAGTTACGGACAGCGACCAAACTGTCCAGCGTAGGATTCGAACCTCGGTCGCTCTGACCTTTGGTTTACGAGTCAGTCGCCTTAACCACTCGGCCACGCGCTATAAATTGGGTAAGTCAAAAAAGTATTGACACTCTTTGAACTGTACTAGGCGAGGCAGAAGATAATGTATAATAGTGATATATATGTACTGATGTTGAGCATGATGTATTTTCGAGGCTCCTATCCCGGGCGGGTCATCAACAATGGGGAGAGCATTGGCCCTCAAGATCTCCAGACTAGGACCTTCCTATCTTAGACTCGCGGGAGATCTGATAACAAATTCTTTTCAAGGAATGATTCGACGATGTGAATAGTGCATTGATTCTTAAGGGAGTACTTTCATAGATTAATAGTATGTGCAAACTAAATTTTTGATACTGCGATTAGTGAAGCTGATTTCGGAGCTCCGATACCGATAAGTGACACATAGATTCTATTTTGTAGAACACTTCTGTTGTGCCGTCTTTAGATTTTCTCCTCGTGTTTCAAATTTTGTTGATTTTATTCTCCGAGCTTCAAAACTTTGCTCAGGCCAAGATAAGGCTCAAATCCTTACTGGTTCTCAGAACACGCGGAAGTCATTCAACCTCGTGAAAATCAGCCAATGACATAGCCGCTTCTAACCCCCTGAGACAAAATCGATCGTTTGAACTGAAGTTTCTAGTACCCTCACAAAAACTGAAATTGGTGCCAAAATTATTGCAGTTATTTAAAATATTTTTTGATAAATCGATTGCAGAGATATCCGTCCATAGTTGTTTACATGTTTAGGCAAATATCTTATTTGGAGCCGGAGCTACGAGCGTTTACCGGCCAAGAAAAACTGACCTTTCTTTGAAAATTCATATAAATTGCTAGAAAAGAGATAGATCGTTGAAAATTTCAGAGAATATGTATGTAAACCTGGGCAATAACTAAGATGCAATTTATTCCCTGAAATCTCAAAATATTTGACAAACTTCAGTGATTTCTACCAGGCAAGGCAAATGGGCCTACGAACATCCTGGGTTAAAACCCATTCTTGGGCAGGGAATCGGCCAAATCGTATACTTTCTTGAGCAAGATAATTCACTCACCTTTGACTCCAGCACCCATTTGAGCTCATTTATCCGTGAAATTGGGGCTAACTTAGGCAGAAAGCAAACAGATTTGTGCAAATTTGAAGAAGTTTCCATGTTCCATGTTATGTCGACAAACGCAAATCTCTCCACTGTTGACAGACACACGAGGCAGTCTGATGCAATGACTCAGGAGTGGTATAGTCATGGTCCTTATCTTATCTTCTATTAATGGTAGCGAGGAACTTTTTACCAAGATGCATTGCGTTCTTTAATCGAATTCCTATGGAATCGTTAAATATTCGCAATTCGAACGGTCTTGCATCTTGGTAAGAAATTAATTGCCGCCATCTTTGACGCAGTCGTCTCTTATGCATAATCCACCAATTTCATCGTATTACATTGTCTTTATGCCTTCCCTTTGCCATTTTATGGTGAAACGGTGAGACAAATTTTGACGAAATTGATTGTTGTATATAAAGCGACCTGTTGACACCAAGGTTTGATGAATACGATGTATATGCAAGCCATATTTTGCCACTATAGGTTAATCTTTAGAATGGTTAGTGTAACCTACGATGTATTCCTTTGAACTGAATGGTTTGAAAGTATTCAGATACTTTGAGATAGTTCTACCGTTGGACTTCCTGAAACCTCCAATATTCTCAGAATAGAATTTAGAGAAATTCTGACAACCTTGGTAACAGTGGGACATTAGGAAAGCCGCCTCCGCTTTGGTGATTAGCGTACGGCTTGCGTCTCGGTTGCATCTCCTTGCAAACTCGAGTTATTTTCAGTTTACTTGCACCTTTCAAGTGTTACATGGTACTTGTTTGGTATGGTAAGGCCTTTCTCTTGGCTTTCTAGGCGTCTTGCCATCCTTCCACCCATTTGCGAGTGTATTTTAAGCCACTCTATTGCATAGATACATTCAGGTTTGAAGTTAGGCCTGTTGATCGGTTGGGCCTAATCTGACCCGCTTCAAAGCCAAGGTCTAGTATCAGCAAAGGTGGCTCAAAATACACTCACCAGTGGGTCCCCCGGGCAGTGGGTGAAAGAATGACCAGATCGCTAAATAATGCATGAAAAACACTTTCCAGCAGACTGAACAGGATCGTGTGACCATTGAAAGGTACAAATGAATCGAAAATAAGGCTGCGTTCACACGATGCTGGCACATTTTGAAAACGGTGAAAAATGTGACGGTAGCAAAATTTGAGCTAGCGTTCACACGATACCGGAGCAATTTGAAAATGATAGGAAATTTGACGGTAAAAAAACTCTTTGCAAGACTTTGATGCCAAAGAATTGTACCTACACTCTATGAATCGATCAGTCGCGTTCCAAAAGCATCGAAAAATTTTCTATTTTCATCATTTTCGAGTGTTCACACGATGCTGTTTCCAAAATGTACTGGTTATAGTTCCGTTCTCAAAGTCTACCGTTTTCAAAATCTGCCGGCAAAAAATGTGACGTCTTCGTGTGAACGTTAGGCCTCTAGGTCACAGTTTTCACCGTTTTCAAAATGTGTCGGCATCGTGACATCGTGTCAAGCTTCCAGGGAGATGCAACCGAACTGCAAGGAGGGAATTCCCCTGAGTTCCTACTTTTCCCAAGGCTGTCCGAAGGGATCGTGCTCTCGTCAGTCACTTTCTCCAAATTGCGAAAAGGTCTATTAGAGGAGCTTTCTCCTGGTTTAAAAATCCAAGAAACATTTATGAAAGCTTGTAGTAATGATGCTTGTAGTAAGTTTAATAAAAAATCTCAAAGTTCATAAAACGTGGAATTTCAAATTCTTAATTCGAGCTCGATTATTTTGAAGCTTTGGGAAGGTTTCCTTTCGAACGATCGAGGCAAACCGACGTTGTAATTTGATTAGATTGTTTGATTTCATTTGAGGACGGCAAGCCTTCAGCAAGCGCTGATACTCTGCTGAGATCGCAGCTTCTGGAACGAATTTAGCAAGAAATAATGGAGGAGCTCTTCAAATCTTATTGTGCATTTGGTGCCAAAGATGCTGCACCACTGATGGACAACGCGAAGTTTGCAAAATTTGCGAGGGAAACTAAAATACTAGACAAGAAACTCTTAGCCAGTGATATTGACATTATCTTCAGTAAAGTGAAAGGGTGCGTATATAATAGGGCGTTTAGTTTGTTTTATATTTCTTCATATACAGATTTGCCCAGTTCTCTATGGATTTTAGCCGATGAAGAATCAAGATGAAGGGAATGCAAGGAACATTGCCACTGCCACCCAACATGTTAAGCCGCCAGGCGCCTTTTAAAACGATGTATTTAAGGGTTTGGGTTGGGCCTTACAAATGACAAAAATCCAGTGAAAACACTTTGCTTCAAGCTATCTCCCCCCCCCCCACGACAGGAAACATACCACAGTAGCCTACCTACCGGAACAAGGGCAGATTTTGTAACACAATAGCATCAGTTGCTTTGGTTCACACCTCAATTCAAAGGGATTAGCGAATGCAAGCAAAAGAAATTCTATCAACCGGTAATTCAAAAACAAAACATAGCCGCAATGTTGCCCTGAAACCAGTACGGCTAACTCTCGCTTGGTGCAGGCGAAGGGAAGTTATCAAGAGCAGTTATGTGCTTATAACAAAAGAAGAAAGGTAAATCTAAAGTTCTGTCTGGCGGATTTTGTTTACGTCGTTTATTAGCTGAGTAGTAACTGGTAACACTGTAGTGCTACATATGCAAGAATTGTAATGCCCACTCCTCGGCTCCAGAATCACGTAAACAAAATCCGCTAGAAAGAACTTTCAATTTAACCTTCTTCTTTTCTCTGAAGAAGCATATAACTTCTTTTATGAAACCTCTCTTCGCCCGCACCAGGTGAGAGTTAGCCGTACTGGTTTCAGGGCAACATTGCGGCTATGTTTGTTTTTGAATTACCGGTTGCTAGAATTTCTTTTGTCTGTATTCGCAAATCGCTTTGAATTGAGGTGTGAACCAAAGCAACTGATGCTATTGTGTTACAAAATCTGCCCTCTATACCAACAGTTATTTCGTAACCTCAAACGATTTTCTTTCATACCTAATGTTATGAATTTCTCTGAAATCATTACGGATTCTTTCGAATTTTCCCGAATTCGGAGGTAAACGAAGCCGACTTCGTAACCGTTACGAATTGATACGAGCCTTTTCATACGAAAACGCGAGCTTGTGAGTTAACATTTCCTGTGTTTTAAAAGATAAGCCACACGTTTTGTTATAAGAAACTGGTTTATAAGAAACTAGTACTAAGATGGCCAAGATTTTAAGAAACTCTAGTACATGTCTGAGAAGTACTAAGAAACTTTTCAAAGTTAAAAGCATGAATTTTATAGCAAATAGATCGTTGAACCTTTATTATTGGGAAATATCATCTAACCATTTGTGTTTTCAACATAACAGAACTCTGTTTATTCCTATATGATGTTTTAAATACCAAGAAACATATCTGCAGTAGTGTTAGCCACCACACTGACAATTCATGCATTCAAAAAATAAGAAACCAATTAAGGAACTTTTAGTTCTAAAATGGACAATATTTCATGTTAAATTAAGAAACTTTTAGTACTTTGCCTGATCCAAGTTTCTTATAAAAAACGTGTGAGTAGGAGGAATCAAATGTCTTAGCCAATTTTTGCTCGTAGCCCATGTCCGGAAACCTTCAAAGCCTCATTTTCACAGACCAATCAGACGGCGAATACCCAAGCGAAGAAGACAGGAGGAACTTGTGAAGATTTGTCAAAATTTTACCTGCTTGCATAAAATGAAACCAAGACAAGAAACTGCAGGAGATTTCCCGACTTCTTATCAAGAAATCTACTCGCCAGATGTTTGGCTATCCAGGTACGGTTTCGTGGAGATATAGCGTTTACAGTCTAAAAAATCGGCTGAAGTTTGTCAAGCGTTACGCCACTACTTCAAGTTAGGTGATTTGATAAAACCTCCTTTCAATCCTATAATTATTTCGCACCCATGAAAACTTGTGCCATAAATGCAAAAAGTTTCCCAAGAGCAGTGCCATATGACTTGAAAGGTGTAAACAGAACTTAGCAAATGTTGTAACTGTGGTTGAAGTACAATGGGTCCCCTGGGTACCAGACAAAAACGAAAATGAGAAAATTTTCTTCTTTGAGAGCGTCTGGTACCCAAGGTATACAAGGCAAGAACAATGGGAAATGCAGGTATTTAGCGTTTTGGATTCCTTCTTCCAACAACAACCACTATCGTTATTACCATTGTCTTTCGTCCAGAATTTCTATTTTTCAAGGTTTGGTGCCTCGTAGTTTTTGGAGAGGCCATAATGAAAAGTCGGGAAATTTCCAGCAGTTTTTTGTCCTGGTTGCATTTTATGAAGGTTGGTAAAAACTTTAGAAAAATCTTCACAGGTTTCCTATCTCTTCGTCTTTTTTCGCCGACTGATTGGTCCGTGAAAGTGAGTCTATGAAGGATTCTGGGCCACGAGCAAAGGCCACGAGGCCTAAGGCCACGAGCGGCCACGAGCAAAATTCGGCTGTCGGCTGAAAAATTTGATTCCTACCTTGTATTTCAGTTTTGTACCAATTTGAATGTTATTGTTTACTAAGCAAATCAGGACAAAAATCAAACGATATGACTGGACCTGCTTATGAATAGACCTTTTAGCTATTCAGCAAAAGAGCCTGGATCGAGCGTTATTTTTATACATTTTTATACACGAGATTCGATCGAGTGGCGTTAGAGCTTTAATAGCTATTGTGCACATTCGAAAATTCTACAAAATGTAGCAAAGTATCGTTCGATTGAGATTCTTTTTCAGAATAGCTAAAAGGTCTATTGACCAGAACCTTTGTGAACTCACAAGAACTTTAATGAAACCTCGTGAATTCTGGAACGCCGAATTCGGAGAGTGCTGCACATTCATGGAAACCTACACTAACCAAACCAGTCACAGCTTCCCGCGTTGAATTGAAGGCTTCTTATGACAGCACAGCTTCAAAATGTGGACAGCTGAGCTTTGTTACAATACAACTTTAAAAGTAGACTTATGACAATGAGTCCCTTGTGTCCCTGCGGTAAACCTTGCTCAAGAGGGACTCATAATGAAACAGTGGAAAACCCGGCCCTATCTCCTGCATTCGATCATAATTCGATCGATCGAATCAGGATCGAACGACTGCCGTATCTCTCTTCAACGGTCACTCTTCGGAAAGAAAATGCGATGAAAACCACGTCAAGAAGACATTTAGCTAATCAACGAAACTTGGTGTAAATCTGACGAAGGAAGCTCAATCTACCTGGTGAGTGCAAAACAAGTCTTTCAACGCTACATTTTCCATGATTTTAGGACCAAAACCAGAGAAAACTTCAGCCACCTGCCGTAGCAACTTTGTTCAAAATCTAGTCAACTAGTCAACTGCATTATTCGAATCGAAAATTCGACATCACTGTTTTCTGCCAAATCTCGCAATCTGATTGGTACTGGAGGAATTGCGAAGTTTGAACCTAAACAGGGCCGGGTTTTCAGAGTAATACTATGAATCTCTATTGCCCAAAGCGCCATCATCAAGTCAAAGAGCACAGGGTAACAAGAGACTCATCAGTCTTCTTTAAAAGTAAGCATTCCAAAAAATGAAAAAAACTTATGAAAAATTTTTTGTCGAAGTTTTTGCACTGAAATTTTTGCTCCGTCAGAAGCTTCAGCCTCTAATCATGGTTTACTATGTTCTAATTTACCCATTTTACTCCCTAGGCCCACTGAACGCAAGATAACGTTTGATCAATTCCTAGAAGCTTTGAAGCTCTTAGCAGAAAAGAAGTATGGTTCAGCATCTGAAGTTGGGCAACTTGAAGCGGCTATTTTGAAAAGCGAAGGACCACAAACAAGTGGCACTACTGTAAGTTTTTGTGAATTCTTTTAATGGCGGACAGCAGGTTCCAAATCCCGGAAATTGACGTAGAAAGTCGGATGTAAAATTCTGAAAAGCTGAACGGTAAAGTCTTATTTAGCAAAGCAGGTACAGTTTCTTTGAAGTCGTTCAGTTGAAGGAATTAAGTCGGAATTTTACATCGAAAATTTCACCATAATTGATATATAACTCACTGGGTGGACATTTCTAAACAGATGGGTGCCATGGGCGTACGAAGAGATAAAATTTAGGGGGGCTACCTGATAACAAACAAAGTGTTCCGAACATCTTGCTCGACTTTGGGCTGATTTTCTGCTCGATCGTGGCTGATTTTTGCAAATTTTTCCAACGCTGGGGGGCTGCATCCACCTCAGCTCCCCCTCCCCTACGCTCATGATAGGTAATGACATACTGCTTTGTCTCAAAACGATGCAAGCAACAATAGATTCATGCCTATCTCCTTGTTTTCCCGAGATATATCTCCATAAAAGCATTTAAACAAACATATCCACATTGCTGTTTAACATTCGCAACGGAGAGCACTGAAGGTTCATCTCGCTACCATTGATGGATTCACTTCATTCGAAAAGAAAAGCTAAACCGAGGAAGAATCGACAAAGAAGTAACAAGCAATAATGGTATGTTACTTTTTGTGTGATTCTACATCAAGTACCACAGGCACAGGAATGTATGGAATATACTTTGGGCCTAAAAGGCTCCATGTTCCCTTGGCCCTTGATCGAAATTCAAACGTTTTCGTTCAATACATTATTGTCAAATAGATAGGAGCCCCAGTTTATTGATGAAAAATAATTTGGCACTCATAGCAATGAAATGAATTTAAGCCCTTTAATTTCATCGATCAATGTTTTATCACAAATAGGGGTTATTTCCTAGGCCTCCATCTCGGCCCGGGCCCTGGATGACCCAGCTGTCCCTCCTCTGAGAAAAATCCAATAAAGTGAAAAGATTTTATGATTTCCTTTCAAGAACAACTTCTTGCAGTCGCTTTATTGGTTTAGGATTGACTGACAATTACTGGATATACTGCCCCTACTCACCATCACGCAGGGAGAATTTAAGAGCAAATTTTTGCGAACAGAAGCCTATAGAAGTTTTCTCCAGACTTACCCAAAAATAAGACGACATGGTGTTAGAAAAGCTGCTGTGACGACATTCCATTAAGGCGAATGAGCTAAAAATCGAATCAACTTTTAACGACTGCTAACGTGAATAAAATCCAAAGTTGGAAGCAAAAGTCTTTATTTTCAGCTTCCAAAGCACAGCACTGCCGTATGCTTTAGCCCAAAATTAAGGTTAAATGCCTTATCTTGCTTCCATCTTTCCCAGATTGATTGTATGGCCTTAGTTATTGTTATTGAAAGGCTGCTAGTCACTCCTAACTACGACTCATAATCAGCCGCCATTATTTTGAAATGACTGTTTCTGCCTCGTTCCCATAGGGGCCAGCAGAAAACTTGAGCATACGGCTCAAATCTTTCAAATCATTAAAAGGTGGGCGTAAAATTGTATCACATTTTTCTTTGAATTCATGTGCTTGAAAGAAACTTTGGGTAATTTGCTGTAAATCTACCGTGGCAATTTTTTTGATATATTGATTATTTTCAAAATGGCGGCATTTTGACTTACTTTGCAAAAATTCATCGGAAATTTTGAAGAAATTAAAATCATCGTAATTCTTAAATTAATTGAGAGAAAGTGATACAATCTTCAAGATAACGATAGTTTATGGAGGTCTACAACATGGTTGCAAGCAGAAATCTGTTGCTCTTCTGGTTAAGGATTTAGAAATTTGATGACGTCACAGCCTCAAAATTAATAAATGCCACCATTTTGAAAGGAGTCAAGGTATCAAGAAATTACCACGGCAAATTTATTGCGAATTACCTGAAGTTCCTTTCAAGCATTTTTATTCAAAGAAAAATGTTATAGAATTTTACACCCACCTTTTAAAAAGATTTGAGCTCTATGCTGAAAACTTGTGTTTAGCAAATTAAACACACCGATTTGAAAACCTCACAGTAAATGAGTTAATGCTTGGCAAGGGCAACCAGATAGTACTTAGTACCTACGTACAAGTTTTCGCATTGTTTCTAGCTGTTTTCATCGTATTCTTGCTCTTAACCCTTTCACCCCCGGAAGGGCCATATGGCCCAACAGTATTCATTGAGAACTGCAAATTTTTCAGGAGGTAAAGCATTTGGAATTGTGATTGGTTTGAAAGGTTATGCACTTTCCATTTATCTACTGCTTACTGAATCACTGATTATGATACCCCCTGGAAAACGACAATCTACATTAGGTTTTCCTGTTAAGCTTTATTTTAGCCGGACGTGAAAGGGTTAACACTTTGATCTATTGAGCCCAGTTCCTTGAAACTCTGTCTTTGGCTCTACAATTGCAGTCAGTGAACATCAGTTAGTCCAATTTGCACAGATTTTCATTGTTTTTTTTGCTCACTTTGTACATGACAATGTATAGCAGCCTCTTTCCAAAGACCGTTCAAAAATGAAGAAAGTCAGTCCACAAAAGGTGATGTAATATTTTGAGTCCCGGTCGCTGATCTGTGGTCTGTGGTCCCGGTATAAATCGTCTCAGTTTGGTGCAAGTAATCTCGTTTTCAAGAGCGATTACAAGGACCAATGATATCATTGACAAGAACTCATCGTAATCAGTGTACACCTTTCCACAGCAAATCGATTCTGCTGCAGCAGTAAATAGACTTACTGATACATCAAGGTACACGGGGGTTAACAGAGAAAGATTTGATGAGTCTGGCAAAGGGAAAGGACTGCAAGAAGATGTTAAAAGATACACTTGGAAGAATTCATATGACAAAAAACATTGACAGTTTGTTTGCATTACATTACGTGTGCTTTGTAACGCAAAAATGTCCAAGATTTGCATAAAAAGTTAGAGATATAATTTCAAATTACTTTTATATTCTTTCGCATTTGAAGTTAGATTTTTATACAAATAAGTTATCTTTTCACGTGAAGTGCTGATGAACGAGAAATGAATTGATCCATGGCTGTTGGCTTTATAATGGACCAGCTTTACATAGAGGAAGGCTTGGAAGTGAAGCTACCTAAAGCCTTGGGAAGAGGACTCATGACCCCAGTTTTGGGTAATAAGTTTCCATCAATCCCCAGTTCTAGGTTATCTTTAGATGGGGATCTTGTTGACAATTGTTAAGAATTATTCTGTTTGGTATAGCTCCTGGACGTCACAGAATATATTACACAATTACAGAATACATTTTTAGAGCTGCTACACAGTTGAAATGAAAAGAAAAGCTTTTTGCATTTGAAATGTCTTGTGGGATTGCAAGAATTCCCCAATAGACCTTGTCGCAATTTAGAGAAGGGACTGAGGAGAGCATGGCCCATTCTGACAGCCTTGGCAACAGCAGGGAGTCAGGGGAATCCTCTCCTTGATGCTCGGTTGCATCTTTCTTTACACTCGAGTTATCTTCGATTCATTTGCACTTTTTAAGAGTTGTGCGACACTTGTTTGTTATAGTAAATGTTTTCTCAGGATTGTCTAGCTTTCTGGTCATCCTTTCACCCATTGGTAAAGTGTGTTTTGAGCCATTTTATTGCAGGTATATGTCCTCAGTTTTGCGGCGGCTCAGTTTAGGCCCAACCGATTAATGGGCCTAACTCCAAACTTGAACGAACACAATGCAATAAAGTGGCCCCATACAAAATGCTCTCACAAATGGGTAGAAAGATGGCAAGACGCCTAGACGTATCATCACACGTATCATACAACTCTAAAAGGGTGTAGAAAAATCGAAAATAACTAGAGTTTGCAGCAAGATGCGACCAAGATACAAGCGCTGCGCTCATCAACAAAGCGGAGGGATTGCCCTGATTTCCCACTGTTGCCAAAGCTGTCAGGATGGCCCGCGCTCTCCTCAGTTCCTATCTCAAAGTTGCGAAGAGGTCTAGTTGGGTCATAAAAATTGCCCCAGTCTTGAGTGGTCTTTGCAACTTACTATCCCCAGTCTTGAGTACTGTTGTCTCAGTTTCCTACCCAATCCCCCGTCCCCAGTCTTGGGTAGCTTGAACTTCAGAACAGGAGATGATGATAGGGTGGAAGGAGTAGACAAGTTCTCCTAAACAATTTTTGTTTAGCTATTGGAGAGGTGTTGTTGGCTCAATTGTCCTGCTCTTGACTCGGTTGCATAGAAAAGGCTTCAATTTATAGAGTTTGCAACGGTCACAACGAGAGATCTTTTAAGACAATAAATGATAAATATGAACTCAGCAATGTAAGCACTAACTATGCGATAATTACAATGCCAGCTGCTCAGCTTCTGCATCAAACAAGCAAAAATGCGCCACGCAGATCGTCAATTCTAATCTTCTTCTTTCGTTGTAAACGCATGAATTTACTTCAATACTGCGGGATATGGGAACAAGTTACTTTGTGAGGGCAACTAGTTTCCTGGACTTGCTACAAGTCTCTCTCGCGGAAGAAACAGGAAGAGGAAAAAGCGAGAGAGACTCTCGCTTTTATTCCTTCTCCCGTTCTTGCCGCGAGAGAGACTTGTAGCAAGTCCACTAGTTTCCGGGCATCGGGACTGGGAGGTTGCATTGGGAGTAAACAGGATGATGGACACTAGTTTTACAGTTGCAATAGCAGTAGTTTATCATCCTACGAATACCACCTTCCACATTCAGGAGGTGATAAGTTTGCCTCATTGATTACAAAGTCCAACTATGTTATTTAAGAGGGGGCTCCAGATGAGTAAGAAAGAAAGTCAGTCACGCTCGCTAATGCAATTGGTTACGGTTTTATCTCTGCTAATTTGTAGTGAAATAAAGAAAGCGCACAGAAAGCGCATACGAGTCACAAGTTTCCTGCGATTGTATAGCGAAATTTGAAGTCAGCTTCTTTCCTGTTGGACAGATTTGACACGATAAGATAGATATATCACTATGATGCTTACCTTAGCAGCTTAATTGCGTTCAACGCACGTTGAAAATTGAACAATACCTCTCGTTAGCGTCGAGTCTACTATTATTTCTCGATGTCCTGTTCCTTAATCTAGTCTCATAATCCTTGCATTCACTGCTTTGCCGAAGGTAGAAGGAAACTTTCTAACTATACAGCTACAGATACAAACATTGCAATTAATTCGAAAGGAAAGTTGCTGAATCGCAGCAAACAATGGCGTTATTAATTGGGTTTGCGAAGGCATGCGACCATACTGCACCAAAATGTCGTCATATATAAGATTCTGCACTAAGGCTAACTTGGTGAATGCTGGTAATTAGAGTGTTTGGAGCAAGTAATTTTGCCCTTTCGTAAATCTCACATGACATCGAACTTGAGACAGATGCACGAACTGTTTCATTCACGAACTACGACCTCAAGTAGACAAACTAGTACCCTATTCACACTTGCAAGTAAAACCAGTTTCAACTATAAACCAGATTATCAAATGGAGCCTTCTGATTGGACAATCCAACAGATCGAATGCATTTGATTTGCTGAATTTAACTTGGTTTAGATAAAGCTGGTTTAACTGTGTCAGTGTGAATGTGGTATAGGACTGACAACTTTTGATTTTTGCGTATCATCCTGATTTTGCATGCACATAAAGATCAAAATTGCTGTTAAGGCGATTCTTGTTCTTATGCATAAAAGGTGCTTGATTTTCGATTGAAGGCGACTTTGGCAGCTACACTCATGTCCCTGATTTGCAGCTAAAACAGCATCAACGATTACTTGGGGTTTCGAAGGAATCAGTATTCAGATATTCCTATGATTGCTTAGCTCAGGACGGGCTTTGTAATTATCCAAAAGGATCACATGTTTGGTTCTTTCCGCAATCGCTGATCACTTTGAACTCCGGTGTTCAGCAGAAATAGCTGAAACTGTGTGTTAAAAGATCTTCAAAAGTATCACTTTGAACTCCGGTGTTCAGCAGAAATTGCTGATACTGATGTGTTAAAAAATCTTCAAAAGTCAAAGCAATAACTTACATTACTCGAAAGGAAGACACTTTCGCGGGAAGAAACTTCAGCGTTTTGGCCTAAACTCACAAAAATTTTGTCCATGAAATTTCCTGAACTTGAGTTTTGTGAAAGTTTATTCCAGCAAAATTTCCTGTGATCCAGGATCGAATATTTAGGGAATCGAATATTCATATTCCTCTTCTTTAACAGCGACTCTTTCAAACTATGCTACTACAAGCAAATTTACGGAGGATTCGAAAGAATTATGGAAGAATCGAGGAAAATTTGCATCATAATTAGAAACCTAATTCGATTCGCGAAAGTTATACCCGCAAAATTTCCATTTTGCCGATTCACAAATGCTAATTCTAAAAATTTCGTGTTTCTTTCAACTCGCGAAAGTTTCTTCACTGGAAAGTTTCTTTCCTTCTATTTTATTCCAAAATGAAAGATTAAATATGTCATCGTTCATCCACCTTCCCCTTAGCAAGTCGTTGCAGCTGGAGGAGTTGATAGACTCACCGATACTTCAAAGTACACAGGGGCCAGCAAAAAGAGATTTGATGAATCTGGCAAAGGAAGAGGACTTGAAGGAAGAAAAGATATACCTGATAAGCATGCTCAAGCTGGATATGTAAAAGGATACAAAAATGAAAATACATATGACGAAACACATTGAACTTTCCACATGATATATTTTGTATACAGTAGGATTGCATTATAACGCAAAGACTGTCCTGTAGGTGCACGGTAAAAGATTAGAAAGATAAAACTTTCAAATTGTATTTAAATTCCTCCATATTTAATGTAAGATTTTTAGCACCAGAAAGTTATATTTTTTCTGCTGAATTGTGTGTGCACGAATGAGTAAATGTATTGAGCTAATGTTTGTGAGCATTTTATTCAACCATTCTTAAATGATGGCAAAGTGTGGGGGAGGGAATACATGTATTTTTTTATAAGAAACTAAGAATTTGGGCCAGTACTGTAAAAGTCTCTTAAAATTCTCAGATTTTGAGTACTTCGAGTTTCTTCCGAGTTTCCTAAAGGTTCGATAACAATCTTCATGTTCTCTTATACCCAGGGTACCAGAGAGAGAGTCTGGTACCCAGGGTAGTTCACTTGCTTGGCCCTCCTGAACTTTTCAAAACAATGTTTTTTGACAACTCTCCGATGTTTAGACGCCACTCAAGTACATTCCGAATAATATGATACAGGAAACAAGTGAAATAAAGTAAATTATGTTCGGTATTTCCTTTGTCAAAAACTAATAGCTTCTTAAGTTATATTTTCCCTGTACTGGAGTTTCTTAATTTTTTGGTGAGCTGAGAGTTGAGTTTCTTATAAGCTGTTTCTTATGGAAAAAAATTGGGGAACTGGGTGATCGAGAAAAGTATGCAGGGTGTCAGTAAAGTAAAGAACAGTAAGGTTCCAGTTTTTATGTAGTTGTGTCCCAGAAACAGAGGATTGC
Organism: Aurelia sp. 4 Dawson et al 2005; assembly: GCA_964019985.1. Classification (NCBI taxonomy): domain Eukaryota; kingdom Metazoa; phylum Cnidaria; class Scyphozoa; order Semaeostomeae; family Ulmaridae; genus Aurelia; species Aurelia sp. 4 Dawson et al 2005. The sequence goes on from OZ026497.1 coordinate 18,259,193, forward strand.
GCTAAAGATGGCGGCTAGGAATTTTTTACCGAGATGCACTACGTTCGAATTACAAATCTTTAACGACTCTATAGGAACTCGATTAAAGTACGCAGTGCATCTCGGTAAAAAATTCCTCGCCGCCATCTTTAGCGCAATCGTCTATTGTGCCACATTTGCTTGGCGGCACCAGTGTCCTGTTCTTTGATACAGTACCGGGCGAATCAAAAAAAGTTTACGCGTTTGGCGGGCTATGGAATAAAACGTATGTTTTTTTTTTTATATCAATTTAAAAAATTACAATATATGCTACATTCTACTATACTCTAACTACTGTGCAACACTACAAGGACGATACCATGAGGAGCAAAAGACAATGTCTACCCCATGGCCAACACATAGAGATATAAAAATACACATAAAAAATGGTACATACGATACGATACTGATAAATACTGGAATCTGTTTCACATTGGTTGCCAGGTCAGCGACGGAGGCGCCTGATGCCAAACAATAGAAACCCCGGTTGAGAGAACAACCAACAACAGCAACAGTTGCTGCTGTTCCTGACTCCCTCCAGAGTCCCCACTGCCCAAGACATTGCGCCTTAAGTTGATCAGGGTTTTCAAAACGTATGTGACCGATATTCAAAACTAAAATGCTAATCTATCAGTCAAAGGCTGACTTAGATGAGAAAATTTTGTTTGGTAAAATCACTCATAACTAAGACCCAGAAACTAGGAAAATGTCTTTAAGGGGATTGTATGGAAATCAAACTCCCACGTTCTCTTTTGGTCCATGATTTATATGGCATTGAAGTGTACATTGTCAGCTCAGCAAGTGAATTTTAATTTCAATGGCAAGTAAATTATGGAACAGAATAGAATGAGAAATCCTTGTTTCCAAATATGCCTCTTACCAGAATTTTCCTAATTTCTTTGTCTAAGTGATAACTTTTCTTTTCTAAGATAGTTAGCCTTTGATTGATAGAGTTACATCTCAGTTTTGAACACCGGCTTCATACGTTTGGTTTCACAGTCCGCCAAATGTGGAAACTTTTTTGACTCACCCGGGAGTGTAGGTCTGGCTTCAGATGAATACTTCAGACCTTATTTGAGCCTCTACGACAGGCTTTGCTGTCAAAAAGTGGGATGCGGACAGATGAGCGGAGGGAGAGAAAATGGGGGTATGGGGCCTAACCCTGAGAGCAATTTTCAGGACCACGCTCTCCAGAACGTCGGAAAACATCCGCCATTTGCAAGGCTGGGTAAAATCTGACTCAAGTGTTAGAATGCGTTCACACGATGCCGGCACATTTTGAAAACGGTGAAAAAGGTGACGGTAGCAGAATTTGACCAAGCGTTCACACAATACCGGCACAATTTGAAAACAGTAGGAAATTTGATGGTAAAAACTCGTTGCAGGATTTTGATGCCAAAGAAAAGTACCTACACCCTAAGAATCGATCAGTCTCGATCCAAAAGTGTCGAAAAATGTTCTCTTTACATCATTGTCGAGTGTTCACATGATGCTCTTTCAAATTTATGCCGGTTAGGGTTCCGTTTTCAAAATCTACCGTTTTCGAAATCTGCCGGCAAAAAATGTGCCGTTTTCGTGCAAACGGGAGGCCTATCCGTCACATTTTTCACCGTTTTCAAAATGTGCCGGCATCATGTGAAGATGAACGAGAAAACAAAATCAACTTCAGACGAATTAGAAAATCAATTTTCAATAAAGGAGGGTGGACATGTCCAGCCCAGTCCACCCTGTAACACCGCCCCTGACTTTGGTAACTCCTCGGTTCCATGATGTTCCTTAAAAATAGACCAGTTGTTGTTTTGATAGCAAATGAAGGAAATTTTGCCAGCAGTTGGCATATTCTATTTTTAGCCGTTAAAACATTTGAGAAGCATCCAATTTCCCAATCTTTGGAAAGAGAGTCCAGGATTTGCTGTTCTTTACCAGCAAACTGCGTGGACAATACGCCCTATTTCACGTGGCAACTGAAGAACAATCATGGAGCATTTTCTTATTGACAAACACATTTTCACGTGTTTATTGGCTGTTTCAGCATCAGGACAAAGATCATCATGGTCATCGTAAATTCAAAGTTCGATGGGGCAACGTCCTTTGGCCCTAGTTCAAATCAGTTATTCTGGTTCCAGGGGGAGAAACTGATGTTAACAAGATGTTTGGAAAATATGCCACAGAGCCCCACATGAATCTGCTACACGACGTTATTTGTAATATTAATCAACTGAATATTAATATTAATGAATCACACTGCAGTCTGTTACCAATGCCAACAAGAAACGAGCTTGTACCCTTGTCAGATCATGCCTAGATGATAAAGTCATCGATCCTTTCAAAAATTACTTCCAGCTGATAGAACATTCGATACGGACAAGAAACAGTTAAAAAATAATACGTCTGCCAATGATTAAAACAGAGTACGCCAGAAAAAGTTTCTCATTCACCGGTGCTAAAGAGTACAATATGCTCCCATTGGAAGCTCGTGAAATGCCAACAACTGATTTTCTTACGTTTTTAAAGAAACATTTTAGCTGAGATGCGAGGACACTTTTATTGTAAAATTGATAAGTACTTTTTATATTGCTTTTCTTTAGATTTGGTTTATGTTTAGCATGCACTCTTTAATTTATACTGGACACACATTGATAACAGCTTCTCGTAAGTTGAAGTGTCTATCCAGTTTAAATATTCGAAATTATTATTATCATTATTATTACTACTACAATCCTGGGCAAAATGAATTGGGACATTGGCAAAATTGGTGTTTTCAAGATGTTTTCTAAAATATAAAGGCAAAAACAAACTTTTAGGACCTTCTGATCCTCCTTCCCCCCTATTTCAATGTTGAGATGGTCGGATAGCGTTTGATTTAAGTAACATTGAAACTTGGGGAGCGGGGCACATAATCAAAGACCGAAGTAGTGCAATTTCGTTACTTGTCCCAAGGGTTTTGACCAAGATTGTAGGAGTTCGCTATTTGTTAATGTGATCTTTGAGAAACTGTTTGTGGCAGTACTCTAGAGTACCGAATAAACGGGGGGGGGGTGAGAATAATCGGGGGGGGTTGGAAATGGCTCAATATGACAGTAATCGGGGGGTTGGAATAATCGGGGGGTCTTGGAGAAATAGAAAATAGTCGTTTTCTTAGGTAAACACGTCTCTTATATACATTTATGTGAACAGTGATGTTACTAATACATTTACTTTTGAGTTCTGTTTCTGTTGAATGCACTTCTTGCGACTCTTTCTTGCGTTTATTCAGAAATTATGTTTACTATCATTTCATTTTTCCAAAAATTAATAAAAGGGGGGGGGTTGGAATAAGAGCGGGGAAGGTTGGAAAATTTTTCAAAAATTAATAAGCGGGGGGGGGACGATTATTCGGTACTCGAGAGTACACCACTATAATTCGTACAGAAGTTTAGCTATTGCTTAGCAATCAACTTTTGTCATTTTGTGAATAAGGTCTGGTTATCAGGCTAACTTTTGTGAGGATTTCAGCAGCGTGTTTTTCAATTTTTCTAATACATTGATTAGGATTGATTACACGTTTTTTTATAAGAAACTGGTTTATAAGAAACAAACTAGTACTAAGATGGCCAAAATTTTAAGAAACTCTAGTACTATGTCTGAGAAGTACTAAGAAACTTTTCAAAGTTGAAAGCATGGATATTATAGCAAATCGATCGTTGAACCTTTATTCTTGAGCAATATTATCTAACCATTTGTATTTTTAACATAACAGAACACTGTTTATTCCTCTATGACGTTTTAAATGTCAAGAAACATATCTGGCTCAGTGTTAGCGACCGCATGGATAATTCTCTCTTCACCAAATAAGAAACCAATTAAGAAACTTTTAGTACTAAATGGACAAAATTTCATGTGAAATTAAGAAACTTTTAGTACTATGGCCTGATCCAAGTTTCTTATAAAAAGCGTGCACTTCTTTCATATTTTTGCATTTGTTCTTGTCTCTTGGTTAAGTATTGGACAGAGTGGGGTACAGGAGCAATTTGTGCTCTTCCCCCAAAAATTTCTTAGGAAAAAGTAAAGAACTTGAAAATTACAGAAACTTTAGTTTTGGTTAGCTGATAGTGAATTTCTTTCCGTAAAGTCTTAGCAAGCCAACCATTTCTTAAAAAGCATATTGTGATTGAAAATCTTGAGAATTTTTCTTTGATTTTTTGTGATTTTTTTTCACTTTGCAGTTTCAGTGATTTTTTTTCTGTGATTCATATTCACATAGTTTATAACTTTATATCTATTTTCCTCGATCCCTGGAGGCTTTTCATCGGAGAAAACTTTCTCTGCCATCAGCCCTCCTGACACCCTGGCAAACAGACATTCCATCACTCTGGTGCCCCCAGAAATTTCATTCACGAACAGTATGACGTAACAACGATGTAAAATCCCAGTAAATTCCATTGTTCTCATAAATCCAAACCACATTGTTCTTATTGTTCCTTATTGTGGTGGTTTCTATAAATTACCACGTGAACAACGTACGATGGTCCAATCGTTCTTTTTTCGACACGCCGCAACACAAGACAGGTGCAGCAAGCCCGCGAAGAAGAAAGTGCCCATCCTCAAAGAGAAAAGCTTCAGGTAATGGATTTTATTTCATCTATTCATTTTCACGAAGTAAATAACCATACTTTTCTGTTAGTTAGGAGCATTTTCATGGCATATAAATGACCTGTATATGTTTTGCCGGGCACACATCGTGAGAAAACGAACATGATGTAAACTTTAGGCCAATTTTCTTCGTCTTCCTCAACGAAGCAAATGAAACTGTTTGAGTGACCTAGCGTTGCAAATGTGGAGTATCATCCATTTCTGAGAACTGGCTTCCAATTTTACTGCCGAAATGTCGTATTTTTGCTCCCATTCGTAATGAGAGTTTAAATTTTCAAAATTTGGTCTGTTGCCAAAGACTCCATTAGTTTCTAATGTAATAGGGCACAGAGGGGCACAGCCTCTTTCTACATAGCGACCGATAATATCATTTTAGGGTACTCCTGATGTCTTTCAATCATCTTTGATTTTCAAATATTTTACTTTATGATCCAAGGCCATCAAAAAATTATCGCCATCATTGTGTGATCTAACAGGTCCATACATGAAAGCAACTCATTACATAACCAACCTGCACAAGAAAGTGTTGCAGACATGCTTGTGAAATGAGACACACAAGAATATGACAGAAGATGTTTATGCTATACATACACACCTTCTTTTGTACCATATTTTCATAATGGAGGAAACTCATTGGTTCAGTTTCCCTACTATATTCCTTAGCTAAAGTTCGTTATTATTCCTTGCTCTTGTATACGAGAGTTTAGCTTAGCTAAGTTAGCTATATTGTATACTCTCCCTTTTCATAAAAAACTAACAATTTGATCTTTCTTTTGCTGATGTTTCTTAAAATTCACATATTTTTCTTAGTACACTAGGCCTACCTAGGCCACTTCATGTTTGGTACACCCTGTTCCCTTGTAAACATTTTAGAACAAATTCTAAATATGATGTGTCCAGTGCGCTTTTTGAATTGAGTAATGGTGCAGCAATCCAAGGACAGTTTCCTCAGTCATCAGTTACCTGGTTAAATACTTGGCATTTGCTGAAAAAATTGGTCTTGTTCTCCTTTGATGAGTTTTTTCTTTGAAGGACTGTTTTTACACTGATGCACTTGACATATTGGTTTCCAACTGCCTATCTGTATGTACTCTGATCATGTAAGAGATGTGTAGTTCATTTATAGTTCAACAGAGATTAATAGTTCAGAAAATGTCTTAACATTTTGATAGTACCCCAGAAATCTATGGCTTGAATTCTTGTTTTACAAAAACTTAGCAGAGTTTGTATTGTTCAGGGAGCAATTATCTAGATCATTGTGTTTCAAGATCATTATATACTTGATGGAGGACCCTACAAAAGGCTCTTATACTCAGTTTATTCATACTGTTTACAGGCATTATGAAGCCATCCGCCAAACACCAACAAAATAACACAACTCCCAGGCAATTCTTGCAAGGTTTTTTGTTTACCCCCCAAAAAGTTTGCAATTAGATCCCTTGAAAAATTATGTTCTATCACCAAAAATGTAAGATATTTATACAGTATATATATATCTACTCAAAACCATGTGGGAAGACTATAATTTGGGTGCTGAATCTGGGATCAAAAATTCCACACCATGGAATCTGGAAAATTTCCATAATGGTGGTCACTCATCAAAGTGGAGTGTTGTAACCAGTGTCGTGAAATAGATGTGTGCCTTTCAACCCTGTAGCTGCTGTGAAATTCACCTTCAAGAAAAATCCTACCACAAGCTGATCAGGGAATATAGGCAAAGGTATAAATAGCTTTGTTTGCAAATAGAACAAAGAAGAAGCAGGGATCCAGCATTGTTTCTTTGGCAGTGCTCTGGCACCCATAAGCTTCCATTGATATTTTGGATTTTTGTGTTTTCTTGTTGGCAAATAGCTTTGGTCTTGCACAAGCTCCTTGAAATAGATGAATGGAGATCTAGGCCCAAGTCACACAATGTCGGATTGGTGTTCGCTTTGGATTGCCCACCCCAATCTAAAGCAGTTGCACTTCGCTTTTCTAAGTGATTACACGACTTCGGATTGACTTTTGCTCCACTTTGCGTCGCTGTTACACAATTTCGGATTGCTATGTACTGCGGAGACAAAGACCATTCTTTTGTGTTGTTGTGGAGGAGAATGTGTCAAAGTAAGGCAAAGTACTTAGGAACTGCGTTTCAGAGTGAAAATCACTTTGGATTCAGTGATTACACCAGATGGAATGCAAAGCAAAGTATATACTGTACTTCGGATTGATTTTCACTTCACAAATTCAAATATTAAGAATCGTACCAAAATTAGTTCCATTACCTCACTACCCTAAATAAACAACAAAAGGAAAGACTCCTCAAGCATCTTAGTCCCAGGACGATAACTACATACAAACACAGCATAGATAATAGTTTGATGAAAGCTACTAACTGATAACACTTGCGATAAAATGAATAAATAAATACCTTTTAACTTCACAATGTCCTTGGAAACCAGCTACAAGCAAAATCTAAAAATAAACATCACCTAATGTTTTAATAATACTGATAATAGTAATGATAGTAATTTAATAATACAGCGGAAAAAGAAATGATAGGAAGGACCAAGTGGCCTAATGTCCATCACAAATACAGTATCATGCAAGTAATTCCCAAACAAAATGACATCATCAACTGAAAATTGATATAATGGTTAACTTGAGAATAAAATGAGATATATATCAAAGAAACATAAACAGGATTCCATTTCATTCGACAGTTCTGTTCATTTGCATCCAATAAAAATTTTTGCTTCAGATCACCGTTAACATTTTCATCATTTTTATAGACAGAGAATCTGCACTAACCAAACAGAAGAGCCATGCATCCAAAAGTGAAAGTTCACAGCCCAAATGTGAAGTACACAAACGAAACAATAAACAGCAAATACATTTACCAAACAACACAAGTGGTTCAGGATGATGGCACATGTAATGTACAACCTGTTGATGTCCACTTTGCATTTCAAACTGACATAAAGATCCCCAAAGTTGGTGTCATGCTTGTTGGTTGGGGAGGCAATAATGGAACAACTCTTACAGCTGCATTGCTAGCGAATGAGCACAACATTACATGGGAGACAAAAAGTGGTACAAAGAAGCCAAATTTCTTTGGATCTGTTCTTGAGGCATCAACTGTCAGTCTTGGATTTGATCAAGATGGAGAAGTAAGGATCATGTTTTGTGATTTTGCAGTTTCTATCGTTTAGAACAAGCAGGAGTGATGAGTTTGATATATTTTATATTCCATCAATAATTTGCAATGCATGCTACAATGATACCTAAAAAGTGCTCCACAATATTAGACTATATTACATAAGTCCCTCTAACCTATCCTCATTGTTGTTGTTGTTATCGCTTCAGTTGAGGGACTTGTGTCCTTATGCTTTAATACAGGGACTAATTAGGCCAAGTCCGCCACGTTCATGGCGCAACCAGTCAGATCGCTACTTTCTTAATATGGTCAGCCCACGTACCTATTTGTAGCATTTGATTGACTCATTAGTTCAAAATCTGACTTCTTGAAGCGAGCCGACACTCAAAGTGACCTTCGAAGAGACATTCAAATTTTCTTTCGATGTTCGCAGGAAGGAAGATGTTCTAAGTTTCTTCCAATTTTTCATAAGATTTTAGTCCCTGTTTAGAATCCGTTTGGTTGTGAGTCCTTTGTATGAGTGAAATTAAAACATCAGATTATAAAACGAATACAAGGAATCATGTTGTCTGTCTACCACAATACCACAAAAGTGATACTACAGAGAGCTAAGATGGCATGAAGGTATTAAAAGTGCAACAACTGCACACATCTACCACAAAAATGCAAAATGGGATGCGATGTTTGTCTGGCAGGTGTGGAGCTCTAGATAAAACCAATCAAATTGACCAATTTCAAGGGTATTGTAGGCAGATGAACTCCAGTATATTTCCGTAAATCTCATCAAGGATCTTTATCATCATACATAACAGAAGCTGCTTTGGGACTTTGTGCATTTTTCACCTTTCATATATACATGAAGCATGAAACAGGGTTCAAAAAGTTTTTTCCAGGTAGCAAGCCAAGCACCTTCATTTCTTTGCATGCACTTTCTTCTTCTTTCCCAATATACTACCTCACTCTATCCCTTTAACTTTTTCTCCTTGTCTCTTTCCCCTAGCTTTCCTTCCTCTCTTACTTTCTTTCCCCCTCTTTCCATTTCTTTTTCCCTGTTTTCCTTCCTTCCTGGGAAAGTCAAGCATTTCAGCTACCTTCCTGGTAGCGCTGCTACCACGCTATTTCATTTTTTGAGCCCTGCATGAAAAGTTTTGGACCAGCAAATTCTTCAAATTCAAAATGGAAAATATCAAAGGAACTAAAAATGCTATCATTAAGTGAGAAAACTTTGTTCAAATTAAAAATGTTTTCATCATTACGCGTTTTTTATAAGAAACTAGGATCAGGCCATAGTACTAAAAGTAATCTATTTGCTATAATATTTATGCTTTTAACTTTGAAAAGTTTCTTAGTACTTCTCAGACATAGTGCTAGAGTTTCTTAAAAGTTTGGCCATCTAAGTACTAGTTTCTTATAAACCAGTTTCTTATAAAAAAACATGTAATCACAGAACAATATCTGATTCTAGGCTTTCTGTGTATATAGTTGCTGTTGCAGTATATTGCACATTGATATTTAGTGCCTGACAGGTATGTTTCCCTGCCATCTTTCGTTTGGAAATATTCAAACTCTGACGGTAAAATAGTTTTGAACAAAAGGTTCATGTGAAGAATTTATTTCGTTATGACTAAGCAATCATGACAGACCTTTGTTTAAAACTATATCAATTCTACTGGTTGAGTTTGGGTGTTGTTGATTTGGCTGGATTTGGGTGTAGATCGTGTCCACAATGCCTGGCGTTAATGCCTGAATAAATGTATTTCGTATCATTTCTTGTCTCCAATTCATTGTTTATCTTCTCTTTCTTGATTTGGAACCTGTGGCTTCCTCTTGATTATTTGAAATGGGCCTAAAGTTCAAACTGTACTGCGCTCTGAAAATTATGACCTGAGAACTAGTTCCCAGATCAACGCGACCTCAGTTCATAATTTTCAGAGTGCAGTACAGTTCTAACTTTAGTTTTATCTTCTTCTTTCTTCTTCTTTTATAACACCTCCGGAGGGACCATTATGGAAGCAAGCTTTTTAATGATATCCCTGCCATTTTTAACCTGGGGTGTTTTTAATCTTCATTTTAACTTTTTCCCTGTAAATATCATCTTCCTGTAATTTAGAACACTTTCCTTTTATTAATTTTATATTGTAATTTAATTTCTAATGGCAAAAATATACATACATACATAGATACATTCATGCCCATTTCAAATCGTCGAGAGGAAGCCATCGGCTCCAAATCAAGAAAGAGAAGTTAAACGATGAATTAAAGACAAGAAAGATAACACAACACATTTCTTCGTTTAGGAACATTTAGGCCAGGTATTATGGACTCGATCAACTGTTAAAATGCTCATCCTTTTTGAGACATCGGGTATGCACAACTGATAAAACCGCCTTTGCGTTTCAGGTTTTCGTTCCAATGCGTGACCTGTTACCAATGGTAAAACCAACCGACCTTGTGATTGATGGATGGGATTTGTCGTCTCTGTCATTGGATGTAGCAATGAGACGAGCTGAAGTATTGGATGTAGTCTTACAAGATCAACTGGCACCAATGATGAGTGGAATGACACCCAGAAAGGCGATCTACCGCGCGGATTTCATCGCTCCAAATCAAGCAGAGCGGGCAGATAACATCTTGACTGGCACTGCTGATGAGCAGCTAAAGCAGGTAAGAGATGATATTAAAGATTTCAAGGCGGAAAATAACCTAGATAAAGTCATTGTGGTCTGGACCGCTAATACTGAGCGGTTTTGTGATGTTCGTACCGGACTGAATGACACCAGCCAAAATCTGTTGAATTCAATTGCGAAGAATGAAAAAGAAGTTTCCGCATCGACCCTGTATGCTGTTGCTTCGATAGTGGAGGGTTGTGCATACATCAATGGATCTCCACAGAATACATTCGTCCCTGGAGTTCTTCAACTAGCAAAAGAGCATGGCGTCTATGTTGGGGGAGATGACTTCAAATCAGGCCAAACCAAAATTAAATCAGTCCTTGTTGACTTCTTAGTCAGTGCAGGAATCAAACCTGTTTCTATTGTCAGCTACAATCACCTTGGTAACAACGATGGAAAGAATCTATCAGCTCCTGCACAGTTCAGATCTAAAGAAGTATCGAAAAGCAATGTCGTAGATGATATGGTCAACTCCAACAGAATTCTCTACAAGCCTGGTGAGAAACCTGACCACTGTGTGGTTATAAAATATGTCCCCTACGTAGGAGACAGTAAACGTGCAATGGATGAATATACATCTGAGATATTTATGAATGGTACAAATACAATTGTAATGCATAATACATGTGAGGATTCCCTTTTGGCCACGCCAATCATTCTAGACTTGGTATTGTTGACAGAGCTTTTTCAACGAATCAAATTCCGAGTTGGGGACGACCCCAACTACCAATCTTTCCACTCAGTCCTGTCCTTGCTGAGTTATCTATTGAAGGCACCCTTGGTGCCAGAGAAGACCCCTGTTGTAAATGCTTTATTCAAGCAACGAGCAAGCATCGAGAATGTTCTACGAGCATGCATTGGCTTACCACCCCAGAATCATATGATGTTAGAGTACAGAGTTGCTGAAATGGAGACTTTCTGCAAGCATGTAAACCAACAAGCTTTCACGGATAGGAAGCAGTATTTACCGGACGGTCTGATCAGAAAATTCTAGTTACTTTAAATTAGTCGCAATTAGTCCTGTAGACCGCTAAATTCATATTAAAGGGCCGGCCGAATCGATTGGTTAAAGGCAGTCTGTCACGCATTTGATTGGGTGATAATGACAATACAAAGAATAGGAAATTTGAATGGCTGATAATCCTCTGACTTTCTACGGCCATAAAAAGTCAAGAAGATTAGCCCTCCTTTGTTTCAAATTTACAGATTCACAAAGAAATCCGTTGTGTTGATCTCTGATTGTAGCGGCCAATCAGATACGTGACAGACTGCCTTTAACACTTTTTTCATAAAATCAATGGCTGCAGTGACACTAGGTGTTTCCTTTCGAAAGAGCGGGCTTAAAACACTGTTGTATGTGACCGCTCTTCCCGTTCACAAACAACGCTGTTGTAACGTTTCTTCTTTAGGCAGGAGTTTTTGAAAAACTATGTTATCTAAAACAATTGGATAAACGAGGCCCCGACCTTAATTACTGCATTATTTGAGCAAAATTAACCAATCATGATTATCAAGGCAATCACGTGACGATTACTTTCGCCCCAAAAACTTAGCCACAGCCCAGGCGGCATTGCAAAAGACGGGGACAATGTGACCAGGTGTCTTTGTATCATTATAATGCCGTATTTTCTGGCGTCAATGATAAATTTCAGGGAAGTGAAAAATTCAGATAATAACAGGACTAGATTCTAGTGTGACCTCAGCCAATGTAGAATTGCAGTAGGAAATTATCGAAGACCCTACGAAGATGTAACACTCGGCGATGTGAAATATCTCACGAAGCGACAAAGTTGCGGAAAAATGTCCAACAAAACCGCTAAAATTTACTTTCAGTATAAATCCACCTTTTCAAAATTAAGAGTTGCGAAAACGGAAGTCTTTTGTTTTTTTCAGATTTTGGATTTTGGAGACTAAGATCTTGTTCTGCGTACTAAGTTTAGTGTGCACATAATTTTCACATTTATATCTGCCTTCATTTGGAAATTATGGCAATTTAAAAAATTAGAAATCATAAGGGCTTTGACCGTCAAATCAAAGTTTGAACAGAAATTTATCCAAGCTTTGATTTTAAGGTTAAAGCCCTAATTATTTCAAATTCTTAAAATCGTCATGATTTCGAAACGAAGACAGATATAGATGTGAAAATTTGTATGAATACTAAAAACTTTGTACGCAGAACAAGATTTATTCTCAAAAATCCAAAATCTCAAATAACAAAAGCCTTCCGTTTTCGCATCTCTTATCTGGAAAAGTTGGATTCGGCTAAAAAATAACCGAACAGTTCGGGGGAACCTTAAGCCCGGTAGCCTATTCTGTGCCCAGAAGTTCGTTGGTTGTTCAAAGATCCTGCCTTGTTTGGTTAGCAGTTCCATAGTTGGGGGCTAATTCAGCATTATGTTTTCAAATCTTTGCTAACAATTATACTGTTTCGTTAGTTTATGCCACAAATATTTCGCTGCATGCTGGTGCAAGTTGCATTAAAGGACAAGTCTGAGGTTGATAATTGCATCAAATCATTGTTATCATTGCATCAAATCATTGCTACAAACATACTGTTTCGTTAGTTTGTGCCACAAATATTCCACTGCATGCTGATACAAGCTGCAGTAAACAGATTTTATGAAAAATTAGCTGCAGGTACTGGATGACTCAGAATAAAGTTTACCGTTTCCATCCGGCACTGCCATGAAGCTAGTAAGGCCCCGTTCACATTAGTCCGTTTTTGCATTAAAACGGATATGTTCCGCTCTGATTTTAGCTTTGCGTTCACATTAATCCACCCCAAAAACGGAGCTAAATGAATACGCTGACAAAAATGGAACTGAATGAAAATGTAGCTAAACAAAAACGCATATCTGTAATGTGGACACCAAAACAGAGGAGTTTCAATACTCTAATAACAACAAGCCTTGCTACTCTTGTTTTCCAAAAAGACGATCAGGTTCGTTTTTAAGGACATGGGTGAACACTTGTTGAAATATATCTGTTTTATCTGAGAACGGAGCAGTGTGAACGGGAGGAAAAATAGCTCCGGATCTAACTCCGGAGAAACGGATCTAAATGAAACCGGATTAGTGTGAATGGCTCCTAACTTTTTGTCCATATTCACACTGACGTCAGCTCTTTTCAAACTCATCCTGAAACATCCTTCGCATCGCTATGATGTGGATGCAAAATCTCAAAACAGTGCATTGATCTTAGCAACATAAATGAAAAGTTTTTGTGCGTGTATTTGCATCAAAGTAGGCATAGGGTAGATTTTTTAATGTGTAATAGGGTAGATTGTGCTGGGAACCTCATGTTTTGCTCTGCCTTAAACTTCTATTTGCCCACGTCTATTTGTCGAAGAAAATTTTACTTTCAGACATTTTACGAAATATTTTCTTTCAGACAGGCTTTATAATCACAGTTGTAAAGATAAACTTGGGGCAACTCTATCCCTGACTTGAATTGTAATTGTGAGCAAAACGAGGTCAGTTAATGCTCAGCAGGAGGAGCATGCAGTATTTGAAGGGAAAATACAATTGCGCTTCAGTTCACTCATGGTCCTCCAACCTGGCGAGATTTTTTAATTGGCTGTTCTGTGATGAGCTATTTTGATAGAATGACTTCACTTAAATTCAAATAATGCTTTTCTTGAAGATTAATGTTTGCACTTCGTTCTGACCAAAAATGAAATCTCAATGTTTATATCCATTTGAACCTTAGCCTTATTTGTACTCCAACATTTCAGTTTACGAAATACGATATATTGATGCAAAAATCTGCTGTCGATTTCATAATTCCTACTGATTTTCATCCAGGAATATTGATATAAATTCATGTTCAGTATCTCCAACAATGTTTTTGAAAGTGGACCTGTAACTCAAATAATCCGACACGTTATCCCAAGGATTTTCAACAAATGGCCTTCTATAGAGAGGGCGCACCTTCCCTTGGCCCTCATTAGCTTCAACACCTGGTTAAACTCTTTTCTGAGACAGCCAATACTTGATCGCTGATACCATGCTGATAATATACTACCATACAGTACCATTCAAATGATATGACTACTGTACTTCCAGGAATCCTGCTACCCATTTAGAATAGATTTATCTCAATAACTTCAAATGCGTAAATTCATGCAGGGTGTCTCAAAATAATTGTGCCCGTTTGTGTGGCTACTGCGGAGGAGCTGTAGATTCAGTCGTGTCAATTTTTACACGGTTGCGTTGGTCAAGCTTGAACTTAAAGTTTGAGACATTGCTTAGGTCAATCTGACATGTGGTTGCTGATTTATGGCAGAGAAAAGGCGAAATTAGTTGTTACCTCAAAACAGCACTTCTGTTGTTCTCCAGCAATGTCAAAATAAAGTGACTTTACAAAGAAAGGGTTTTGGCATCGCATTGAGATTTTCACTGCATTTTTTAAAAGGTAGTTAATCAAATGAATCAACCATGAAACAGAAAGGCTCATAGCATGGGCAGTTAGACACCGCAATTATGTTTCAGTGTATGCTCCTCTTGTGGAGGAAAAATTGTTTTTGCGGAGGAGGTATCGGAGCTCCTCTCTTAAACTAACTCCTCCGTAGTAGCAAATAGTTTCATCCCCCGTTAAAGGACAAACCGGTAGTGAAGTACAACTTCGGGTCTAACCACCCACGATCATAGTAGCAAGTCGTTGCTTACGTCGTCGACTTCATATCCTACCAATTTTATTTATCTATTAACTTAAGTGTATGGATTTTGCGTTTTTGTTGTTAGTTGCCTTTATCGTAGCTTAGTTCCTAACAATTAACAGTATTTATCTATAGATTAGGATTTTGCAATTGATGATCTACCACTTTTATTTAAACTTTATATTTTTCATAGTTGGAACGAAAATCGGAGAAAGCTGTTGTACGTTTCTGACGTTGCCTTCTATTCTCTACTGGTAAAATACTAGAGATGGATGAAATGAATTGTTTCCAGTCAATGACTTTTTCAGAAGGTAACTCCGTACGTAAACAAAGCATCACAGCAAGGACAGAATGGCAGAAGGAGAGAAGAGTCATATGAAGTTGGGTTAATTAACAACCTAGTTCTCTGCTCTCAGTTTCCTCTTCTGGAAACCAGGTATCCCCTTGCATTTTAAATGCGACGTGAACTGCCAGGATGGAAAATGTGAAGGAGATGTCTTTCTTTTCCTCTCCTCCATCGCGTTTCGCTGCGCTGAATATTGACACCGCAGAATATCCAGTGTCCGTGGACGGAAAATTAGGACATTTAAAGCAGAAAACATTTCGCTGATTTCCAGTCAATGGCCAAGGTTCGCCAAGGCAGCGTCGATCTGGGAACTAATTCTCAGGTCACGGCTTTCGAATCGCAGTGCAGTTTGAACTTCAAAACATTTAGGCCATGCAGAGAACCGTTGATAGCAGGCTGATGTGCTCCCAAACAAGAACGAGAAGATAAACAGTGAATTGAAGACGAGCACGGTAACGAAATACATTTAATCATTAAAGATAATTTAGGCCAGGTCTTGTGGACACGATCAACACCCAAATTGTGTCCATATTTCCCATGGTTTTACTCGTTAGCATGGGTATTAGGACATTGATTAAATATTTACCTGGTTTTGATCGTTGTCTTGTTTTCTTGTCTTGTTCTCTGCTTTCTTTCGTCTTTCAACTGGTGTGTGCTGCTGAACGTGGGCTTCGGCCTACGCATGATACAATGGAGTTTTATCAGAATAACTTGAGAGCGTTTGGGCCTAATCCCACGTTCCGTTGCACACATCAGTTGAAGACGAAACAAAGTAGAAAACAAGACAAGAAACGATACACAAGGATCAAAACAGGCTTAATGGATAATCAATCAAAACTTCCGTTCCGTGTCCTAAAACCTTTGGTATAGATCATGTTGTTGAGGAGGTGGGACATGTTAAAGTCTAAGTGCCCCTAACAGATGAGGAAGTGCTCTTTTGGTTCGAATAACTCTTTTCTTTTTCATATCATACTTAAAAATTGCAATACACGATTCTTACTACACTACCCACAAAATATTCTACAATACTACAAAGACGATACCACAATGACCAAAATATCATGTCTACGCCGTGACATGAGGAAGAAAACACAGTGCGAAAACTACATGCAATTACTACTTCAAAGACAAAGGGAAATTCACAAAAACGGGGACTTGGTGTTTTCTTGACGAATGGCAGAGGTTTGAATGAATTTAATCAAATTGACCAGTAGCATGCATGGAATGTTTTGAGTCAACTCAAGGATAGACAGTAAAGGTTGCGTCAAAACCTCGTTTGAAGGACTGCTATGTCCAAATTATTGGGCTCAGCTAATGCGAGGACGACAACGAGAAGATCTTGTCTTTAATGTGAAAACATAGACTTTCTCCGAGTCTATTCCGAGGTATATCAGCACTAAGGAACGTAGTTACTTCTGCGGGGGCGAAAGCCGCGAAGAGGACGCTGTTTCGTTGTTTACGCCCCCGCAGAAGTAACTATGCTCCTTAGTGCAGATACACCACGGAATAGACTTGGAGCAAGTCTAGTGAAAATACAGACAGAGCACCAAAGAGTGTTCCGTGTCCTCAATATCATCGTTTGTAAGGCACATCGGGTTTATAGTATCCCTAGAATTGTGCTTGCATTTGTGAAAATTTAGACTGCGTTCACACGATGAAGGCACATTTTAAAAACGGTGAAAAATGTGACGGTATCAAAATTTGCGCTAGTCTTCACATGATGCCGGAACGATTTGAAAACAGTAGGAAATTTGATGGTAAGAAACTCGCTGCAACGCTTTGATGCCGAGGAAACATACGTAGATCCTAGGAATCGTTCAGTATCGTTACAAAAGCGTGGCATAATGTTTTGTTTTCACCATTTTGAGTATTCACATGATGCCGTTTCAAAAATGTGCTTGTTAATGTTCCGTTTTCAAAATCTACCGTTTTCAAAATCTGCCGGCACAAAATTTGCCGTTTTCGTGTGGTTTCGTGTGAACGGGAGGCCAATCCGTCACATTTTTCACCATTTTCAAAATGTGCCGGCATCGTATGAACGCAGCCTTAATTGCTAAGACCAGCCCAAAGTTTTGCAATATGGAGAAGGTTGGAGTAACGCATTGGACAACAGTATCTAGTTTTACGTTACGATTCTTCGTGCTGAACCACAAGCTTGCTTTCTTGTTCTTTGCAAAAATCAGTTTTATCAAACTGGTCCTCTAGGGTTTCCGCTGTTTTCTTATTGGCTGTTTCTGGTAGCCATAGTAACAATATAGAGCAAACGATCGCTGATCCTCCCATCAATGAAAATGGCAGAATGATGTGAACAATTTTAAGCCATTTTACAACCCATGGTGCAAGAGCAGAACCAATGCGAGATGTGATCTGCAAATATCCCATTCCAACACTCCTACAACAAGATGAATAAAGAAAACATAAGCAGATGGTTGAACCATGACTATAATACTGGTGCATCGGTAGTGAGTAATATTGTCTTGACTGAAATAAGAGAAGACTTTAAAAACTTATTTATTTTCGTTATGTTTCCTTTCCGAAGTGCACTCTAATACAAACAAACTGTTGTGCCTGGGTCACGGAGGGGGGGGGGGTGTTCTTCCGTTGCAAAGGTATCTGGGGATGTGCTGCTCACAACTTTTTCAGACTTCTAGTCTGGCCGACAGTATACTTTTTGACCATTTTAGTCTGGGCAACAGTGTGCTTTTTGCAGTTTTGTGATTAGTCAAGTCCTCTGTTATTTCAATAAACGCAATAATAACACAACTTTCACCGGGTACGCCAAAAAGAACTTAAAGACCCATTGCTAACCATGTTCCTTTGTGACACTAAATTCGACTGTCGTTTTATCTGAAAGTCCTTTTTGGGCCTAAATTCTCTTTGTCTTGATTTTCATTTGATGCACGAAGTGTCACGGTTAGCAATGGGATGTGGTCCAAACTTCGTTGTATGGAGAATCCTTGGTAGATTGGATTGAAAATAATTGTGGTGGATAACTGTCACGCTGAAGTATCTGTTGCCATTTTCTTGTATATTCTGCACAGTGCAACCTGCGTAAACTTTAATTTACGAAAAATACGTTCATTTCGAATGCGTGAGAAACGGCCTAACATTCCTTGCAAAAATGAGATTTCCTCACTCAAAGAAATGAGCAAAACTTTCCATATTCTGTGCTATGAAACATCGATCAACCTTGGAACTTGGGACGTTTTCTTTCCTATGTATTCTAACGAAATGACAATACTCTTTGACAATGAGTCGCAGTGACATACCCCATAGATCAGCGAAGAAGCCATGCAACTTACCTTACAACTGTGGGATATAATTCATTTGACCATACGTAAATCACATCAAATGAAATTGTAATGCTAAGCTTTCCAATCATACCACAAACAACCCGTAATGCAGTCAAGCCTAAGATGAAAACGAAGCAAGTATGAATGATATAGGCTCATCGTTTGAGGAATTGTTTTCATAAAGGGTCTCTTTCAACCAATATGATTAGCACGTGCATTTATTTCCGCCATTTGTATGTCCCAAGTGATAAAAAGTGCAATGCACGATGGCTGAAACAGACTTTTAATTCTATCGACAGAAAATCTTTATAGTGGCTGTCCATAAAAGTAAACATGTTTCAAACGTCACACAAATTCAAAAACTAAACCAATCTTAAATTTCCTTCTTTGGGTAATGGATGAAAAGCCACCCTATATTTTCGTCGATACACGTAGTTTTTAAAAGAAACTAAGAATTTGGGTCAGAACCCAAAGTTTCTTAAAGTTATCAGATTTGAGTACTTGGAGCATAGTTTATGCTTGGAGCCTCCAACGATTTTATCAAAGGTTTCATAACAATCTTCGTGTTCACTACCTGTTCCCTTGTGAACATTTCCAGTGTTTCGACACTACCCTTCAAGTACCTTCCGAGTTTTATTATACGGGAAACCAGTGAAAATAAAGTAAAACTATATTAAACCCTTTCCTTTGTCAAAGTAGATGGCTTTTTAGGTTATTCTTCCGCAGTACTGGGATTTTTAATTTTTTAGCAATCCGAGGGTCGAGTTTCTTTTAAGCAGTTTCCTTTCAAAAATACGTGTATTGTTAGATCAAGGTAGCAGATAAATGACCCCTTCGCAAATGAAACAACTCATAACAAAACATGGATATTTAAATGATAGGTTACAGTTCTTAAAATTTACGTATAGATAGAAGTCCCAGGGCAGACACTCTTCATTAGTAGGTGACGGTTTAGAAGTCCCAGGGCAGGCACTCTTTATTAGTAGGTGACGGTTTTTAATTTTGAGCGGTGTATCATTTACGAGGGGGTCTTTAGGTGGCTACAGCATTGGTCTGGGACACGGAATTTACCCTTTGTCAGTCCTTTACCCATGCAAAAATATTATGTGCGTGTGTCTGTGTGTGTGTTGTATGCTGTGTAAACTGAACCACTGATAACATACTTTGTGCAAATTTGTCGATAACAAGCTCTCTGGAAAGTGTTCTCAAATCCGGAGAAACGTCTTGCCACAGCTAGCAGTGTTTATGCCATGCAAGAACGGGGGTCATGCTTCTGTTCTCCCTCACCCACCTACCTGATTTGCATGGTCGATCTAAGCCTCTTTTTCAAGAAGTAAAACGTCTATCATAGCTCAACCTCGTCTCCAGGGCCTTGTGTCATATGGGAATTGAGACAAGCAATCTTTTCATCTTTTGCATCTTTCCTTTTCGTCTCCGTTCCAATGTGTCAAAAAGCCCTGGGGACGAGGTTGATTATAGCTTTCTCACGTGTAAACAGGGAGCGCTGAAACCGCTCCCAGCGTGCAACATTCTTTTAAAATTGAAAGGGATATTTTCTCTCGTAAACAACAGTTTTCCAGTCCAGTCGGAAAATTAAATTCGAATGAGTGGAAATCAGCCTAAAGAGCAAAACTATGACTACGTATTAAGTCTAGTAAAGCTACTTACTTGATCTTTCATTGTTTGGTCCGGATCTTGCTGGGATCAGAGACACAACTATGCATGCAATGCCAGCAATAAGGGTGCCTAGTAACGTTGACTTCTTTCGCCCGAATCTACCAAAATAAATGATATACTTAGTAGGTCTTGCAAGACAAAGATAGGAAACAAGGAATGTGCTAATGACCACAGAGAATATCTTTTTACTATGATCCCTTTCGGATGGGTCAATCAAATCTCCCAATTCCGAGACACGCAAAGAATCACGGCAGAATTTCTCTCCGCCACTTGTGATGCAATTTAACAAAGTTTGGCATATGTTTGGATAATGGCCTTGCCGAAGTTTGGAAGTTGAATCTAAAATTTGTTTTTCCTCAATGGCTCTACAATTCTGCAACTGATGGTAGGTTTAAAAGAATGCCCCCACAGGAAAAAGAACTATCTCGGAAATGTTCCGAAAGATTGAAGGGGCTGTGCAAGAGTTTAGTAAACAAAGATCAGCTAGTTGATCCTAACTACAAACTATAAATTCCTCTCCAACATGCAAGTAGCATAGATTTCTGCAGCCTGTAATGGCATTTCGAGTACTACAGATTCTTATTGCAATGTATCAGCTGCTATCTGCTTGCATTAGCGAAAGAAACTCATCGCATTTTGGAAGTTTAGCCTGAAGGGAACTATTGAACTAGCTTTACCTGTTTGCCGTATAAGTTGAGATTAGTGCTGCAGGAAAATCAAGGATGCTTGAAAGGATGTAATCCCTGTATTTACTGCCACCTAAGTCATCAGCGCCAAAAGATACTCCATAGTACACCAAGCCTTGTACGATCCTGCGACGAATAATCACATCACACTAAATCAACAGCAGAAGAAAGGATACAACTGTTGGCCTAAAGCTGTTAGGAGTTACCGTAAATATTGCATGGCATCTAATCTGAGATAGAAGTTGAAATACTTGCGGGGTGAGTGGCCGAGTGGCTTATACAGTCTTCGTCAGGTGACTGAAGTTAAGCTTGGTCGAGTGAGGTCAGATTTCAGATGGGTGACCACTGAGGCCTGACCTCGCAACTCACCTCGCCGTCCTTCGGAAGGGACGTTAAACTAGGGGTCCCGTGCCTGGATGTGGCATGCACAGTGGGCCTAAATTAGCTTTCAGTAGCTAGAAATCCTGACAAGCCCACTCAAAAATAAAAAAAGTAAATAAATTGAACACAAATACTGAACTAAAAAAAACAAAAAATGACAAAATTGGGCCATGGTGGTTGTGGTTGTGTGGGTTATAACGGAGTTTGAAATATTCGTATCAAACCAACCAGATTTACGGATGAATTGTGGAGGTAACAGTAGTAAATCTTTATAAGTTTATAGAAGACTTTAATCACGATACAATAAGTTCATTGGGAAAACCCTCATCAACATATATGGCACCTGGTTGGGAGCTGGTTGGCTCTGGCGAACTTTTTCATTTCATTTCATTTCATTTTATAATATTTATACACGTAAAAAGTTTCAGTTATAAATACTGTTTTTCAAACTGACGTGTTAAAAACAAATTAATAGATATAATATTACAAAAGAGTAGCCCTAATACAATCATTTGATAAAATAGAAAAGAAAACGAGACAAAGGAAATCATTAGCTCTGGCTCAGTGCATCGACATCGTTTTTTGATAGCCGTTTGAAGGCACTGAGGGAGGTTGCCACTTTAGCTTCCCTACTCAAGCTGTTCCAAAGTCTGGCCCCTCGATACGAGAATGACTTCTGACCAGCGCTAGTTTTTAAAAGTGGCAATTTTAGATCTGTATCAGTTGACCGTAGTACACGACCAACTTATAACTTATAATTTTGATACGAGAAAGACACAAGAATGACAACAACGGTAATGCTTTAAAAACCAACAAAAGACTCACGTTTGTTGATTATTGGCTCTAAGCCTTTACGTTGATTACTGGGCTTAGACAGACATTTGTACTATCCTGCAGTCCTGTGGTAAACCGGCCAACGGCAACTCGTTATGTCATAGTAAACTTTTGAAAGGTTGGAGATGTGCTGCAAACGAAATAGTTGGTAAACCTCCTTTTAGCACTTAAAAGAAATGATATCAAAATCCAAAACTCACCAAGCATAGCCTTGAATTAAGCTTCTAATTGCAATCTTTTTTGGCCTAAACAAGTCCACAAAATGGCTCTTTCCTTTTGACGTATCTTGTTCCACTGCCACCAGATCAAAGTCAGGAACATCCTTCTTGTTGAATTTTGCTATTCTTTTCAAAATATCAATTGCTTGCTGCGATTTTCCATTCAAGCGAAGCCATCGTGTTGATTCCGGAATGAAACTAAAATCAAGAATGGCATTGTCTGAACAACCGGAGCCATATAACAGGTTAGTCAAAAAAGTTGACATTAGGTGGGCTGGAGAATGCAAAGTTTGTGGCCGATATTCAAAAATAAAACGTTTAAAGCTAAAATTTCACTCCTCTGAATGAAAAACATTTTTAACCATTCCCCATTTTTATCAATGGCAACTTTAGGTCAGTTGAAGCATTTCGTAAGGTGTGAAGAGAGCTTTGCGAATTTCTCGTGAACTACAAAATCTTGGAAAGAACTCAAGAATGGTTTTCAGCAGTTGGTAAGGTTGATTTTTAACATTAACTTTATCAACCTCGGACTTGTCCTTTAAGAACGTAAGCAAAACAGAGCAGAAAAATACTTCAACCTTATCTCCAGGGCCTTGGCATCGACATGAATGATTTGACAAAAAGGTCTTGGGAGGAGGATGTAATCACATGACCCATCCGTCCACGTTATTTACCCACCATTCATTTCATTTGTCAACGTCTTTACACAGTAGCCCCATCAGTTGGCTCCCTGCTTTACATTGAGCCGTGTCAAACTTCGCAATATAGCCGGACAACAAAGGGGGCGGGAGATCTGGAAATGATGAATCACTTGACAGGTATGAAAATTGCCTAGGAAAACTTGGCATGTGTGCTTATGAATTTCAAACATCCTAAAGGAGTTCTGGATGGGATATCAAACAATGTCGTTGAAAGGTGATGGGGCACAAATTTTTTCTTTTATATTCAAGATGGGGTATGAAATTGTTTCTTATTCTGTGAAATCCTCCACCCAAGTACCAACAATTCAAAATGACCGCTCCCTTCAAGAATTCGGTTAGAAGGCTTTGGAAAAACTTACATGTATGCCAAGATACTGAGGAAAAATGGAGCTGTAAACACCATAAGCAAATTCTTCCAATTTTGCACAAAGATCGCCGTCACTCCAAGAAGAACCATAGCAAGTGCGAACGCCGCAAAAGTAAGCGAGGCAGCTAGCTGTCGACGCTTCGGCGAGATGAGCTCTTGATATAGCACGAAATTTTGGACGTTTACGCCAGGAATGACGAAGCCCAAAAGTAGGCGGGCGATGATGTAGAAAGTTAGATTTGGTGAAAATGCACTGATAAAACCAAATACCAGAAGAGCAGCGTAACACGGAAGAGCTATTCGTTTGCGACCATATCTAGAAATGAAACAAAGAATGAATGATGAATGATGAATATAGAGTTAAATGAACTCCGTTATAGTTAATTTTTAGTTTAGTTCATTTCCTTGCTATTATTTTAGTTTATTCTGTTAAGCTGTATTCTTTTGTTATGTTAATATAACGATGCTCCTGTAAGTGTAGCAATGTTATCATTATTGAAATTGAAATTGGATGATAAATAAAAATAACAACAACGATAAAGACATTTTTCAGTGCAATATCAATCATCTCATCTTAAATCTTGAAATCAAACGCAAAGAGTTAAGATCGATTAAAATGTCGTCTCTGAAGTGGACTACCGTAAAAGCTCTTTTAAAGGGACAGGATTACCGTAAACAAACCTGTTATCTCTAGAATCTATATTGTTGCCCGCACGTGTCTGTTGTGTTGTGTACAGATTTTGGTGGATGGGGTGAATCCACACTAAAGATACTTCTAAAAATCCACCCATATCTCTTGCAATCAGACAACGTACGAGTGTTTCGTTTGTCTCTCTACGAAATACAAGAGTCCATCTTAGAAATAACACTTCCTTTTTGAGAAAAATAGTGCAAAATCACTGTGATATGGCCTATCAAAAGTACTGCGAGGTCGTCGTTTCGAAAGAAGTTAGTTTATATTACGTGACCCTGCCCCTTTAAGCCCCCGGGGGCTTACTTTTTCGGGCACTTCCCAGGGGCTTAGTATAGAGGGGACTTATTAGAGAGAGGGCGTATTCACAAAATGACAACGATGTATATGATAACTTTTCAGTTCTTTTACCCCTTATCTTACAGATTCAACATACAATTTTACGAGTCAAATAAGCATTCTCCAGCCCAAACATCATCAAAACAAACTTGCAAGCTTGTCTAGCGAAACATACGGCAAATCGTTGGTAGTTTCTGGATATTCATATGAGTGTGGGGACTTAATAGAGAAGAGCTTACCTAAAATTTCGGCTCAGGGGGGAAGGGCTAATTAGAGCGGGGGCTTAATAGAGAGGCGGGCTTAATAGACCTTTTACGGCAGTTGTTTAAGAAATGTTCCTTCAAGTGATGCTTGAAAAAAGCTACAAGCATTAAGTTTGGAATGTTAATTGGGACTTCACTGTAGCAACAACGACCTTGAAAGACCTTGAAACAAAAATTACTTTTTGCAGCTTCCCTCCTGACCTTTGCAAGGCAGAGCGTCGATGAATTTCCTCTTGTGTAGTACTTATGATCAACTTTCTCGATGTATGACGCAAAATTTGGAATGGCATTACCCTGCAACCATTTGCTACAAATCTGTATTGCTGTCGTTAATTTCTTTTGACTAATGCCCCTTCCCACTGCAAGTTAAACCAGCTTAATTCAAACCAGGTTTTTAAACAAGGCCTTCTGATTGTTCAATCAAACAAATCCAGTCATTTGATTGGTTGAAATTTAAACTGGTTTAAATAAAGCTGGTTGAATATGAATGCAGTATTAGTTTGGTCATGAGTCCACACTCTTTGCAGCTCTTTAGCTGATTGTGAATGATCTTAAATGCGCTCCTTTGCAATCCTTCAAATTTACTCGCAATCGTGCCTGTGCCTGGAACTTTGAGAACAAGAATTGAACAATATGATATTTCAAGATGAATCAGTTTTCCATTTTTGAAATTCAACATTAATCCGTCATTGTGTAATTACTAAACACGGTCATCTCATCAGTTAAAATCTCCTCCATGACGTTAACATTTTTGTGAGAAAAAGATATCCCAGTAACACCAGCATGTATCTGGATGCTGCACGTTTTTACACTCTTTGTCAAATCGTTTATATTGATCAAAAATAATGGTCCAAGAACTGAGCCCTGGGGTACTCCATATTTTACCAATCAAAATTCAGATTCAGCAGTGCCACATTGAAAAAAACTGATAACCGCTTGATAGATAACATTATATCCACAAATGTTCAGTGTCCTTGATGCCAAAGAAAAAATCTTTGATGAAAGCATAGAGTGATCAACCGTTCCAAAGGATTTCTGCAAGTCGATCTCCGCTGTATCACTCAGTTGACGATTCTTTCAGATCTATTTTAGTTGCAAAAAGCAATCTGTTACTCTAATACTATTGCATCAAAGTATTGGTGAAACTTTAACTGTGATGGTAATGGAGAGAGAATCTTTTCCTTTGGTACTTGTAGAATGAAACATTAGGAACACGAAATTAAAATAACCAAAATGTAACGAAAAAGAACACTTAAACATTTTAAAAACATAGGTAAGTGTAACCACGGTGTGACGTCGTATTTTCAATGCCAAATCGGGGAGATTTAGGCTGTGTTCACACGATGCCGGAACATTTTGAAAATGATAGAAAATGTGACGGACAGGCCTCCAGTCCACACGAAAACGGCACATAATTTGCCGGGAGATTTTGAAAACGGTAGACTTTGAAAATGGAACTCTAATCGGCATATTTGGAAACGGCATCATGTGAAGACTCGAAAATGATGAAAACGGGACATATTTCAACGCTTTTGGAACGAGACTGATCGATTCTTATGGTGCAAATACATTTCTCTGGCATCAAGGTTTTGCAATGAGTTTTACCGTTCAAATATCCTACCGTTTTCAAGTAGGTCTGGTATCGTGGAACGCAAGCTCAAATTTTGCTGCGGTCAAAATTTTCACCGTTTTCAATCGGTGGCGGCATCGTGTGAATGCAGTCTTAATAGGTCATTTCTGTTCGCTTAATACTGAGCCTATTAAATTTTGTATAGGCTTGTTGATAGAGAGCAGCCGCATCTTCGACAAAATTTAGTTTCGGCAGTCAGGGCGAAGCGGGCAAAAAATTGCGTATCTGCAAAGGTTAGGCTAACTTGCGTGTATACCCCCCCCCCTATGGCGACGGTCGTGGTACCAGTACAGTTTTGATCATCAGTTACAAATCTGTTAAGCACGGTTCAAGCAGGGTGTTACTTTTTTACGGCCTTCCTGTGACCGCAAATTTTCAGGAGAAAATTTCCTGTGAGAGGTTTCTCATGAGAATTTTTGTAAAAGTGTGGTTAATCCTCGAAAATGCAATGAGAATTAAGCTTCTTTAGACAAAAAGGAAACACAAGAAGATGAAACATAATTTAAGATGCTTTCTATAATGTTATATTTGTAACTTTCTTTCATGGATTTCCTGTGACCAGCGGTCATGTAGTCATGAGCAAAATAATGCCCTGGGTTCAAGAACGTTTACACTCCTGAGCAAGAATTTTCAATAGATGGAAAGAACAAAAGTGGTACTGATATTGCAAGCTTAGAACAGTGTAGAGGAGAGAGATGCTGATCTCTTACACTTTGTTAAAGATCCATGACGGCACAGTGTAAACGGGGTCTAAAGTAATCCCCGGGGTCAGGGCTTGGGGTTGCTAGTATTTGGAGATGTTAAAATTATACATACCTGTCAGCCAACCAACCCAATACGACTGCTCCAAAAGCCCATGAAATGAATACAACAGATGTAGCTAAATAAATGTATGGTTCCCTCTCACAATATATATCAAACTGCAAAGAATGAAGGAAAGTAATAAATAAATATCCTAGTCTTGCCTGAACGAGTCAGGATTCCACTGTGCAAAATCTCAAATGGGCAGCGGATTTCTTCGTATCAAGGAGTTACTGTTTGGAACCAGTTAAGGCATGAAATAAAAGCTGCTCCTTCGCTAGCTGCTTTCAAAACGAGATTAAAAACGTTTTTGAAAGATAAAAGAATGTGATGATCTTAATCAACGTACGGCACATAGTTTGACTTCAGAGTCCCCTTTCTTTTCATGTCTAGAGTCTTCTTGTTTCTTATACATTAGATTTTAAAGTTGCTATGTAATAATTCATGTAATTAAGCAAGTTAAGTTTTTAAGCAGGGCACATTGTAAAACAGTAGTTCTCTATGTACAGTGAATGTATTTAACCATGTTGAAATGAATCAAAATGCAATGAAATTGAAATAAACTAGATATAACAACAGTCAGGGAGTGCTGCCGATTGGTATTTGTACCAAATGCGAAGAAACCAATTCATTCATTCAAGCCGGCGACATTGTGCAAGGATATTAAAGTCAGCGAGTGCTGACTTTAACAACAGTCAGCGAGTGCTGCTGATTAATATTTGTACCAAATGCGAAGGAGAAAGAAATTTGAGAAATCAATGCCTTAAAATTCCATCAATAAAACAGAGCAATTGTTTGAAATCATTTTCTTTCTGGAAAAAGGACCACCCCATGTGGCCATAAGTTTTGGAACATTAGAACAGAACTGTTCACAACCTCTCCATTGTGATACCATTCACCCAGCAAGCATTTCCGAAAACTCTATTTTTGACCGTAGTATTCCCCAGAGGGTCCGGTCAGCATGGGTCCTGGTCCTGTGATCCTTGGGCCCTGGCCGTGGCAGACAAGGGTCTGGTTAATAGATCACCCCTTGTTAGTGTCGTTCCATAGGAGTAAAGGACTGGATTTATTGCTTGGCAATTCTAATAAAGCGAACAAAGGCTACAGTAAAACCCCGTAAACAAGAACATAGCAAAATAAGAACTTGCAGACTGATTTTGTTGGAAAAGACACCCAAATATAAGAACCAAATACAGAATAATTTAGTTCAATGCTCTTATGAGATGGTACACTTGATTACGAAATTTCATCGAATCAGTGTAAACAATTTATTGACAACTAAACACCTCCAACAGTTTCAGGAATATGCAAATTCTTCTATCTAGCTGTATGATTTAAATTGCTTTGTCAATAACAAAAATACCATACCTTCTGATATTGAAATGCAGTCATTATACCCTTAAAGGGGCCTGTGCAAGATAGAGCCTTTGCGCGCCAACGTTCGACTTTCTGATTATCAGAAAGTAATATGGCTACCACACTGCAGTGAGTTTCATGCTTAGAGTGTTTTGTGTATCAGAAACGGATTTCTGGCACTTGCAAGAAGCTTGAAAGGCCTAAAAGGGAGAAGATGGACCTTTTGTGTATTTTTCCGATTTGACATGAGCTGGATGAAAGCAAGACAGTAAGTTAAAATTCAAATCTTTTGCTACTTATATACAATAGAACGATAGGGGCTTTGCCTATGTCCAGGAACCCCAAATGTTGGTAATGATGGTGGTCTAGAAAAAGGCACAATCTCTAGATCTGCAGACATATTGGTCATATCATAAAGTGTTCCAAGTTTCATTTACAGAGAAAATCAGGCCATGTTTGTCTTGTTAGTATTGTATTTGGATGTACACAAAGGGTCTAAAAAATGTTGGTTAATCTGCATTGAAATATTCAGCAATGTTTCCATTAGTGATTGTGTAATCTTCTCAGATTGAGTCAACAACGACAATAAGCATAACAATTATCGAAATCCGTTTATTTTGCTCAGCTGAACGGAACGAAATTGCTTCGTGTTCACTGTACCGAATAGTCAAATGTTTTTCTTTGATTACATGCACACCCGCAAAGGCTCTATCTTGCACAGGCCCCTTTAAGTATATTTAGCACATACTGTTTACTGTAGCTGTATATTCATCATAGTCATAACTGTCCTTGTGATAAGAGCCAAACCCTGTAAATGTCATAAGTACCCCATTTATAAGAACCTAGCCAGTCTGTCTTTTAGAAAAGTATCAGCATGACAAGCAATATCCTTTCCATGAAAAATAAACCTTTATTTCCACCCATCCACCCATCCATCCATCCAGGACATTTCAAGCCATCGACATGGTGCAAGATTATTAAATGCTGCCCTTCGGGCAGCAAATCAGAGTCAAAACGAAATGAAATCAAATCAAATCAAATCAAATGAATCCTCTTGGACGGGCAATGGGATGCACTTCTGTAGTATTATTCTGGGATTGGGGTCTAAGACCCTGTTTATATGAGGAAAAACACCTCACCTGCCAGACCCGGCGAGATAAACTTCAGTCACTGTTCATATGAGATTTGTCACCTCACCTGTTAGCCCTGAGGCCAAAAAGGCGAGATGGAGTTAAGTCTCTTCCATGAAATCAGAACGAACTGGGTTGCGATCAAGAAGCACCCGAAGGACCCTAGGACTACAAGTACGTCACAGACAGCCTCTCTATCATGTCAATTCTAAATGTATGGACTTTCTCCTTCTTTCTATTGTACTGTATGAAATCACTTCCTGTAATGAGTCATATGCAAATCCTTCAGTCAGTCTCCTGATCATCGTCGTCTGTTTCTGGGTCCGTGTCTGCGCACGTGAAATCGCAATGTGTTTTGAACTTTGGTCCCGGTTGCAGCGAGACAAGGGGGGGGGGCAAAGGCATCTTTTAATGTCAACGGAATCAGAAAGGCCTATTGTTTTTATTCCATTCCACATGTTGGTGCAGTTTGTTGTTCCCATTTCCCAAAACGCTGCACTCACTAACTTTTATTCCCCTTGATGAATGAAAACAGGTTGACAAATTCCATTGAATATTCCACAAATTAACCCTAATTTCTTTTATGCGACGAGGAAAGGGTAATTCATGTGTAATTTTCATGGCCATGAAAATTATGCTTGAATGACTTGACTTTGTTTGGACAAAAAAAATTATCGAGGGGACAGACTGCCTTGGCTTTAACCTTCTGTCGACGGTCATTTCACTCGTTCGAAAAGCGTACGAGATTTTCTTAAAACAAAAGCATTCTTGTGGCTTTTGACGGCTTTTGCTTGAAAACGAAATGATTTTTGCGAAAAGTGTCGTGAAGGCGTGCGAGATTTTTTTGAAGGGAGTGAAATTCCCCTCACTTCCCGTATCAATATCATTTTATTAATTGGATGGAATCGCCGGGGCCAGGCCAAAAATATAATCTATTGATCTATTGTCCTCGACAACTTAGACGCATCCGGTATTATTGTGTGGATGAAGAAAACGATGGATTTGTGGGCATTTCTATGGCCATAGTGGCTATGAGATATAGCTAGATCTTTTCACTTTGACAGTGCAACATTTATTGTATGACAAGGCTGGTGGAGTGGAAAAAATTCGTGCCGAGAAATCTGCTTGCCCTGTATGCAGTTATTGCAGAAAACTCGACTGCCCCGTCACCCTTTCCTTAAAATGTTGATGAATTAGCCAGAGACCATATCAAATTCAGTTCTGGCCTTCTTGAGTCTTTGTAAACGAAAAGTTGACCTTGAAGATGAAGAGACATGAATGATGAATCATTCTTGGCAGTAAGGGATCTGTCATAAAGAATGGAACAGAAGGGGGCGGAAGGGATTTCAAAATTTGCCGTTAAATTATGTAGCCCAATGCAAGAAACAAGAACTGTTTACATAGCCCCTGAATGCCTGCAAAAATAATTTGATGACCCCAGGGTTTCGAAATTTAGAAACTTATCTACTGTACAGTTCAATTTTCTTCCTGTGCATCATGCTGTCAATACCGACTTTATGCGACCTCCCGTATTAAGTTTTAAGAAGGTAGGGAAGAGTTTGAAGGTAACACTGTATTAGAATTCAGATAGAGAAAATTGCTAATGATCAAGAGAGCAGTAAAAATGATGCTGAATCTCTTTAAAAAATTTTAAAATATTGTAAAAAATACCTTCATGGCCCATGCTTACCACTTGAAATATTTTGCTAGCCCAACATTTTTCATCCAATAGTTTTGCTGACCCTGTCAAATCCCTTCCGCCCCCCTCTGTTCCATACTTTATGACAGCTCCCAAACGGCCATGGAAATTTCGCATCATTTCTCAACAATTTCTCATCTGCATGACATACAACTTTGTCCTCAAATGAACAATTATATATTTCAAACTTCATTTTGAGCTTATGAAATATTAATGCCTTTATTTGCTTCATAAAAAGTGTTGACCCAGTTCTGTGTACGAACTCAAAAAAGTAGTTGCCCCGTTACGTTTTGCACCGGCCATGTCATAAAGTAAACATTGCACTGTCTCTTTATTCGTATCATGTAGTGAAATTAGATCATAAGAAACTGAAACTGAGTTTAAAAACTCACCTGTGTTACGATAGAATAATCTCTAGGCTTTGTAAACATCCAGTCTGATCTTCTCATTGAACATCTTTCCTTGTACAAACGACTTTCCCTGCCAAATGTCCCATTCAGTAAACAAACAGTGCTATTCTCAGCGCATTTCCATTTCGGGTTATCTTGCACAAAGTACGGTATCAAGATCAAGATTGCAATGGGGATTTGCATCAGCGACATAAACAGAACCACAATTTTTTGGAATCTCCCAAATCCACCGACAAGCGGGAGAACTTCATCTATTTCCAACGCGTTCGCCGCGATGTCCGCTGCTATTTGTTTCCCGCCTTCTTCTCCTTCCACAAAACTGAGTTTGTGTTGATTATCCATTTCCAATTCAGTATTGGTTGGTTACGCTTGCGGCACACAACTATTGCTGCTTCGATTGCTACGTTTCCTTGATTCCTCCTGAATCAAAACCACTAAAGATCGAGTAGAACTCAGAGAAGGGATTTCAAATAACAGACCCCTGGTGTCAAAAGAATTTAAATTGCCATGTATGCTTGAATGAAGCCAAATAAAACGATTGAGATATAGCTTTGTCTATCAATCTCGCATGCAAAATAAACCAATTTGCAGAACACGCTGTATCATCTTGTTGAGTTGAACAATGGTTTTGAAGGACCACAAATTCTGCCTCCATCCTCTCTCCTCCGCTTGCACTGTTGAGTCTGCACGCAGGACTTGTTGAATCTTTGCAAAAACCTCATCACTTCATGTGATCAATTTGATTTCAATTGTTGATTTCTTGAGGAGCATTCTTACAATGGTGAATCTTGTTTCTATTCAAATACTTTTTCATATCTGTAAGTACCATTCGGCTATTTTCACCATCCCTCGGGCCAGGAGCTTTCATTGTTTTGATACTGTATGTTAATCCTATTTTGGTTCAGAGCAAAGCAAATCTGCCCCCAGCAGACACTTTAAATCATGGTCATAATGAGGGAGAGGAAGACAATATTCCGGGATTGACCCCGTCAAAAAATTGTACATTCTACGATCTCCATCTTTGCGAAACAGTAGCAAATTGTAATATCTTGCAAATTTCCTTTGTAGAATAACAAGGGCAAATTTTGTAATACAATAGCACTAGCACAGTTGCTTTGGTTCACACCTCGATTCAAAGCGATTAGCGAATGCAGACAAAAGAAATCCTCTCCGCCAGTAATTTTGAAAACAGTACGGCTAACTCTCGCTTGGTGCGGCCGAAGGGAGGTTTTTAAAGAGAAGCTAGGTGCTTATAACAAAAGAAGCAGGGTAAACCTAAAGTTCTGTCTAGCGAATTTTGTTTCTTCGATTCAATAGCTGAAGAGAAACTGTTTGCAATTAAGCAACAAATATGCAGAAGTTGTAATGCCCTCTGCTCGGCTTCTGAATAAAATAATCCAAATCCGCTAGATAGAACTTTTAGATTAACCCTCCTTCTTTTGTTGTAGGTACGTAGCTTCTCTGAAAAACCTTCCTTCGCCAGCACCAAGTGAGAGTTTGCCCTACTGGTTGGTTTCAGAGCAACTTTGCGACTATGTTTGTTTTGAATTACTGGTTGAGAGAATTTTTTGTCTGAAATTGTAATCGCTTTGAATTGAGGTGTAAATCAAAGCAACTGATGCTAATGTATTACAAAATCTGCCCTTGTTTTGCAGAAGAGTTATTTGATGTTGTCTATCATAATTCTCTTGTCTAGAAGATGGAAATTGTGCTCCAAACTTATTTACATCACAGTCTTCCCAATTTTGGTCGATTTTGCGGCTTCTCTTGACCACACAAAGAAAAGTGATGACGTAAGCAACAATGGTGGGTAATTTTAGGTTAATTTTCATATTTTACAAAGTATATGCCTGAGGCTATTAGCACACCAAATTTCGTTGCTCTGCCTGTTACCAACCAGAAGTTAGGTAAAGGAAGCATTTTGGCCCCCAACCAAAATAGGACGATAGCCCAACAACTTGGCACACCAGAATTTGATAACCCGGCACTCAAGTGGGTCCCGGGACTCATGTGGATCCCGGGACTCGGATGGAACCCGGGATCCAAGTTTTTCAAAGATTTAAAGTCAGATTACCAAAAAGTTAAGAAACTCTGTTACTGAGAAATACAAATTGGCAAACATTAGCAAGGCTTAAAAGACATTGCTCCGAAATGTTTACACAGGAAAAGATTTTGAACATGAATAGGAACTCGTATGAAACTCCGAGTTCTTTCACTACTTGCCCAAATTCTTAGTTTCCCATAACAAAATTCGTGTATTCCTGTAGATTTTGTTGTTGCTACTCCTATTACAAACTTGCGAGCAGAGGGCTCTTTGAAAATTTCCTTTCCTAAAAGAGCACGAATCTACAAATCATTTCCGTGCTAAAACCCATGCGTAATGAGATACATATAATGTGTTCACCGAATGTGTGTTGTTTTTTGTGTCAGTTCTTCCGTCGGCGCAACCTTGACTTTGACTGAGTGCGCACGGACTTTGACTGAGTGCGCACGGGGCTTCGCCGTGTTCTGCTTTGACCAGGGGACCAAGGGGGAAAGCGAAGCGAGAAGAAGAAAACCCTATGTCATATGTCAAGCAAAATACCGCGAAGCACCTTGCGAAGTCAGTCAACGTCAAGATGGTGCCGATGCGAGAAGAACTGACAAAAAAAACAACACACATTCGGTGAGCAAATGATATGTTTCTTATTGCGCATGCTCTAGAGTTAACCAAGGCAACTTGGAAACTTAACAATCATGTCTACATTTCAACACTTACGGTATTTAATGTAATTTTTGTCTTGATAAGCTGAGTGTGTGTTGTTGTGACAATTCTACCCTGGCTAGTGGAATAACCTCAAAAGTGCAGCATAGAGCTCAAATCTTTTAAAAAGGTGGGTGTAAAATTCTATTACATCTTTCTTTGAATTAAAGTGCTTGAAGGGAACTTCAGGTAATTCGCAATGAATTTGCCATGGCAATTTCTTGAAACCTTGACTACTTTCAAAATGGCGGCATTTATTAATTTTGAGGCTGTGACGTCATCAAATTTCTAAATCCTTAACCAGAAGAGCAACAGATTTCTGCTTGCAACCATGTTGTAGACCTTCATAAACTATGGTTATCTTGAAGATTGTATCAATTTCTCTCAATTAATTTAAGATTTACGATGATTTTAATTTCTTCAAAATTTTCGATAAATTTTTGTCATTATTAAGTCAAAAATGCCGCCATTTCGAAAATAATCAATATATCAAAAAATTGCCACGGTAGATTTACAGCAAATTACCCAAAGTTCCTTTCAAGTACATGAATTCAAATAAAAATGTGATACAATTTTACACCCACCTTTTTAAAGATTTGAAAGATTTGAGCCGTATGCTCAAAAATGCTAATATAAGGAATATTCTGATCCTGGCATGCTAAGATCTCAGCTGTTTTGCCAGGATCCCAGCCCACCAGCTCACTTGTCTGTCTCGTGTACAAACTCAGGAGGGATGACACTGATTTTGTATACATTACAGTCCCACCTTTAAGAAACTGCATTATAAGAAACCCAGGCCAGGTTTTGCTGGATAAAGTATGCCTTCAAATGAAACTAGCAGAACTAAAACTAGCACTAACTGAAGGTGTTGTGGCGCAGTGGTGTAATCCTCTGACTCTGCAGCCAGAACAGTCAGGAGGAGTGCGTTTGACACCAGGTAGGGTCCCACCACTTGAGCGTCATGACAAGGGGTTGAGGACTTGATTAGTGCGTAGCTACTTCTGCGATCCCAGCGCTTGGCGCTAAAAACCGCAACTTCGCCTGACTTTTCACTAACAAGGTTGATTTATGCTTAGTTTCCTCTACAATGATACGTATAAGTATCACATTGCTTATATAGTTTAAATGTCTCCAATATTTCTCAGTAATGTCTCAGAAATGTCTCAAGAAACTTTCAGTACTGGTTCAAATTTTTAGCTTCTTTTACAATAATCAATATGTTTAACAGAAATATTTTCTTAACAATTATGACAGATGCCACAGTGGGCACGCATGGGGACATTTCGAAAAAATGATCTTTTGAAATCACATTATCCATTATGATATCCTGCAAGCCCAATAAGTGCATTATTGTATAGCAAAGACAGAATGCATTTATCTTTTTCCAATCAAGAGATATTGCAATTTGAATTTTCCAAAATGTAGAAATTTTTTTCACTTTAATGTAATTCTTCATTTTTTGGATAGTCATCACTTCATAAAGCTAAAGAAAATCACTTCAAAACTTTATTTGTGTGTTCAATTTGATGTTATGATTGTTTATATCTGTTTACAATAGGATTTCGGTCAGTATTTTTCTGTTTTGTGCCAACTTTAGGCATAGAAATGCAGATTTTTAACAAAAAGGTACGCATTTTGAGGGTAAATTTTTCCATATATTTGTAAATAGCTTAAAAGGCCCAAATTTGGCCCATAAAAACCATACCGGGTGAGTTAGAAAAACGTGGGGCGTTTGGCGGACCGTGACATCGCATTTAGTCACCCAATCGTCATGAACTAAGTTTTTCCGTGCAGCCAAGAGTTTAACTTAGATCATAAACGTATCCCCATCGAAGCCAGTCATTTGATGCATTTTTTAAAAAACATTTCTTCGTAAGACCTTGTACGGGAATCTTGCAAACTGATAAAATCTTTCGCTGAGCCCCTCACTGAAAAACATGGTGAAATTTCCCCATGTTCTTTGTGTTGGAAATTTTGGGGAAACGGACATTTTTCTAACAGTTGCCTAAGAGAGAAATGGAAATTTCCATTTCCCTTCAATTTCCCAGAAAAAAACTGTCCGTTTCCCCTAAATTTCCATGCAAAAACTATAGGGAAATTTAGATATTTCTTGTTCGCATTTTATCTTGGCAAAAGTTACAGGTACACATGGTATTATCAGGGGAGAATGAAATGATAAGGAGGTAGTATTTTCTCCCTTGGGATGCCTTATCATAACTTGCCACGCTTTGAGAATGCGTTTGAAAGACATTAATAATGCGTACTTCTTCGTCTTGCGAAGAGGTTTCTTTCACGCAGATAAACGCTCTGTCGCAATGGGACTTCAAGCAAACGACACTGTTTCCTGAAGCCTGATTCACAGAGTCGTGCAGAAAGGCGAAAAGACAAGGGATTGAAACTCTGACTCTTTGTATTTGGTTCTTTCTGCACGATCTTAGCGACTTAAGCGACTTAACTAGTGTGAAACAGACTCAAATTTTTCCGTTTCCCCTTACAATACAACATGTACCTGCAACTCTGGCAAGGCTAAACGGCTGAAGGGGCTTGGTCGAAGATTTCACAAGCTAGCAAGACTCCCATACAGAGTCTTACGAAGAAACTCTTTTTAACAAATGCATCAGATGACCGATTTCAATGGGAAATGGTTTCTGATCTAAGTTAGACTCTTGGCTGCACGGAAAAATTTATTTTACGATGATCGAGTGGCTCAATGCGACGCCACAGTCCGTCAAACGCCCCACGTTTTTTCTGACTCACCCGGTATATGATTCTTAATCTATGAATTATCAGCTTTCAGATCAGCCTAACCAACTATGGGCCCAATTTGGGCCTTTTTGATAATTCAATAAAACAAGAAATTACTCCCTTGGGAATTCTGGAAATGCCTGTAGCAAAAAAGCTTCTAGGTCGCCAATATGTCATTTGAACCACCAAGTCACCCTGATTCTGAATTTGAACTTCATTTCTTGATAGATTGTATACTTGGTTAATTATAAGCTATTTATTGTACCAGAAAGACATGCTTTTTGCAAGTCTTTGCCAGAAGTAAAGTCGAGTCTTTTGGTCATAGTTCATAAGGTGTATATGTTTCTGAAAAATTTATTGCAGATTTGAAATTAGGAGGAACCGGAGTCTCAGATGACATGTAGTGAACTTCAGACTTTTTTCTAATGCGGAGGAAGCCAAACTCCCAAAAGAGCAAGTCACTGTCACTTAGGGTGCAATGTGAAAACAATTCACAGAGACAATTTCTGGTTTTTCAACTGAATAAACATTCATATTTTAGTTGCCAATCTTTGATAAAATGTTTATTTAATAATTGAAACAATTGCTGCAAATAGATGCCTTACAAAATGTAGCTACTTTTGGTACATGTCAAATGTCCTCACGACCCCCTATTTATGCCCACTGAGAGATGTTAGAAATATACAAATGTTTCTTACACCATGGTATACACACCCTGTTTTGAAGGAGTATATTTTTACATAAGAAACCAACCAGGCTGTTCTGTGAAATTAGTTTCTGAAAGGTGGCACTTTACTGTGCATGACAGGTAGCTTGGTTTGCTGAGCAGCTCACCTAGCTGGGTGGCTTGGTTCCATATAAACAGACTCCCTATTTATGAATTACTGCTTCCCATGCCCTCAAAAATGATGCAGAAAGAAGAATTCTGGACAATTTCTCATGAAGCGTCTTGGAAAAAGTTTAAAACAGTACGATGTCAATCAAACAAATCTCCCCCAAGAAAAACAAATATCCAGTCATTTCCAAACACTGCTTGTTCATTTTGGCTTTAGTAACCAAAAAAAGATTTCAAAAGAAAACTTCTGGAATTTAACTTTCTAATCATGATGAATGTTTTCTTTACAGCGGCCACCAAATACAAGTGTATATCTATCACTAAGGAAGAAAATTTGAATCACTCCAAATTCAAAGCTGTTTTAACTTGATTGAACAAACCTAATATTGCCTACAATGTTGTTGTTTGACGGTTCATTCTCCAAAAATAGGGTTCTGTCTGTATAGCTTCCTTTTTTCTAAACTTGCCGCTCTCCATTCTTCATTTATTGTTTTAGGTGGCTCTGGTCCAACTAAAAGAAAAATGTAATGTGTGAGCGAATGAAATTTCATGATCTCCAAGAACCTATCACATTAGTAAAAAATCTAAACTGTTTCAAAATCATATACATATGTGACCAGTTTGATGATTTAAAGGCGCATGTTCTCACAAATTGTTAATTCATTATCACCAAAACCACCACCACTACCTCCACCATCACCACTACAGATCTCCACAGAGGCGCAGGGCTTTCACATTCAGAAATTAAGGCGCACGACCAAAAACTTGCGTGAACTATGTGGGGCGCGTGAAAGACATATCAAACGGTACAAAAGGTATGTGTCATACTTCCAAAGACTAAGTGCATGAGTGAAACACGGACAGACACAAATCAAGGACCTCAAGCTGCTTGAGAAGTCTGACATTTAAGATTGCATGAATCTCGGAAGAAGATGGCCTAAAAATGAGGCTGGTTAAACTTGAGTGGAATGAACAAACAAAGTACCTTAGCTGCATCCAACGAATAAAATCAGCATCAGGGAGTTACAAGGTATGTTTTAAAACAAAAATCATCTGTCTACAAAGTTTTCCGGTGTGAGCTCTAGAATGGGACATTGCTCTCTTCAAGGGAAATGTTCTATTACCGGGTGCGTGATCAATCGCTCGCAAGTGAATGTTTGGGTCCGTGCCTGCGTGCTCGCGCGCCCCCCACTGAAAGCCCTGAGGCGGGATCTCAGCTAAGAGATTTTCCCAGTGAAACGGGAAAATGCTGGGGAAACCTTCTCCATATGAACAGGCCCTTGGTCTGCATTTGCTTTTCATGATATTTTTCAGTTGAATGTGCTGCATACACATTCCACCAAACGCAACTCTTCCTTAAGATACAGGATATTGCTAGGACATTCCCCCAAATGACCCTTAGTCAGAAATTCATACATTAATTGTTATGTGAAAATATAATCATTATGTATCAAAGAAGTGGCGAGTTTTGTCAAAACCTGCACAGAACTACGGAGTGATATAGAAGCATCAAGGCATGATCAAACACTCTCCTGTCCTTACCCAATGATGTGTTTATTTATATATACCAGTGAGTCAGAAAAAACATGGGGCGTTTGGCGGACCGTGACATCACATTTAGTCACCTGATTGTTGTGAACTAAAGTTTTGCGTTTAGCCAAGAGTCTAACTTAGATCATAAACCTTTTCCCATCGAAATCGGCCATTTGATGAATTTTTGAAAAAAGATTTTCTTTGAAAGAAATCTTTTGCCAAGCCCCTTCCGCATTTTATTTTGGCAAGAGTTACAGGTACACGTGGTATTAGCAGGGGAGAATCAAATTGTTAGGGGATAGTATTTTCTCCCCTGGGATGTCTTAGCATAACTTGTCCTACGTGGAGAATATGTTTGAAAGACATTAAGAATGCATACTTTTTTGTCTTGCGAAGAGGTCCCTTTCAAGCTGATCAGCGCTCTGTAAATCGCAATGGGACTTTTTGCCTACAATGCATTTTCTAAGGCCTGGTCCAGAAAAGGTCTTTTGAATTGCTCTAGTCGTGCAGAAAGACCCATATGACAAAGGATTCAAACTCTGAGTCGCTGTCTTTTTGTTCTTTCTGCACGATCTTAGCGACTGTGTGAACCAGGCTTAACTTTTTCAGTATCCCCTGATAATTCCACGTATACCTGCAACTCTGGCAAGGCTAAACTGCTCAAGAGGCTTGGTTTAAGATTCCATCAGGTTGCAACAATCCCATACAAGGCCTTACAAAGGAAATCTTTTTTTAACAAATGCATTAAGAGACTGATTTCAACGGGGAAAGGTTTATGATCTGAGTTAGACTGTTAGCTGCTTGCAAAAAATTAGTTTACGATAATGGAAAGACTCAATGCGACGTCACAGTCTGACAAACGCCCCACATTTTTTTTAACTCACCCGGTAGTTAAACAAAATACCACTCTTATGTGTCTCATTTCCTCTTTTCTTCCTACTTTTAGTTCATTTTTCTTTAAGGTTAAGACTAGCTGGAGTTCCTTTATACTAGTTTTATTGCTACAGTTCTTTTGGTATTCTATGTATAATTAGATTTGTTTTGTTATTGTTACTGTTATTGTAGACTAGTTTGTAGATCAAATATAACGACTCCTTTTGAAATGAAATGATATTGAAAACAACATAGTAATGTGAACTTACTGTATTTCTTGAGGAAGGCGAAAGCTACAAATGCAATTGCAAGGCCAATGGAAATTCCTCCTAAAACTTGTTTTGTGTGATCTGGTCCAGTCAATGTCTCCTTGAATGTTTCAGGAAACTGGGCTTGGTAAACTAGAACAAATAAGAATGTTATATTTAGTAAATCATTTCAAACTGCCACTCTCCTCAAACTGCCATTATCACAACTGCCTTGAGGTTTACTCAAGAATTGTCTAGAATTCTTAATGATATTGTTAGTGTGTTAAGAATTCTTGTTGAAAAAAATCTTTCATATTTATCA
Organism: Aurelia sp. 4 Dawson et al 2005; assembly: GCA_964019985.1. Classification (NCBI taxonomy): domain Eukaryota; kingdom Metazoa; phylum Cnidaria; class Scyphozoa; order Semaeostomeae; family Ulmaridae; genus Aurelia; species Aurelia sp. 4 Dawson et al 2005. The sequence continues at coordinate 18,300,429 of OZ026497.1, forward strand.
GAATTTAGAGTTACGGTTCTTCTGTTGCAAAAACAGACATAGAAGAACTGCTTATTCAGTTCATATAGATAAGGTTTTAAGTAGATTATAAATTGCTATAAAGGATTCAGCTGGGATCAATACAGACACAGTGTGATTCTGTGCTAGCGCCTTCTTTTCTAGCCAGACAGGAAAGTTTGTATTGTGTGCACGAAGGATGAGATGTAGACTCAATGCACCTTCTTCTAATCATTGCCGGAAATTTAAGAATGCTCCTTTTGAATGTGGTATTGTGCACAATACCACATTTAGTAATGAAGATCTCAAAATATGTCTTGCTTGTGTTTTTCCAAAATTGTCACAATTTTGCTTTCTCTTTAAAAAATACTACAGTTGCCATGCCATATTTTGACACCCCTGCTCTGAAATTTGGCACAGGACAGAAGGAACCTCTCGAAGTATTGGAAAGTCTTGCTCCATGCTACAATCGGGGTGGTTTCCGCCATATTTATATGGTGATCAGGACCTTGCATTTTTTAAGGTGTAAAAGCTTCTATCTTGAAATCTTATAGTATAACTATAATCTATAGATTATCTCCTGGTGTACGCAAAGCATGCGGGACACTTCTGTAGCACATGGACTGCTGATTAATGTTCAGCATCTCAACTTGTGAGCAACACTAATGAACCCCTCACGGGCCTAAACTTACGTTGAAGCTTTTCCTCTTTCGTCAGATCTTTCCATGGACCTTTCTCTTTCGCTAGAACGGCGGCGAGGGCTGCATCAGGTTCAGCTCTTTCATATGGAGCTGGGTCAAGACGAAGATATGCAGCCGATCTTGATGCAACTGAAAATTGCCTTGCTGTGATGCGGTTGACAGAAAAGCGGGCAAGACGTCCTACGTTCGCCATTTTGTAAGCTTGCTGCTGGAGGGTGAAAGAAGACCCACAATGCAATACGCTTCTCTTTGGTGTCCAGTGTCCCAAAATGGGGTCAGAAATTTATCGTTCATTCAATGGTAACGCAGACTTACTGACCTTATTACTCATTGCATTGAATTTTTCGCTCGAACGAAAAGGTTCTCATAAAAATTAGGAAAATGAACGAAATTTACGACGAATTGAGATCAGTCAAGTCAGAACACTAAATCTTTGGGCAGCCAACAAAAGGCCAATTTTTGGTTGCAAATTATGACATCATGCCTGCCAAAAGTCTTGGAACACACCTTCTAAAATCTTGCCTTGTTTTTGCAATTCCCCCTCTCCCATTTAGAACAATGTTGTTTTGCGATAATCAAATAGGGGATAACAGGTGGATCCTCGACTTTGCTGGAATTCTGAGACAATAACCTTCGAAATCGACATTGTTTCGGGGTTGAGGGGGTATTTAAACAAGACTCTGTTTAAACCTAATCGCTATGGTTACAAATGTGGATTGTGAAGAACTGGCCCAAGTGTTCCAAGTACTTTTTGCAGGCATTGTAGATTTTGGTACCTTTTATTTGTCAAATGGTCTTGAAGGGGGTCCCCGATCCCATTTTCCCACTTCTATCCCAGGTTCAATATGCGCTTCAGAAAGAAGACGTGAGTCAAGAAGACACCTGTGTAATTCTTTTGTTCGAAAATGTAAATTACAAAGCTAAAAGCGAAATTAGCTTTAAAGTCGCATGTGAGTCTCTACCCTGGGTACCTTGATAAGTACATGGAGGACGAAATTAGCGAGGCTCTGGCACCAGGGTAGCGAGTCTCAAGAGACTTTGTGTACGCCGTATTCTGCATCTACGTGAAGGGCCTTTACTTTTCCCTTTACAAGGGGCCCCTTACGATTTTCAGTAATGTACTGATGTAGCTTTGGCGAAACAGCAATTTGTACTGAATTCTTTAGTGCCCCTAAAAAGAGACCCAAAGACTTATAGTGAACTGAACACCGCAGTGAATTGTACTAAATGCAAGTTTAGTTAGTGGTGTAAATTGAAAACTTTTAGAAAATGCCTTTGCTATCTTCTAGCGAATATGAACGTTTTAGAGGATGACTTTACCAAAATCCGTTTCATACCGGAGCTTAACGTTTGAATGTTTCCTTAGGAAGAATGTCATCGACCTAAATCTTTTTTATTAATTCAAAAAAAGCATCGTTCAAAAAAAGTTTCAAAAAATCATTCAGTTTCAGCCACTGTCCCCTATATGTTTCCTGTTCAAGCGTGCCTTAATAAGAAATACTTCCATAGACGCCGGTTATAGAGGTTTTTATGTGCTAGGCCCAAGTTGATTTTGCCGATAAAAACACTGCTTTGATGTTGGAGATTTGGCAAACTTTTGTTTATCTATCTGCCGCCTCCAGGGGCCCCTTCGTAGCTAAATTACGAAGGGCTCGAGTTGCTCCGTTACGCCACTGTCCAGATCTATATCAATGACCATCATTCAAATAGTTGATTTAGGGCTTTATTTTCTTTTAATTGTAAATTTTAATATTGTGAATAGGTTTTAGATTGTAAAATAGGTTCTATTCTATCCCTTGAAAACCTGCATAATTGTGCCGAAGGGCTACCCTCCATGAAATGAAACGAAATAAAATGAACGGAGTACTTTTGAAGGCCGCCCGCAAGAACATAACGTGGAGAAGAGAAGAGAAGCAAAAAATTATGTAAGCATTTTCATAAGTGATGGAAGAGCGAGAATACGAACTATTTTTAAGGAGATTGTATGAGTAGCTTTCTAGGAGGCAAAAAGCAGGAGGACTAGAATGCTCTAAAATCATAAAAGAGTTGGTGCATTTTCAAAGGCGTCCACGTCTTGCTGCAAAAAGGGCCTAATATCTAAAATTCGAAAACGAATACCTTAATGAATAAATAAACTTCATAAAAATGATCAAGAAAATGAATAAATAAATTAATCAATAAGATAATAAAAGTTTGCTAACTATCAATCAATCGGTCGATCAAGAGAGGTCAGAGGTGAAGTTTCGTCCTTCAGAGGTGAAGGGAAAACGCTAAGCAAAAGAAATGTTTCAAAATATGTTGTCAAGTATGCTAATGGTTAAAATGAATGAAGATATGTTCACACGATACCGATACAATCTGAAAATGGTGAAAAATGTGACGGCTGCAAATTCTAGCTCGCGTCCACACGATAACGGCACAATTTCAAAACGGAAGGAAATTTGACTACAATGAACTCGTTGAAAGCTGCCGATGCCAAAGAAAAGTACCTGCACCTTGAGAAACGATCAGCCTCGTTTTGAAAGCATTGACAAACGTTTCATTTTCAATACTCTCGAGCACGATTCAGTTTTCAAAATTGACCTTAAAAGAGTTCCGTCTTCAAAAGCTACCGTTTTCAAAACCTACCATTTTAAAACTTCCAGCAAAATTTGCACCTTTCGTGTGAACGAGAGGACTAGCCATCACATATTTCGTCCTTTTCGAAATGTTCCGGCATCGTGTGAACGCAGTCTAAGAGTGCAACTTTATATGCAGGTAGAGAGAAAACTTGTTATGCCTGAAAAAGTTATCTATTGCAATACTTTCACATTACACAAGACAGAATGATCTCACTACGAAGGTTCAACAACGGAACGGGACACTTTCTCACACTGTATGAGTCAGCAAATAATGTACTCACATTTTGAGCAATCAAGCTTCCTCGAAAAGCAGTGCAATCAATCCGTAAAATGTTTAATTCACCAAAACTTTGGCTCTCCAACTTACTTCTATCAGATTTTTCTCATAAACTTAGGTGCATTCGGGAATTAGGAATAGTCCAACTTTTAATTTCTCCAAATACCCCCAGAAACTAGCCTGCGTGCAGCCTCTACTGTCTCTGCGGAGGGGAGGAAGACGGACACGGGAGGAAAGAGCGGAAATCTCCCCCAGCTTTCCAAATTTCCTCTATTTCTTCCTCTTCTCCGTCGTTCTCTGCAGAGACACCGCAGAGACAGTTGAGGCTGCACGCAGACTAAAATTGGGTGTCTCAAAAATTTCTCGACTTTTGCTTAAATATTGAAAAGTAACGATAACATGAAAAGGCTCATGGGGAGAAAACCTTGTCCCTAAGATTTTGAAATAATTTTAGAAACCATAATCTTGCAAATCGGTTTGAAATTCACTGAGTAGCAAGCTTTCAAACATCGAAAATATGTGAAAGCTGAAAACAGAGACCCCTATAGGTTATTTGTAATACAAAAAAGCTTGAAGATCGAGGTAAAAGAAGATCATCCAATGCCATTCTTCTCGTTAACCTTTTTCCTTAAAGCATCCATACGCTTGAAAGTTAGGTTATCGAGAACCTTTTCAAATCCCGTTTGGTGGCTTGCCCTGAAACAAACGAGAAATAACAGAAAACCGCAAATGTAATTTAGAGGCCACTGGTTTCATCTTTCGTATAAACTTGAACTTCAAAGGCTGGTTGAATTTTTAGCGGATTTGCAAAATTCTTGTTTTCAAAACTTGATTTAGAATCTAGGAAAAGGGTTACTTAGCCAAGCGCCAATTCATTATATTGCTATTTTTCAAGATTTAATCAAACGTCGCGTCGAACAATTTTTTGAGACAACCTTTAGGTTGTGACTGTCTCAAGTTCAGCAATGATAGAAGCCTGGAATCATTTCAACAGTTTCCGTATCATTGGGAAGTATTGCTGGAGCTATACCTACGGGAACTATTATTTTAGTATTTTGATAGGCTGCAAACAGGCCTATTGAATCCGGCAATTATTTTAATAGTTGAAGAAGCTAGTTTTTGGGATCGTAATTTGAGGCACTGTAAAAGATGGGCAATTTTTTATCAAACTTTAGTGGACAATTTTTCAAAGAGTGGATATATTTTTCTCACTCGCGCGGCGTAGTTTTGTAGGCTCGACATTCTATCCTTTGTTTACAAGTAGCAAAACTGATTCAGCGTTGGTCTTTCCTGTTATAATCACAACAATTCTAGATCTGTTCTGGTAACTTCTGAAAGTTCTCGTTACATTTTTACGGCTGCAGGATGCAAAAGTATCCTTCACCAAACATTTCTTTACTGCCATTACTTTGCAATCGTTTCTGCATTACAGTACATTGGCAGTCAGTTGCAAGCTGGAACATGAGTTGGAGATTCTACGTCCGTGCGGCAATATGCACACTAGCATAGTAAGCACACCATTTAAATCAAGGACTGTGGAAGGCTCATTTTTAACACGAGCACGGATTGCTAATTAAACGTAAAAGTCTCTGGTTTTCTGTGCCACTAAGATGTAAACGACGACTTCCTGTCTGCAGCAATGCAATATCACCTTGGTAGTTCCAGGCTGAAATGCAACTTTAGCTATTACGTGTTCCTCCCTTGCCTAGCAGGATAACATATGTGAACTGGAGCATAGCAGCAGCTGGAACGCATTGCAGTTGGCTCACAATTTCCTGACACGTATCTGCCTGGAGACCACTCGGTGTCCATCAATATGGCTCATATCTGCGTTGATCCCTGGTTTTTCTCGCGAAATCCGGGTTATACTGAGATGAATACCTGAACGAAACATACAGATATCGTTATGATGTAGCATGGCTCCAGAAGACATGAACAGAAGCCCTGACCCTTTACCGGTGTCTTCAGCGATGATGGGGACGGTTGTTGTGGTTGTTGTTCTCTAAGCCGGGACTCAAATTGCTCAACATTATCCCCTATGTTGGCCTGACGTCCAACATGAACCGGCTCAAGTATCTATTCGTAAAAAGGCTTTTCTTTTAACATTTTGTAATAGTATAATTAGTTATATTTTAGATGCATGTTTAATGCCAGGGGGTTGTTATGATATTTTGCTCCCCCTGGTGCCGTCCTTGTAATGAGGTGCAGAAGCTAGAAGGTTTAGTCTTAAGTAATTCGTAGTTGTAAACTTTTATATTGAATATATACATGCAAAAGAAGATATGACTGATATAGTAAAAGCCCGCGTATAAGAACCTAGTGATTAAGAACCTACAGGCTGAAATTCTGAAATTTAGACCCCCGATACATAAGAACCAATTCAGCTTGAAAATTGAAATAGGTTCTTATTTGTAGATATCACCAAATTAGACTCCAGCTGCTTTGTAATCAAGGCTATATGGACTGATACTGTCATATGTGCAAATTGCAAAGAACTCTAAAGATGCTTTCAAAGCTTTTCATGGCATTGTGTAAAATTTTTGATTTTTCCATGGACTGCCGTTATGAATGAGGCCTCATGAACCAAGATGCCTCTGAACTGACAGTAAATAATGGTCTTGAAGCTTCAATCTGAACAAAAGAAATACCTGAAAATCCTGAATGAAATAAGAACCAATTTAAGAACCTGAACAGCCTAATTTCCCACTAAATACTCAATATATAAGAACCTTATCAGGCTGACTTGCAAAATTGTAGGTCTTATACCCGGGTTTTTACTGTATGATCCAACTCTTGAACATCGAGGTGGGTATGCCTAAGGACATCAAATATCATTTTGGAAGATTCATCCTCGCTCAACGATAACATAAAACATATGTTATCACCGCTGACCTCCGAGGCTAAAAAGCCAGTGAAATTCGATGATCATTTGCAAATTTCAACTGCAAGTAAATCGTGAACCAGAAATGAACGATGAATTCTCCTTCCCTTGCGAAGCCTTTACCAGCATTTTCCTAATTTCTTGGTCTAAATGATGGACGATTTTACCAAACAAAATTTTCAAATCCAAGACCATGTTCACAAGATGCCGAAACATTTTGAAAACGGTGAAAAATGTGACGGTAGCAAAATTTGAGCTAGCATTCACAAGATGCCGGAAAAATTTGAAAACGGTAAGAAAATTGACTGTGAAAACTCGTTGCAAGACTTTGACGGCAAGGAAATGTACCTACACCCTAAGGACCAATCATCCTTGTTCCAAAAGCGTCGAAAAATGTTCTGTTTCATCACTTTCGCGTGTTAACAAGATGTCGTTCTCAAAATGCTCCGGTAAGAGTTCCGTTTTTCAAAAATCTACCGTTTTCAAAATCTGCTGTCTGCCGGCAAAAAATGTGCCGTTTTCGTGTAAACGGGAGGCCTATCCGTCACATTTTTTCACCGTTTCCAAAATGTGCTGGCATCGTGTGAACGCACTCCAAGATAGTCCTTGACTTGCAAATTATCATTTCAGGTTTATTTGTCAGCAGTGTACTCTCTATTCCACAGCCCACCAAGCATCTTAGACTCACCAAGCAGCAGAAACTGCTTTTCATTAACGGCAGCATAATAATAGAGTAATGCACAAGTTCGTCAACGAAAAAATTTGTACCAATCCTGCCATACATTTGTTTTATTAAAAACAAACCTTTTCTGCATAATTTTTTGTGATAAAGCAGTAAAATTTTCTGCTGTGGTGGAAGATCTACGATCCTCGCCAAAACTTCTTGGCGCAAACTAAGATTTTCAGCATTTTTCGACAAAAATCAAAGTGCCTACTAATTCAACAGAAATATTGTGTAAGCCCCCCCCCCTTCCTCCTCAGTCAATGTTGTTTGTCTTAAATAGGGAGACGTGCTGCATGATTTTTTCCGAGTTACAGAAATCAGTTGACTTGGGGGGGGGGGTAAAGGAGGGCATTTGCTCTTCAGACCTACTTTTTTCCGTTCTGTGACAAAGGTTTTGGGCGAGAATTGTAGCTTCACTTTGTCCTATTTATATGTGTTTTAACAAGAACTTTCCTAAGTCCAAAAACATTCAGAAATCTGTAAACTAGTAAAACATACCTGGTCGGATCATAGTCACACTTTTCAGCCTGCATTTCTGCTTTCCCGCTCGTTCCAGCTAGCAGTTGTTCGGCTTTTCTTCTCTCTTCTCTTTCTCTTTTCAGTCGCTTAGCACGAAGTTCTTCGATGCTTGATGATGAAGAAGAAGATGCCTGTTCTAGCTAGAAAACATAGAAACAACAATTAGAATGTTCCAATTCTTATTTCATTTAAAATGGGCAAAACACTTCAAACATTTTGCACCATGAGCAATAGGACACCTTGGGTGTGTCAATGTAAAATTTTAGCAGTAGTGAGACACCTTAACCTATTTTTGTGGATTTTTAACCTATTTTTAGTTGGATTGGATCTGAGAGAGTGAGCCGCACTAGTACACATTTAGTGTCCTATCGCTCATGACTGGCGATGTTTGAGAAGTTTACTTGATGCACTGCTGATAGAGTTTAGCGCATCTGTTCGTACTAAGCAGTTTATCTTCTCTAGTTACTCAATAGTTCGATACCCTACAAGCAAAAAAATTACACCTTCCATTTTAAAATTTGTATACTGTAGACTAGAAGCGCGCATAGTGGAACCTAGGTTTTTCTTGGGCGCCCTGAATAGGTTCTTAGTTACATGGCTGTTATTCTAATTTCAGCCAGTAAGGTTCTTATGCAAAAGGTTATCATACGCAATGCCTTGTACACATTAATACTGTTCTCCACGACAAGAATTCTGATGAGTTTTTGAAAATTCTGAAGATTTCTTGGAACTTTTTTGGGTTTGAATTCTTGTTTGAAAATCTGAAAGTCTTTGGTGTATTTCTGATCAGAACGTCTAAACAGAAGTCTTGAAAATTCTTAAGAATTCTGAAAACATGAAACCTATAATATAAGAACCACTCCCAGTTTCAGCCTCTGAGAGGTTCTTGGTTAGCGGGTTTAAAAGATTGAATTTCAGCTTCAAGGTTCTTATAAAAACAGGTTCTTCTATGAGAGTTTCTTATGTATTGGAGGTCGTTCCCCAAACTAAGTCAGTATCAAGCCAAAGTTTCGCTGATCATTCCAAAAAATTATGATCTCAAAGTAAAATAGGTACTGGATGAGTAAAGAAAACAGTTAAAACGTTTGGTGGGCAGCGGAATACAAATTATGTGGCGGATATTTAAAACTAAAAAGTTGATCAGCTTTTGAAAGTGACTTCAGGGGTCTATTATAGTGTGACGGTTAGGCGGATTCGGCTATGTTTTTATGCGGAATACGGTTTCTGCAACAAAATCAGTGCGGTATGCGGTTTTTCTGTTGCTACGCGGTTGCGAAAAACTTGAATTTAAACGAACGGTTAGCGGTCTTCGCCGTCCTTGAGGCGTTGCTTTTTACGTTGCTTTCTACTGGACAAACTTCATTATCTATCAACGCTTCGCATAGCTGTGAAAGGACGGTCATCGTAATTAGCAGATTCACATAAATTGCCTTAGGATTGCTGCATCATTTACATGGCATAGCAATCTTAAAAAGAACATTTATCGTGCTGAAGAAGACTGACGGTTGCGATTCACGAGAGAAAATGGCTCGCGGCTGACAGGTAAGAACGCAAATTTTGGCGGTTTCGCGGAATTGAGGTACCCTATGGTAGACCCCCAAATCAGGGTGTCTGGTTTGAAAATTCAAGGACTGTTATGCTAACAGTTAGCGTCCTGTACTATCACAGTCATAGTCATATATGTTTATCCCGCAACTCGTAAACCAAAGGTCGGAACGGCCGTACGTTCAAATCCCACGCTGGACAGTTTGGTCGCTGTCCGTAACACTAGCCCAGGTCGACCAGAGCCATGTGAGGGAAATCTGGTAGCTGCGGCGGGTAGCTGCGGCGGACTGATGGTAAAACATCCGTGGCCCCCTGCTGGAAATAAGTCTCTCAGACTTTCGCGGGTTAGCCACGTTAAATATAAATACCTACCTACCTACCAACTCCTCTGCGGTTTAGTTTTCCAAACCAGGGCTCATAGCATGCAATATCGCACAAAAAGGAGATCCTACACAGATACGTGAGGCCTTCTTGGTGGTTTTGGCGAACAAGGGAAAAGTCATGAAATGAGTTTGGAAACTAGGGAGCAAATCTATGGCAAATTAAATCATTACAGGAACAAATCAATGAAATTTTCGCGAAAACCATCCACCAAAATTCACAGGCCATTAAAAAATATATACCCTAAAATTGTGATAACAATCCAAGACTTTAATAAAGTAAGTGAAAATTGAAAAAGTGAAATAAGTGATTGAAAGTCAATACCCTGAAGAACTATTTTTCTAAAATGGCACCCAAAAATTTATGACTACTTGTGATTTTACCAAAAATGACATCCCAAAATGTATTTTCTGCTCAAAAAAGGCACCCTAAAATATGGCACAACTCGTACTAGCATATATGGTAGTTACCCTTCCCCGGGGCGAATATCAAAGATTAAAAACAGCAATCCCTCTCCGAGGATCAAAGCCCCCTTGTGCTCCTATTCTTCTTCTGTTTGTTCCCTTGTTTGGTGACAAAACTTAGAAAATTATAAACTTTAGGGTATGATTTTAAACTTCAAATGGATCACCCCCGTCACCCGCCTATTGAAGTTACCCCCCCCCCCTTCCGTGAAATTCTCCCAAAGAGCAAATTCACAGCTATCAATTGCAGATACTTCATTTAGGAAAGTCGTTCGTCTTACTATCTCACTATGTTTCTTCTTTTTCTTTTTATTCTTTTCTTTCTTGCCATGTTTGTCCTTTATCTTCAAATATTTCTCGACATCTTTCAAAGGATCCAACTTATGTTTCTTCTTTTCTTCGCTTTGATCTGCAGACCTACGATTAAAATCAAAAAATCTTATAGAGCCTGCTGATCTGAGAAAAAGACGCTACCTGCAAGACCTGGAACTCACAGGGAGGGTTCAGTCATTGTTTACATGGGAGTTTTACCTCACCTGTCGGCCGAGTAGGAGAAGAATCCCGCTCCCTTGAAATTAGAATGAATCAACCAATTAAATTAATTACGAGAAGTTGTACTTCATTGAGGTGAGACATTTTCCCTCACGAAGATGAAATTCCACAGGCGCGACCTGTACCTGAAGATCTATACCTGAGATCTTCAGACATCTGCTATACCTGAGGTATTGTGTGCTCCTCATATTGACAAAAGATGAAATATAAAGGAAAAAGATGATCGGGGGGGGGGGGGGATCTCGCCTGGGGAACAACTTTGTTGCCAGGGGTCAGCAAATGGAGTGTTCTTGATCATTCATATAGACAGGCACTAAGTGGTAAACAATTCTAAGATTGTTTTCAGAAGCAAAACCATCTTGAAACACACCGTAATCATCTTTCGGTTAAGATTCGCTAGAATATGAAACGCTGTGTGGAAACCTAAGATGAAACATGACTTCCATATAAAGCTATGAATTGAAATACTTTAAGCAAATAAGGAATGTTCTAAGCTAGATTTTGCTTATTTTTGAATGCCATTCAGATCTGGTAAATTGGGTGTGAAACGATATGCAGCACGAATTATGTGAAGGTCCAAGGCAAGCAAGTTTTAGGTTTCTGTCCACACACACATTTGATTGAACGAAAGAAAAACTACCATTGCAAACATAAACTTCACTGCTAGAATTTCTATAGCTATACAAATTTACGTGTCTGTTATCTATTTTAAGAGAACGGAGATTCTAAAATATTGAGACATCTAGAAACTTCATCGAAAGGCTTATATCAAAAGCATCAACAAAATTTAACATCAATTCCTTCAGGTAGAATCTTGGTAAAAAATACCAAAATAGATGACAAAGTACGACAACAACAACAAAAACAATCGAACTGAAAATGGAAATGATAACAGGCAAAACAAGTAAAGCTAGCAGTTAAAATACATACTCTGCTGAGCTACTTTTCTGAAGGTACCACGGTCGCTCATCTGAAGAAAAACAAGAGACAATCTGGCTGTTAGTCGAATTTCTTATGAAGCAGATTCCAGTACTGAAGGTCCTTGAATATACCTTCACCTTCGAATAACCCAAATATATTTTCTGCTAAATAAGCCCCCACTCATTCTTTTAACTAACTTTCTTCGTATTTTTTCAACGTACTTGGGCTTAGGTATTGCCTCGAAAATGATATTTCTCAATGTATCTTCTGTTTTAAGCATACTGACTTGCCTCAAGAAAAAGAAGAAAGTTATTCCTGGTAATATATTTGCTGTTGGTAAATAAGCCCCACCCCCTCTAATACGCCCCCACCCCAAAACATTTCTTGCAAACTAGGCCCCTGGGGGCTCATTCGAGGATACCCTGGGTACCAGAGCCAAAAAATTTTTTGAGGCTCTGGTACCCAAGGGTAATTCGAGGACTTACCGTACATTTTATACATTGAGAGAACAGTTTAAGTAAAGATTATATTCCGAAAGAATTTTCAAATTCTGAACTTAGATATCAACTGGTGGCCGAAATTTATCAAAGTGCATTGCAGGATAGCAGATTATATCCAGTCTAGGATTGCAAATGGCCATCAAATGGCAAATATGAACAGTGCAGAACTTTCCTGTGCACTCCCAAATGAGAAATGTGGGGTAAAACGTTGGAGGAAGCGATCAAATGCGTCTAACGTCCATACGATACTCAAAAGCAGGTCTTTTTGATCTTGATCAAACTTCAACCGAGATCACGCTGCAGATGAGAAAACAACGAAAACAATGAACGGTTTTCGCCCGATTCCAGGGTTTCATCAGTGCAGCTAGACAGTTTAAACCTGTCATCCGGCATCAGGATTTAGTAGCTTGAAGAAGAGCTCATATATATTTGGAATTAAAACCACACAGTTAATAAACTCCATAATCATTTTTCAAATGCTGGATGGCCTAACATAAGTCGTCCAAGGCACCCAACATTTTTTCCCAACATCAGTTTAAATATAATGGCGAAATACTGAGTGTAACCATGGTGTAACCAAACTCTTTTTAAGAACACATTTCTCTGATTATACCTCAGGAGGGACCATTATGGAAACAAGGTCGCATTGACATATATCCCTATCATTTTCAACCTGGGGTATTTTTTAGATTAATCAGTTAGCTTTTTGCCTATAAATTTTGTAGATCTGTAAATTAGTTCGCTTTCTTTTTATCATTAATTGTAATTTTATTTGGTGGCAAAAATATAGAATGCATACAGACATACATTTGATTGGGAGCTTAAGCTACAGTACCAACCTTTAGTTTTTGGAATTGATTGTCCTAAATAAGTGAGCAAGCCAATTTTCTTTTCAAAAGCTTCTTGTTCTGATCTCTTTTCCTTTTCGTAGTCTTTATTTTTTAAGGTCACAGCTTTTGACTGAAATGAAAGAATGATTGGTAATGAACCCAATTTCTAAGGCCCCGTTTACACGGGATCGGATCCAAATGGATCCGTACCCAAAGTGTAACGGATAGGCCTTGCGTTTACACGGGACTCGACGGATCCGAACCCATTTGGATCTGCTATCCGTACCCAAACGGGATCACTTTCGAAGGTGATCCCGTTTGGATCCGATCCCAAAAGGGTCTCGTGTAAGTGGGTGGGATCGGATCCAAACTGGTACGGATAGGAAGTGACACGATTAAACTGAAAATCCTTTGTTGAAATTTTAAAAAGGGGAATCAGAGATGAGACAGAGTCTATTAGAGTGAAAAATTTCAATGGATCTGATTAAAATAGGAGAAAAGGTTTGCTAGAGCGCTGCCGAGAATCCATAAAATCCAAATGGATCCGATCCCGTGTAAACGCGAACAGTTCTGGATCCGAACCCGTGTAAACGCCGCTCAAAAAGTGGATCGGATCCAAATGGATCCGATCCCATTTGGATCCGATCCCGTGTAAACGCGGCCTAAGGCAGACAGCTCTGCACATATCGGCAGCCTCGCAAATCTTTTGAGGTTCTCTTTCAGCGTACTGGTGAGTAAAAAAAAAACGATCCTGGTTCAAATGCTGGGAGGCAAATATGGCATGAGGTGGCGACCAAAGTCTAACATTTACAATTACATTTTTGTGATTTGAAAATGCAAACTTTCAATGAAACTTCCATTCAACTCAAATCAAAACTTTTGTTGTTTACTCTTAAAAAGTTTCATTTTGAGTGATGTGGGATTTGAATTTATTTTGCACAGATATTGCAGCTGCCGATGTAATTTGCAGCCTCCTGGCTTGAACTTGCACCCTACATTCATTAATTACTATATGATGAATAATAAATTACTAAAAAACCCCTTTTCTTAACCATAATACTTTGTGGCACCAAAGTCGACTTTCATATTTCTGAAAAGTTTCTCTTTGCCTTGCTTTTCAATCAACCCACAAACGATCATGGTTGCCGATGAGTCTTTAAAGGGTTTGTTTCAATAGACGATTACGCTAAAGATGGTGGCGAGGAACTTTTTACCAAGATGCATTGCGTTCTAATTGCGAATCCTTAACGATTCTATAGGAATTTGATTAAAGAATGCAATGCATCTTGGTGAAAAGTTCCCTGCCACCATCTTTAGCGTAATCGATTGGCATTTGTTTGTTTGTCAACTTATTTTCACTTGATTCTAATCTAGCTATACATATTCATATACACGTTTTTTTATATAAGAAACTGGTTTATAAGAAACTAGTACTAAGATGGTCAAAATCTTAAGAAACTCTAGCACTATGTCTGAGAAGTACTAAGAAACTCTTCAATGTTAAAAGCATAGATATTATAGCAAACAGATCGCTGAACCTTTATTCTTGAGCAATATTATCGAACAGAATACTGTTTATCCCTTTATGATGTTTTAAATGTCAAGAAACATATCTGCCGCAATGATAGCGACCACATTGATAATTCTGCATTCAGAAAACAAGAAACTAGTTAAGAGACTAACTAAAATGGACAATACTATGGCCTGATCCAAGTTTCTTATATAAAAAACGTGTATACACAACTACAGTAATCTAAATCGAATATCCAAATGAAAAATAAAGAAATGAAGAAATGAATAAATTAATTAAATACTGAAGACATATATGGACAAGATTTACCGGCTGTCGTTCAATTGACAGGCATTACATTAACAGGTTGGGCCGTCCCATTGTTTGATCTTATTGTTGAGGCTGTTTAAATTCTCGACTGATTTTAATTCATTTGGCAAGCAATTCCATATCTTAGGTCCCATGACGTTGAGGCTATTGGAACCAAAGGTTATATACTTGATAAGTACGAGAGTGATTCAAATTGTTTGGATTTCACAACAAATAACTAGAAGTTCTAAAACTAAATATATCATTCATGAATACTAGATTGAGCTTTTCTAATGTTTTGAAAATCCCAATACAAAGTGTTCTTTGACGAAAGACCAGCATTGTGCATCTGTTTGATTTAAAGGCAGTCTGTCACGCATTTGATTGGGTGATAATGACAATACAAAGAATAGGAAATTGAATGGCTGATGATCCTCCGACTTTCTACGGCCGTAGAAAGTCAAGAAGATTAGCCCTCCTTTGTTACAAATACACAGATTCACAAAGGAATCCGTTGTGTTGAGCTCTGATTGTAGCGGCCAATCATTTACGTGACAGACTGCCTTTAAGAAGTAAGTCTTCATAGGAGCTGACATGTGTTGCACATGTCATCTCTTGCTTAAGTCATTCCTTACCTCCTCTTCAAATTCTTTGAAGAAATTCACATGCCCTCTAGGTTTTGAAACACTTCCATTGGAACCACCTGCATCAACATCTGAGTGTGATTTTCTCCTCAATGCATCTATCTTTGCTTCTTTTTCCTATAATCACAAACCATAAGAGCATTTAAAGAACATATTTTTTAATACATTAATCCCTATCAAATCTGTGATAACGAGGAATCAACAGAAGTCAACTGGATCAGCTAACCACCACATAAAGTACTATAAATATGAATGGTGTGAAACATTCATAAGCAATGGTGTGAACAGTGGTGGGGTATTTGTCCTTAGGGTTAGAGTAAGGTAATTATGCATTTTTAGAAATATCGGAAAGTGATAGGGAAGCCCTTCTTAGTAAAATTAATTATTTGCGCTCTTAAAAAATTTCAAGACAAGCTGTCTTAGAATCTTTAAAGTTTCCTTTACAGGCAAGCAAACATTAGATGGCAAGAAATGTTCCGAAATGTTCTGTAACAAGGGTTTGCACAACATTTCCAAATGGACATGATCCACACAATAATTGTAAAATTGTCAATATCTTGAATTTGGAACTGGTAAAGATCAAATGGAGGTAGCCTGTCATTCTAAGCCAAATAAAATGGTGTTTATATGCACAATTTCCAAGGGATGCTGGCTTATGAAAAACCCCTTACAAAATGGTACAAAGTCCTATTTACTGGAGCACCAGCATGAATGGGTTGGTGGAAATGTTCTGCAAAATTCTAGAGCATGTCTCTAAAAAATTCCCCCTTCCCGACAACTGACTTATATACTCTAGCCATGCCATTAACTTGAATAAAATGCAATCTTACAACAAAACACAAAAAATTCTAAAATGTAGAGGCAGTTTCACATTTCATTGTACACATACTATACTGTGTATACTGTAATGGAGTTCTCTTAAAAAAATCCTTTAGCTTGCATTATGCCACACCGTGCAAGAGAGCAGGGTTTACGGTACTTAGTTAATCATACAACCCTCATTGATTCAATTTATTCATAATTCAATGATTTATCCTCACTGCTAAAATTCTCCGTTTTTCTAGCGCTTCGGCCTCCTCTTTTGCCTTTTGTTCATCTCTTCTAACCCTTGCAACATTGTCCTTGTTTCTCACATGCCATCTGAAAAAAACATCTTTGTTCAAACTAATGAAAAATCTTAGAGGCAGTAGGTGGAGTGGGTAAAGATATTATCTGCTGACTCTACAGCCCTTCTAAATGTTAAGGCATTGACAATTGTACAACCAAAAGCAGTGGATGGATTAAATGAAAATTGAATTTCACTTAGCAGCAGAAAGACTGAGTATCGCTTACAGTATAATTTTTATGGCTGATGTAATCTGTGCAAGGCAGGTTGCATAATGCATGTTGCAGGTTATATTTGATATGGTCAAGGGCAGTATGGCTGTAACAAGGGGTGGTCACCAGAAGGCTAATGCCAATAATGCAATTGATCCCCCACGCATCTAAAGCTAGTGTGGAAAGTTCATTTTTGTTACACCTGAGGATTAAGCCAAGCCAAGCCATGCCCTTGATGTTGCTCCATACCAAAGATATCTAGCATGGCAAGGTGAAGTTGAGGGTTTTTAGCGCCAAGCACTGGGATCATGGAAGAGCTAAGCGCTAATCGAGTCTGTGACCCCTTGTCATGAAATTCAAGTGGTGGGGCCCTACTGCGTCTTGAATCTACTCCGCCTGACTGTTCTGGTTGCAATGTCAGACAATTACACCACTGCCCCACAACACCTAAAACCTTCAACATACGTACCTGTTTTACAGCATGGATGTCAAGCTTTCTAATCTGGTCCAGGTGTGCCAGTAAATGTCAGGGCATTGAAAATCGTATGTACCAAAAGCACTGGGCAGATTGAATGAACGGAATTTCAATAGCAGAAAAACTGAGTTTCTTTGTGATTTTTCTTGCCTTTTTACAGTATATCAGCAAGGACAACATTCAAAAATTCAACTTTGGAAATATTGATTGGTTGCAAAAATGTTGACAAAGGCTGTAAAACACTTGATTATATACATAGTAAGGAATCTTTCATAAAGAAAAGTAAATGCAAGGGTAATTTATATAATGTCATCATCTTGTCATGTGGGAGGATAATGTTTTTGTTCACTACCATGCATCATATGAGTATTATTGCATCTCAACTGTTACAAGTAATAATGGTGAAAATTAGTAAAGTTGGTAAGGGGTCACACACAAATCAATTCTTTCACGCAAAACATCCAATGGAGGTTTGAGGGGGAGGGGGTAAAAGGACTGGAAATTTTCAAAATTTTAGTTTTATCGATATTTCGTCCAAGGATTTTCTGCAAGAAACTTTTTTCTGCAGCTTTTGTTACCTGTCTATTTTGTTAGTGTGAGAGAATTTCGACAGTAGTAAAAGATCTTGTCCATTTTCATTGAGTATGGTCATGGAATGGACATCCCTGATGACTTCATAAGCAATTAGGCCCATTTGATATCCAGCAAATCAACGACAACGGTTTGAAATTTTCTCGTGACCAGAAAAATTACATAGGTCTTCAGTTAGACGTTTTGGGGGGAGGGGGTGGGGGCATTTTGAAAATGTCCAATGGACGTTTTACCTTAAAGAATCGATTTGTGTGTGACCCCTAAAGGTAACAAGCAAGTACCTCTCTGCTTTTACATCAGGTGTTTGCTGAAAGTTGCCATTTTTGCCAAAAGGCCAACCACAAACTAACCACCATGATGTTTGTAAAACAAACAGTTCCGGTTTTTCATCAAAGAGAAATAGGTAGCTAGGCCGGCCCATTATTTCTTTTCAAGTGGACAGCAAGGTAAGACCAGATTGGAAAGTTTGGCGGGGGATTAATCCCCTGCGCATTTTTATGTTATCCGCACAGCCATCCACGCATTCTGCAAAATTTGTACTGACAGGACTGCATATTTACTTGGATTGTACGTAAAAGTTTATGCTAATACTGACAGTATTTTAATACATTAATCCCTATCAAATCTGTGATAACGAGGAATCAACAGAAGTCAACTGGATCAGCTAACCACCACATAAAGTACTATAAATACTACAGCAATGGTGTGAACAGTGGTGGGGTATTTGTCCTTAGGGTTAGAGTAAGGTAATTATGCATTTTTAGAAATATCGGAAAGTGATAGGGAAGCCCTTCTTAGTAAAATTAATTGTTTGCGCTCTTAAAAAATTTCAAGACAAGCTGTCTTAGAATCTTTAAAGTTTCCTTTACAGGCAAGCAAACATTAGATAGCAAGAAATGTTCAGAAATGTTCTGTAACAAGGGTTTGCACTACATTTCCAAATGGACATGATCCACACAATAATTGTAAAATTGTCAATATCTTGAATTTGGAACTGGTAAAGATCAAATGGAGGTAGCCTGTCATTCTAAGCCAAATAAAATGGTGTTTATATGCACAATTTCCAAGGGATGCTGGCTTATGAAAAACCCCTTACAAAATGGTACAAAGTCCTATTTACTGGAGCACCAGCATGAATGGGTTGGTGGAAATGTTCTGCAAAATTCTAGAGCATGTCTCTAAAAAATTCCCCCTTCCCGACAACTGACTTATATACTCTAGCCATGCCATTAACTTGAATAAAATGCAATTTTACAACAAAACACAAAAAATTCTAAAATGTAGAGGCAGTTTCACATTTCATTGTACACATACTGTACTGTGTATACTGTAATGGAGTTCTCTTAAAAAAATCCTTTAGCTTGCATTATGCCACACCGTGCAAGAGAGCAGGGTTTACGGTACTCCGTTTTTCTAGCATTTCCACTAGCATTTCCAGATAGCATTTCCAATTTCAATTGAAAATCTGCATACAGTATTACTGTATGCAGATTTTCAATTGAAATTGGAAATGCTATCTGCACCATTTTCATCCTTGTTTGAAGTGAGACAAAATTGGCAAACACTAGGTAGAGCCGATAATACTGTAAATAAAAGATTTAAGTACCAATGTACTATGTAGCAAAGATGTTAGAAATACGACGTTAAGAGCGTATACTCGTTATCAAGTGAGTGTTTTATTTGCATACCGCAACATACATAGGCTATTTTATTACTAGGTAGAGTCAGCCACGATGATTGAAGTGAAAAACAAAACCAAGAGACACTGGATATTTTACTAATGTTTCCCCTTTATAAGTGCCCAATGAAATGAGACTTGGCAATTGTTGCTGCTCACCTTTTCTTTGGAAGAATATTCATTTTTCTGGAGGTAAGTCTTGAATCTTCAAAGCGATCTGTTGTGTTGAAATCAACTAATCAATCACATTGAATCGAATCGAGACAAATTTTTTCAAACTGAGGCTATTTGAAAATAGCAAACGTTGTTTTGGCTGTTGTTGTTGCTATGTTTACTGGTTTGGCATTTCGTCTTCCTTTGAAATCAAGGGAAATCGAGTTGAGCAGTACAAATGAAATCAGAGTTTCAAATGGAAAACCGAGAACTTTTGACAGCTTTTTCTGACCTTGTGCTTTGTGTAGCATCGATATGGAGCGCCCAGTTGTCATCAACAGCTGTGAAAGACTGCAATTTGATATCTTCCATTGGATTTGGTGTGCTAGCAGTCGCGAGTGGACTTGGCTGCATTCGATTTTCGGTTTTGATTCCACGGTATCACAGCTCTGTAATCAAATGTCATCTTTACTTCGCCTTTCTGGGGTCATCTGTAGGTAAGGAGGTGCCACAAATTTGAAATGTCAGCGATATTTTGTGCGTACAAAATAGCACACTTGAGTTTTAGAGGAACTAAAGTACTATACTTATGGTACTAAACCCTCTGGAAAGAAACGGCTTATAATGCTAAAACCACAGGAAAGGAACGTTCTTGCTGAGGGATGGTGAAGGAAAATTTCGATGGTTCACCTTGTATTTTTGTCGAAGTCTTTCTACCACTCATCCTTTGAGTGGTACAAGAAAATTAGGAAAATTCTTGGTAGCCACAGTTTTGTAGGCAGTGTTTTTTTCTTATCTGTTAGTGACATATGATTCTCTCAAAGAGGTGTAATTTCCACACCTGATTCTTTTCACTTTCCACAGGATTGCCACTCCTGGCAGCAGCATACTGCATGCAGACCAGATACCAAGTTATCAGAAATGTATTTGTTATCCTTGCTATTGGTGGACCACTTCTTGATGCTTTTGGAATATTTAAGCAGAATTCAGTCAAAGAAGTTTCAAGCACATTATCAATCCTGGCAATCCTCACAATTTCATTGTTTCTGACAAAGTTTGGCATTAACAGTAACGGCATTACTGGTGGTTTAGCGTTTGTTGTTGGGGGCTTGGCTATTGGTACAAAAGGAAGGGGGCTGTTAGGTCTGAACAATGTTGACTGGTTTCATTATGTATTGGCAGCAGGGACAGTGGCATTAGCAAAGGGAATGAGAAGTGGATCTTTGAGCTGAGATATTTGAGTCAGGATGCCCTGTTGAGCTTCCATACTGTATGTTTGAGAGATCTATTTTTGTCTTAATTTGGTAATGTTGTTTTGGTGACCATTCTCCTTAAGACACATGCAATAATTTAATCTTAAAACTAAACATCTTTACCTCAAATATTTTGAGGTAATGATGTTTATTTCCAGTCTCCAGTCAATTTCTAGTCAGCGGAATTTTCCGAGCGAGCGGAATTTTAGACAATAAAAAGTTGCTCAGCCGTAGCTATCTATTCAATTTCAGAGCAACATTTTCTCCCGCAAACAATAGAATTTCCGCCCGCTCGGAGAATTCCACTGACTGGAAATCAGCCTTAAGAGAAGTTATGTGCTTATGATGAAAGAAGAAAGGTAAATCTAAAGTTCTGTTTCGCCAATTATTGAATTACCGGTTGAGAGAATTTGTTTTGTCTGTATTCGCTAATTGCATTGAATTTGAGGTGTGAACCAAAGCAGCTGACGCTATTGTGTTACAAAATCTGCCCTTGTTCATCTCCAAAACAAAACTCAAAAACTCCAAAACCAATACTTTACTCTACAATACTTTACTTTACTTTACTCAGACCCAAAGTACGCTTCTTTAGTGAAAAAAATAGAGCCAAATTTAAAGAAACTCTCGCCGGCATTAACTGGGAAGATCTTTTCCAATCCAAGGATGCAAATACATGCTGTGAAATCTTCAATACTCACTTAACTAAATGTTTCAATGACTCTTTTCCGCTAAGACCATTACCGAAAAAGCGCCTTAAAGACAAACCTTGGGTAGGTAAAGGACTTCGAAAATGCATTCATAAGAAAAATAGGCTTTATAAGCTCTCACTCGCTCGAAAAGATCAAGCATCTATCGACAATTACAAGAAGTACAAGAATATCTTGACCATGTGCTTAAGACAAGCTGAAGAAAACTACTATAACGATATTTTGAAAGATAAAGCTAATGCCATATATCGTATGTGGGCGATGATGGGGCCAATGCTTAATCCCAAAAAATCGAAGCAATCGTTTAGAATAGCAAAGATAGTTGATAGTTCAAAACGTGTATGGACATCAGACACAGACATTGCAAATACATTAAATAACTTTTTCTGTAGCATTGGTAGTACTATTAACGGATCAGTGGAGCCTACAAGCACACATTTTTCTACATTCCTTAAGAATTTCAATGAAAACTCCTTCTTTTTAAAGGAAGCCACCTGCGATGAAGTACTCCTAGAGATAAGACAACTGAAGCCAGGTAAATCACCAGGAGTAGATGGTATTAAGCCTGAACTTATAAAACAATGTTACGAGATCCTGGTGAATCCTCTTACGCATATATACAATGTATCATTTCTTACTGGCATTTTTCCGGATATATGGAAGGTTGCAAAAGCGATCCCTATCTTTAAAAAAGGTAATCGGTCAAATGTTGATAACTATCGCCCGATCTCTCTGCTCTCCTGCTTTGAGAAAATTCTTGAGCGACTCATGTACAATAGGATGACTGACTTTTTGAAAAAGCACAAGATATTATACAAGTTACAGTTTGGATTCAGAGAAAACCACTCAACTACACTTGCACTTATTGAAGTTTTAAACGAAATCTACTCCAATCTCGACTCTGGAAAATTCGTACTAGGAGTCTTCCTTGACCTTAAGAAAGCTTTTGATACCATTGACCATAAAGTCCTTATACACAAACTTGAGCATTATGGCTTTCGCGGAGTAGTGAGCAAATGGTTCGCTAGTTATCTCTCTAATAGAAAGCAGTATACTTGCGTTAATGGTGAAAACTCCGAACTTGATGTTATTACCACCGGTGTCCCACAGGGCTCTGTACTAGGACCTTTGCTTTTTACAATTTATGTTAATGATATGCAGCATGCATCTAATCTGCAGCCACGGCTTTTTGCTGATGATACCAATATATTCACGGCTGATTCAAACATCGACCACTTAATACAAAACACAAATAATGAGCTTCTTAACTTAGACACTTGGTTTAAAGCAAACCACTTGAAGCTAAGCCTAGACAAAACTACATACTGCATTTATTCCCCTAAAAAGAAACTACAAACATATAATGACGAAATTCGAATCGGTGATGTGGTAAAAAGGTCTGATAGTGTCAAGTACCTTGGATTATTAATCGATGAAAAACTAACTTGGGAAAAGCATATAGATGAGCTAGGGAGCAAAATAGTTCAATATGCCTCCATTTTCCGCAAAGTCCGTGACCTGCTTCCTACAAATTGTTTGCAGCCCTTATTCAATTCATTTATTCAATCTAGGATAGATTATGCCATTGAAATATATGGAGATGCAAATAAGAAAGCCATCCAACGTATTCAGGTGCATCAAAACAGGATACTGAAGATATTACAATTCAAAAGGAGGCTGGCTTCTACTAACGAAATACATAAGAAATTCAATGTGTTACAAATTTCTGATCAATATGAATTCAAAATCCTGAAACTAATGCATTCTTACGTCAACAACAAGGAAATCCTGCCTGACGCATTTCATAATCTTTTCCGAACAAGGTCATCCGTTCACAGCTATCGAACAAGGAACGAAGATTTATTTGAAATTCCAAAAACAAGAAATCGTTTCGGCAATTGTGCAATTTCTGTAAAAGGAGCAAAGATATGGAACAACCAACCTGCTGAACTGAGGATAATCGCAGGGAAAAACAAGTATCTAAATCATGTCAAACAGCTCAAGCTAGACTCCTATGAATGAATATGTTGGTGACATCGAATTTGCTTTTAGATTATTTTTTTGTAGTATGTTAGCTTGTTCATTTTAGTAATGTACTTTTTCATTGTACAAATTCATAATTATGCTGTTGTTGATTTGGTATGTTTTAGCAGGGAGGTCAAGTTATCTCCCTGGTTTCTAGGGCTTTTAGAAATAAAATTATTGCTGCTCTTGCTCTAATTAGAATAAATCAAATATTTAGACATCGTAATCAAACTGTTCCGTTTTGTTGTAAGCGCCCCAGACTCGATAAGCTTTGCTTCTCTGGGGCGTATGAAAGAGTATGTAGTTAGATTTAACAATGCTTTTCCATGAATCATTATCATCACAATACTTTACAAAACGGAAATGCCGTCGTAGTAGATATTACGTCATTTCTTTTGGAAACGAGGCAGCTTTTTGAAAGTGAGGCGACCAAAACATATTGCGTCAACGTAAACAAGAGTTTTTGCCAGATCACCTGATGGGAGGGAGCGCCTGTTCGCAAATCTGAGTGAAGATCATTTTCTTGGACGACTGCAGCATCTGCCGGCCATATTATCACATTGGAAAAGACTGAAACACTACAGTAAAGAAAATAGCGATGGCAGATGTCGAGGATGCCGTAACAACTGATGAGGGAGAAGCTGGATCCGCTTGCCAAACAATTGGTGTCAGTGGCGATGACCAGCCACCTCTCAAGCGAAGAAAAGGCAAAGATTTTGGGCAAAGGAATATCCCTGACCTTGAATCAAGGCTTCTTCGCGTCCTCTCGTGTTCTGTTTGCCTAGATCTGCCATCTGGTGCGGTTTATCAGGTAAAATTTGTTTCAAAATTAAGTTTGATTTGGTCAGGGCTGCCGTAGCCAGTACACGTTAGAAGAATGCATATTGTTTGCTACTTGTCCTTCGCCCTTGCTGTGTATCGAATGCTAGAAACATGATTGTATATCTGCTTTCAATTCGGTTGGTTTTGCACAATCAATCACATTCATACTTGTATGGTGTTGTGGACTCAATGTGTCTATTTATCATTCGGCTGGAATTAATTTTAGGGAATTTTCGTTGAGAACCATAAAAAGCGTCGCCCAAACCCGCGAGGCCAAATGTGGAGCCATGTTTACTTTGGGCAAGATCAGATAATTTGTTGACATGCCCTGCCTTGCCCTGAAAAAATTCGGTAAATTCCAGTTAGAGTGAAATACTGCAGGTGTTCAGGCCAAGAGCAAGTGGAAAGATGATTATGTAATTTTTGTATGTATTTAGGAAAATGCTTTAAATTCTTTTAATATTAGAATCCACGAAAAGATTCTTACTTCAATTAAAATGCTATTTTCATTGGTCCGCACAATTCGTTCCGCTGGTTTGAATTCTTTTGTTTTGGACCTTTCGCGTGACCTGCCTCTGTGGTGGCTTGATTGTTTTGACGGCATTGCCTTTCAACCATACTTGTGTGATTTGGTGGCAGAGGAATTCGAATTTGTCTTTTGATTTGCAATGTTTTGTCCTGCTGTAGCCCCTGTTGTTCAAACATGCTAAGTCAAACAGAAGGGCATTTCACTCCCAAAAAAACTCACACACCTTTGGAAAAGTCCTTTTGCTTTCAAGAAGAATCCATCTCATATCTATAAAAATCCTTTTGTTCTGACAAATCTGGAATGCTGCTTTTTGGAATGATTGAAATTCACCTCAGGGCAAACATTCAGAAAATTTGAATGGAATGGTCAAAGTAGTCAGCTTTGGAGACTTGCTGATCAATTTCAATGGCTTCACCTTTTCGGGTCAACAGTTGCAAAACAGTGGACCTTTGATGTAATGAATAAATCAATGCTCTGTGTCAAGGAGGGTAGTTCTAACAGTTACAGTTAGGAACTGTGAGCAGAGATTTTAGCCAAATTTATCCAGACTTTGATCCCATCAATTATGCTGAAAACTTGCTCATTTTACCCCCAGTAGACCCAATTATTCGAGAAAAGTAACAGCAGAATATCCTTGATCTATCTTACCAAATTGATGTTGATCTCACTGATGGTCCCCCCCCAAATGCTGGAAAGATTGTTAAAAATCAGCCCCACTTTGGCAAGAGTCAGCCCTTTGTCAGGCAAAAATGTTGGAAAGCAATAGTTGTTGGACTGCCTCCCTAGATTTTATCTTCCAGTATTATAATGTATGTTCCCAAAAAACACCCTGACTTTAATGCAAACAGTGTGTGGGACAAATGGCAGTGCCCCCACCAATAACTAGGAAAGAAAATTTCCACGGCCCTATGTTGCTCAGGAAATGCCTCTTTGGGAAATGACCTTGTATCCTCCAGGATGTTCCATTTTGTCATCAAAATCCAAATCGAACACATACCCCTTTTCCAACGCTTTTTCAACAGATTCACATGTCTTGGAAAGGATGAGGGAGACTCCTCTGTTCCCTCCTGTGTTACCAGCGTGAAAGAGTCATTCTTGCCTGACCTCATAGACATAGGAACTGGGGGGCATTGGGGACACCGCCCACCAAGATTTTGCAATAAACAATGAAGTGCCCTCTTTATTTCCAGAAAATGCCCCCTTTTCTTTAAGAAAAAAGTGCCCTCAAAGTGCTGTGCCCCTCCAAGTTTGAGATGCTTCCTACCTCCCTGCCTGACCTCATCAGGCAAGGGTGTCTCCTGAGGATAGAAAGGGTGGTTCCTGAGAATAAAAAGGACCTAGCCCTGCAAAATTTTCTTGGGGGCTGCAACCCAAACCCCCATCATTGTTTATCTCATCCAGTGTCTGTCTGGTGCTGCCCCTGCCTTGCAAATTTACTGCATGTCATATTTTTCAGTAACTGCTGCAAGTGATGAGCTTTAGAGGTACTTAGAGCAAGTTAATGCGCAGCAATGTTCCTGACTTTTGATTGTCACCATTAATTAGAAGGTTGTCATCAAGGCAATTTTGGTTTGTGACTTACAGTTGATGAAGTTTTCCTCAAAGGGAGAAAAACAGTCTGCAGGCCCCTAGGAGGGGTACCAATTCATGCCAAAGGTGAAAGTGTAAGGAACATGGGGTCTGGCCAAAGTTTCCGAGCCGTGGCCTTTTTTCTTGGCAACACTCTTCTGTGAATGTTAAAAAGCCATTTTATGTTCGGCGGTCCTAAAGGCAAAATAGGAAATATATCAATACAAATAAATTTTAAACAGGCTAGCTGAAACTAAACTACGACTGGTCGAAAGCATTGCGAGTTCTCGTAGTTCAGATGTGTGTGATTTGGATTGTTGAAGTCAGAGTACTTTCATCTCACTTGACAAAGCGCTTCTTATACCAAAAGGGCTGAACGACCCAAAATTAAGTCTTCGTTCATCAGGTTCTACAGCTATTCTTTTGAAATGCTGAGGGTTGAGTTTATATGAGTTTATCAATGCTGTCTCTTCTGTGCACATGTAGCACCATTAGGTTGTTGAGGCAGTTGTTTGTTGCTGTCAGCCCGAGATAGGTCTTGACCAAAGAAATATGGTCTTGACCCGATACACTCTTTATTTAAAAGCTTGTTCAAAAGAATGGTCATTGCTTGAACTGTTTGATTAGGAAAGAAAGTACGAAGAAGCTCCCAATTTTCTAAATTCTCAATGAGAGTGGTTACATCTTATCTCACCTATACCCTGGGTACCAGAGCTTAATTAAGAAATTTAAAAAACAAAGAGAAAAAGTATCTCTCTTTTTCTTTTCTCCTGTTTATCTTTGATATTTTTGTTAGGCTCTTGTACCCAAGGTAATCTCACGTAGGGTACGTTGAAAGTACTGATAGAGGGAGAACAGTAGTAGAAACAATTTTTTGGAGAGTAATTTCATGGTTGATTCAGTCAGCTCTCTGCGTTAAACGTAATGAATGAAAAACATGTAACTGTTGGAAGTTATTGCGGGGGCCCGGACCCGACCGGCCCCAATAGCTGCTATGGGCCTGCTCTGAAATAGCCATTTGACAAACTTATGGCTTGTTTGTGATAACCCACTGGAGGCATTTGAAGCAAAATTTGCATTTCTTAATGCCCAGCTGCTTAGTTTTCAAGTTGAACTGAATTATGTTTTGTCATACCTTCTTTGTGGTATTCATTGGAACTTATTGAATTCATCTATATTATTTATGAAGTTAGAATTTCATGAAATTTTAATGACTGAGATTTTTCTTTATCGAAGATGATTACTGAGAATTACAGCAAAATTTAGAAATATTATAAGCCAGGTATATTTGATTATTCTTCAAATGGGAGATGTGTACGGTGAGTCAGGCCCAGCATTCGAAAAATTGCAGCTCCCTGAACAACAAGGCAAGGCAACGATATTGAAAACTGTCCTGCTTTATTCTCGATCTGTTCAATTAGGTTCAGTAATTTGCCCTGTGTTAAGAACAATTGCCCCCTCCAAATCATCAGCTGCTTCCTGTGGCCCCGAATTCCTTGCAATCGATATGGGAGCCCGGGGGGGGGGTACATGACTTGCGGATGGACGGGGTCTGCCGCCCGGTTTTCAGAAAGCTACCCTCTTCTGAAACCGTCAATTGCCGTAATACCCTCTTTTATGACGAATTTTGGCGGAAAACTACCGATTTTTGGCAATTTTTGTCAATTTCTGGAAAACCCACCCATGCTTAAGGAAAATCTGCCGAAAAATGGACCCTTGTTTAGATAATTTTGGACCCAAAAACCCACCCATATGGGCGGCACATACCCGTACCCTCAACATGTTATGTCTCCCCCCGGGTATGGAAGTTTTCTGCGGGTGAAACATATAAAAAAGTAAACCTGCAAAAAAGGGAGTGAAAACCACGAGACATGAAAAATTCCCCTTATTTTCCTTCTTAGCAATAATGAAACTTATTGTGAGCATTTTGTCCCCTTGGGAGAATGGAATCTCCCTGAATGAGGTATTGAAACCAGGGGAAAGATTTTTTCATCCACGCAAGAAAGACTTGTAGAGACGACTTTTCTCAATTGGAGGAAGTTTAACTTTATTTGGTTTCTTCCCAGGGTGACGTGTCCCAAGCATCATAGTGGCCCAGGTGCATGTCTCCCCGTGAATTGCCCAAGTCGTCTTGAGGAAAAAGAGAGGACAACTCCGAACGGGCGCCTCGCCAATCATTCATGGCTTCCATGAACACTCTTCTTCGCAGAGGCATAATCTAAGCGGGAGACTGATTTGGTCGGTCCCGGACTCTGCGAAGGAGAGTGATGCATGAACTCGTTTCGTTTGGCAATATACTTGCAAATTTTTTATTTGTGATAGGGTCCAACCATAAGCAAACAAAACTATCCCTACGGGGGCTTTGGGGGTGTTATAACTCGCAAAACCGGACCAAAATTAGCAAAAACCCGAAAACCCCGCAAGTAAAAAAGCCAAAACCCGAAGCTGCACTTCGGAACAAAAATCTTCAGTTTTTGTCATTGATCTTTGATTATTTTCAGTATTTTCGTTGTAACAGGCACTCGATTAAGCATTTGAAAGTTGGTTTTTCGACCTCAGTTAACTACGTGGAATGTATGAATTCGAAAAACCGAAAAATAGGAATTTTGAATGAATTACCCGAAACCCGAGCACCAAAAACGACCAAACCCGCAACCCGTGACACATCTCAAAACCCGAAAACCCGTACGATT
The DNA here is from genome assembly GCA_964019985.1 of Aurelia sp. 4 Dawson et al 2005. Classification (NCBI taxonomy): domain Eukaryota; kingdom Metazoa; phylum Cnidaria; class Scyphozoa; order Semaeostomeae; family Ulmaridae; genus Aurelia; species Aurelia sp. 4 Dawson et al 2005. The sequence continues at coordinate 18,329,617 of OZ026497.1, forward strand.
TAAACATAAATCCCGAAACTTGAGAACTAAAATTGGCCAAACCCGCAACCGGTGAAACCTCAAAGTCCCCGCTACCCCTAGCGTCATGGAATCAAGATGTGAGGGTGCGTAACTCGTGCCTTGAGATGACGGGAACATGGCTTCCAGCACCCATATCTGAGGCTTTCCAGTCGATTTTCATACCCATTTTTAACGATTTTAGGGAGGGCAAGCCTGTTGAAGTTCCTCAAAATCAAGTTTCGGTTCACTGTATATGCACAGTATAAAGGTAAAGTTGCCACCAAGTTTCAGAGCTAAAACGATTGGGATCCAATCCTGCAAATGCAAAACTCAACAGCTTTTGTTGCAAGTCAGAAGCTATAAATTTCTAGTGGAAAGTGTAAATTCTAAGACCCATATTTAAGGATTTTCGAGGTCATAAGCCCATCCTTGCAGGCGGCAAGTACCCGTTGCTCCGTATATAGAGTTATCACCTCCGGGGTCCATCCCCTTCTCCCCGTGCCCGTGACCACTGCTCAAACCAAAGACTTTTTTCCTATTCAAATAGAAATATTTACAATATATCATTACATTTAACTATACCTATTCTAATTACTATACAGCACTACTGGTAAAATAGCATGGGGAGCGAAAGACAATGACTACCCCATGGCCAACATAAATAGACACGCAACGTTCAACTAACTACGACTACACTGAGTGGCCGAGTGGCTTATACAGTCTTCGTCAGGTGACTGAAGTTAAGCTTGGTCGAATGAGGTCAGATTTTGGATGGGTGACCTCTGAGGCCTGACCTCGCAACTCACCTCGTCGTCCTTCGGAAGGGACGTTAAACAAGGGGTCCCATGCCTGGATGCGGCATGCACAGTGGGCCTAAATTAGCTTTCAGTAGCTAGAAATCCTGACAAGCCCACTCAAAACAAATTGAAAACAAACAAAACAAACACACTACAAACGAATGAAGACTAATGGACAGTGTATGATAGGAATATGATAACTTTAATGATGTCGCAAGCGCAACTGATTTTATGTGATAGATAAAATGCCTGACATCTGATGTGAAGAAGAATTTTCAAGGAAAAGAATATTTACTTTAAGGGACTTGGTGGTTGCATGCTAAGGCTGTAAACAAGGACTAAGACTCATCCATAATTCTCTGTTTCAGTGCCCAAATGGCCATTTGAGTTGCAGTGGTTGTTTTAACCATGTGTTGGCGGATGCCCGGCTAAAGAATGAACAAGCCACTTGCCCTAGTTGTCGTACTGACATCAACTACAAGATCTGTTCTAGAAATCTGGCAGTGGAGAGTGCTGTCTCAGAACTGCCAACGGAATGTCGTTATTGCCACACTGAATTTGCGAGGAATCAAATTCGCTGGCATGAAAATGAATTGTGCCCCCAACGGTAAGTTTCTCTTCCTCTTATACCTCACTTTCTTTGAAGTATCTTTAGATCAGCTGTCTCGCAGTTTCCTCTCTAAACTGGATTGCTAATTTGTATTTTTCAGGCGATGGCTGATTTACTATCCCATTGAATGAAATTTGAATAGAAGTAGCGTCCCCAATATTAGCATGGGAAATGTGGACACAATTTGGGTGTTGATCGTGTCCACAATACCGGGCCTAAATTATCTTTAATGATTAAATGTATTTCGTTACCTTGCTTGTCTTCAATTCATTGTTTATCTTCTCGTTCTTGTCTGGGAACACATCAGCCTGCTATCAACGGTTCTGCATGGCCTAAATGTTTTGAACTGCACTGCGATTCGAAAGCCGTGACCTGAGAACTAGTTCAGGTCACGGCTTTAGAATCGTAGCGGAATTCAAAACATTTAGGCCATATGCAGAACCGTTGATAGCAGGCAGATGTGCTCCCAGACAAGAACGGGAAGATAAACAGTGAATTGAAGACAAGCAAGGTAACCAAATACATTCAATCATTAACGATAATTTAGGCCCGGTATTGTGGACACGATCAACACCCAAATTGTGTCCACATTCCCCATGATATTAGTTATATTTCGAAGCTCTTGCCCTCAAAAACTCCTATCGAAAAACCCACGTGGGTCAAGCTTTAAGAGGCTTTTTTGAGCCCAGAACGTTTGCAAAACATGAAACGAGGTACTAACATGCATGCTAAAATTTCAGGACAAGACAAAACTGTAGAATCAATGAAAGTCTCACTGTCAATCAAAAGATAAAGTGAGATCAAGAGTGTCAGGACACAGGTGTTTTTACTGAACATTTATTTACTTTGTTTTGAACACTGTGTATTGTTATGTTGTCTTGTTTTCTGTTCTGTTTCAGGTTTCACGTTCAACTGATGTGTACAACTGAGCGTGTTTAGGCCCAACCGCTCTCAAGGTGGTCGAATAGAAATCCCTTGTAGTTCTGTGTCTTAGTGCGCCTTCGCACGAAGACACAGGAATACAAAGGAGTTCTTTTCAAACAATTTGAGACTGGAATGGCCTAGCCACGCTCAGTTGTACACATAAGTTGAAGACGAAACAGAACAGAAAGCAAGACCAAAAAACAAGATACAAGGATCAAAACAAAATAAATAAATAATCAATCAAAATATCCATGTCCTAAGACCATTGGTGAGATAATTTGAGATTGGTACTATTTACGAGACATGTCATAAGTCGCTTTACATAACGTCATCATCAAAGGTGCTGATCTCACTCTACACAACATGATAACATAAAATAGAATGTGGAGGATGGAATGGCATCTTGTAGAAGGATTCCATGCAGACTCCGGGTGATCCTTGTAATCAAAGGAAGACAAAGAAAAGAACGCATTCGGTCAAAACGACTAAAAATATGTAACGACCAACAAATGTCTTCTGTTCATGGCATGGAACATGTACTTTTTAAAGTGAAGAAACAGCGACCATTGTTTTGACTGCATACTCTGTAAGGAAGGAAATATTAAGGGCAAGGGCTTCGAGAACTTCCAAATTGATTGATAAACCAACCGCATACCATCTAATCGAATCTGTAAACAACTAACTGTGACGTTTACATTACATTGACAGTTGAATCGTAACAATAAAATGAAGCTAAAATATAATGCATATTTTCTACCGTTGACAGAACTAAAGCAAGTCTGTAGTTCTGATGGAAGAATTTAACTAACAACAGAGTAGGGTGGAGTAATGTGGGTCTAAATTGAGCAAAATCGCAATATTCGTTGCTGGTAAAATCATATGTGAGAAGAAACAAGATTTTTATTCTTCATTAAAATTCGTTTAAATGACATCCAATGATTCTTGTCTACTGCCAACAAATCTCAACTCTGTTAAAGGCAGTTTTAAAACTTTTCTTTTTTGCTACCTAAAATAGGCCCACTTTTCTCGACGAGCGGGAAAAGTGTGTCAATTTTCAAACCTTGCAAAATATTGGTATATGGAAAGGTAGATAACTAAAGATTTTAAGGAATTTTAGTTCTCAATTGTTTTCTTTTCAGTAAAGTCCCTTTCCTTGCCTTTTTATGGGATGCAATCCCGTTCTCATGAAGAAACCTTCATTCTGACTTGGATGTCAATGATGAAATGTGATACTAACGATCAAAACATGTTTGAAAGTTGTTTTTCCCCACTTATTCCTTAGTGGCTACAAGACAGCAACCACAAATCCAAGGCTTTGTTGAAACTGGGTTATGGCAAGATTCTTAGTAGGCCCACACTACCCCGCCTGGTAAAGGAGAACCATCGCCTCAGTGACTTTAAAGTAAATGAACGGAGATATAGCGACATAATCTAAATATAGCACAAAAGAATCGCAGGCACCTTTTATCTTCCTTTTGTTTCATAGATCGAAAACATCAAATGCAATAGGTTATATTAAGATTACCCAGTCCCCCTAGCTAAGTTAGCTTTTAACCCCGTTGATTTACTCTAAAATAAACGTTATTTCATTTGTAATTGACCAAATTCTCGCCTCAGGTTCCTTTAATGAACCAGAGGAGCAAAATAGCAATGGCAGGGTAAAGTTTTTCTGGGCTTTGAGATTCTTGCAGAGTAAGCTGTTCATTAGAATCATTTCATAAAAAGAATGGAGAAGCACCTTAAATGAATATGTTTTATATAACTAGTCAGCTTCTCATGTAAACATTACAGAAAAAATAGCTGGCCTATCTTCGATATGACGAGGAAGGATATCTAGCAAAAAGCTCAATAGATACACTTTACGCCGTAGACCCACATTACCCCCACCCTACCCTGCCCCACCCTACGAATTATCTCGTTTTCATTCTTAAAGATAAAAAGAATGAAGTCTGTCAGTGGGTAATACTTAGATTTTCGTTAGGCCTTCTGCTGTGTATTAAGATTCCTTCTGCGTGATTTTTTTTGGAATTCAAGTATGTGGTTTTTACAGATAACTCAGTAATTGATTTGCTTTGCAAGTCAGTGCAAATCCTTGCCTTCAAATATCCGATAGTCCCATATTACGAAAAGCTGAAATTTGGCAAAGTCTCCACCGTTAAGAAATTTGAAAAGGACGATACTGTATTGGTAACGCAAATAAGGTGACGGAAAAAACTCAACGGAAGCGGCAGTGGAATTTCTCATGAGCTGACAGAGCTAGTAACTCTATTTTACATACGAATGGTAAATCGGATAAGAAATCAAGTAAGGACATCGTGGAAACACAGACGATCTAGCTTGGTTATGGGCGCGAGAGCTTGTTAATTCTTTGGCGAGAATTGACCTTTTTGAAAGACCGATGAGAAGGTAAGACTGATCAAATGGTTTACTGTGACAGCCACAACAGCAACAACGGTACATTAAACAAACGCTAACATTGGATAACACAGCATCAGTTTTTGTGATTGATTTTCCAGTATAAAGTGATTAGCTATTAGGAAATTTTATGGCTGATCAAGTACCATTCGAATCAATATGTGGCTCGCAGCAAGAGCTTCCTTGGAATTTGGATGTCTGACTCACTCATCGTGTACGCGAAAGTGCGCAGTGAAGAAAAGACATGAGTGTGTATCGGAAACGGAAGGATAAATGTAGACAAATGCCCAGAGTAAGTAGTTAAGCTGTGGTAGTTAAACATGTAAAAAGTGTGACTTTAGTTGTTTTTTCTGTCCGTTCAGCTGTTGCTTTGCTGATACTAGTTAGCCACAACGGTTTTAAGATGTTCTTAGCTACTTCTTCTTTTCCACTTGCGTGCTAACTGCTCAACCTTTGAAAAGTCATCAACCACTTTGTACTGGCATACCAATCAAAAGAAAGCAGACATTACCATATTGTTGCAGAACTGGCCCAGGTTAATTGTAATTTATCTGCATGTGTAATATCTACCCACTGTAAGGATAATAGTAAAAATTTAATTTAGACGTACTCGAAACTCAGAGAGCCATTGAGAGAATAATTATTAAAACTTCTCTTAAAAGTCCTTGAATATAGTAGCTATGTGCTTAATGGAAACAAACTGCTTCAACGACGGAAGATGGTTTGAATTAAACCTGTTTATGCTTTTCTGTTTATTCCCTTTTTATTGGTGCTTTGTTTCCATAACTATATCTTCTATCTTATTTCTTCACTCAATGTCTCATCTCTTTGTGGCATGCCACATTTGGCACTCTCTGATGTATGCTGAAAATTTACTGCTGTCAGTTGCTTTTAATGACTCAAATTTAGTTCAAGAGCCTTGTAATGGCACAAAATGTGAAGACATCTTTGAAGATTTGAAAATTGTTTCCTCCAACAGAAAAATTTCATTGTTCATTGCTATCTTCAGTTTTTCTACAGCTCACGATTTTGCAATTCCAGATGCGCCAAAATAAGCTGGTCAGTTTGAAAAGAAAATAATGCTACTTAGAATACGACAAGGACGTTGATGAACAACAGGGTGTCCCAAAAATATTTTGCCCCGTTTGTGTGGCTACTGCGGAAGAGCTGTCCAACCAATTATCTCGGTTTTTAACCAGTTACAAAGGTCAGGCTTCGACTTAGAGTTTAAGACCTTTGTTTGAGTCCATCTGACTCGTGGTTGGTGACTTATGGCAGAGAAAAGGCAAAATTAATGGTCACTTCAAAAACTGCACTTCTGTTGTTCTCCAACAATGTCGAAATAAAGTAAATTTTCAAAGAAACGGTTCTGGCATCGTATTAGAATTTTCACTGCACTTGTTAAAGGGTAGAAAGTGCTCTGTTATCAATAGACAACACTCCTAACCCTTTTGAAAATTTAACAATAATCAATGCGACGCTAGGACCCTTGCTTTGAAAACTTACTTTATTTTGACATAGCTGGAGAAGAATAAACGTGCTGTTTTTCAGCAACCACATATTCTGCCTTTCTTCTCGCACAAATCAGCAGCCATTTATCAGATTGACTCAATGGGGTCTCAAACTCTAAGTCAAAGCCTGCAGCTGTGTAAAAATCGAAATCCTTGTATTTACAGCTCCTTCACAGCAAGCCTCCGCAGCAGCAGCCACTCAATTGGGAGACCATATTTGGAACACCTCGTACAAGTTTTCGATCTGGTCAACTTGTTTGGCACATGTGGTACAAAACTATCATGTCTCTTGCTTGTTCGATGCTGAAAATTATTCACTACTTCATTTCTCCTTTCGTTTGAAATTGATTTATCGCTATTCAATATTAATGTTTCCTGATTGTTTCGTTTACATCAGGGACTACAGCGGTGGAGTCTCTCTAGGGCAACCAAGAGTACATCAGGTACAGTAACAAAAGCAAGTATCTTATATTACATTACATTGTAATTTAAGCGGGTGGGTGGGTGTTTTGTCCCCCTAGGGTGTGTGTGTTAGTATGTGTATATTTTTGTAATTATTTTATTTTCATACTAAATAAGATGTTTATGCTTTCATAATTATGTCAGTTTTATGAATGCATAAATATCTGAAATTTACGAGGTAATGTTCTTGACTTATTGTGTGTTATGTTTTATTTTCAGGCGCTCTGTTTGCAAATATGATATAATTGGTTGCTCTTGGGAAGGCACTAAAGCCAACCAGCAAGAGCATGAAAATGTTTGTGATTTTCCAAACAAAAATGGCACAGAGTTGATGGCTTCTGTCATGGCCAATATGGAAAAATTGACAGAAGAAACCTCACAGTTGAGGTTATTGGTGCAGATGATGTCTTGTGAAAAGATTTCTATTTGTGGTAAGTTTCACAGGTCCATCGTGGCCTTCAACTTTTTAAGCGGCCATCACTTTCCCTTTAAGTTAAAGATTACAAAGATTGCCCAAAATAAAACAATACATGCAAAGTGAGAAACTACACAATACATACAAAGCTGGAAAAACATAATGCATTTTATATACAATAATATTGCTAAAACAACAGAATTTTGCAAAAATTGCTTCCTCTGTCTTTTATCAAGGAAGAAAACAACAACCCTCTCTGGATTTTTTGTCATTGACACAACCGCACAAACATTTTGACATCACAACACAATATGAAGATAAACATATTGTTTGCATTGCGATTCTTGTATGTTTTTGCGCATGATTCCAATACTGCACGCTCACCCTCAGCTTCTGGATAAGAATGTGAACTGAAGGCAGATGTGCAGATAATTACAGCGAATCCCCGAATATAAGGATATACCAAAATAAGGACATACAAACTGTTTTTCCTAAATTATGCGCCTTGTAATTAAGAATCTGTTTCAGTTTGATGAAACATAGGTTTTTATTGCAAGGGGTAGCAAAGTTGAGTTTGTCCGTCCTCACTAAAATCATGTTTTCCAAGTTGGCTGTTAAAGTTTTATTCTCCTGCCCAATTATTCATTGGGTCCAAAATGGGTCCGTAAGAAACTTGCTCACTTGCTCAGCGTAGGGCTCAACTCTTTCAATTTGTTAATAAGGTGGGTGCAAACTTCTATTACATTTTCGCGTTTCGCGTGCACAACACGATAGTTGGCCGTGCTGGATTCAGGGGCAACTATTGCAATTTGATCTCCGGGGAGGGGGGTAACTTAACTTGTCCATGGCACGGGGTTTTGCATTTTACGGATTTATGGGTATAGTTTTCTGTATGAATTCATTTATTGGTGAGCTGTTTTGGCATTTCCGAATTTATGAGTATGATTTTCAGAAAATTCTCCAGATTTATGGGTATACTTTTGAGATATGTCTCCGGATTCATGGGTGGTACTTTTACGATTTGAAAGGCACAACCCCGTATCTTGGAAACTCAAGTTACCCCCCCCCCCCGGGGTTTTGATTTTCTCCCTGTGAAATTGTTGTAGGCTGTGATCAAACTGAAGTGGTGTGTCAGACGCAGCTGGTATTGTTGCTGAAAAATATTTCTCCGCTATTTTGAACATATTCCAGAAATATTACTGAAAATTTTTGTATCTCCTTCTCCCCTAGATTTGCAGCTTTCACCAAGCCGAACAGATGACTTTCTTCCCAAGTTATACTACGAATCAAATCGTTTCAGCGCATTTGACCAAACTTGGATAATGAAAGCTAAAGTCCTTGGGGATGAGAAAAGTATTGACAGGAGACTTGCTTATCAGTTGACGGCCAGAAATAAATGCAACATGGAATTGAAATATTTTGTTCTGAAGGGACCGTTTGGAGACATGGATATCTCACCGGAATTACAGAGATTTGAATTCATGGACGATAAACGAGAAAGTGTTTACCATCCAGTGACATTAAAACCAGCATCAGACTGTAATAAGCTGTTGAGCTCCAAATCAATAAACTTGAGATTAATTATGTTCTTGATTGGTAAATAAATTTTGCTTCTAAAATGAGAATTTGCGTATGGAAATGTAATCTGCATTGGTTTATTGCAAAACACTTGGTTAGCATTGAGGCTAATTTCCAGTCCATGAAATTTTCCGAGCAGGCAGAATTTTAGACAAAAGAAGGTTTCGCAGCCGTTAACTATTTATTCAATTCAACGAGGCATTTCTCTCGCAAATAATCGAATCCCCCGCCTTTTCGGAAAATTCCAGACTGGGAACCAGCCTTTATATTTAAATGTAGCTGCATAGCACAAACTTTGTTTGAGAGAAATGTACCTTTGGTTTATTAGCTACGTATTGGTTATGTATGTATGAATTTATTTATCATTCCTTGTATTATCAAACAGTTTTGTCGTTTTCATATCATTTATTCTTCTGAACCAAAAAAACTGTAAAATGAACGGGGCTCCCTGGAAAGATTGCCCTTTCCCGCGGTAAGGTGTATCTAAAATCAGTTTTAGGCATGAGAATTTTGCTAATAGAATCTTGCCAATACACTGAAAATTCTGTTACATAGACTGATGACGATGAGTCTCTTGTTGCCCTGTGCTGTTTGACTTGATGATGGCGCTTTGGGCAATAGAGACTCATAGTATTACTCTGAATAACTTGGCCCTATTTAGGCCAAAACTTCGCAATTCCTCCAGTACTAATCAGATTGCGATATTTGTGAATTACTATTGTTAAGGTGTATATGTGATAGAATTTTCGATTCGATTGAAGAATTGAAAACACTCCCACGGGATGGAGACTCGAAGCCGTGATTCTTTCATAATTCCATTCATGATTGAAGAAAATAGGGCCAGGTTTTTCACTGTTTCATTATGAGTCCCTCTTGAGTAAGGTTTACCACAGGGATACAAGGGACTCATCTTCAGAAGTCTATATGTTATATAACGTTTTTAAATTTGATCGAATTTGAGGCGTTTGGTCCTTAAAGGAGCTGGATAAGAAATATGTAAACAAATCCTCGTTTTGTGCATCAAATATCGCACTTTGAAAGGAGAAATTCCTTTGTAATTGGCTAAATTCAAAGGGAAAGATCCTTGTCTAGATACAGGCTGATCTTTGGGTGAAAGATCAACGAAAATACTTGTTGGAAATCCATTTATATCGCACCCATCCCAAAACATATGGAGTTCAATTTGTGTCAGAAGAAAATGCAAAGGCTAATTTCCAAGATGAGACATTTATTTTGAATTTTTGTTGAACAGTTGCATTAAATTAGCTCAGAAGAAAACAGCCAAATCAGAAATTTCTCCGATAGTTTCTTATCCAGCTCCTTTGAATTGACTGAGATGATATTCATCTCTCTCGTGCGTTCATAATGCTGGAAACGTCACAAAAAATGAGGAAATGCAAAAAGAAAACAAGGTATTTATCAGAAAGATTCATCTTTATTCTTCACATTAGGTAACAATCGATCACTACAAAAGTTGATCAAAATACTACTAATATGGATACATTTTCTTGTAACTGTCATGAAAAATTTATCAACGTGGTTTGTTAATTTTGGGGAAATATTTCAGTTTCACTTGCTTTCATTAAGCAGAATTTAGCACTTCGTCAAAATGACTGACAAACGGCTAATGAGCAAGATCCAGCTCTGTCTTCGACCAGGCCTTAAAAAAACAGCCGCTAGAGTAAAGGTGAAGTGAAGTGAAGGTGCGTTTTTCAGCGCCAAGCGCTGGGATCGCAGAAATTGAGCAGACCTAATCGAGTCCGCGAACCCTTGTTATGAAGCTCAAGTGGTCGGACCCTAACGGGATTCGATCCCACTCCGCCTGACGGTTCCGGCTGCAATGTCAAAAGGATTACACCACGGCGCCACAACACCTTCAACCTGACAAGTATGACAAGGCAAACAACTGACCAAATATAAAACTCACAACTACCGGAATGTCGCACATCTTTTGCATATCTTCCAAGGCCTACCAATATCAACGAGGTCGATATTTCCACATGCAACCGGTATTTTGCTGAAAAAATTTTGAGGAGGGACTTTAACTCCTGTTCTTAGATGGGTCGTTATCTCGCTTGAAGCTGGCTGACGAAGATACCGAGCGAGTAAAAAAACGTCCGGCGTTTAAAAGGCTAGTACTCCCTGAGTATATAAGCAATCATATTTTGCAACATCTTATTGAATAGCTAACATGTTATATCATTCTAAAAAACCTTCCGCACTAAAATCAGTCACTCCGTTCAGATTCTGTAAGCGATTTTCTAAAATAATGCTCCATTCACACCGCAAGTTAAACCAGTTTAAACTAAACCAGGTTTTCGAATAAGACCTTCTGATTGGACAATCCAACAAATCCAGTCACTTGATTGGTTGAAATTTAAACTGGTTTAGATAAAGCTGGTTTAACTGTGTCACTGTGAATGCAGTATAAGTCCTCTTTGAGAAACCTTAAAAAATATGCTAACATTACATACAAAATTCCCTAATGTGTTTATCTCAAAGCAAGGACTTTTAGCATCCTTCAGCTCGTGCTTTCCTCTTGGCAGGTTGAAAAGTCTTCCCCTTAGTGTGAACAACTTATTCAGGGGAATTCCATTCTCCCATGAGGACAAAATACATAAACACATCCAAGAGTCATTACTCCTAGGAAGGAGAACAAAGGGAAATCTTGCTTGGTGTTTTCAATCGTTTTGGCAGGTTTTCGAAAGGGTCATCCTGCAGAAAATTTCCTGTTTCGACGGGAAGGAATGACAGATTAAAGCCGGGTATGTTACTGAAGCTAATTTGACATATCGGTGATAAAACAAGACAGTTTTCAACATCATTGCTTTGATATTCATGGAGTAAGATGATATCAAATGCCGGGTGTTTTTATTGACTCACCAGGTATATAGCTAATTCGAGAACAGCATATGCATGCCTAATATGTGAAATGATTTCAAATTTGCGTGGATATTGTAAAAGAACAAAAGCGTGTTTAGGTTTTTCTTTGTCCTATCTACAATTGATTTCAACTTAGCTCCGTCAACTAACTTTTAAGGGAATACCTGCCTGTGAATACAAACTAGAAAACACGTTGCTATTTGCAAATCAAGCTTCTAGCTTTGCCCGCCCTTTATTTTAAAATCTATATTTTCAGATCGATTGGGATGCAACGTATCATCTGTCTGCCTTACTATTTCACGAGTGTCATTTTTGACCAACACAATTTCCCAAAATAGCGCTGCATAACTAAAGTATATTATTGTAATGGGCAAAAGTAACACACTCTTTGTAAGTGAAATTTCAGTTTACCATCACAAATGGACCTGCAGCCCCCATTTGTTACTATGTCTCTTTCTGATAAAAATACAATTTTAACAAACCGTTCATTAGATTTAAATCCCTAAAGCTTTAATCATCTCCTGATCCTGAGCTGCGCTTGGATCTGCGTTGTCTTGGTGATCTCCTTGGTGATTGTTTACCTGGTATCAGAGAAAAAATTTTTCAATGTTTGAAGGTAGAAATAAAAGCCTTGATACTGACTGAACGCAAAACATTGCTCGATTTTAAAAAACCTTATCCATCTACACAGCCACATGTTACTAAAATCTCTCACATTTCAAGATGATAAAACTTTCAAATTAATTACTCAAATCGTAAAGAATTTACCGGAAAACTAAATGTCAACAAAAACATATTTGGCAATCTGGCAGCAAGCATGACCGAATCTAACATAACAATTGAAAGTATTTCTCGTAAGTACATTTTCACTATAGCAGAAATTCCCAATACTGCTTTCAGTATGAAACCTTTTTCTTCCTGGAGTGAATTGCCTTAGGATGTCAAATTAGCATTCTCCCTTCAAATTTTCAAACGAGGTTGAAAATCAACTTTCCCTTTTCAATCTAGCTCTAAAATTTTTTGAAAGGTATAGTGTAAATAACGGCTTCTTTTTAATCAACCTCCCTTTAGTTTGATATATAACATTGTACAGTTTGACATGCCCCTCTCCCTGTAAACTGGTGTAAAATTGACCAAAAACAAAATAAGCCTCTTAAAAAATTACTTGATATGCAAAGCAATCGTGGAATGACCATCCTGCTGCCTATCATACAGGCACCTGCCCTAAATAGTTTTAAATATTTATTTAGATCAGTAGCAAACACTTGGGGGGGGGGCAAGGAGGTGCGATCCTCCCCTCCCTCTAATGTTAGCTGGAACAAAGATCTTTTGTTCAAACAGTAGAAATAACAATGCATTTTGCTAGAACATTGCCCCCTATATTTGACAAAGTGTCTGCCATTGATTTAGGATTTAGTTTTTCTTTATCACAGACTTTGTAAATCTCGAATTAGGCTTTAAGATTATGGTTTTACATTGTAATTTTCTCTTTCCTTAGCAATGTAACTGATGTTTCTAAGTGGAGGCCACCTTGTAAAATAACTCCGGCTGAATTGCAACCCTCCTTAATAGAAGCAAATATCAAAGCCACTAGTGGTAGAACAGACCAAAGCACAATAATTCTTGTCTTGAAAAAAACGACAACAAGGGTACTGATGATCATGTGCAACCCAAAGATTTTTAGGAATTGTTGATACTTACTAAATTCAGTGGTGGTTTCTTTTGGCAACCAAGCATAATCTACATCATCTTGTTGTGTTCCCATCTCGACTGGATCAGCCTTTGCAGGCGTTTTCTTGCCCTGTACAAAAAACCAATAGTTAGTCTCAAGAACAGTGACATCAATACCTGTTGCCCTGTCAGTTGGCAATAGGAAGGGAAAATCTCGTAAAACACAGGATTCAGGTGTGATTGAGGCAGTGATTTTGCAGCCTCAAGAATCGATTTCACTTATTCTATGCATCCAACCATAATGTTTTGCACTCTGTGTATTTTAACCTGATCCAGTGCATTTAGGGATGCTAAGTCTAGAAAGGCAAAATTGCAAACCAAAAATGGACCTTCATAGACCAAGGCTTTCTCAAAGACTATGCAGCTTTTTCATGCTTCAAACCACAAGTTGCAATGCCTTTTAAGACTGCATTCACACAATGCCAGCAAAATTTAAAAACAGTGAAAAAAAGGATGATAGGCCTCCCGTTCACACGAAAACAGCACATTTTTTGCCAGCAGATTTAGGAAACGGTAGATTTTGAAAACGGAACCCTAACCGGCATAAATTTGAAACAGCATCAAGTGAACACTCAACAATGATGTAAACAGAACATTTTTCGACTCTTTTGGATCAAGACTGGTCAATTCTTAGGGTGCAGGTACTTTTCTTTGGTATCAAAGTCATGCAACGACTTTTTACCATCAAATTTCCTACTGTTTTCAAGTTGTGCCACTATCGTGTGAACGCTAGCTCAAATTTTGCTATCGTCACTTTTTTCACCGTTTTCAAAATGTGCTGGCCTGGTGTGAACGCAGTCTAAGTTTCTTGCAATCTTTACATGAATCCTTTCACAAAACAAACAATGGTGCAAGTTTGAATATGGTAACTACCCCAGCACCACTTACCCTAGCTGTCGTGAAAGCATAGTTGAGTCCAAAGATGACTAACAAGGCCAACGCAACAAGGAAGACATACATGAAGAATCTATGAAGGAAAAGACATTTTGCAATAAAATCTAAAAAAGGTAAGAACCAAAAAAGATTTGGAGCAACATGAACAAACTGTAGACCAAAAAATAAAATGCATTGCGAACAAAATAACAAATAAAGATGTATGTGTGTATGTTTGTATGTATGTAAATGTGATAGCCTACAACATCAATTTCTTTGCAGGATGATATATGGGAAAACAGGCTCATACATCTTAGAAATGTTACAGCAAAAAGGAACCTTTCTGTTGGGCTAAATAAATGTTCTAAATTGTCTCATGAATCCATCTGATGTTTAGAAAGGCAAGTTGATTGGTAAAAGTTTTTTATTAGATTTCTCTAAAGAAATATAATCAACCTTGCATACTTTATCTATTTTGCGCAAACAAAATGACATTACCTGCCCATCCTACAACATAGTGGATAACTCAAAAACGCAGGGCTCAAGAAAACAAAGTAGCATGGAAGCAGCACTAACAGCAAGGTAGCTGAAATGCTTGAATTTCCCAGGAAGGAAGAAAGGAAAAACGTGAAAAAGAAATGGAAAGAAGGGGAGGGAGGAAGGAAAGGAAGGGGAAAGAGACAAGGAGGAAAAGTTAAAGAGATAGAGCGGGGTAGTGTATTGGGAAAGAAGAAGAAAGTGCGTACAAAGAAATGAAAGTGCTTGCTAACAGGAAATAATTTTTTTGAACACTGCAAAAACAAAATAAGATATCTATCAAATAAAATTTTAAGAAATTTTGATCAATCAACAGTACATACTATTCATTTGCATCAGTAGAAATTTTCATTTTGGGGCACCTTTAATCTTACTTCAGACATGTAATGCATTTGAAAAACAAAACACTTACGTTTCACCATCAAAACTCTCATCTAATTCTTGGAATGTAACAGTTTCATTAAAAACAGCTCCTCCATATTCTGTGCCAAGCTAAAATAAGAGAACATCCAAAGTATTGAACAAGAATGGCGTTTAGAAATTTAAAGCAAGAGCACTGAAGAAATGAAGGAAAAAACCATTCAAAAGCTTTGAACAAAAATGGTGCTTAGAAATTCAAATCAAGAGCACTGAAGTAACGTGCTTTGTTGCCTGTAACATTAACTTTGGTGCTCTCCTTCATTGCTTGCATGGGTACCATTCTTCTTTCAAACTACCTTTTCTTTCATCCCTTTCTTCTTTTATTTCAAAGAATGCATTCAGAAAGTCCTATCTTAGATTTTGCTGCCTCATTGTAACTGTCGTACTGTAAAGACAGAGCAGAAACTGCATATTGCATGCATGAAAATCCATAACTTTGAGCCCCCTACTTCAATGGAATAGATCCCAAAGTTAGACAACACTTGATATTTTGTCATTTTGTTCCTTATACTGCATTCATACTAACACTGTTAAACCAGCTTTATATAAACCAGATTAAATTTCAACCAATCAAAAGACTGGATTTGTTTGAATGACCAATCAGAAAGCCCTATTCAAAAACCTGGTTTAATTTAAGCTGGTTTAACTTGCAGTGTGAATGGGGCATTAGGCATTAAACTCTTGATTTACCATTTCAAAAAGCTTATCTATTATCCAAACACTTCCTCATCTGTATCCAGTATCCAAACACTACTCTCTCTTCCTTATATACTGAATAACATCTCCAATATGATACAGATGGCCACAATCATCACGAGGATACTGTAGTTTGCTAATAAACATCACATTTCATCATGTTTTGGAAGTATATATTTTGGGAAAGTTGTCCTTAAAGCAGTGGAATAATGGCGAAGGATCATTAAGTTCATCCATATCCATCCACTAAATTTTTAGGATGGGGGGGGGGCTCCTTCCTTGATTAGCTTACCTATAAAGGCGGTTCCTCTTTTAAGTAATTTTTTGCAGGCAATTAATTTTTCCTTTAGCATCTAGTATTTAAAATTGTATATATTAATTCCTAAGCAAAAATGTATCAATCTTTCAGTAAAATGTCACATATATACCCTTGTAAGCTACGTATTTTGTATGCATTGTAATATATTCAATTGCATGTATAGTAGAATTCAAAAATATAAACTGAGCTGAATTGAAACTGAACCTAAGAACTTATACAGTATACAACACAATGAACATTCACATTATCAATAGTACTTACATCATCTTTGTATGTTGCCATTATGACTAATCCAAAAGGGCGACCACCATAGCTTTCATGAGGATGGAATGCATATTCAAATGATGCCTCTGTGTTTTGCTCAATAGCTCTGTTGTACCTGTATCCAGTGAAATTCTGTACAGAATAGCTGTAGTCTTGTGGATAACGGAATGAAGCATCCACTGTCTCAAATGTGAAATCTCTGAGTCCTTTGTTTGCGAAACCAATCAGGGCATTGATAGCCTTGCCAGCTGGAAGTTCTGTGTTAGGAAGATGATACAACAAGATGAACAGTTGTAAGATATCATAATGATCTGTAACACAATCCTTTAGATATTTGTGTAAAGA
The DNA here is from genome assembly GCA_964019985.1 of Aurelia sp. 4 Dawson et al 2005. Lineage (NCBI taxonomy): Eukaryota > Metazoa > Cnidaria > Scyphozoa > Semaeostomeae > Ulmaridae > Aurelia > Aurelia sp. 4 Dawson et al 2005. Next base: position 18,346,397 of record OZ026497.1, read on the forward strand.
GGTATTTTGGTAAACATCTTAAAACTAATTCAACACCCAATGACAAAAGGTCTCTAACTTCTCTTTTCTTCTCTTAACTTCTCTAACTTCTCCAGAGATTTACATCTCTGGGGTTGATGCAGTAATTAAATCTGTTTTAAAGTTTTTGTGACTGAAATTCTATTGAAAAATAAATTTGTTTCCTATCCAGCATTTCTTGAATTCGTTCAGTCTTCCGAAAACCAGAAAAAATTTTCCAATTGATATTAGACTTCAAACCATTCATTTTCAAGAAATTGCTTATAAGTCAACAAATATATAGCTAATTAAAGGTCAATGGAAATTTGTGTAACATGATTTGAGATTTTGACTGGACACTCACTCATTGCTCTTCCAAAAATTGACCTAGTACAGGATTCATTGTAAATTAAGCCATATGCCATTTTCCATATGCAATCAAGTAGGATATTTTGTGCCTGTGAAAGGTGAGTACTCTTTTTACCCATTACCCATTATCATGCTCAACTTGTAAGACCACAAAACGTTAACACTGGCAGCAAACTTACGTTTGTCTGGATAGCTTGGGAATAAGATTGACAGCTCAACATCTGGATGTGATCTCATTCCTGTGACAACTTCTTCTTCCTCTTCAGGTTGCTAAAATGAATACAAGGTAACAGGTGAAATATATACATTAAAGACAGAAATGACAAGATATATCAAGTTTTTACCTGAAAAAAGCTCAAAACACTGAAGTATGATATATTATAAAGCCAATGCTCAAACTTCTTGTTCATGCAGGGACTAAACTGTTGCCTCAGGAATAGATACTGTACTAGGCTGTTTTTTCATCCAGCATCCATTCTTATCTCCACAGAAGTCTCGTTGGGACACGTATACTGGCCCAATGGTGAAATTTATTTTCCCATCAAATAATCAACCTTAAAGTTTGGAACTCTTCAGATAGCCAGGCTGTTGTAAAACATCACCTTCCTGAAAGGATTTTACACTCAGGATAGCTATTGGGGGGGGGGGGGAATATTGGTGCAAAAAATACCATCAAAGCATACAACAGTTGTAAAACTTAAATACATTGGGTTTTTTTTTTTTTTTTTGAGTGGGCTTGTCAGGATTTCTAGCTACTGAAAGCTAATTTAGGCCCACTGTGCATGCCACATCCAGGCACGGGACCCCTAGTTTAACGTCCCTTCCGAAGGACGGCAAGGTGAGTTGCGAGGTCAGACCTCAGAGGTCACCCATCCGAAATCTGACCTCACTCGACCAAGCTTAACTTCAGTCACCTGACGAAGACTGTTTAAGCCACTCGGCCACTCATCCCGTTTGCAGGCAAGATTGATTATTCTACTTGAGCAGCCTCTGGGTGGTAGCAACAATTGACCTTAAGCTAACTAACCTTTTCTTCTCCTTCAGTTGTGGCAGAGTCAGCTGCTTCATCCTCTGTCTCTACCTACATCAAAATAACATACACACATTTAGCATTTTATTAGTAGCATTTCACAAGTAGCATTTTACTATAAGATACTGTAACTGATGCATTCATAAACATTGTGTCTATACTGCTGTCAATGTCAGAGAGTCAGGCCTTACTGGGAATATTTCGGTAGGGGAGTGGCAAATTGCACTCCTAGTCCATTTTAGGCATGTGATGGAGTGCAGTTGCAAATCAGCATTTAAAATACGTCAACTGGAGATTTACTTGACCAGTTTTACTAATGCAAAGTTATTCCCATCCTTCACTGGTGAAAGAAAAGTGTTTGATTGCTCAAAACATTTTTCCATTTCGAATAAACTGTAATTTTGGATAACAAAGATAAAAGGAGCACAAAAGACTCTGTTTTTGATATCAAGCAGGAATAGATGTTTCAATATTCCAATAAAGCACTTGATAAGGCAAATTCTTTGTGCTTGAGAGTTTTGACATTACCTATAGTGTTGTTCAGGAATACCACAAAGCAGAAAACTCAAAGGTTTCTGGAACGTTGGAGAAGTTAGGCTCAAAATGTATCATATTCTACAACTTTTTGATTAGAGCATACAGTAAGATCATCTCTTGAAAACTCAACATTTGGAAATCTTGTGAAATTTTATCTGGATATCTCTAGCCTACTACTATTGGAGATAACTAGCCTTGTTCATTCTTAGGATATTCCAGTGTTGAAATTAAGTATTCTGTTAAGAGATCTGTCGTAATTCTTACTCATTTTCTTGGGCATATGGGGCTAACTCAAACTCTCAGGATTTTCGATATCTTGAAGACTTTTGTCCCACATCTTGAACATCTGTGAATTTTCATACCTGTCCTTCAACAGGCCAAACTTTGTAAAATTCCTCATTAGAATTAGCCAAGACAATGGCCAGGTCGAAAACTCGGAGATCTCGGAGATGTCAGAGAATTATCTCCAAGCTTTGGATCTCCGAGCATTTTACATGCTGTTAGTGAAATACTGTAAATGCTTTGACAGTGTGAAATAAACAATTTAGAGAAGTTTCGAAGAGATTTCCAAACATCTCCGAGTTTTCGACTTATGCATATAAGGCCAACACGAAAACTCTGAGATGAAAAACTCGGAGATGAAAAGTCGGAGAAGTCGGATTTACCACACCAAACCATTCATTTTGCATGCAGTTAGTGAAATAAATGCTTTGACAGTGTGAAACAGACAATTTAGGGACGTTTTGAAGAAATTCCCAAACAGCTCCAAGTTTTTGACTTATGCATGTAGGGCCAACACGAAAACTCGAAGATGAAAAACTCGGAGATGATTCTCCGAGATCTCCGACATCTCCGAGTTTCGACCTGGCCCCAAGACAATACTTCTAGTATTTTCCTAGACACCAGATTACCAAATGGTTCTTTGTGTACCAGTATTTTTTCATAAGAAACTTTTCACAAGAAACTCTCCGATCGCCAAAAAGAAACTCTAGTACCGGGAAAATGCAACTTAACCCTAATCCATATGGGCTTTTTTCGAGCTACCATTTATGGGGGGGGGGTTCTTTCCACCCCCCCCTCTGAAAACAGCCTTACCCTCTTCAGAATTCAATACAACTTGGCACCGTTATAGATCAGGTAGTTCCTAGCATGTAGCGTAATTTGGGTGTGGCTGCCACACCTTATGACGTCACAGTGACGTCATGAATTTGAAAATCTGTGAAAATCAGGTTTCCAAGTTAAATTTGAATTTAAGGAAGGTTGTGCATAAACATCTAGCAGTTTTTGGTTCAATTTAGCCACAAATTTGATATGAAAATATAATACCATTGAAATTAATGATTTTGGAGTGATATTTTGACAGAAATTAACCAATTTGAATGACGTCATTTATGCAATTGATTTGTTCTCTGTAGAAATAGACAAAAAGAAGCTGCAAAGTGGTAATACTCCATTACAAACGTATCATCGGAGTGTTTTCAATCGAAAAATTTTGAAAGTATTAAAAAAATTTGCTTATTAGCCCAAAATGGCGGCCAAAATGACGTCATTATGAAAAAATGCTGACATCATCAAATCCCACAATTTCCGGTACCAAATTAAAGCTCTTCCTTTGCTGATTCATTTGGTGTATAATACTTCATAATTCGATCACATTTTCCCATTGAAATCATCAAAAACAATGAATTGTTTGCTACCTGCCTCCAAATATGGGCATGTCACGTGACCTGTAAGCTCTATTGTTTGAAAATTTTTTGATCAAAGTGTGGCGAATAGATAATTAGTAAAAGTCAGAGGGGTTTCGGGGACATAGTTGATGTCTTTTAAAAACGCTGCGAGAAAAACCTCGAGGGGGGTGGAAAACACCCCCCCCATGCGGATTAGGGTTAAGAAACTATTTATTGTGATAAAAGCAATCCTTAACATAGTTTTATGTTATTTGCATTTGTTGTCTGTATTGAATTACTCGGAAGGCACTTGAGTAATGTATAAACATCGGAATGGCTTCAAATAACATTGTTTTGAAATGTTTACGAGGGAACAGGTTGTAAACATGAAGATTGTTATGGCCCCTTTAAGAAACTTGTAAGAAACTCTACGGACTCAAGATCTGATAATTTTCAGCGCTGGCCCAAGTTCTTAGTTTCTTGTAGAAATGTGTAAGTATTTGAAAGTACAGTAAGCTGAATTACATCAAGAGGAAATGGTCTCTCAAGAAGAAACAGTAGGTCAAAGAAATAACTCTTCAGTCTAACTTATGTTACATCATGCAGGATCATCTTTCGTAAACAATTTGATGACAACTATCAAATCATTAAGGATTTTGGATTTAGGACTTCCTGATTGGCTTATTGTTACAGAGAAATAAAAGATTTCAATCCTCATTTGGACAAATAAGGCGTGCGATCCACCGCACTCCTTGGAAAGAGAAGGTGTGCCCCAAGGTGTGCGCCAAGGTGTGCGAGAGCAATCGCACGCCATTCCCAGTAAGGCCTGGAGAGTTGGGGAGGAAAAACACACGTCTATCTAGCAGGTCCACATCAGCCAGGGCAGTCGTAGTTTATAATCTGTGCAAACAAATAACTTACTGTATGTATGTATATGTATGTACTGACTGTATGTATTTTGCAGATAATAAAATGGTAATGAAAAATGAATTCCCGCTGACTGATAAATTAAGTTTAAAAAAGAATCAAGTTTTAAGGGTCTCAATTTCAATTTGATAAAACAAGGAACAAAACCTTGACCTCTTTCAATTAGGCTGGATTCTTAAGGTACATGGTTGTCCTTACATTTTATCTTTCTTAATTCTTCAATATGTGTTTTGCTTGCTTTTCTGCTGCTAACAACAACACAATTTATTCTTGACCAAAAAACATAATTGGTGTTCATTTCGCTTGTTCCACACATCAAAAATTGTTTAAAATTGCTTTGTGAAATGTTGCTTCAAAAGCCCGATATAAACTAATGTACCATAGGAGAATCAATTGGCACTAATGATGCAAATATTCTGCGAAAAAACATCATAAACAAGTGCAGAATCATTCTCAGAGAACTCTTCTTAAATCTATGATTAATAAAGCCCTTCAAAGAAAGTATATACAATGTGAATCTCTGCTTGATGCAAATTGTTACAAGCAGTGAGGTCAACCACCCAGGATAAATTAGACATTGTCCCTGCAGTAGTCTAGGGGCTGTTCAATAAAGTAGAGGCTGTTCAGTGCGATGGGGGGGGGGGATTGCATGATATCATTGGAGGAATAACATGAACAAAATTTGAGGCTATTCAGTTATTTAGAGGGGTAACACAAAGTAAGATAGTGGGAAACATCATTTTGTTGGAGGAATAACCCCCGTAACTTTGGACTTATTCTGTACATAAGCTAGAGGGATAACATCATGTTGCAAGAGGGCTAGCATCAGAAAGGAAGAGTTAATGTATTCAGTTACACAATGGGATAACCCAAATTGCGATAGAGGGATAACGTTGTGTCTATAGAGGGATAACACGAGTAAAGGAGGAGTTATTTAGTATCTATTTTGCATGGATAACATCATCTTGATAGAGGGATAACATCAGATATTTCATGGTTATTCAGTTACATAGCAGGATAACTTGTAGCAAGGTACAGGGATGGATTTTTTAGCTTGGGAATTGCCTAGAAATTCTTAATCCTTCTATCATATTGTTTATTATCCCTCAGTGAAACCAAATAACCTCAAAATAACTGATGTACAGTATCCCTCTAAGGACACATTGTCATCCATGTAATACATTGAACAGCTCCTCCATTACTGATGTTATCCCTCTAGTGACACAATCTTATCACTTTATTGCACTTTTTGTTATCCCTCTCTGTAACTGAATAACCCCTCCCTTACTGATTTTGGGCCTCTAACGACATGATGTTATCCCTCTAATTTACTGAAAAAACCCAAAGTCCTGGGGTCATCCCTCCAATTAAACAATGTTCCCTTGAACTTACTGTATGTTATCCCTCTACATAACTGATTGTAACCTCAAATTTACTACATGCTATCCCTATGATGACATCATGTGATCCCTATATTGCATTGAACAGCCTCTGCTTCAATAAATTATGCCAAGACTACTGCACAGATATTATCCAAGGTGTCAATGAACCAACTTAGCAGCAGTAACAAAACCATTGCAGACAAATTCCTTTATTCCCGTATGCTTGCCTGATGATTGAAGGTGAGTCTTACCTCAGAGGCCTTCAGCATACACCAAACAAAATTTGAATAAAAATATACCAAGGGTGGTAGAATCTGCCCTCCAGTTCAGGTAGGATTTAAAAATCTTAACTTTTATTGGCTCATGTGGTATATATGCATTATCTTGTACTTTGATGACACCAACAACAAGCACATGCAGTGACCATGATCTCCTCCGTTAATATTATTGTCATAACATTTCATCACTATAACCATTAAAATTGATGGCAAATGAACTTACTTTTGATTCAGTGTCTTCATCCGTTGTTGCAGTTGCTTCTGGATCACCTGCATCAATCTCATCATCAGTAGCATCCTCAACTGCTGCTACAAAACCTGAAATAAAAAATATATACCGTAGAAACAGGCTTAAAAGACAATGCACCCATTATATGGCATTAAATCAGAAATCTTTTCAGTATACAAATTCAAGGAAAAATCATATAAATATGGAATATTTCTCGTCCAGCAACTTTGCAATTGAGGATTGCACTAAATATATATAAAATCAATGTTGTAAGCTCTGTTGCACTTGCTCATTAATCTAATTAAAAAATAATGTTAAATTTATTTGTTTATAGCTGGCTCAAGAGAAGAGATTTGGATGGGATCAGTTTGGAAGACATAAACATGGTAGGACCTAACAAGATTAAAAAACAGGAACTTGAAAGCCAAAGAGTTTTGGATATTAAAACTAACGCAAAAACAAAGGATGGTGGCAAAGAATTTTTTACTACCCTTGCGAAAACCTAACCATGAAGTCATGGCTAACATGGTTTGAACATGGTCAACTGTGATTCAAAACTTTGCCCAACCATGGTTAAAGACCATGGTTCAGCAATAAAAATTTTTTTATCAAGAATTCCTCAAAAGATTTTATTCATAAATCAGTGTCCTTAATCAATCTTTGTAACATTCTGGACCAAATACTGTATTATAACGAAGCATTAATTTCATTATTGTTCCCAGGATGTTTTGGTGTGAATCATGGTAGGAAATGTTTGATCATGTTTTTTCTTTTATCTGCCTAGAACACATCTTACATTGCTATTGTTTCAAATCATGAACATATTCCCATGGTGAAGTTAGAAAATCGTTGAACTTCTGCTAGAGAGATGATAGGAACAGCTTTGTCAGCTTTTTGACACAAAGCATGAATAACCATGGTCACACATATATGGTTTGCAATAAGCAATAAGTTAAAAAACAATGGTTTACAATGGTTGGACATGGTAAATGTTCGAAAATGCTATATATGAAGGGACATTTAAGATTTACATCATCTGTGTTGACTTTTTTGTAAGTTATCTGATAACTGACAAAAAATCATTGCAGAAGTAAATCTTAAATGTCCCTTCATAGCATTTTGGAACAATTCACATTTATATAGATGCTCCCCTTTTGCAACCATGTTTGACCATGGTTCAACCATCTGTTTCATTTGTCAATGACGGTTTACCATGGTTAATCATGTACTGACCATGGGCAAAACATGGCCAACCATGGGCTAAAACCATGACTTTACCATGCTCATGTCATGGTTAACCATGGTTTAGCAATGGTCTTTTCGCCTGGGTAAGATGCACTGTGTTCTTATTACAAATCCTTTACGATTCAAAATGAATTGGATTAAAGAACACAATGCAGTTTAGTAAAAAATTCCTCTTTTCTCCAGCAGTTATCCCAACGCTTGGCGCCAAAAACTGCAACTTCACCTCCACCAAATTCTTAGAAATTCTAAGGTTGATACCAAGTTTTGTTTTTGTATCATGCTCTACAAAATGCTTGGCAAGTGTCTCAACCAGTCACCAATATTCAGTCAAGAATCATTGAAAAAACTCACTTTCAAAGCCAAAAATGGGATACATTGAAAATTTTCATCTCACCACCCAAACTTGTTAGCAGAAAAACTGTTGCAATGTCAATCAAAATCTGCAACTTATTGGTTGTCTAATTGAAGACCTAGTCAATATGCGCATATTGTCCTGCAGATGAGATGCTGATAAATAGAATGCAGCTAGCTACACATTTTCTGGTACAAAGATTCACTTCCTAAAAGAGCTGTTTCTTTAGTAACAGTGTTACCCTGCTGGTTCCCGTCTGGGTTCCTACTACATATCAAGAAGAAATCCATTAAACTGATTCTTCATTCATTCTTAATTGAGCATAGCATCCATCTATGCTCACATTGAATTGAGCAGTTGCTTCCTCAATTTTCATACTTATAAAGCTCCAGAAAGTATCAATTTTCCTGTGTGCATGTTAGGTATATCTAGAAATGACACGTTGAACAAAGTTAGGCCACAGGGTCTTCTGAATGACTCTTTTGTCTGCCGCTCGAAGGGCTAAGTTTTCTAGGACGAAAAAATGAGAACACTTACCACCATTGTTAAAAGAAATGGCAGGAAGGCCAATTAGGAATACAAGAAATAGATGTGAAAGTAGTTTGAACATCTTTCTTGGTCCGAAGCAGCTACGATGCCCTTGATGCGCGTGGATTTCTCTAGTGTTTCTTACGTAGCACTTTGGCCTAGGCCTGAAGGCTTCTTTGTTGTTGTCAAGTTCGAAAAGAGGCTGGCGCAGGTGGAAGAGAGCTCCTTCGCAGCATCCCCAAAAGTTACAACAAAGGAACAAAGGGTGCAGGAACAAAGGTCACTTTTTTCTTGTATGACGGCTTGGGCAAGTCCACGAATCTCTGTGTCGTGGATCTCTGATTTTGAACGAAATGTTACAAAAACTTCACTAAAGAGTGCAGTTCGGAGACTTGCATTGAAGACTTGCGTTAAGTTGAAAAGATTTCTTGTCTTTGATTAGCTTTCATGTACTGACGTTGCTTTTCATGCAAGAAAAAAGGTACGCGTTACCATTCCATTGACTTAAATTCCACTACATACGAAAAATAATACATTCAAATAAAAAATATGAAAGATACGTGACTGGAGAATTTGTATGAGGGGAATTTCGTGGAGGGACTCCCTCGGTAGCTACGCTAATCGATGAAAAGGGTTTTGCTCCCTCCTCGTATGGTTGTCAACAATTTTTCACATTTTCTGGATTTATGGGTATAGTTTTTGTAAAATTCATTTATTGGTAAGCTGTTTTGTAATTTCCGGATTTATGGGTACGATTTTCAGAAAATTTTCCGGATTCATAGGTATACTTTTGAGAAATTTCTCTGGATTTATGGGTGGTACTTTACGATTTGAATGGAACATCCTCCTATCTCCAGAAACTCAAGTACCCCCCCCGGGTATAAGTTTCATATGAAAGATACTTAGACTAAATTAACATATTCAAGAAATGGTGAAAATGAACGATTACAGAGACAAATTAGAATATTGATGGGTAGGAGGTGCTTAATTTAAAAAAAAACATACCACAAGTTCTATCCGACTCTTCAGAAAATTCAGCTTTAGCCTGCGTCCAATGGTAGCCTGTGTTCCAAGGGGTTTGGAACACACGTTGCACAATGGTTGCATCTATTGGAAAAATTTATTGATGTGTCAGACATAGTTTCGAAAAAGAGAGAACAGTAGAAAATGCAGCCACTCTCCCTTTGCAAGGTTCTCTTTTTTCCTTGGTCTGTGATTCTGTTATGTTGTTCCCATAAAAACCAGCATGGCCACTTGAATAGCTGAAATGGTCAGCGATCACAAGATCACTGTAATCACTAATCACAATGATCACCTGATCTCTAATGACCACAGTGATTTTGAAGATTGAACGAGGCTGAATCGAATTTGGGAACGAGGCTTTTAATTTTTGATCCTAAACGGGCCTAAAAGTTGGTTGCAACATTGCGTCAGGGCACAGCACAGCAACGACGACGAGAAAAGTTCAGGAAACAAAGAATAATGTTGATCAAAGTAAAAACGCTGACAGGTAAAGAGGTATGAAAGTCACTCTTTCATTCTATGTTCAGAAATTTGAAGTTAGAAACACTATAAATGTTTTTCTGAGAACAAAACAAGCAGCGAAGCCAAGCGAAGAAGTACTTTTTTCGAATGATCGTTCGTCGTTGTTGGGCGAGAACAAGCGAGAGAAGAGGAATATATAACGGATCAAGTAGCACCAAAACGATAAGAGGAAGATTCAGGTAGCAACAGTTCTCGTCACGATTAACGGAGTTAATTAAGTAAGGTTAATTGGGGGGGGGCGGGAAGGCGTTGGGATTCAGCTAAGTATCTTGCACGGGCAATTTGAGATGGCCTAAGAGACTGTGCTGAAAATTTGGCGGTTGAGAACAATAGATTAAAACGATAGATCCTTTGTTTATTGCCAATTGCGCAGCCAATGTTAAAAACAGCATACATTTCAGCGCACAATATCTTGCGGGCGCAGTTACAAACTTTCCAGTCTCAGTCTGGCAACTAATGGATGGGCCAACAACATCAGTGTTATTTTCAGGCTACTTGATTTAGGACGGTGCCAAGGCTCTGGCCAGTGGCCATAGACACTGGCTGGAGCCTTGGTACCCTCCTGAGTGAAGTTTATCATAGTGGCTCCAGCCATTACCGACTCCGGCCAATACAGCCTTTTTGTATGTTTTTCCACAAGCCACAAGCTCCGGTCATCCAGCAGGGTGCATTCCGTGCACTTAGGCCCAAAGATCTTTGACGTAAACCTGACTGTTTTGTTGGCGTAGCGGCGTCATTTCTTCAGTAAAATTGGTTCTTGGCGTGACAGTGTTTGGAAATCTGCCTACCTTGGCGTGAGTGTGAAGTTGTCCTCGATCTTTTACTAAGAAACTAAGAATTTTGGGCCAGTACTGAACATTTCTTAGAATCATCTGACTTTGATTTTTAGCAACTTCTCTCTCTCTGAAAATACCTGGCGTTCAAAAGCTCAGGGCTTGGCGTACCTTCAGCGTAAGTTTTACATGGAATGCACCCTGGCCGGCCATGCTCCAGCCACTGGCCAGAGCCTCAGAACCCTCCTCTTAATTTAGGGGCCATTGACAAACAATTTTCAGCACTAGCAGAATTGGGCCATTAGGGGGAGGGGGTCCAGCACAAATCCATTCAAAATCTTACTTCTGTGACGCCAGTTGAAATAAGTAATATTTCAACATCAATCCTAAAAGAATAACTCATCGTACCAGCAGCAATTTTTGGTAGTATATCACTGAAAATGACTCTGCTTTCCACACTTCTGATGAGCTTTGAAAGCCTGTTTGCAGAAATCTTCCCCTCTAGAAACTTATTAATTACTCTGGAACCAATTGGCTATTGAAATTTTGTAAAAAGCATGGTATTACTCAATATTCATGGCAATCAAGAGGCATATTAAACAAAACTTTTTGTTTTCATGGCTTTGGAGAGGGCTCGCTTCAAAATATTTCACTGGCTTCAGAAGAACTGCATTTTCCACTCCTCTACTCTAAAAATTTTGATGAAACCTTTTGCTACCTACACTATACGTTGACGGACACCCATGCCAAATTTGAAGTCAAAAGCTTGGTCAGTTTTTCCACAATAAAATGCTAAATTTTAGTATCCTACTAGACAACAAACACCAGAATCCGTTGATTATGGATTGATAAATGCGAAAGAATCAGAGAAGCACATGCAAGCATGTGTGAAACAAGTCAGCATTCTCTTGAGACTGACAGTGCAGATCTATCTTTTCCTTACAATTGCACATGTACCCTCCCCCTGCGGGATTTCAAGTGCATGTGTATTATAACAATCCTCTTTTTCAGATTGAGATTGATATAGAGCCAAATGATAAGGTGAGTTGAAGTAATAAGAATATGGTTTTATATTATATGGAAAAAGGCTTCTGTGCTGGACATGCCCATTGCACAGAGCACTGTTTCTATTGTTATCTTTGTTTGTCATTGCAATGTCCAATGGAAAATTTGAGCTTCCATAGACTTCTTTTTGACAGCTAATATCCTATTCACATTTGCAAGTTAAGCCAGCTTAAATTAACCTATAGTAGTTTATCAAATTCTGCATTCTGGTTTAAATGTTTCAGTGTGAATAGGGGCATAACTGACACCCGGTAATAGATAATTTCCCTTGAGGAGAGCGATGTCCCATTCGGGAGCTCACACCGGAAAATTTTGTAGACAAATGATTGTTTTAAACTTCCCAGAACAGACTGAAAATGGCCTAAAGTGCATTATCAAATCTTCAAGGTCTTTGGGTATCTATCTAAAAACCTTCTAGGAATTAGCAGGACTAATAAAATGAAGAATTCAAACTGAGATGGAAACTGAAATTGATATCTTCTTTTAGTTGAAATTGATATCTGTTGTGTAAAGTAAAACTGACAGCTCATGTTGCGTTTATTTTGAGGTGTCTCTGAGCATGTATATGTAAGTCATTTTCTGGATGTTGTGCATCACCTTGTAGATTTTCATTATAAAAAGTGGTGAAAACTTTGCAGGTTGAAAGGATAAAGGAAAGGGTAGAAGAAAAAGAAGGAATACCTCCAGCACAGCAAAGGTAAGTTACAATACTGTATAAGATTTAAAGTAAGTGTATAATTGAGCACATGCTTTGTCACTACTTGCTTTCCAAAAACCTTCTGTACCTGATTTGCTTCAAACTCAAATTTGCAAATCAGTTACAGTGAATTTCAATACATGATTTAGGATGTATATGCAATTGTTGCAGCATTTTGATCTAGGAAGTAATGTTAAAATATCAGTGTTTGTATGGCAATGAATTTCTACAAATTTATAAGTGCCTAGGATGTTAAGCTTCTAACGGGAGGTTGTTGTCTTATCCAATTTCCTTTATTTTCCGTTTGTAGATTGATCTTCAGTGGGAAACAAATGTGAGTATACTTTGCAAACTTCCACAATCTCTATCTAAAAATCTCTCAATTACTTGGTTAACATGTGTTTTTTATATCCATATAAAATATTGCTACTTAGGCTACATTGTACTACACTTTAAATAACTATCCAAAGCTAACAGGACAATGTCACGGGAGCAAAATAAATGACAGCACTAAGCCAAGACATGGAACTGGACTAACAACTACGATACAGTTTGCTTATTACACGTTTTTTATAAGAAACTGGTTTATAAGAAACTAGTACTAAGATGGCCAAAATTTTAAGAAACTCTAGTACTTCGTCTGAGAAGTACTAAGAAACTTTCAAAGTTAAAAGCTTGGATATTATGGCAAGTAGATCGTTGAACCTTTATTCTTGAGCAACATTATCTAAAAATTTGTGTTTTCAACATAAGAGAACACTGTTTATTCCTTTATGATGTTTTAAATGTCAAGAAACATATCTGCCGCAGTGTTAGCAACCACATTGCTAATTCTGCATTCAAAAAATAAGAAACCAATTAAGAAACTTTTAGTACTAAAATGGAGAAAATTTCATGCGAAATTAAGAAACTTTCAGTACTATGGCCTGATCCTAGTTTCTTATAAAAAAAACGTGTATGCTACTTACAAATTTATATCCGGTACCACTTCAATATCTAAGATAAACCCGACAAAATTGAAGTTGAAAACAATGGTTACAAAAACAACGCTACGATTGGGTGGCTTATGGAAGGGTGGGGACAAGATTTCAATCGAATCGACCAGTTTTATAGATAAAATTTAATGTAAGTTCAAGGATATGCCTATTCACTGAGTCAGGAATCTTTATGATCATACTGCACTGTAACAATTATAACAAAAATTCATTTGCAAGATCTACATATTCAAGTGGTGGTAGCAATGCATAGATTCCAGCAAGGTGTCCCATCTATGTACATCAAAGCAAGGGCAGGGCAACAAAAAGTGCTCCGTATCTTCAATGCCATCATTAAGCATCATTGACACATGTGAAAGATTGTAGAGAATTACCAACTAGTCGTAGTATCTGTGAATTTTTGCCTACAAAGCAAGTCAGATTTCCTTCTACCACATACAGGTTTTTGCCGTAACAGTCAAGAATTCCTCAAAGCTCAATTTGCTATGATTTTTTCATTAAAGAAAAGCTACCTTAGAATTGGTAATTTACTTTAGTAATGTGGTCAGATTGATCTCGAGTTATTGGCATTTTTTGCCTGGAAGCTGTTTCTGGAAAAACTTGAAAGGCTACGACAACCAAAGTTTTCTTAAAATGAAGGAAACAGCCTGTTAGCTTAAATTTGCAAGTCTTTAGCTTTAAAATGATGGTAATTGCATCGAAGTCTTCTGAAAGGCTCGGCTATGTAATGCAGGGGACGCGTTTGTATCAACTGCTATCCACTTGCAAATCAGTGATGAAAGCACCTGTTTTTAAATGATAATTAAGAAGCATCATACCAACTTATGAAAATCAAAAATCTAATGGCTGGCTCATGTTTCATTTCATTTCATGTTAACTTTTCTATCCATGGTAATCCACTCAGTTAAAACACTGTCTTACAGGGAGCACGCTAAAACAGAGCCTAATGATAACTAAAAGATACCATATGACCCTGTTTACAATAATTCAAGGCCAAGAAAAAGGAAAGGAAAATGAAATGAGTCATAGTTTGGATTTACAATTTCCTCAAAAACAGCAGAATGATGAGGACGCTTTGCTATCTAGGCCACTACAGACCCTAGCTCCTCTGTAAGCAAGCGACTTCTGACCAGTTGATGTTCTCAGTAATGGTAATCTAAGGTCAGTTTTAGAGTTCCTCAGCTGACGGTTCAGATACCTTTTGAAATATGTTTCGCAAGTAATCTAGGCGAAGGCATTCAGAGATTTATAGACCATCTTGCTTGTCTCAAAGTCGATCAATTCTCTAATGGTCAGCCAACCAAGTGTCCCTATCAAAGGCAAAGCTGACGCGTCATAGAGGCTGTTTGTGTTTTTCGTAGCAGCTCGAATTTAAGTTTTTGCAACTTATTGAGGGTTGATGCACCGCAAGATCCCGAAACAGGGCAGCAGTACCGAAAATAGAGCTCAACGAAGGGCTTAAGGGCTTAATTCTATTTTGGCGATTTTGGTATGGTCATTTTATTTTACTGCGATTGCTAAGCATTGAGGGTAACGTCAACCGAACTCATGCATCAGAGATTGCGAGGATAACGTTTAAGGCCAAGTCAAAGTATCACTAGAACAAAGGATGTGAAAATTTATACATCCTTCTCAAGGTTTCAATCTTAGCATCATAAGCCCTGTCCACACGCTAGCGGATATTTTTGAAACCACATGTTTTTCACCCGAAAGGATATCCGCGTCCAGACGACGGGCGTTTTCAAAATTATCCCCGTCCACACAAAAACGCTGTAATATTCGAAATCCGAAAACAGGTAACAAAATGCCCTCGCGTGATCCCCAAAGATCCGAGCGCATGATTTGATTGGTTATTAATCGACACCGTGACGTCAGCGTTTTCGAAAGGCTCCGTTCTCACCCGTCCACACCAGAACAGGAAAATGGCGTTTACAAGAAGATCCACTGTGAAGAGCGTTTTCGAAAAGCTTCGTTTTCGGTGACCGAAAATGCCGTCTCCATGTGGACACTAACCTAAAATTGATAAAAAAGATGCGTTTTCAAAAATATCCGGATACATGTGGACCGGGCCATAGTCATTCAGACAGTTGATGCATTTTTTACACAGCCAATGTAATCAAAGCTTCGTTGCTCGTAGGAATGATGAAAAAACTGCACAAGATTACAAAGTAACTGGCGGTTCAGTCCTACATCTGGTCTTAGCATTAAGAGGAGGTTTGCAATAAAGAATCATGGTATTATCATAGCAATATGAAGTTAGACCAAGGAACTGCCTAGGCAGGACATAGCATGTATATAACTAAACAACATTCCGCTTTCTTCTGTTGAAATACCAGGTGCGGTTAAAGGTGACCTGGAGCGAAAACTTTTATTGGTTGAAATGATCAGTACTGTCGAATATCTCATTTCGTTTTCATGTCATCCACTAATTTTGGGTATCAGCTGATGACGTCATTCTATTTGCAAATTACCAGGCTTATATATGGAAATGTAAATGTATCTGATCTTTGGAAGGTAATTGTCGAAAAGACCATTTCAGTCGAACTGAATGAAGTATTATAGATTGTTTCACGAACCGATTAGGCCCCCAGGGGGGGGGGCACTCAAAACATGCCCATATCGGGCAGTAACTCAGATATCTGTATTTATGTTTTTGTTTGTTTGCCATATATTTTTAAACACTCACACTTACTTTATTTTAAAAAGTGTGAGTGTTTAAAAATATATGGCAAACAAACAAAAACATAAATACAGTCTTAGATTTAACACTCGGGATCAAATAAAAGCTTTAGCAGGTTCTGCTAAAAGAAGAATTGCAACTCAGATATCTTTGGGTCAGAATGTTGCCAAATGTGATATTTTGGTTCCAAATAGAATAAAACTATGTTCATGATGTTTTTGACACCAAAAATTGTTTAACTGATATTTCTGTGCTCGCTAGAGGCAATCCTGACTTCTATTTCCATTATTTTGGGATATTTTATGTTCATGTACTGGTTTTCTAAGTATGAAATGAGCTGATATTTTTGGGGTTGCAATGAAGCTGAAGTGATATTTTTGGGTTGCCTGAAAATTTCTTGGACTGGCCTCCCGTATGCGTATGCGCCGAGTTTCCCTCCCCCCTGGGATTAGGCCAGTCCATCGACCAACATTTTTGCTAATCGACTAATTGCTAGCAAAATGTCTGATTAATCGATTGATCGTTTAAAATATGACGTCACCATGACGTCATTTTTCATCTCAAAATTTTCGTAAATCATAATCTGAGTGAAGGCTAAAGAATGAGGGTTGCAGCTTCATCATATCACTATTATCATAACTAAGGAGAAGTTAATTGTGAATGTAAATGTTTGGTAAATACTTGTCCTGGAAAATGAGCAAAATAGGTTGTTTTCTGCAATGACTGAAATAAGAGGAAATCTTTAAAGCACGGAATACGGCGTATATCGTTTTCTTAAGACGAATGAAAAAATAATTTTTTTCATTTTTGGCACGTCTCAACGACATTTCATTATTATTTTCTAGTCTCATTTTCGTTTTATTATCTAGAATCACAAATTTCAGCAGCAAACTATACTAGCTACCTAGAGAGAAGGGTAAATATCATGTTTTAGCGTCTTTTAGGCCCCGTTCATACTGCTACGTTTTCATATGAAAATGGAGTAAAAACTTCTCCGTTTTTGCCTTGGGTTCACATTGCTCCGCTGTGAAAACGAGGCTTTTCGAAAACGCTAATGAAAACGCATAAATCTGAAAACGGTGCGTTTTTAAAACGATCCGTTTTCAGTGTGAACGCCAAAAACGGAGACATTTGAAAACGCTGCACATTCCTTTGTTAATACACTTTTGATTACAATGGCATTCAAAGTCGCGATTGGCGCCTTGTTGACGGCTATTAACAGAAGGCTTTGTTTTGAAAAGGGGATTAACAACACCGTTTTGCTGGAGCAATGTGAACGTCTATCGTTTTCATAGCGTATCTATTTGAAAACGGAGCAATGTGAACGGGCAGCGTTTTCATCAACAAAAACAGATAGAATTGAAAACGGAGCAGTGTGAACGTAGCCTTAGTTGTCAACCGAAAACTATGACAAAGCAAGCTGCTTATCAATTTTGAAATTACAGGAACAGCTGAAGGGTATCATGCGTATTTGTGCTAAAAGCTTTTAAGGCAACATTACCAAAAGAAACGCTATGAATCAATTTGATTAGTGCAGGCGTCATCAATTACAAAACGTAAGCAAAAATGAAAGGTCGTTTAGATGATGAAAGAAGGTGCCGTATGCCGTGCTTTGCAGATTGCCATTACCCAGCTGTATATGAATGAAAGTCGATTAGTTGCACAATGTTACTGCAGAATCGACTATTACTGAAAGTCGAATGTTGACGCAAATTTGATAAGTACAGCAAAATCGATTATTTCATGCAATAGATTAATCGGTTATATATCATTAATATCATAATATTGATAATCCGCACTATTCAATTCATCGGTCAGGCCAAATACTATTCGATTAATCGGAACTCGTTCGATTATTCGATTAATCGAAGGTCGATGGACAGGCCTAGAATCGATACGATGTTTAGAAAGGCATTTCAATTGAAGAAACATTTTTGAGTATATTTTCCTTTGGAAATGCAGTAGTAAATCTTTTATACTTTCGTTGCTTTTTGCAAGTAATATGACGTCATCAACAAATCACACAAAACAGTGGATAACTCGAATATGAAACAAATTATCGAAAAAGTTCAAACGAAATCCTTTATCATTCAATTGTGCTATTTATTTGCTTCAATAAAAATGTCCACTTCGGATCACCTGTAGAAAAGAGTTTGAATGATCGTAATTCTTTGCACTAGAAACATTACTCCCAGGGGCGGGTACTTCATAACCTCCAATACGGGAGGTCCATGCCAATATTTGGGGTCTGAAATGTTACGTACATATATTTGGGGTCTGTGAATTACAACATGGACAAAAATTCAATATTTAGGATTCCCAAATCTGAAAAAAGGAAGAATCGTGGAATTTGGTGCGGGTTTCCAAAATATTTGACTCAAATTTGGGATCCCCAAAACGTTAGGCTAAATATCTGGGAGTCAGCAAGGAAATAGTGGCATGGACCCCCCCCCCCCGTATTGAAAGTTAGGGAGTACCCCCTGGCATATTACTACGATTCAATGAAGTGATCTTTGGCTGGAGCAAAAGACCCGATCGTTCTTTGCAGATTATTTTGCAATGCTTATGTGATTGGAATTAAGGAAAATTGCTTAATTTTGAAAGGAAGGTAAATGTTACGAATACAATGGTGAAATGATACATAATTCTCATCATGCAGAAATTTTCAGTACTTTGCTGTTAATTAGACTTGCCCCAAGTCTATTTCGTCAAGAAAAAAATGGGAAGGGGAAAGGGAAAGGGAAGGGGAAAAGCGAAATCGGGGAAAAGGGGAAAAGTTTCGTTGTTCACTCTATCAGGCAGACTTTTCAGGCAGACTTATTACAGATGACGAAATAGACTTGGGGCAAGTCTACTGTTAATTAGCTCCATTTACTAAGTATCCAGTCCAGTAGCATATCAATAGATCCATTTATTTATGATTAATGTGGGTCTACAAAGCAAAGGGTAACAACTTGCAACGGCTTACCTTTAAATTCCCTACTCAGATCATTTATGAAGCGCGCCAAACCAGAGGCAGCATAATTTAAGGGTGTGTTTGATTGATTCCAATTCTGAAAACGGTAGACTTGGAAGACTCGGAATTTGTGTTTGATTGACTACCAAATTCCGAAAACGGCAGGTTTGGCAGGTTTGGAAGGCCTGCTTAACCTTCTGCTCCAACAAGCGGATGGTTTGGCAGACTTTGGAGAGATCCCCGTTTTTTCATCTGCGAAAATCTGAAATCGAGATGAATTTGCTCGCGTTGCTATGTTAATCAGTAATTTTACTCTTAGTTGCCGAGCACCAGACTCGTAATCGTGTTTTTCAACTGGAAACCTCGTTTTCATCGCGATGAATCTGAAAATGAAAAATTTTGTGTCTGATTTTAAATTCGTTTCCGTTTCTGAGAAGTCTACCGCTTCAGAATTGGGTAGGTTTGGAATTACCAATGAAACACATCCTACAGTAAGTTGTTTTGCTAACCTTTTCTTCATTTGGATAATCAGTCTACTCGTAGGCTACCTGTCCAGTAGCTATCGTTACTCAATCACAGATGACTGCTGATTCAGGATATTTTGATCTGCCACAGCCTTGAACATTCATTTTCTACAAGAATTGTGCTCAATTGGCCTAAGCTTCTGGCACTTCTATCATTTTCTGGCCGATTTTAACACAATCTGACTATTTGTCGTCGCTATGGCCATTATAATTCCATCAATGACGATTGTAATAATTCTACTGCTTGTTTAGGATGAATGCTTATTTTTACCAATTTGCCATACCCTCAGAAAGAGACATAAAGTAGCTGGGATGTCGCCGGGCCTTTTAGCTACCAGGTAACGTTTGAATCACTGATTCCCGTTAGTTACTCTTTCATATGTAATAAGAATTTTCAAATACTTGAACTCGTTCGAAGCACCTGGTTTATGTGCAATGGCATATACACAACTTAACTGTTTTTGCGCATAAATTAATGGCCAAATAACCCGGGGGAGGGGGGGGGGTAACTTCAATAGGCGGGTGACGGGGGTGTGTCATTTGGACGTCTTATATCACTCCCTAAGATTTATAGATTTCTGCGAAAACAATACCCCATCATGTACTGGTCACTCAAAAGTATACCCTTAAATTGCAGCAACAAGCCAAAATTTCAGCCAAGTATGTGAAACTTGATCAAAATCAATATCCTAGAGAGTTGTCTTTCTAAAATAATATCCCAAAATTTAAGTCTATTTGTGACTTTAACAAAAATGACTCCCCAAAATTGATTTTTTGCCTGAAAAAAGCACCCCAAAACCCAAAAAATGGCACATTCCGTATCGGAATGTATCGTAGTTACCCCCCCCCCAGCCCTAGGTCAACTAAGTATTTTTGTTTTGCTCTTAGGTTTTGTAATGTATATGCCAACTATAGCATTACTTCTTGATCAATAAAGTTATGTTGAAACGTTTTATAAAAGATTCGTTGCAGGTTGCAGCTGTACGTTTTGTTCGTGTCACTTGAGTTGCACCCTTTCCCAGGGAGTTACTCGAGTATATCTTGGATAGGAGTGCTCAGGTTACTTTTTTGGGTCTAAAATTTGGGCAGAGCTTACTGTACTTCTTTGGGTCAATCAATGCACAATTTTTGGGTTCCTGGATTCCTGCATTACTTTTTTGGCTATCAAATATGGGTTCAAGTAAGAAAATTGAGAAAATTATTACAAACAATATTCAAACAAAAGTCCACACGAAGACACTGCTGCATTTACTGTTCGAGCTTCGACGGAAGAAAATAGACAATCTAAATGCCCTTGCGTGATCCCCAAAGATCCTTGCGCATGCTCTGATGCGTCGTAAATCGATGCTGTGACGTCAGCGTTTTCGAAAGGCTCCGTTTTCACCCGTCCACACAGAAAGATCCATTCTGGAGAGCTTTTTCGAAAAGCTTCATTTTTGGTGACCGAGAACGCTGTGTACGTGTGAACGCTAACCTAAACGAATTAAAAGAGATGCGGTTTTAAAAAGATTCGGATACGTGTGGAAGGGACCTAAGTAAATCAAAATTAAATGAAACAGTGATAAGCGTCAGAAACCGGCACCTTGTTTCCCCGTTATTTTGGGTATGAAAGTTTCGTTTGAAGTCTGCAAAGCGAGCCGTAACAGCGCCGTTTGCAACGAGAAATAGCGGTCATATGTTTGGGAGTTGATAACCCGCTGTTTTGAAAGGATGCAACAGAGATATATCGCCTATTTTGACCGTTGCCACCATCTCACATCGCAATAACAATAGTGACCTGGCCGGCAAAATCACAGTGAACATCACAGCTTGAAAAACTTAATTTTGAGCCATGGATTGATATAAAGTCGTTAATGATACTCAATAGCCTTGAGTTAACGAACTAAGGTTTATTTTCGATTCAGAAATGATCACAAGGTTTATCGATGCATTTATGCAGGGATTGGTCATTTTTGGTGAATTCACATAGGCGAATGGATTTGATGGCAGTTCTGTGCAGTTTCGCAAAATTTCCGTGGGAGGGAGGGTACTTAGTAAACTTTGCTGATGGGATGTGTACTCCTTCCATTGTATCGTTTCCACCTTAACATCGAGTATCAAAGGGAGGCAATGTCTCTAAAGCTGGTTTGTCAAAATTCTTATTTCATTCTTTCTCTATGAATTTTTTTACGTTTTGAAGCATATTTTTGCCGATTTTTCTAAAGCTAACTATCATTTGGAGGGCAGAATTTTAAAGCCTCGTGAAAAATGCTGTTTCTTTTTGGTGCACACCTCCGTACAATTGAATTTCAGGTACCCCCTTCCCCCGGGGGAGATTTCCGAATTTCTCAGGCCGAGAAGGCTAGATAATTGATGTCGCGGACACCAATTTTGACTAATTTCATATTTACGTTACAGTTTAAGATCAACTACTTTAATATTCATGAAGTTAGAACACCTCCGATGTAATAAGCTCGAAAAGAAATCCCAATCTTTGTATAATAATTTACTAATTTCGGTGATAATTTTAAAAAGAAAGAAGTTTCTGTTGAACTCACTGGTACCTGTTTCATATGTAAATATGCATCTATAAGATTTTTCTGAACTACCTTTGGTTTAAAGGAAATTAACACTGATGAGACACGCAAATTGAAAAAGATCTTATCATACGCCGTCTTATTGGACCATGCATTCAAAACGCCACCTTATTGGACCGAGGCGCAAGGCCAATTAAATTTGTCCATTCCCTTTAGTTATCCGTTTTGTTCATTTCCAAGCTAAGACAAAGGTGGTGAAGATGGCCGGCTGGTTAAGGAGAATACCCTTGCTGATTTTCATCCTGAGTTCATCTGCGATTCTCAATTCCGTTGGTCTTTATTTGCTTCATAAAGATAGAAGGAGACAAACAAATCAACACCTGATTTTAAAGTTCCTGAGTGGCTGTGAAATCGTATTAGCTGTTATTTCGATTCTCCGTTGGGTTTTGAAATTTCGAGGATTTACGGAGAGCGACAGAGTTCTTCAAATTGTAATTTTGATCGTGTATGCTGATTCTTTCAATTACAGTTGTGTGATGATTTTTATGACTTTGGATAGGCTAATCGCAACGAAATATCCATTCAGATATTGCACTCTTCTCTCGAAAAGAAAAGCCAGGATAATTCTGTTTTCATGTATATTCATATGCGGAGTTATCGGATGCATATCATTGCTTGTGGATTATGCGCGCTTCAAATTTTACATTGATTCATACGTCTTTTTCGTCATTTCGACCATCGCCACAGTAACGATAGTCGCAACTTACGCGTACATACTCGTAAAAGTCACGCGGCAACGACGCTCGCTCGCTCCGCAAGACAACATTCGCAACAGGGTAAGCATGGATGGCCAACGATGTCTGAAGATGGCGATTGCAATCACAGCTTCTTTTATTTTGTGCTTTCTTGTGCCGGACATACTTTTTGTATTCTTTTACGAATATTTCGCTAACTTCAATGCAAATATAATCTTCATAACCTGGTACTTGGGTTTACTTTTCGATCCTATCATTTATATCTTCATGCAAAAGAGATTGAGAGATATGCTGCTGGAAAAGCTGTGGATTCGAAGGTGCCGACGTAACACCACAACGAACCGAAATGATGCAGTCCCGGGGATTCAAGGAGATCAGGCATGGGTGGTTGAAACGATGCTATAGATAACTACAACAAAAACAATTGCTATAAGTGTATTGTTAGACCATATCGACAGTGCACCAGTACAATTTTGATCTGTTACAAAGTTGTAGCGGTTCAAGGACGTCAACACTACGCCACTGCGCCAGCAGAAAATTATTCTACAAAGACGGGACGAAAGCATTGCATATTAAGCCCCGGCCAAACGATCTCGACTTTTCACTCGACAGCGCTCGACATTTGTGTCGCATGACATGTCGTGAGCGTTTGGCCATTTTGTATAGTGATGACAGGAAAATGAATGCAATGGACTTCAAGCATTCACAACGGTAACGATAACGCCAACGTTAGCAGTTAACGTTACCGTTTCCGCTTTCAATCTGTGTGTACGTCATAAAGCATTATGACTGGACTGTAACGTTACTTGAATAATGTGCTCAGCACAAAGGGAAGTAAAGTTTTGGTTTTGGCGGGAAAACTCTCTCTGTGTTATTCCTCCGTTTAATCATTTCAAAAACGCAGTAAAAGTTCAACATGCCAAACTTACGCGAAGTCACAGATGCCTTACTTAAAGCATACGATTTTGAGGCCATAGATGATGTAGAATTTGCTTTGTTGTACGATCTAAACACGTCAAAAAATCTTGAAATTCCTCAATGGCAATATGCAGCTTTCAACTTAAAAAATATGCACGAAGATGAATGCAAGGCAGAGTACAAATGTAGCAGGAATACTGCCTACAAGCACGTCATTTCCTTTGCCTCTTTATCACCTTTATTTGTTTGAATGAACGAGTTACTTTTTCTTCTTACTCATGCGCAGTAGTTTAGATGTCAACCTTCTTTTGTATTATATGTAACTATTCTTTTATATTAAGTATATATCTATTACTTTGATCCTTAGTTTTGAGAGAGTTTTATGATGTGAATAATTGCGAGAAACATCACGACTCGATCTCTGACTTTTCACCTATGGAGATTAGGGATTGTCCATTATTTATGCCTCAGGTTGGCACCGAAGGAAAATAAAACATAGAGAATTTTTATCATTGAACAAATCAAAGAAATGATCACCCAACCAAAACCAAAGTAAAAAAGTTCTTACCCAACCATGAGGTGTTTGTTTTTAATTTTTAACAATTGGGAAGTTTGCAATTTCAAACCAGCCTTTCTGTGCACTGTTGATCAATTATCTTTCAACCTGGAATCAACAAAATATATTTCACCATCATACCTTGAAGTAAATGCCAGTTCCATCCACCTGCAGTTTGCCCATACCTGCAAGCATTGTGTACTTGCAGTACATTTTGGTGGATTTGATAACCTGGTTGAATTGACATAAAGTGATAAAGAGAGTGAAGATAGGGACAGTGATTCTGACATGATCTTGGATGGCCGACAACTTTCAGACACTAAATCTTCTTCAAAATTGATAAAAACTTCTTCTCAGTATTTAATGATAAAATTTTTTCTGCTTCCCAACCCGTCTAAGGAACAAAATTATTTTTTACCCAACCTTTTACGAAGCCAGAAAATGGATTACCCAACCATTTTCTCTTCGGTGCCAATCCGCGGCATAAATGATGAACAGTCCGTTACGGGATAATCTTGGAGGGTACTTACAGGATTGATCGGAGCATCTGTCACACAAACTGTAGGGGACATCCATTCTACTGATTCATCAAATAAAATTCCGCGCATGATGGCATAAAACCGGACATCATCAAAGAATGCTTTGAAAGCCTAGTTGATCCCCTCACACATCTTTATAATACATCGTTTGAAACTGGCGTTTTTCCAGATAACTGGAAGATTGCTAAAGTGATTCCCGTCTTTAAAAAAGGAAGTAGATCGGATGAAGATAACTATCGACCGATCTCTCTTCTCTCTTGTTTTGTAAAAGAATCTTGTTTTGTAACTATCGACAACTAATGTGTAAAAGAATGCTTGACTTCCTAAGAAAACACAAGATTCTATACAAGCTGCGATTTGGTTTCAGAGAGAATCATTCTATTGCTTTGGCTTTAATTGAAACCTTAGATGAAATATACTCAAAACTTGATGAAGGAAAGTTTGTTTTAGGGGTTTTCTTTGACCTCAAAAGGCGTTTGACACAATTGATCACAAGATACTACTAAATAAGCTAGAGCACTATGGCATTCGTGGCGTAGCAAAGAAGTGGTTTTGTAGCTACCTCTCAAATCGAAAACAATTTACCTACGTTAACGGATGCAGCTCTAATCTTGAGATAATAAACAAAGGTGTCCCACAGGGATCCGTTCTAGGAGCCATTCTCTTCACATTATATGTGAATGACATGACAAATGCTACTAAATTGCAACCTAGATTATTTGCAGATGACACAAACATTTTTGCATCTGGTAAAGACATTGATTCTCTGGTTGTAGACACCAATATTGAATTGCAAAAACTCCATACTTGGTTTAAAGCAAATCGTCTGAAACATCTTACTGTATTTATTCTCCCAAAAGGAACCAACTCCCATGTAGAGTCTATGTCCAAATTGGAGAAGAAAGAAAGCGGTCTCCCCATGTAAAATACCTAGGTTTAACCATTGATGAGAAAGTTACATGGGAAAAACACATAGAAGAATTAGGAACCAAAATCATTCGCTATGCTGCAATCTTTCGAAAGGTTCGGCACTTGCTTCCCAGAAACTGTCTGCAATCGCTATACAATGCATTTATTCAATGTAAAATAGATTATGGTATTGAAATTTACGGTGATGCATCCAAAAAGCTGATGAAACGCACGCAGATACATCAAAATAGAATACTCAAAATCCTACAGCACAAAAACCATCTTGCCTCAACTAATGCCATACATAGAGAATTTAGTGCATTGAAAGTCTCGGATCAATATGAGGTAAAAATATCAAAGCTGATGCATTTACACACGCATAACAAGGCAAAACTACCAGAAGTTTTTCAAAATTTATTTCATAACAGATCAAGCATTCATCAATATCCTACCAGTTACAGTGATAATTTTGTAATACCAAAAACTATAAATCGATTTGGCAACCGAGCCATAACTGTCAAAGGCCCAAGGCTCTGGAACTCTCAACCATCTGAACTAAGCAAGATAGTCACCCTGAAAGGCTACCTAAAGACCCTAAAAGAATACAAACTAGGATCCTACGTATAATTAGTTAGGCAACCAGCAATTTCCACTTTAATTGTGTCTCTCCCTATGATACAATTTCTGTTCCATAATTGAAATTGGCTGCCTCTAGCAGGAACTAAGCAGTGTTTTTGTTTTGCCCTTTTTCTTTCTATATTCATGCATCATCATAGTATTCGAAGCATTAGTCATTCTTAATTATATAACCGAAACCAAAAGACTTTCTTCCGTTAACTATCTTATATTCATTAACATCTTAGTAGTCTTAGGAATTGTAATCATCTGTAGTTGTAGCATTGTAAATCTTTAATTTTTTAGCATTCTATATCGTTCTGTTTTGTTGTAAGCGCCCCAGATTCGATAAGCTTTGCTTCTTCTGGGGCGTATGAAACCATATGTAGTTAGCAATAACTAATATGTTTAATGAATCATTATCATCATCATCAACTTGGTAGCCATTTCAATTTTCATGAGGGTACTCTAGAACTCACTTCGAACGGGCCAATTTGGTATCACGTGGTTGGAAAGGGACCATTTGATTGGCTGAATACTGTGAAATTGGATGGTTTCCACAAGCTTCAGCAACCAGTAATGATTTTAGCTATATGCTACGTTTTGTTGATTTCAAAAGAAGCGATAGTAGGCAAAAGCGTGGAAGGAAGTTGGTTGCTTTCACTCCCAGTGGTCGTGTTCGAGATAGATGCACATAATTTTTTTTACAAGAAACCAAGAATTTGGGCCAGGAATGAAAGTTTCTTAAAATCACCAGATTTTGACTTTTGAGTGTCCAGAGTTTCTTGTGAGTTTCTTAAAGGTTCCGTAACAATGTTCATATTAACTTCCTGTTCTCTGGAGAAATTTTCATAACGCTGTTTTTGAAGCATACAGCTAAAATCATTACTGGTTCCTGAAAGCACGCGGAAATCATCCAATTTCACGGTAGTCAGCCAATCAAATAGCCCCTTTCTAACCACGTGATACCAAACTGGCCGTTCGAAGTGAATTTTTGAAGATGTCTCCAAATTTCGTTTAAACATCCAGTCTTGAGCAACTTCTTGCAAATTTGTCTCGTTCCGTTTTAACGAATGAGTTTCAATCGGTAAGAAGTTTAGGCCCAGATCACATTTCTTGCAGAAATCGTGAAAATCACCTGCGATTTTGAGATGTAATTGGAGGGACGGTGCTTGGGTTATATCTCAGGGCAATATCCATAATCGCTGAGATTTTCATCCTTATATCTCGTTTGCAGCGACTTTTATCGATGTTTGAACGAATGCGAATATTCTTCGACCGGAAAATGACTGTAATTTCGGCTCCAAATGAGGTATTTTGCCAAGCACGCTACAAACTGTAGCGGGGCATCCCTTCTACTGATTTATCAAAGAAAATTCCATGTAATTATTGTAACTTAGTAGCCATTTCTACTTTCGTGAGGGTACTCAAAAATTCACTTCGAACGGCCAGTTTGGTATCACGTGGTTAGAAAGGGGCTATTTGATTGGCTGACTAGCGTGAAATTGGATGATTTCCGCGTGCTTTCAGGAACCAGTAAGGATTTGAGCTGTATGCTTGTTTTTGAAGCCACTCAAGTACAAGAGTGCAACTTGTGCAAACAGCCTCGTTTTGACTGTGATATTTATCTATCAACAAACATGGCGGATGGAAAAGATGGCGGGAAAAGTCTTCAAGAATTACTTTCAATTTTCACAATCCTTGGTGAAGACGAGAAAGTCTTATTCCTTCAAAAATGCATTAGACAGTGCCAGGTAAAATGAATTTAAATCTTTGAGTTTCTCTATTGTCTAAGATTATACAGGCTTTTTATTTTCATACAGGCAGGAAAGAAATTCTGATTGAATGAAGAATGTCAATGTCTGTCAATGATGAGTCAATGATGTCCACTGCTCCATTTACAGGAGGATGCCCTCACCCCGGCCGGGGCTGGCCGGGACTTCAAACTAAATTAAAAAGTTCTGATGGCCGGAGCCCACTTGAAGATGGCCAGGGCTGGGCAAAATAAGTGGAAAAGTTCTGTAAGTAAATGCCCCGGCCCCCGCCAGCCTGCCCTGGCCATTGGCCGGGGCGTGGGCACCCTCCTCTTTCTTGTTTGGTAAATTTTCCAACTTTGATCAAATTGGGAGGGCAGTTGCTCCAAATCCCTTATTCTTTCTGCCTTACTTAAAGAATATGTAAGCTCTTTACCTCTCAGAGGTATGCTAAATTGTGGCCCCACAAGTGGGGCCTCTCATCACGCCATCACGCCAATTTTTTTGCCATTTCACGCCATCACGCCGAAGTATTTTCCATATCAGGTTCACGTGCACAATTTCTCAGTATAAGCATCTTTTTCGAAGATCTGATTACCCTGGGTACCAGAGCCTCTTTTTTATTATTTTTGGCTCTGGTACCCAGGGTAAGATTAGCCTGTGCACAGACCCATCGTCCAAAGGAGGAAAGGGTCTGTGCAACTAAGAGCCAAAGCTTGCCGAACCTTCTCGTAATTTATTCTTGCGGCCTAGTAATGAGTCATTGAATAGTACTGACTCGTTCTTCCCGAGTGGCATCCTTTTCTATGGCTTTTGTATCCTTGTTTTTGAACTTTTCTTGCACATTGTTTTTCTAGGGTCAAACGATAGTTTCAAAGACAGAGGACAGATTAATGAAGATAAGCGCATATTTTGACAAGCTCTTTTGAATTCGTCTGCAGGGATTAATCACCCTTCCCTTGATTACCCTAGTGTGCTATTTTGATTCCCTGTTATTGACAACCATGTGTTTCCTGCAGTTGCATAATTACGTGACCTTTTGCGATACTGCATAAATTAGATTCCAGAAATCTAGAACGATCGGCAAGTTTTGGCTCGTAGTTGCACAGACCCTTTCCTCCTTTGGATGATGGGTCTGTGCACAGGCTAGGGTAAGATCTCATGCACACCATCACTATTCATTTTCTTTAATAAAGTTTGAGCACAAGTATTGCAGTAAAACTCATTCACACCATGGTGTCCCAAAAAATTGGTGCCCCGTTTAGACCAGGCGGAGAATAGAGAATATCATGTTGAAGTTACTGCATGGAAACAGTGCTTAGACTTCAGTTGACCTTCTAACAGAGTTTATTGATTCATTTTCCTTCCATCCCAGTTTCTCTCAAGTAATGTTCTACACACCTACCATACACTCGTTGTGTTGTGTTCTTTTATAATTTTTCATCACATTATCACGAAACTTCAGTCCTCCTTCACGTAATCACGTGCTCAAAAATCAGTTTTCACGTGCACACAAGCAATGTGGATCACGCCATAACGTCGGGAAAAGGCAGCTTTCATGCCATCACGAGCAATAAATCGGCTAATCACGCATCATACCAGATCGCTTGGGGGGCCACTAGATTAAGCAGCCCTGGCAAATTAGATCATAGATACACTTGTAGATGGCTTGGTGAGCGTGTGGCCGAGTGGTTAAGGCGTCTGACTCGTAAGCCAATGGTCAGAACGGCCGCAGGTTCAAATCCCACGCTGGACAGTTTGGTCGCTGTCCGTAACACTAGCCCGGGTCGACCAGAGCCATGTGAGGGAAATCTGGTAGCTGTTGCGGGTAGCTGCGGCGGACTGATGGTAAAACATCCGTGGCCCCTGCTGGAAATAAGTCTCTCAGACTTTTGCGGGCTAGCCACGTTAAATATAAATACCTACCTACCTACCGGCTGGGACTGGCCAGGGCTGGCAAAATAAATGGAAAAGTTCTGGAAATGCCCCAGCCAGT
The DNA here is from genome assembly GCA_964019985.1 of Aurelia sp. 4 Dawson et al 2005. Classification (NCBI taxonomy): domain Eukaryota; kingdom Metazoa; phylum Cnidaria; class Scyphozoa; order Semaeostomeae; family Ulmaridae; genus Aurelia; species Aurelia sp. 4 Dawson et al 2005. The sequence continues at coordinate 18,376,731 of OZ026497.1, forward strand.
AACCCCGGCCTGCCCCGGCCTGCCCTGGCCACTGGCTGGGGTGTGGCACCCTCCTTCACTTACCCGCAAGAAGAATCTCTTTCATTCATGCCTGCAGTGCTAACCAATATTTGAAATCTCCTAAAATTATGACAAATGGAAAAAGTGGAAAACCCAGTGGTGTAGATTGCAGAGCAGATCCAGGGGCCTTAGTAATCAGGGGCCATTTGGAAAACATGTGTGATTGGCCTACCCTACTATATATGTGTAGTAGCAAGTGAAAGGAGCAAGTTGCGGGTAGATTTTTAAAAGCTGTGAGAGATCCGATACACATTTTTTCTTTTATAAGAAACTTGGATCAGGCCATAGTACTAAAAGTTTCTTAATTTCACATGACATTTTGTCCATTTTAGTACTAAAAGTTTCTATTGTTTTCTTATTTTTTGAATGCAGAATTATCAATGTGGTCGCTACCACTACCAGATATGTTTCTTGATATTTAAAACATAATAAAGGAATAAAAAGTGTTCTGTTATGTTGGAAACGCAAATGGTTAGATGATATTGCTCAAGAATAAAAGGTTCAACGATCTATTTGCTATAATATCCATGCTTTTAACTTTGAAAAGCTTCTTAGTACTTCTCAGACATAGTACTAGGGTTTCTTAAAATTTTGGCCATCTTAGTCCTAGTTTCTTATAAACCGTTTTCTTATAAAAAATGTGTAGATCTTTAGGTATCTCATGTGGGAACCTTTTATTTTAATTGAGAGTAGTGAATTTCACATAATTTCATACTGGGTGCTTCAATAAAAATGTCCGGTGAAAAAATCCTGCTCCTTGATTATCAAAGCAATCATTGCTGAATATCAATATCATTATGACTTGTCTTATCCTGCATACGTCAAATTAGGCTCAGTAATTTACCCAGCTTTAATCGGCCATTCCTTCCCGTCTAATTAGGAGATTTTCTCCAGAAAGCCCATTTTGAAAATCCCAAAAATGAATGAAAACACCAAGCAAGATTTCCCTTTGTTCTCCTTCCTACCAATAATGACTCTTGGATGTGTTCAGGTATTTTTGTCCTCATGGGAGAATGGAATCCCCCTGAATAAGTTATTCAAACTAGGAGAAGACTTTTCAGCCTGCTAAAATGAAAGCACATGCTAAAGCGTGCTGAAAGTCATCCCTATGAGGAAACACATCAGGGATTCTTATTTGTAATTTTAGCATGGTTTCTAAGGTTTCTCAAATGGATTCAGTTTAGAATATCACTTACAGAATCTGAATGGAGTCACCGAATTTAGGCAAAAATTGTTCTATGGATGATTGAATGTGTTAGCTATTGAATTGGGCATTGCAAAACATCATTGCTTATACATTTAGGGAGCAGGAACCTTTCAAGCACAGGTCGTTTTTTTTACTCACCTGGTAGTTGCAATTGAATGCAAGTTTTTCAGCCTCAACAAAATTGTGCCAAATTCCCAAAATCAGAACACCAAAACCTCCCATATAATCAGGGTTGTTGGAGCCTTTGCGTATCAAAGCACTTTGACACAAGAAACATTCTGGAGTGGTTGGCTTAAACTGAATGCAAGCGAAGTGAGCCAAGTTTGGGAACATGGTCTTCCCTTTGAAACATTTTCAAAGCTACACTCTTTATGTCGTTGGAAAATCCATCTCTCATAGATTATTTGCTGTTGAATGGAGAAAAGGATTGTGTTTGATGATCATAGTAGATTTTTGAAAACTGAGTCTAAGCATCATGCAGAAATGAATTTTCGTCAAGTAATCTGATAAAAGCACTTAGCAGATAACAAAGCAACTATTGAACAGTTTGCAATTTATAGCATTTCTGTAACGATTAGACTCACCTTCAATTAAGTTCACTACGGCGTACACTTCAAAAGAAGTCTTAGCATATCTAAAGTATTATTGCAAATTAGCACACTGTTTCTACTAGGTTTAACATGAACTTTACTCACTGAAAATCATGAGCGCCCCTTTGGGGCCCTTAGGGCTTGCTCTAACCCCAGCCACTATGTATGATGCCACGGTGCAACCAATGTGCTGCATGCATCTTAACTATAGCTAGCACTATAGCACTGTTGCCCTGTATATGTCTGAATCAAAAATAGAATTGACATAATTGTTATCAAAGTGCATGCCTCTCAGAAATATTTTCTTCATGGGTTTCATTTCATTGCCAACAGTAGCCAATAATCTGTTCACTCACATTTGTGGCTAACATCAGCAGTAGTCAAAACAACAGCTTGACTCAATATTTACCCTGAATGGGTCCAAATATTGTCAGGGCCTCAACAGGGAAACTTTACTAGCAGGGAGGCCAGGAACCTATCTACAGTTACTACGCTGAATGGACTTCAAGTTGGAATGTCATCTGGCCTGTGACGTTCTTGACAACAGGAGACCTTCAAAAACAGAGCCTGCTTTTTCTGCGTTGATGAAGCTCAGATGTACGTAAACTCAACTGTTGTGGTAATTTTCAAACTTTATGAGACACAAAAGTTGATGAAACCCTCAAATTGTATCAGAATATCTTATATTAGCACCCTTCCTTTCTAAACTAAACGTAAAATTGGTACATATAAACTTGGATCGCTTTGTGGAACCATTTTAAAAGAATAGACCCATTCAGGGTGAATTTTTCCATGAGACCTAATTGCCTTTGGAAAAATACTAAGTCTTGTAATCTGATTACAACAAGAGCTGAGCAACAAGAATTGACAAGATGATTCAATAAACGTTAGAATTTAATATCTCAAAATGCAGTATGAACTGTAAAGTGAACTGGATATCAAATGTGCAAAGTGGAAAAAGTAGCAAACCCAATGTGAAGACGGAGGGAAGATTTGACAAATTCTTAGAAATATCCCATTCAACGAAACACAAGCATCATAAGGAAAAGCATCAGCAAAACATTTTCATTGGGATTTGAAAAATATCACAGCTACAGTAGGAGTCTTCCATTTCACATCGAAAGAAGAGCATATGATTCTGATGAAAAGCAGAATTAGACCCATTCAGCTTGAAAGTACTCTAGCTAACATCATTTACTGCCTGAATATGGAAAGTATCACTGATGCACACCCAATATTTTTGTTTGAGTTGCTAGTTGTGCACATGAGTGATATGCAACAAAAACAACAGAGCAGAAACTGTGTGTACATGTGTAAAAATTCATAACTCTGAGTTGCCTTACTCAACCAGCCATGATCATTGGACAAACAATAAAAGTTTGATAGATGTATTTAGATTGACCATGAATTTGAGCAACAAAGAGAAAGAAGATTTAGAGTGCAATGAATATTGATATGGAATGAGGAATTTACTAATCACTTCAAAGAATTTTAAGCACTTTCATAAAGTTTCCAGATGGGCAGACCTGATTTGCACACTTGCTAACTGTTGCATATTGCACACTACTTTCATCATCTTAAGGGGCAAGGGTAAAAGTCCATAAGATGCAAAATGCAAAAGTTGAAGCCTCCAGACTCCCTCCCCTCCTGAGATTGTATTATGTGGCCTCATCTTCAAGATATGGCACAAGGAGTTGATATATTAGCAGTAATTTGGTATCATAATTTCGCTTGAATCTCTTTTCAGCTATCTCAAATTCAAACACTTTATGATTATACCGAGAGGCTCCTTGCAAAGGATTTTGCTGAATATTTGCCTGAAGAACTTGTGGAAAGAATCTTCTCATACCTAGATGCTTTAACGTTGTGCAGAGCTGCTTGTGTGAACAATAAATGGAGGAGAATGACAAACAGTGATAAACTTTGGTAAGATATCATGGATATCACATTAAATCATTTCACATGTTTACTTCGAGAGGACTCATTCCTTCAAAGGGCATTCATACCATCAAAAGTAGTTCTACACCAACCAAAATTTCCTCACCAACAGCAGCATACACAGTTAAAAATCTTAATTGGTTTCCAAGGGAGATATTATGCTATGTTCTCTATGACTTCATCTTGCTGCTTTTAAACTAAGGTGCAGGCCTGTTAGCCTGTTCGTATCCCCAACAAGTAAAGCGAGGGTAGGACATGTAATTCATAACGACAGTAGGGCTGCGTTCTCATAGCACAATCTTTTTTTGTAAGCGCTTGTGCAGATTTCTGCCATACTAATCCCTTAGAGTGTTCGGAGTGCAAAATTTTTACACGCAGATAGAAACTTGCTCATGCTGAAAAGCTTGTTGGTTAGCAAGCAGATTTCTTACACACGCATTTAAGCGAGATGAATTTTGAGCTTTTCACTTCAAGTAGAATTTCATAACGGACTTAGAGATTCAATGGAACAAGTATTTTTTGTTGGGATCAACAAAAGGGGCTAAGTTTGCAAGCTTGGAACTTTCATAACAGAAATAAACGGATAAAGTTGTAACCTTTAGCTGAAACAGCTGATAACACGAAAACAGATTGATAACATAAAAGCAGACAGACCTCCAGCTGCGAGGTGTTATTTACCCTTACTCAATGCATTTAACAGTCAATGGCTACTCTATATTCTAGGCACAAATTATGCAGAAGAAGAAAGTGGACTTCATTTTACGATGACCCAACATTAAAGACCATTCCAGAGACAAGCTTGTCCAGATCTTCATCAGCATCACTAAAAAGGAACAGTTTAAGTCATGATAAGTTGTCTTATAACTTCAATGATAACAATATTGACTCATATCCACTTGGAAGATTGTGCCCTTGGAAAGAGATTTATGTGCGAGTATCACACCTTGAAAAGAATTGGGCACATGGATGCTATGTTGTGAAACCAGTCCTAAGAGGGCATACACAGCCAGTGACCTGCATGGATTGTGATGGTAAAGTCATTTAAGGTATTCTTGTGTGTTTGTGTGCTTTCTTCTGTTAAAAATGTTGCCGTTCCAAAATAGCTTTTTGATGTTATCATCTTCCAATACTGGCTGTTCCAAAATGGTTGTCTGTAAACCTAAGACCTAAGAACTAAGAACTACGTACCGGAGTCCTAAGACTTAAGGGAGCAGTCACGTTTATTCCTGGGTACCAGGGCGGAGGACAATTTCGCACAATTAGAGAAAATTTCGCACCCCATATTGAATATAGAAATAGTTTTCGTATCCCATCATCTTTCAGCAAAATGGTTTAGTGCCCCATCCAGAATTCTTTGTGCTTAAAACATAGATATATGGACAGATACCAAGTTGTCCAAGGCGATTTTCATACCGTTCAAGTCAGTAATCATTTCCAGGTGTCTGCTAATTTTCTTTCAATCTTTGATCAATGACTTCATCCAAAATCCCAAATAGTTTTGTACCCCATCAAAATCGCCCTTGATATTTTCGTACTCCCACAAAATAGAGGAAAAAATCTTCATGCCCCTGCAAAAAGTCCTCCGCCCTGGTACCCAGGATTAAAAATGCCGCTCCCTAAGAAGTGCAAACCAAGACCGAAGACATGAGAACTAGGAGCCAAAGGCCGAAGACTTAAGGACTAAAATCCAAAGACCTAAGTCGCCTAAGACCCAAGAGCTACCAACTGGAAACCTAAGACCTAAGAACTGCAAATTGAAATGATACATCTTGACGTCTTGAAGCCCCATATTTAGGGTCATGGGTTTTAGAAAACACTGTAAATCTTGCACCGGATTCTTGATCTTACGATTTCACATTAATTTCCGATTCATATAGTATCACAAGATTAATTTCTACCATGTTCAAGCTGCCTTTAGATTGGATTATTTAATTAAACAGCAACGCTGAAACGTTGTTTTATGCATTATGCGAGCAAAATGTTGAAATTTTCTTGATTGGAAATTTGCTTGGAGAATAACCAGCTTAAAGCACAAGTTCGGAGTTGATAGAATTATTGTAAAGCAACCTTACCAACTGCTGAACACCAGTCGTTACTTCTTTCCAAGTTTTGATGCCTCCAACTTTCACAAATTGTTTAATGAATCCTCATAAGTTAGGCCAAATATCGTCGCCAATTTGTATTTTGTACAGTACGAGTGTGCGAAGTCGCAGTAAGGAGGCTAGCAATGTGAGTGGTATAATATCACACATTTGGCAGCCTCGTTCAGTTCAACGTGAGTGACGTCATATAAAATGACGTCATTTCGCACTTCTTAGCAGATTGAAATATGTAGTTTCGTAGATTAAAAGAGAAAACAATTGAAGAAAGTACTGCATGCAAGATAATGCAATACTATTATTACTACTGCATGGCTAGTTTCTGCCACCTTGTTTACTCCCCCAATACAATCTCCATGTCCCGGGGCCTGGAAACTAGTTGCCCTAACAAAGACACTTGTTCCCAGTTCCCACACTACACACCATTCACAACAGTGTAATCTCTTGAATAATTAACAATTATAACAACCCTGGACTTGTCCTTTAAAAGGATTGATAATCTTGTTCCTTCAATATGATAAAGAAATTTAGCTAAATCATTCTCTGACTGACTCGGTATTGTAGATGTAAAATATTGTCCCGTTTTCATTTTAGACGACATCATAGTTTCAGGATCATCAGATTCAACAGTTCGAGTATGGGATTTAAACACGCTAGAATGCAAAACAGTGCTTGATGATTTCAGTGATGGCGTAAAGTGTCTTCGGTTGAAGGTATGTGCGTCTGTTTGCTTTACTCTTTACTCTTTTTTTCATCTTCATGATTTCGCAGCCATTTCCAAATTGGTATTTTCAATCATTGCAACCATTGGGGTAGAATAAGACTGCGTTCACACGATGCTGGCACGTTTTAAAAACGGTGAAAAATGTGACGGCTGCAAATTTTGAGCTAGCGTTCACACGATACCGGAAAAATTTGAAAACGGTAATAAATTAGACGGCAAAAACTCGTTGCAAGACTTTGATGCCAAAGAAGTGTACCGACACCCTAAGAAGCGACCAGTCTCGTTCCAAAAGCGTCTGAAAATGTTCCATTTTTCATCATTTTCATGTGTTTACATGATGCCGTATCCAAAATGTGCCGGTTAGAGTTCTGTTTTCCAAATCTACCGTTTTCAAAATCTGCCGGCAAAAAATGTGCCGTTTTCGTGTAAACGGGAGGCCTATCCTTCACAATTTTCTTCGTTTTCAAAAATGTGCCGGCATCGTGTGAACGCAATCTAAATCTTGACACTTTGATAAGGCAATTACTGGCTGTTAAAAGTGCTGTTGAGTTTGATGAAATACCAGATGACCTAAAGAAGTGAACTGAGAAAATTGTTTACACAAAGTTGTTCTATATTATTCTTTACAAAGAAAATTGTTCGATATCTCCTGAAAGCGGAGGAGTTGGTAGGAGAACCCGGAGCTTGCATCCCATTATTTTGGTGCTATTTTACCGAGAACATTAGACTTAGCAGGCTTTGGATCAGCACTTCCATGAAAAGCCACCATTTTGGCCATTCTTTTTCGGTAGACTTACGAGAGGTTGCTGATATAGTCTTTTGGGCCCTTACAAGTGAAATCTTGGCTGCAAAAAGGCGAATCCTGGAGAGAAATTTGAGAAAATATGTCAAAGTAAAGACAGTTCCTCGTCAATAATCATGCTGTCCTCGTTACATGCTTTGAGCTCCCCGGTGAAAATTCTATGATGTTTTTCGGTCACTAGCACCCCGTTGAACAGCTGATCTCTCACCGGAGCACTTAGACAGGAGTTTTTATACACTTGATAATTGTTTTTAAGCACTGATTTAAGAGAATTGTCATCTTTAACTCTGAGTACAGGGGTGGAAGAATTTTTGAAGGGGTGCCCCCTTTTTTGCCTCGTTTTATTGGGGTATCAAAGATTTGACAAAAATGCAAAATATCTAATGGACTGTGAAATTTTGGGAATAAATTTCAATCAATTGAAACAAAAAATTACATATAAATATTTTACAAAAGTTACATATGTTACTGCTATGTTTATCAGGTAGGGAAGAGGTTAATTAAAATGATTTGTGACAGTTGTTTATGTTGATTACTCTTTCACTTTAAGATTTGTTTAAATTTATTTCCAGATTTCACTTCTCAGTGGTTCAAGTTTTTCATGTAAATCCAAGAAAACCATTCAGTAGTGGGGTATGAAATTTTCGCGATCTTGAAATGGGGTACCAAGTATTATTAAACTTAGCAAATGGGGTAAAAAAGGTTCCTATTTGTCTTAAAAAACTTCCACCACTCACCCCAGCATTAAAAGTGATAACTCCGTACTACTTTTTATTTCATTTGACCGTAGGGTAGAACTCTGGTAGCTGGTTGCTCGGACTCATTAATTCGCATTTTTGAAACAGAGACCTTTGAACTTATAAGGTGAGCAATACTGATGTTTTATTCATTTTCCCATATTCACAACAGTTCCTATCCGTTTGGCTTCTTTGGGAGCAAACTTCGATATGTGTCACGAACTTGCTGTATGAAATTCTTCCATAACTGGAAAAAACTTCCTGATTTCATTAATAATGTGCTCAGTCCCATTGGGGCTCTCAGTAAATACGAAAAGTCAGTCCAAGAAATTTTCAGGCAACCCAAAAATATCACTTCAGCCTCATTGCAACCCAAAATTATCAGTTCAGTTAATGGCATTTTATGCTCTGAAACCTCTGCATGAACGTGATATGTCATGAAACAATGCAGATTACAATCAGAATTGCCTCTAACGAGTCCAGAAATGTCAGTTCAACAATATTTGATGTTAAAAAATATCGTCAACATAATTTCAGTCCTATTCAGACCCAAAATCATCACTTTCGGCAGTATTTTAACCCAAAAATATCAGACTTACGACCCCGTATGTGCATGTATTGAGTGCCCGTTAGGTTTTCAGTCAAGTTAATCTTTTGCATAGTAACGCTTAGAAAAAGAAAATATCTGGCCAGCTTGTTCCGAAATGACCAATGCTAGCGTTTTCTACCGGGTAAGTAAAAAGAAAAATGCACGACGTTTTGAAAATTACTGTTAGCTCAATATCAAGGGAATCATTTTGAAAACTGTTTTGTTCCATTGATGCTATGTTCATTTACATTCAGTAATTCGATTGGGAGAAAAGGACCCTTTTGAATAGATTTTCATGTGGGGGGGGGGGGATACTGTTACGTCGTGTTTCATCTTCCCAAGAAGAAATACAAGGGAAACTTGTTAGTTTTTTTACATTTTGCAGGATTGTCGAAGGAACTTTCTTGGGCATATCCTTTGTAAAATATGGATAGAGCAGGGGAGACCGGAACTAGAAGTAACAGGGGCAATTTGTAACAGAGGGTATTTCTCTGCACCTATTAAAGCTGTTCTCACCAGTTTTTATGTCCCTCAATGTCTTGTTACCACCTTCAAGTTGCATAGTGATTCTTATTGTTCTTGCTGTCGGCTATTTTTCGGTATTGCTATCTCTATCTTTTGGCCCTAAAGTAAATTTTTGGATTTCAGAAGTTTTCGTTCTGTAGCGCTCTATAGTTAGTGTGAATTCCTAATTCCCATGCATTTTTAGATTAAAAGGTATTTCTCCTGAAATTAACCTTGAATGCTATATTCAAATGCATTTTTTCTCGCACAGTGCATTTTCACACCTTGTCGTTTGGGGCAGGTTGTAACAAAACAAAAAAAATCCATCAAAAACAAGCATATCATTTCTGAAAGCTATTCAGACAAGACTTTTTCTATTCGTAAACAACTGTTTTATATGCTCGAAACAGAATTAGACTTTACTGAGAGTGAAGTCCAGTGAAACTTCTAAATTCAGCAGATAATTTTCAAAATTTTTAGATCAGCAAAAGCAGCTAAGACATCTGGTGTGCAGACAATGAAATAATCTATACTGAATGAAATGTATTTGATCTAATTTTCGGTTTATTTAATTATATTTTACCCAATTTTGAGTTTAGTCAGCATTATGCTAATAAGGAGAAGATTTCATATTTCCGAAACCTGCAATAACTAGCCCCGGTCGCCCCTGCTGATTTCTGCCAGGAAAAATTCCGAAAATGATTGAGCATTGGGGCTATTCAAGCAGACATCGCAAAATACTATTGCCTTGATATTTAGGGTGCAGTTGCCTTTCAGATGGCCTGCTCTTCTTCTGACTGACCTGTTGTACTTACCACATTGTTTTTAATAGAAAACTAGATGGACACGAAGGCAGTGTTGATCACATATGCTTTGATGGAAATATTATCGCAAGTGCATCATCAGCAGACAGGTATGGCCTTTGAGTTAAACTGTTTGAGTCAAGATAAGGTCCCACATTTGAAATTTATAACACCAGTAAAAGCTGTTAGCATGAGTAGAATTTTGCTTGACGCTCGATCCTGTTTAATTTTTCTCTCATTTTACGGTCACTAGACATACAGGTAAGTTTAACTTTATGAAAATTTCGTGGTTGCGAAAATTTTCGTAAATTGGAAGTTGCTTATATTTTCATTGCATATAGAAACGCGAGAATGATTGCAAAGATGGTTCAATCTTTTGCTTTAACTAGGATTTGAATTATTCAATACTTCTTCAACTTAGTCACATTTTTCCACACAAGGTCCTTGTGCTATGAATTTTTGTAAGCGGAAACTTTTTATAGCTCACTCGGTCTGCTTACTATATTAGACAGCACGAAAATCTGTAATTTTTTTAGAATTTGGACTGAAAGGGAATCGTTGCTCATGTATCTACTTGAAGCAGACGAAACTTCGAGGAAGAGCTGAAAGACGTGTTTTTAGATGCCTTCAACAACAGGACTGGAAAACAGGAGGAACGAACGTTCGAGGTTTTTCAATGCTTGGAATGTCAGTAGGTTGCAACTAGCAGGGATGAATGATAGAAGGAGATTTTTTCTGAGCTATGAACTAAGAAGAAAGAAGGAGAATTATGAGAGGAGGATCTCTGGTTAATAGTAGGCCATTTCATACTGGGCCACAAATGTGAGGTTCGGTAGTTCAGGTTCACTGCTTGTCAAACCTGTTACGCAGGGTGAGGAGAATAGCCAGTTTTCTGTTGTTCCATGCGAGATGAATCACTGGGTGTTGTCACATCTGGAGGAAGGACCAAGTCGCTGCTACGATAAGCTTAGCATCGCAGTGTTTGCTCTCAAGACCACATCCCAATGCCAAGTAGAAACAAACCAAGATACACCAGGTGGGGAGGGAAGATTAAAGGAAGCTCTATTGCCATATTTTGCTTCAGTTATATAGATACCTCAAATGCTGCAAGGCCCAATGAACAGCGAAACTTCAATGATGTTAAGCTATGTTTACTTTAGTTTACTTGTATTAGAGTACATACAGATAAGCATCACAGACCCATCAGTTCTGCAGAAATACGTTGAATTTATTGCTCATTTTTAGAACTATCCGAATATGGTCTGCGCATATTGGGAAATGTTTCTTCTGCTTGTCAGGACACACAGATGATATCGAGGTTAGACTCTTTATGATTACGTAGCAGTGCTGTATGATTCACAAGCCCCCTTCTCAGCTGGGAGGCTGTTCCACAGCCTGTTTAAACTTCAGACCTTTGCCAGTTCTTATTTTCGTCATGCCAATCTTACATACGCGATTGAGAACGCTAAAAAAGTGTTTAAGCGTACCAACTTTTCAAAATGTTCTGCGGTCCTTGATGTCAGATCATTGTCGCATAGCCAGGTATACATATGATCATACTGGTCGACCTTTTTCGGCGGATCCGGTAACTCACACTGTTGTAGCTGAATACGCAGCCCTAATGTTTTCTGGGACACGTTAATTATAAAGAAAGACGTTGAGCCAACTACCATTAGCAAACCATGACCTTCTACATTCCCTTCGCAGGTAATAAAGCTTAGGGGAGATACTCTTGTTAGCGCATCGTGGGACGAAACCGTCAAAGTTTGGGATTTAGAAACTGGCGTTTGTTTACATTCTCTGCGGGGACACACAGAAGGTAAGTACAACAGATCGGTTTTCTGGTTAAGCAAAATTTGACATAGATACTTCATTCAAATTATCTCTGCGCCAAAAAGTTTCAGGCGTTTGAAAATTCATATTACTAAGAATATTCCTTGGATTGAAAAGGAATAAATTCTGTTTGATAGTCGGAAGACCGAAATGTTTTCATGAGTTTTCTCTTGTCTTTTATAGGCACTGAGAATAGAGGTATTTTGACTTTGCGGAAATCCCTTTTTGCAAAATACTTGCCAAATGCCTGCAAAATGTCCTGAGACACGTTATCAAATCGTAAAGGATCCTCTTGCACAGAGCAGTACAGAGCTATGTTTTTTATGGGTATTGGATATTTTCTGCAGATTCATTATCATGGAATCGAAAAACTTTGCATTTATTTGAAAATTCATGTTCTTTTATTTATTGAGAGAAATCAAATGCATTTGCATATTATTCTGCGTGAGAGATTCCTTACGATTTGATCAAGTGGTTAAGCCTTTTTTCGGCCATTTTGCAATTAATTATCATAAAGTTTAGTTTTCTTACTTTTTCCTTGCCCTTAAATTTCGACAAATATTCAAGATTTCTGGAAAGTCCAACGATAGAATCATAGAGAAGCGGCTAATGTTTCCTTCCAGTCATTCAGTTTAAATAAATAGGTCACTGAATTTACACCCGCCTTTTTACACCGATTTATTATTATTATTTTTATTATCATTATTATTATTATTATTATAATTATTATAATAATTATTATTATTAGAAAATTTCTATAGCGCCATTTATCTACAATAAAATATATTCAAAGGCGCCTTCACAAATTTAGAAAATATAAAGAAAAACAGATAAAATTAGTTACAAATCAGGTATAAGAGGTTGTATAAAATTATAAGTATTCCTCGAATGCCACTTTGAACAAATGGGTCTTCAATCTCGACTTAAACTCTGCAATGTTAGTGATCATACGTAGCTCAATCGGGAGCGAGTTCCATAATCTGGGACCAGCAATGCTAAAAGCTCTGTCGCCCCAACTCTTCGTGTTAGAACGGGTAACATTCAAAATTAGACTCCCATTCGATCGCAAATATCTATTTATTTTCAGTTTGCATTTTCAGATTTAGGTCCTGTTTATATGAGGAAAATCACCTCACCTGCCAGACCCGGGGCTGACAAGCGAGGTAAATTTCAGCCACTGTTTATATGAGATTTTTAACCTCACCTGTCAGCCCCGGTGCTGAGAGGTGAGGTGGAGTAAAGTCTCTCTTCCGTGAAATCAGAATGAACTGACCAATGAGAATCAACGAATAATTTCATTTCACCTCACTTTACCGGTGGTGTTTCGTTTATATGGACAAATTTTACCTCACCCAGGTGAGATCCCATCTCTAGTGAGGTGGGATTTCACTATACCGGTGGTATTGCGTTCGACATGTAAACGCGAAATGAAAATACAAAGGATTCTATTGGAAGGTGGAATCTCACCTCTCAGCCCCGGATCTGGCAAGTGAGGTGTTTTTCCTCATATAAATAGGCCCTTAAAGATTTGGAATTTATGCTGTGTAATTCTATTTCTTTGCATTTTCAGTTATTATGTGTTGTCAGTTGGACGATGAAAAGATTGTAACTGGAGGTGCTGATGGGCATATCATTATTTGGGATTTGAAATATGGCCATTTGAAACAAACTCTTCATGGTCATGCTGAAGTTGTGAGTTCTATTCAGTCTTAGAATTTGTTTCACTTGTACCAATTCTGAAAGCAGAGACTAGGCAGACTAAAATTGCCGGCGCATTTTGAATATAGTGAAAGTGTGACGGATAGGCCTCTCATTAACACTAAAACAGCTCATTTTTTTGCCGGCAGATTTTGAAAATGGTAGTTTTGAAACTGGATTTGTGAACAAGGTATCGTGTGAACAGTTGCTCAAATTTTGCTACCGTCATGTTTTTTGCTGTTTTCAAAGTATGCCGGCAACATGTGAACGTCGTCTTAGACTTGCGCTTGATCAATGCTGAAATTTCCAAATGGTAGTTTTGGTTGGTTCGGAACTACTTCCAAATCTTCTGTCCCAAAAGGCAGGAGGTTTGACAGACCATGGAGAAATTCTCGTTTTCATTCATTCGCGAAGCGCTTTAGAGACCAAGGTGAATCCAAAACCTACCGTTTCTATAATTTTCATGCTGGATTCAGAAATATATTTCCATCGCTACAAAATCTACTGTTTTCATAATGTGGTTGTTTTGGGATTGCCAATCAAACGCACCCTACCAATTCTTCTATTTGAGACACCCACAGGACTACCTCGGGTACTATACTTGAAATTGTTAGACTCATGAAGCATTTCCTTTTTTCCCTTCCACAGTATTGTTTAGAATTCAATGAAGAAATCATTGCATCTGGATATGCAGATAGCACCGTCAAAATTTGGAGCACCCATGGTATGTTTTGCAACCATTCCCTAAAGGAGAGTGATAACTAAAGTTTCCATGATATGGGGTTTTGTCATCCAAAGCGTAAAAGTACTGTCCATAAATCCGGAAATGTTTCTTAAAGCATATCCATAAATCGGGAAGGCACCAACAAAGTTTACCTATGAATCCGGAAAGAGTGACAACAAAGTGTATCCTTAAACGCAGTTGTGCAAAAACCACAGCCGTAAATCCGAAAAACAAAAAATCTTTAAAAACAATGCCCATAAATTCGAAATGTATCATTAAAAAAGTGCCGTTACTGGTGCCACAACCCCGTACTTTGGAGGAATTAAGCTACCCTCTGCACGTGAAAGACTAGTGATTAGATGAATCAACATGACTCCCTATGCTGCTTACCTGTCCTTGTGTTACCAGGTGCCGAAGACTTTTTAGATGCCACCCATTTCTAATCTGCGTAATTTTTTGTTGCATGCCACATTGCAGGCTTAACGACCGCGAAAGAATCAAATGCATTTACAGGAGGATTCAGTGAGACCAGTAACATGATTCTTTTAAACAGTAGCTAAAAATTGATTCTTTCTTTCTAATTTCGCGGATTTAGGTACATGGGTTACTTACAGCATTTGAAGGAATCAATCTGTTAAGCTGCAGATAAACATTGATACTTTGACGTTTGGAAGTGGAGATGGCTGGTGAATTCAATTTCTTAGATAGTGACCTCTGTTTCTAACAGAAAGTTGCATCATCTTTGGAGTGTGTTACGCAATGGAGATCTGACTTGTTTTGAAAATGCTCATAAAATACGCTTGATTTGTTTGTACAGGACAACTACTTCACGCATTAGAAAGACATATTGGCATCGTTCGGTGCATCAGTTTGCAGGGCAAACGATTAATCACAGGAGGCGACTGCAAGAAAGTTATCGTTTGGGACACGGAGGTAAGAGTGTTCTTGTGGCAAGTGTTGGTCTTTAACTACAGTATGAGAGTAAAGAGTATTTGCTCCCATTTGAGATTCATTTTAGCAGGGCCGCTGAGAGGTAGGTAGGAGGGGCAGTCTGCCCCAAGGCCTCAGGGTCTACGGGGCCTCATAATTAAAGATTTCTAGCATTTTGACTGCAGGAAGTGCTCTGAAATGCATTTTAAGCCAAGCTAAAATGTGAAATCGTAAAATCTTCTGCTCGCTTCGCTCGCAAGGGGTCTCATTTCACAGTTTTGTCCCTAGACCTCAAGCTCTCGGCGGCCCCGTATTTTTGCACCACCACTTGTCCTTAGAAAATCTTTGCTAATGGATTGTGCACGGGATGGCAATGCCTCTCTAAGCAACACCACACTGTATTGGGCTTTTCATGGTGGTTTGATATGCTCTACCACTCTTTCCTGCAAGGCTGTTTTCTGGTTAAAGGATAAATCTAGGAGTTTTTTTATATCCATATTAAAGATTACGATAAAGGCTACATTCTACTATACTTTAAATAACGATACAGCACTACAGGACGATGCCATGGGAGCAAAAATAAATGACAGCACCACGGCTATAAATATATGACAGCATCAAATATGGGGTTGGTATAGTTGATGCTAGTAAACCAAATTACCAAGTGCTGCCACGAATTATGGACTTCTTTTTCATTTTGACGCTCGTAAAAGCTGTAAATTCGTTAAACATTCTGTGAATGTAAGCAAAATCGTTCCAATTTACTTACCATTTTCAGTAAGCCATGATATAGAGGCTAGTAGCGATTAAGAGGCAGGAAGATAATTGGTTGTGAACGTTTTTCCTGAGTGTGACGCCAGAAAAGCACAGATTCTTGGTATTTATTGCGTCACTTTCCTCTGATCACTTATCTGAATACGCGATTTTGCAAAGAAAAGACGCTAAATAAAGAGACATTTTACGATACACCATTCATAACAGTATAATCTTGTATTTTATCACTAATCATACCAAATACGCGTTTTGTCACAAGCTCTTCAGTTTGGTTCATAGGAGTTTCCTGTGGTGGCGCGGTGTGCTACGGGGTGCTGTGCTCGGGCGGTTTGGGGGTGGGCATTCGGTGTTGCATGGCGGCTCGGCTTGGGGCGTGCTCGGGGGATTCGGCATGGGCGGGTGTGGTCGGTGCCGCGCATGGGCTGGGCCTGGTGCCTCTGGTGGATGGACTGTACGTTTCTCCATGCGCTGGATGACACTGATGCAGCGACACTCCCTTTCCTATTTTTTTATCTTCTTTTGAATTTGTATATTATTAAAGAAATGTAAAGATTTGTATTTTTGTTGCTCTGCCCTTCATATGACATTCAACGACGAGATCTTCTCGCTGGAGTTTCGGAATTTTTACGACCATATGTTCGAATGAACAGCCTTCCAAACAACGTGCTGGTCCAAGTTTTACTGTATGGTGATAAAGACTTTCCTATTGATGTTAATAAAAATGTACTCAAACTAACCCTAAACTTCATTCACAACGCAGGCAGGTTCAATTGAAGTGGTTTTGAAGAAGCTGCTATACCCCCGCCCCCGATCGCAAAGCTTCTTTTTCCCTCTAATTTGTTTTTCCCGTCTTTAGTTTCTGTTTCACATTGGATGTAAGGCCTGAATTTCTTCCACACAAAATTTCAAACATTTTTTACCTGCGTTTTCTGTGATCTATAAACCCTAAAAACTTAGAGGTGATGTCTTGAGCAGTGAAATTTTCGCCTCCACTGACCTAGCAGCCAATGTGAAACAGTTTCCACCATTTATGGTACCGTATCGTATGTGTACCTTTTTTGTAACGTGTTTATTTAGTTGTCTACTTAATTATATATCTTTATGTGTTGGCCATGGGGTAGACATTGTCTCTTGCTCCTCATGGTATCGTCATCGTAGTGTTGCATAGTAGTTAGAGTATAGTAGATTGTAGCATGTATTGTAAAATTTTTTTATATTGATATAAAAAAAGAAATGTAAATGCCATTGACATTGAGAACTAGATGACCCTGTGTCTTTTCTCGCTGTGAATGGCATGTTTAATGGATATATATTGTTTTTGTAGTTTAGTATGGTTTATTTGTGTATATAAAGAAAAGTTTGGTTCATGCGAAGAGCAGATAAATGACACGACCGGCCTGTTTTTATACCGATCAAAACAAAAGTCTATGGCAAGCGAAAGTCACCAAAATCAGATAAACCCAGTTTTTCTCAGAAAAACCGGGTTTATCTACAGAAAAACCGAGTTTATCTGAGAAAAACTTGGTTTTTCTCCAGAAAAACTCGACTTTTCAGAAAAACTGAGTTTCTCTGTCAGATAAACTTGGTTTTTCTGAAAACCGAGTTTTTCTGTAGAAAAACCGGGTTTTTCAGAAAAACTAAGTTTTTCTGCTAAAATGTCACTATTTCGGAGAAGCCGAGTTTTTCTCCGATCCCTTCCGATGAACCTAATTTTACTTTATCAATTACATTTTCACCCAACGTTTCCCGAGAATTCACGTCTGCACCGACCAGATCGAAAGTACAGAAAACCGAGTTTCTCATAAAAACCGAGAATCTCAGAAAAACCGAGTTTTTCAGAAAAACCGAGTTTTTCAGCAGAAATGCAGGGTTGTTCAGAAACACCTGATTTCGCTCAACATAATCAAAGTACAAAGAGTGAACCAGCGTTGATTGATCTTCTTCAACATCATTATTATTAAGCAATGGGATTGACAACAAAGCGATGTAAAGTATGACAAAGCGGAAGTATTCAGTTCCTCACAAACAATGAGTGGCAGTGTTCCTGAAGGGTTTCTCGTCCGTTGCCCAGTGATATTTTGCCAGAAATAAGCGCCACTTTTCATGGAGCCACAAATTTCTTATGAGAGAAAAACTTATACCCGGTTGATAGAAAGTTTTTGCAACTGCACTGCATAAATTGAAGCTGTACATTATAAAAGTTTCATCATGGTTTTCGGTAATGCGATCTCATAATGTTGTCTTACAATGGGTACTATATGAATGTAGGGGTTGCTGATATTTATAAAACAGTCGCTTGGTAAATTATGTCTATACAGTCAGTCGGTGAACACATTTCATTCCCAGTTTATTGTATTCACCATTGGCATTCGAAGCCGGTCTCTTCAAATATGTCTTTACCGAATTCGGCATAACCTTGTATTCTCGGGGAAGCATCCCGAGAGTTCGGAATGCCCCTTTTAAAATTTGGTCTTTTGAGACGATAAGATATCCGAAAAACGAAACCCATTCTCGTTTATCGGAAGAACCGAGTGTATCTTAGAGCAGCCGATTTTTCTGACGCGAAAGTCACCAGAATTAGAAAAACCCAGTTTTTCTGAAAAACTCGGTTTTTCTGGAGAGAAACTTAGTTTTTCTGAGAAACTTGGTTTCTCTGTCTGATAAACTTAGTTTTTCTGAAAAACCGAGTTTTTCACCAGGAAAACCCAGTTTTTCTTGCAGAAAAACTTGGTTTTTCTGAGAAAAACCGGGTTCATCTGATTTTGGTGACTTTCGCTTGCCATAAAAGTCATTTGAGATTCACGTGAACGTCAACACCTGAGCCGCAGCTATAAAAACGGCCCGGCCGTACCATTTGTCTGTTCTTTGCATGAATCAAACTGAAGAGCTTGTGGTGAAACGCGTATTTGGTGTGATAGTATTGTTGATAATGGATTACTTCATTAATCATACCAACGCCAAACTTGTTATTTACGTCAGTTTAATCCTTATCCTAAAATGAAGAAAATTGCTGTCTTATAGATTATTAGCAAATAAAAACGTCTGGTGACTTTAAGACTTATTCCAGAACACGATGTATTTCGTGTGACGATATTTTATAGCACTTTTCTAATAAACTTTACCAATTTCTATCCTAGAGAGGTGAATTGCTCAACGTTGTGCATCGTCATCCAACATCACTGCACATAATGTGGACAGACTCAACTAAGATCATAACTGCCTCACCAGAGACACCAGGGACTGTAACAGTCCTTAGTTATTGGTCATAGAGTTTTGGGTACCGGGTGTCCCAACCTCGTTCCCAGGGTATTCTTACGTCATACACTGATCACGAAGCCGAATGAACACCTTGGTGCGCTTCGATCAAATCTGCCCAGAAAATAGGCAGATTGCAACCATTGTGGATTTGGAGTTTGCTAGGCAACGCCAAGCGATGGAAAATGACCGTTGCTCTATTGAAATTTCTGCAAAAGATAAATCGAGATACTAAAAAACAAAAACTTTGAGAACCTCATTTGAACCCTTTTAGAGGTATTCGAACAATGATCTGGGGTTAGCAAGTTTGTTTGATTTGAAAATAAGCACAGTTTGTTTGAAGTGAAAATGGGCCTAAGTTGAAAATTAGAGAAAATTTCACCGCAACTTCCAAAATGAAATGGCTCAAGCAACATTTCGTTTAAGCAACAATAACAAGCGTTATACGCTCGTTATACCTCTCTAGGATAGAATTTGGTAAAGTTTATTAGAAAAGTAACATTTAGGCCAGGCATTGCGAATGGAGCCCTCTGATTGGTCAATGCAACAAATCGAATCCATTTGATTGGTAGAAGTCAAACTTCGCTCATACAAAGCTGGTTTAGCTTGCCAGGTATTTGTTACTTTGAAGACCTAAACTAGCAAGTTGATAACCTTATTCTGAGCTATGCTTTTTAGGCAACATCTTAAATCTTGCCTCAGAGCTATGGTCCATAGTTTTCATTTTTCCTTCAAGCCTACATTCATCATAGTTCGCGTTTCTTTGTGATTTTTTGCGACCAAAATCGAAATTTGGCAAAAAGAAACTAATCTAGTAGTCATCAAAGCAGTTTGCAGTATGCTTTGAAACCAGGAACCTCTAAAAAGAGCTACTTTGCTAATCTTGAAGTCAATCACAAGATGTGCTATGCTGTCAAAGTAATTTCTTCGTCGATCGATGGTGCAATGGACCTCCAGAGTCGCTGGGAGGCCGCGTCGATCTGGGAACTAGTTCTCAGGTCGTAATTTTCAGACCGCATACTCTAAGCCCATTTCAAATTGTCGAGAGCAAGCCGTTGGCTTCCAATCAAGAAAGTGAAGATTAACAATGAAATGAAGACAAGCCAGGTAGCCAAGTTAACGACATACATCTTTTCATTTAGGAACATTTAGGCCAGACATTGTGGATGCGATCAACACCCAAATCGTGTCCATGTAGTTTTGTTATGTAAATCTCGAGGGAAAAGATTCTACAAAGTGTCTTTTTTATTCAAATTTTGTTGAAAACTTTTTCATTCACGAAACAATGTGCTCTTCGGATCTGCGGTCTTTCGGAAATCTGCTAGCGTCAGGACTTCAGGAGCAGAAGGTTTCCGAAGCCCCAGATCTCTACCGTTTCCAGAAGAGCCCACGAGAATACGTCAATAATCTCTCGGAAGTCTGCCGATAACAGAATGACTACAAGAATGGACTTTCATAAAAATGATCTGAAGTCTGCCCCTTTCGGTAGAATAGTACCAAAAGAATGGGATATTATCTTTTACCAACTCTACTGTTTTCAGAAGATGCCCAAAAGAATACGCCCTTAGTCATTCCCACATTGTCAATAGTCTAACAGTGATCTTAGGCCCCGTTTACACGATGCCGGCAGAATTTGAAAACGGCATAAATAAGTGCAATTTTGACCTCCTGTTTACACGATGCCGGCAGAATTTTGTTTCGGTTAGCAAAACGGCAAAGTTTGTTATTCTGCCGTTTTCAAATTCTGCCGGCATCGTGTAAACGCACTTTGCCGGCAGAATTTTATGTCGCTTTCGTCACGAGACTAATATTTTCAATCGTCCCTATTGTCCTTATTGTCGTAGTTGTCTTATCTATCTTGATTGATCATTGACGTCAGTTGTTATTGTCTATGGAATAAGAATAACATTCTACCGGCATCGTGTAAACGGGAGGCCAAAACGACACATTTTCATGCCGTTTTCGAATTCTACCGGCATCGTGTAAACGGGAGCTTATTTTCCAAGGCGGCATAAACTTCTGCCGTTTTCAAATTCTACCGGCATCGTGTAAACGGGGTCTTAACCTTCAGGCTGAAAACTACCTGAGGCACGAGTTTCTAATAGAAAAATACCAACATTCAAGAAAGGATAGATACCTTGAAAGCTATATTATCTTGTGTCTTGCAAAGTTTATAGTTAATACAGTTTAAATGGTGTATCAAAACTGGAATGTAATGTTTGTTTTTAAAATTCGCCTGTTTTTTAAAATTCGGTCTAGAACAGAGGCCAAGCTTTGATAGGAATGAGAATTCCATGGTCGACTCTGGTCCATGACTGTCCTGTCATTAAAATGTAACTGTAACACAATGTTCAGAATGAACTGACCAATAAGAATCAAGAAATTACTTCAAGTCACCTCACCATGCTGATGATGTTTCATTTATGTCGAAAAATTGCACCTCACGTAGATGATATCCCACCTCTAGAGGTGAAATTTCAATATACCGGTGGTGTAGACGTGTTGCATTCGTCATGTAAACGCAAATGAAAATACAGGAATACAAAGGATTCAACGGGAAGGTGGAATCTCGTCGGGCAGGTGAGGTGTTTTTCTTCATATCGACAGGCCCTAAACTATGCAAGTGTCAATGACAGGCAGGTCATGGACCAGAATTAAACATTGGATTCTCTCGTTCCCATACAAACCCCTTACCGCATTTCTTTACTGCATGGGTCTAAAAGATGAGTACCTTTATCAAACAAATTTAGTATCCAAGTTAACCTTTGACTGACAGATTACAATTTTAGTTCTGAACATCGGCCACGAAGTTTTTATTCCACATATGATACGTATTAACTTTTTGTTTTTAAATTTACTTCGAGTGAGCTTGTCAGGATTTCTAGCTACTGAAAGCTAATTTTAATGTCCCTTCGGAAGGACGACGAGGTGAGTTGTGAGGTAAGGCCTCCGACATCACCCATCCGGAGTTTGCCCTCACTCGAACGAGCTTAAAGGGGCAGGGTCACATGATGTAAACAAACGTCTTTTGAAACTATGATTTTGCAATATTTTTGATAGGCCATATCACAGTGATTTTCCACTACTTTTCTCAAAATGAAAGTGTTATTTTGAGGATGGACTTATGTACTTCTTGGAGAAACAAACGATTGCAGAGATATTGGTGGATTTTTAGAAGCAACTTTAGTGTGGATTCACCCCATCCACCAAAATCTTTGCAGAACACAATGGCCACGTGTAGGCAACAATATAGATTCTGGAGATAACAGGTTTGTTTACGGTTACGTAATCCTGTCCCTTTTACTTCAATTGCCTGACGAAAACGAAACACTCGGCCACTGACCCCGTATACTTTTTTCTCTTAGCTCACCTAGATGCAGAAAAGAACGATTTCAATTTTTTTGGGTGTGAATACAAATTCATTTGCGTGATAGATGAGCATATTAATGTAGATATTGCTACACTTTGTAAAGTACTGTGTGTATTAAGAAATAAGCATGTTGGAAGCAATCATATCGCACATTTTCTTTGCAACTAAATGCTGGCAGGCGTCAGGCTGACAAAGTTTTTGTGTTGTTTCCAATTAAAGAGCTCAAGAAGTGCAACCTGCCAACAGTTTTGGAACAACTTAGCTAATTTTGCCATGTTTTCCAATTTCCCGTCTCCCCCGAAGGACATTGTCCTGTGGCGATAGAGTTTTAGGCCAATAAACCTTCAAATCAATGCTTTTTTGTGGGGAGGCATCAACTAATTTCCACCGGTAGCAATACGGAGAAGTGTCTTCGTCAGGAAAGGGCCTAGATTTGCCTCAAATTTTGGGGTATTATCTTGGTAAAATCACAAGGAGTCATAAATTTGGGATGTCATTTTAGAAAAATAACTCTATAGGGTATTGATTTTGATCGAATTTCAATTACTTGGTTAAAATTTTGGATAGTTGTCACAATTTAAGGGCATACATTTTCAATAGCCTGTATCCTTTGGGGGTATCATTTGGGCAAAAACTTATGAATTTCAAGGTTTGACTGCAGTTGTAAAATGGTACACCTTCATCACCCACCTATCGAAGTTATTAATCCCACCCCTCCCCCAGGCGAAAGTACATACACATGTTTGGAAGAGTAGACCTTCTCTTTTCTCATCAATGTGATAGAAATCTTTCTTTTAGCAGTCATGCTTGAGTTTGTGCAACTGCAGCTAAGTTTGAAGAGTGAAAAGCTGTGAGAGCTGAGTCGAGTCTGCGAGAGTGTACCCTGGGTACCTGACTCTCTCTAAAAGAAAATTGAGACTCTCAATTTTCTTTTGGAGAGCGAGAGAGTCTGGTTCCCAGGGTAGCGAGAGTGTGGAAATACCGGTAAACTTCAAAGGAACGTAATCCAATTAACCATGCTTCAAAAATAGACTTTTTGCATTATCTATGAATAATAGCACCAGACGCTTGGAAATGGCAAAAAGTTGTGTAAGATTGCCAAGGAAACATATGTTTGAATGATGGCAATAACTAGCAATCAAATATTTTTTGGACATTGGCATTATTTTCCCCTCTTGATTTGATAAAAGTTTTTACAAAAGTTTTTCGATACGCGTGGAAGTTAATTTTGAAAAAGGTGCACGAAGTTTTCAGAAGCAGTATGTAAGAGTCCCAAATTTCAAATCAGAATTCTAAATCAACAGAGATTTGCAACCGAATGCTCTTTATCCTTACAGGAAAATGACATTTTAAACACCCGAGATCATTTTGGCTTTCCTCAGGCGAACCCTGTTTTGAGAGAAATGAGTCACCGTTGAAATGTCTCTGAAGGCTGCCGTGCTGACCAGCCCAACCGTAGTTTGTAGACAAAGTGTGGCCACAGGAGGGTTGATCTCATTCAATCAAAGACGTCCATGTGATTTCAAAGATTGGCCAAAAACTTGGTTGCATTTTGGTTAAACCCTTCTTGCCAGTAAAGAACAAAGAGAACCAGGGCCGCCGAGAGCTTTTCGAGGCCCAGAGGCAAAACTGTGAATTGAGGCCCCCCTGCGAGCGGAGCGAGCAGAAAATTTTTCGATCGCCCCTCTAGATTGGCTTAAAATGCATTTCAGAGCATTTCCTGCAGCCCAAATATCAAAATTCTCTAATTATGAGGCCCATTACGCCCTGAGGCCCTGGGGCAAAGTGCCCCTCCTGCTCCCCCCTCTCGGCGGCCCTGAAGAGAACTTGACTTTTTGGACTATCGACTATTAGTCAAACTGCAAGCGTAATAAACCAGCTGGAATATAGAGCTATACCAGTGCAAAAGGATCCATCCTGCAAGCCAAAAGGCAATTTTAACAACAGATGCACCAGCTGCTCTTCTGTCTCTTCTGCCACTGCATAAACGTCCAGTGAAGTAATTTTTGTCATGAAATCGGATGGAAATTTTTCACCTGTCGTGTTTGAAGGCTCAGATCAGAATCCCTATCCCTCAGAATCTCAACATTTGTCCAAAGATATCTATAGAGCTCAAGATGCCCAAGCCCCACGGTCTTGCTATTTTTAGTGCCTTCATAAAATTAAAAATTTCCAAGCTGTCTTGGGAAAATCATCTTCATTGATATACTGTATGCGTCCTACAACCTGCCCTGGATTTTTCTAACGAAATGGCCACGAGTGCTTGCTTGACCTCTCAGTTTTTTGCGCATACAAAGTTGCCTCCTTCACCGTGCGGAAGCAAAACGGTCATTTTCTGTCACATGACAAATATTCAGGCTATTAACACATCAATGCTCAGGTCACTGTCTGGTAGGGTTTGCGTCATGCGTCAGAAACATGTACCCTGCTGTCACAGAAAGGCTGGAGTAAACCCCCTAGAAGTTGTGTCATTCTTTTGTTATAAAGGTGAGCGTGACACCTATGCATTGCTCTTTCCCCTCTTTTCTGGTTTCGACAGTGTTTGTCCTTGCAAGTCACTCTGAACTTTGAGAAAGTACAATTATTGCTAAGTGGAAAATACACTGACAGCCAAAACTGTGAACAATTCTTTATTTTGAAGCTAACTTTTGAATAGAACCTTTGAGAGCACCCAACATTTACTTGTTATAACACAAGGAGGTAAGCCATAAGTATTTCTTCTACAAACTTACTTGAGACGAATATTGCCTTTTAGTTTGCTGTAAGAAATTCAACTCTCAGATCGCCAAACATCAAGAAACTGCAGCACCGAGAAACTATAACTTAAGAGGCCATTTATTTTGACAAAGGAAATGCTTAAAATCTTTTACCTTATTTTCACTTGTTTACCGTACCATATTACTCATAAGGTACTTGTTGACCTTAAGTTAGGCCTCAAAAAATATTATTTTGAACATTAACGAGACCATTGGTGGTGAACTGGACTTGCTACAAGTCTCATCCTCTGAAGAAAGTGAAACAGAGGAAAGCGAAGAAAACAAGAGAAAATTTTCCCTTGCTTTCTTCACTTTCTTCAGAGGATTAGACTTGTAGCAGTCCAGCGGTGAACATGAAGATTGTTATGGAACCCTTTAGCGTCTCGTAAGTCGTAAGAAACTAATCTTGGACGATCTTGAAAACAATCAAGTAGTTGTGTTAAACTTTCTTCACACAGAAACTTTGTTGAGAATGTATTTTAAGTATTTGTAGTCATGGTAAGTTCAAAACTTACCACAAAAATTGTCTGGGAGAATTGTTCATTTTGAGATGTTCAGAATAAGCAGATACGGAGGAGCTTTCCAGGGGGTTTCATAGTAAGCCGGATGTGTTTTGAAGCTGCCCAAGTTGAAAGGAAGGTGGCCCATTTATTCTTTCGAAGGCCATTCGTTGTTGCTTGTTTGAAGACGCAGTGGAAGGAAAAAATTTTCAGCAAATTGATATCAGATATGCCGCCATTCTGAAGACGAAGAAGTTGTAATCGCAGTATCTTTACGTTCTCCATTAACATGAGAGTTATTTTAGCTTTAATTTTTGTTGTTTCAACGTCGTTACGGCCAGCTTTTGCCGGGAATAGAAGCAGCAACAGTCAATCGAACAATGGGCCTAGCCATGACGAGGAGACCCGTGAATTTGACGTGAACTCTGACAGCGAGCATTTATATTCAAATACTTGGGCTGTACACGTTGAAGGTGGAGAAGCTAAAGCGAAAGATATTGCAGATAAACATGGATTTAATTTTGTAGTTCCAATAGGTTCACTGAAAGACCATTATTTATTCGAACATAGCGCTGTAGAAGCACGTCGAAGAAGGCGCAGCATAGAACACCATAATTTATTAGAGAATGAGCCGAGTGTACAATGGCTTGAACAACAGAAAATATTAAAAAGAAGTAAAAGAGGTTTTCAGGACTTCTCTGATCCACTTTTTGGAGAGCAATGGTATTTGAAAAACAAGGGTATGCAATATTCATTTTGGAAAGTAAAGCATCAAAGCGGATGAAATGAATCGCCCGGTGTTAGATAGTATCTCTGTGCATGCTGTGTGTGTTAGTTGTGAGTGAGTTGTGTGTGTACCAAGTCAGTGACGATCGGACACAGTTAAAGTATTTTATAGTATTTTAGTCAAAGCGCAGACAATTCCATACATGACCAACAGAGAAAGGAGGAAGATAAAAACAGTATGGAAATCCTTTTTGAGTTCCTGTTTGTAACAATTTAAAATGGCCATAAAAAGTACAAAGATTTTGCATCATGGCCGTGAGAAATTAGGTCTGTTAGAAATTAGTTAACCATTCATTTTAACATTTTGTCAAAATGTTACAACGAATGATTACCTGTGCTGGTTATTGTAGACCAAATTCCATAAGATTGTTTCAAGAAATTTTCTTCCTGCCAGAATTTCAAAATGGTTTACTTTCAGCCCAATGGATTTCTTACGAATTCTCAAGTTTGTGTTGGGAAATTGTAATTTCTTAAAGGAAAACACAACACAAGGTTAATGTTTTGTTTTGGTATACAGTTCTCAGTTTCTGTTATAATGTGCTAGAGCCTTAGCTAGAGCTTGATGTGATGTCAAAGAGATGATGTCAAAAACTAAAGAGAGAGAGAGAGAGAGAGAGAGAGAGAGAGAGAGAAAATAGAATAGATTACAGTAGTTGCACAAAAAGGATTAAAAGAATAATAATAGGTTGTGAATGTATCTTGCAAAGTGCACACCTTGTTTTTTATAAGAAATTGCTTATAAGAAGGTGCAGGTGTGGACAGGCTTTGATAGTTGGTATAGCCCCATCCCTGGAGCTTCATGACAAGGGGTCACACATTTGATTAGGACTTAGCTGTTTCTATCATTAAAGCCCTTCCAATAGATTTCAGTGCTGCAAAGATACACAAAATGTAGCCTCAACTGCTTTGTGGAGGAATATTTGGAAGACAATGCCAGTAAAGATAGGAATCAAATGTTCTAGCCGATTTTTGCTCGTGGCCCATGACTGGAAACCTTCAAATCCTCATTTTCACGGACCAATCAGATGGCGAATAAGGAAGGAGGACAGAAGAAATGTGTGAAAATTTTTCTCAACTTTACCTACCTTCATAAAACGCAGCCAGGACAAAAAGCTGGTGGAAATTTCCCGAATTTTTTTTAAGATATCTACTCACCAGATGTTTGGGTATCCAGATTTGGATGCCGGTGTAAAAATCTCATGGTTTCTCGGAGTTATGGCGTTTCCAAAACCGATTAGGCACTCAGCCTTAAACAATAGAAATTCTGGGTTAGAAACAATGGCAATAACAATTGTGATTGTTTTAATAACGATCCAAGAACGGCAAATATTTACGTTTCCAATTGTTCTTGCTATTGTCCTTACACCGCAGTTTCTTTGGTTCAAGATTCAATGCCCATTTGATTTCTATGTGAACTGAAGAAATTTGCTTCGGTTAGTTCACACATTTCAAGTCATATGGCAATACTCTTGAGAAATTTCTGTATTATACTACTCTTTGCATTCATGGCATAAGTTTCCATGGTTCGAAATTATTAATGAAATTGAAAGGAGGTTTTCTCAAGAGGTTTTATCACCTGACTTGAAGTGGCGTAAACATGGCTTGGCAAGCCTCGGCCGATGTTGCCTATTGGAAAACGCTATATCTCCACCAAACCGTGAGGTATTTAAACTGGCATCCAAATCTGGATACCCAAACATCTGGTGAGTAGATATCTTCAAAAAAATTCGGAAAATTTCCAGCAGTTTTTTGTCCTGGTTGCGTTTTATGAAGGTAGGTAAAGTTGAGAAAAATTTTCACACATTTCTTCTGTCTTCCTCGCTGATTCGCCGTCTAATTGGTCCGTGAAAATGAGGCTTTGAAGGTTTCTGGTCATGGGCCACGAGCAAAAATCGGCTAAAACATTTGATTCCGATCTTATGCCAGTATATAGCCCATTTATCCTATCACTCTATGTTGTTGTGCTGCTGCCTTTTTATATTCAAGACCATTGATGTTGTGTGGCTGAAACAAGAGGTACTCTGATCACAAAATATTGGAGTACTATGTGTATAGTTTAACCTTTCGCCAAAAAGTGGACTTGCTTCAAGTCTTGCTCTTGATCATCAGTAAACGAATGGGAGGGGGAGAAAAGGAAGAAGAAGAGGGAAAGGAAAGGAAAGGAAAGGGGAAGGAGAGCGCTCTCCTTTCCCTCTTCTTCTTCCTTTTCTCCCCCTCCCATTCGTTTACTGATGATCAAGAGCAAGACTTGAAGCAAGTCCAACAAAAAAGATGTGACTTTGGTGTCAAATTAGAGCCAGAATCCAAGTAAGGTCGACTTGTGGTTTAAATATGCTAAGGTGAAATGTTTCAGCAAAGCCACTGCAGATGTAAATGGCTTCAATCTGTCAACAAACATACAATTTTGATATTTGAGATGCTATTGTTAATTGTTATATTCAGGTCATTTATTAATCAATTATATGTAACCAGATTAAAACTTGGTTTCATTAAAGTAAAAAGAAGGAAGATATGGGATTGAGTTTTGATCCAGTTGCCAAAAGCATTAACATCAGGGCAAGCCTTGCGAGGACAGATTTTTATAGAGTTTGAACTTTGCACTATGCCAGTTTGCAAGTTTTTTGAAGCTTCCTGTAAACATGCAAATTTGTGCAAGCCCCATGCAAATTACAAACTCCAAAGAATACATACTCAGTGCCAAAACTGACGTCAAAGTTCATGCAAAGTGTATCTTTACTAAGGGCAACCTTTTGTGTGGAGTTGCCTTGACTTTTCAAGTTGCCTAAGCAATTTTTTTGTATTACTGCATTACATATAAAAAGATGTCCACTACTTTGCATACAGTATACTGTAGGCTTTGTGTTCCTATATTAACACCAAAGAATTCTCAGCAATAGACCATTTGGACAATTAAAATCAGAGACTGGGGAGAGTGGTTTGTTCTGGTAAATGGCGGATGCAGTTCTGGTAAATGGCTGCCGCGGAGTGAGCCCGTTGAAGTGAATGATGTAAACATGGCAATCGCTACTGCATAAGATGCAGCAATGGAGCTGTCTTAGGATTTAGTCAAATAGCTGTCCATGCAAAATACAGATAAACATTTAATTTACCTCTATTCGTAACTGATTTCCTTTCAGCCTTTATTTCAGTGCTGCAAACAGCAATGTTTGCTTTGAGTTAGGGTTTTTTCTGCATAACTTGGCAAAATACATTATACATTTGAGGTATTTAGAATAAGACAGCTTACTGTGACTTAGATTTTTTCAAGTAAATGGAATTCAACTGAAGTTTTTAACTTCAATTGTCCTTGTTGAATTCGTTTAAATTTGACGCGAGGAAAACTTTTGAACATAATTCGAATTTTCTTAATCTGACGGTTGAGCGTACGTGAAAACTAATGTTTCAAAATGGAAATTCTAAAACAGCGCCGATGCTGTAGCAATCATCGCCACAGCTTGCAAACGCAATGCTTACTTCAATGTCCTAACTACATGGCAGCCATTTATCAGAACTTCATCCGCCATTTACCAGAATAAGCCACTCTCCCCAGTCTCCGATTTTAATTGTCGAAATGGTCTATTCCCTAAAAATTTTTAGTCAAGAAAATGGCATTGAAATATGTACTGTTAAGAATGCGAGCTGTATCTTACCTCCATCGGAAATATCATTTTACCATTTTCTTTCAGGAATTACTAGTTGTAAAGATACTAAAGGAATAAATGTAATACCAGCATGGGAAGATGGAATCACAGGAAAAGGAGTTGTAGTTACAATTTTAGATGATGGCTTAGAACACTCTCATCCAGATCTGCAAAGCAATTATGAACCAGAAGCCAGCTATGATTTCAATGGAGTTGATGATGATCCTTTCCCTAACTACACAAGTGATAACATCAATAAACATGGCACCAGGTTTGTTTCTTTTCTTGTTATTTGTTAGGCTATTTTAGCAAAACATTATTAGTCAAGGAGAGGCCATTTACAATAAACATTTCAGCTATTTTGCCTAATAGCCAAGAGAAAGCATTTTTGACCATAGTTTTCCTTGCATTCTAATTAGCATTGGACATAAATTGACATTCTAAACTTTTATGATTGCAAAATTACTGAACAAGGCTAGAAACATTTGAACAGATTAAAAGAACATCCTTTTTGCATAGAACACTAGGAAAAGTGCAGTTTTTCACGGGTGAGACATCTCATCCACACATTTATTGCCATAGGGTTGAAAATCTTCAGTATATATTTGATTGAAATCTATTTCTGATACCTTCTGAATGAGGTGATATTCCTTTGGGTAGCTATTATTGTGTGTGAAGAGATTCCTTGCAAGCACATTTTTAGGCACTTTGCAGCTTAGAATTTTTGCAAAGCCAAACTACTGTCAAAGTTCTATCAAACCCCCAGGGGGGCTTATTTAATTTTTGGCACTCCAGAGGGGGCTTATTAGAGAGGGGGGCTTATTCACAAAATCAAATGACAAGGGAAAATGTGATAGCTTTTCACTTATTTTACCCCATATTTTGTGGATTCAACATACAATAAATTCAAGACGTTCTCTGTCCCAAGCACTATCAACGCTAAAATGGAAGCTTGTCTGGCAAAATATATGGAAAATTTTTGGTAATTTCTGGAATTTGATATAAAGATGGGGGGTCTTAATTGAGAGAAAGGCTTTTTTAAATTTTGGCTCAGGGAGGGGCTTAATAGAGAGGGGGGCTTATTAGAGTTTTTAAGGTACCAAAATTTAAGAGCTTATAGAAAAGCGAGAGAAATTATGAAAATAGTTTGGTTTCATGGCTTTCAACTGGAACTCCAATCGGTCAGATCCGTCAAATATTGTTGATGTTATTAATGTTTCAAAGTAGGAATTTTTTCTGGCTCATCTGGTAGAAATATTGCATGATCGAGACTATTTTGTAGAATAGCTAAAAAGATCTGGTATGATTTTGTTCAAGAATTTGAATTCCATTGTACAGTGAACTCATCTTCAAACTTTGTGTGAGTCTGCGGAGACTTTTTGCAAGTTCTGTTCTGGAGTGGAAAGCTTTATATCGTACTCGTAAGCATCACCTTGCAAAAATGTGTTGAGCGTTGAGGTGAAAAACAGTAGACCTTGACAGTTAAGTACATTCATTAGTTGTGGAACTGCTAGAATGCTGTCGATGAACTGTATCAAAGAAAAACCATGATGGTAGGCTTTGAGTCGGACCTTGGGTGAAGATGCTCGCAGTGGAGGCAGGAACTTTACAGCGCAACACAAAAAAAATGACAACTATCTCTTAAATCTATACTGGTAAATGAGAGCTTATACTTCTCCTTGGCATGCGAGGCCTCTGAAGGGAAAAGAGTGGACATGGGTGGTTGCTCCAAGGGACATTTGAAAGTTTGGCACCAACGTTCATAAAGGTGTTGGTGCCTTCTTGGTAAACCAGCCTATCTTTGCTGCAAAACTAGGTAGAGTTCCAGTCATGCAGTTTGATTTATTAAAAGGAGTAAGAATTGAAACACTAATCAGAAATTATAGCTTGATTACAAGCTTTAACAAAAAGTGCAACAAATATCATGCTTGGGAACAGATCGAAGGAAAAAGCAAAAACAAAAAGCCGCTTGCACGACCAACGTCAGATTAGCACAAACAAATTGACTCAGGCAAATGGCCATTTTGAAATTCAAGACAGCAGCGTTGAAAGCTTTTCGAGAACACTGCGCTCGAGACGCTCTTTGTTTTTCTGTGACGTAGGAGTTAGGCTTATGACTATGGTTTAAGTTTCAAGACTATGGTTTAAGATTCAAGACTTTTCATTTTGCCTTTGGTTGATTAAAGTTGCGTTCGCTCGCCAGATGGTATTTGCCCTATCGTTAACACGATTCTGTCATAACCTGGACAGAATGGTCGAAATAAGTAAATGAATTATAATTGTTTGGTTTAACGTAGTTTCCAGGATCATGTGGTCAGCTTTTAGGCCATTCCCGGCAAATCACGCTTTTGACTAATGGGATAGCGAACATAAGTTCATTTTCATCTGCTCTGCATTGAGGCGAGTAATAGGCTTTGACCATAGAACCACAGGAAGCACTGACCGCTCTATAGCTGGTTTTTGAAACACAAGACGCATTCACTAGGTGGACACTTTGTTGCTAAACAGTGTACTGCTGTTATCAGTTGATCTCGCCACAAATAAGCCGTCTGTTCTGCCGAAAGCCGAAAGAGTATTTTCCAATGCTATAACGAAATCGAGGAGTTTGCTGTGCCAAGGACCGAGATACAAATTTTTATTTGAGGGGGCCATGGGCAAACCGGGTGAGGAGCGAAGCGAGCGTGAACCTTGAAGGGGGTCTTGGAGATGCTAATCTTTGTTCCTCAATACAGACTGACATTACAGGCAAATCTACGTTGAGATGCACACATCCCTAAAACCAAAAAAAAAACTTGATTTACCCAAAGACTATTGTAGAGTTAGCAGCATCATGTTTGTGGTGAGACAAGTTTGTAAGCTTGTAAGTACCTCCAAAGGGCTTCCGAGACTAAAGAAAGGTAGAAATTGAACAAGATATAAACATGAGAATGTGGAGAACCTATCTGATATTCTGAAACAATAAAATAATTAAAGGATAAAGATTTCCTGCAGCAACTACCGAAAATTTTGAGGGGGCCATGGCCCCCCTGGACCCCCCTGTATCTCGGTCCTTGTGCTGTGCGAAGTTAATGATTTGGTGAAATGTTTTATCTTGAAAAGATGCTTCCCACAACTCACAAGAAACGATTTAGCAATGTAAAAATTTTCTAAAGATGCGTAATGAAAACCACATTTATCTTCTGAAACAGGAGTTACTACATTTTACCAAATTTCTAACTGTAGACTACAAATTATGACGTAAAATGATTGGGAGATTGTGTAGCAAGAAAAGGTAAACAGAAGACTCTGTTTTCCTCGCGTTTTGTTTGGTTGTTTTTCTCAGTTAGCTACTGCATGTTAGGTCTGTTGGCGTTGCATAATTTTTTCATGCCTTCTATTTTGTTTCAAATCATGATACAAGCTTTATAGCCCCTTACAGAATTGGAAAAATTTGATAGCCAAACAGAACGTTACGTTTTGAAACATTGGTTGGAACGCGTAGCTTTATTATAAATCGTAACATTAGGACCACGACGAACATCATTTTGAGGATCATTTCAGAGAAGACAAACCAATATCGTCGTCGACATTTTCCAATTAGTTAAGACAAATCTAGTTGTAATGTTGTAAAGAATTAGACTAGGCCTTTATTAATGAATGGACGTTACAAGATGAGCTTGTGTCATCTTTATCTAAATTAAAGTTACACGTGTGAGGTTTTATAGTGATAATTATTCGAGAGAAAAATGATAAATTATCAATCATACGATATCTAATAAGGAAAGTCTATTGAAATCAGACTAGATAAGAAAGTCCAGTAAGATTAAAAAGATGCAACGGTATAGAAGAGTTCTGTTGATTGAGTGTCGGGCGGTTAGAAGACTCTCGTGTATCAGCAAGTCAAAATGGTTGTTGGCTTAGTCCAACATACAAAAATCATCAAAAGATGTGGCGTGACCAGTTTACTTAATATGGTCCCTAATGGATGAAGAAGCATCATTTATCTGAAGATGAGACAAGCTCGTCTCGTAACTTTCATTCATTAATCAAGGCCTAGTCTAATTCTTTACAACATTACAACTGGATTTGTCTTAAATCATTGGAAATGTCGATTTAACTACGATATTGGTTTGTCTTCTCTGAAATGGTCCTCAAAATGCTGTTCGTCGTGGTCCTAATGTTATATTACGTTTTGGTTTCATGGCACTGCGTCTTTCCTTTAGATAAGCAAAATTAGAGGCCTGAGCCGAGGCCTGAGCCGAGCCCTGAGCCGAGGCCTGCTGGGTCAACCCTATTAGGCAATTTGCATGGCATGGGTTTAACTATTTGCTGCCCCCCATGCGTGTTAAGTTTGAGTTTAATTGATGTATTTACTAAGCCTGCTTTGCAGTCATGTAAGTTTCGGAATTGTTTTTTCTGCAAGAGCAAATTTCGTTGTGAAGTTTGATAGAAATTTGTGGATTTGTTTATTTTCAATGTGCAAAATTAGGTCCTTTCGGTCCACCAAATTGTAACATCCAGGTTTCGTTTCCTTGTTTGGACCAAACTAGAAGTTTATGGCCGAGGTGCAGCGCCGCTTCATATTTGTATCCGCAAGCACTCTGTTGCAATATCACCACAGCGAAACCAGTGTCCTGCATTCAGCCGGTGCAGCGCTTCCGAAGCTACGGAGCGTCTAACAGATAAACAGCAACAAAGTGAAAGCAGAAAACTGGTTTTCCTGTGATATCACTATATACGTACGTATCTCGGTTAAAATGTCCGATCTCGATTAGATCTTTACATAATTTCACGAATGATTCTACGGAAGCTTGTCTTGAGTGTTTTTCTGGCCCTCACTTGACTCGAAACATGGCTATTTTAATAACATGCGGGCGTCTGTGGAGAGGAAAATGCTTAAATTTTGTTTCACACACATGAAATCTTCCAGTTCCTGTGCTCATTAGAAATGTATCCCAGGAAAGGGGACGTACTGGCGTTATGAAGTAAGGAAGGAAGGAAGCTACAGCTCCCCGTCGGAAGCATCTAGCAGCCCCGTCGGAGGACATGTTAGGTCTTATCGGAGGAAATTTTGGCTAAATCACATGCAAAAAGACATTTTGGTAGTAATCTTAGCCCCCCCCCCCCCTGTCGGAAGCTCTAGCCCCTTCGTCGGAAGATTTCTGGCGCCACCCATGATTGGTGTGGACAAAGAATGGTTCTTTATGTTCTTACTTTTCTTGGCTACTGCAAGGTACCTGCAGAGCGTGGCGGCAAGTTGACCCACCTTTGTTCAAGGATGACTCCACCAACCCTTGTGATGGCGTCAAATCCTGTTAAACCTACAGAAATTCAAGAAACGTAGTGTTTGAGGCAGTATTTTCGAAATTACGAAAATTGGTCAAAGGGAACCTTTCCAGGACCTGAACCTTCCCTTTCCCTAAAACTACCAAAAGTTTTAGGGAACCTTTCCATGCAAAGCCTACCAAATTGAGGGTTACCTACCTATCAGTGAATGGTGATGATTAATCCCCCGGGATGGAGAGCGAAACAGTGTGCGCATGTAGCAACAGCAAAGGAACCGAAAATCATTGTGGTTATTCGTTAATGATTCACTTTTGCGTCAGCCTTGAATCAACGTCGCTTTGTATTACGGCTCCGTTAACTCATTTTTATTGATTCATTTAAAGGTGACCTCACTTTAACACAGTAGCACAGTGTTTCAATTGCACATGGTTCTAGTCGCTGAATGAACAACATGGAAATTCAGCAAAGTTTTGTATTGTTTGAGTGATTATGATAAGGTTTGGGCGTTTCTTTCGTATTTCGGTTTGCTTATGTCAAGATAATTGACAACCTCGAATGTTAAGATTCTTTAAAAGTCGAAATGTTAAAAGGAAATTTTATCTATATTTATAAAGCCACCGGCAACATATTGTTTGGCAGTGGGAAATTTGTCGCCAATTCATTTATTCAGATTCAACATGCTAATGGGCTGGACGGATGGCACGTAAAAGGTCCCCCGGCTCTACTCGGACTATTTTGCTGGCGAGAATGAGTTATCTTTTACCGCGTGAAAATCTATAACAGTATCTGCAAAATTTTGGATATGTCTGCTCCAGGTCCCACAAGGGGGAAGTACATGACTTGCATAAGGACGGGGGCCTGGCGCCCGGTTGTCTGACAGTTGCTCTCTTATAATTACCGACAATTGCCGTCATACCCACTTTTATGATGAATTTTGGCGGAAAACTACCCATTTTTGACAATATTTTGCCAATTTCTGGAAAACCCGTCAATTTTCTAAGGAAAATTGTCAAAAAGGGACCCTTGTTTAGAGAATTTTAGACCAAAAAACCCACCCATATGTGCGGCACATACCCGTGCCCTTAACATGTTATGTTACTCCCCCCGGGATTCAGGTTAGATTTGAAACAGTCAGGTCAGCCAGTTCCCTTGACCACAACACCTTTTCAACTAAGCGGCCTTGTTTTGAAATTTTGCAAAATTTCTTTAGATTGCTTCATATGAAATATTCACCTCAAATTCACATTCAGCGCCAACATTTTAGTCTCACTGCAAAGTTTTGTAATCTTAGTGTTAGCTATTTTAATTTTGTGACGAAAGCAAAGTTGATAATTTATAAGAGATTTGACCATAAATGATGACCCCCGAACAATTTTTTATAATTCTCAAATCTATTATAGCCATAAAATCAAATCACACTCTAGGGATACGAAAATTTACACTTGGATTAAACTTTGGATGCTGAACCAAATCTGTGGCCAGAAGATTCTTGTGAATAGATGTTTAGAAATTTTGAAAACGAGGCCATTCGTTGAAAAGGTGTTTTCAATTGAAGAACAGGGCATAAATGTTTGAGCGAACGATCTTCAATTTTGCAAAAATTTGAGCCCTACGCTTCATTTATCTTGACCTTCATCTCGATTTCAGATGTGCTGGTGAAGTAGCCGGGAAAATCAATAACGGTGTTTGCGGTGTAGGCGTAGCATATAATTCACGTGTCGGTGGTGTGCGAATGTTAGATGGTGACGTCACAGACGCAGTTGAAGGTGGTTCTTTGAGCTTGAAGCCACAGAAAATCGACATTTACAGCAGCAGCTGGGGGCCAGATGATGATGGCAAAACTGTTGATGGGCCTGGAAGATTGGCAAAAAGAGCTTTTGTTGACGGTAGGTCATACCAGCTTAGCTGTTGAATCTTTAAAGGACAAGTTTGGGGTTTGTATGGTTAATACTGGAAAACAAACTTACTATTTGCCGCCGCGAATTATGGACCCCTTTCCATATTTGGATATTCTCAACAGCTGTACAGGGTGTTTCAGAGAAAAAGCAACCCAAAAATAATTCAAAATCTTTAAAAATCGACAAAAATTGAGGAGATGTAATGCATTCCATCTGAAAGTACAGGCCCCATTTACACGATACCGTTTTCATTTCATGTCGGATTGGTTTCATATCGGATTGGCCTTCTGTTTACACGATACCGTTTTCATTCCATATCGAATGAGCCTCCTGTTTACACGAGAACGCACCAATCCGATATGCTTCATACCGTTTTCGCGTTTTTAAATGAAAACACTCTGAAAGTGGCATGAAACCAATCCGATATGAAATGAAAGCGGTATCGTGTAAACAGGAGAAATTTTCATATCGGATTGCCTTAGCCAATCCGATATGAAATGAAAACAGTATCGTGTAAACAGGAGAAATTTTCATATCGGATTGCCTTACCCAATCCGATATGAAATGAAAACAGTATCGTGTGAACGGGGTCACAGTCTTTCTTCTATCTACTGCAGTTTGGATACATTAATGGAATTATTCATCATTAAATTGATCACTTTCATAAGTATGGCCATTTTCAAATGCAGCATGCTGCAAAAGCAACATCAACTCCCTTTCTTCTGTTAAAAAATTATTAAAAAAGATTATGCAAAATATTTTAGACCTAGAAGCACTTCAGGTGATACTTCCAGGAGGGAAAACAGCTTCACCTTCACGAGATGCAGTTGTATGTAATGATGAAATATGCTCTCAAATTGGTGGATTGTCGTCTATGTAAATTGCATATCACTTACCGGCATCAAAACAGGCCATATTTACAAAAACGTCAATTAAGCAATGAAAATTCAATCAATCCAACCAACCTGGATATCATTGGAAAGAAGAAAGATTGTACTTTCAGATGGTATGCCTCTAGTTGTTTCAAATCTTATGATTTCCTGAAGAATCTCAAATGAAAGTGGGTTGCGTTTTTTCTGAAATTAGCTAAAAATTTTGCGAATTTAGACCCAAGAAGTTGCATATCTCTTCACCATGTTTTCATCAAAACACGATAAAGAGGCTAGCAGTGATTAAGAGACAAGAAAACGTTAGGATGGCCTCGTTCTTATTGAGCGTTACATCAGAAAAGCACAGATTCTTTGCTTTTATGACGTCATTGCTATCGTCTGGTCGCTCATT
Source organism: Aurelia sp. 4 Dawson et al 2005 (assembly GCA_964019985.1). Classification (NCBI taxonomy): domain Eukaryota; kingdom Metazoa; phylum Cnidaria; class Scyphozoa; order Semaeostomeae; family Ulmaridae; genus Aurelia; species Aurelia sp. 4 Dawson et al 2005. The sequence continues at coordinate 18,415,495 of OZ026497.1, forward strand.
TGAATAAACTCTTTTTTGATGAGGATACTATAAATTTTCTGGCCTCGACATTCTTGCAATTTTTTCTTTTTTGAGCCTGAAGTATTCTTACTTTTGCAAATCTGATGTGGTTAGTAAGTTTAAAGCATCATTAAGAAGAAAGAAATGAATGAAGTCGCTTTGTAATTTTTGAATTGTTTTTGAATTTTTGAAAAGTCCTGGCATCCTGTCCTGTTTATCATTGATAGCTCAATCTTTAAATAATGTATAGACTTATTTCGTTAAGTCCTAGTAATCGCTACCACCCACCCACCCCCCGCTCATACTGAGTAGCCTGCTACTTTTTTCTCTCGACCACCAGGTCTAAAGTGCCTCAAAGATCAGTTTTCTAGAACTGCTGTAGCATAAAACTAGTCGGTAAAAGATCATTCCTACCATAATCGCAAAGACGTCGTTCTTCAAAGCCACATCCTGACCAGTAGAGGCCGGGGCGAAAGAAAAATCGTCGCCGATTGACTTTTTTTGCGGTTTTTACAGCTCTAGGGAAGTGAGGCTCGCAATGGTCCAACAGCAACAACACAATTCAACTCAACGATTTGAGCATAACTTGAGGGTCCTCATTGAGTGAGGCTAATAGATTACACTATTGATTTAAGATTAACAGAGAAGGATGAGAATGGAGGTTAATTCACGTTTGTTAGTATTTGCTGTTGCTACAAGAAACGATCTGATTTATAAATGAATTTTAGTTTTGATTCCAAAATTTGTTTATTGTGGTTATGAGAAAAACTCAGGTGAGATGCACGATTGACTACTCACACATCAACTTCAACGAGAAAGGCCTTTTGTACGACAAACAGTAAAGCAGAATCTCGAAAATATAGACTGCTCAAATGACGTTTCGCTTTCGCATTATTAGAAAAATGGTGATGATAGATTTTCTGATGAAGCGAAAGCGAAATGTCATTTGAGCATTCTACATCTTCGAAATTGTTCTTTATTTTAAAATAGTTGATAGAAAATAGCTTATGAATTATAAATTGTAAAGCAGTTTTTTTGTTGCAGGTACTCTAAATGGCCGAAATGGACTGGGTTCGATCTTTGTTTGGGCCACAGGCAATGGTGGAAAAAACAAAGATTATTGCAGTTGCGATGGTTACATCAATAGTATACACACAATATCAATTGGAGCGGTAGATGATTGTGGTCGATCTCCATGGTATGCTGAACCATGTCCTGGAACAATGGCTGTTACATATAGTAGTGGTGTGAGTGGGATTAACAAGGAGATTGTCACCACTGATTTGCATCATAAATGCACTCTAAAGCACACTGGTACATCAGCTGCTGCACCGTTAGCTGCAGGTAAAAGATTGTTTGCCCTTTCCGCCCTCTTCTCCTTGTTTTCTTGTCAAGAGCGAAGACAAATTTCGCAAAGCGAAGGATTTATGTTTCTGAAAAGGCAAATCGATTTGCCTTTCTGAAGAATAGATCTCTTGCCCCTAAGTGCACTGGATTGAATAAAGATAAACAGTGAAAGAAAAGCATTATGGTTGTCTACGCAGAAGGTGTGTATCTGTTCTTGAGACTGCAAAATCGCTTCGTCTTAATCAGACGATGCAAGTTGACTGCAGATTCGGAATCAGCGTGATCGATTTAGTAAAGCTTCATGAAATAATTTTAGCTTCCATGATGGTAAGATGTCGTTTGTGACATCATAGGACCAATGACAACATACAGTTTTTCTAATTTCATCAAAACGCAGCAGATTTATGTTAAATTCAAAAGCTCCAATCAAGCTGAATTCCAGTGTATCATTTGCAAGACAATGAGACATTCTAGTGAAAATATGGAAGTCAGTCACGCTGACGATTAACTTGACAATTCAGAATGTTTTCTAGTCGGTTTTTCTACCTGAATTGTTCTGGAAGTAGATTTTTTGCTGTAATCCAATGATTCGTCATTGCAGTTTGGAAAAAGGCTTATTTAGCAAACGAATTTCGCTGTAAACCCGAACATCAGCTGAAGAGATACAACTCTTCTGGATTTCTGATCGACATATTCGGCAGCAAATGTTTTATCAACCAGGTGCCGATATTAGGCTATTTTATCGGCTGTTTTCCTGTTAATAAACCTTTTAGCTATTCTGAAAAGAATCAGAATCGAACGATATTCTGCTAAATTCTGTAGAATTTTCGAATGTGCACAAATGCCACTCGATCGAATCTCGCGTATAACATTGTATGAAAATAACGCTCGATCCAGGCTCTTTTGTAGAATAGCCAAAAAGGTCTATTGCAGCAATTTAAGAGATTTAAAATTTGGAAAAAATAGATGTAATGAAATGGTCTTGGGCGGGACACCTTGGGAGAACGGAGAATGACAGATGGGCTAAAAAAGTACAGAGTGGACACCTGCAACGAAAGAAAGTAGAGGGAGACCAGCAAGAATGGTGGGGTGATATTGAGAAGGTAGTAAGTGTGACCTGGATGTCAAGAGCAACGAACAGATTGAAATAGATCGTGGAGAGGCCATCGGCCAGCAGTGGTGATGATGATGATGATGATGATGATGATGATGATGATGATGATGATTATGATGATGATGATGATGATGATGATGATGATGATAATGATGATGATTATGATGATGATGATGATGATTATGATGATGATGATGATGGTGATGGTGATGATGATGATGATGATGATGATGATGATGATGATGATGATGATGATGATGATGATGACGATGATGATGATGATGGTGATGATGATCATGGTGATGATGATCATGATGATGATGAAGAGAATTAGCTGTGCCGAAAGCTTTCCTATCAATTCAAGCTGACCCTTAAAGCCCGAGGAAACAAACTGCGAATATAGAACCTGCATGCTTAGATGTGGCCAATAGGCACCTTGTTTATAAGTACCATCAAAAATGTACGAGAACCATTTCAGTCTTTTACAGAAATCTTTTTGCGGATTTACTTTACTCATTATACTTTGTTACTTTTTCAGTTCATATCAGATTGCTCATAATTTGCTTTATTGAATTTTTTATCTTTATGCAGTTGCACTATACGCAGCAAGAGGATTTTCTTATTGAAATACTTTGTTTCCTTCAGGTATCTTTGCATTGGTGCTTGAAGCCAACCCCAAATTGACATGGCGTGATTTGCAGCACTTAGTTGTCCGCACGAGCAAAATGGTTAGTCCGGAAGATAAAGACTGGCAGAAAAATAAAGCTGGTTTACAAGTTAACCCAAAGTTTGGGTTTGGGGTTTTAGATACAGCTGAGATTGTCAAAGCTGCCAAAGCACCGGACTGGCGAACTGCAGATGAGCAACATATATGCAAAAGTAAACACAAAGAGGCACGTAAGACTATACCTGCCATGGGATCTGTCACATCTAAAATATACACAAGTGGGTGCAGTGGACAGCCCTCTTGTGTCAATAAGCTTGAACATGTACACGCGTATGTGACGCTGAAACATCCCTCTAGAGGCGGATTAAAGATTACTTTGAGGTCGCCATCAGGAATAATCTCACCTTTATTAGAGAGGCGAGAACGCGATGTTGGAAATCAAGGTTTCACCCACTGGCCCTTTTTAACTGTGTTTAATTGGGACGAGGATCCAAGAGGGACTTGGGAGCTGACAGTGACTGACATGTCAGGAAATACTGGGTTTCTCGTCGAGTGGAACTTAGATGTTTACGGAACATGTGATAAATCATTGTACAAGAAAGTAGACGAGAGAAAGATGTGTGTTGATGAATGTGTTAAAGGATGCCCGAAACCATTCTCGGAGAAATGCATCGCTTGTTCCAAGTTTTGTGATTGTGAAAAAGGGGAATGTGTTACGCGCTGTGACAAACATTTGACTCCTGACCACGAAAGACTCCATTGCAAGAGAGCATTAGATGCAGAAGCAGACAAAGATGAAGCTGGTGGCATGAAGGAGAAAAACCAGTTACCAAGGGGACAGGCGCAAACGAAAGACACTGTCAAAGTCGGACGGTCCTTACTGAAGATACCTTTACCAGCGAAATTTGCGGTTATATCATTGTCCGGAGCTGTTCTCATTGCTCTGGCTGCAGCCATCGGATACTTCCTATTAGGTCTTCCAAGAAAGTCGAGAGCAGAGGTCAATTACCATCAAGTGTCCGGAACATATGTTGTTGATTTGAACACTCCACGGGATGTAAGACACCATAGTGAGCATTAGATTTTGCATATGTTCTCCCGGTGATGTCTATGACGCACCGGGATTTTACTGTACTGATCGTTCTAAGGGAGACTTGCCATTAATTCATTGTTATTTGAATTAGGTATGAAATTACATTGTATATAATTTATGGTTTTGTCAATATAACTTTACATAATTAAAATCAACAGTTAAACATTAGTCCTTTTCGGACGCATGTCAATGCGAACCAAGACCAGGCATGGCACTTTCAGCAACGAGTCCTGACCACCCGACCTGACCACCCGATATTTCTTACAATAACAAGGACAGATTTTGTGATACAAGATATCAGTGGCCTTTGATTGACACAGCAATTGAAAACGCAGAAAATTTTCTCAAGTAGTAATTCAGAACAGTTAAAGTCGCAAAAAGTTGCCCTAAACCCCTAAACCAGCAGGGCAAAATGTCGCCTTGTGCACGCCAAAGGTTGTTTTTGAGAGAAGTCATGAGCTTTTGTCAAAAGAAGAACGATAAATTCAAAACATCTATTTGGCGAATTTTGTTCATTTGAGGGGATGGGCAGAAGGCTTTGCACCTCTTGCATGTTTAAAGGCACAATGTCGTGGTTGTGATTGGCTAGTTGTGATGCTGAAATCAAAGACAAAGCTCTGGCCTTTGAGTAATTACCAAGCCTTTATGCTCTTGGGTCATACTTTGTTTCGAGAATAAAGGGAATAAGATCATTTATCATCTTCGTGAATTTCACTGCACAGTGAAATTACTGAGCCTTGCCTAATTCATTTCTTCTTGATTGTCTTGTTTATCCAATCAGCACCACGACAGTGTGCCTTTAAGGCATAAATGAAACAATCTATGCGAAGCTCCTGAATCAAATAAAGAAAGTCCGCCGTTCACTACAAACCCCTGACTTCTCTCAAAACCACCTTAAGTACGCACAAGGCAGCAGTTTGCCCGGCTGGTTTCGTTGCAATTTTGTGGCGCTGTTTATTTTGAATTATTGGTTGAGAACCGTTTCTTTTGCCTGCAGTCGTCAATCGCGTTGATTGCAATGTCAGTCAAAGGCAACTTATACTGTTTTATTACAAAGGCTTTCCTAGAATACTTTTTCCGCACTTTGACTATCGTGTTGTGAACCTTCATGCTGTCCCAGCATGTTTCTTCGTGTAATAGAAATCATTCAATTTTACAAGTGGACACAACTCAAAGAGTATGGATCGGTACAACTTTATATCCACGAAATCCGTCTTCAAATTTTTTCAAAACAACGATTCTGGAGTTTTGGAAAGGCGATATCTTACAGGCTTATCATCTCCTTGCAAAATGACAGCGTTAGTTTGAAGATAAATCTTTGGACTTCACTGAGGAACATACAGTCATATCTCTTAGTATCGCTCAGATGTAAGTGGATTTTTGACGGTCACTTGTTTGATAGGTTGGGTGGATCTAACAATTATGCGCATTATGAGAGTTCCCTGAATTTTAGATCGCTCGGTGTTGCAAGGAACCGAATGCAGTGTTGCATAAATGTTGTTATTGTGTGTTTCATTAAAGATTTCCAGAATTAAATATTATTTGTAGTGCACTTATTTTATGCCTACGAAATTTCCATAGTTTGTTACCACGCACAATGATCTATCATTGCCCTCCTCATCTCAAACTTTTTAAATGCGATGAAACTTCATTATGCTTTGGGAGCAACATGACGATGAAACTTTCAAGGTAATTGTTGGGAAATTGAAGCGCGATGTCGTTTCCATACCCTGGATCAGATTTTTTTTAGAAATTTGAAAAAAAATTTGAAGTGAAAAAAATAAGGAAAAAGGAGGAAGGAACCTTCCACCCCTCCGTCCTCTTTTTTTCTTTTATTTTTTACATAAAAACTAAAAATTACTCTGATCTAGGGTATCGTTGCCGCTGCTCCATGAAGTTTCATCGCATATGAACAACTGGCTATTACGCTTAGACTTCTGACTTTGAATCCCTTGCTTCCCTGGGTTCTTGATTTGCTGATGTCAGATCGCTCAATAGCGACTCATAGCATTATTATGAAATAGCGAGCACAATTTCCATAATGGCCTAAACTAACGGGGCACTCTGACACCCTACAGAATCACACGATGTCTGGTCCTAAGAGCTTGAACATTGAAAAGGAACTTTTACTACAAAGAATGTTTTTTTTACCAACTAGTCGCAATGTTATACACCTTTCAAGCTGGAGTCTTCGTCTCTGTAGAAACAAAGCAGATCCATCAAAGCTACGAGAACTCTTGGCCATCAACTGTTTTTGGTATCCAACAACAACAACTATCTAAATAGCACCTCGTTTGTTGAAAACTACATTCCAGCATCTTGATTAGTGATTAGGTAACCACTCTACAAGGGCCTAAAGTGTCCCCATTTTATGAAGAGTAATGCCATGAGTCACTTTCGACCAAGTAAAATCAATAAATCAAAGAACTCAAGGAAACAAGAGATGAAAGGCGTAAGTGTACATGACGATGACATTTCATTGCACAGTGGGAACAAGCATATGAAGGTAGGTCTTCAACGAGGGTCGTCTACACGATACCGTTCTCATTTCTTATCGGGTTGGCCTTCTGTTTACGCGAGACACAATTAATTTCATATCGGATTGGCCATCTGTTTTCGTGAGAACTGGCCGACCCAATTTCTTGCCGTTTTATGTTTTCAAATGAAAATGCTTAAAAGGTGGCATGAGACCTATCCGATATCGTGTTAACCGTCGAATCCGGTATCAACCCAAAATGAAACTTCTTTATCAGTTCTACGAGCCTCCTATTTATTGGCAAGCTGTTCAATGGGTGAAGACAGTGGCGAATCCCACAGCGCACAGCAAGCCGGTTGCTTCTAAACGGAATCCCACTCCGATATGAAAAGAAAACGCGGTGTCGCGTAAACAGGGCTTGAACCTCAACTGAGGAATGACATACAAATTTGGTATAACCATTCTTGTAGTTAGATTTTGGAAATATATTACCTTTGATATAATTCATTTTTATCACATCAGATTCGAGTATTCATGAATCAGATTTAATCTCTATGCAGTTCTTTCTTGTTGATTTTATTTCGACCTCCGGGTTGTTCACAAATTAACTTCAAGCAGCATTGAAGGTTGCAAGATAAATAATTTTTTGCTCTAAATACACTTATATTCTATAACATCTGATCAAATTTCGTCGATTTAATCATAACGGTAGCGGATCTCATAAATATTTACACGAATGATAAGATATAGAACATTTGGTGGCCTGATAAATATATCTATCTACTAATGGAAGAAGTTAAAATTCGAGGAGATTAAGACGTGCCATGGATCGATTCCCGGTTGTGGTAAGTTTTAATTCTCTCGATTTTTTCTGATAATTCATCCACTAATTTGATGAGGCAATGTGCGTTGCTTCTGGTTTTTGGTTGGTATGCAAAGTGTTGAGTCTTCAAATAAACAAGCTCTGTTACCACGGAGGGCAGCAAGGGGGTAGTTTTTTCTTATCAAAGGTACCTGGGAATGTGCCGCCCTCCAAGGGTGTACGTCTTAGGACTTCTTGTAGTCTGGTCAAGGGTATACCTTTGGCACTTTTAGTCTAGGACAGGAAATACATAGAGCAATTTTTGGTCCAACAAAAGCCAAATTTGGTACTTTTGCTCTAGAAACCCCTATTGTTGCAAGTTTGGCTATGATAACACAAAATTTTGGCAATTTTTGTTCAACAGAAAAGCTGCCTTTTTTATGTAGGAATAAGTCTTCCCAGGGTTATTATTTGGGGGGGGAGGCAAAGCAAACAATGGTTGAAGCAGTCGTCAAGATGGCAGTGAACACAATGCAACAGAGGCAAAGAACCGCCAGCTTATAGAAACATCGACACAGCTGTCATACTAAAATCTACCGTCCAACCAAACTGCATTTGTACCCCCACCCAGCCTGAGCACCTCTACCTTAATCTTACCAGCCTGGGAAGATATGTCGAGCTTTAATCACTACAGCGAATTGTTCCTAAATTTACGATCATCGAAAATTCAAGTATCCTTTGGGATTAATATTGAGTTTCTTTTGTAGCTCTGATGTTGTTCGCTTCAGCTCCCTTTCAATATGATCGAGCTTGTATTCATCCCTACGGAATGAATTGTCTAAGGATTTTCTTCGTGCATTATCAACCATGGTGTTTTTTGCTTTTGAGACTGGATGGTCTTTGGCAGAGAATGCTCTTGGTTGTTTTCTCTTTACCTCCACTTTGAAATCGCTTTTCGTAACTGGCTCTTTAAAAACAGAGAAGTTAACACAATATTGTCTCGAATATAAGAACGCAAATTCAAGAAGACAGACCCTGATTTTCACAATAACACCTCCATCCAATTTCATAAGCTACTGCTACAGGTCTGAAAAAAATCAAGTTTCGAATTCAAAATTAATGTATAAATTTTGTATGCAAACTAAACAAGAACCTTCCGGAAAAATTGTAGCAGTTTCTGGATGTGAAAATTCACAAATACAAATCAAAATGATATGTTTTGTACCGCAACCATAGAGTTGATTGATCGTACGTGATTTTCTAATAAGAAACTTTACCCTGATTTGAAGTTTACCTCATGTTATACGAAACAAGTCAGTCCTGAAATTGAAAAAGTTCTTTCTTATGCGGGACACTACTGTGAAGCATATCATGATGGTTGAAGAATGGATATTCATTTGAAATGTAATCTAAAGGGATCAGGACTGCTAGACTTACGACGATGAGTCCCTTGTATCCTTGCGGTAAACCTTGCTCAACAAACTCATATTAAAACAGTGAAAAACCTGGCCCGTTCTTATCTCCTGCACTCATAAATCGAATTATGATGGAATCACAGCTTCGAATCTCAATCCCGCGGGAGTGTCTTCAATTCTTCCATCAAATCGAAAATTCTATCACATTTACACCGTAACAATAGTAATTAACAAATCTCCCAATCTGATTGGTACGCAAGGAATCGCAGAGTTAATTTCGTGTACTAGAAAGATTCGACTGACTAGAAAACCAGACTCAGGACATGAGAACGGACTTGAGAGCTGGTCCTCCAATGAATAGCCTCAAGAAATCACCGTAAGTCACTGTATTCAGAACGTAAGAATGCGAGCCAAAGCGCTTCCATATTATAGCACAATGGTAAAGACACAGGGTATGGCCATTGGCTCTAGAGTATTTTTGCTCCTCACTATTGCCTTGCGCCCAATTTTCCTTGTATCCCTCCATGTGTCTTGCAAATTTGAGTTTCAATGAAAGGAAGAGAAGCTTGCAGTTAAAGGAAGAGAAGCTTGCATGCACTTACTTGCTGACTTTGGTCTTGGCGGTCGTTTTTCTATAGCTGCTGGTTGTTGTTCATGCGAATTGGACCATGAATATGCCTGTTGCAAAAAAAGAATACAAAATTACCGGGAGACTGAAAGCAAATGAACCAAGAACACCTCCAACGAATAAAAGAGTAATCAATAAAAATCAGTGATTCAAAAGTATTTGGTAGCTAGATGCTAGACTCATGACAAAGATTTGGTTATCACAACAACGACAACAACAAAGATCACAGCCACAACTGTATCATTCTTGCAAGAACTAGGACTTACGGACTTTCATATGATCAACTAAGACAGGCAGGCGCAGATTTATCTGTGCCCTCAGGAACGAGGATGAGGCGCAATCAAGGCAACCTTTTACCAACAAAAATTCTCATTGCTGCGGTGAAGCTCGTGGGAGCTTATTGGCCGTCAAAATGAGGAAATCCTAGTTCCATGTGAGAAGCTTGTTGAGTTTTGGAATGAGGAAACAATCATCTGGATATTACTGACTTTTTTCGTGGCTAACATGAAAACAAGAAAGGCAATTTCGCCCTAATTCTAAATGTGAAAATCCGCTAGTCGCGGTTTGAGCGTCATTAGTCTATCAATAGCGATAACTACGAATATGCAATCAGTCTAGCTATATGGGCTAGGCTAGCCCACGCGTCGAAGCCAGGCAAAACTTCAGTAAAGAATATGTACAATGTAATTGTAAAATTTACTGAATTGATTGAAGGGTACTGTATGTAATTTGCCCTAATCTCAGAGAGGGCATTTTGATAACATGATCATCTTTTATTACAGTAAGCTTTATGAAGGGATATATAAGAGATGGTATCTGAAGCTCCACAAACGCAAAGGAAAATCAATCTGAATAACACAAGAAATATCGAGGGACATTTTCGTTACCCAAAATAGCGTACGAGATTTCAGGGACTTCCGAAATCTCAAAGAAATTACTGGGACTTCTGGATTTCCAAACAGATTTGTCAGGGATTTCCAGATTTCTAGAGATTTCCTAAGGATTTCCAATAATTGAAAGGTGCCATTCGATCGTTTTAAATGTTTCAAAAACTGAAATGTTATCAAGCATTACTTTGTTATCAGCCTCAACATGAATTGCAATACAGTACCTCTAACTTCTCTCCAAGAAGACATCGCAGTTATACTAATCTTGTTGCTTTTGCGGAGGAAGGCTTATGTCATTCTGCGGAGGAGATCTTCCTCCGTAGGACTATGAATGGACTTGGATGGACTGAATGGACTGGAATGACTGAATGAACGCACTGAATGGATGAACCTGAATGGACTATAGCAAGTCCAGACAATAAAGATATTTCATCCAAAGAAGTGAAGCCTGCGGCAATAAAGCACAACTGCGGAGTGTAGCCACAAACCACCCATGGTACACAACGCAGTACTTTTCTTCATGAATGTGCTTATCAATAAAACTCCATTGTAACCAATGAAAGCCTCCTGCACAGTGGTCTAAGCTCTACCACTTAGTTTTTTTACTGCACATGCTCAGCTAGGTTCATCGAGTTTTGATAAAGCTTATGACACTTTTTGGCTGATTTATGACACATGTTTAGTACTTTTAGGAAAAATTCAAAGATTGTAGCCAATGAAACAATTGAGAGGGATTTAAAGATTTTTGGGATTTCAATGAAATTTCAAGGGATTTCGGCATTTTCAAAGAACTTTTTCAGGATTTCCGGATTTTTTTGGGATTTCCAGGTAAGGTGTACGGGATTTCCGAAGTGAAATGCACCTCGAGAAATACAGCTAAGCTCTGTAACTTTCATGGCTCACAATTTCATTTTCATTTCATTTCATAAGTCAGCAATATTATAGTGTCACAACTTTGAGACCAGCAGAAATGTAAAAAATGCCTTAAAAGATGACAACATTAAATCTAAATCTCTGGGATTCTGGGAAATTACCTGAATATTCCTTCCAGCAATTCATTTCAAAGAATAGAGCAATAAAATTTTGTGAGACTGATTTTGAAGTCTTGCGAGGCCAGGTCGAAAACAAGGAACTCTCGGAACTCTTGGAAATCTCGGATATCTCGGGACAAGATGTAAATGAAGACTGAATGTTAATGCTAACGTCATCTATGCATGTATTTGAGCGTTAAGTAGAAGATAATCAGCTCTGAGTGAAGAGATTCTCTCTTTGTGTTTTCGTTAATTGTGTTATGCATGAAATCGTGAAACCATAGTATGAAACAAGTACGGCAACACGCTGATCAAACTGGCACGGCTTTAATAACGCAATTACTGTACATTTGTAACATTTCCGAGTTTTCAAGTATATCCTATATTTGCTCAAAAACACAGAACTCAAGGAAATCACTGAAACCTCGGCGGGATGTGTTCAAGGCTTTCATTACGCTGTTCTCACATTAGGAATGATACACTTGCCGAAATTCGTGAGCTACCGACATTAGATCATTTTAAAAAACAACTAAACGCATTCAAAGAGGTAAACTCTCAAACACAACTCCCTGGAAGAACAGCAATGATTAGGTTTATAGGGCTTTAGGTTTTTATTCTTAGAGTTTTATCATTGTAATTAGATATAGTTTACTTCGATTTGCTGACGGGCTTCTTTTGTGTATAAATAATATTAAATGAAAAAAATGACATGTGTGATTCCTGCTCGGGGGGGGGGGGTAACTTAGTACTTTTCACGGTACGGAGACGTGCCATTTTTTGGGGGTACTTTTTTCAAACCGTTACGGAATTATGGGTAGCATTTTCACAATTTTTAGACATTTAACGGAATTATGGGTGTCTTTTTCAGGGGATTTTTCATAATTTCCGGAATTATGGCCCAGATTTTCATTCGATTTACGGAATTATGACCCTAAAATCCACCAGAATTTACGGAATTATGGGTACCAATTTTTCAGGCAAAATGGCACGTCCCTGTCAGAAAATAGGTCGAGATACCCCCCCGTGGATTCCTGAGAATTCCGAAAGTTCCGAAATGTCCAAGAGTTCCAAGAGCTGCTTCTTTTCGACCTGGCAGTCAGAATTTGGAGTTGCAAATATTGGCTTTATATTTTTTTGGCAGATTTTCAAAGAGTGGGTGAATCATTGCAATCAACTGTGGAAGTCAGTAAAGTAAAAACTCATTCCAAATTTTGAATTAATTTTCCTGCGAGAAACCATCTAAAAATAGTCGATTTGACGCACCTTGTCAATTTCTTCTAAGGTCTTCGCTCTTTGCACTGTTGAGTGAAAAACATGGACTTTCAGACAAAGATTGTTACTGCAATACGGAAACTGAAAAACTGTGATCCAAGAATCAAAAATGAATAATCAAAGATACCGTGTGAGTAAAAAACCTTTGCAAGTTTGACGGGCTGTTGAATAAAAAGCATGCGGCCGACATTCAAAATCAGCATAGGAAGGCAAGGTATACCGCATCTGTCAAAATCTCCAGACAAAGCATTTGAAAATAAGGTCCTTGATTGGTCAGTTCTGTATTTTTATTAGTTCAAGTGTCAGTCTATCGACTGAGTCAATGAAAAAGTCCGGCTTTGAAAAACTTCTGCTCCTTGAATATCAAAGTAATGATATTGAAAACTGTCTTGTTCTATCCCCAATATATCAAATTAGGTTCAGTAATTTACCCGGCTTTAATCGGTCATTCCTTTCCGTCGAAATAGGAGATTTTCTGCAGAAAGCCCCTTTCGAAAACCTGCCAAAAGGAGTGAAAACACCAAGCAAGACTTCCCTTTGTTCTCCTTCCTGGCAATAATGACTCTAGGATGTGCTCAAGTATTTTATCCTCATGGGAGAATGGAGTCCCTCTGAATACGTTTTTCACACTAGGGGGAAGACTTTTCAACCCGCCAAAAAGGAAGAACGCACTAAAGTGCGCTGAAAGTCATTGCTGTGAAGTAAACAAATTAGGGATTCTTGTTTGAAATTTGCAGGTTTCTCAAAGGATTTATTTGAGAAAATCGCATCTGAACGGAGTGACCGATCTTAGTCAGGAAAATTTCTAAAAATAATTGAACATGGTAGCTATTCAATCAGGTATCGCAAAATATCGTTGCTTGTACACTAGGGTAGCAGTAGCCTTTGAAAGGTCGGACATATTTTTTGGACTCACCCGATATCAACAGCGATAACCTCGAGTGTGCAACCAAGCTACTATGCTCCGCGGGATGACGCTTTGATCTTTCCAACGAGATAACACGTGAAAAAGCATGTAAAAGTCATTACAGCAAAGCAGAAAATGTGGTCTTAATCTAGGCCTGTTTTGAAGATTTTTCGAGCGAAGGTGAAGGTGAAGGTGAAGTTGCAGTTTTTAGCGCCAAGCCCTGGGATCGCAGAAGTAGCTAAGTGCTAATCGAGTCCGCGACCCTTGTCATGACGCTCACGTGGTGAGGCCCTACCACGTCTCGAACCCACTCCGCCTGACTGTTCTGGCTGCAAAGTCAGAAGATTACACCACTACGCCACAACACCTTCGAGCGGTTATTAATGATAAAATTCCTCGTAATTCAGACCGTAGAGCCGCTTTCAATCTGGTGAATTCTAAATCATATTTGAACATTTCAAGGACGACATACCAACCAATGTTTGCCTTTGATATCCAGGAAACAGTAGCCTTTGAAACGGGAATTGTTTGTAAGTTTAAAAATCCAGTATCATGAGGCAATGAGACAAAAAACTTCTGACAAACCTGTCGCTTTTCTGGCAGCTCTTTGAAGATTTTCAGTTGCTCTCTGAAATTAGAAATTGGTAATAAGAGATCAGGACACTTCCTCATGCAACTGTTGGTTTCTGTTCTGTGATGTGATATCATAGACTACTCAATTATGCAAAAATGTCAATTTTTACCGGGTGACCGAAAAAAAACTTGACGAACTAGATCATAACTAGTTCCCTGAAATCAAAAGCAATTGCCAAATGCTTTCTATCACAGTTTAGTTGAAAGACTTGGCTATCTTTTGAGACGCTGCATGGTTATTTCAAGCAATGACTACCATCCGAAAAACCAGATTCAATGAAAATTTTGAATCCAGGATTCCTCATTTTGAGTGAAATAATCGACTTCATATGCCAGTCAACGTTTTGTGAAAACTCGACATAGCGATGGGCTAGAAGTTGTCTGGGGAAATTGTTTGTTTGCAAAATGATTGACCTCTGTTCCTCATTCAAATTTTATGCTCCAAAGCAAATTTAGAATTAAACTTTTTTCCCACTTTCCAAAAGATGGACTGGAAAGCGAAAGAATCGTCCGAGAAATCAATAAATTTCCGCATTTTTGAAGCTTCGTCTCAAAAGGTAGCGGAGCCATTCAGCTATATGCTGATACCTTGTTTGTCTTCATAACATTTCCTTTCAAGAAAATATTTGCGATCTAGCACGTGAAGTTTTTGTTTGGATCACCCGGTAGTAGAAAAATTTTGATTCTGGAATGAGGCTGATGACATGGAATATTTACACACTCTTATACTACATTTAAAACTAAAAACAACAAAACGTAAAATTTTCCTAAACAAACATGGGCGTATACCCGGGAAGGGGGTACATAACGTGTTGGGGCTACGGGCATGGCTGGGTTTTTGGGCCCAAACTTCTCTAAAAAAGACTGTCAGAATGGTTCGCACAATGGTTGAAAGTCGAAAGATCAAAGTATGTTTGTGATTTTTCTCACTGTCCTACCAGCACTAGAAGTATTGGTAAATTCAACTTTATAAAAATCTTATGGTTGCAAAATGACGAAAAAAGGGCCTAAAACATTGATCAAATCGTAAGAACTCTATTCACACCGAACAATAGGCCATGGGCGTTTCACCTCCCTCAAGAGTTATTAAGCGTCGATCTTCAAACAAATACGAAAAATTTTCAATCGCATGGCAATTAATGTTCAGATGATATCTCTTACCCATGAGAACTTGCATTGCCTTCATTATTCTGTGCGAGAAGTCATTTATGATTTGATCGATATTTTGGGCCATTTTTCAGTAATTTTGCCACCATAATTTTTTTCAAAAGTTGAATTAACCTATATTTGCAGTGCTGGTAGGACAGCGAAAAAAAATCATAAAAATACTTTGATCTTTCGGCTTTCAACTAGAATTTGAATGATTCAAATCCGTGAAGTAGTCTTGGTGTTATGAGTTCTCAAAAGTGGGACCTTTTTCAGGCACAACCGGTATTAAAAAGAAGTCGAAGAATCATATGACACCACTGCTCACACAACACCTTCTTTGCTATAGAGGTCCCTATGAAACTAATGACAGCTACAAAGCTTCAATACATTTTCATAAAATTCTCGAATGCAAGATAATTCACGATTGAAAATAGTATTCGGTCGGCTTCCAAGTGACAAGAAAACCTCCGATGACGCACTTCCTCTAATAGATTCACGCAACGGAAGAAAATGCATCGCTTTTGATGAATATGTCTAGATTTTGAATTACATTTCCTTCCTCTCACCAGAAACAGCTGATCCTGTGGAATACAGGACAAAAGCTGCTATGAAGTTTCACTCAAAGATCGTTGCAGTTAACCACGTGAAAATGCATTTTCTAACTGCCGCTCTGTTCCTGCATTACGTGTCATATCATATCATACAACTACAGTTATCCACTGACATCAAAAGAAGCAACTTGCCAAACTGATAGCTCGTAGCAGTAGAAAGGTCTTAAATGATATTGCAGGCAGGTTTGCTTGTTTGAAGCTCAAAAGTAAGGACTATGATTTGCTAGTTGCAAAGACAATCGCAAAAGTTACTGTCGCAAAAAGCAAGTGAAGTTTAATAAAGGAACCGCCAAGCTCAACAGTACAACTTATCAATGCAGAAAGGTCTTCAAGGTGATTACAAGAAAGATTGGAAAGTAAGCACCATGATTTGTTCGTAGCAAAAACGATTCCATCATTTTTACATTTAAACAAATAGCAATTTGAATCAAAAGAGAATATTTACCAAGCTCGGAAACTTCGTCAGAGCAGTAATATATTCAAAAGTATGAGGAAGAAAGGCATTATGCAAAGGGTCCTCATTTTGCTGCATTTGTATTTCTTGGCATTCGTTACTTTGTTGAACGGCGATGACAGAAAAAGAGCAGTTTTTAAAGAAATTTCTCATGATACCAATCTAGAAGATGGTACGATGACAATTATTTTTCAAAAGAGCTTTCATCAATGTAGTATTGAAGAAAAGTGCTCTTTCGTGATAGAGAACCTCAATAAAAATGAATTCAAGAAAGTTTACAGAGATAGAGATCTCCCAAGAGATCGAAAAGGCTTCAGAATATGGCAGAAACATCAAAGTTTGTTTGCAGATGTTCAAGAGGTTCAAGAGTTTATCCCAAGTAAGGAGTTAATGAGAGCATCCCCAATATCAGCAAGGGGCAAAGTTATACCAAATATTACCGGTAAGTTTGCTTGTAAGGGACAGTTTATGAAATAGATGATCAAAAAGTTAAATTGGCTGGTAACTTAGTCTTGTAAATAGGCTTCGTCCTCATTTGGGCTGTCGTCATCATGACCATAATCATAATCATGATCATAATCATCATTATCAATTATCATGATGATCACCATCATTATTTTGATCATCATCATCATCATCATCATCATCATCATCATCATCATCATCATCATAATCATCATCATCATCATCATCATCATCACCATCGTCACCATCATCATCGTCATCGTCATCGCCATCATCATCATCATCATCATCATCATCATCATCATCATCATCATCATCATCATCATCATCATCATCATCGTCATCGTCATCGCCATCATCATCATCATCATCATCATCATCATCATCATCATCATCATCATCATCATCATCATCATCATCATTATTATCATCATCATCATCATCATCATCATCATCATCATCATCATCATCATCATCATCATCATCATCATCATCATCATCATCATACTAATAACTTTCTTTATCAAAATAAATACATTATACATTTACATAGCTAGAAAAACCAATCATCAACATGGCGGCTGCACTGTCCATTGCTCTTGCATTAATCGCCTTGTGTCACGCGAAGAAACCATCTGTCATTGGCTCAGACTCAGTGTGTTATTGTCGAAACAATCTGGCAGAGGATGACATAAATTCTGCAAGTACCATTCCATCGTTATGGGTTTTCCAGCAGGAAAAAGGAATTTTCTTAGGCCAACGTTCGCACTCAGCGGTCACCATTCTCCTGCTTTTAGCTGGGGATATAGAGCAGTGCCCAGGCCCATGTCCCAGATGCAATATATGCAAGAAAGTTATTCGAAAAAATCAATCTCACGGAAGTTGTTTTGCTTGTTCTGGAAAGAGTCATATTCGCTGCCTTGTTGACAAGCTGGAGGATGGCACTGAAAGATTGTACTGCCGGACATGTTTTCAAAATACGCCGCAACGCGATGAGGATCCTCAAGACACGCATCAGTTATATGAAGATCTGGACACCTTTTTAAATGCAAAGGGTATAAAAATTTTTCACCAAAATATAAATGGCCTTCTGCGAAAGATGGATGGCGTTGGTATATTGCTAAAAGCGGTTCATCATAAAATTGGTATTTTTGGCTTGAGTGAGACGCATTTACACAAAGACATAAATAGTTCCGAGGTAAACATAGATGGCTATAAATTTGAAAGAAGCGACCGTAAGAATGGAACAGGTGGTGGGGTAGGGTGCTATGTGAGAGATGATATTAGTTATCATAGACGAAGGGACCTAGAAATGGAAGGTGTGGAAAGTTTGTGGATTGAAATTTTCCAAAAAAACTCACGCTCCATCCTTGTTTGTTTTCTTTACCGGCCACCGGACACCTCAAAGTACCTGGACGAGAGCTTTGAAGAGAAATTTGATGGTATGATTTCTACTAGTGTAAATGAAAATAAAGAAACTATAGTTCTCGGGGATATCAATTGTGATTACTTGAAAAGAAGTAGCCATCCAGGAATAAAAAGTGTGTTTACAAGACATGGGTTAAAACAAATAGTTAAAAAGCCAACAAGAATAACAAGAGAAACATCTACTCTTATTGATGTCATAGCAACGTCTCATGAACATAACATTAATAAGTACATCACGTGCCCTAACTCCCTCAGCGACCATGACCTCACCGGAGCTTCAATTAAAAAGAACTGCCAAAAATACAAACCAAGGAAAATCTTCATGCGAAATTTTGCAAAGTATAATGAGAAAGCATACATGAGAGACCTTGGGGATTTACCTTGGGAATGCGTAAAAAACGAGAAAGATATGAATAAAGCTTGGGATAAATTCAAAGAAATGTTGCTATCTGTAATAAACAAGCATGCCCCTCTTCTTGAGAAAACCGCTCGGGGTCGGGAATGTCCATGGCTCACCCCAGAGATTAAAGAGGCAATGATTGAAAGGGACTATCATCTAAGAAAGGCTCGTAAAACTGGAAGAGAGCTGGACTGGTCTACTTACAGGCGACTAAGAAATGATGTAACCAGAAAAATTCGTTATAGCAAATCGGCGTATACAAGATCTATATTTAGAGAAAATATCTCACGCCCAAAGCAATTTTGGAATCAAATCAAAAGGTGCTACCCCGTTAAGCAGCAAAAGGAAGTTCCAGCCAAACTACTTAGCGTCAATGATAGTTTAACACCCGATAAGAAAATCATAGCCAATGGTTTCTGCAAGTTTTTTGCAGAAATTGGAAAAAGAATACAAGCTGCTCTCCCCTCAATTTCAAATCCAGTTTGGAAAAACCACGTAAATTCAAGCTTAAAAGAAAAAGTGAATCCAAAAAACTGTCAATTTAAGTTTAAGGAAACATCTGCAAGAGATATGTATGAAAGTCTGAAGTCACTAAAGAGAAAAAAGAGCTCTGGTTATGACGAGATTCCCACCTCTCTCATCATTGATGGTGCTGGCGTACTATGTGAACCTTTGTCGCTCCTGATAAACTGTTCTCTACGTAACTCCATCTTCCCAACTGCTGAAAAGTGTGCAAAAATTTCGCCTGTTTATAAATCGGAAGAGAGATCTGCAATGGACAATTATCGACCAATCTCAGTTCTCCCCGTTCTTTCTAAAGTTATGGAGCGCGTTGTATACAGACAGGTCTATGAGTATCTTTGCAAAAACCATCTCTTGTCAGATAATCAGTTTGGATTTAGGCGTGGTTCATCGACTGAACACGCTGTTACTTATTTTACTGATCAAATAAGGATGTGGATGGATAAAGGACTTCTGACTGGAGCCGTGTTCGTTGACTTGAGGAAAGCGTTTGATACGGTGGATCACGCCCGATTACTCTCAAAGCTACCGGCATACGGAATAACCGGAAGAGAACTACATTGGTTTGAAAGTTACCTCTTTAACCGAAAACACTTTGTCGTATTTGACGGTGTAAAGTCTGAAGAGGAATCTGTTACGTGTGGCGTGCCGCAGGGGTCAATATTAGGCCCACTGCTATTTAGCATATTGATCAATGACATTGATTCGCAGTTGAAAAAGAGCAATATAATCCTCTATGCAGATGACACTGTAATATTCACATCGGACAAGAACAGCAAAGAGGTTGCCGAGAAGCTGAATGATGATCTACAAAATCTTGGAAGTTTCTTTGTCGAAAATAACCTAGTGGTAAACCTTAAAAAATCGAAAACAGAATTTGTGCTCTTCGGAAGCCATCAGAAGTTAGCAAAAACCGATGCAATCGAGATCAATATGATCGGTCAAAAGATTGTCGAATCAGACAGATACGAATACCTTGGGATAACACTTGATAAAAACCTAAATCTGTTGGGCCAATTTGAAAAAATGTACAAAAAAGTATCTTCAAGAATCAAGTTGCTTGCAAGAGTCCGTATGAATATCAGCCCTGCAACTGCTGAAACCATATATAAAGTAATGATTTTGCCTATATTCTTATACTGCAGCAACATAAGCATTGGAATTTCAGACTCACACAAATCTAAGCTCGAAAAACTTCAAAATCGAGCAACGAGGATCATCAACGGACATAATGGCAAAATTAGCCTTCCATCCATCAATCATGTAAGAAATAAACGATGTGCTATTGAAGTTTTCAAGTGTTTAAATGGCCTTGCGCCAAGGATGTTAGAGGAACATTTTAAGAGACTGGACCATCAAAAGGACACCCGAGGCAACAAATCAAATCTCGTGGTGCCTCGCATAAGAACAGAAACCGCCCGGAAAGCATTTAGTTATCAAGGTGTAAAAATATACAACAGATTGCCGCCTGAACTGAAAAATGAGAGCTCGTTTGTGAGATTCAAGAAGGGATGTAATGATTTTGATTTTAATTTTTAAGAAACCTTTAAATTGTAAATAATAGTTTTTACTACTTTTCGTTGGACACAGGTCCTTGATTTATAGCAGCTGTTCTCAGCTGACCAAGCAAACCTGTATAAATATTGATATATTATTATTATTATTATTATTTAAGTTGAAAAATCCCAGGCGTCTTTGCTACCGGTACCAACTCACAAGGTACCAGGTTCAACCCAAATTGAAGGTCATGGTACCATCAATTTTGGTGGAAGGAGCTAATAACTGATAATCAAAATAGTACTCCTATCTTTGGTACCAGCTTTTTATTCACAAACAAATCATCACTAACTATACAAAAATAAAATACATTGAAATGGCATTCACAGCGGGAAAAGACACAGGGTCATCTACTTCCCACTGTCAATGGCATCTAAATTTCTTTAATAACTTACAGACTGAAAAGCAAGATCAAAAACCCGATCAAGAAAAGAACTGGGAAAGAAACAGTCACTGCTTCAATGTTATCATGCGTATGAATAAACGTGCAGTCCAACCACCAGAAGCACCAGGCCCAGCCCATGCGCGGCACCAACCGCGCCCGCCCATGCCGAATCCCCCGAGCACACCCCAAGCCGAGCCGCCATGCGACCCCGAATGGCTACCCCAAACCACCCCAGCACAAAACCCCACATGACACTGTGCCACCACAGGAAAGTCCTGCGGTAAAACATTGCCCTAGGTTCCACCACCGCCAATGTTGTACCAGGTACCACCCCTCTAGTACCATGGTACCACTACCCCGTCACCCCTTCCAGTACTGGAGTTTCTTAGTTTTCTGGCAATGTGAGAGTTGAGTTTCTTGGAAAAAGAATAAGTTTGGTAATAAACAATATTTTTATCACCTTCTCTCCATTTGTCTTTCAGTTCTATCGCATGGCAAACCAACGAGCCAATCAACATTTGGTGACATATTTGGTGTAAGTTTGAGCTATTACGGTGTTGATGGCGATCGCAGTACATGCAGCTCTACCAAAAAGGATGTAAGTGGTGGCTGGTGGATGGTGGATTTGTTAAAGGAGTCAGTCGTTGTCGCAGTCGCCATTTTGCAAGTCCCTCGAGGCTCAACTAGCAGCAGTTTTTCCCAGGCCCAGAACAGGCTCTCATCACAACAGCAAAGTAAAATATTCAAAGTTATGCTTTCAGGTGGATTGACAGACTTTAATATCAGAGTTGGAAGTAAGAGAGTGAACCATTCAAATCCATTGTGCTTTGAGCATGCACGCATTGTAGCAGAATATGAACTTACCACCAAGTGTGAAAATTCTGTGAGAGGAAGATATCTCTACATTGAGACAAATTTGCCTTCTGCAGCAATTACTGTCTGCGAAGTTAAGGTGTACGGCTATCACCTTGATTTTCATTAGCAGAACAAGACAAAAGGGATCGATAATGACTGCGGCCATAATAACTACTCTATCCCGTTGTTTTCTTTCGAAACAATTGGCCTACGACGCATTGGTAAGTGACTGCTCTTCCTGTTCGCATACAACCACACAGCGCTGTTACTACGTCTTGGTCCTAGGGCAAGAGGTCTTAAAAGACTATAGTATCCAAACAACGGGACAAACAACATCCTGACCTAAATAACAGCATTGTTTGAGAAAATGTACTAATCATGAATTATCAAGATAGTCACGTGAAGATTACTTTCACGCGTAAGAAGTTAATTGGCACAAAGATAATTTGCACAGCGTGACATATCGTCTGCCGAGGCAACAAATCCTCTCACATATATAATCAATATGTAATCAACAAAATAGCCATGTTTGATTTCCCGTTGTGTGTTTTACCTTGAAGCATTTATACACTACTAAGCCTACTGTGAAAAGTATTAACCTGGAATAAGGCATTAACTAAAGGCCCCTGCACAACTTTTTTCATCTAAACAGCTGTGGACAGAAAGTACCCATTGCCTTCAACGGCCCAATGAGAAATTCTAATCTTTGCCCATGGACTAGTCTGCCATTTTTATTATATCTGTATTGTGAATATAAGTGTATCATTTTCGCATTCCACATCGATTGAGACTTTTTAAGAGACGAAATTCCTCACCGTCCCAATCCTGAACAAGTACTATCTTTACGAATGTTTCCCGTAAACTATTTTCAATTAATTTGCGATTGGAGCATTGGCAATAAAATTTTTTTGTCGGCTTCCTCAGTTACAAGAAATATAAAAAAGATGCATGTCCCCAATAGAATTTCAGTCTGAAGATAGAAATTCGCAAATGAAAGCAAATGTCTTTCCTGTCTGGCGGCAAAGCAGCCAATTTTGTAGAGCATAAGACGACAACCGGCAGAATATTTCACTCAAAATTCGTTTCAAGTAAAGGCGTGTGAATGCTTCAGCTAATCGTATCTTTGTTCCTTCGTTAAGGCTAGTTTCCAGACAGTGGAATTTTCCGAGCGGGCGGCATTTGCAAATCAAAATTCATTCAACGATAGATTTCTCTCTAACTGCGAAGCGACATTTTATTTGCAAACAATGAAACTTTCGCTAGCTCGGAAAATTTCACTGATTGAAAGCTGACATTAACGCAAACATTAAGTTATATAACAGGCAGCAAAAGAAATCCAGGAAAATACATGTAGAGTGAAACAAATTGTCACTCGTGCAGAAGGTTTTCAGGGATACAAGAAGACAGTTTCTTCGTTTGAAGGTTTATTGAAGTGCAAAATGTCGTTATTTGATTGAAAAATTGTGTCTATGCAATCAATCCATGAAAGATACATTACAGATCCAAACGGCCAATGAAATCACTGGCCCAGAAAAACGTTTACTAAGCTCGACGACTTGTCACTCGTGCACAAAGATCTGCAAGGCAACAAGACGCAATTTCCTTCCCTCGAAGGTTTGCTCGCAGTATACAATGGGATTCTCTGATTGAAGATAAATGTTTGCATTCAATCAATCCTCGCTAGATATATTGCGGATCCAAAAAGGGAGCCAAATCATTAGCAATTACAGAAGTTTGCCAAGATCAGCAACTTGCCAGTGCAAAAAGGTTTCAAGGCGAAAAGAAACAAATTCTTTCGTTCCAAGGTTAATTCAAAGTATTACAGTGTAATTATGTGATGGAGCAAACTGCGTGTATTCAACCAATCCGTGCTTGATATATCACAGATCAAAAAAGGCAGTGAAATCATTAGCTTAAAAAGACGTTTATCCAGATCAATAACTTGCCAGTGCAGAAACACCTTCCAGATTACTACAAGCATGTTCCTTTGCTCGAAAGTTTGAAAGTAAACAGCAAGAGCTTCTGACTGCAAAGAAACTATTCTATTTTTACTCCACCGTAAAAATAGTACAGACAGCTAGTAAAACTGAGCTAAAGCATTTGCCAAACTCAACAACCGGCTATTGCAAGAATGTCTTTAATGCAATGATAAGAAAATTCGTTCGTTAAAGGCTCGCCAGTAAAGCACGCATTCCTGCTTGCAAAACCTATGCCAGCATCATTTACATTTACCACAAAAAGTACATGAAGTTCAGTAGAGGTATTTGCCAAATTAACGTCTTGTCAGGGCAGAAAGGTCTTAGGAGCGATGACAAGAAAGTTCTTTCATAAGAAGGCTCCAAAAAAGTAAATATTTGCTTTGCTAGATGCAGAATATTCCACCACTCTTTCAACTTATCAACAATAGCAAGCTAAATCAAGAGAAATCATTTGCCAAGCTTAAAAGTTTTGCAAGTGCAGGAAGGTTCTTGGCAAGCAAGTCTGTTCGCTCCGAAAGTAAGGGCATGATTTGCAGCTTGCGAAAGCCATGTCATCATTATTCCCATCTATCAACAATAGCAAGTGAAAATCAGTGAAGACATCTGCCAACAGTTTTTCAGCAGAAAAAGATCTTAAATACGACAAAAAGTATACATTGCAATTTGGAAGGAGCAAATATTCCATCATTCTTTAAATTTAGCAAAAATAGGCAGTGAAATTCACTAAAGGTATTGCTAAACTCGTCAATCTTGTGAGAACTGTGCATGCTCAAAACGAGTGAGGCACCATGGATGGGGTATTCCTCTTGTTGGATCTGTGTCTCTTGGTGATTGCTACTTTGTTGAACGGTGATGAAAGAACAAAGGCAGTTTTTAACGAAATTTGTGAAGATTCAAGTTTAGAAGATACTTCGATGACAAGTATGCTTCATAAGAGCTTCCATCAGTGTAGTATTGAGGGTAGATGCTCTTTTGTGATAAAGAATCTAAAGACAAAAGAATTCAAAAAAATTAACAGCGAGAAGGATCTACCAAAGAATCGAAAAGGCTTCAGACTATGGCAGAAATATCAAAGTTTGTTGACAGACGCTCCAGACGTTCCAGGGGTTTCAAAGATTGGCACCACAAAGAAAATGATGATGGCACCTTCAATGTTAAGAGATCGTAGCATGACAAGAAATATGACAGGTAGGTTTACTTTTAATGCGTTTCTTTTGCACTGGTTGATCATGTTTGCAAAAACGCCATGGTAGCTAGTTTTGTTGGACCGAAAAACCTACACAACAGATTGTTGATGTCTATGAATGCGATTTTTATCTTCAAAGAAAGCTTTGGTTGCAGAAGCATTATCATTGTTCACAAATATATTTCACTAAATGATCTGAAGTCAAAATTAGAGGCTATCAGGTAATAAAACTCAAACTAATCGGTTTCGTCATTGTACAGGAAAATAAAGAGCACTCGGCCTCAATGTTTGGAACTTGCAAGATCGGTTAGTTATTTTATGACATCAGGCTTTATATTTTCCCGTACAACGCAAGGGCGGTTAGTTGAAACATATGCCAATAATATGGAACAAGTGAACTCCTGACAAAATGTTCCAGGACAAAAATTTTCAGACATTTCTTCACGAAAGTTCACAGCATTTTACAGAAATTTTGGACGACCAAAACCGATAATTTTGCAGTTTATTTTTACTTACTTCATACTAAAATTTCGCAGATTAATAGATTGTAGCACTGTTGCCACATTCTTTTTCGATGAAAAGCACTTTTTGAAATGTCCGGGAATGTTAACGACCAAAATGTTTTGTCGCTTACAGTCAAAGCAAAAAAAGCGTACCACGTGAATTCGAAGATCATTTGAAAATAGAAACTTGTTATTTCCCTCTGTTTTATTCAAATATTGCTTCCGTTGGGTGGAGCAAAGTAGGTTACAACAGGAGCTCTTTCCCTTGAAAACCACAACGAACAAGAATATCCAAGGACTTGTCGTGCAAACTCCATTCCATCATATTTACTGAAATTATGGCCTCTTGCCCACCAATTGCCTGCCAGACGACAAGCGAAATTTCTCCGCCACAAGCCTTGGCGTAAGAAAATACAAAGATAGCTCTCCGCCGGATTTCTTCGGCGGGAAGGCCTCGGAGGAATGCACCGAAGATACGATTCTGATTTGATATTGAAAACATATTTTTTTGCTTTTGTTATTTAATCCATATTTAAAGTTGGTATCTACAATAGTAACCATAAAAAATATTAATTCAAGCCAACTATTTACAGCAGAAAAAATATACATTATACAAAAATTAGCGGCATATTTTACAGGTGCATTTCTCACCAGCCCAGTCTTTGATCCTCATTTTGAGAGCCAAAAGTGTTGGCTCATTTTTGACGCTATCATCTAAGGTGTTCCAGAGTATACTCCCTCTGAATGATAGTGATTCTTGCCCATAGCCCTGTGTCTTTATTTGTGGCAGTTTGCACAGATTTTGTATCCTCAGATTATAACTTACATCCTTCTTTTTCATGAAATTCCCATATAAGCGATGGGTTAAGATGATTCATGGAATTGTAGATTTCTGTCATTAATATCTGCAAGTTTCTAACATGTATACAAAAACTGCCACTTCGAGTGAGCAATGTTTCAAATACAGGTGGTACGCTTATTCTGTTTTGACTGTAATTGAATGGACTGTAAAATTGTGTTCTTTTCCAGTTCTGTCACATGGCAAGCCAACAAGTCAATCATCGAACGCTTACGGGAATGTGAGCATTCATGGTGTTGATGGTAGAACAGATAGGTGCTTCAGTACCAGATACGGCATGACTGGCACATGGTGGATGGTGGATTTGGTAAAGAAGGCAATGGTCATTCAAGTTGCCATTAGCTCATCTGCAAGTATTTACGAATTGCGAGACTTTGATATAAGAGTTGGCAATCTGAAAAGAAGCTACTCAAATCAAATGTGTCTAAAGCATGCTAGAATAACAGTACCTCATTTCACTCAAATCTTTAAATGCAGTGGCCCAGTAAGAGGAAGATACCTGTATATCGAGACACATTTGCGTACTGCTACATATTTTACTATTTGCGAGGTTATGGTGTATGGGTACTATATTGATTAAAATTGCCTTGAACAAAACAATCATCCATATAAAGGTATTGCAACCTATATAATGAATTACCCATGTATTTAAAGAGTATTTTGCAAACAAGCATGCATTGCACGTGCCATGGTTCAGTTGGCCCTTGTTGTCACCATTTTAATGTCCTTAATCTTTTTTATCTTTGACATGAATACAACAAGAACCCGCGTGTAAGAACCTAAAGGCTTACGAACCTACGTGCTGAAATGGTCCAATTAGGCTGCCACCTTATCAGACAATACTAATTGTATCATTGATTAAGAACCCAGGCTGACTTGACAAGGACAGATTTTATAATAAAATAGCATTCATTAATTGCTTTAATTGACAACTCAATACAAAGCGATTAGCCACTCAAGACAAAGGGAATTCTCTCAACCGGTAAATCAAAACAAACACGATCGCAAAGCCGCCCCAAAACCAGTAGGGCAAACTCTCACCTTGTGTAAGTGACAGGTGGGTTTTAAGAGAATATATGTGCTTAAAACGAAAACAAGGGTAAATCTGATGTTCTGTCTCGTGGATTTTTCTTCATTTGATTCAGGAGAGCATAGGTTTCAAATCTTTAAAAAGCTGGGTGTAAAATCCTATGACCTATTTCTTTGAACTGAACAACTTCAAAGAAAGTTGACCTATTTTACTGTAAATCTGCCGTTGGACTTTCCTGAAATCTTCAATATTTTAAGAATTACAGTGTTTTTCTTCTTGTTTAAGAATTCAAGAAAATTTTCGCTAAGAACTTTAAACTATCGTGATTTCTAAACCCCCTGACGAGAGATCAAATGATTTTGAAGAAAACCATAGTTTTTGGATGCCCACAATATAGTGTCGAGCAAAACTCTTTCACTCTTCTGGTTTGTGATTTAGAAATTTGATGACGTCACATTATAAAATGAGCTGAAATATAAAATAGGGTTTAATTTCGACAAATATTCAAGATTTCTGAAAAGACCAACGGTAGAAGCATAGAAAAGTGGCTAAAGTTTCCTCCACGTCATTCAGATCAAAGAAATAGGTCATTGAATATTACACCCGCCTTTTTTCGTAGATTTAAAGATTTGGAACCTATGCTATTCAGGAGCTGTGCGGTAATTGTTTCATTTAAGCCTTAAATACCCGAGAATTATTATGCCTTTTGTTCGGCCCCTGAATCAAATAAACAAAATCCGCGAATCATACCTTTAGATTCACAATCTTTCTTTCGTTATAAGCACATAACGTCTCTTAAAGAATGTCTGTCGCTAGCACAAGGTGAGAGTTTGCCCTACTGGTGCCTGGGCAACTTTGTGACCGCGTTTGTTTTGATTTAGCGGTTGAGCAAGTTTCCTTTGTCTAGAGTTATTAATCGTTTTGAACTGAGGTGTCAATTAAAGCAACTGTTGCTATTGTATTACAAAATCTGCCTTTGTTGGCTGACTTGCAAAATGGAAGGTTCTTGTGCACTGGCTCTTACCGTACACATATAGCAAAGTTTCAAATCTGTAAAAAACTGGGCGTAAAATTCTGAGAACCTATTTCTCAGCACTGAACTGCTTCAAAGAAACTTTAGCTATTTTACCGTAAATCTACCGCTGGACTTTAATGAAATCTTGAATATTTTCAGAGTTACAGTGCGTTTCTTCTTTTTACGTATTCAAGAGAATTTTCAAAAAAACTTGAAGTCTTTAGCAATTCCTAAATCTGTTGACGAAAGATCGCATACTTTGCAAGAAAGCCATAACTTATGGATGTCTAATACTTTTTTGTATCAAACAAACCTCTTTCACTTTTCTAGTTAATGATTTATAAATTTGATTATGTGACAACTTAAAATGTGCTAGAATATAAGATAGGCAGAAATTTCGACAATTTTCAAGATTTCTGAAAATTGAAAACGTAGAGTGATAGAAAATTGGCTAAAGTTCCATTCAAAGCATTCAATTAAACGAAAAAGGTCATAGGATTTACACCTATCTAATACATCGACTCAAGGATTTGCAAGCTATGCTTACACCATGGGCAATAATGCACTGTGTTTGTAACTTGGAAAAAAAGTTGTTATCTCGAGATTACCATAGTTTCCTTCGTTGTTTTCCTTTACTTTTGCTCAAGCCTAACCAGTGCTAAAAAATCAAATTCAAATGGCTCCTGCGCGTCTGAACTGTTGGCTCCTACACAGCGTTCATCCTTATTTCAAACTGCCTCTAATATGTCATACTTATTGTAAGAGGAAGTTTGAAACGAGGAACAACGCTGCGTAGGAACTAACTGTTCAGACACGCAGGAGCCATTTGAATTTGATTCCTGGCACTGGTTTAGGCTCCAGCCGAAGAGAAAGCAGCAAAGTAATACAGCAATAAAGAGGTAATAAACTTTGATTTCTTAGCTACAAACACGGTGTATTATTGCCATGCTTACACACAGAGAATTCAAAGATTGGCAACAAAATGAAATTTTAAAAGTTATTTACTGAGTAACCCAGTATACCGGAATCATCCACTATACGAGAGGTGAAAGCCAACTGAATGATCAAAAATAGATTTTGCAGAATAGACCATAAAATCTTTAAAAGACATAGCGCGATTGGTTAATGCATCATTCGCTAATTCAAGCATGGGTATTGGGAAACGTGGAAGGTGTTATCATGTTATTTATCAACTTCGTCTCCGGAGTAAATTCGTTGCTTTACCTCTACTCTAGGATACCGGAGACAGTTCTGCAATATGACAGGGTATTCGAGAACGATAGCGAACATAAATCATTTTTCGAAGGCTTCCTAATCATTCGAATAACAACAATGTAATCTTGTCACCATGCAAAAACCATTACAATGTTGCTTTGATGTTTGGAATCGACGTTGCATAATTAGCATTGCCTAGCAAACTACGAGGCATAATGGATGCAAATTTGCCCATTTTCTGGGCAGATTAGATCAAAGTGTACCAAAGTCTTCATTCGACTTCGTGATCACCAAATGATACAAGAATACCCTGGGAGCGATGTTAACGATTTATCGCTGTAAAAAAGTAGAAATGTCAGGCCTACTTGTGTGCTCTTCTATTTCCCTATTCTTCGTTGTCCGTCGATTTAGCATTGTCAGTCTGCTGCCAATCGCTTTACACTGCACATCTCAAACAGCCATTCGACAGGACAACGAAGGATATCGAAACAGAAGAAACACATTAATGTAGGCCTGAAAATTCTGATTCTTTAAAACGATTAACTATCTAATAACACCATCTACATGTCCCAATACCCATGATTCAAGCTGAAAGGAACTTCTCAAGTGATTTGCTGCAAGCTTCATGGCAATCTTTGATATCTCTTGCTTATTTTTTGAATTAGTCAGTTCTTCTCTTGATGAAAAGACTTAAAAGTAAGTTTTGATGCAAAAGAAAACCCTTATGATTCCTTAATCAATAGCGGAAAAATACGATCTTCAAGAAACCATAGTTTACGAAGATTATAACGCTATAACGTAAATCTTATATTACATGAGGAAAATTGATACAGTTGTTAAGAAAACCATGGTTTATTATGTCTACAGTAAGGTGGCATGCAGAAATCTGTAGTCCATCTGGTTAAGGATTTGGAAATTTGATGACGCCATAGCCTCAAAATTATCAAATGGCACCATTTTGAAACTAACACAAATATCAAAAAATTGCCACGGCAGATTTACAGCAAATTATCCAAAGTTCCTATCAAGCACTTTAAGTTAAAGAAAAATGTAACAAAATTTTACACCAACCCTTTTAAAGATTTGAGCTCGTGCTCCCCCCCCCCGACTTGTCCTTTACAACCATTAAATCAAAACAAAGGTGCATTAACCAATCATGCCACGTAATTTAAAACTTGAGGTCTATGCTAACTTTCCATACCTGTTTCTGCTTGATTTGTGCCATACCCACATTCAAATCAAAGTCTGCAAGATCTGCTTGCCTGGAATAATCATTCGCGGTCCTTCCAGACCGTTTGTCACGTGACTTCACATGTGATTTAAATATTTGCTGCTTCTCGTTCAGTTTTTCTTTTTGAAGTTGAATCTCCAGCTGCAACTCTCTAGTGGATTTCTGCTTCACGTCTTGATCCTCCTGTAGAATATCAGAAGAACTCTCATAATGATAACAAGCTTCCAAATTTTAAACTCAATTATCACTCGAGCTGCTTCTCCTATCAAACCGATAACCGATATGAAAATTGCCAGGGACAACTTGGTATGTGTACATGTATATTTGAAAAATCCTCAAAGAGTTCTGCAGGGGGTACCATGCTGACGGGTGATGGGGTACAACATCTATTTCTATATTCAAGAAAGGATATGAAATTTTTCCCTATACCGTAAAATTATCCTCCGCCCTGGTACCTAAACATGACCGCTCTCTAAGCAGTCAAACGATAATAAATCATTTTGGGACATCCATACGGGGTGAATGGCCGAGTGGCTTAAGACGTTTTCGTCAGGCAACTGAAGTTAAGCTCGGTCGAATGAGGTCAAACTCCAGATGGGTGCGACCTCGGAGGCCTGACCTCACAACTCACCTCGTCATCATTCGGAAGGGACGTTAAACTAGGGGTCCCTTGCCTGGATGCGGCATGCATAGTGGGCCTAAATTAGCTTTCAGTAGCTAGAAGTCCTGAAAAGCCCACTCAAAACAAGTTGAATAACAAAAAAGCTGTTATAGCTATGTCTGTTCTCTTTAATCCACTCAGCTCTTCTATGCAATGGTTTACTGCATAGCCATCGTTTAACAGCTACTTACTTTAAGAATTTTTAACATTTCTCCTGTCAGTCTTTTAGCTGCATCTTCTGTCGAGCGAAAATCTGGATCTTGAACAAATCCATCCAATTGATTATCCAGAAATTTTTCTCTTTCACGTAAATAAACCAACTGATTTACTTTTCTTTCCCATTCTTCCTTTTTGATACTTTTGTTTAGGAGGCCTATGGTAAGGCATGCCCAGTTGTTAAGTGCTGCAGACTGAAAAGAGATAGATACGTTGTCAAACGAGGAGTGTGTACTTAAGACTGCGTTCACATGATGCTCACACATTTTGAAAATCATGAAAAATGTGACGGATAGGCCTTATACTTTCAAACGAAAACGGCACATATTTTGCCGGTAGATTTTGAAAACAGTAGATTTGAAAATGGAACTCTTAACTGTTTTGAACATGGCATCATCGTGTGAAAACTCGAAAATAATGGGAACAGAACATTTTTCAACGCTTTCAAAATGAGGCTAAACGGTTCTTAAAGACAAATGACGGATATATAGCTTCTAGTTTAAAAATAGAACAAAAGACGGGCGCCTGCCATCATTTGTCCAGTTGTTTTGATAATCTATCGAGATCATCAAATATAATGGAATACAATAGACTATATTTAGATTGCCTAGGCTCCTGATTTAAGTCTCCTTATATCTCCGTCATTGTCTTTAAGATGTAGGTAAATTTCGTTGGCATCAAATTCTTGGAGAGATCACACTGAGCTAGCTACCCTTTAATTTTCTACCGGTTTCAAATTCTGTCGGTATCGTGTGAACGCCAACCCAGATTTTGCCGCATCGCTCAAGTTGTCAGAGCACAAGCCTAGGAGATCTGATTGACAGATAAAGCATCCGCGGATATGCTTGCTGATAGGGTATCACATTCAGTAAAAACAGCCAGGACCAGATTACATGTTATCGGCAATTTTCCAGGATAGGTAAAAATTCTACAAAGACATAAAAACACAATTAGCCATTTTGCTGCATCATATTCCACAATCGCGGACAAAACTCGTTGGGACACATGAGTTTTGCGTTAAAAGAGGCCTTTCCTGTACGTAAGCTGCTACCTTTCACTGCTAATTCCCCCCTCCCCCCCCATTGCAATGTTGGTTGCTGGAAGAAGACATACTTGTCAACTCATTTATGACATTTTCATCAGCTTTCAACATTGCAATGGGGGGTGGGGGGGATCTCAACTCGAAATTTCCTCCAAAATACAAAGTGTGTCATGAGTTTTGTCCGGGATTGCAGAACCGTTATCGTGTGCTCCAGCATGTTTTGTAGGAGGGCAAGGTCTGAAATGTTTGCTATTGCAGGCATATCCTTATTTCTTCTCTCCGAGGCAGACACCGCAGTTGCAAATGCTCTAGTTATAGCCTTTCACTTGCTGGAGACACTCTTATATTGGTACTGGTAGAAATTTCAACAAAAAGAAATGTATGCCAAAGTATGCCAGCAAAAGATCATCTCAGTCAACATATCTTTCACTTTCAACTTTAACTAACTGTAACTGTAACTTTAACTGTTTAACTGTTTAACTGTTTGACTTTAACTGTTTTAACTGTAAGCGTGTCAAATGTGGACCTTGGTAGCTGATCTTAGAATTAGCAACAACGTCCTGCTGCAGTGGAAGCACAGTTAGGTTTGTCAGGCTTTGAATAAAAAGTTTTTGATCGACATTCAGTGTTCGATTTTGGTCCTTGATTGACCTGCCATATGAATTCAATTCAATTGTCTGTTTCTGAAACAGAACATAATATATTTTCCATGGAAAGAAAATAATTCAGGACCGTTGAAAGGTCCAGGGTCCGATGTGCCATAGAAATTTGTCATTCCTAGAAATATCTGCAGTGCATTTTGATGGCAATTTATCTGCCTTGAAGGAATAATTACAAGAAATGTCGATTTGACGATAGAAATATCATACTGATATTTCTATTTTACAGAACCTGGCTCTATCACAGCGAATAAGTCGTTGCTGTCGTAGGGTCACTTAGTTACCGTTCACATTCGGTCTTCTCTCTCCCCGACTCTGGCGACTACAGCGTCTGCAACAACCTCCGGTTAGGGTTAGGGCTTTATGAACATAAAACGGTGTCCTTGATTCACAAATGATGCAATTTCCTTGCATAACTTTTTCATGGAACGTTTTAGAAACTTTTTGAAAACAGTTAGTCTTGAAGGGACATTCCTTCATTTTGCCTCATGAATACAATTTTTTGCATAGCCTTGAAACGGAAAGTTTGGCACTTTTTAAAGATAATCAGTCTTACAGGGGATGTTTCCTTCATTTTCCGGGAGTCTAGACGCACCAAGATTTTTCTTAGGGGCTGTGCCCAAAATCCCCTTGGGGGCTGGACCCATTCTCAGGGTAACTCCAGGGCCTGAGCTAGCTCTCGACGGCCCTGGCATCATGGACTTGTTTTGACTCACCAAGAATCTCTTACTCAGGTTCGTGACAATATACTTTCACTTAAAACATGTCTCTCTCACTCATTCTTGCATAAAGCCTTTTCATTTCACATGACCTCATTGGTCATATGAAACTTGGATGGGCCCTGATTGAGGTACAAGCATTGCCCGTTGTCTCTACTTACTCCAAGCATCATCAAATTTTATCTCAACAAAATAAACTCCTAAGATTTTGCTAAATAAAGTAATCAAAACAAAGTTTCATAATGTACAACCTTAGGCACAGCCACCAGCTCATTTGTATCTGCTCTAATTTCCAGGTCAGGAGGTGCTACGCCTGCAGAAAGAAAATAATGCTACATGGTAGAATCATTTTAACCATACTCACTGAGAAAGCATCTCTTTTCATTTGATTCATTACTGCTAACAGCAGCTTAAAGCTATATGATAAATATAGAAATGATTATAAAAAATGTTGTCCTACCAACAATATTTGCCACATGAATTGATGCCTCAACATCACCGGTCCAAGCCCTGAAAAGAAAATATTATTCTGCAAATCATCTATCAAGGTGGAAACACAAACAAAAATGCAAGATTTATCACTTCTGCAACCAGAAAAGCCAATAAACAAAATACCTTTGTTACACATGCATGAAGACATGGAGGTCTCTTCTGCAGAATCCAGGCTCTATTATGCCTAATCAGACATACGGTACAACTTATGCACAGTTGAAACTTCAAACGTCAACTTCTACCTTC
The DNA here is from genome assembly GCA_964019985.1 of Aurelia sp. 4 Dawson et al 2005. Taxonomy (NCBI): domain Eukaryota; kingdom Metazoa; phylum Cnidaria; class Scyphozoa; order Semaeostomeae; family Ulmaridae; genus Aurelia; species Aurelia sp. 4 Dawson et al 2005. The sequence goes on from OZ026497.1 coordinate 18,450,646, forward strand.
AAAATTATGAAGTTAAAAGCACATAGGAAGATCTAATCAAAGGGGCTCCTTGATAAAACACCATTGTTACCAACACCTTTACCCAAATTAGAAAAGCCTGATTTCTTAATATTTTCAAAGCATTTAGGGGTTGCTGCTTATGGTTAGAAGAAAATTTCACAGGAACTTGAAACTTACTTTTTCACCAAATGCACAAGACATTTTAACTGATCCTTTGTTTTCTTCAGTTCTTCCTCGCATCTCATTAACTTGTATTGAGATGCACTGATTGTATCTCTCAAAGCTTGATTTTCCAATGATGCTGATGTAATTTTTGACTTTCCTGACTTCTTTCCTCCTAAATCTTTTTGAATCTCCATTGCCTGCCAATGCTTCTTTCAAACCTTTATCAAGAGTTCTGAAGTTCAGAGCAATAACACAATACAATAAAACATCGATAAAATACGAATTTCTGAAAGGATTCCTTTCACAGCCAGTGTAGGATAAGCTTGTACAGTTGACATAGTTGTGGTGCATTGGTGGTATCCTTTGACTTTGCACCCAGAACTGTCAGGTGGACAGGGCTTGGCACCAGGTAGAGCCCCACCACTTGAGTGCCATGACAAGAGCTTGCAGACTCAATTACTCTGCAACAGGGACGCTGCAGTGATGGTAGGGTAAGGAGTTGAAGGGGAATGCCAGAGCACTCCAAACCAAAAGTGAGCAAAAAATTTTTTGGGACACATCCTTCACATTGGCTTAAAATGTACATGTAAGCTACAATGCCCATTTGACTTAATGGTTGAATTTGCTATTTTCATACCATCACACTTAATGTTGTTGAAGAAATGTGTTCATTAAAAGGGTACTTTTCCCCCCTTGCCCCTTTCGCAAAAACCCCAGTCTGCAATCCAAGCATTTGGTGCTAAGAATTGGAACTTCACTTTTATCTTCAGTCAATTCAAACCTAGCTTGTGCAATGTGCTGATATACAGTATGAGCAGCAAAAACTTGGTAATCTATGTCTGCAAAACATTTTATTCACCAAAGAAAACAAATGACAAATATGTAGGCTGTGCCCTTTGTCAATGATAAGAAATTTAGCAGAAACAAATAATAAATAGTTGGAAAGCAAGAATGTTTAATAGGATGGTTCAATTAAGCAAGTGATGCAACACAACGAATGGTAGGTAAAAGCAAAATGCCCTAGCAGAGGAATAAAATCACGCGGAAAACTGTTTGTTAAGAACTTTTGGAGTATAGGATCTGTTGGGATAAAGGGGCAGGGCTGTGGTAAAACAGGTAGAGCTGATTACTGGAAAATGATAACTGTATACCCTGGACTGGTAAATCAACATTCACAGGGTCAGGGAGGGTAGTCCAAGTGGATGTTGATGAGGAAAAATTGCGAAAAAAGATTCAATCAAAAACTCATTTAAATTTTTCATCCTACTATTGTACCAAGCAATCCCACTTGGGAAGAAAATGGTCTATGCTGGACAAGTCCAGTACACAGAGCATGTAGTTTAACTACTACTTCCATTGTTTATCAGTGCATTGTCCTCTGCACAAAACTTCAACTTTCAATAATAGCAGCAGATCCTACACTAGAAAGTTTGTATGGGGCTTAAAGTAACTTTCCTGCACATGTACATGGCTTTCAATCTTAACTGCACAGTTGGTAATAATCAAAAGATCTAAATATTGCTTTAATCTATTGTTCCTAACTGCCACATTTCCATGGAGTATTACTTAAGCCATCTGAATTGCCCCACCCAAATACAAACTTTCCAGTTTGGGCTGGCCCTATGCGTTCTTTCTAAATGTAACTCTATTCTTCCAGTTTCTTTCTTTACTACAAATAGTTCAACATAATAGGGCAAGTTTATTCTTCTTTTCCATTTACATAATTTTTATCAAGCATCTTGCAACCGTTTTTGTAGCCTAACATTTTTTGGTAACTGTGATTATGGGCTAGTACCAAGCACTCTGGGATCACAAGAGTAGCTGGACCATACTGGAAAACATTTAATGTTGCACCAGAGATCTCCAGCATGGAGAAAGGTTGAAAACAATGGTAGAACAATAGGTCTATCGTTTGGAAACAATTGGCATGGGGTAAGCCTCTGGTGTGGCAGAAACAAATTTTCCACCCAGATAGCTAGAAATAGGCTTACGAAAAATTTCTGTCTCTTTCGTATTACCATTATTGTGTGGCAAAAGTTATTTTGGCACACAAAATCATAATCAAACCGTCAAGTCATCTAGGGTGCATTCCATGTAAAACCTGCGCCAAAGGTACGCCGGGCCCTAAGCCTTCGTACGCCAAGTATTTTCAGGGAGAGAGCTGCTAAAATCTGAGTACTGATGATTTTAAGAAACTTTCAGTACTGGCCCAAATTCTTAGTTCAGGATCACAGAAATGCATGTATTATTATCAAAAGAAACTGCTACTGTATATGATTGACGACAACTTCACACTCATGTCAAGGTAAGCAGATTTTGAAATGCCATCACACCACCAACCGATTTTACTGAAAAAATGATGCCGCTACGCCAACAAAAAGCTAGGTCTATGCCGAAGATCTTTGGGCCTAAGTGCATGAAACAGTATTGTGCTGCTAATGGACACCGATCAAACATAAAAAACATCACCTGTGGTATACCCCAAGGATCTTGCCTTGGTCCTCTCCTCTTTATCATTTACCTCAACGATTTTGAAAAGTGCCTAGAATTTTCGCAAGCTAGTCTCTACGCTGATGACACACAAATCATGGTTGCATCAGATGATATAAAAAACTAGTACTCGACACGCAACAAGAACTGGTCAACCTCTCTGAGTGGATGAGGATAAACAAATTAAGTCCTAACCCAGCTAAAACAGAATACATGACAATAGGTCACCCCCGTCCAATGAAGCAATTAGAAATCTTGGATGCTCTGTTGTTAAATGGCACTGAAATCAAACGGGTACCAAAATCCAAATCTCTCGGAGTCATCATAGATGAAAGTCTCACATGGGACGAACAGTTTAAAGCTGTTAAGTCCAAAGTTTGCGGTGGTTTATCGGCCTTAAAAAAGTTAAAAAATATCATACCGCAATTGCAACTGTGTAGTGTATTCCACGCAATCGTGGAAAGTCATCTTCGCTATGCAGATGTTATTTGGGGGAGTCTCTCAAAAACAAAATTAGATACTCTCCAACGTCTGCATAACAGGGTTCATGCAATAATAGAAAATGCACGCATAAAGGACGAATGGTCATCTAATTGGCTAAGTGTTGAAAATCTTATTCGATTTGATCGTTCTGTGATGGCATATAAGATTGTGAACAAGTTAAGCCCAGAAAGCCTTTGGGACAAGTACCAATATAGATCCGCATATTCAAATTATGAAACAAGGAATTGTAAGGATCTCCAAATCCCAAGGCTTAAAACCGAACATGCCAAAAAAGGATTTTACTACTCTGCCTTAAAAGCTTGGAACGATATCCCAGCTAATATCAGAGAAATCCAAACACTAGGGCGCTTCAAAAAAGAACTAAAAGCGCACCTGACAAGCTGAGAATGCCAAGAACAAAGCACTGAAACACGACCCCCTAGAAGAACAGTCCATTTTTTGTTCTTAATTTTATCTTAGTATTATTCACTCACATTGTATTAGGTTTTTAACTGAAGGGGTATCGTGTATAAATAATAATAATGAATGAATGAATGAATGAACCCTGGCAAGTCATAATGAAGTGACAAATCATTGATGGCAACTGAACTGTTTGCAGGCAAAGGTTTTGGCATAAAACTTAACGCAAGATACTTATGGGCTGATGGAATGAAAACTCTAGGCCTTTCTTCAGCTTGGCTTTGGATTTGGGGTGGGGGGCGGGGGGCGAGAGCAGGCGTGATGGTTCAAAAAAACTCAAATTGCAGATCTGACTCTTTATTTTCCAATGATAAAACATTTCCGTTCAGTTCAAGGTCTTTGCCTGAGATCGTTATCAATCATGCAGCGATATCAAACACTTTACAACATATCAGAAGCTGCAAACTTACCAATTCCGTAACCATGTTGATGGACGCCATTGCTGTTTACATCTGGTTTGCGGTAGCGACGCTGCGGGGCACTTGTTGTTGTTGCTGCAGGTCCAACAAAAAGTGTTCAGAAAACCGCGCAAAACAACATGTTTGAAGATCAGGTAAAAATCTTTCTGATATTGAAACAGATCTCTAAGATTCTATAATGCTGTGAATAAACACAAGTTTAAACGAGTTTCTTTCAGCTTTCGCGCCCTTTATATCAAACTCACTGAGATCAGTGATCAAACTGGGCTTGGAAGGGAGGGAACAGTTCCAAGTTACCTGCGTAGGAGCAGCCTCGTTTCTGTGCTTCTTCCCTGATTAGTTGATCTCAAAGATGGACGACGTGATGGAAGGTGTAGAGGGAAGATTTGATACTTTGCAACAGGGAATTGAACAATTTATTGAAACAACGCGACAAATTGGTATCATGGTCAGTGATTTTCAACCTGGAAGTCAAGAAGTTCTAAATGACAGCCTGTATGTATTGACAATTTAGAGTTGTAAGGCGACCACTCAAAAATGTTTGGTTTTGGTTAGGGGTCGTCCAAAAATCCACTTGTGATCGCTTAACGGTATTTGGCCGCTAACTTTTCAACCCCCTCCCTCCCCCTCCATAGCGGACTTATGTATTTTCTATTCCGTCATTCTGATGATGATGCAAGCTGCCAGTCACCACCAATGGCATTGGCACCAATTATCATCATGGGCCTAAATCGACTGCTCATTAGATTGCATGTTTTGAAGCAACGGCAGCAAAAGCTTGCAAAAATCATCGTATAGGGCGTGTGAAATTGAAAATAAATATAAATTTTTTTATCAGAATTCCATAAGTTCCACCAATGGTCACTTAACGGATTTTGATGAAACCCCCCCCCCCCCTTAGCGGCCCAATACCGCTAAGCGATCACAAGTGGACTTTTGGACGACCCCTTATGTGTCATTGATGTTGTCGTCCAACAGACCGTCTACTGAATTGAAAAGATCAGATATTTGGGCCTGGCAATGAAAACTTTAGTGTACTATCACCCTGGTCAGACCATTTATCAGAAAACTAAGATTTTTGGGGCCAGGTCCATAACGCGGAACTCGCGGAAACCACGGAACCCGCGGAACAGGATTCTTCCGCGAGATTAAATTCAGCGTAATTCACTGGCGTATTAGGCAAAAGTCCATAACGAGGAAATGAAAAACGAGGAATTTTTCAAAGCCCTAAAAATAACGTTTCTTATTCAAAAGCATCCTTCTAGGTCTTCGGAAAGTTTTAAAAACAGTTTACTTACGTGATTTTAAGGTCTGGCCTCCTACAACATGGGTGCAAGATCATTTGTGATTTGGCCAGGCCCATCGAGGTCAATGGTCTAACGGTAATAAGGTTGATCTTGTGGTGGCAAATTCAGGGGCAATGAGAGGGTGTCTCCCTTCAACTCATTACACAAGGTTGTATGAATCGAAAATATAACCAAACAAACAACATCCATATGTTTTTCGTTGAAACTTTGCTGAGCAACTTGTGGAAAAATTCCGCGAGATTAAATTCCGCGTTATTCACTGGCGTATTAGGCAAAAGTCCATAACGCGGAATTGAAAAATGCGGAATTTTTCAAAGCCCTGAAAATAACGTTTCTTATTCAAAAGCATCCTTCTAGGTCTTCGGAAAGTTTTAAAAACAGTGTACTTACGTGATTTTAAGGTCTGGCCTCCTACAACATGGGTGCAAGATCATTTGTGATTTGGCTAGGCCCATTGAGGTCAATGGTCTAACGGTAATAAGGTTGATCTTGTAATAAGGTTGAGGTTGTACAACCTTGTGTGATGAGTTGAAGGGAGATAGCCTCTCATTACCCCTGAATTTGCCACCACAAGATCAACCTTACTACACCGTTAGACCATTGACCTCGATGGGCCTAGCCAAATCACAAATGATCTTGCACCCATGTTGTAGGAGGCCAGACCTTAAAATCACGTAAGTATGCTGTTTTAAAACGTTCCGAAGACCTAGAAAGGTGCTTTTGAATGAATACCGTTATTTTCAATGCATGAAAATTTCCGCGTTTTTCAATTCCGCATTATGGACTTTTGCCTAATACGCCAGTGAATGACGCGGAATTTAATCTCGCGGAAGAATCCTGTTCCGCGGGTTCCGCGGTTTCCGCGAGTTCCGCGTTATGGACCTGGCCGATTTTTGGAGAGGTAAAGAAATTCTAGAAGGGAACTCACCTTGAATAGGCTTCTCAACTCGCTACAAACCTCAAAGTGAGATCTGTACTATCTGTTTCCTTCTTCCCATGCTGATGCTGGAGCGACACAAATACCAACAGGTCTGAAACGCATAAATGGGGCCGTATCACCCTATTCAGGCCACCACAGAAGAACAATGAATGTGGCACATCAAAAACTTTTCAAGGCCATCAACAGTTCATCAAAGCATTTTTTACTTTCCCAGAAAACCAGAAAGTTACATGACCAATTCTAATTTGATTGGAAATGATTTCAAGATATTGTTAATTTCACTCCAGCTTTCAACTGTCTTACCCGTGACCTCAACTCCAACCACACGATGCATCAATGGTCTACAAAACTAAATGGTTTCATGTGAATAAACACGTGTTTGTGTTTAGAATTGTATTTAGCTGATGATCTGAACAGCTTCAAACGTATGATAAAACAATGGGATGGTCCTACCTGCAAATGCAACATTTGCAAATTTAATCACACCCTGTAAATTCTGTCCATTCACATCCCAGTTATTTTTAAAATTTAGCATTGTAGGTATTTATTTCCTTAGTTATTTCCTTTCATTTGTAATAGAGTAGATTATTTTCGATTTAGATTACTGTAGTTGTATGTATGTATGTACAGTATAGCTTGGAGCAAAATTGAAAGAAAATAAGTTCACAAACAAACAAAAACATGGTGGAGGCACCTGGGAACATGATGTCAGTTACAGTGGTCTTCCAAAAGGAGCCTTACTGTATGTCTCACAATTTGTGTGCGATTATTGAAATTTCTTTGGATATGAAGAGAGGAGAGTTAGAGAGGAAACATTCCTGAAGACTGTTCTATTTTAACTTGGAAACATTGAAGGAAATGTGAATTGTTTTTACACCTTCGTTGCAGGTACAGTACAGTAGGTCACCTTCAAAACTTTGCATGTCTTCTGAGCAAAACAAAACAGCGAAAGCGAGGAATTATCAAAGAGATGACATGAGCAAATAACTTTGCGTGCTTTTTGGAACAGCTAGGCCCAAACTCCAGTCGATTTTAACATTTTATTCAAGACTGTTGCACAACACAGAATCGATGGTGGTCTGACAGGGGTGATATTACTCTGTGTAGGAAATTTAAAGAAGGATTTTCAGTATTTGCATTAAATGTTTGATTCTTGTGACGTTACTTTGACTACAAGTGAATAAAGATGGCATCCAGCAGAAATTTTCCAATCAGAAACTTGTCAATTTGCTGCTTCCAAACTTTGCTTTGGTCTAATGTCATATATTTCAAGCTGATTTCAGGAAATGATGAAATACAACAGAAAATGAGGCAAGCTACTCCAGAACCATGACACATGTATAAATGGTGATGGCACAACTGGCCTAAATTTTTGTGTCCCTAAATAATTTTTCTTGACATTTTAAACATCATAAAGGAATAAACAAACTAAGTGTTTTGTTTAAACACAAATGGTTAGATAATATTGCTCAAGAATAAAGGTGCAACAATCTATTTGCTATAATATTTATGCTTTTAACTTTTAAAAGTTTCTTAGTACTTCTCAGACATAGTACTAGCGTTTCTTAAATTTTGGCCATCTTAGTATTAGTTTTTTATAAACCAGTTTCTTATGAAATTTGTACTCTTTTCTAGCAATCAAATGCTGCCCATCTTACCCTAGCCCACCCGCTTTACCCCAATAGGCTCTACAAACTTTCCAGTCTAGTGTATGCCACACAATAGATGTGAACAACTCAAGTTGTTCTTAAGAGATATCTTACAGTTGCAGGTTTCTATTGAATGACCATAGTCACTCTAAGCAATTGCTTTGCCATACACAAAAGTGAAGTGTACAAAGTAATTTGCAAAAAGTCCAAAATGAGGCCAGCATTGGTGAAGATGTAAATGTTTCAGCCAACATTGCACACAAAGTCCATTCATGCAGTGAGATAGTTTTGAGATACATAGTGTGAAGGAAAGCAAAATGTTCTAATTACTTCCTACTGTAATCAGTAGTAGTTTTATTTATCTTGATAAACCATTTCACAGTTCCGAGAAAGGGACTGAAGAGAGTGCGGCCATTTTCAACTTGCTGTTACAGCTGTCAGAACTGACCGCTCTGTTCTCAGTCCATTTCTCCAGAATGCAAAGTCGCCTATTTTTTAAGTTTTAACCAACTGATTAAGATCTTTTCCTCCCAGGAACAACCTTGTGTCAGACATGCAAGAAATAGACAAATGCAAACAGACTGTGCAAGATGTTGAAGTACCCTTGGAAATATTTCAGTAAGTACAGTAAGAACATGAAAGTAGCCTCAGGGTTTAGTGTCATGGGAATAGTGAATACACAAGGGATTAAAATTACTGTCTGTACTTCTCTTTATACATCTACTGTACTAACCTTTAGCTATTTGATGTGTATTGTTATATTAAAGCCATTTTGGAGATAATATGCATCTGGGAAAACATGATATCTTATTATATCTGAAGTTCTTTAATATTTCTGGAATTTGAAGATTATTTTTTTGAGAATTCCTGTGAAATCTTGTGATGTTTAGTATATACTGCCTGATGCTATTGTTATCTAGGACTGTCAAGAAGGGGGAGGGGGGTAGAGGGGCTGAAATATCCAGAGCCCAGACCCCAAAGCAGCCTGTAAAGATACTGTGCCATAAAATTTATCATTGCATAAATCTCTGCTGCATATTTTTATGACAATCCATCTGCATTTAAACATGTATTAGCAAGAAATGTTGACTTTGCGGTAGCCTGTGGACAGGCTTCAGAATGATACAAAAGGAAGAAGAGAGCCTGTAGGAATAGGTTGCATTTTTGAATTTTATAAATCTGATCTGAGGTACAAAAGGCTATATTGTTATTGGTCCCAAATTTCAATGCCACAAGTGATGAAAATGGTGCTATTGATCAATCTTACCCATAACTACTTACGTACATATATCATTGTGGAAAGCTATAATGTCAATTTCAAGGGAAAATTACAAAGAAAGCCATATACCTCAAATCGGGTATATGGAATTCGAAAATGCTGCCCATTCCTTCAGGCTTTTTCCTCACTTTCCCTCCTCCGCAGCTCCCGGATAAGGCCTGTTCACAGGCTAACTTTGATATCATGTGTTAAACTTTCACGGTGATACTTATATCGCTGATATCTGTCGCATTGCAACTGGATCTATCATAGGGAGTCAGTTGTTGATGTCATAGGGTCCTTGAGTTACTGTTCATATTCAATCTTTTTGGCCACTTGAGTCAAGTCATCCATTCTTAAGGACTCTATTGACTCCAGCAACTGCAATGACCTGGTGTGAACAAGGCTTTAAACATAAAGTGATTTTCTTTCCTTGCATAACCTTTACATGGAACATTTGAAAAACATTGCAAGAGTCTGGAGGATGTTGTCTCCATAAAGTTTCTTTGGGGCTGTGCCCCTACACGCTATTGGAGCCCATTTCCATTGATCACTTCAGGGCCTGAGCTGGCTGTTCACAGTCATCCTGTCATCTGCAGTATATACTTCATACCGTATGGTACATATTGCTGTAATGTAATTTGTAGGTATGTTGACCAAGGAAAAAATCCAGAGCTTTATACAGAAGACTGCCTCAAGAGAGCTTTGAACAAGAATGAAGAAGTCAAGTCAAAAATAGATGCTTATAAGGTACTTCATCTTTAGATATGTTCCTAGGCGTTCTCTTCCAGTTAACTTTTTCAGACTTACTGGATTCCTGTCAAATGTGCATTAGTTGTCCTCAATCAGACAAGTAAGAGTATGCTGTGCATTTTGAAAGTTTGTATAATTATGCTGAAAAGAAGAAAACTTTGGATGTAAAAAGCTGGGAGAGGTTATTGCAGTCACACAAATTGGCAAATCTAACACTTTAGGAAAAATATATTTTTCAATTAATTTGCTATCAGTTTGGATTGAGTATGCTGTCTATTGATCTTTAGGAGTTTGCAAGTTTGTATGGAGTTTGCACATATTGGAATATCTAAGAAGCTCCTACCAAACTGCTGCAAACTGGTTTGACAGAGAATTCAAACACTTCACAGACAACTTGAAAACTAAATCAGTGCAAACTTTGCACAAATTGGCTGCTGACTAAATGCAAGCCAAATGCAGTTACCATTTTCTACTATAGGATGAACTGTGATTCATTCACTGGTATCTGCAGTACTGGTCATGGGTACTTTTGATATCGCAGAACTTCCAGAAAGTGTACTGTATTAGTTTAAACATTCATAGATATAGAAGATGCAAGGGCATCCCATATGTCCATAAAAGCCCAAAGCCCTTTCTTCTAAATCCAAACTTTTCTTTTCAAACAATTTGATTTTACTTTCTTTCATAACCAGAATTTTAGGACCTCACTTACTGAAGAGTTGACGAAAGAATTCCCAGAGACTATGGTTAGATATCATCAGTTCAAGAAGCAGCAATACACTGGCCCATAGCAATTCAGTTTGCTATTCAGAGGTAAGCAAACTTCTATGATGGTCTTTAATGTTGAGCTGTGCAGCTAACATTTGGTTGGTAAAGTCATGTAGGATAACGTTGGGCTATCAAACTTCTTCAAGTGATAAGCATGGACCATGAAGCTATTTGTTTGAGATTTGTATCAATATTTTACCAATGTCACAAACACAGTCAGCGTCATTTTTGCTGTTCTCTTGATCACTGATATTGTTCTCCATCTCAGTGTCAAATACGGTGGTATCTACAGGTCCTCCTGTCTTCTTTGAACTTTATACCAGATCCCCCAAATGAAGTACAAATTGACAGCACGATGTGTGGGAAGAAAAATTTAGAAAGAGCGGAAAATCTTTCTTGGATAAGCTTATGAGCCACAGAGTTCATGTTGAAGCCATGGGGTCATTAAATAATTTTTGCAGATGTTTAGGGGGTATGTAAACAATATATGTTTCTTGCATTGGGCTACAAAATTTTATGGTAAATTTTGAAATCCCTTCGGCCCCCCCCCACTGTTTCATGCTTTATCACAGCTCCCTAAGTTTGTTGTGGCCTAAAACTAGGCCTAAAACTGATTAGTTTGTTGTGGCCTGGGCCTAAAACTGATTGGGGCCCCTTGAAATAAAGTCAATCCCCGCATATAAGAACCTACCAAAATAAGAAGCTAGAGGCTGTTTTTCCTAAATTGTGCACCTTGCAGTCAAGAACCTGTTTCAGTGTGATGAAAGATAGGTTCTTATTGCAGAGGTAGCAAAGTTGATTTGTGATTGTTGTTATGTAGTTCATTTTTGCCCCAATTGGCTGTCAAAGTTTGATTCTCATCCCCAATTAGTTATAGGTCCATAAAACTCTTCCAAAAATGATTGTACTGAAAATCTTTCGTGAGTCGGTAAAAGGGCCTACACAAGGAACCCTTCAAATAAGAACCTCTGTACCTTGAAATTAGTGTTAGTACCTTTGAAATAAGAACCTATTTTAGCCTATCTCTCAAGAGAGTAGGTTCTTAAATGCGGGGATTTACTGTAGACCTTAAAACGTTTTGTGTCACATGCATAGTACTCAGCACCCTGTTAACATGAATTTGAAAAGGACAAAGATTCAGTCACCAAACAAGTTATACCCCATTCGCACTTGCAAGTAAAACCAGTCTAAACTAAACCAGGTTATAAAATGGAGCCTTCTGATTGGACAATCCAACAAATCTGAGGCATTTGATTGACTGAAATTTAACCTGGTTTAGATAAAGCTCGTTTAACTGTGTCAGTGTGAAGGCGGTATTAATATCAGCTAAATAGTTTGATAGGGAAAAGTTCGAAGACAAATTTTAATTTGTTTAAAAATTTGCAAATTTAACTCTCTTTGCGCTGCTTGGTTTTGAATCATTCTGCAAAAAGCTCCGATTTCAAGAGCAGATCTGGTTTGAAACGGCAACTGCTGTTTTCAAATCTGTTAATATGTGGTCCAATTGTTTCCATGACAGAGTGAACAGGCAATAAGGACGCTAAGAAACACCGAAATTGACTTGAAACGTCCTTTGTTCAGAATAAACAATGGACAGAAGTCATTACTGACTTCTCCAGGACTTATCTACACTTGTTTCTTCAGAAAATGATCTTTCCTTATTCCATCTGAATATTAGAAGTCTCTCTCTGCATCTCGATGAACTTGTTTCAACTCTTTCAACTTTGAAAGTAAACTTTGATGTTATAGGTGTTTCTGAAACTTGGGATTCTCTTGAAAATCCTATAAAGACGAATGTGGAAATTCCTGGTTATAGTTACTTTTCATCCCAATCTCAAACTCAAAATGGTGGTGTTGCACTTTATGTAAAATCAGGACTGACTCCGATTCTTAGACCAGATCTAGGTAAGGATAGCTTTGACTTTGAGTCAGTCTGGGTTGAAGTTGAAAACAAAAATGGTAAAAACTATCTGTTTTGCTGTACCTATCGTCATCCAAGCTCGGATATTGATACTTTCTGTGAATATCTACAAGAAACCCTGTCCAATCCAGCTGTATTTAATAAACAAGTTTTTATCCTTGGAGATTTTAATATCAACCTTCTGAGGTATAACATTGACACTCCGATCACAAATTATGTTAATTTCCTTTTTTCTAAACAATTTCTTCCATATATCCTTCATCCTTCTCGAGTATCTGGATATTCTTCCACCCTTATTGACAATATCTTTTCAAACATCACAGACAATGAAACCTTAAGTGGTAACGTTTTGACGCAAATAACAGATCACTTCCCTCAATTTCTAATTGTCAGGCATGCATGTATCCCTTATAAGAGCTTATCATATTTCCAGCATGATTTCTCTAACCTCAATGAGGGAAAAGTCCTAAATGATTTTGCTAGCCTTGACCTTTCATTCTTAAATGACAGTGCTTTGGATGTTAATGCAAAGTTCAACAGACTCCTATCCAGTCTTGACAAATTAGTCAAAACACATGCTCCTTTGAAGAAACTCACAAAGAGTGATATCAAATTCAGGAATAAACCCTGGATTAATGGCAAAATACAAAAAATGATGCGCATCAGAGATAATCTACTTAAAAAGATTAAAAAGAACAAGGACCAGTCTCTTATGGATCTTTATAAACAGTTTCGAAATCGGGTTACAGTTGCCTTGAGAGAAAGTAAAACCAGTTATTTCTACAACTACTTTCAAAAAAACAGTAACAACATGAAACAGTTATGGTCAGGAATCAAATCAGTTATCAGTATTAGAAAATCCAACAATGTAAATGTAATAAGTAAGCTTAAGGACTCGAATGGTAATTTTACATCAGATCCAGCAGTTATTGCAAACATTTTTAATAAGTTCTTTGTTAATGTCTCCCATGATATTGCCAAAAATATACCACCTTCAAACAAGTCACCTTTGAGTTTCATGGGTGATAGAGTTGGAAATTCTTTTTTCATGTCACCTTCAGTACCTTCTGAAATATCTGATGTAATCTCTGTCCTAAAGTCTGGAAAGTCTCTTGGACCTAACAGCATTCCCATGAAAATCTTAAAACTTCTGTCTCCATTGATATCTTCCCCTTTATCTCTAATTATAAATGAGTCACTTCAGTCTGGGGTATTCCCTGACAAGATGAAGTTGGCCAAAGTAATTCCACTTTTCAAAAAAGGTTGTCCACTAACATCTTCAAATTATCGACCTATTTCTCTTCTCTCTGTCTTTAGCAAAATCATTGAAAAAGTCATGTATGAACGTCTCTATAAATTCCTGGAAAAGCATGAAATCTTATATACTTTACAATTCGGTTTTCGTGCAAGTCACTCCATTAACCATGCTCTGGTTAGTTTAACTGAAGCTATCAAAAACTCATTAGACAATAGAAAATTTGGCTGTGGAATATTTATTGACTTGCAGAAGGCATTTGATACAGTGAATCATAATATTCTTTTGATGAAGCTAGAACATTATGGAATTAGAGGAACTGCTTTGGATTGGTTTAAATCCTATCTCTCAGATCGAAAGCAATTTGTCTCAGTGAATGGTTCTAATTCCAATCATCTCAGTGTTACCTGTGGCGTTCCACAGGGTTCTGTCCTTGGTCCCCTTCTTTTCTTGATTTACATAAATGATTTGCCTCTTTCATCCTCAAGACTAGACTTCTACTTATTTGCAGATGATACCAACATCTATTATGAAGCTGAAAGTCTTCATCATCTTCAAAATGTGGTTAATAAGGAATTGAAAAAAGTCAAAATATGGTTAGATGTTAACAAATTGTCACTCAACATTGATAAAACCAATTTCATTATTTTTAAGTCTCCTCAACACTCTGCCCCTGAAACCGTCAGTATAAAGATTGGAAACCTTCCAATTAAACAGACATGTTATGTCAAATTTCTTGGTGTTCTTTTAGATGAAAATCTTTCATGGAAATATCACCTTACAGAATTATCCAAAAAGCTGGCTAGAACTTGTGGGATGTTTTTCAAAGTAAGACACTTCTTACCGATCAGTGTCTTGGTATGCCTCTACAACTCTCTGTTTTCACCTTTCCTGCAATATGGAATTTTAGTTTGGGGCCTCACATATGAGACATATATCAAGCCAGTTTATCTCTTACAGAAACGGGTTTAAGGGCAATCTCATTTGAACATTATACTTCTCCTTCTACACCAATCTTCTCTGACTTAAAGATTTTAAAGCTACATGATCTCTTTCAGTTGAAATTGCTTGGTTTTGTTTATGATTGTGTTAACAAGACTGCTCCTCCTCATTTTCATTCTTTCTTTGCATTGGTTGAATCTGTTCATCAATATGGCACTCGGCAAGCTTCCAAGAGTGACATTTTTGTAACTCAGAAAAACACCCTTCAATATGGTCTCAGGTCTGTACGATACTTTGGAGCAAAGTGCTGGAACAGCATTCCTGTTGATCTTAAATGTTCGCCGTCTGCCCCCAGCTTTCGTCGAAAACTCAAAGCCTATTTTTTTTAGAATAATTACCACTCATAGCTGTCATACACTTGCAATGTGCATCTCTTTTAATGATACTAAAAGTCAACCAACAATTGAAATGATTCTAACTTTCATTAGTCATTTTTAAACCAGGGGGTGCTCTCTCCTCGATTAGCCTAGCTACTGAGAGAGCTCCTCCTCAAGAAATTCCCTTGCATACAATTCTCCTTATTTGTAGTTAATAGTATTGTTGTTGTATGTTAGTGAAGTTAAATTCATTTGTAATAATATTTTTTGCGTTCAATGCATTGTATGTAGGTGGAATTTTAAAATGATGAAACTGAACTGAACTGAACTGAACTGAATTTGCATATCAAAGAACGGCCATTTGGAATGGTCTAGATTACCAAATCAAACTGTCTCCCTCCCCTCGCTATCAAATTTCAAATCAAAACTTGATTTTCTTCTCTCTAGCGACGTAATATTCATTTTTCTTTTCGATAGGGCTAATTAGAAATTAGGTTTTACTTTGGAATTTCATCTGACATTGTATTAAGTAGTATTGGGAATTTATTGATTGATTCTTTATTTGGCATTTCTTTACTGGGCACATTGTAAAACAGTGTTTTCTTATCAACTGAATGTTTTCACACTGTATAAATGATTTAAAATGAAATGATGATTGCCAGATCAGTCTCTTAGGTGCATGTCAAGCTTCTGGTTTTGTCATGAACGACGGGAAGAAAAGCGCAATATCATAAGAGGCTTCAAGGAAAATAGCAAATCTGAAAATGTTGACTAATAGGCAAGATTGACTATTTTGCTGTAAAATATAGCTCATAATATGGTTTTCAACATTTAACTTTTTTACCTTGTAGTATCAAAAGCAGAAATTTTCCCTTCAATAAATATTTTTGGGTCATTGACAAAACAAGTCAAACAGGAAATATTGTAACAAAGATTCGGTGATCAATTTTTGGTGCTTTTTTAAGCAGGAGAGTACTTTTTGGGGCATCCGGTGGTGTTAGCGTTCGTTACTCGTTTGCATTACCCGGGAGGGGGGGGGGGTAGCAAAACATGTTGAGGCTACGGGTATTTGCCGCCCATATGGGTGGGTTTTGGGTCCAAAATTCTCTAAACAAGGGTCCCTTTTTCAGCAGATTTTCCCTAAACATGGGTGGGTTTTCCAGAAATTAGCAAAATTTCTTTCAGAGGATAGCTTTCTGAAATCGGGTGGCAGACCCCCGTCCATCCGCAAGTCATGTACCCCCCCCCCCCCGGGTTACATTATCAGTTCCATTCACATAAAGGCATAGGTACACAAATATACATAACTCGAAAACAGTCAATAAGATTCACTTGAGTACAGTAGATGCAGTGATGTCATCAATGAGTATTTCTTTTTTAGCTGTTGGTCCTTGTAAATAATTATCCCTTCTCACTTCTTTGCTGTTCACGTAAACATCCACAAATAGGAGAATAACACTCAGCAGGCCAAAACCCTAAAATAGAATATTTATCAGTAATCAGAGTACTGAACGAATGAAGTTAGACTAACTACGTAGAGTCCTAGGATTTGCTATCACCCAACCTTTACCTGCTTATACTAGCCTCGATGTAAAGGGAAGCAATTGCTGAGGTGGTACCTGCAAAAGCTAAGACGAAATGCCATAGATCGAGATGAAGTGAAACTGCGGTTTTTAGTGCCAAACACTGAGATTGCAGATGTTGAGAAGACCTTTTAGGATTACAACACTGCGCCACAGTGCCCTTTAGGATAAGATAGAAACTGTGATTTATTTCAAATCGCACAACGACGATTGCTAGGCATACTGGCGAGGTGGCTGCGCTGGAGCACGGTATTTTTAAACTTTCCTGAGAACACCTCATCTTATATTCGTGATTCCATTTCAAAAGCAGAGTTT
Organism: Aurelia sp. 4 Dawson et al 2005; assembly: GCA_964019985.1. Lineage (NCBI taxonomy): Eukaryota > Metazoa > Cnidaria > Scyphozoa > Semaeostomeae > Ulmaridae > Aurelia > Aurelia sp. 4 Dawson et al 2005. Next base: position 18,467,751 of record OZ026497.1, read on the forward strand.
TACTCACCACTCCTCCTTGGATGGCCAAACAAGAAGTCTTACTCTCTGTTCTGTTGATATATTCACAATAATCAATAGTCTCCCATTCTCTGTTGCTTTTAGGCCATTGTTGTTTGCTCAGCATCAAAGATGCTACTGATGACGTCAGCAAGCCAGTTGCAATCAACCCGAAGACGCCAAAGAGAGTGCCAAATACGATGTTCTAGAATGGAGTAATTTGATCATTTTGAAATCGGTGTCACAGAACGAGAGAAATGCAGGAAAGTACCTAAATTTTGTAGTATTTACACCATAGGTAGTACTGTGACTCATACGAATACATGCTATTGAAGCAACATGACTTTTTGGGACAGCCCCTATTTGGAGTCAAACATTTTGGAATTAAGTTGGCATGATAACTGTAAATATTGACTATAATAGCTAATTATCATCGAATGCTCTTTTCCCATATCTTCATAAAGTGACTGACATGAAAAAATTGCAACTACCATACCGCAAGGAGCATGTTATAGTACATATCAACCTTGCGGCCATTACATAGAATTGTTGTTGTTTATCTGTAACTAAAGGTTACAGCAAGTAGACAATTTCTAGGCGCTCAGGGAAATGGTTAGAGAGATGGCATTGGTCTCTTTCTCATTTTTGCGGTGAATCCTGTTGCTGCTCGTGATTCCTAATCTTCTCTTGCAGTTCTTGGAACCATAGCCAAACCTTGAGCGTATTTTACGCGTCCCTTTTCGTTTCTTTACTTTCAAGATGAATAGTCTTTGGCGCTGACATATATGTTACTTCCTTCCACGTCTATCAGCAAGTGACTAAGGTTTCGTGCCATATCGTAATGTATCGTTTCATATACCAGGTCGATGGAAATTTGACACGTGCAGTATGAACCCGCAGAATAGAAACCACTTTTCTAAAACAGCCTGTTTGTTTCTCCATTAAAACTTAAAGAAGTCTTATGCGATGTTACTTTTTCTCAGGGACGTAGAAAGCATCTCAAACTTGGGGGGCATGACACGTTGAGGACACTTTTTACATTAAGAAAACTGCGGCATTTTCTACGATAAAAGGGCACTTCTTTGTTCATTGCTAAATCTTTGGGGGACACGTACCCCCAAAGCCCCCCGGTTCCTCGGTATATGATATTTTTCAACCAAATAAACCTGAGGTTTCTCAAAATGTTGTTTCTATTTTGCAGGTTCTTACTGTAATGTACTCTCGAGTACCGAATAAACGGGGGGGGTGAGAATAATCGGGGGGGGGGGGGTTGGAAATGGTTCGATATAAGAATAATCGGAGGGGGGTGCTTGGAGAAACAGAAAATAGCCCTTTTCTTAGGTAAACACGCATCTGTCATGTATTTATGTGAACAGTGATGTTACTGATACATTTACTTTCGAACTGTGGTTCTGTTGAATGCACTTCTTGAGACTTTTTCTTGCGTTTATTCAGAAATTATGTCTAATATCATTTCAAATTTCCAAAAATTAATAAAAGGGGTGTTTGGAAAATTTTTTCAAAAATTAATAAGCCGGGGGGGGGGACGATTATTCGGTACTCGAGAGTATACCCAGTTCAGTTAAATACGATAATCAAAAATGGGTACAAAATAAGCACATAAAGTAGATACTCATTAATCTAATCAAGTGACCTACGATTGCTACACAATATATAATTTGTCTTTTTTGTATATAATATAAACTTTAAGATGTGTGCAGGGTGCTCCAAATAAATTGTGCCCCGTTTTGTGGCTGCTGTGGAGGAGCTGTAGGTCTTATTGTCTTGGTATTTACACAGCTGCGTAGGTTAGGCTTCAAGTTAGAGTCTGAGACCTTGCCTAAGTCAATCTGACAAGTGGTTGCTGATTCATGGCAGAGACTAGGCAAATTAAATGGTTGCTTCAAAAACAGCACTTCTCTCGTTCTCTAGCAATGTCATAATGATGCGGGTTTTCAAAGAAAGGGTTCTAGTATCATACTGAACTCTTTGCTAAATCTTTTAACGGGCTATCAGTGTTGTCTTTTTGATAAGAGACCACTTGCTACCTTTTAAAACATGTAATGAAATTCTAACACGATTGTAGAACCCTTTCTTTGAAAACTTACTCCATATTGAAATTGCAGGAGAGAAATAGAAGTGCTGCTTTTGAAGCAACCATTTATTTTGCCTTTCCTCTGCCATAAATCAGCAACCACGTGTCAGATTGACTCAAACAAGGTCTCAAACTCTAAGTTGAAGCTTGACCTGTCCAACTGTGTAAGAACCGAAATAATTGAATCAACAGCTCCTCCACAGTAGCCACACAAACGGGGCACAACTTTTTGGATAGCCTGTAGTTAAGATACATTCTTAGCTAAAAATGTTATGATTGTAATGAGATTCATCGTAGCTATAGAATTATACATTTTCGATTAAATATTCAACTAATTATTATTAACTTTTGGTAAAAACAGTTAATTCTCTTCACCTTTGACTGGGGATAGGTTGCTGTCTCTACGTGGTTATGTTTAACTGGCGGACAAGACATATCTGCCATAGTAGGAAAAAATTCCATTGTCAGTTATACTTAAGACTTGTGGCGAGAGTCAGCTGGATGGCGCTGTGTTATCACACTTGCTTTTTTGCCAGTCTGAAGGTCATTGTTTCTCAAGTTCCTGCTACTTAGAACGACAATAGTCAAAGGTGATCTGAAGCGAACATTTTTATTGATGCAAATGAATAGCACTGTCAAATGATAACGAATGTCGTTTAAAATTTTTTGATTCTTTGTTTCATCTTCGAGTTATCCACTAATTTGTATGATTGGCTGATGACGTCATTTTGTAGGGAAATCGACTCAACGAACTTTTCTTCAACTGAAATGTCTTTCTAAATATCATATCAATCCATGAGACAATTTTTATTGCATTTATTCAGCTCAATTTAAATGCCTCCTACAACTGTAACCCTTCAAAGATGAGATACAGCTTCTTTCCATATACTGTAGATTCCTAATAATTTGCAAACAAAATGACGTCATCAACTTACACTTAAAATCATTGGATCACTTAAAAACGAAATGAGATATGTAAATACTTTCAGCAGGATTTCTTATCAATCAATCAACAGGGCCCTTCGTTTGCATCATTAAAACTTTTCGCTTCAGATCACCTTTAATAACTCTCTGTAATACGAGACTAAGAAGCGAACAAGATGTTGTCAACGCTTGTCACATAGAGTTTCAGTTTCAGTTTTCCAGTTTCATTTCATTCGACAATCGTCCTAAATACAATACAGATATTACAAATACAATACATAATTCTAAATACACGAAAATTAAGATCTACTTACAAAAAAAACAATGAAAATTAAAGATTACATAAGAAACAAAACAATTTGTAATTAGGAAGATTTTCTAAGGAGGTTTCCTCGAAGTAGATAAACTAATCGAGAGAGGAGCCCCCCCCCCTCCAATAAAAGAAACTGAAAAGAATTTTTGTAAAGAGTAAACGTAATACCAGATGATCAAAAATAGAATAAATAAATTCAGAAGGCAATAATCATAATTTTAGGAACTTCTTCAATTTTGACCTGAAGATAGCGCAGGGAAAGCTGGATCTACCGGCAACGAATAAAAGAACAAACAACGAAAAACAGAGAACAATCCATCCCACACCCACCCCCACAGGGGACCATCCACCGCAAAAACTTTGCAGTAGATAGTCCCCCACAGAGGACAAATGCGAAGCAATCACCCCCATCCCCACCATCTGCTCTCCCATTCAGGAAGGGCAAGGACACTGCTTTCGTGGGCTTGTCTTAACAGCTTTCCCGAAGTCTACATTTAGATGCAAGGGTAAGAAGAAAGCTACAGACCAAAAAAACATGCCAACCTGAGGTCTCCGGATGTCAATCTCAAAGCTTCCAGTAGATTTCCCTGAATTGTTTAGGCCTCAACAGGGAGGGATCAATCAAACTTTCAAAATCTTTGGACGAAAACTAACGGAACCTTTCACAAACTTGTTTCACAGAAACACTAATTACAAAATAGGTGTTTCGACCCGATTACTTGGACACCATTTGATAGGCGTATGAAACAAGATAGAAATGAAATGATAAAGCAGTCCATAGATAAATGAATAGATCAACAGATAAATGAATGAAAAGACCAACACTTAAACGCTGAATGACGTAGCCGTCTGTCCTAGCGGTCCCATGCCTGGATGCAGTATGCATAGTGGGCCGCAATTAGCTTGAAACATTTTTAAATCAGTAATGAAAGACCTTATGAGCACACATCGAAACTTGTCTCGGTCGCAACCATTGATACATAGTCCAGATATATTGATATTTTGTATCCAATAGAAGGACCGGACATTAGACAATGTAATTCTTGGATCAATTTGAAACGTCATTAGAATTTCAATGTTAAGCTTAATGGGACATTTTGATCTGGAGAGATCGTAAGATTGATACTTCCATATTGAAATATGGGCCTTTGTAAATCTTCTTATTCCCGTTTTATATGAATCGGTGAGATGTAAAGGAATATTGGAATCATTTTTGGTTCAAGATCATGGTGTCGCTTTCTTCGTTTGCATTTGCATCATAATTATCCACAGTAAGAATCCCTAAGGAAGTGCTTTGTTCTGACCTTGTTGGGGAGACGCTATATGCCATGACCGAGGAAACTTTTCTCTCCCCCCATGCAGCAGGTTGAAGCTCATGCCCAGTAGTGTTTTGGGGTGGAAGCTCGGACGGGCGCATAAGCTTTAACCCACTGCATGGGGGACATATTGGTTTCGTTGGACAAAGCGTATCTCGTCTTCCCAACAAGACTTGTAAATTAGCAGACGTAGATGAAACAGACATGAAGCGAAGGGGCAATATCAAGGTGGTACTAACATCAACCATGGGAAGTAAGACACCACAGTTATGCTTCGGCTTGCATGCTTCTGGGCGAGGGAGAATTATTTATGTGGTTCTGCGGAGGAGGCTTTTTGCTGCTTCCTTCGTAGCCGTATATAAGTTTTCTTTCACGGAAACAGATCACTGTTTTCCTGTTTGGACATATCGAGATTTCTTGAGGGGCATTTCCAGCATTTTTTCTTGATATGCTTAGACAATGCTACACAAAGCTATATATTGTTGAGAGAATTATCTGTTTTGCACACCTGACCAATATACAGTATCTATCTAGATGAATTATGTTTCATTATCATAGCTTTCATCGATATCATGCACAAAGAGTGAGATAGCTACCTAGGTTTCAAGATATAGTTTACAGGCTGTCTTGTAACGAGAAGCGACAAGGTTTTGATAGATAACTTACCACCCAAGGCCACGGTACGGGCAGATTTTTCGTCATCCTTGTTAAAATCATGATAAACACAATGAGCTCAAGGAGCCACGCTGTTATTGTAACGAGTAGGAAGAACTGAACACGAGATAATGCTGTTCCTTGTATCTGAACTTCCCAGTGAAAGAAGAAAACAGTTGCTGCAGATGCCAGTAGACAAAGCTGGAACGAAATTATGGTTTAGATCGCTCCAATAGGAATTGAGCTGAAAATTTTGAACAAAAATGGGACTATCAATCTGCCCGGAGGGCTGTAATTGATAGATTGAGTACCTGGAGATATGCCTACCTTAAGACTACTCTTTGTCTTTAAGGCTTTTAAACATGCAAGAGATCTAAATACAACGGAAAACACCTTCTTTCAAAGCATAGTGCTCAAATCTTTGCAAAATTTTGATATAGAATTTGTACAATGTTACTGCATAATTCTTTTAACTGAACGAATCAAAGGGAACTTTAGGCGATTGGCAATAATTCCAGAAAGAGCATTTTTGATATCGTCAATATTTTTAGAGTAACGGCATTTAAAAATTTCTGCTTGTTTTGAAGATATGACATCATCAAATTGCTAAATTGTTAACCGCAATAACTGCAAACTTCTGCTTGTTTCTAGACTTGCTCCAAGTCTATTCCGAGGTAAATCAGCACTAAGGAACATAGTTACTTCTGCGGGGGCGGTAACCACGAATAGGACGCTGCGAAGGGAGGTTTTTAAGAGAAATCTAAATCTTATCTAAATCTAAATCTTAAGGTAAATCTAAAGTTCTATCTGGTGGATTTTGTTTACGTGATTCAGAAGCCAAGCAGAGGGCATTAAAATTCTTGCATATTCATGGCTCAAATGTAAACAGGTACTCCTCAACTCCTGAATCAAAGAAACAAAATCCACTAGTTAGAACTTTAGATTGGCCCTCCTTCTTTCGTTGTATGACGTAGCTTCTCTGAAAAACCTCCCCTCGCCCACATCAAGTGAGAGTTTGTCGTGCTGGTTTCAGGGCAGCTTTGCTGTTTTGTTTACTTTCAATTACTTGTGGAGAGAATTTTTGTTGTCTGCATTCGCTAATCGTTTTGAATTGAGGTGTGAACCAAAGCAACTGATGCTATTGTATGACAAAATCTGCCCTTGTTGGCTAGAATTTACTTACCAGTTCTATGACCTTGACAGCTGCAAGGGAAGACTTCAGATACTTGATGTTGATGCATTTCCCCATCTTGATGCTAGGTATCTAAGCAGACGAAAATCAGATATGTTTAATTCAGTAATTCAGTTCAAATTCCTAAATTTTCCTTTATTTACTTTTTTCTCTTTTTGCAATTGCACTGCACATAACAAGAGGAATTTTTTGATCAGACAACAGAATGCCTGTTAAAAAAACTCTGTCTTTCATAAAACTAACCTTTCATGAGGTATCCTGCAAACTAAAAAAATTTTGCTCATCATGTAAGTTTGCCTACTTTTAAACTATTCTTGGAGAATATTTTATTGCAAGTGCAAACAAGACCATAATAAAGATAATTTTTTTATATAATTCAATAAAATGTTACAAAAACATAATACGGTCAACACTACCTACAAGAAATTACTTTACAATACTACTGGGACAAAGACCCCCCGGGGAGCAAAAGGCTGTGACTACCTCAAGGGAATTTACATAGATCAAAAGAAAGAAAAAGTACTTAACCTTAAACAACACTACTAAAAACAACACACACGGATAATAAGAACAAATTGATACCCAAGTCTGCTGCATATTAGACGCAAGAGCAAATCGATGGCGAGGAACTTAGCTGGGGGAGGAAAACTGATCTTGGAGTTTCTTTAAGTATAAAGAAGGACCACCATGCAGTTTCTTGAGGTATAAAAAAAACCACCATGCACCTGCCGTCCAATATGCAACAGACTTACGAACGAAAAGAGACAACAATAAAAAAGCGGACGAGGACTTGATGGTTACCTAAGATTAATAAAGATAATTACACATGGCTAGTCCTCAATGCAGCTGGTGAATTGCAAATTTCGAGTAGTGGCTATCTGTGGGTGTCAACAATGGAACCATACGAAATTGCGGAAATTTAAAGGGGCCTGTGCAAGATAGAGCCTTTGCGCGCCAACGTTCGACTTTCTGATTATCAGAAAGTAATATGGCTACCACACTGCAGTGAGTTTCATGCTTAGAGTATTTTGTGTATCAGAAACGGATTTCTGGTACTTGCAAGAAGCTTGAAAGGCCTAAAAGGGAGAAGATGGACCTTTTGTGTATTTTTCCGATTTGACATGAGCTGGATGAAAGCAAGACATTAAGTTAAAATTCAAGCCTTTTGCTACTTATATACAATAGAACGATAGGGGCTTTGCCTATGTCCAGGAACCCCAAATGTTGGTAATGATGGTGGTCTAGAAAAAGGCACAATCTCTAGATCTGCAGACATATTGGTCATATCATAAAGTATTCCAAGTCTCATTTACAGAGAAAATCAGGCCATGTTTGTCTTGTTAGTATTGTATTTGGATGTACACAAAGGGTCTAAAAAATGTTGGTTAATCTGCATTGAAATATTCAGCAATGTTTCCATTAGTGATTGTGTAAACTTCTCAGATTGAGTCAACAACGACAATAAGCATAACAATTATCGAAATCCGTTTATTTTGCTCAGCTGAACGGAACGAAATTGCTTCGTGTTCACTGTACCGAATAGTCGAATGTTTTTCTTTGATTACATGCACACCCGCAAAGGCTCTATCTTGCACAGGCCCCTTTAAGTGAAAAAAGCAAGCCTACTTTTATATGTGGAATGAAATTTCTAATTCGATTATCAATCTTCGCATTCTATGTTCTGTGCGAGATAAATTGATGCCGTGTTATGCAGAAGGAATATTTACTTGCCCTGTATCGTATCATAACTAATACTTGTTTTTTATATTCAATATTAAATTTTACAAAACGAGGTACTTAAGACTACTGAACTACAAACTACTGAACTACATGACAAGAACGATAACCCGGGAAGCAAGAACCCATGACTATCCCAAGGGTCATTAACAAAGAACATTAAACTTAAAATACATCTAAATTAGAACACAAAAAGTTACATATTAATGATGTTTACTGACAAATACAAACAGACGAAAATAGAAACAAGAAGAAAGGATTTAAAAAGAAAAGTATTTTGTGGCTGTGTGGCGTGAAACAAAGATTTTATCTAACTTAATCAAATCGACCCGTTTTTTGAATAAATCTAAAGTTAGTTCGAATAGAAGGAGCATTAACTGCGCACGCATGCGTGAAAACTTGTAACTTTGAGCCGTCCTAGCTCCCTGCAACAGATTCCAAAAGCAGGCAACACTTTATATTTTCTTGCTTGGGCCTAAAACTCTTGATTTATTATTTCAAAAAGCTTATCTGTCCTAACACTTCCTTATCCCAGATTGGTCGATGACGTCATTTTACGCAGTTTCTGCCCTGTCGTTCGAGTATACTTCTATTAACGTCTCTTAAAAGGTTTTTATCGCCATATGGCAAAAATTGTACAAGAACTTTGCTAGAAATACTGTTGATTTCAACAAATGGTCGTAATGCAACCGAAACTCCAGCGATAAGATCTCGTCGATGAATATCAAATGAAGGGCAAATCAACAAAACAACTTCTACTCATTGCTGAGCGTATAGGCTAAAGATTATTTTTTTTGTGGATTTTCGATTTCTACTGAACGAATCCATTCACAAGAAGTGAGCTCTTTCAACCTTGAGCATGAGCGTAACATTGTACATCAATTTCGCGGAAGAGTACTGTTCGGCAAGTTGTGATAAGTCAAATAGGCTTCCTTGAAGTTTGATTTACATCTTCATAATTTGATATCAAGAAGATGATTGACGTTTTGTTTCGTTATAAGGGTAAACATTAGCTTACCTTTTATGATGAACTTTGGCTTACCAACTTATCTCATACATCAAAAAGGGTAAACGCTAACTTACCTTTTATGTGGTAGGATTACAGCCTGTGGGAATTCTTAAGAACCCTTGAGTATTCTTTTCTTTGAAGTATCTTGAAATAGCTGTAACTGAGTCAACTTGAAAAATTTCTTGAAAACTGGTAAGATAAAGGAGGCGGGGGTTCGCAGGTGAAAGCATTATGGTGAGTCGAAGGATGTTTCACTTTTTCTACAGTTTGTTCCTTTAATGGCCCAAGACGTCGTTTTGTGAGCCCTTGTGTGCTACAGTGAAAATTTTTCGCATGCTTCTAAAGTCTATTGCTGCTTTTCTTTTAAACTAGTTTTTGTTACTTTAATGTTACTTTTTGACAATAAAAGCATCATAGTGATTTTTGCAAGTTTTCACCTGTTTACCCCCTGATCTCAGGCAGGGTTTGCTTACCTGTTGCTATGAACAGCACAACGAATGGCCTTATTTGACGGGTGCTTGGATTGATGTATTAGTAACATGAATTATGCGGAATGAATGATATCAATGATAGCTGATTAGTGGTCGCTATTAAGTGAATTCCGAAGGTCTAGCTCGTTATTTTATTTCGTTTCTTCTGTGAATCTTTTCGCCATACATTGCAAACGTTGGAGCTCTGTGTGAGCTGATTTAGTTATTTCGTTTAGATACATTTAGTTTCCCTATACGATTGCGAAAACGAAGCTGCTCCAGCTTACTTTGCGGGAGGAAAGAATACCATGTCATGAGGAATTTCCCATTTTTAAAAATCATAGCACCATGGGTACCACATAGATTTGCATGATTGAAGTTTCAGTTAAAAGCTGAAAGATTGAAGTATTTTGTGATTTTTCTTACTGTCTTACAAGCGCTAGAAGTGTCAATAAATTTAACTTATGAAAATTAGATTACGAGGTTGAAAAATGACTAAAAAGTGCTGTAAACATTTATCAAATTGTGAGGACTCTCCTTACACAGAATAATACACAGTGGACATGTCACCTCTCTCAAGAGTTATACGACATCAATATTCAAAAAAATGCTAAAGATTTCCAGTCCCTTGGCAATAAACATGCAGTGGATATCTGATGGTAAATGAATCAAAACAAAAATGATGCTGGATGATGCAGTTGACTACATTTTGAAGGAAGTTGCTGCAGCAGGTAGGTGAAGATTTTTCTGGTTTGTTTTGGCCTTAAAAACATGGAAAATGTAGCGTTAAGAGACTCATTTTGCACTTACCAGTTAAACTGAACTTCCTTCTTCAGATTTATACCAAGTTTCGTTGATTTTCGATTTTCAACTCGATTTTCGTCGCATTTTCTTTCCGAAGAGTGACCGTTGAAAGCAAGTTTACCGCAGGGATACAAGGGACTCATCATCATAAGTCTAGAATCAGCAATCCATTTTCACGCTTTATTTCCATTTATTTGTCAATTTCTGTAAATTTAGGAACTGGCCCAAAACTCGGAGATTGCGCTAGGGTGGCGGTCCAGGGTGATGATACTCTAATGATAACGAAGCATTTGGTGTATTGACGTTATTGTGGAGGAACTTCTACACAACGTGCAAGCTGGTAAAAGCTTGCACTTATGGGCAAGATAGCAGGAAAAAGGGCAAGAGGAAGACAGACGGTTACATTTATCCAAAAAATTGGAGAATGGAGTTGGCAGTAAACTATTGAACATATTCAAGTGTACGGAAAGCAGGGACGATTGGCATAATGTGGTTGCCATTGTCATACAATAGGGACCTTTAGCAACTAGGAAGGCGACTGCAACGACAACGCAAATGTGCCTTTGTTTCCGAACTTCGGCTTGAAAAGAATTTTTGTTTTCCGTTCGAATTTGCTTCCCTTGAGAGTCTGTGAAGTTGTCCTTTTAAATTGCCCAACTTGGAAATCCTATTTCTAACGTGCTGTCCTTCAGATCTGGATCTTCAAAGTGAAACTCAGTCGTTTTAAATCTTAATTATCAAGGAAAAAGAAGGCTCCAAAGTATTTAGGTGAAGAAGGAAATTTTGTCTCGTCTTATTTATATTTAGAACATGTGAAGGTAACGTGGAAAACTAGTATGCTTAGTTTGTAATCATACAAGATGATGTTTTGGCTGGCGTTGCCGTCCTGGCTGCTAAAGGTCCCTAATAAGGCACTGCAGGAAGAAGAAGTGGAGGGACAACAAACCAACAATTCTGTCTCAAATTTGATCTCACGTGAAAATGTTTGCGAATGAATGCAACTTGAGTTGTTGCCCTGATTAATAGCGACATCTTATTTGAGACAGATTTCACACCACTTAGGGCCCGTCAGTGAGTCATCGTGCGACCACTTTGCACTAACGTTGTCTCTCAAGTCAGATGTCATGTCATGTCAAAATGCTCTCGAATAACAACAACTTTAAGTGAATTGTAGTTAAAGCCTGGTTTTCATTAAATCGTAATTCATTGCCGATCATTGTCTTACAGCATCGGCGATGATCGGCGATGCTCTAAGACAATGATCGGCGATGAATTTCGATTTAATGAAAACCAGGCTTAAACGTAAATCTCAATTAACAAGAGACGGACTTACCGTGAAACCTCTATAAAACCCCCTTGGGGCTTATTTAATTTCGGACACTCAAGAAGGGGGCTTGGTAGAGAGGGAGCTTCTTTATAATTTTGGCTTTGCGGGGAGGGGCTCTAGTAGAGGTAACTAGAGCTTTTTCGGTAAGTACTTTGCAAACTGATGTACTCTCTTGACCTTCTTATGTTTCTTGGGCTCAAAACCACTTAATCAACAATTATCAAATATCGGAACTAAGCTATTCTGTCTACCAATACGTCTGCAATTGTGCAAAGTTGACTTTCATTGTAACCAGTGACAACTGTTTGATTGACAGTCAGACAGTCGTCCCAGGTTACAATGTTACTAACACAGAAGAAACAGGTCTTGAGAGTTGAATTACAAACAATTTACAGGTTTCAACATCTAACTTTTTGGAAAGAATTACTTTCAAGTCTCCAAGACTAATGCTCTACTGAAACCGCAGATTCGGAACGAGAGAACATAAAGTGCAAACATCAAAAAAGTGTTCAAAAGGGAATAATGGCACTTTGTTACAGATCTTACCAGGCAGTCTGGATATTGTTAGTTGTTCTGGTTCCTGGATTTATAGGTCAGTCGACAACGATTTTGCCAAGTCCTGCTGTTACACCATTAGAATCATCACCTCCCATGTTTGACACCATATCGATTGATTCGTCACCATCTCAAACACCATTTTTACCAGATATCACACTGAACCCTTCTGGATTTGCTACAGTATCACAACTGTCTTCAACCACAGCCGCATTTGATTCTTCGCCATCCCAAACACAAGTATCGTCTATCGTCTGGTCAACCCCTTCAGCATCGGTTAATCAAACTGTCATTCCACCTAAAGCATGCTGGGCTTGTAAAAATACTGCGCGCAGAAAGATCCGAAGTTCTTGGTGCTTAGCAGCAATCCTATTGGGCCTATTGATGGCTGTTTATGGCATTTTTTGATGCTGCAGAGCAAGATTGGTTGACTGGTAGAAATAGTTTACTTTTGAGATGTAGAACAGTTGACCGTCGTCTAATGCGATGAAACTTGCGTGCATGAGGTTTTGATGAAGACTTGTAGGGCTGGAGAAAAATACAGCTAACTTTTGAGATGAAGAGCAATTGGCTGTCACCTAATTTGACGAAACTTGCATAGATGATGAGGTACGATTAATTGATCATTTCACTGCCGGGTCTTTATGCTTACGAACATTGCTGCTGGGGATGAGCCTATTGATAACATTAGATGCCATGTTCTGATGCTGCATTAAAAGATTGGTTGCTCTGTATAAAGAAATAGTTTTTTTTTCTTATTGACATTCCTGCTTTGGGTGCGATTAGCATATGTTGATAACTGTTCATGCCATGTTTTGACGTTTTAGAGCAAGACTGGTACCGGGTGAGTCAATAAAAACGCCCGGCGTTTGAAAAAATCCTGCTCCCTTAGTATCAAAGCAATGATATTGAAAACTGTCATGTTTTATTCCCGAAATGCCAGTTTAGGTTCAGTAATTTACCTGGCTTTAATCAGTCATTCCTTCCTGTCAAAATATGAGATTTCTGCAGAAAGCCCCTTCCCAAAACATGCAAACACGAGCGAAAACACCAAGCAAGATTTCCCTTTGTTCTCCTTCTTTGCAATAATGTCTCTTGGACGCGTTCATGTATTTTGTCTTCATGGGAGAATGGAATCCCTCTGACTTAGCTATTCACACTAGAGGAAGACTTTTTAACCCGCCAAAAGGAAAGCACGTGCTAAAGCGTGCTGAAAGTCATTGCTGTGAGGTAAACACATTGTGGAAGTTGGCTTGTAATTTTAGCACGTTTTTTAAGGTTTCTCAAAGGGATCTCTTTTAGAAAATCGCTTACAGAATGTGACATGAGTGATCAATTTTAGCTGGAAAAATTTTTTAAAACAATTGAACATGTTAGTTATTCGATCAGGTATTGCAAAGTATCATTGCTTATATGCTCAGGGAGCAGTATCCTTTTCAAACGCCAGGCCTTCTTTGACTCAACTGGTAGCGTTGTGCAAAACTAAAAACGTTTTACTTTTGAGATGTAGAACAATTGACTGTCATCAACTTCGGTGACACTTGTATATAAGAAGGTTGATTAATACGTTATGTCACTGTCGAAAGAAATTGCTTTTGTGTGCTTATTAATATTCTTCCAAGGGATTAGCCTATTGACAACTTGTCATGCAATTTTGATATGCTGCAGAGAAGACTGGTAGCACCGTGTAAAGAACCGGTTTCTTTTTGAGACATTAGGGACCTTTAGCAACTAGGACGGCGACTGCAACGACAACGCAAAAGTGCCATTTGTTACCGAAGTTCGGCTTGAAAAGACTCTTTGTTGTCCGTTCGAATTTGCTTCCCTTGAGAGTATGTGAAGTTATCCTTTTCAATTGCATTACTTGGAAATCCTGTTTCTAACGTGCTGTTCTTCAAACTCTGAAACTGAAACCATATGCTGAAACTCAGTCATTTTAAGTGTTGATTATCAAGGAAACAGAGCGTTCCGAGGTATTTAGATGAAGAAGGAGATTTTGTCTCGTCTTATTTTCGAACATGAAGGTAACGTGGGAAAATACTCAGTTTGTATATCATACAAGATGACGTTCTGGCTGGCGTTGCCGTCCTGGCTGCTAAAGATCCCTATTAGGCTGTTTTAGCAAGGAGGCGCGAGTCAAGAAGATGCCAGCATAATTCTTTTGTTCGAGGCTGTAAATTACAAAGAGAAATTAACTTCGAAACTTTTGCGAGTCTCGAGAGACTTATTGTACGTTCTATTCTGAAACTGACAACCTGAAAAGTATATTTTTGAAGGCCGCACTGCAAAAGATGGGACGTCGAGAAGGGAAACTAATTGCAATATGAAGACATTCACAAATGATGGAGATGCGAGAATGCAAACTTATCTTAGGAAATTCGTCTGTCTGTAAACAGCTTTCCGAGAAGGAAAAGGCTGGAAAATTTGAATGCTCTGAAAACAGAAAAATGTAGCCGTTTTTTTTCAAAGACGTCCGCGTCTTGCTGCTAAAACAGCCTATTATCTATTCGGGCGAGACTTGGTTATATGACGTATATGTAAGTGTAATCTTATACCAACATGAGTTTAGTATTCTAACATGTCTCGGTGCTTTGCAAATAAGCCTCTTCCATCACATGTTATGCCTTGTGTTGATGCTGTAAAATATGACTGGAAGCATTTTATACAGAAACAGTCGACTTTAGCTCGTTAGATGGGACTTGTTCCGACTGTTTGTACGTCATGTATTTGGAGTGCTTAACAAATTTCAATTTGATACGCAGTGAAAAGTGGACCTCCGCAAAAGGACTTTGTGCTTTATACACAAGCCTGCTTGAGATGAGTCAGTTCATGGTGCTCCGTATCTCCATACTTAGGATAAAGACTAATAAAATTGCATAACAGAAACGGTTGACCTTTAGCTCGTTAGGTGAGGATTGTGTATATAAGAGTGTGATGCGCCGCTATACTGTATCGAAGTAAATGTGGTAGGTTTTGACATGTCCCGGGCGAGTCAAAAAATTTTTTACGTGTCTGGCGGGCTGGCCGATATTCAGATTGCTTAGAAACATTGCTTAGAAACAGGAAACATTGCTTAGAATCAGTGGCGTAACGCAGTTTGGGGCACCTTAGTTCAATCTAGATGGATCGAAAGTAACGTTGATTAACTGACAGTTGTTATCAACTCTGTCATAATATGGGATCGAGATTAGTCTTCTGAGCAGAAGTAAGTGATCTGTTCTTAAGAAATTGGAATGGGTTTGGGAGATGCGTTTTGAGCCAAAGTATTTCAATTTCAATTTATTAAGGAGGGAGGCCCTTCACCCTTGTGGCTGATTTTCAAGGGACCCTCCACATAAAAGCTTACAATAAACTGAATAAAAACATCTAAAATCTACTTACAATAAATATACAAAGCTAAAAAGTGAAAAATGAATTTACAAAAGTAAAAGAAATATACATTAAAAGCCAATAGACTGGGAAACTTCTCCAACGACCAAGCAACCGGAGCAGTCCCCGTCCCTGCGCCCGACCCCGCCAATCATCATCATCATCATCATCATCATCATCATCATCATCATCATCATCATCATCATCATCATCATCGTTAACATTATTTAAAGTTAGGTTTAACCTAGTATATAATACTAATTCATCCCAACTGTAAAGTAAACTATTTGATAATATACAAAATGTTCTGTATGTATCTAAACAAAAATGTTATAAACAAAGTCTGCAAGTGCACTTATCACCAGTCCATGATTTTATTTGATTCTTAAATGCTGCAAGGGATGGACTTTGCTTGATTTTGTCACTAAGTGTGTTCCAAAGGAGACTTCCTCTGAAAGAGAATCCGACAACTGAGATCCCAAAACAGATCTCCATCGCCGGTTCAGCAGCAATCAAGCACAGAGACCGCTGGGCCGCGGCCAGGCACCCGACCGCAAGAAAAGCCCCCCAGCCCATCAAATATTCTTTTTGAATACAGAAATGGAGGTTCCCTGTTTAGTCTCAGCTGGGAGGCTGTAGAAGGCCTGTCCTCAAAATTTTCGTGGGGGCTTCGCCCCCAGACTTTCCCGCTTCCCTGCCTCCACTGACTTTTCCAAACCACGCTGCTTGCTTTGACAACACATATATGTTGACTGTAAATCATTGCTATTGTTTTATGTTTGTCTGGACAACTCATTTCATTTACCTCAAGTTTATATTAGAAATGGCCTTTTTATGTTTCTTTCATATCATTTACAAATGCTTTAGCCGGGGCCTCAAGCAGAAAATCCCCTAAGGGCATTGACTGTCTCCGTTACGCCACTGCTAGAATCATGACATTGACGGAGGGGAAGGGCATGTTACAGAGGCAAGAAAACTCAGGTCGTATTAGCAGGTCAAACCATAACGCCACGGTGGACTATCTTTGGTTGCTTTTGATGGAAAGTGAAAAGAACGAGTAGCCAATCAGATTGCGGTTATTCTTATAATCACGCTTTTGACTGGAGCATAGAAATGATATGCCGAAATTTTTTCCAGTTTTGCCGCCCGTTTATCGTTCATTCGTTATGGTTGTTGTTGTTGTTCTTGTAATTGTGGTTTTAACGCTTCAGTTGAGGTTGCTTTTATCGCCATAGAACAAGATGTTCTGTTGTGGCGACAAATCATTTCCGGGAGCGAAGCAAGAGACTTTGCAAAGAGTCTAGGCATACAAGGCCGTCATTGACGCTACAACAGCAACTTCAATGAGATGAGATGAGATGAGATGAGATGAGATGAGATGAGATGATATGAACAAAAGTTGAGGGTCTATGTGAAGTAAGGCTAGCGAAAATGAAAATCCTCCCTGAATTTGTAATTTTTGCAGTAACGCTTTTAACTGCAGGTGGACGGAGTTCTGGTGCGTCATATTCCGGAAAAATCAAAATTTCATGTTTAACAACAGCTTGACAAATTGTTGCGATGTTTTCAATTGTAACAAAAGTATATATTTGCACATGTCATACTATCGCGGTTGGTTGCCATAAGTATGGACAACAGGTCTAAAAGTAAATCGAATGTATATTAATGTTCAAAGCGGATCTTTAAGGTGCTCAGTTTGCTCTTGAAGAGTTTCTGTATTTCCAGTATTTCAGCATTTCAGTAATCAATGTCCAAGGAGTGAATAACAATATTGGGAAGATTCGCCGTAGAGCAACGAGAATGAATCATCCACATAAAAGTTTGTTTTTCCATTTGCTTATTGGAATGGCTTTTGTTCTGCAACAAGTTGGAGTAAAGGGAGACGCTGATAGCATGACCACGCTATCAACGAAAATTTCAAATTCCAGTTCAGAAAACGAAATAGAAACGCAAGGTATGATAACAACCTTTGCCACAACAGCACTCAATAGCGACGCGTATTTGTTATCTTTGACTACTTCTGTCTCCACTTCTAGCTCTTCAGTTGAGCTTTCCTCCTTGGTGTTATCCACTTTTCCAACTCAAAGTACAATCACATCAGCTTTGACGGCTATAAACCCGTCTTTCTCTGCCCCGATCCAAAGCCAAGTCACTCCAAGTTCCACTATTCCGCCCATTGCTACTCCTGATTCAGGTAGTCTTGTACCTACGATGTCTACAGTTTCAAACAGAGGGATTAAAAGTTCGTCACTACCGCTGGTAACAGTTAATGTGACACAAAAAGCTACGCCGTCTTCCGCATCTATGAGGATTTCCGAAACGTCTGCGTCGCAAGATGGGAGTAATTCCACAACCCCTGCGATAACCTCACCGAAAACAACTAGCCAGTCATCTGCAAGTATAACATCTGCTACGCCCCCATTATCCCCGAGTTCTCGATTTTCCTCTACGCTGCAACGATCGGTGAGTGCATTCATTTCCCCAAGGATCTCTCTAAGCATGTCTACTGGTAATCAAGAGGAATCATCTACCGTAGCTCGAAGCACAGGCCAAGTAACAACAGCGAAACACCAATCTGTACCCTCAACAACTGGACTCATTTCAATATCCGAGACGGCATTTGTTGTTAGCAGTGCAACAGTGACCCTAAGCAGTATTGTTGGATCCATAACAGCGCTCAGCGTCTCGAGGTTAAATACCACAACGGCATCCATAATGACATCTCGTGTTGTCTCATCTACCTGGAACACTTACAGCCAAGGTCCATTGGTTAATTCATCTGCGACAGGCAGATCCGTTTCAGTAATGTCAACAGTTCCTCCCCAACCAACCACTGATACCAAAATTACAACTGTGCCTCCAACGAAACGGCCGTTTACAGCAAATTGCTGGGGTGGGGGATGCAGCAGCGCCGTCGGACTTGGCGAATTTTCGTATTTGGTGACATCACCATTGATTTTATCGCTTCTATATTCTATTGACTGACTGAGTATCAAAGTGAACGGAGATTGTAGAATCTTAGGAACGTCTGGACTTGTATTCATGAGCTATCGATTCTTGCTTCCATTTTCAAAATGACAGGGTTTTTGGCAACTGTTTATTCGAAGCTTGAGTCGGCCATTGTCAAAGAACATCGCAAAGCCTCGCTCTGTTGTATCATTGCCCTTTCTAAGCATATGATTGGATATTGGTTTTTTGTAAAGGATGCCGACTGGACAGAATCCTGTCCGGCCAACGACCCAGGCTACCAAGTATTACAAGTCTCTCTCACTTTTAATTCTTCTTCTGTTTCTGCCGCGAGAGAGACTTGCAGCAAGTCCAAGGAACGTCAGAGTAGATGGGTACTGGAACATGTCATCGATGTGTCTACCGGGTTTCCCAAAACAATTAAGACACATTAGGAAAATCATCAACAATTTGATTATAAGAACACTTGATTTCAGGGTCATAGAGCATAGGTTTCAAGTCTTTTCAACTAAATACTGGTTGAACCAGAAAAAGTTCCCATTTTTGAAAATTAATAGCACCAAGATTACTCCTCAGATTTGAGTCATTCAAATTCCTATTAAAAGCCGAAAGATCGCAGTATTTTTGTGATTTTTCTCGCTGTCCTACCAGTTCTAGAAGTATTGTTAATTTCAACTTTACAAAAATTTTGTGGTTGCGAAATGACAGAAAAAGGGCCTAAAACATGAATCAAATTGTAAGGACTCTATTCAGTTGAATTTACCTATATTTGTAGTACTCTTGAGACAAGGAGAAAAATCACAAAAAATACTTCATCCTTTTGGCTTTTAAATAGAATTGGAGTAATTCAAATCTGTGAAATACTCTTGCTGTTAAGAATTTTCAACAGTGGGAACTTTTTTCTGGCTCACCCGGTAGATAAAAAGGAACATAGAGCCTTTGCGCGCCAACTTCAGACTTTCTGATGATCAGAAAGTAATATGGCTACCACACTGCAGCAAGTTCCATGCTTTCAGTGTTTTGTGTATCAGAAACAGATGTCTGGCACTTGCAAGAAGCTTGAAAGACTGAATGGAGAGAAGATGGACCTTTTGTGTATTTTTCCGATTTGACATAAGCTGGATGAAAGCAAAACATTAAGTTCAAATTCAAACCTTTTGGTGCTTATTTACGATCGAACGATAGGGGCTTTGCTATGTCTAGAAAAAGGCACAATCTCTAGATCTGCAGACATGCTGGTCATATCATAAAGTATAACTTCCAAGTTTCATTTATGACCGAGAAATCAAGCCATGTTTGCCTTGTTAGTATTGTATTTGGATTTTACGTGAACGCAACACAACACTATTTGTACACAAAGGGCCTAAGCAACGTTGGTCTGCATTGATCTGCATTGAAATATTCTGCAATATTGCCATCAGTGATTGTGTAAATTTCTCAGATTGAATCAATAACGACAAATAAGCATAACAATTATCGTAATTCGTTTAATTTTGCTCAGCTGAACGGAACGAAATTGCTTCGTGTTCACCGTACCGAATAGCCAAATGTTTGTGTGGATTGCATGCACTCCCGTTAAGACTCTACTTTGCCATAATTCCAGAAAGAGTATTTTTGACATCATTGTTATTTTCAGAGTTACAGCATTTTGAAAATTTCTGCCAGTTTTGAATTTATGAATCATTATCATGGTCACCACGAATAACAAGGGTAGACGTTGTAATACAATTGCATCAGTTGCTTTAGTGCACATCTCAATTCAGAGCGATTAGCGAATCCAGACAAAAGAAATTCTCTCAAAACAACCAGTAATTCAAAACAAACGTAGTCGCAAAGTTGCCCTGAAACCAGTACGGCAAAGTCTCATTTGGTGCGCGCGAAGGGAGGATTTTAAGAGAAGCTATGTGCTTATAACGAAAGCAGAAGGGTAAATCTAACGTTCTTTCTGCAGGATTTTGTTCATTTTATTCTTGCCTGATTTTTTTTTATTTAGCTAGGGAGTAACTGTTTACATTTGAGCAATAATTATGCAACAATCGTAATGCCCTCTGCTCGGTTTCTGACTCAAATAAACAAAATCCTTGAGACAGAACTTTAGATTTACCCATCTTCTTTCGTTATAAGAACATAACTTCTCTTAAAAACCTCCTTTCTACTGCAACAAATGAAAGTTTGTCGAATTGGTTTCAAGGAAACTTTGCGGCGTTTGTTTTGAATTACTGGTTGAGAAAATTTTTTATTCTGCATGCGCTAATCTCTTTGAATCGAGGTGTGAAACAAGGCAGCTGATGCTATTGTATTCCATGACGATGATATTGATTCATGAAACTGGACTCGGATGAAACATAATAGTTAAAAGTAACTATGTATGGTTTCATTCGCCCCAGAAAAAGCAAACCTAGTCGTGTCTGGGGCACTTATCAAGGGTGTTAGGACACGGATGTTTTGATTGATTATCTATGTACCTTGTTTTGATCCCTGTGTCTTGTTTTGTTGTCTTGTTTTCTGTTCTGTTCTGTTTCGTCTTCAACTGAGCGTGGTTAGGCCCAACCGCTCTCCAGTTGCTCGAATAGAGCTCCCTTGTATTTCTGTGTCTTAGTGCGCCTTCGCACAAGAATGGTAGCACTGAGACACAGAAATACAAGGGAGTTCTATTCGAACAGCTTGAGAGCGGTTGGGCCTAGCCACGCTCAAGTGAAGACGAAACAGCACAGAAAACAAGACAACAAAACAAGACACAGGGATCAAAACAAGGTAAATAAAGAATCCATCAAAACATCCGTGTTCTAACACCCTTACACACACAATAAAACAGGCCGGTACGAAACACTAGCAGAATTTGAGGCTTATGGTGATAAAACTACGAATAACTATTGTTTTATTACTACTAAGGTGATAAATGGATATAAAAACTTTAACAGAATGTAGACTTTTAGTGCCAGTGATATAACTATGAAATAACTATGCTTATGATACTACTTAGATAATATGTACGAATGTGGAAAGAATATGAACCTAGTTTGTATCCTTAGGGCTGTGAGGTATCGTTTCAGGGTGACTATCTTATTCAGTTCAGGAGACTGAGACTTCCAAAGCCTGGGACCTTTATCAGTTATGGCTCGGTTGCTGAATCCGTTTATTTATTTTTTGGTATTAAAAATTTCTTGCTGTAGCGGGTGGGATACTGACGAACACTTGACCTGGTCTCAAACAATTTTTGGGCAACTTCTGGCAGTCTTGCCCTGTTCCTCGCTTGTAGATGCATCAGTTTTAAGATTTTCAACTTATATTAATGCGAAACTTTCACAATACTATATTCTGCATATATGGTGAAAGTTGAAGCAAGGTGGCTTCTGTGATGTAGAATTTGATGATTCTATTTAGTTGTATCTGCATGCGTTTCATTAATCAATGCGCAAGTCAATTTTTCATTTCATAATCCTTAAAAAGAGGCCTAAAATCCTTGATTGCAGTTGCTAACTATTCAGCCAGATAAAAGCAGCTATAAGATATTACTAAGTGTAAACACAGCAGGACTGGCTTTGTATCTATATATTTGAATTACCAAGGCAGTAAGGAGACCGAATAAGCTCTTAAGCTCACGTTTGTCTCTGCGGAGCTTACAAATTTGAAGGTTTGATCCAAATGTTTGGGCCTGTTTTGAACGATCCACAGATGTAATAAATTTTTAAATCACTCGTATATCGAGAATTATATGACCAATTTAAACCAACTAAGTTTTGTTATCCAAGTTGATATTTTGCAATTTCTATGTAAATTCTACGGAAATTCTATGACAAAGCTAGCCAGCTACGGACTCACAGACACTGGAATATCTCTTTACTCACCTGTGCAACTATCAAATGAAGCCATGTGCAAAGAATGATCTAAATCTTTATGAAGGCAATCTCGCCTAGACTTATGACGATGAGTCCCTTGTACCCCTGCGGTAAACCTTACTCAAGAGTACCTGTCTCTTGACTGAAGCGCCAAAAGCGCCATCATGAAGTCAAAGAGCACAGGGAAACAAGAGACTCATCGTCATAAGTCTAATCTCGCCCCCAGAGTGAGTTCGTTGCTCTACCTCTACCTTTGTTTATTCCTCTTCGTGATCAGCGTATGACGCAAGCACACCCTGGGAACGCGGTTGTTATGAAGGGGCATTTCTATTCCTGTGGTTGTTATGAAGGGGCATTTCAAACTTCCTTGTATGTCATTCAGTTCTCTTTCTCTCGGATAATGAAATGAAGAAGGAGGCTTTTGTTCTGTCGTAAATATCGATTGACTCTCAGATTTTTTGTTCTCCCAAGTTGGTTCCCTTCTTCGGCAGTCCATCTGGAGACAATGCAATGCACCCCTCTTTCAAAACAGCGTGTGAGACCTGTGAAAGCAGTAGCATTTCAAGATATTTTCTTGAGAACAACAATTTTTTGCCAATTTCGTACGAGATTTAAAGACGGCTGTATGCCGCTCTTGTAAACCTACCCTTTAATTGAATGCCTGTAAGGGGTAAGATTCAGTGGCACCAAATGTATTTCCTGAATTACGTGTTACGGAGTCCTTTTCCACAGAATTTAGTCTAGGCAAGGGTATGCTTTGTGGCAATTTTGGTCAAAGCACTGTAAAAATTTGGTAATTTCTGCAAAAAAATCTAATTTAAAAAAATTTTTGTCCTGAGAATGAGAAAATTTGGCAAGTTTTGTCTAGAAAACGCCAATTCAGGGCACTTTTGATTGAGAAATTAGTCTAGCCAAGGGTATCGTTTTCACAAAAATTGGTCTAGCCAACGGTCCTATTTTGAAACCGTGAGCGGCACACCCCTACCCGAAATTTAGCCGAGAACCCCCCCCCCGTGCTTCTGGGTCCCCAAATCCATGTTTGAATTCCGTATGCAGGACCTTGGGAAAGGGATTGGTCAGGTGAACTTCAGAAATACAGTGGACTTGGGTTGGGGCAAGTCTAAGGAAGACATTGAGAATGATGTAGAGCGACGCGATTGATCCGTTTTTATCAGCATCATCATCATCATCATCATCATCATCATCACCATCATCATCATCATCATCATCATCATCATCATCATCATCATCATCATCATCATCATCATCATCATCATCATCATCATCATCATCATCTTAAGCAAATGCAATACCAAGTACAGGGATATATATTAAACATATATTGAAGTGCACTGTATTAAACATATCTCAAACGTAAATTGAAGTTATATCGAAGTTATATCGCACTAATAACGATATTTAAACAAAACGATGGAATTGAATTAATGAATGAATGGATGAATGAATAAACGAATGAATAGATGAATAAATGAATGAATGGATGAATGAATAAATGAATGAATAGATGAAGGAAGGAAGGAATGAATAAATGAATGGATGAATGAATAAACGAATGAATAGGTGAATGAATGAAGGAAGGAATGAGGGAAGGAAGGAGGGAAGGAAGGAATGAATAAATGAATGAGTGAATGAATGAATTAATGGATGAATTGACGAATGCTTAAACTGTGAAGTGCTCTGGAGTTATTTACTTTTCCAGCAACTGACTCATCAGTTTCTCAGCGAACCATCCAAAGACGTCGAGTTTTTCAGTTTGTTTCGCCACACAACCTTCAAAAGAATTACTTTGTCCCTTATTAAGTAGATTCTCTTCAGTTGCAATTCCTTCCTTGTTGTCTTTCATATCAAATTTCTGTTGTTGGCAACTACCTGATTGTTGTATTTGAACAACAGCCACAGTTACGCCCTGTGAGATTACATTGTTTGCCATTCTATCCAAAAAGGATGTAAATTGACTTTGTTGTGTCAACATCATGTCCTTCTGGTCAGACTTTGCCACAATGTACTTGCTGGTGCTTAACAACGTAGCCTCGCTTCGGGACACCATACACACGTTTCGAGACGCCCCCTTATCTTTTTGGGGTGCTACATTGTTGTTGCCAGGTATAAGTCCTGAATAACCTCCATATTCCACTTTGAATGTTTTCATAGGTTCTACAGCATACGGACCATAGCTACGTTGTAAATTGCTAGGAATCGTCGTTTCATTACTGCCGCCATGCTCTGCTTGTTCGTTGTCAGTGAACTCTGCACTGCCCATATCTGCTGCCCCCTTTTCCTGTGTGACAACGTGCATCTTCTTACCTTCCTGTTTTCTAGGCCCACCCGTTTCAAACCAAGCAGAACCTATCAAATTTTCATTACAAGTTTCGGTTGATTTCTGAATTTCATGGCTGGTTTTCAAGTAGTTCATCATGGCTTCCTTTATCACTGAACTAACAACCAAGTATGCGATGTTTTCCATTTCAGCTAGCTGCGAATCAGGAATAGTTCGTTGAGGCAACGTTTCAAATCTTGCATCTCCCAGTGCTGAAAATTCCCCTTTAACAGTCTTGCAAGATGGTGCAAGTTTTGCTACATCACTATGAAGCAAGTCTTTTTCGCCAACGCCTGTATCAACAGTCGCACAGTCTAAGCGATGAGAAGCACTCATTGATTGAGCTTCATTGCTGCTGATTTCATGTTTGAGCCCCCTTTGCGGTCCTTGACCAATCGTAGTGAACATCCTACTGCCTGCAATGCACTCTTGCAAGATTTCTTTCGCTATAGTTGCTGCAAATTCATCCATTTTCTGTAACGTCGATTTTTTTGCCACAGAAGCTTCCCTAGAGACTTTTCTTGGACTTTGAAAGTGTTCAGGTCCCTTTTTCGAATCCTTGTTAATCCTTTCAGTGCAAATATTCCCCTTTAAAGTCAATAAAGCATCTTTTAGAATAGCTATGGAATAATAATTATACAAAGCAATCGTTGTTTTTAGCTCTGTCGAGTCAATTTTATTGTCACTGTTGTTTACATCAAGCAAATTAGTTTCCTCATGACTCGCGACACTGGAAGGGTACAAGCTTCGTGCAGCTGTGCTCTCTGCCTCGCTTCGCAAAACTATGTCATTCACGATAGCTTTACTTTCTGTGTCCCTAATCTCCGTTTTTAAAAGCGATTCACCATCCGATTTGTCAGGTGAACCATGAAGGCTAGTAATGCATTGATCTGATCTAGCATCTGAAGGTACAAAAATCGTACCTGACTTGTCAGTTTCAATATCTATATCAACATCCTCTACTCGTATTTCAATTTTGGCGTCCGATTCATTCTCGAATTTTGTCGTCTTGCGTTCACGACAGTCCGCTGCAATAGCTTCATTAGCAGATGGTGAACCAATCTTTATTGTTATCGTCTCGTGTTCACTGCAATTAACTGCGACTTCCTCGTCAATAGGATCCGATTCTTTCTCGACTTTTGACGTCCTGTGTTCACGACAGTCCGCTGCAATAGCTTCATCAACAGATGGCGAACCTTTCTCGATTTTTATCGTCTCGTGTTCACTGTAATTAGCTGCGATTTCTTCGTCAATAGGATCCGATTCTTTCTCGACTTTGGACGTCTTGTGTTCACGACAGTCAGCTTCAATTGCTTCATCGATGGAATTCTCTCTCCATCCCTCAAGATTCTCTGTTACGACGACTTTCTATCTCGATGATCGAACAGAAATCAACTCGACGTTTCCATCGTTCTGAGTAATTTTCTGTCTTCTTGGTTGTCCAGGCTGCAAAAAAGAGATTGTCGTAACATTTTAAAGGCACAGCAAATCTCCTTTCGCATGTGTTGCACCGCTGCTGATCTCCAAGTCCCCTAATTAAAAAAACGTGTAATGGTCAGTGAGCTTTCTCGTATGGTGGTGCTGGAGGAGTCTGGGACCACCTAGTTACGGACGTCAAGCAGGCATCCTCTTTCAAAGCACTTAAATACGTGATTTATTTTGCTGTTTCTTTGTTATTTATTCATTATTGTAATTAGTTAGGATAGGGTTTTACATTACATGACGTAGTTTGTCCTAGCCTGCGCGCAGACTTTCCTTTTTCCTCTCCTCCCCAGTGGACCAAAAGTCTGCGCGCAGGCTAAGTTTGCCCAGGATTTTATGCATGGCCCCCTGAAAAGTAGTCCTTCTTGATTGACGGGGTAACCGTGGGTAAAAAATTCGAAATGAAAATGAAGTTTTGAAATGAAATGTTGCATTGAATGCAAACAAAAAAATATGAATAATTGGCTGGGAACAGAGTGTTTTGTATTTGTCGTTTCGGGCTTAGAACTCATTCCCAAGACATTCGGTAGGACTTTTATTCATTTTCACATATCATAAAATATTTATACAGTTTAAATAGGTTCATACATAAATATGTTTTCAACCTGACCTGTTCAAGGGTGTTAGGACACGGATGTTTTGATTGATTATTTATTTACCTTGGTTTGATCCATGTGTCTTGTTTTGTTGTCTTGTTTTCTGTTCTGTTTCGTCTTCAACTGAGCGTGGTTAGACCCAACCACTCTCAAGTTGTTCGAATAGAGCTCCCTTGTATCTCTGTGTCTTAGTGCGCCTTTTTAAAAACCATTCTTGTGCGAAGGCGCACTAAGACACAGAAATACAAGGGAGCTCTATTCGAACAACTTTAGAGTGGTTGGGCAGTTGAAGACAAAACAGAACAGAAAACAAGACAAGACAAGACACAAGGATCAAAACAAGGTAAATAAATAATCAATAAAAATATCCGTGTCCTAACACCCTTTACCTGTTTAAAAATATTGAAGTAAAGCACTAAAACTAAGAACAAAATAAATTTACATGCCTAGAGTCTTAGGAAAGAGAACGCAAAGATGAAATAAAGTTAGAATTTTATAAGCTGTCTAATACCAAAGTACTCTCGAGTACCGAATAAACGGGGGGGTGAGAATGATCGAGGGGTTGGAAATGGTTCGATATATAAATTATCGGGGGCTTGGAATAATCGGGGGGTGCTTGGAGAAAAGAAAATAGCCCTTTCTTAGGTAAACACGTATCTGTTATATATCTATGTGCATAGTAATGTTACTGATGCATATACTTTTGAACTCTGGTTCTGTTGAATGCACTTCTTGAGACTTTTTCTTGCGTTTATTCAGAAATTATGTTTAATATCATTTCAATTTTCCAAAAATTAATAAAAGGGGGTTGGAATAAGAGCGGGGGGGTTGGAAAATTTTTCAAAAATTAATAAGCGGGGGGGGACGATTATTCGGTACTCAAGAGTAGAGTGCTACTCAAGAGTAGAGTGCTACGCAGTTTCAATACTGCATGTATCAGTTTCAGTTCAAATTTTAATTTTCGTTTTGATTAATGTATTTGGAAGGTTCTATTTATTTATTTATTTATTCATTTATTTATATATTTAGTAACTATCGCAATTCGGTTTTTAACAGGGCAGTTTGTAAATCAATGTCATTTTATAGACTTTACCCTGTATAAAGAATGTGAAATGAAAAGTGAAATAAATGAATGAAAGTAAATGTGCCCCCGTTCATACCTGTTCTTTGAGGCTTTTTAGGGAGGGTGTCAATTTTGTATTACTTAGATTTTGCGACAGTTTTGCAACGCGATAGGAAAAATTGCAGTAGCCATTGATCGTTTTTTAGGAGCGGCATCTTAAGATCAGTTTCTGATGAACACAGAAACTGTCCTCTATCATCTGAACATTTTATGAATAATTTTCTCGTTATTTCCAATCAAAATGAGCTACTTTTAGACTTGTTGCATGAACAACCAATTGGATCTTTTCTCTTGTAACGTGACATTGTTTTTACAAGATGTACATACGATCGGAAACTGCCGGATGGGAAGTTCCGGAGAGACAACTTCGCACAAAAGCTTTTGCAAGCTTTTTCGAGAATTTTGGCCAAAAAACTTTAGGGCAAAAAATTTTTGCATCA
Source organism: Aurelia sp. 4 Dawson et al 2005 (assembly GCA_964019985.1). Taxonomy (NCBI): domain Eukaryota; kingdom Metazoa; phylum Cnidaria; class Scyphozoa; order Semaeostomeae; family Ulmaridae; genus Aurelia; species Aurelia sp. 4 Dawson et al 2005. Next base: position 18,496,298 of record OZ026497.1, read on the forward strand.
TGCCAAATGCACGTTGAGAGTAGTTGTAGTTTTCGTAAATTGATCATGTTTAACTAAACTAACTACATAGGTGTATCCAAAATAATCAATGGAAGTACTCAAGAAAGGAAACATTTCTGAAGGCAGTTATAAAGATTGCAGACGAAAAGGAAGAGGTACCTCCATTGTAGACTGATGATGATGAGTCTCTTGTTGCCCTGTGCTCTTTGACTTGATGATGGCGCTTCAGGCAATAGAGACTCATAGTATTACTCTGAAAAACTTGGCCCTATTTAGGCCCAAACTTCGCAATTCCTAACGTACCAATCAGATTGCGAGATTTGTGAATTACTATTGTTAAGGTGTAAATGTGATAGAATGTTCGATTCGATTGAAGAACTGAGAACACTCCCACGGGATGGAGATTCGAAGCCGTGATTCATTGATGATTGAAGAAAATAGGGCCAAGTTTTTCACTGTTTCATTATGAGTCCCTCTTGAGCAAGGTTTACCGCAAGGATATAAGGGACTCATCGTCATAAACGTTACTGACTGCAATATAGTAGTACAAGGCAAGGGAGAAGTTTGCTTTTGATTTTTCAAAGAATTTGAAACTTTTTGACAAAAAACTTTCACACGTCACCAGATTTCGGACAATAAACTTTCTGACAAAACTGTAAAACTGTTTCTAATTATGTATTCGACTGTAGAGCTACACTGTACCGAGTCTTTTAAGCGACTAAAATTTCGTTCGTTTGAAAATTGATCCATATAAACCATATAATGGCGAAGTTGTCCTCTCTTTGCCATAAAAAAGTAGCTAGTGCTTAGCTAGAACTATCTTTTTATCGCTAAATGCCTGTAGATGTAAAGTAAGGCCTCAAATTTAAGAAACCATCAAAGAAACTTTCAAGCTACTTAAGAATGATTAGCCCCATACTTGTAGCAAACTTTTTAAGGTGCATCCTCAAAATAGAGTTTGTTGTATTTTGATCGACATTCTGATTCTTAAATCAAACAGATTTTTACCTAAATTTCAATGATATTCAACAATCTTTGATAGTATAAAAAGGGAGCACAAAGACCAGCATGCCTTTCGTGAAGTCAGTTACTTGCTCTACACAGCTTCCAGAATAGACTGTACGAAATTCACCAACATAAACAAACGATGGCAGAGGCAGGCGGTCTTTGTACTCCCTTTAAGAAGCTTGAGCCTAAAAAAATGAGAAACCTCATAGATATAAGAAACATCTTATGCTAGGGTGTGAGAAATGGTTTCTTAAATGCGGAGCCATATTGTACGTTCTGCAAATTCCTTTCGTGTATCAGTAAAGGATGAATTTTTAGCGCGGAATTGAGCATCTGTCGACCCTTGCCTGTAAAAACTACGATTTTGCTCTTCTGTCCTTCACTCTGGAGCAAACGTTTGATCATTATGCTAAAATACTTTAAAACTGTTATAACTGATTTAACAAAATTGTGCAAATCAGTAGTAAAATTAATTCTGCCGACTTTTCGATGCCGATAATGTATTTTGATAACCAAGCATTTGTTGGGGAGAAGAGATACGCGTTGTCCGAGGAAACTAATGTGTCCCCCGTGCAGTGGGTTAAAGCTCATGCGCACATCGAAGCATCAACCCCAAAACGCTACTGCTCATAACCTCCTGCATGGGGGACACACGCAAGTTTCCTCGCACAAAGCATATCTCGTCTCTCCAACAAGCATGGCAAAGAAGAACCTTACGAATTCTTACGAATTTACAGACTAAATACAAACGTTCAGTGAGGTTTCTATGCACGCAAATTTTCGCTGTAATGTGGTCATAGACTTTTCGATCCTACGATCAATACTTAATGTTGAGATTTGGACTAAAACATTTCTCTGTCCTGTAAAATCTGTATCGTACTTTATCCCGCTGTATATATAGAAATTATCTACCAGCAAAAAATTTCAGTTAGGTACTCAACGCATGAATTATTTAGGACAGGCAAGTTCAATATTTGTTGTTAGGAATTAACGAAAAAGCTGTTCGTTGTGTTGTTATCGAACACACAAAAGACAACATTACTTGTTCGTTTATGAAAACAAACCAGGCCATCACATCCCTGTAAAGATGACTTATGAAATTAAATTTAGGATTTATCTGACTTACCTTAAAAGCAGTTTCTTCTATGCCTTGTAGATTATGAAAGCATTTTGAACAAGCTTCGCCCATGATTTGACCTTATATCTTTGTGATTGTACGGTTTGTAGGAGTACCTGTCGTAGATGCGAAGAAGCAAGGATGTTGAACAATTTAGGCCTCCATTGACCTTCCTAATGCTGTGTTTCTTTCTGGTAGTTTCAGCACTTCTTGAACTACTCACTGTCAACCACCTGTAGATATTGTCAACACAGTCCGTTTTGTTCTGGAATAAGCAAGGTCGTTCTAAAGCTAGCAAAGGAAAAACTGTTGGAGTTATTCTTGACCGGCCGGCTGTACAACTGCTCAGACAAAACAAAACAGCGGTATTCAATTTTTAGTTTGAAAGTTGTAATCAGAATGCCACAAGTAATATTACGTCTGGTTGGCGAAAATAGGCGAACAAATTAACCCATTCAATTTCTACGTAAATGACGTAATTGGCATGCAGCGGTTTGAGTCTGTTGGATTGACCCAAATCTTCATTGGTTTACAAACACCTTTAGCTCAAATTTTTCTACACTGCTTCCTAGAACGAAAAGCGATTCACTGTTACTTCGATGACTTAATCGGAATATAAGAGGCTCAATCTGCTATGCTGACCGAAGACTTTCATGGTTTATAGAAATCCTTCTCTTAGATCTTTCTGCACTGCGCTGCGGAAGCAAAGGCATGATCTAGTTCTACATATTCGATTTAATGCCTTAGAAATGCCACAACAAGTAGTACGTCAGGTTGCCAAATATATACGCCATTGTATTAAGTCATTTTATTTGTACGTAGATGATGTAATTGGCAAGCAACGGTTTCAGTCTTTTGGGTTGGCCAAAATCCAAATTAGTTCCGTAGTTCCATGGTATGTTCCATGGCTCCGTCGTCAATTTCGCGGAGAAATGTATTCTACGTAGATGACTTATTCGCATTGCCAGCCAGAGTAGTTATACTTCGGGCTTCTGAAAATAGGCGAACATATCAAGTCATTCAATTTCATATTTGGTAAGCCAGGGCTTGATTCTGTTTGGTTCACTAACATTCTTCTTGTTTTACAAACATCCTTGGTTTATATCTTTCTTGACTGCTTCTCATAAAGAGAGGATTCAATTCTACCTAGTTATAATGATTGGAATGCCAGTGCTTGAGTCTGTTTGGTTGACCAAATTTTTGTTGGTCTTCAAACATCCTTGAACTGACTTCCTCTTCACCGCTTTCAACAAAGAAAGAAGGTGTTGTGGCGCAGGCGCAGTAGTATAATCCTCTGACTTTACAGCCAGACCAGTCAGTGGGCTCGATACCTGGTAGGGCCCCACCACTTGAGCATCATGATAAGGGGTGATGGACCTTATTTGCGTTTAGCTACTTCTGCGATTCCAGCGCTTGGCGCTAAAATCCGCAACTTCACATTCATGTTCACCACAAGCAGACGAAAGAATTGAATTTTATTTAGATGACATAATCAGAATGCCATAGGCTGACTCTGCTGGTTTGAGCAAAATCCCTCCTGGCTTACAAACATCCTTGGTTTAGATCTTCCTTCACTTGTTCCCAAAACAGTTAAACATTGATTTATTTCTAAATGCATTAAACGAACTACACCCGGATATAAAATTCACGCTGGAGAAGAGTAAACAAAAATCAGAAGAGAACATAAAGTCTCTGAACTTCCTCGACATAGAAGTGATTATTAAGAACAACAAATATATCGAAACGGATATTTTTTACAAGGATACGAATCCACACGACTACCTCGATTTTAAAAGCGCTCATCCTGTACATATTAAACACAACATTCCTTACAATCTAGCGAAAAGAGTTATCGTCTTCGTTTCTGATTCAGAAAGAGTCGATTTTCGCCTCAAAGAACTCGAAAAGTGGCTGTTAGACTGTCATTACCCATTAAACGTAATACGAAAAGCCTTCCATAATGCAAAATTACAAGGACCTGCTCCATGCCCTTCAAAAGACATCATTCCTCTGGTTACAACATATTACCCACAGTTCCGTTTTAACAACGTGTTGCAAAATGTATCAAACCTTTTGAAAAATGTCAATGATAAAAAACTAAAAACAGTTTTCGCAAAATCAAAACCAGTCATTGCTTTGAAACAACCTAAAAACCTATTATCGACACTCACAAAAGCAAAATTTGAAACTCATCACATACGTCCACAACCTCGCAACCCTGGAATTTCACTCTGTTCGAACAAAAGATGCAAACTTTGCAAACAGTATCTCCAGCCTGTCACGTCATTCACAACCGCAAATAACAGCACTTGGGAAATCAAATCCAGCATTACTTGCCAGAGCAAAAATGTGGTTTACTTCCTCTCATGCAATATGTGCAACAACGAGATGAGTTACATTGGCCAGACAAAAAACTTACGTAATCGTATGAATAATCATATTTCAGAATCGAGAACTGGAATTTCAACTTGCAGCTTTCCAAAACACGTTCACGAATGCGGAAAAAGACACAACAAACCAAAAGAACCTTTTTTCAAAATATTCGTTTTCTTTGCACTTAATGACCCATCTGCTCTTTTATATCACGAAGAAAAATTATTCAAGGAGGGACACGCCCTTTTAAACTCTTAATTAATACCTACGTCATAAGACATTATCCTCACATCTAGAATTTCCTTGTAATAGCTCTTATATACACCTCGTTGATATTTTAAATTCAATCGAAATCACACTCTGATGAGGACACGAGTCCGAAAGGCCTCAGTGTGTTAAATCTTAGTATTTTTTGTCGTCCAACCTCTCTATATAAATGTTCCCAGAAGTAGAGAGACAGATTCAATTTGATTTAGATGACAAAATCAGAATGCCAGGGGCTAGAACTGCTGGGATGCCCAAAATCTCTCCTGTTTTACAAACATCCTTGGTTTAGATCTTCCTTCTCTGCTTCCCAGAAGTAGAGAAACGGATTCAATTACTTAGATAAAAAATTTTATTTTACTTAGATGACAAGATCAGAATGCCATAGGCTGGATCTGCTGGGTTGACCAAAATCTCTCCTGGTTTACAAACATCCTTGGTTTAGATCTTCCTTCTCTGCTTCCCAGAAGTAGAGAAACGGATTCAATTACTTAGGTGACAAATTTTATTTTACTTAGATGACAAGATCAGAATGCCATAGGCTGGATCTGCTGGGTTGACCAAAATCTCTCCTGGTTTACAAACATCCTTGGTTTAGATCTTCCTTCTCTGCTTCCCAGAAGTAGAGAAACGGATTCAATTACTTAGATGACAAATTTTATTTTACTTAGATGACAAGATCAGAATGCCATAGGCTGGATCTGCTGGGTTGACCAAAATCTCTCTTGGTTTACGAACTTCCATGGTTTAAACGTTCCTTCTCTGCTTCCCAGAAGTAGAGAAATGGATTCAATTCTACTTAGGTGACTCAATCAGAACGCCAGAAGCTGGATCTGTCAGGTTGACCAACTTCTTTCTTAGTTTAGAAGCACAATTTGCTTAAAGGTAAGCTAAGCATTTACAAGGGGATTGATAAAAATAATCTTATCAAGACTGAAAGCTGTAACATGTGTCGCCCCGTATTTGGGTAGCTAATCTATGTCAACAGGAAGTACTGATAGCACAAAATACCTGAATTTCCCCATAGTTTTTAAGTTGGAAATTTGACACAAAAAAAACAGTTTCCCCATATTTTCCAAGTGGATAAAAGGAAACGTGTTTGTAACCCTCGTGTTCCATAGTTTCCCAGAATATATATCGAATTTTCAAAGAATTTCTTCTTCAGGACTATAGGGAAATCCCGCCTCTTTTTGCTGACATTCTCTTTAAATCTTTCTGCACTGCTCGTGGAATTCCACAAGTAGCACAATTAGTACTTCAGGCTGCCGAGCATAGCCGAACAAAGTAAGTCATCCACGTTTATCCTTACATAATATAAGACACAAACAGCCAATAACGTTGCGTCATTGCAGTACAGCAACAGTACCTGATGTTGTCATAGAGGCAGAATGCTATAATGATTCTTGAGCATGAGGAAAGACACGGAGTTAATTGATTAATCATTAAGTGGTATGAATTTCAATTTTCTTCAGTTAAAGGAGAAAGTACTGCTGCAGTTAAAAACAGCAGCTGCATAAATAGCTTCAATGGGAAACGTAAGCCCCATTATACGTGATTGGGTCTCCTGTGGCTTACTTGAATGACAATGATTAATTGCTAGGCCAGCCCAATCTCGTCCCCAGAGTAAGTTCGTTACTCTACCTCTACTCTGGGATACAAGAGGTCGTTCGGTAATCTGATTGGCTGTTCGCCATTTCGCGCGTTAACTCCGTTTTTCACGGGGTAAACGACCTCGGCATGTCAAGATTCGACGTAAAACCATATTCTTTATCTTATTCGACCATCATTTGCAATTTATTTCCGAAATTGGAAGAATAATTAGTCACTTCATTTTTGAAGTTGCAGTGGAAATCTCTCTAATTTACAACTTGGCCCATTTTCGTTCCAAACAAATCTTGGCTTATTTTCACATTAAACACACAAGCCAATCCCAGATTATTGTTTAAATACCTTCAAAAAGGTTGAAATAAGGTCCTCAAAGTGTTTGTTTTTAGCTTCTCACTTTATCTTCTGCAGAATTAGCGCTAGAGCAACGGCCATTTGCCGTCGCTTAGCGTTTCTTAGCAAATCCATAATGGCTGCAAATCTGCCCATTTTCTGGGCAGATTTGATCGAAGTGTACTAGGGTGTTCATTCGGCTTCGTGATCAGCGTACGACGTAAGAACACCCAGGGGACGAGGTTGAAGCTAATCTGATGATTATGATGATGATGATTGATTTGACGTTACATTAATTAAAGGATTGCTATAAGTTGAGTTGTTTCCTCCTAGTCGACATGACATTCGCTAATAGACAACGAAAGAAGAGGATATGAAATTAAAGCCTTGAAGACAGAAAGGTTGCAGACATTACACAATGACACTGCGATGTTTTTAGATGCAAAAATCCAATGCAATGTAAGTCTTCTTATCGGAGGGAGGACAAAGACCAGCTAGCTCTGCACGAAGTCAGCAACTTGTTCTGCACAGCTTCCAGAATAACTGACTGTACGAAATTCCAAAACAACAAACCATGGGTTTTGTCCTCCCTTCCAAGATGTACGCGGATGAATGACGCAATAAAATTTAAACTTTCCCCGCTCTTTTCATATTGATCGAAAAATCTCGAATATATCTAAATAATCACTTTTGTTATTGGACTACAGCATCAGTCGAAGTTATAAGTTCTTGTTACCAACAAACAGATTTAGATTTGGCAGTTTGATTGGTCGAAGGTTGTCTCTTGTCGCTTGTTACGGGGTGAGTACGTGTGAGTGGTCGAGTGGCTTAAACAGTTCTCGTCAGGTAACTGAAGTTAAAGTCGGTCGAGTGAGGTCAAGCTCTGGACTTGCCCAAGTCATTCTTGTGAGACGACTTGGGGAAGTCGAGACAAACTCCGGGTTGGTGACCTCGGAGGCTTGACCTCACAACTCACCTCGTCGTCCTGTTGAAGGGACGTTTAACTAGGGGTCCCATGCCAGGATGCGGCATGCACAGTAGGCCTGAATTAGCTTTCAGTAGCTAGAAATCCTGACAAGTCCACTCAAAACAAATTGAAAACAAACAAACAAACAAACAACTGGTTCAAATCAACTATAAAATTCCCTTGAAATGAAATTGACCATTCCTTTCTGAAAGTATGAGGGATTTTGTCGAGAAAGTCCATCCAAGAAATGTTCAAAAATTAGCAAAGGATCACGATCAAATTCCTTAGTATCTTTACCTTAGGCAATGACTTTTTTATGCTTTTGCACGTGTTTTCCCTTTGGGAGCATCAAAGTATCAATCTTCAGGAGCAAAACAAAATTCATCCTCCAAATAAAATAACGCATATGAGAACGTATTCAAGTCATCTCTGTGGGGTAGAAATAGTGGGTAAATATGGTCGTGATTTAGGTCCGCTTGAATGTTTCTAGAAGGGGCTTTTTCGAGAGAATCCTTCGGTTGAGAATACAGTGGCCAATTTCAGACAGGTAACTTGACTTGATAACGGGCTCAGCTCGAAACGTCGTGTTTCAGAACAACTCTGCTCAAGGTACGATTATTTCTATTCTTGAATGTTTTATTTAACTTCTACAACATATTTGAAAAATTCTATTGCTAGATAATAAGAGCAGATTATGTAATACAATAACAAGTGAGTCAAAAAACGCCCGGCCTTTGAAAGGCTACTGCTCCCTGAGTATAAGGATATCTGCTTGATTGAATAGCTAACATGTTCAATTATTTTTAGAAATTTTCTGACTGAAATCAGTCTCTCCGTTTAGATTCTGCAAACGATTTCCTGAAATGAACCTCTTTGAGAAACCTTTAAAATCATGCTAAAATTGGAAGCAAGAATCCCTAATGTGTTTACCTCACAGCAATTACTTTCAGCACGCTTTAGCACGTGCTTTCCTATTGACGGGTTGAAAAGTCTTCCCCCAGTGTGAATAACTTATTCACGGGGATTCCATTCTCCCATGAAAATAAAATACATGAACACACTCAAGAGTCATTATTGCTAGGAAGAAGAACAAAGGGAAGTCTTGCTTGGTGTTTTCACTCCTTTTGGCAGGTTTTCGAAAGGGGCTTTCTGCAGAAAATCTCCTATTTCGACGGAAAGGAATGACCGATTAAAGCCGGGTAAGTTACTTAACCTAATTTGACATATCGGGGATAAAACGAGACAGTTTTCAATTTCATTGCTTTGATATTCAGGGAGGAGGATGTTTTCAAACGCCAGGTGTTTCTTTGACTCAATCGGTAGCATCAGTTGCTTTGATTCACACCTCAATTCAAAGCGATTAGCGATTTCAGAGAAAAGAAATTCTCGCAAACAGTAATTCAAAACAAAAATAGCCACAAAGTTGCCCTGAAACCAATGTAGCAAACTCTCGCTTATGTGCTAAAGAGAAGTTATGTGCTTAAGAAGAAAGAAGAAGGGTAAATCTAAAGTTATCTCTGCCGGATTTCGCTTAGGTTTTTCAGAAGCCGCAGAGGGCATTGCAATAGTTGCATATTTGTTGCTCAAAAGTACACAGTTGCTGCTCAGCTCCTGTATCAAATAAACAAAATCCGCGAGACAGAGCTTTAGATTTACCCAGATTTACCCATCTTATTTCTATCTAAGCACATAACTTCTCTTAAAAACCTCCCTTCGCCCGCGCCAAGCGAGAGTTAGCCGTACTGGTTTCAGGGCAACTTTGCAGCTATGTTTGTTTTTGAATTACTGTTTGAGAGAATTTCATTTGTCTGTATTCGCCAATCGCTTTAAATTGAGGTGTGAACCAAAACAATTGATGCTATAGCATTACAAAATCTGCCCTTCTTCTGCTAGATAGCATATTTGCTGATAATGTTACTGTAATATCTGGGGAGCAGTGGCCCATCAAATGGGAGTTGGTTTCTTTTGCTCACCTAGTCTTACCAGATTTTTATTTTCTTTGATAGGTTTGCGAAAGTCCTTCTGTTCCTCTGCATGATAATCCTATTCCTGCAAGGAAATGAATGTGCCAGAGCAAAGACAATTACGAAATCAAAAATAGAACAGAGGTTGGTCGAGTTTTCTGGTGCACCTATCGATGCTGTCTCCTCCGCAGATTCACCTGCAAATGTCTTGATTATCAGGTCTAACTTGAAGGTATATTTTGTCTACAAATAATTTCAATTTGCAGATCTTAAAATTTTAATGGAAATACTAATCTAAGATTCAGTAAAAGTTGAGATACGACCACCAAGAAGAGGATTTTGGAATGGGAAACTGTACACTTCTATGAACAAACCTCTTTAAAAGAGATGAGCGTCGGATTTCTGCTTGCCATTATGTTATAGACCTTATAAAACGATGGTTTTATAAAATGTTGCACCATGTTTCCAAGCTCACGATGTAGTCCAACAACCGCAACAATGATTTAGATATCTTTTAAACTGAATTTGACTATTTGATCTAAATAGGACTTATGGAGTACCGGGTAAGCCAGAAAATGTTTCCACTTATGAAAATTCCTAGCATCAAGAGTATTCCACAGATTTGTATGATTCAAATTCTATTTAAAAGCCAAAGGATCGAAGCATTTTTGTGATTTTTCTCGCTTTCTCACGAGCACTACAATTATAGGTAAATTCAACATTAAGAAAATTTCATGGTTGCAAAATGACTGAAAAATGGTCTAAGCATTGACCAAATTGTAAGGACTCCCGTAACACAGAAATGTACGCACTGGCTGGTTCCGCTCTCTCAAAAGTATACGACATCAGTTATCAAACCAATGCTAAAGATTTTCAGTCCCATGACAATAAGTGCGCAGTGGATATCTGTCACCCATAAACAATTGCTTTTTCTTTATTGATCTGTGTGAAGAGTCCTTTATGATTTTATCAATGTTTGAGGCCATTTTTCAGTCATTTTGCAACAATGAAATGTTTTAAAAGTTGGATTACCTATATTTGTGGTGCTCGTGAGACAACGAGCAAAATCACAATTCGCTTGTGACTAGAATTTGAATCATTGGATTCCGTGAAGTGCTCTTGATGCTATGAATGTTCAAAAGTTGGAACATTTTTCTGGCTCAAACGGCAGATTATGCTATGGTTTTCATACAGCAGTATAGCAATATGGCATCAAACAAAAGTCTGTCATTTTCGTGGTTTATGATTGAGAAATTGGATAACGCTACATCCTCATGTTATACCGCACTCGCATTGACACAGTTAAACCAGCTTTACATAAACCCGGTATTATTCCTGATTGGAAGGGAGGCAAATTATTCCTTTGTCTCTCTTTGAATCCGTAACGAAATCGTTCCGTTTTCAAGCGTTTACATTGAAACGTTTCATGCCGTTTTCAAATCGCGCCGTTTTCAAAATCGTCTTCATTTGATGCCGGTTTTGAAAACGTTTCAGTGCAAACGGAAGACCAAAACGGCATGATTTCGTACCGTTTTCATTTGAAAACGGTATAGTGTAAATGGGGCCTGAGAAACATCGGTAGAACAATGGATAGGCAGCTAAACTTTCTTTGAACCATTCATGCAGAAGAAATGGGTCACAGAATTGTATATGCACCTTTTCACGCCGATTCAAAGATTATGCTCTGCTCTGAAATTAGCTATGCTAAACAAGAGCAGATTTTTTAACACAAGAGCATCAGTTGCTTTGGTTCACACCTCAATTCGAAGTGATTAGCGAATGCAGACACAGAAATCCTCTCAACCAGACCAGTAATTCAAAAACAAACATAGACGCAAAGTTGTCCTGAAACCAGCACGGCAAACTCTCACTTGGTACGGGCGAAGGGAGGGTTTTAAGAGAAGTTAGGTGCTTATAACGAAAGAAGAAGGGTGAATCTAAAGTTCTGTTTGGCGGATTTTGTTCATTTTATTCAGGAGCTAAGGAGTGACTGTTTACATTTGAGCAATAATTATGCAACAATCGTAATGCCCTCTGCTCGGCTTCTGAATCACGTAAACAAAATCCTTGAGACAGAACTTTAGATTTATCCTTCTTCTTTCGTTATAAGCACCTAATTTCTCTTAAAAACCTCCCTTCGCCCGCACCAAGTGAGATTTTGCCGTGCTGGTTTCAGGGCAACTTCGCGGCTATGTTCGTCTTGAAATTACCGGTTGAGGGGATTTCTTCCGTCTGCATCCGCTAATCGCTTTGAATTGAGGTGTGAACCAAAACAGCTGATGCTATTGTATTACAAAATCTGCCCTTGTTGTTGCGCCATATATTTGCTTTTCAGGGCAAAATAAAGATAATTGTCAATAAGATGCTGAGCATGAGAGACATAAAAGTCAACGTGAAATTCAATGGTTTTAAAGGATCAAATTTAAGTGATCACTCTGTCAAATATGAAAGAAAGCCAGGAGACTCGAACACAATACGGCTTGAAGTGGTGACGTATAATTTGTATTTCTTGTGGTCCATTTGATTGGTAATTCTAAACGTACCAGATTCTGAAAGAGTTTGACTTAGCAGAGGCGGGAACATATTTTGGCATATTCTACAATCAAACTTTACTTCTTCCTTGTTGGTTAAAAGTATGTTTACTTCCTTGTCAATCATTTTTTACTTCCTTGTCAATCATCAGGTGCAGATAAAGCTACCAAAGAGTGACTCAGAGTTTCAAAATTCCTCCTTCCTTTGAAAATACACGTTGTATTAAGAATGTTTACATAGTATTTCTGCACGTTCCTAAGTTTGATCTTGAAAACAATGGTGCTATGTCACAAGCATTGATTGGATGTATTGTTCTCTATTATTTTAAGAATGATTGCCCTCCCCCTCCCGAATCAGCGGCTCCTCCCTACGGCCTTGCGACTATCAAAAACGCACCATAGGGCATTTCAAGATTCTTAGAGAAACTTTAGATGCCTGAATAATCCATTTGATTGGCTCACAAGCTACAAACCAGCTTCTTCGTACCTGTACCTAGTGGTTTTTCAGTCCTTGGGAAGGGGACCTTTTTTGATATCAGAAATCTTAGCCAAAGAAATCAAAAGATGATCCGGGTCAAGCAATTGAGGCATGTTTTTTTTTGCTTTCAATTTATTTTTGAGTGGGCTTGTCAGGATTTCTAGCTACTGAAAGCTAATTTAGGCTAACTGTGCATGCCGCATCCAGGCACGGGACCCCTAGTTTAACGTCCCTTCCGAATGGCGGCGAGGTGAGTTGCGAGGTCAGGCCTCAGTGGTCACCCATCCAAAATCTGACCTCACTCGACCAAGCTTAACTTCAGTCACCTGACGAAGACTGTATAAGCCACTCGGCCACTCACCCCGCAAGGCTTAAGGAACTTGGACAGAATTTATAATACAATAACAATAGTTGCTTTAATCGACAGCTCAATTCAAAATGATTAGTGACTGCAGACAAAGGAAATTCTCTCAACCGGTAAATCAAAACAAACACGGCCGCAATTTTTGCCCCAAAACTAGTGGGCCAAACTCTCGTCTTTTGCAAGCGAAAGATGGTTTTTAAGAGAAGCTATGTGCTTATGAGGAAATAAGAAACGCAAAAAGACCATGCGCAAATCTAACGTTCTGTCTCGCGGATGTTGTTTATTTGATTCAAGAGCTGTGTGGTAATAGCCTTTATTCCAGACCACTTGAAAAGAAAAGTAAGTGGTCTGTGTAAATGAGCGCAAATTCGTGTACAGCACTTTTCCTCAGAATCTGAGGAAGAATTAGTATATGTAATGAATAATTTGCATAACTAGTATCTTGTAAATTACAACATGCGGCCGGGTAGCTGAATCATAGTATTGTTGGATATAAAATGATTTCGAATCAGGAAAGATTGTCCCCAGAAGTGTAGACTTCCCTGTCTTTCAGGTAGACTTATTACCGATGACGAAATAAACTTGGGACAAGTCTACCAAAAGTACTGTTTGGCTACAAAGGGCTCTTCAACTGGATTGCCTCTGCGGAGGATTTGAAATGATGCAACGAATATTTGAAAGAGACAAACAATTTGCCTTTAGTACTTTGACCTTGCAACCATGGAAATGAATTACACTGTTATTCAAATTTGTTTTCATTGACTTGTGTTGAAAGGAAGGAATCTATAAGAGGAAGTTGATTTTAGGACGCATCTCGAAGCAAATTTACCAAGTGTTTGTGACTTTGCAGTGCTTGGAAATTTGAAGGTGGATTTCTCGAGCTTGTTACGTTCTACAGAAAGAATGTTACAGTTGCTGTGACGTAACAAACTGTTTTGGTGGAGAGTTTTCTTCTTTTATTGAACCAATGTGGAATTTAGCTTTGATCCCGAGGAACTGAAGCTTGAAAGTGAGTTTGTTTTGGTTTCTTGTGTTATCCACTGATATCGAGCACAGCATTGCATCTCTGTAAGTTTTGGATCTTTCTTGTTGTTTACCAGGTCCCATAAAAGCTTCCACCTTCCACATCGGCAATTTCCAAGTATTTGTTCGTAACTTGAAATGAAATCTCGAACTCCAGCGCCTTTCCAACTTCACTGCAAAGTCACTGCAATAATTCGTTCTGATCAGTCGCAGTCGCTGTGTCGCCCTATTGTTGGTTATTCTTTTCTTCGAGTCAGCCAATGAAAACCCAACTAATTGTTAGGCCGGCCAATGATAACCCATTCATTCTTCCCTTCCACCAATCAACTAAAGTCGTGGCATGTGACTGCCATTGTTTTAACAATTGCCTAATTAGCAAGGTATGCGCTCAAATCTCAAATTCACTCAGCTACACACAGATTGGTAAGCGACTTTCGGCCGCAATAACCATTTGTTTTGTTATGTGATAGAGAAGCCTGTCTCTTGCGAATAGCTACAGGAAACTCATATCACAATACAAAGAATAGGATATTTCAATGCCTGCTAATCCTATTGATTTTTACGTCTGTAGTGAGTTACAACGACCGGCTCTTATTGTTTCAAACACATAGATTCAAAAAGACATCCGTTGTGTTCAGATTTGAGTTAACTGCAGCCAATCAGATGGGCGATTACTAAAATAGGGAATCGGGGAATCAGGGAATCGGGGAATCGGGGAATCAGGGAATCGGGCAATCGGGGAATCGGGGAATATGGAAACGGTAAGAGATATCGGTATGCAGTTTGTGGTATAATAACTAACTACCAAATACAAGTCTATTCCCAAAAAATCAAGGGAATCCCCCATGGGATCTAGCCACAATACTAAGTCAAAAGATATTTTGATACTCACAATTTCTTAATTTGTTTCCTTTTTTCTGAATGCATGAATTCCATTCCAAATGCACTCAGTTTCGATAACTTTTGTCAAAGTATAGGCTTTAGGGTTTCATATACATGCAACATTCAAGCGATTGATTTAGAATCGATGTAGCCCCCGTGAAACTGACGAAGCCAGTGCCCCAACAGGCTTGAATGAATGTACAATAGGAACGCATAGATTTCAATAGCCATGGACAAAAGAAGTTTTCAATGGCTTGAACATTGTTCAACATAGCCCAAGAGAGATGCTATTAAGACCGTCAACTAAGCTGCGCGAGGACATGACACCAAGTCGTGCCGCGCAGAAATAAATTGAATAGCTTCATGTTCCCAAATGACAAAAAATGCAAACTTCAGAGCTCTGCTACGGCTAAACTATCCAAGATATAAATACGAAACTTGGAAATTGACTTAATTTTAAGGAGAAATGCATGCTGTCGTTCAAAATTTTCTCATAGCTTATGCAGTTTCCATATTCCCTGATTCCCCGATTCCCCGACTTTGTTGCCCGATTGTGGAATCCATGTTTAACATATGAGTTAGATTGTTGAATTTTTGAAACCTGGAGGCCAAGAGCTATCGATTGATATGCTTCTATTCTCTGTAAAGCTTTTAGTCTCCATATTCCCCATTTTAGTAATTTTTCAGAAACTGAACTTTTGACTGAGTATTGTGGCTAGATCCCATGGGGGATTCCCTTGATTTTTTGGGAATAGACTTGTATTTGGTAGTTAGTTATTATACCACAAACTGCATACCGATATCTCTTACCGTTTCCATATTCCCCGATTCCCCGATTCTCCGATTCCCTGATTCCCCGATTCCCCGATTCCCTGATTCCCCGATTCCCTATTTTAGTAATAGCCAATCAGATGTGTAAGAGATTACCTTTAATCATGTCGCAATTCAATTCCTTGTCTGAACACAGATTTGCGCTCAGTTGCACAGACCACTTACTTTTCTTTAAAGTGGTCTGGAACACAGGCTATGTGGTAATTGTTACATTTAAGCCCTAAGTACCCGAGATTCATAATGCCATCTGCTCGGTTTCTGAATCAGATAAGCAAAATCCACGAGACCGAACTTTAGATTCACCCTTCTTGTTTCGTTATAAGCACATCACTTCTCGTAAAAACCATCACTCGCTTGCACAAAGCTGAAAATCTGAAAAGAAAAGCTGAAAATCGAAATGTTGCCTTAGATACTTTTACGATGACCTTAAGAAACGTTCAAGACAGCATGAGAAACTTAAACAGATTTTCAGTGCTTGATCCAGTTCTGATTTTCTTATCAAATGAACACGTGCAGTTGTTTGCAAAGACTTCTTAAGTCTAAGCAGGTGCTCTAAAATATGATGTAGCATTGGATAATTTCACCTTTGAAGAGCTAAATTCTTGCTAAGGTGCATTCTAATCTCTAATAATCACAGTAACCATATTTTCATACAGTTCCAGTCATACTAGAATATATTACAAATCTATCTACTTTATACAGAAAGACAAGTTTTTAAGATCACAATGCATAGATTCTCTTGCAACGGTAACATGGCCATTTCCAAAAAGGAATTGCAGTCATTTTGATCATTGCTACGAAAAGAACCAAAAGCTTAATAACTTTAGTATAGATGAGCAATTTTTGTTATGTTTTGGAATGAATATTTGAAAACATAACATCTGTCCTAGATAAAATCAATCGCTTTTGTAAGTTGTTTTTATTGCTGGCGCTAAATCGGACCTGTCCTAGAGAAATGCCTTCAATGGACATACCTGTGTCGGAAAAAAGCGCAAAAGGTATATCCTATCCCGGAATTTCAGCCAAAAACGAGACTCTATTGGATGGCAGGCACATCAACGGGTGCTGAATGTATTGAGTCGACCCCCGGGTGAAAATCCAGCCGATTATAAGACATTAATGTAGTGTATGCCATCTGAAAGCACAAGCAGTCGTCTTTCCAATGATATTCAGTTTGGATACATTAATGAATTAATAACCATTCAATTGACTTTTCAGTAGTTACAGCTGATTTCAAATCCAGCATGTTATGACACGAATATCCACACCTCTTTTACTGTAGCAAAATTAGGAAACAGATTTATTCGAAGCGTTACTGGCCTAGAAGCAAATTTAACCAATTTATTTTCATTGGGTGCATTTTATTAAGGATGATAAAATAGGCTCTCACAAAGATGGGTTTTCGTCAATGCAAATGTTTGATCTTTTTCCGGCATCTGAAATAGGCCATACATAAGAAACTGTAAATCAATTAATGAATAATTCAATTAATACTCCCAACCGTGGTATAATTGCAAAGAAGATAAAATTGTCTTTCAGGATATGTCCAGTCAATCTTCAGTGCAAATGTCCAGTCGTTTTGCCAGGGCTTTATGGTCTTTGCCTAATTCATCGGTGGTACTACAGTACTACTGTACTGTACTACTGTGACATCTATTATTCATGAATACGGGGCAGATGCATTTTTTTAGGAAAAAGGTGACTGGGCAGTTGTATTTTTTGCGATGATTTCATACGGGGCGAGCAGATTTTTGCAACTATTTTTTTCTCCATTGGCCATGTAATATGTAATAAATTTTAACTGCCCCTAGAGCAAGTGACGGCTGTCACTTGAACCATATTGTCGGCATCCATAAACTATGGTTATCTTGAAAATTATCAGATCTTTCGTCTACAGCTTTAGAAATTACGATAGTTTTGAGTTATTTTTTAAGTTATTAGCTTTTTAAAGATTTGAAACCTATGCTCCCTAAACATGACAACATCATGCCGGGGAATTTCATCCTCCCAAGAGGATAACACGTGCTTAAAGTCATTATTGTACGGATGAAATATCAAGAACATTTACTGATTTTATGATTTTAGGCATGTTTTGAAGGTTTGTTGGAGTGGCTTATATCTTTTATAACTTCAAAACAGAGTGGCCGATTCCGCTCAGGTAAACTTAAGAATATATTTAAGCGTGTGCAATATTGAGTAATATATTTGCAAAAGTTATTGCCTTGGTATCAAGGGAGCAGCATCCTTTCAAACAGGGATGGTTTTCTAACTCACCTGATAGATGAAAGCGAGCTGATATCATATGCCTAACAACGGGAAAAACAGAATGGTTGCTATGTCAATCAAAACACAGAAAAACACAGTTTGAGACTTGTCAGCTTCATAAGTTTTAATCTGGTTGATTCGATGTTGTTTGACATCTACTTTAACACATTCGCTAACCATAGTTCTAAATTAGCGACAGATGTAACTGGGAAGAATTGAAATTCCTTGTTTGCCCAGCATGGCTCTCATTCGATTCAACCGCTGACCCAAGGGCCTGCAAGATCTTCGCGCATGCTCATGCGAATGAGAGCTTTGCTTGTTTGCCCTGAAATTCGTTGCTATTGTTTTCCTGGTTGTCCTCTACACATAGCAACAAGAGGTACTCCAATTGAAGTAATACATAGCAACAAGAAATCTTGCAGCTATGTACAAAGTCGGGTTTTGTAAGTGTTTGATCTTCTTGCCAGCACTTGCATCCTACAAGACCATAATTATTCAATGCTTTCATAAACAATTAAATGAAGGTCTTACTAACTAAGTGTGATGCCATCGTTTCCTCTTCGTGCGCAAGTCTCTTTGTTATTTCCTCTATCTCTGGTAATCAACATCCCTTTTGCATCAGTTAAAGACGAAAGCCAGGCAAGTAAGCACGGCTAGTAGGCATGCAAACATGAATGTTGCTATAGGATATTGGCTGTTTGATCCGTTGCACTTTTGTCCCCATTGCGAACAGCCAGTGACGTTGCTTAGAACTGAAGTGGAATCGAGGATGGCACTCACAGGCGTAGCTGAAATGCTTGCAGTAGGGGAGATCGTAGTGGATGTTGTGCTGTGGTCTTGCGTCTGTGTAGCGGTATTTGCAGCTGTGTTTGGTTGTCCGTTGTTAATTGTAGTGGCTTGTTGAGTATTCATTGTTCCTCCCTGACCAGCATTTGGTGTTGGCTGCACTGCAGTTGTTGTTGCGGTGCCATGCATTGCAACAGTGCCCGAGGAGCCCGTTGTAGGACTTGGATAAAGTGTATTTGCTGAGACCATGGTTCCGGCTGTTGATGTTGTGGCACCGATGGCTGCCGTTCCCTGAATACTCCCGCCACCTCCACCACCACCACCACCACCGCCACCTCCACCGCCTCCATTGCCGCCTCCATTGCCACCTCCATTACCACCGCCACCTCCACCGCTACCTCCACCGCCACCACCAGATACGATGGTGGAGCTGTTATTTTCTGTGTTCATGCTGCCATTAACACTGATGCTAGCGTTTGTCATCGTGTAGTCCATGTACACGCTTGCCGTTGCGTTTATTGTAGCTGTCTGAGTCATTGCTGGCCTTACAAGAACGAGGCAGCAGGCGCAGAGGACTTTAAATGCAAGAGATTCCGCAGCCATGGCCAACTAGCTCCAACTGTACCTTACAACTAGAGCTTGATCGTTTTGGTATTACAGAGCTTGTGTCTTCTTGGTGATTTTTGCAGCTATAAGTGACCTTGTGATTCTGTCTAAGACTCTCTAAACTGGCGAACTAATGGCTTTGTTGAAAGTAACAGCTGCATTGATATATTAATCATCATAGTTCATGCTAGCATATCAAACAATCACAGGTCTACGTTTCCATAAACTTTCATTAAAAATGTTTCCAAATACTTTAAATCATAAGCCGGTCCCTGTATTTGAAAATTGCTCGTGAGCACATTAATATTGCAGAGCGGATTTCGAAGTCTGTGAGACAAACGTGACAACGTATAAGATATCTATAGTATTTGATGGATTGTTGTAGGTTACCATTAAGACCCCTCTCCAACTATTTGCGTTAGAATATGATGATTGAATAGCGATGACGAAACACGTTCATGGTTGCACTGAGTCATCATAATCATCGATGCACTTGGTGTTAGAATAGACCCCTTTCACAATCACATTGAATTCGAGGCAAAAGATGTCATTCCCTGTGCAACGAGAAATCTACATCGTATCATTATGTTGCAACTACACGTACAAAACAATTTCATGCGTTGCTGAGAGCAATGCACGCTTTTGAGATTTCGATCCACATTAAATCAAGGCAAGTGATGTTCCCGGAAGGATTTCAAAAGAAATGACGTCATTGTGAAAGGGGTCTATTTAGGCAGTAAATGTGAAGCATAAAACAAGTCTGGATATTTAGTAGCTCACATTGGAGGTTTTAGTCCTTATCAACTGAAGCAATAGAGCAGCAGGAACTGCGACCGTGTGCTCCATCCAAAATTACCCTAATTTTGGCCCCTTCTCTCGATTTTCCAAGTCTCCCTTGCCGTTGCCAATAGACCAATTCGGCGACTTAAAAGGAACCTGGGGAGAGTGGTTGTTCTGGTAAATGGCCGACCCAGATATGGCAAATGGCTGCTACTGAGCTTTTGCAAGTGATAAATTTTCCCATACGGGACTGTTGGCTCCAATTCATAATAACAATTTACAAGTTACTGCCCATAGAGGCTGATTTCCACTGAGTAGAATTTTCCCAGTCGATTGACTTTTACACAGTGAAAGGTTTGTCACACATAACATTCTTTGCATAGTTTTAAGATAAAGTTATTAAAAATTTTTGGCATTTACTTTCCTTCTTCGCGTACTTCCTTCATTTCCTGAGGAGATGCAAACATTTAATATCTGAATGTCAACATTTGTCTATTCTCTCGCACTGACCGAAGAAAATTGCAAACATAGGATAGTATGCGATGTATCATACATAAATTTGATTTCAGTTCAGAGTTTCCTGCCCGGGGGTAACATAACATGTTGAGGGTACGGGTATGTGCCGCTCATATTGGTGGGTTTTTGGGTCCAAAATTTTCTAAACAAGGGTCCCTTTTTCGGCAGATTCTCCATAAACATGGGTGGGTTTTCCAGAAATTGGCAAAAAATAGCCAAAAATGGATAGTTTTCCGCCAAAATTCTTCATAAAAGTGGGTAAGACAGCAACTGTCGATAATTAGAAGAGGGTACCTTTCTGAAAACCGGGCGGCAGACCGCCGTCCATCCGCAAGTCATGCCCCCCCCCCGGGTGTATCATATGTAAATCCGATTTCAGTTCAGAGTTTCCTGCAACGCCCATGGTCTAAGGTCTGCAGTGACGTTCAGAAGAAAAATAAACATTTCAAATAGAGTAAAAATCCTGTTATTTCTTGAATAGAAGAACGTATGATTTTATGTTACTGAAAATTAGTTCCTATACATTAATACAGAGTTTCCTGTATGGAATGTGTTTAATCAACGGCGCCTGCCTTGTAGAATTTGTATTTATAAGCAGTCCTGTCTTCGTGACATAGAACACAGAGAAATTGCTTTCCTTTTAATTCGTGTGTAGCGGTGATTTCAAATCCTAGCGTGGATCTGTTATTGTTTTCTAATAAAAAAATTGCGCTGCTCGGTTCCCTGTGGTCATTTTTCACCACAACATTTGATATCGTATTTTATTACCTGACTGAAGTTTCAAAAACGAGGCAATACAGAATTCCACCTGTCCTATTAGTTAATCGCACATTTCCCGCGGGTTTCCCGTAGCCTTGTATGATACGATACAAGGACGCGTTTTTGTTGAGTCAGCAAATTGCCTTAGGCCTGTGAGATTTACAATGAACTCAAGCGAAATTGTAACATATGTGTTTGACTGCATGATACGAGTCAAAATTAGAAGCTAACAGGTAATAAAACTCATATTTACCGGTTTTGTCGTTGTACAGGAAAATATAAAAGTCTTTGTCTTAATGCATAAATCTAGCAAGCTCGGTTTGTACTTTTAAGACCTCGGGCTTTATATTTTCCTGTACAACACAAACCGGTTAGTATGGGCATAACATCAACTCCGGAATTTCAAACCACAAAATTATTCTCACGTTAGGGATCTGTCATAAAGAATGGAACAGAAGGGGGCGGAAGGGATTTCAAAATTTGCCGTTAATCTATGTAGCCCAATGCAAGAAACAAGAACTGTTTACTTAGCCCCTAAATGCCTGCAAAAATAACTTGATGACCCCAGGGTTTCGAAATCTAGAAACTTCTATACTGTGCAGTTCAATTTTCTTCCTGTGCATCATTCTGTCAATACCGACTTTATGCGACCTCCGGTATAAAGTTTTAAGAAAGTAGGGAAGAGTTTGAAGATAACACTGTATTAAAATTGAGATGGAGGAAAATGCTGATAATCAAGAGAGCAGAAAAAATGATGCTGGATCTCTTTAAAACAATTGTAAAATATTGTAAACAAATACCTTCATGGCCCATGCCTATCACTTGAAATATTTTGCTAGCCCAACATTTTTCATTCAATAGTTTTGCTGACCCTGTCAAATCCCTTCCGCCCCCCTCTGTTCCATACTTTATGACAGCTCCCTTAGCATGACTGGACAGCTGTTGCTCTGTGTACCATGTTGCAGAAAACAGGACTGCAAATAAACACAATTCCTACAAGTTAGCGCCCTTTATCCAATTGGTCAAAACTATCATGGAGATTCTTACACGGGCTATAGGAAACGCTGAATTTAGAAGAAAGGTTTACGTATTATAAACTGAGTCATCCCTATCCTAATTCATCATTTTTCGTGCACGATATATCGACTTGTTTTCCCCCTGTTTGTACCTCTCTTTCGAAGGCGCCATTTTTAATTCCCACGCGTGGCGGCAGATTGTCATGATCTCAGGAGCCCTGGAGATGTTATGCCACGCATGTTATGCGGATTTTTTAAAGGGTCTCTTTCATCCAGCATGCCTTGCACGTGTCGTCTCTTTGTTTGCCTCTGATGCCGCCATTTTCATGGTCCATGAAAATGGCGACGAACAAAGGCAAGCCAAGAGATGACACGTTCAAGGAATGCTGGATGAAAGAGACCCTTTAAAGTTATCTTCACTCACTCTACATCATTTACTGTTGCTTGCAAACTTCCTTATTATGAGCTCTGTAAAGTAGGTCGAATATCTACAAAAAAGTTTGCATATACCTGCAAACATTTGATATAACAGTCCATAAGAAAAACTTAGCAAGAAAAAGTCTAGAAATCTGTTTATGCCAAGATTAACCTGACAGGATTTCTTTGCGTTGCTGTATGAAAGTTTGTTGTGTCGTTTGCTTTTCTGAGGGAAAGGCTGTATGGAAAAATTGTAGATTATACATAGACTTATCCATAGTCGTAGTTTCGCTATTTGCCTGAACTGATATACCGCTACAACACGACGAAATAGACTTGGGGCAAGTCTAGGCCCAAAGTTAAAGACATCCTCTTTATTACGGAGAAGCCATTCAAAAACCTTACTTCTTGCGCTTCAGCTTTCGCTGACTGACATTCTTATCTACTCGGCTAATGTCAATTAGTGTTCACTTCATAACCATCACCAATATTGCCCTATCTTTACAGCCTGCTTCTTGCTTGACAATTTATCCCATCGTCTAAGTTAGGCCTTGGCAAATGCATAGCCAAGCATATCTTTTCTATTTTCGTTGTTCCATAAAAGTATATAAAACCCGAAGCACAGGAATATTTTTCGGACGCAAGGTAGCACTGAATCATATTTTCATCTGTTTCTATGGGCTGCTCATGCAAGATTCAACAGCGAGTCCTTATTAACCACGTCAGACTAAATCATTGAAAGTTACTTTGTTGCCTTAATCAAGCTTCTATATCAATTCAAGGTGTACAGTCCGTCGGTAACAGTACTTATTCTTTTGAATTATTCTTAATCAAAAAAAGATCCTGGAGGGGTACATGACTTGTTGATGGACGGGGGTTTGTCGCCCAATTTTTAGAAAGATACGTTGTCCTAATCAACCATGTTTTGCCTTCGCACTGACTTCTATGATGAATTTTGGTTGAAAACTACCAGTTGCTAACTACTTTTTGTTTATTTCAGCCAACCACACCCATTTCTAAGGAAAAACTACTGAAACATGACCCTTGTTTAGAGAATTTTGGGACCAAGCCCCCCAGGGGGAAGGAGTACTCTTATACTTGACTTGACGCGATGTGCCGCTCAACAGGATGTCCTTTTACGGTAAAAATTATGCGACAGGGTATTACAATGGATAAGACAATTATGCGACAGGGCATTATCAAGTTAAAATAAGAGATTTTATCTTGGTATCATGCAGAGCCCCTGTCACTTCCCTTGTCAAGTACCCCCGGGCCAAATACCCCGCAAATACCTACGCAAATGGGTTGCACATATCCGCACCCTAAACATGACATGTACCTTCCCGTGGATAAAAATCAATCCCCACAAAGTGAGTGCAACCACTGACTGAGTGGGTAAAACATGCACATTTTACAAATTCATCAAGCTTGGTTATGTTACCGATAATAAAAATTTCTGTGCTGAGTGATTAACTAAAGTTGACACGTTTCGCGGGTTGTGAAGTAAAAAGTTTGCGGCCGATATTCACGCTGAAAGTTTGATCTATTTCACTTAAAGGCTATCTTTGACATCAAGATTTTGTTTGGTAAAATCACTCAGCATTTATACTCAGAAATTAGGAACACACAATTTTTCATCATAAGAAACTGGTTTATAAACAACTAGTACTAAGATGGCCAAAATTTTAAGAAACTCTGGTACTATGCCTGAGAAGAAATTTTCCAAAGTTAAAAGCATCGATATTGCAGCAAATAGATCGTTGAACTTTTATTCTTGAGCAATATTATCTAACCATTTGAATTTTCAACGTAACAGAACACTTTTTATTCCTTTATGATGTTTTAAATGCCATGAAACATTCCTGCGGCAATGTTTGCGATCACATTGATAATTGTGCATTCAAAAAATAAGAAACCAAGCAAGAGACTTTTGGTACTAAAATAAACAAAATTTCATGTGAAATTAAGAAACTTTTAGTACCATGGCCTGATCCTAATTTCTTATAAAAAACATGTATGCTCGTAAGGGTTTGTGGAAGTGAGAATTCATTGTTCGAATTTGGTCCATGATTTACTCGCTATTGAAATTTGAATTCAATGCTATCGTCAGCTTTAGAAATAGGATTTAAATTTCAATGGCTAGTAAACCATGGACCAAAATCAAACATGGAATTCTTGTTCCCATGCAAACCCAAGAGCAGTATTTTCCTAGTTTCTGGGTTTAAAAGATGCACTTATTCCTTCTTCATACGTAAAACAAGATTTCGTTTCCTTGCTGCCTCCAAGATTTATTAGTAATTCGACCGTAAAGAAGTTGATAGCAACAACAATAAGACGAGTGCTTTTACCAAATAAAATTTTCACATAATACCCCATTCACACCCAGTTTAAACTAAACAAGGATATGGAATGGAGTCTTCTGATTGGACAGTCCAACGAATCAAGTGCATTTGATTGGCTGACATTTAACCCGACATAGATAAAGCTGGTTCAAATGTGTCAGTGTGATTGCAGTATAAGTTAGCTTTTAAGTGATTGACCAACATTTCAATTTTGAATATCGGCCACCTCCTCGTTTGTCCGCCAAACGTATTAATTTCTTTGATTCACCCGAAATTTGCATTTATGTCAAGACCAACTTCATTTTCATACTTGTTGCAAATTCTCGAAATGGTTTGAAGGCATAGACTACACGTATTTTTATAAGAAGCTAAGGCCTGGGTTGATAGGCAGTTTCTTGAATTTTTGCAGTTTAGCTAACAAACATTTGTTACGTGTTTCTTATATTTTTAATGCCGGGTGTGTAGGAGTTATCTGGTACGTTAAAGGGGCTTCCAAGTTGCTTAGTAAGCTCTCCAATGCAACTAAATAACATAATTCGCACTCAAAAATAATGTCCAAACAGTTGCTGTTACTAAACAGTGGCGCCACATTTTTGAGCGACCTGGTAAAACTAAAATTGCCAATCACAAACGTTTCTTAGTTTTCTAAATTCAGGAAAGGGTTTTTCTTAACTTTCGAAGAATCGAGTTCTTCTTATGAAATGAAATACGTGTACCTGCTTTTGAATAAGACCCTCACTACAACAAGAAATGATTTAAAAAACTGGTATTGTAGGGCTCAAAATTTTCCAAGAAATCGCTAATTGTGCATAGTTCTTTGGCCGAAAATGTCATGTTTGTGTGTATGTGATGCTTTCCATGCTCCGTTTCGTCGTGTTCGTGCCAGGGGAATGAACGACGACCACATATCAAAGAGGCCCCCCCCATATTTGTACGTGAAGCGTTATGTGGCTAATTTAGGCGCGTGATTTCGTGATTTTGATATTTTCGACTCGTGAATTCGTGATCGAAGACGCTGTCGTGCAGCGTGATTTGCCAAAAATTTGGTCGTTATTTCGTAAGATGGACATTTAAAGCACGTGATTACGCTTTGAAATCTGACAAAAATTGCCGTTTTCCGACGTTGTGGAGGGTGTAATCTCAAAAATTTTCCGGGGGCAAGCCCCCGGACCCCCATATCCATCGTTTCGCTCGCAATCTAGTCCTTTTGGAGAAATTTTTGTCTGCTGGAGAGTCTTAGATTTGAAGTTTATAAAACTGAAAATAGAACATTGATCTTAGCTACATGAAGAATTTCTAGGTTACCTGAAAATAATACATGGTACTACTCAAATTACCACTAGCCAAGTATAAAATGCAGTCAATTGCAAATTGAACGAAAGCCAACTTTTTCTCGGAAGCAAATGGTAGGTTACCAGCCTTTAGTTCCTACAATACGTCGTTTTTCGACGTTCTAAGCTGAGAGTACTCGAAAAATTTTCTGAGGCTAGCCTCCTGACTCCCATTTATCTCATTTGACTTGCAGCCTTAGCTGCAAAACTTTAAAATCCATGATAAAAGCAGTCTGCGCGCCCTGTTGTGTTAGAGATATCTTTCTGGAACATTGTTAAAATTTCTGCGATGTGATCGTGAAAATGCTGTTTTATAGTCCGTGATGGCGTGAAAAATGAAAAATCAGCAGGTGAATCCGTTATCCACGGGTACTATGGGGCCTCATCAAATTGGTTTGGCGTTTTTGATGCAAATAAAGAAACTTGAAGATTGCTAACATAACCAAATTTAGGTGATTTTGCAAAAGATGCAAACTTTCTTTACTCACCCAGTGTATCACAAGCAACTACAGTCCACATCATAAGAACATTAATTGCTCTCTCTCTATATGCAATAATCTTTCTGAAAATGCGTCATGAACAAATACGCAAGTCTTTAGATAAGTTCACCATGCCTTCATGTCTCTTGTTCAAGTTGTACAGGCGATGAAAAAGGCAACGAATGCAACCAGCAAGCTTGTGAAAATAAAGTTCTTAATCGTATGAAAACTTTCTGATCCGTTGCAAGCGATTCCCCATTGCTTATTGTTGCACTTCTTCACCGGCGTTGCAGATAGTAGCACGCTAGTTGTGGTTAAACTTTGGTTCCTCGAAGGACTGATATGCAGCGTTGAAGATAGAGTGGTATGTTGTGTTGTGTTTGTTGAAGTAGTGAAAATGCTCTCTGATTTGTTTTCGGAAATGCTATCAATTTGACTGGTAGTTGTAGTTGTAGGTGCAATGGTTGCAGAGTGTTCTGCTGACGATGGGGTTGACTTTTCTGGTGTAGAAGACTTTATTTCTGTAGATAAAATGCTGTTCTTGGATGAAGAGCCAACTTCTGTGGTTGACGATGGGGTTGACTTTTCTGGTGTAGAAGACTTCATTTCGGTAGATAAAATGCTGTTCTTGGGTGAAGAGCCAACTTCTGTGGTTGACGATGGGGTTGACTTTTCTGGTGTAGAAGACTTCATTTCTGTAGATAAAATGCTGTTCTTGGATGAAGAGCCAACTTCTGTGGTTGACGATGGGGTTGACTTTTCTGGTGTAGAAGACTTCATTTCGGTGGATAAAATGCTGTTCTTGGGTGAAGAGCCAACTTCTGTGGTTGGTGTAGGTGTAAGTGCTTGAGACGGGGTGTTCTGAGAAGATGATGTGGGGTTTATTAAAGGAGTTGTGCTGGTGCTTGAAAGCGGTAATGTTGGTGTGTATAAACTTCTCATCGCCGCGGTCGTCGTGTCTTCATTGTAAGGTGAACTTGTGCCATACTCAGTTTTATACTCCGAGGATGAGATAAGGATTGTAACTGCTGTCACCGACGCCCGGCCTGATATACTTGCCGTTAAAAAGAAGAAGCATCCGTAAAAGATACCCGATACAAAGAACATGTTTCCACGCTTTGGAGTTCGCACCATTTCCATTCTAACAGTACTGTTTTTTTCCTTTACAACTCAACCGCAGTTTCACTTTGAACTGACTCAACTGACTGCCTATTGAAGGATACTCGATACTTACAATTCAAATCGAGAGCGACGGTTGCGCTTGCTCGTATATCAAATATTTGTGTTACGCCTATTCCGCAATGCTGTAATTTTTCACCTGTGTGCAGGTGCAGACAATCTGTGGCTCTGGGTCTTCAGAATATGGCCTTGCAGATATTAAAGGGTTAAAAGGGACTCTACATAAAGCAGAACATCCATCAACGACCACCTCTATAAATCGGACACATCCAAATAACGGACAAATATCTTCGTCCCAAAATACGGTATGGAGTTAGAAAACATCTCCATGCAGTGGACACCTCCCTTCAACGGACAACAGCGTTGGTTTCACTGGTGTTCGTTATATGAAGGCTCCACTGCACAGTTAGATGCTTGCCTGGGCCAAGTTAAAGATATAATCAACAGGGTGTCCCAAAAAATTGTGCCCCATTAGTGCACTTGTTGTACCTTCTCCACTAACGGTCTTGTTTTGGAAATTTTTGAAAATTCCTTGATACGAAATTTCTGACCATAGAATTGGATTCAGTATCCCAAGTTTTGCCTAGTTGCAAATTTTCATGTTCCTAGACAGTGCAATTTCGATTTTATAGCGATAATGAATTTGAGAAGTTATTTGGGATTTGACTATGAAAATCGTTCGGGACCTAACTTTATATATGCCACCCTCAGTCATTATTCACGGTCAAATCCCTTCTGAATCTTCAAATTTGTTATCCTTAGAAAAAAAATCGTTAACACTTAGATCATGAAAATTTGCAGTTAGGCTCAAATTTGGGTGCTGAATGTGAATTTGGGGTCAGAAATTTTATGACGCAAGCAAAAGAAACTTTGAAAAATCCAAAACGATACGCATAGTTGAAAAGCTGTAACTTCAATTTTCCTGTTGCTTATACAGTTGCATAGATTAGGCTACAGCATGGAGTTTGAGGCCTTGTTTTGTCCAATCTGACAGACAAGTTGAAGCAAATTTTGAAAGAAGGGTTCAAGCTATGTGTTTGATTTTTTCTGCAATTGTAAAAGGATAAATGATGCTTTTTTACCCAGAAGGCAACATCATTAACCCTCTTATAACTGCGAAAAATTATATAAAATGCTGGAACTATTTGCCTAAAACTGACATACTTTTGACTTAGCTGGAGAACAACAGAGGTGCTGTTTTGAAGTAATCACTTATTTGATTTTGGTGTGCGGTAAATCAGCAACCACTTGCTTGATTGGCTAAAACGAGGTCTCAAACTCTAAGATGAAGCCTAACCATTCCCATTGTATCAAGAGAGGGACAATAGAATATACGCCTTCTCCACAGCAGCCCCACAAATGAGGCGCAAGCTTTTGGGACACCCTGTATTGTATTGGACAACTTTAACATGCAAGCTGCAATGCAAGACTAGAGAAGCAATTGGTTTGTTGGCGTTTCTTTATTATCATTAACACTTTATGCACAATGTTGGTTGTATATATATATATATATATATATAACAAAATTTTTACAAGCATAGGTAATAAAAGCCAACAATATACCACAGGTAGCAGCGTATGGTTGTAGTAATAGTAAAAGTAAAATTGCAAACCAACCTTTGTTTTCATCCTTATCGTTGTTCCGTTGATTGTGATGTTTGTGTTGTCCTCTGACTCCCTCTATCAAAACATTAGGCCAATCAACATGGGTCTGTTGATAGGCCTGGTTTTTTGATGGAGGAACTCAAAACACAACACGAACATCATTATCAACAGAACAACGATAAGGAAGAAAACAAACAAAGGTTGGTTTGCAATTTTACTTTTACAATTTACTACAACCATACACTGCTACCTGTGAATGCACTTAGGCCTATTTTGAAATTGGTCACACTCAGAGAAATCGTGATTTTGCTAATAACAGATCTTCTGTGAATTGCAAAGTAATTTGGCCGTTTTCAGTATTTGCAGGCGGTAGAAAGTGACTCATTTTATCATCATTTTCACGAAAAAATCGTTGGGTGCAATTTTTACTGCATAAAAACTCATTTTTGATAAAAAACGTGCCATTTTTGAAAAATTTTTTTCATATGGTTAAATAGAAAAGAAATTTTCTGCTAGTTTTCTTTAACCTATCTATGGCAGCTAGCATCAAGTCAATACAGGTATGTCCATTCCCTTTATGGTGGCTGACTTCTTTATCAATTTTGCTTGAATTTACACATATTTCTCATAATTCAAAATCAAGTATGAAGACATTTGTCAAGTACTTCGAGAGTAATATGTTGCTAGAAACATAAGAATATTAAGTAGAAATATCGCGAGGATAACTGATTGTAATTAGAATGGGGGAGGGGGGTTGGTGGTTCAGGGCGATACCATTGATTTAAGCCGATTCTATTGGTGCTCCTTTGAGGTTTGTCTATAAAAAGTTAGCTACTGCATTTAGTTTAAACAGTCATAGTAAGACAGTGGACCTTGATGCACAGATGCGCACCAAACCATATTTGAATTAATGATCAATGGGAAAAGGAAATGCAGATATTTGATAGGCTAGAATTTGACTGGGAGAGGCTTGAGCCGCTTTTCATCAAGCAATCTGATATGAGGAAGTGTTTTGCCATATGATTGACATTTTTGATTTATTTCAGTGGTCTAATCGCTGCGTTCGTGTCACATATATTTTTGGATACAGGAACGTACCGCAGGACTGATTTATATGAAACAAAGTATTGATGGCATTGTATTGCAAAACACTTCCACATAGCAGATTGCTTGATGACATTGATGGTGTGAATCACAATGTAGCCACACCATCAATGATGTCATCAAGCAATCTGATATAAGGAAGTGTTTTGCCATATGATTGACATTTCTTATTTATTTCAGTAGCCTAATCGCAGCCCCGCGGACACTTATATAGTTTTCCATACAGGAACGTACCGTAGGACAGGGTACACTTCCAGGATTTTTACTCCGGAATAGGGTATCATTTTTCTATAACCTGCTCTATCACAGCAACTGCCTCTGTAAAATGGCTGTATGCTATTGCACTACGCAAGTGTGATTGAGTTTTTCAAATGGCAGCATGGCTGCATTTTCTGATAGATTTCCAACAAATTTCCAGGTCAGCCCTCAATTTTCTTTGCAGAAATTCAAGGACAGGGTATCGCTTCTGCCCCCCACAGGGATTGTAGTAAATTTGATCCTTTGCATCCCTATTGATTTTATGAACCTATCCCTTCATTGTCTTTAACAGCTCTGAGCTCTCTCTCATGTTGTTCTCCACCAAATTGAACTCTGTGTCACAGATAAGCTTTGTTTCGTTTCATATGAATACGGTGTGTGAAGAGATTATCCCAGGGGGGTACTCCCTAACTTTCAATACCATGCCACTATTTCCTTGCTGACCCCCAAATATTGAGCCTAACGTTTTGAGGACCCCAAATATTGAGTCTAATATTCTTAGACCCGCATCAAATTCCACGATTCTTCCTTTTTCAGATTCGTGGACACTAAGTATTGAATTTTTGTCCATGTTGTAATTCACAGACCCCAAATATTGATTTACGTAAAATTTCAGACCCCAAATATTGGCATGGACCTCCCCATATTGGCAGTTATGAAGTACCCACCTGGGGAGATTTGTTTATGAGAAGAATTTTCCCCTTCTTTGCAGGAAGAAACTGTAACTTAGTTAGAAATAATACGAAATGCGAGATGGCAAATTTACGGGAATAAACTTTATCGAATTAGGTTTCTTATAAAATTTTATGATACCTCAAATGTTACCGGACTACCGGATGAGCCAGCAAAAATTTTCACTTTTGAAAATTCATAGCATCAAGACTACTTTACAGATTAGAAAGATTCAGATTTTCTAGTCGAAAGCCGAAAGATCGAAATATTTTTGTGATATCTTTCAATGTCTTACGAACGCTAGAAGTATAGGTAAATTCTACTTTACAAAAGTTTCATGGTTGCAAAATGGTTGGAAAAGGGCCTAAAACATTGATCAAATCATATATGACTCCCTGCACAGATAAACAAAGAAAATGCTGTTTCACATGTGTGAGAGATATCCTCTGCATATTTATTGTCATGGGATTGAAAATCTATCTGTTTGAAAAGCTTTCTTGTAACTCTTGAGATAGGTGAAGCTGAGTGAAGCGCCCATTGCGTGTTGTTTCGTGCAATGAGAGTCCTTACAGTTTGATTAATACACGTTTTTTTATAAGAAACTGGCTTATAAGAAACTAGTACTAAGATGGCCAGAATTTTAAGAAACTCTAGTACTATGTCTGAGCAGTACTAAGAAACTTTTCAAAGTTAAAAGCATAAATATCACAGCAAATAGATCGTTGAACCCTTATGCTTGAGCAATATTATCTAACTTTTTGTGTTTTCAACACAACAGAACACTGTTTATTCCTTTATGATGTTTTAAATGTCAAGAAACATATCTGCAGCAGTGTTAGTGACCACATTGCTTATTCTGCATTCAAAAAATAAGAAACCAATTAAGAAACTTTTAGTACTAAAATGGACAAAATTTCATGCGAAATTAAGAAACTTTTAGTACTATGGCCTGATCCTAGTTTCTTATAAAAAAACGTGTAACTTAGTTGTCCACTCAAAGACGCTACTGCATTCAAACTCCGCTGTTCGAAATCTGACAAAAGAAAACAAAAAATCAAAATGCCCTTGCGTGATCCCCAAAGATCCGAGCGCATGCTCTGGTACGTCGTAAATAGATGCTGTGACGTCAGCGTCTTCGAAAAGTTCCGTTTTCACCCGTCCACACGACAACATGAAAACGGCGTTTTCAAAAAGATCCACTCTGGAGAGCGTTTTCGAAAAGCTTCGTTTTTGGTGACCGAAAACGCCGTCGCCTTGTGGACGCTAACTCAAAACGGACAAAAAATAAAAGATGCGTTTTCAAAAATATCCGGATACGTGTGGACGGGGTCTTAGGCCCTTTTTCAGTCACATTGCAGCCATGAAATTGCATGTTAATTTTGCTTGCTTGCCTTTGCTTGTTAGCAGCATAGTTCGAAAGCTTTGTCGGTAAGCAAGATCATATTGAATTTAGTTGCATAAAAAAGGCAAAACAAAATGAAACAAAGTTATGGGATGAGGAATGAAGGTGAAGGTGAAGTTGCGGTTTTTAGCGCCAAGCGCTGTGATCGCTGAAG
Source organism: Aurelia sp. 4 Dawson et al 2005 (assembly GCA_964019985.1). Taxonomy (NCBI): domain Eukaryota; kingdom Metazoa; phylum Cnidaria; class Scyphozoa; order Semaeostomeae; family Ulmaridae; genus Aurelia; species Aurelia sp. 4 Dawson et al 2005. The sequence continues at coordinate 18,529,709 of OZ026497.1, forward strand.
TAGCTAAGTGCTAATCAAGTCCACAACCACTGGTCTTGGCGCTCAAGTGATGGGGTACTACCATTGCCATTGCCACGACAGATTTACAGCCAAATTACCTATAGTTTCTTTAGAGCTCTTTAGTTCAAAGAAAAATGTAATAGAATTTCTCACCCAAATCAAATCAAATAGCAAATATCAAAGATATCAAATAGCCACCTTTTTAAAGATTTCAGTTCTATGGTCCATTTTCTTTTTCAGGTCGAGCCAAGTGTCAAAGTTATTAGCAAAAAGCTCACAAGAACAAGCATAATAGTGATAATGACAACAGTATCAACGTGCCTTATTGCTGTCTTCCTTGCCGTAACAGCGCTTGTTGGAATTGCCTTTTACCGTAAATATAAAAGGAAAAAGGAACAAAAATTTACAAGTCGCTACGACTCTGATGATGATTTCAAAGATTTATTGTCTAGCAGCGAAAGCCTTAGCGATTCTGACGATGAAGTTAGCAAGAATGGAAACGAGAGAAAAGACAAGATTCTTAAAGCAAATAGCGTTGCTAAAAAGGCTAATAGCGACAAAGCTAAGTTTCGTAGCGACAAAAGTGCTAAGCATTCCATTCAAGAAAGAAAAGACGGCCGTCTTGATAAGCGAGGTACGGCTCAACAACCAAACATTGTCATATGCAATGAAACTGAGGATACAACCACTAGAGCAGTTGCTAATGCACGAGTAGCAAAGAAGATGCATACCAGTGGGATTTCTGAGTTGATCAGCGATAAGTCACGTAGCACGGTGACAAGCAAAGGCAACCCTCACAGTGGTAGCAATGCAAAACAACCAGTATCTGATGATGCAAAATCATTTTCAAAGAATGTTCATACAAGTGGGACTTCTGAGTTGAACGTTGATAAGTCACGAGGCATAGACACAAACAAAGGCAGCCATCAAGCTGGCACCAATGCGATACATGGAGCTATAGGTCGTAAACAAGTATTAACGAAGGTTCATACAAGTGGGACCTCTGAGTTGAACATTGATAAGTCACGAGGTATAGATACAAGCAAAGGCAGCCATCAAGCTGGCACCAATGCGATACATGGAGCTATAGGTCGTAAACAAGTATCAACGAAGGTTCATACAAGTGGGACTTCTGAGTTGAACATTGATAAATCACGAGGTATAGATACAAGCAAAGGCAGCCATCAAGCTGGCACCAATGCGATACATGGAGCTATAGGTCGTAAACAAGTATTAACGAAGGTTCATACAAGTGGGACTTCTGAGTTGAACATTGATAAGTCACGAGGTATAGATACAAGCAAAGGCAGCCGTCAAGCTGTCACCAATGCAATACATGGAGGTATAGGTCGTAAACAAGTATTAACGAAGGTTCATACAAGTGGGACTTCTGAGTTGAACATTGATAAGTCACGAGGTATAGATACAAGCAAAGGCAGCCGTCAAGCTGTCACCAATGCAATACATGGAGGTATTGGTCATAGACAAGTATTAAAGAAGGTTCCTACCAGCGGGGCTGCTGATTTAAACTTTGATGTAGCAAGGAGCATAGACACTAAAAAAGGAAACCCTAGGATTGCTGTCAATGTAATGCGAGGAGCAACTGATAACACAAAAGCATTGTCGACGATGCGTACCCGTGGCACTTCTGATTTGAACATTGATAAATCGGGTGGCTTGGACACTAACAAAGACAACCCTAAAAATGGCACCAATGCGATACATGGAGCATTTTCTAACAGACAATTATTACAGAGAATGAATACCAGTGAAGCTACTAAGTCGAAAATTGACAAGTCACGTGATGCAGACACAAACAAAGGCAACCTTACAAGTAGCACTAATGCAAGACAAGGAACAATTGATAATACAAAGACATTTAAAAAGACGCGTACCAGTGGAACTTCTGAGGTGAACATTGCTAAGTCAAGTAGCATGAGCACTTACAAAGGCAACCTTCGAACTGGTACCAATACAATACATGGAGCAGTTGATACTACACAAGAATTTAAGAAGGTTCGTACCAGTGGGACTGCCGAGTTGAGCCATAATAAGTCACGTGGCATAGATACAAGCCAAGGCGACCCTCAGATTAGTACCAATGTAATACATGGGACAGTTAGGAAGAGACAAGTATTAAAGAAGGCCCATTCCAATGGGACTTCTGAGTTGAACCTTAATAAGTCAGTTGGTATGAACACAAACAAAGGCAGCCTTAAAAATGGTACCGATGTAAGACAAGGTCACCAGTATTCCGCTGATACCCTCAAAATTCACAACACGAAAACAAGTAGTGGTTCGAGGGTTAGCATCACTAAGGAGGAAATACGCATTGCAGAAGTTGTTATAAGACCACGAGGAAGTACTAGTGAAGCGAGTTCTTGTACCGATTTGGAATACCCCGAGAGAGAAGCACGGAGGATGAAAATTACTGAAAAGGGAGTAGATGGAAACATTGATACACAAGGTCACGTTGGCTCGCGTATCAAGAATCTGAGTGAAAAGGGTAAGATATTGTTATATTCAAAATAAGGGACAGAGCAAGAAATCGTTAGAGAAATTTATATTGGGTTGCTATTTAATGACCTACTGCTGAACATATATAAAATGGATGTCTTTTCTTGGATATTAAGCATTGCACTATGTTCTGGCGCAAATCAGATCTTCCCATGTTTTGGGGTTGCTGCGATGTAAACGGATCTTCAACAAGTAGCTAGTTGATCTTTCATCAGAGATCAGCTTTAAGCTTGTATTTTTATAAACATGATCTTGCAAGCTCTGAAGACCTCGGGTCTCTCCTGTATCACAATTAAGACCGGTTAGTGTGGGATAATACAACCTAGGCCGTTTGATCACGGTCTATGCAAGTTTTGCAATAGTGTCTCTATTACCCCCATTCACACTGGCAAGCTAAACCAGCTTTATCTAAGTGAGGTTTGATTTCAACCAATCAACTGCATTCTATCTGTTGGACTGACCAATTAGAAGGCTCCATTCGATAACTTGGCTTAGTTTGAAATGGTTTAGCTTGCCATTTGTGAATGGGGTATATAATAAAATTTTATGGCTAGTTTAGTTTTAGTGTATATTGTAAGCTAAGTTTTGAAGGAACGTTAAACGAGCGTTTTCTGCCATCGTCTCACTAAGTATATTGAAGCAGATAAGGGCGTTTTGCAGAAAATCTTCAATATCCACGGGAAGGAATTACCGATTGAAACCAGGTAAAATTGCTGAATCTAATCTAATACATCTGCAATGAAACAAAACAGGTTTCACTATTATTGCTTTCATATGAGGGGAGAAGTATTTTTCATATATCAGGCGCTCTTTTCGCCAGTGCTCAATGAAATATTTTTCCTTCCTAGTAGCAACAAGATATTTTATCTTGGAAGCAAGTTAAGCCCTTTCGTTTCTTCTTACACAATTCCTTCTTCTCTTCCTTTATACCGCTCCATTCTATCTCGAATCATTTCTCTCCTTCTTTCTTTTCCTTCTTTGCCCTATCCTTCCATCTCTTTTCCCCTTTTTCCTTTTTCCTTCCTGGGCAATTTGAGCATATCAACTATCTTCTTGGTGGCGCCGCTACCACGCGCTACTTCGTGCTTTTGAGCCCTGTTTTCTCACTAGGTAAAACAAGTTTCATTGTAGTCCGTAGTGCCCCCCCCCCAAAAAAAATCCATTGGTCTCGTTCAGGGACGTAGGAAGCATCGCAAACTTGGGGGCACGACACTTAGGGGCACTTTTTCCTTAAGAAAAGGGGGCATTTTTTAAAAAATGAAAAGGCACTTCTTTGTTTATTGCAAAATCTTGGAGGGGCACGTGCCTTCAGTGCCCCCCCCCCTTTTCCGACGTCTATGGTCTCGTTGTCAAGTATTGCGTTTCACAATGTCTCAATTCTTTCCAAGGCAATTGTGGAGTACCATTGCAAAGACTCTCTGGATTTGGTAGCAGCACAAACAAATTATCTGGAAGTCACTCATTGATGGTTGCTTGTTTATTTACAAACTTATCAATTTCAATGGCATTAAAACCAGATTGGAATTTGATGCAAACTGCCACTGCTGATGTAACAATTGAAATCCCTGATGGATTTTTTAAAGAAGTTCAAGTTTATGTGAATAACAATCATAAGAATAAGGTGACTGTCAGTGGTGATGAACATATGTTCTCCTTGAAAGTATTAGGTGAGTATTTGTATTGTACCGGGTGAAGCATAGGTTCCAAATCTTTAAACCGGTCTGAAAAGATGGGTGTAAAATTATATGACCTATGTCTAGACTTAAGCCTTTTCCTCCCTTGATTTCCTGTGTTCTTTGATTTGCTGATATCACATGGTCAACAGGGACTCCTAATATTACACTTTAAAGTGGGCCCAATTTAGGCCCACTCCGTATTCACCCCAATCCAATCGCTAGGATTTAGCTCTTAACCAATCAGGAGGCGCTATTCAGACCGTTGTTGTTGTCGCATACCAAAATGCCGTTGATGAGGTCTAGAGCTCCCGCAGCTTCTATGGGTCTATTCTGTTTCTACAGAGGAAGATTACTGCCTGAAAAGTATGCATTTTGCGATTGCTCTCGAGTACTGAATAATCGTCCCCCCGCTTATTAAGTTTTGAAAAATTTCCAACCCCCCCGCTCATATTCCAACCGCCCTTTTATCAATTTTTGGAAAAATGAAATGATACTAGACATTTTCTAAATAAACGCAAGAAAAAGTCTCAAGAAGTGCATTCAACAGGGCCAGAGCTGAAAAGTAAATGTATCAGTAACATCACTGTTCACATAAATATATAAGAGATATGTGTTTGCCTTAGAAAAAGAGTATTTTCTATTTCTCCAAGCACCCCCCAATTATTCCACCCCCCCGGTTATTTGGTAGTCGAGAATAGTAGTTCAAGACATCATCATTCTTTGTACTGAAAGTTTCCTTTCCATGTTCAAGCTCTTCAGACCAGATTTTGAAGCGATTTTGTTGAGTGCACAAGAACTCCCGCTAGTTTAGGCCATTTTGAAAAAGTGGGCCCACTTTTAAGTGTAATGTTATGAGTCTCTATTGACCAAGTCATATCAGTAGGTCAAAGAACGCAAGGAAAAAGGGACAAAAAAGCATAAGTCTAACCTATTTCTTCTAATGAACGGCTTGAAAGAAACTTAATGTACGTATCCACACTTCTACCATTGAACTTTTCAGAAATCTTGAATAGCTTTCGAGCTTACAGTGCATTTTATATTTCAGCTCACTTAAGGGTGTGACGTCATCAAATTTTAAAATCGTAATCCACAAAAGTGGCAGACTTTGTGTCGTGCCCGTCGCTAAAAAGCATAAGTCTAACCTATTTCTTCTAATGAACGGCTTGAAAGAAACTTAATGTACGTATCCACACTTCTACCATTGAACTTTTCAGAAATCTTGAATAGCTTTCGAGCTTACAGTGCATTTTATATTTCAGCTCACTTAAGGGTGTGACGTCATCAAATTTTAAAATCGTAATCCACAAAAGTGGCAGACTTTGTGTCGTGCCCGTCGCTAAAAAGCATAAGTCTAACCTATTTCTTCTAATGAACGGCTTGAAAGAAACTTAATGTACGTATCCACACTTCTACCATTGAACTTTTCAGAAATCTTGAATAGCTTTCGAGCTTACAGTGCATTTTATATTTCAGCTCACTTAAGGGTGTGACGTCATCAAATTTCAAAATCGTAATCCACAAAAGTGGCAGACTTTGTGTCGTGCCCGTCGCTAAAAAGCATAAGTCTAACCTATTTCTTCTAATGAATGGCTTGAAAGAAACTTAATGTACGTATCCACACTTCTACCATTGAACTTTTCAGAAATCTTGAATAGCTTTCGAGCTTACAGTGCATTCTATATTTCAGCTCACTTAAGGTTGTGACGTCATCAAATTTTAAAATCGTAATCCACAAAAGTGGCAGACTTTGTGTCGTGCCCGTCGCTAAAAAGCATAAGTCTAACCTATTTCTTCTAATGAATGGCTTGAAAGAAACTTAATGTACGTATCCACACTTCTACCATTGAACTTTTCAGAAATCTTGAATAGCTTTCGAGCTTACAGTGCATTTTATATTTCAGCTCACTTAAGGGTGTGACGTCATCAAATTTTAAAATCGTAATCCACAAAAGTGGCAGACTTTGTGTCGTGCCCGTCGCTAAAAAGCATAAGTCTAACCTATTTCTTCTAATGAATGGCTTGAAAGAAACTTAATGTACGTATCCATACTTCTACCATTGAACTTTTCAGAAATCTTGAATAGCTTTCGAGCTTACAGTGCATTTTATATTTCAGCTCACTTAAGGGTGTGACGTCATCAAATTTTAAAATCGTAATCCACAAAAGTGGCAGACTTTGTGTCGTGCCCGTCGCTAAAAAGCATAAGTCTAACCTATTTCTTCTAATGAATGGCTTGAAAGAAACTTAATGTACGTATCCATACTTCTACCATTGAACTTTTCAGAAATCTTGAATAGCTTTCGAGCTTACAGTGCATTTTATATTTCAGCTCACTTAAGGGTGTGACGTCATCAAATTTTAAAATCGTAATCCACAAAAGTGGCAGACTTTGTGTCGTGCCCGTCGCTAAAAAGCATAAGTCTAACCTATTTCTTCTAATGAACGGCTTGAAAGAAACTTAATGTACGTATCCACACTTCTACCATTGAACTTTTCAGAAATCTTGAATAGCTTTCGAGCTTACAGTGCATTTTATATTTCAGCTCACTTAAGGGTGTGACGTCATCAAATTTTAAAATCGTAATCCACAAAAGTGGCAGACTTTGTGTCGTGCCCGTCGCTAAAAAGCATAAGTCTAACCTATTTCTTCTAATGAATGGCTTGAAAGAAACTTAATGTACGTATCCATACTTCTACCATTGAACTTTTCAGAAATCTTGAATAGCTTTCGAGCTTACAGTGCATTTTATATTTCAGCTCACTTAAGGGTGTGACGTCATCAAATTTCAAAATCGTAATCCACAAAAGTGGCAGACTTTGTGTCGTGCCCGTCGCTAAAAAGCATAAGTCTAACCTATTTCTTCTAATGAATGGCTTGAAAGAAACTTAATGTACGTATCCACACTTCTACCATTGAACTTTTCAGAAATCTTGAATAGCTTTCGAGCTTGCAGTGCATTTTATATTTCAGCTCACTTAAGGTTGTGACGTCATCAAATTTTAAAATCGTAATCCACAAAAGTGGCAGACTTTGTGTCGTGCCCGTCGCTAAAAAGCATAAGTCTAACCTATTTCTTCTAATGAACGGCTTGAAAGAAACTTAATGTACGTATCCATACTTCTACCATTGAACTTTTCAGAAATCTTGAATAGCTTTCGAGCTTACAGTGCATTCTATATTTCAGCTCACTTAAGGGTGTGACGTCATCAAATTTCAAAATCGTAATCCACAAAAGTGGCAGACTTTGTGTCGTGCCCGTCGCTCGGCTGGTTAATTTAGAAGGGACACGATGAAATTAACAACAAAATATGCCAGATTTAACCAGAATTCATCACTTTCAAAAACGTTTTACAACCATGTTTCTCCAACTCATTCTATTCACATGCTCCGGGTATTACTTCATGTAATAACAACAGTTATTGTTGTTGTTAGTGTTCTCTACCGTTATGACATTTAAGTGTGGTAACTAATTCATAACCCGACATTTGCTTTGTACCACATTTGTAGAAATCCATGAACTATAGTTGTCTTGGAAATCATTTCATGTTGGATCAAACAGTGTAGAGATTGCGGCAGTTTTTAGTTTTCTTTGAAAACTTTCCTTGAATTCTCGAAACAGAAGAAAAATACTCTAATTCTGAAGATATTTTAGATTTCAGATAAATTCAACGGCAGAATTATAGTAATATAGCTGAAGTTTCTTTAAAGTCATCCAGTTGAAAGAAATACTTCATTGAATCTTTCACCCACCTTTTTAAAGATTTGGAACCTATGTCGACCGCAGCCGACATTTCTGCCCTGCAGCTATGACGTCAATACTTTTAGCACGTGTTATCTCCTTCAGATGATGAATCCGCCTGGAATAATATCGCAATGGTAACACAGAACATCTGGTTGTGATTTTAGATCTGTTTTGAAAATTTCTTGAATGGGGCTTTCTTGGAAAAATGACACAAAATTTCATAACGAGGTGGCCAATTTTACTCATGTGAATTTAAATGGGTTTGAATATGTCTACCACCAGGTTTTGGCAATATTATTGCCCTGATATCCATACAGCAGTGGTCTTTCAATCAGGAATTGTGTTGCTTACCCGGCATTATTGATTTATTGATTAATTAATTCATATATTGATTTATTGATTGCGGCTTGTCGCAAACTATTCTCCAAGAATCAACTCGTGGCGATATCTCTCTCTCGCTGTCTGTCGGTAGAAATGTAAGTGGAACTATTGCAGTGTCGTCACACAATCATGAACACGCCAGATAAGGTGTCAACAAAGCCTTCGTAAGTTATCTCTTATTCTATGGAATACAATTGGATACATATTTGTCTCTCAAATTACTATGGTCTGATTTCGTTATTGTCTTGACACACGGCTGGGGAGACAGCATTGATCATGTGATGTGTTGCCAACAGAACTGAACTGACTGCATTAATGAGCGGTCGCGAGAAAGCTGGGGGGAGGGGAGGGCAAAGCATCTTGTAATGTCAAAAGAACAAGAAATACCTTTTATAAGGCTGATTTCCACTTCAATCGCAATTCGCAACACGGATGCGATTCCGAATTCCAAAAGCCTGCGAATTCAATACACACTTCAAACGTATTCGCACGAATTTCGATTGTTTATTCAACCAATGAAATCAGTCTCCTTTTGATAGCGCATGTCGCCTTTGTCTCTTTCTTTCGTAAAGTTGGTTTCTCGGAAGACAATGGTTCGCATGCGTACGTTCGCAAGAGATCAAACATTGCGAACAGGTCAAAATCGCATTGCGAACGTCCGCTTGCGAATTTCCATGTTGGTGCAGTTTGTTTTCACTTCGCAAATCGCCCCACTCACTAATTAATGTTATTTCTGGTTTATTCATTGCTGGGATTTTGACGAGGGATATTACCAAACAAAATTTTCTCATCTAAGTTGACCTTTGAGTGTGGTCTCATACTTTTCTCCACAGCCCATAAACTTTTCGTTTATTCACTCGGTATTCTTTCAAAAAGCAAATGTTTTTGTAATGCCAGAGAGCTGAATCATTCGTATTACAAAATCTGCCCATGTTTTGATCTGCAGCTCTGTTTTCTTTATCCAGATGTCGCTTCAGCAGCTGAGGTGAAAAAAGATAAATGCAAGGGAAAGCCCACGAAAATTTGTGACACTGGCTCGTGTGATCCAATAACAGGGAAATGCGTTTGTTCCAGAGGCTATAATTACATGGAGCTCTTTCGCAAATGCGCGCCAGGTATGTTTTGTTGGTTTTTTTGTTTGTTTTCAATTTGTTTTGAGTGGGCTTGTCAGGATTTCTAGCTACTGAAAGCTAATTCAGGCCCATTGTACATGCCGCATCCAAGCACTGGACCCCTAGTTTAACCCTGGGGGGTACTTAGTATATTTGTCCGACGGGGACGTGCCGTTTTTCAGGGTATCGTTTTCGCCTACTTTCTCTAGAAAAGGGTATAAAAAGAAGGCAAGTTTTCTGGAGCAGGTTGTCAAAACATGTCAAAAGAGGAAATTTTGTTACAACAGGTTATTATTTAGTCAAATTTTTGTGTTTTTGAGTATACTTTTTACCGATTTTTTCTAGAACAGGGTATCATTTGAAGGCAAATATTCTGGAGCAGGGTGAAGAAAATTATTTCGTGGGCACATCCCCGTACAAATTTAGGTCAAGTACCCCCCCCCCCGGAGTTTAACGTCCCTTCCGAAGGACGACGAGGTCAGTTGTGAGATTAGGCCTCCGAGCTCACCCATCCGGATTTTGACCTCACTCGACCGAGCTTAACTTCAGTCACCTGACGAAGACTGTATAAGCCACTCGGCCACTCACCCCGCTCTTTTGGCAAAATAACTAACTCTAGTTTCGCAGGTTCTTGGAAGCGAAAATTTTGATTGATGCAAATGAATAGCTGCTTTTTAAAAGTTTTTGATATCGTATATCATTTTTGAGGTATCCACTATTTAGTAGTATTGGGTTATGGCATCCTTTGTTGTAAGTTCCAAAGGGAAATCTAAGAATTCGTAACAAACGCTCTTTCACTGCAACTGTAACTAGGTAATTTCTAAATCCTTGAATCACCACGAAAAAGTTTGCTCTTTGCATATTCAGTGTTTCCGAATCAGAAAATTTTAGACAACTAAAAATCCACAAGATATCCTGAAATCTAATTCTGGCTTTAGCCAAGTCACAAATCTTGGAAATCGTTTTAGTCTACAATTTATCATGGCCTTCCAGAAGAAGAAAGTGAGGGCTTGTGCTTCAAGAAATAATTTTTAGCCGGCTCTAGAATTTTTTCCTCCAACTGGAGTAAATCACTAATTTAAAGAATGGATGGTCATACTCTGCAGTTTTGCTTCGTAGCTTGCTCTTTTGCGGAGGAAAAGTTATTTACTACTACGGAGGAGCCAAGGTAGTTACAAAGTACTCCGATACTTCCTTTGAGAAATATATGAATTTTCCGCCGGAAGAGCATTCATGCTGAAACATAACTAAGGTGCCTAACTACCCTAGTTTTAAAGAACACGGAAAATATCATAATTATCTTTCTTGTTTTTCAGACTGCAGTACTGAATGTCCATTTGAGTCGTTCATGGCTAAACCGTGCACAAAGACAACCGCTGGTGTCTGCAAACGTAAGTAAACTATTAGAGTTTAACGAAGGGATGTTGACCTCATCAGAGAAGAGAAGCCATTTCCATATCATACTAAACTCGACTGCAAGCGTAATCCATTTTCAGGCTAAATCCAGAGAGGTCAGGCTTCGTTAAATTCAAAACCTTTAGAAATTTTCTCTGTTATTAAAAGAGGCTCATGGGTCAGACTCAGAAATTAGGAAAATACTGGAAAGGGAGGAATTTGTATGGGAACGAAAATTCAACGATTGATGCTGAGATTTAAATTTTGCTTCTAAAACTGAAAATTGCATTGATCTTGAATTTCGATGGCAAGTAAATCATAGACCAGAATTGTTCCTATACAAACCCCTTACCAGCATTCTCTTAATTTCTGCCCCTCTATACGACGAGTGTTTTTACCAAACAGCATCCCACACATAAGTTTTACAGATTGACCCGGGTGGGAGGTAACTTCATTATGCGGATGACGGGAGTGTGCCATTTTGACTTGTGAAATTACACCCTGAAATTTATGAATTTTCCAAAAACCATACCCCAAATTTTATGGGTCATTTAAATATGTGCCCTTAACTTTTGACAAAATTCAAAATTCTAACCAAGTATGTGACACGAGACCAATTTTGATACCCTAAAGAGTTATTCTTTTGAAATGCCATCCCAAATGGCATATTCCGTAACGGTATAGAAAGTAGTTATCCCCCCGCCCCCGGCTGATGGATAGAGGTTAGATTTATGACCTGGAGTCCATTGCTTCCCAGTGCTCTTTGCCTTGATGATGGCTCTTCGGTCAACAGAGACTCACAGCGTTACTCTGAAAGACGTGACCCTATTTAGGCCCAAACTCTTAGCACTACAATCCTGGCCATGAGGTGTTGAGAAAAAATCGACTTTCCCTTTTTTTTAGACCTCGCTACAAAAATAGCATCAAATTGTTTACTTTCCCCCCTCCCCATCTCAATGTTGTTTTTTGTCTTCAGAAGATATGGCAGGTATCAGATTTTAGGATATCTTCACAAACAACATTGAATTGGGGGAGCGGGGGGTTACTAAAAATGAAAACATTCGAGATTTGCCAAACATTCTCAACACTTATGGCTATGATTGTAGAGTAGTTTTTGGTCACGGCGAATATGATAGAAGTTTCAATTTGATTGAAGAACTGATAACATTTGGACGAAATTCGAGATTCGAGGCAGTGGCTCTATCATAGCTCTATCATAGCTCTATCTATCATTGATCGAATGTAGAAAATAGGGTCAGCTTTTTCACTGTTTCATTATGATTCCCTGTTGAGCAAGGTTTACGCAGGGATACGAGGAACTATCGTCACAAGTCGATGATGATATTTTTGTGCTGAATATTGGGCGCATGCTTCTTATCCCAAAGCCCACCAACTGTATTATTTATTTTAGCTCACCTGATACTTCGCTCTAAACTTAGCTTGTTTTGAATCTTTGCAAAAATTGAAAATCAAATTTGTAAAAAGTTATTGCCTAATTTTTTCCACTGAATAGATCGAAGGGAACTTTATGTCGTTCACCATAATTCTAGAAGGAGGATTTTATCATCTTTTTTGGAATTACGACACCGTTAAAGGCACACTGTCGTGGCGCTGATTGGGTAAACAACACAACCGAGAAAAAAGAATTAGGCAAGGTCCAGTAATTTCGCTGTACATTGAAGGTCACGAAGATGATAATGATCTTATTCCTTTCATTCTCGAAACAAAGTATGATCCGAGGGCATAAAGGCTTGATAATTACTCATAGGCCAGAGCTTTGTTATTGATTTCAACATCATCAATAGCCAATCACAAGCACAACAGTGTGCCTTTAAGCTTTATGAAAAGATTATCAACTGATTGAGGAAGCTGATATGGCCAATACAAGGAATACTTCTTTTTTGAAAGCCTACATACATACAAGATGGTAGCAAGCAAAAGTCATGTAGTTTTTATGGTTGACAAAGTAGCGATTTGATAAAGTCACAACATTTAAGCTAATGGAAATTGCTACTGTAACTTTGAAAACAATGACGATATATATCAGAAATAAACGATCTAAAGTTCCCTTCGATCTAGTCAGTGGAAAGAACTGAGCAATGTCATTGTTACACATCTAATCACAGGGAGCCCGCTTAAAAAGTAGCGAAAACCAGACACAATGCGTCCGTTCTTCCGTCTTCATTGCTCCTTCGCAGATGCCACGCTCGCTTGATGTGTCTCACTGGTAGAGGACGGGTAGAGGACGCATTGTGTCTGGTCTTCGCAACTTTTTAAGGGGGCTCCCTGTGATCTAATTTTAAAGTTTTGCAAGTATCCGAGCCCTATGTAGACTAACAACCTCAGTCTCAGTTTCCGCTTTGTCCATTGAACTGGATGCCGCCACTGCGATTATGAGATTATCATCAGAGCGAGTATCAGTGTTTCAAGGAGTGCAACTACGACATGCAATTAGTCTAAGCCGTAAGCTCTCTCAGTATAGCTTGTTTTGAACCTTAGGTTGTAGAAGTCCGTGTCCACCTGGCAAGTATGAGAGTACAGCATGTGGCGGAACAATGGACAGAGAATGTTCACGTAAGTCTGCGGAGCTATACCGGGCGAGTCAATGAAATGGCCCGGAGTTTGAAACTATGCTGCTCGCTGAATATCAAAACAATTGTATTGAAAACAGCCTTGTTTTTCCCGATATGTCCAGTTAGGTTCAGTAATTTACCCGGTTTTAATCTGCTTTCCCTGAACATCGATATGGTGATTTTCTGCAGAAAGCCCCTTTTGAAAACCTGCAAGAACGAAGGAAAATTACAAGCAAATAAATCTTTAAATTTCAAAATTTTGTTGGTCATATTACTCCATTGAATAATGAATTCTACAGTCCTTCAAAAGTTGAAAATTGTTCTATCTCTTTCAGCTATTGCAATGCTCCCACCCGTGAAAATTGGAAAACACATGGTTGCAGAGGACCGTAAGAAGGTAATTTAGTATTCTGAGTGCACCAAAACCATTTTTACACATTTTGCTTCCATAACTACGTCGTCCGTAGGACCCTTCGTCATGTTTGGACGGAGTCGAAACTCCCCTCCTGGAAATGACAAAAGACCCTAGGGAAGAGGCTGCCTCTAAAAAAGACAATTTGTGCCTTTTTGTCCGTGTGTACTGGGTATACTTGGCCTGTTCGATACAGTAAAAACCCGCACATAAGAACCTAAGATTTTTAACTCAGCCTGTTTAGGTTCTAATTCTATGAGGTAAATCCCACAATCAGGGTGTAGGTTCTTAACATAGGGTCAAAGAATTGCCAGAAAACAAACGATAGCTTAAAGTTTAAGATTGAAACATGATGGCAATATTGCTAGCAACGCAAGCTCTACTTTAAAAACATAGTCCTTTGGTCCTTGGGACTGATTTTCCTCATCTCCTGACCGATCCACAGTCATCAGACAACCAGTTTTTTCTAAAAGTTTGGTGAAGAATTCCTTGTCTTCCCTTAGGTTCCGCCATGCATCACTAGTCCATTTAGTCATCAGCACTCTTCTCACCATAGCTGAATTTATTTTCTAGTGAATGAAAGAATGAATTTTACAGCCTTTATTAAGAACCTAGTTGAAATATCAGGCTGAAATGGTTCTTATGTATTGGGTACAAAATATACAATTTCAGGTTGTAGGTTCTTAGGCCCTGTTTATATGGGGGAAATCACCTCACCTGCCAGACCCGGGGCTGAGAGGTGAGATTCCACCTTCCAATAGAATCCTTTGTATTTTCATACCGCGTTTACATGACGAACGCAACACCACCGGTATAGTGAAGTTCCACCTCACCAGAGGTGGAATCTCACCTGGGTGAGGTGAAATTTTTTCATATAAACGAAACACCACCGGTATAGTGAGGTGAAGTGAAATTTTTCGTAGATTCTCATTGGTCAATTCATTCTGATTTCACGGAAGAGAGACTTTAATCTACCTCGCCTCTCAGCCCCTGGGCTGACAGGTGAGGTGAAACATCTCATGTAAACAGTGACTGAAAGTTACCTCGCCTGTCAGCCCCGGGTCTGGCAGGTGAGGTGTTTTTCCCCATATAAACAGGGCCTTAATAAATGAAGGTTCTTATGAGCGGGTTTTTACTGTAGCACACGCAAAATGATACGCTGCTTTTGCGGAGCAATCAAGAACCAATTAAGCTGCTCCATTGTTGCTCCATTGTCAATGTTGTGTCAGTAGAGCATCTGATAATGCAAACCATTTTTTCAAAATTTCTGTCAATTGATAAAACTCTCATGAAACTTATATTGGCTTTATGCTGGAAGGTATCCGGATTTAATTTTTGCGCTGCAGTCCGAACATTTCCAGCATTGACCTCGTGAACATTTATTAACCGCATACCGGGTGATCCAATAAAAAGTTAAACTTCTAAAACGTATCAAAACCTTTGATTTTAAATTATGATTTTAAGATTGAAATGTCAACCTGAATTTGTCTCTGTCTCTGCTTTCTGGACTTTTGTCAACTATGATTGGGAAGGACTGGAAATGAAGTTTAAAATGATAATCGTCGCTGTCTTGGTTCTTTGATTTTTGGTGAAATTATGGTTTTATGCCAATATTTCAACTTAAAATCTGATCACAGGTAGCGGGGAAAATTAATGAAAACAACAAGTACCTCTTTTTTTAATTTAGTGTTTGCCAAATTTGCCTACTTTGTCTAGGTTAGGCCAATGGCGACGATGTTTATCATACAAACAGTTATAAACGAACATTTCTCTTGAAGAAACTATCTGTACATAATTTTAATTAAAAAACAGTAAACACATAATGTAGCTTTAAGTTCTTTTCCTTTAACTTTCATGACAGGACCCTTAAGATAACAGCATTGTAATTATGCTGATAGGTTATCCTGTATAAATACTCCTATTATTATTATTATTATTATTATTATTATTCGTATTATTATTATTATTATTATTATTATTATTATTATTATTATTATTATTATTATTATTATTATTATTATTATTATCATTATTATTATTATTGAATTATCACACACTGATAAAAATGTCATTTCATTCAGCGGTAATGTCTTCTTGATATTGGTGACAGCAAGTCTCCTCAATTTTCAAGGACTTTCCTCAGGATCCGTGCAGATTGCAGGATTACAGTCTTCTGCATTTCTTCAATTCTGGTCTCAATTCCCAGTTCTTCTACTCTCCTCTTGATGTCTTTTGGTGGTGTTCCTAATGCCCCAATGACTATGGGTACTACTTTTACTTTCATATTCCATAATTTCTGGAGTTCTCTCTTTAAGTCCTGGTATTTCTCTACTTTCTCTTTCTCCTTCTGCTCTATCCGGGTATCATATGGGATGGCAAAATCAACGATAGTGCAGTTGTTTTCTTCCTTCTTGATCAAAATTAAGTCTGGCCTTCTAGCTTCAATTACATGATCGGTCTGGATGGTAAAGTCCCACAGTACCTTGCAAGTATCATTTTCAACCACACTTTCTGGCTCATGGTTGTACCATTTCTCGCTTACATGTACCCCAAACTTCCTGCATATGTCCCAGTGGATTCTTCTCCCGACCCAATCATGTCTATTCTTGTATTCTTTCTGCGCCATTTTGCTGCATTTGCTGATGAGATGATTAATAGTTTCATCAACCTTACCGCACATTCTACATCTACTGTCCTCCTGTGTTTTGTCGATTTTGGCTTTGATGAGGTTCGTCCTAATGGCTTGCTCTTGAGCTGCTAGGATGAGAGTCTCGGTCTCCCTCTTGATGCCACTATTTTTCAACCATTTCCACCTTTCCTCTCCAGCAATCTCCTCAGTTTGTCTAATAAATTGGCCATGTAGGACTTTTTCCTTCCAGTTTTCCTTGCGCTCTTTTGCTCTTCGATCTTTATATTGTTTCACTGTTTCCTTCACTTCCATGTCCGATCTTTTAGCTGCACTCAACAGCCGTTCCTTGCTCTCTTGTACGTGTCTCTGTAGTCCAATTTTTGATGTTTCTATCGTATCTTCGACGCTGATAAGTCCTCTACCACCTTCATTTCGCGAAATATACAGCCGGTCCACATTGATTTTTGGTTGGAGTGCTTTGTGCATCGTCATTAGTTTCCTAGTACGTCTATCTAATTCTTGAATCTCTTCTTTCCTCCAGTCTAGAAAGGGAGCAGAGTATCTTACCACTGAAACAGCCCATGTATTAATTGCTTTAATGATGTTATTTCCATTTAACTTTGTCTCTAAGACTTTTCTCACTCTTCGCTTATTATTATTGTTATTATTATTATTATTATTATTGTTATTATCATGTACATTTGTTGCTCACTAAATGTCAGTGGTAGTGTGTTCTCGGGGTTTGGCATCAACAAGATTTCTCAAATCTCGAGAACCTTTCTCAGAATCCTGGCAGAATGTAAGATCACAGTTTTCTGCAATTCAGTAACCCTTGTCTCTATTCCAATGTCCTCCAATCTCTTCTTCAGTTTCTTTGGTGTTGTTCCAAGTGTTCCTATGACTATTGGGATGACTATCACCCTCATACCCCACAGCTTTTTTATCTCTCGTGCAAGGTCTTGATATTTTTCGATCTTTTCTACCTCCTTGGAGTTTACTCTCGAATCATAGGGAATGGCAAAGTCTATGATTTTAGCAAACTTTGTTTCTTTGTCTATCACAATCATATCAGGACGCCTAGCCTCAATCACATGGTCAGTTTGGATGTTAAAGTCCCACAATATCTTGTATCTCTCATTTTCTTGTACTGCTTCTGGCTGATGTTCGTACCACTTTGGCTTTACTTCGATCCCATTTTTACGACACACCTCCCAATGGATTCGTTTTCCAACCCAGTCATGTCGACGCTTGTACTCTTTCTGAGCCAACTTGCTGCATTCGCTAATGATATGGTTCACTGTCTCGCCTACCTGTCCACACATTCTGCATTTACTTTCTTCTTGTGTTTTGTCTATCTTTGCTTTAATGACATTTGTGCGTATTGCTTGTTCTTGTGCTGCCATTATCATTGACTCCGTTCCTCTTTTAATTCCTGTATTTCTAAGCCAATTCCATCTATCATTGCCTGCTTCATTTTCTGTCTGTCTTAAAAACTGCCCATGTAAGGTCTTTTCCTTCCAAGCTTGACATCTTTCATTCTTTTTCCGCAATTTATATTCAGTTTCGCTATCTCCTTCATATTCACTTGCCGCTCTAGCTGCTGTTAGTAACCGTTCATTACTGTTACATACATATCTCTCGAGACCAATAACTGCGAGGTTTATGACATCTTCTACATTAAGCAATCCTCTTCCACCTTCTTTTCTTGGGATGTACAATCTGTCAACATTGCTTTTTGGGTGCAGTCCCCCGTGCATTGTCAATAGCCTTCTTGTTTTTCTATCTAACTGATGAATCTCTTCCTTCGTCCAGCCTAGAAATGCTGCAGAATATCTCAGCAAAGGTATTGCCCAGGTATTTATAGCATTAATAACATTTTGTCCATTCAGCTTTGTTTCTAGTAGCTTTCTAACTCTTCGTTTGTATTCATTCCCAACCTTCTCTTTCATTTTCCTTTGCTTAATCTGATCTGCCTGCAGTATACCGAGGTATTTGTATTCTTCATTCTCATTCAAAGATCTCATCTTTCTGTTATCGGGCAACTTTATTCCTTCTGACTTTACAACTTTTCCCCTTTTCAATACTAGTATGGCGCACTTCTCAATACCAAATTGCATCTTAATATCGTTGCTGAAGATACGCACCGTCTGGATCAGAGAGTCAAGCGTTTTCTCTGTTTTGCTGTACAATTTCAAGTCATCCACATCCATATATAACAAATGGTTTATCTTTTCTTTAGAACTAGCGAATTCGTATCCTGGACTTGCTTTTCTCAATATATGGGTCAGTGGTATGAGTATGATTACAAACAATAGAGGCGACAATGAATCTCCCTGGAATATCCCTCTCTCAATCTTCACTTCACCAAGAACGTCATTTCCATATGTCAGCTCAACTTTCCAGGATTTCATGCTTTCTTTAACAATTCTTCTAATCTCTTCATTTACACCTAGATTTTCCAGACACTCCAAAATCCATGAATGGGGAACTAAATCATATGCCTTTCGATAGTCAATCCATGCCATCGCCAGATTCTTATTTCTTCTCTTAACCTCCTGTAGCAGCATTCTGTCGATGTATAACAAGTCTCCAGTTCCTCGGGATCCCTTTTTGCAGCCCTTTTGCTCTTCTGGTAGTAATGATCTTTGTTCAAGAAAAGTGTATGTCTCTTCTGCAATTATTCCAGTAAGGATTTTCCATGCCAGTGGCAAGCATGTTATTGGCCTGTAATTGCTGGGATCATTTCCTTTAGCTGGATCCTTCTGTATCAACACTGTCTTCCCTTTTGTCATCCACTCTGGCACTTTTCCTGCTTTTAAGCAATCTGCAAGGTTGTCCTTCAAGCTCTTGTGCATGCTCGTAAAGTATTTGAACCAGTATCCTTGAACCATATCTGGTCCGGGTGCCTTCCAATTCGGCAACCTTTGTAAAAACTTTCTTATTTTCTCTTCAGTAATTTCAATCATTCCTTGTTGTTCTTGCCTTTCCATCTCCTTTCTAAAATCTTGCAGCCACTTTGCCTCCTTATTATGATCCACTTTCTTGCTCCAGATTGAAGACCAGAAGTCCCTAGCTTGCTCCGATTGAGGTGCTTGGCTCTCCTTTTGCTTTTCACCACAGTCAACATTCTGATAGAATCTTTTCTGGTTATTTTGAAACGTTCTATTTTGCTGGTATTGGCTTATTCGATCACTGTACCGTTTAATTTTAGCAGTCTTTGCTGCTATTCTCTGCTTGATCTCTTCCCTAGCGACACCAAATCCTTTCTGTTTTATCTTATAACGATTCTGCAAATAATGTGTTATTATCATTATTATTATTCGTATTATTATTATTATTATTATTATTATTATTATTATTATTATTATTATTATTATTATTTATTATTATTAAACATCGTCATCGCTGGCCTAACCTAGACAAATTTGGCAAATTTGGCAAACACTAAAGTAAAAAGAGAGGTACTTGTTGTTTTTATTAATTTTTCCCCGCTACCTGTGATCTGATAATTTTAAAAAACTTTCAGTGCTGCCCGAAATTCTTAATCTTTAATAGAGAAATATTTGTATTTCAGGTTCTCCCAATTCATCAAAAGATTTACCCAAAACCCAACAAACAGACAGTCGTTCAAATGAATCGAGGATCAGGTGTTGAAGTTGTTATTTCTGTTACTGAAGCTAATTTCGCGACTATTATTGGTGAAGTAAAACCCACATATTACGACATGGACCCAGCGGGGCATTCACATCCAATTTGCAGCCACAATGTGCCTCTATACTACAAAGCATCTATGCATGTAACACAAGAGATGTTTTACTTCCCATGGGGCGGTAAAGGACGTTGTGACATAAAGAATCCTAAAATGGAAAAAGGCTACTTGTATTGTTTGGGTAGTGATCATAACATTGTTGGACTTTTCACTAAAAGCAGAGTTGATAAAACTGATCTGAAATACACGGAGGCTTCCCCATCTTGCGCTAGAAACATGGAAAAATGCGTTCAATGTAGAAGAGACTGTACCGCACAAACTACACTGCCTCATTGTAAAGGCAAGGAAGGGCAATGTCACAAAATATGCGATACCACGCAGTGTAGCTGCAGTGGACAAAAATGTCCTTGTTATAGGTATGATGTGGATAATTGTAATGGGAGGGCTACAGCTTGCACTGGAACGATAGCACATGTTATCAATCTGGAACCTGTCTTTAGCCAGCATAATCAGTATTGCAATGTGAAAATGCTGCGTTTGGCAACTTACAAATATCGAGCTGATCTTTACGTTGAAAATGAACTTGTGATTAGCAGAGACTACCACGCCAAGAATCATTCGGATGTCAACAAAGGGAAGGTATTAGAAGATGATTTTGGTTATTTGATCGTGAAAATGCCTGACTCGCCAACACTCAGAAACAAAAACCTGCTCCTTAAAAGGGCAAAGAATACTAAATCTTTAGAATTAGGCCATTACAGTAGGCTGCCCGCGAGATGGTCTGGTGGTGCCCGAACAAATCTTGCTTTCATGCCTTCCAGACCGTTTTCCATCAGCAAAGCAAAGTGGAATAAGCTGAAATGCAGTGATATCAAAATGAATTCATTCGTTGCATTCAGTGAACTTCCATTACGTAGCAATACCCCCAGAATTTTTGACAAAATTTACGCAGTTAGCACAAAAGAGACAAAGGACAAAGGGGGGTTTGGTAAAAATATTGGACGTACATTCGCTGTCTCTAAAACTGGAACTAAAGGATTCTTGGATTTTACAATTCCCCGTAGTAGATCGATTCTCCTACATATATTTCCAAAAAGTAAGATCAAACAAGATGGGCTGTATTGCCGGCTGCTAAACAAGACGTCACACTGGCTGATAGCCGCAGAAGGGTATTTGAACTCATGTCCAGGCTCCTTGGCAGCAAAAGTCTTTGATCAGGATAAATCAGATGACCTTTTGTTTCATTATGATTTTGCTGTGAAAACAACGAAAACTTGTTACTTCAAATTCGAATTCAACATACCATTTAAAAATGGTAAAAATCGCGAGGACAAGGCATTTATCTTACACCTAATCGCCAAAGACCAAACGATGAAATTTGTGCTTGTGCGAGAGAAGAAGGTGGAGAGAATCCTGCAATCCATTCATATTCCCAAAATTGACGAAAGTAAATTGTTTAATACGATTGTCGCAGTTTCCGTGATCTTTGGTGGCTTTGTATTTCTGATCATGCTGATTGTCATCATTGGGGCGTTGACTAAGCCAAAGGATACGATGTACCAAGCAGACAGAGACAATGAGTTTCATTTTAGGCATGCTCTGGTGATCGTATGGTTTATTGGTGCTCGACTTGGAAAAAGCATAATATTCACATTTACCTTTATGAGCTACATGTTCGTTGTAATTCACCGTACGAATTACCATACGCTGAGGTCTTTTAGAGCATTCCAACAAAGAGAAAGGGCTGTTTATCGGAATATATTTCAAGATATGGAAAGACACCGGGTGGTTGAAATTAGTAGGCAGACAAAGAGATTGACTGCAGAGAGGAACATTTGCGAAAGAAATCTCCAAAGACTAGATTCGTATCTTACAAACAGAAAAAGTGAATCATCCTGGCAACAGCAGATCAATAAAAAGACAAGATCAATAAAACTCGCAGCCATTCGTCGAGCTCGAGAAAATTGGGCCAAATCAAGAAAACAATATGAGAAACGAAAACAGGAAATGGAGGAGACAATGCTTCGGTCTTTTGGGCAGATTAAAATGCAGCTTGATCAATTAGAGAACAATGTAGCACGCCATCCGGTGTTAAAGATTGCTAGAACTTTGTTTAATGTTGGCAAGTTTTTTGGCATTTACAAATCCCTTCCTGGGTATTTGGGTCTAAAGCAGGATTTCTCTACAGTGAAATATTCGCACAAACTTCAGTCATTTCGTTCTTCGTTCGATAAGTTTGAAAAAGATTTGAAGGAAACTGAAAGCAAGCAAGAAAACAGTGAGAATTTGAATCATAACCTTTGGCAGAGAGGAAGAACGAAATCGCGAGGATATGCAACAAAACTTCGAAGGATAAAGTTTCCTAAACCCAGAATTGGTGTGAGGTTTGCAAAAGAAAAAGCGAAGGACTTGTTGGCTCTTACCTGGATTCAGAATATTGTAAAGAACAAAATATTCTCAAAGATCGGAATGATATTGATGGTAACATTAGATGTACTGTTTTTCATCTACCGTCACACCCGCACTTACGCAATGGCTGTCATGATGGTGTATGGACTACAGAAATTGTGTGATCTCGATGAGATGGAGAAGAAGCGGCAAGAAGAGGAAGAAAAGCGTGAAATTCTTAGACGTGGTTTACTGCAACACTGGCAGATGGGATCATCACAGCTTTCAAGTTCAGAGGAAAGTGATGCTGAAAATCGAGGGTTGGTTGGTGATGGTTTGACCACCTCCACCGATGAATTCAACGAGAGAAAGAAAACTGAACCTGCTTCAAATATTGTAACTACTTCTAAGAAGGATCGACAAGAAATCTTAGACACTAGCTCGACGTCATCAATAGGTAACGGTGGATTGTCAGTGAAGAATACTTCCAAGAAACTGAATAAACCGAGAGGTGAGTCATCCAGAGAAGACTTTGACAAGAACAAAATTACAACGACGATACCCGGACAGCGAGGTAGAGAAGTCAGTAAGGATTCCAAGAAAAAGAATAATGCAGAGGACGAAGAATTGCCTGGAGAAGACTTTGACAAGAACAAGATCACAAAGAAGATACCAAGACAGCGAGGAAAAGGTGTTGGAATGTTTTCCAAGAGGTCAAATAAACCTGAGAGGGAAAAGTCTTCCACTGATGAAGAATCGAAACATGAACGTGGTAGTAAAAATTACAATACATACCAAGGCAAGGAGCATATACGTATTTCCTTTTTTATAAGAAATTGCTTATTAGAAACTCAGCCCTCAGATTGCTAAAAAAATTAGGAACTCCAGCATTAGGGAAACATAACACGAGAAACTATTTATTCTGATAACAAAAATTTTCATCATAGTTTTACTTTATTTTTACTTGATTGTATCATATCATTCGGAAGGTATACTTTAGTAATGTTTAAACATCGAAAAGGCTTCAAAAACCTAGTTTTTAGGTGCTCAGGAGGGCAACAAAAGTGAACAGGAAAATTGTTGTGGAACCTGTCATAAACGCATGGTAAATTCTGAATGCTCAAAATCTAACTATCTTCAGAAACTTTCAGGTCTGGCCCAAATTCTTAGTTTTTTAACAAATGCATATGCTGTGTGCCCATCAAGATGTTACCCTGGGTACCAGATCCTCTCAGAAAGAAAACCAGCCCAGCATAAAGTTGCCCCGGAATCAGTTGGACAATCTCTCGCCATGTGCTAGCGAGAGGTGGTTTTAAAGAGAAGTGGTACCCGGCATAAAAAGTACTCCCCTTTGAACAATCACCAAAGTTGGATTATGAAATCTATCGTAAAATGTTCTTTTTGATCTCTTTTGTCAATGACTGAAATGTATCTAAAGATGATTAAAGATGATAACATGTTTGTTTTCATTACGCAAAGGGTACAAAATAACGGATCGAACAATCTCATTCTGAGCAATAGTCTTTGAGCAATTTAGCAATTTTACTCTACATCTTTCGTCATAATCACATACCTTCTCTTTAAAGCCACCTCTCGCTTGCACATAGCGAGAGATTGTCCTACTGGTTCCGGGGCAACTTTGCGGCCGTGTTTGTTTTGATTTACCGGTTGAGAGAATTTACTTTGTCTGCAGTCGCTAATCGCTTTGAGTTGAGGTGTCAATTAAAGCAATTGTTGCTATTGTGCTACAAAATCTATCCTTTTTGTCCATTTTTATGAATTATCTTTGCCTGTCAAAAGTGAATAGCTAATTTAGCTAATTTTGCCGCACTCGGTACATAAATAAGCAAAAGTATCCAATAGAGTTTTACACCCATCACTTTTTCATATTCAGCGTAAAATTTTACAATGACGAATAACCAAAGACACTAACTACGGAGCACTATACCACACTACAAGGACGATACCTGGGGGAGCAAAGATATCATGACTGCCCCCGACATTTAACATAGAACGGATGAGAACTAAAATGCAACTAATTATACGACACAAGATGCTGTCTTCAAATAAACGATTTTACAAATGAACGAAAAAGAAAATATTTAAGAGAGAGGAGAATTTACGTACAGGTTTTCATTACCAACTCATCACTTTCTACCCGGGGGGAGGGGTACTCCCATACTTGACTTGACGGGATGTGCCGCTCAACAGGGTGTCCTTTTACGGTAATGATTATGCGACAGGGTGTCCTTTTCTGATAAAAATCATTTTTTATGCGACAGGGCACAGGGTGTGGAGAGATTTGCTACATACTCCCGTCATTTTCCTAGTCAAGTACCCCCCGGGCTTTCTACCAAGCAAAAATTTGTGACCTATACATCAAAGCAGTGGCCCTGTAAAGTCTTTCATTCGTGTCTTCTCTCACAGGATACCATCCAATCCAAAGAGGGCGACAGGAGCCAACAATGGCTAAGGAAGTTAACGAAATAGCACTTGGAGTGACTGGCAAACTCGCTGCCTTACTGTACATATTTGTGACAAAAATGAAGCTTCTCGACATTATCAGACTGGTATGGAGTTTCATCTGTTTAATTGAACCGTTTATACTTTAAGGTGCCGTCAAGGCTTTATTCACACCCCCTCTTTTGAGCCACATCTCTATAAAGCCATCCCTTTTAATGCAAGTTTTTAAATAAGTTCCCCTCTTGATCAAACACTCCTCTTGATCAGTCCCCCCCCCCATGGCAAAGCTGTAAGTGATACACCCCTCAGACAGCAAGTTCAGCTAGCTTAAACTAAATCAGGTTATCGAATGAGGCATCCTAATTGGTCACCTCAACAAATCGAATGCAGTTGATTGGTTGAAATGTATCTTGGTGTAGATAAAGCTGCTGTAACTGTGTCAGTGTGAATGGGGTGATAGTTTCTTCTTCGTTATTCTACATTTTACGGAATGAGCAGATATTCTTACCAGTGAAATACATATTGTCGACACAGTTTTTATCCCAAACCATATAACGATGAATGGAAAATTTTGGGTGACCTCCGGTAAAAAAAATATTCATGGCTGCAAGGAACTTTTTACCAAGATCTATTGCGTTCTTTAATCGAATGCCTGTAGAATCGTTGAAGTTCATTATAGTTCAATTGTTGGCAATAATGCAACGTGTTTGTAGCTTGGAAAAAGAAGTAGTTTCCTCAATACTACCATAGTTTTCTTCGTTGTTTTCCCTTGGAGCCAAACCAAACCAGTGCGTGAAATAAAATTCAAATAGCTCATGCGGGTCTGAATAGACCTTTTAGCTATTCTGAAAAAGAATTTGGATCGAACGATATTTCATTACATTCTGTAGAATTTTCGAATGTGCACAATTGCGCTCGAAGCTCTAACGCCACTCGATCGAACTTCGCGTATAAAATTGTATAAAATATCGCTCGATCCAGGCTCTTTTGTAGAATAGCTAAAAGGTCTATTGTCGGCTCCTACACAGCGTTCATCCTCATTTCAAAGGAAGTTTGAAACGAGGATGAATGCTGTGTAGGAGCTAACTGTTCAGACGTGCAGGAGACATCTGAATTTGATTCCTAGCGCTAGTTTGTTAGGCTTCAGCCGAAGAGAACGCAACAAAGCAAAACAGTAATATCAAGGTGATAAACTTTAATTTTCTAGCTACAAAAACGGTACGGTATTGCCAATGGTTCAATGTTTAGAATTCATAACTCGAACGTAGTGCATCTTGGTAAAATGTTCCTGGCCGCCATCTTTAACGTAATTGTCACTTGGCGTAGCCAACCTCGATTCCAGGGCTATCATTGTCTTCTGCCTCACCTCTTCAGCACAAATGATAATTGGCCGCCCATTGTTACCCTTGGTTCGAGGTTAGGCTACTCTCGAGTACCGAATAAACGGGGGGGGGAGTGAGAATAATCGGGGGGGTTGGAAATGGTGCGATATAACAATAATCGGGGAGGGCTGGAATAATTGGGGGGGGGGTGCTTGGAGAAACAGAAAATAGTCGTTTCTTAGGTAAACACGTATCTCTTATGTATTTATGTGAACAGTGATGTTACTGATACATTTACTTTTGAACTCTGGTTTTGTTGAATGCACTTCTTGAGACTTTTCTTGCGTTTACTATCATTTCATTTATCCAAAAATTGATAAAAGGGGGGGAGGTTGGAATAAGAGCGGGGGGTTGGAAAATTTTTCAAAAATTAACAAGCGGGGGGGGGACGATTATTCGGTACTCGAGAGTACAGCAGTTATTGGTAAATTTGTTTTCTAGCATTAATCATACAAACCTGGACTTGTCCTTGAATTTTGATATGCTTTCTCCATTTTTGCAGGTTGCGTTGAACACCCACCTGGTATTGATTTTCTGCTTGCTTTGTGTCGTCAGTACGGCTGTCTACTTCACGTTTATTACCACGAAGTATGTGCTTCGAACTCCGATCCTTGACGAACTTGGCTTTTTCGATGCAAAGATCATACCAATTTTAACATATCGTAAAGCCGTAAATACGCGAACAGCAGCAAATGCATTCATGGTCAATCATGTATGGATTCCGTATTACGAGACAAGGTTTGTGTGCAAACTTTTTTTTGGGGGGGGGGGGGAAGGGTATACTATTTGATTATTGTATACAGCGGGTATGCACCGTTGAATAGGGTATCAGTAAATCTCGTTCCCAGAGTGAGTTCGTTGCTCTACCTCTACTCTGGGATACAAGAGGCCGTTCGATAATCTGACACTGGTAAGAACAAATGGACATTGTGATTAGCTGGAGGGTGTGTTTTGCTTTTCTTTAGTAGCTCAATGCTTATCAATCAAGTTTGCCTGAGTTTCTTAGTGGGATAGTCCTATATAACTTAAATTATTGGGCTTGAATTACGTTTGAGTAAGGAGGGAAGTTCATTCTACTTGCTTGTTCCTACATTACATATCATTTTATACCCCCCCCCCAATGCTGTTTTACAGGAAAAACTTTAGGCTTTACCATGGAGGGTGATGCAGCGTGTTTGTAGCTTAGAAATCAAAGTTGTTACCTCGACATTACCATAGTTTTCTTCATTTTTCCCTTTGGTCCAAACCTAACCATTTCTAGGAGTCAGATTCAAATGGCTCCTGCGCGTCTGAACTGTTGGCTCCTACACAGCGTTCATCCTTATTTCCAACTGCCTCTAATATGTCATACTTATTGTAAGAGGAAGTTTGAAACGAGGAACAACGCTGCGTAGGAACTAACTGTTCAGACACGCAGGAGCCATTTGAATTTGATCCCTAGCACTGGTTAGGCTTAAGAGAAAGCGACGAATTTGAACAGTAATATCGAGGTAATAAACTTTAATGTCTTAGCTACAAACAAGGTGCATTGTTGCCTGTCTTTACTTCAGAATATTGCATAATTGTGATGACAAATACAAGAAATTCTTATCTGCTTTATGATCATACCAATTTATTGATTTTTCCAGGATAAATGCTCGTCTAGAAATTTACAAGTTTAAAGCAGGATTGTACAAAAAAGTTCAATGTGCTCGTGCAGTTTTATACAACAGTGAATTTTGCTCCTGGAAAAAGGTCGGGCAAGTTTGTGATAAGCTCAAACCTTATGACGAAGAGTTTTTCAAGAATCTGACCCAGTACAGGTGCACTATGAAGCCTGCATTCTCCAGAAGGTAAACTTAGAACTTTAATTAGGACAACTTAGAATAATGGGTTCATCTTACTGAACCCATAAACGCAGCAAAAAGATTGTAATCCGTGGAAAGAAAACAGTTAACTCCTGCAAAAGAACAGAAACCTACAAATAACTTGTACCTAGCAATAAAACTTTTTAATCATGCAAGAGAAAAAGGAACTGATATTAAACCCAAAAAGGAAAGAAATAAGTTAGTAACTGCAATAAAGCACAAATTTCACAAAAACGCGTTATATGCCGCACTCCTCAGTTTGGGTTGTGCGAAGAACAAATCAAAAGCCCTTTGCTTTCCTGATCCTTTGTGCGCCACATGAAAATTGAGTCAAAGAAAATTTCGGCCGAAAAGTTGGTGATGGTCTGGAACACAGGTGATAATGGTCTGAAGGTTTCAATAATTCTAATTTTGTGTGTAGGCCAGTCCATGACTATGCCTCTTTAAAGAAAAAGGACCTGCGGCCACATTTAGAAACTGGCTACATAGATCAGATTTGGTGTTTCGAAGCTCCGGTACTAACAACCTTTCGAATATTTATGTATGATACGGGGAAGCTTCATCGTTTGTACGCTCGTATCCCTGATTTGAAAAGTATCTCCGTCTGATGAATGTTTGAAATGTGTGAAACTCGAAAGCATTGCCTTTTCTCAAGTACACATGTTTCCCTTGCAATCAAATCATTTACTCAGTCTGGCAGATCAATCTGAGTGGTAAGATCCCATATGTTCGGCCTAAAATTACAGTGCTGTTCTGATTTAGATATCTAAAAAAGAGATAAAAAAACGCGAAGATAGCTATATTACAAACTATAGACATGGCTGAAGCGAGTGATGAAGACTGCATAAACGTGGGAACCGGGGGGGGGGGCTTTGGGAACACGTGCCTCCCAAGATTTTGCAATAAACAAATAATTGCTATTTATAATTTTAGAAAATGCCCCCTCTAACTTGAGGAAAAAGTTCCCACGAAGTGTCCTGCCCCCAAGTTTGAGATGCTTACGTCACCGGAAGCCTGTGCTGCCGGTGTTAGATTTTTAAAATTCAATTCATCTTTTTCAGGTATTCCAATTTTGATAGGGTTCAGTTCAAGAAGGAAATGATAAGATCCTATGACCCATACATTGAAGCGTTGCGAGGAATTATTCTTGATACGTTTGATATGGTATTAGTTATAATTTGTATCCAACTAGCAATAAACGTGACTGCAAAAATCATATTTAAGCTATTATTATCGTTTGATATGATACGGCAAATTAAAGTGTATCAAAGTAAAAGACCATTGGAAGTTTGGGATTTAAAGAAATGAAGTTGTAAATGAAGTATTTGACTCTTAATGGTTGATAAAATTGTAGATGTAGAGAATTGTGTTTATATGCTCATGTACGCTACTCTTTTTCATCATTCTTTAACTTTTACAAAATATAACGCAATGTGCTTCCAAAAAACAACACACATTGGAAAATTCGTTACGCTCATAGTGCTATAAACCATATATGAATGTTATTCGAATTTTCTGTTTCTAATTTCCTCTATCTTTGAGCATTCGAAAGGGAATTGAATTTCTGTGAAATGTGCAAAGACAGGGGCGCATCCAAGGGAGGGGTTGTGGGGGTTACAACCCCTGCCCTTTTTGGCAAAGAAGGAAATTTTGCCCTGTTCTCGTCAGGCCAGTCGATTAGATTGTTGAACGTTTTGTTTGAATAGGCAATGTCAGTGCAAAACCAGATAGATGTCTTTTTACGTTAGCTGCTGACTGAATTTGTTCATTTAAAGTTAATTCTGTTGTCATTATCTTCGGAAAAACTAGCCCATTGGCAAATAGAAGTTTACCCCTAGATTATTGTTTGACTCCTTTGAGGAAAACTTACACATATCATGCGACTGCCCTGAATGTCTAACTTGGAAATCCTACATCTTATGCTCAATTTCTACCACAAAACCCCTGCCCTTGAATATCCTAGTTGCGCGCCTGAAAGAAGGGCCGAAACCCTTATAAGATGTTGCCTGAGATTGGCGACAATGAAAAATTGCTGATGAAAATCATGTCAAAAGGTTTTATTTGTAGGTACTTTCTGTTTACTTTAAGGAGGATGTTTTGTGGTTGCTGTTGCGCTGCTTTGAGCGTTTCGGATCATTCCCGCGCAATGGCGTCTTGCGAGAAAGGAGAAAAGCGCTGGACTTGTTCAAGTCTCACTTTCTTCTTTATCAGTCGATTGAGATAAAATGTGCTGCGGGGGAATGGAGAAGGCAACGGAGAAGGAGAAGGAGAGGAGGAAAGTTTCCTTTCCTTTTCCTCTCTCCTTTTCCTCCGCAACTCCTTCTTTATTCCCCCGCAGCACCATTTACTTTCCGCGTGTTTGTCTCAGTCGACTGATAAAAGAAAGTGAGACTTGGACAAGTCCAGAAAAGCGCTCGCTGGAAGAAGACGATTTAGATAAGATGGATAGCTCAGGTAAGGAAGAAACAGACGAAAAACCGAGCAAGAAAATCAAGAAAACAAGACGGGCGTCGAAACCACCACTGTCAAGAACGCTCATTAGTTTAATGATTGATTTTCTGATGGAAGATGAGCGTAGGCCTGTCCCAGATGACACCCCGATTTGGTCAGAGACTTGGAAGGAGATTCTCAAATCAGATACAGAACTAGCGCATTGTGTCAAGGGATTATCATTCAAACAACGATTTTTCACTTGGCTAAGGGTCTTAGATCTTGACGAAAGGGATGGTCAAAAGGTTTTAGTTTTGGCAGGATCAAGAAAGCTTGTACCTTGCAAAGAAGAAATTCCCAAGATAATCAGGGACGCACATCGAGCAACAGGGGAATTTAAAAGAGAGGCCTCTGAGAGTAGTGACAAGAAAGGGAAAAGCAAAGGCAATGCTAATCATAATTCTGCAGAGAGATGCATAAAACTTGTAAGTAACTAATTCCAAGACCCAGTACCAGTAGTATGGAAAGTGAAATTTTTGTGCGCCAGACGCTGATAAAACAATGGAAACAATAGAAAGTAAGCGATTTGTGCCTAATGCACAGCCCTTTCTTTCCGTAAGGGTCCAAGACTGGAAAGTTTGTAATTTCGTCCATGCAAGTGGAGATGATGACCTCCCTAGTAAGATCTGTGCGGAAATTTAGCGGTTTCCACAGTTGAGAACAATAGGTTGGGGGACAAGCTATGCTTTGTCCGAGGAAACTCATATGACTCCCTGTGAAGTAGGTTATAGCTTGTGCTCAATAGCGTTTTGGGGTTGACGCTAGAACGTACACATGAGCTTTAACCCATGTCATGGGGGGACACATTAGCTTCCTCGGACAGAGCGCTCTCGTCCCCCCAACACTTAAAGCAACAGATCTTTTTTAGTTGTCAACTGTGTGGCTTAGTTTGAAAACAGTAAGCTCCTGCACATGCAAGATCTTGCATATGCTACAAACTTTCCACGCTAGATTAGTGGAAAGTTTTCTAAGCATTCATATTATTGGTCTTGAAGTTTTTGGTGGTGATGTTTTCTGTGACCACAACAAAATGGAGGACTGTTTGAAAAGGTCATTTTTGTTACGCCAAAGGTTTATGCCACACCAATTGTCTAAAGACAATTGACCTATTGTTCTTCCATTGATCTTGATGTTGCTCCACAGGGGCGTCGTGGGTAGCAATTGACAGGGAGGGCATAACTTGCAGATTTTCCGACGAACAATGACGTCAAAACTGATGATGTCATCATACGCATGCGCAGTTTTCTTAGGAAGAATTGTTCCGTTTGACGTCATCTGTTGTGCAATCATGTCATGAATTTAAAAGATACAACACAAAACAAAAGTTATAGCTGAGTTTCAACAAATAATTTGCTGACAGAGAAAGCAATACTATGACTTAGGGCCTGTTTATATGAGGCGGGCTGGCCTGTTAACGAGCTGGCTCGCCAACAAGCCAGCCCAAGTGGGCATGTTCTATCTACAGGACCCTCTGGACCATTGGACCATTGGACCATGCCGCAGACCCCTGGCCTTGTATCTTGTATCTTCCAATAGCAATTGAGTAACATGAAATCATGCTGAATAAAATTTTCCTGTGTTCTCAGTTATGCATCATAATCCTTTTGTTCGAAGAGACAAAAGGAAATGAAGAGGAACTAACAACCATAGAATTTCAATGTTTACAACACAAGCAACAATACAGCAGAGCGAGGGGCACTTCACTCATTCAAAAAAGGATACGAGATTCCTTCAAGAGGTTTCTGGTGGATTTATGGTGGATTTTCCCTGAAAGCAAGAGAATTTCTGCCAAAGGTGTACGAGATTTTGCAAGTGAAATGCCCCATGCCGCAGAATAGAAAGAGAATCGGTTGATGGCCTGACGATTTTACCATACTAAGCTGAAGCCAAAATCAAAGGTTCACGTCAATTTGTTGCATACAAGAACAAAACCATGTCTACCCAAAGTTCACCTCGGAAAGAATGGATACAAGCTGCTCTGTTTCGCTGTATGTTGAGTAATTCAAGTATTCTGCACCACCCAATTTTCGTCAAGAGAAGGTGCTGTGACGCAGCCACCGCGGGGGGGGATTCTCGGCCAAATTTCAAGTAGGGATGTGCTGCCCACAGTTTCAAAATGTAACCGCTGGCTAGACCAATTTTTGTGAATGATCCCCCCTTGGCTAGACTAATTTCTCCATCAAAAGTGCCCTGATTTGGAGTTTTCTAAATAAAACTTGCAAAATTTCGTAATTTCGTCTGAATTCCATCTTCACCGAGAAGTGCTTGCCTGCATGTTTTTTCTTAATATAACAAAAATAGGTCAGTGCTTTTGTTCTATAATTCAAACATTCAAATGTGAATCCTTATTCTACCAGGAAAAGTACAATCAATAGTACAAAGAAGCTTCAATAGAGCCCAGGGTAAATTATTCAAATAATTACAACAAGGAAAAACCATTGAACAGAAAAAACAGCACAAAGCAAAATTGCGGCCAGGGGGTCTGCAGCATGGTCCAATGGTCCAGAGGGTCCGGTAGATAGAACATGCCGCCCAAGTGAGCCAGCCTCGAGCCAGCCCGGCTATTAGTAGCCAGCCACATGCCGTTATTCTCTTGTGTAAAATTGAAAGAACAAGGAAATATTTTCTGACTCAAGGTGCCAAATGTAATATTGCGCCTGCGTAACAGGCGGGCTGGCCCGTTTCTCCTGTTTATATGAGAAAAGTCAGCCCGCTTGAGGCGGGATCCCGGTAGTCGATAACCGAGATCTCGGCAAGGCGGGCCAGCCCGGCATGCATATAAACGTAAACTGATGTTTACAAAGTTGTGACCAGGTAAGCAGGATCTCACCTGAAGGTGAGCCAGGTCGCTAACGGGCCAGCCCGCCTCATATAAACAGGCCCTTACAGAATATTTAGTCATAACTGCAACAGCGGCGTGGCGTCGTGGCAAGGGTAAATTAAGTGGCACGCTCTTTACTTTGGCTTAGAATGCATCTCCCAACATAATACTTGCCAATGGGGATGAGGAAATTTGGATGATTTTGTGACAGTTATTCAGTAATTCAGAGTGTGAGGAAAATTTTAAGAAACATCCTTTGCTTTGGCTTTCAGTGCATGTCCCAATGTCATGCTTGCCATTTGACACAGAAGACATCTCCGAACATCATGCTTGCCATTAGTGACAAGAAAATTTTGATAATTTTGTGACGGTTATTTAGTAAATGAGAGTGCGAGGAAAATTTTTGATTGAACATCATTCACTTTGCCTTAGGGAGCAGTCCTTTTTAATCCTGGGTACCAAGGTGGAGGATTTTCGGCAGGAGTATGAAACTTTTCTCTATCACTTTGTTAGGGAACAAAAATTTTATGAGCAATTTTTATGGGGCACAAAACTACTTTGCTTGAAAAATTTTGGATGAAGTCATCAATCAAAGATATAAAGAAAAGTTAAAAAACATCTGGAAATGATGAATCACTTGACCAGTATGAACATGGCCTGGGACAACATGTTATCTACCCATATATCTATGTTTTATGGACAAAGACTTCTGGATGGGGTACTAAACCATTTTGCTGAAAGATGACGGGGAATGAAAACTTCTTCTATGTTCAAGATGGGGGGGGGGTATGAAGTTTTCTGTAATTGTGTGAAATTATCCTCCGCCCTGGTACCCAGCATTAAAAATGACCGCTCCCTTAGAATGCATCTCCCAACATCATGCTTGCCATTGGCGACAATGATGATTTGATGGTTTTGTGATACTTATTGAATGAACAAGAGTGCGAGGAAAATTTTTGAAGAAACGTCTTTTAGGTTGGATCACATTACAATTATTCGAATCAAATGAGCGGTACAAAATGTCATCACGAAATTCTACAACAGTACGCAATCTCGTCCTTGCCTGGAAAAAGCCATACACCACCAATGTACGAAACTGCTGCAGACGACTTGAAACAAACCACAAACGTTCATTTCAATATATAAACGAATCATTCAAATAAGTAACACCGTCCAGTCAGTATCCCAGGTGGAATGGTTCGTTTCTACGATGTATGAATGAAGTTTGAACGAGTAGAGCCACAAACACCTAGTTTGTGCCAAAAGTGAAACAGATAAAGAATTTCCAAAAAATTTCTGAATTTCCGACGCTAGGGGGGCAACTGCCCCCTCTGCCCCCCCAGCCACGACGCTTCTGTTGCTCCATGCCAAATATATTTGGTGAAACATACATGTTTCCTAGCATGGTTGCCCTGCCCTGGTTCAGGCCCTGCTTAAATGAGATTGGATCCATATGAATCCATAACCAAACTGCAACAGATAAGCCTTGTGTTTACACAAGACCTGGTGGATCCCAACCGATTTGAATCTGCAAAAGTAATCCCATTTGGATCGGATCCCAAAAAAAGTCTCATGTGAATATGTTGGAGTGGAGGCAAACTGCTACTTGCAGAAATTGATGTGAGAAGACTGAAAAGCGTTTGTTGACATTTTCAAGAGGCAAATCAGGGATGGACAGAGTCTATTCAAGTGTAAATTTCAAAGGATCTGATTAAAATGAGGCAAAATATTTGCCAGAGCGTTGCTACTGTGAGAGTTCATAAAAATCCAAATGGATTTGATCTTGTGTAAATACAAACTGCATACACTGGATCCTATCTTGTGTAAACACCTCTCAAAAAGTGGATCGGATCCAAATGGATGCAACCCCACTTGGATGCTGCTTACAGATCCTGGATCAGATTATATCACAGTTTCATCAGATAGCAAATTTTTTGTAGGATCAATAATCAAAAAATCATATAAATTATGTATTTTCAAATGACCCCCCATAAGTCAAGAGCATTTCGTAACATTTAGTAGCCTGAAGCACAGGGGCCCCAGGAAGTTGTATAACCCTATCCCCCACCCCCAATGATAAAGAAGCCTTCCTCTGAGCCTCCTTTGTGATTGCAAACCTCGCTTTTGATCTCTCTCTTAAAGCATTATGTCGTAGCTTCGCAATCACAAAGGAGGGTCAGAGGAAGGCCTCTTTATCATTGGAGGGGGGGTTGGGGTTATATATGTTCCTGGGGCCCCTGTGCCTGAAGCTCTGCTTGTTAAGCTCTTTTAAATGATACCCAAGATGCAGTGTTTTGCTATGTTTGTGATGGTAGTTTGTGGTGACCAATTTTTACTTCACATATATAGTTATTTTGTAATTTGGATCATTTCTTTCAGAGGCAGTGCATAACATTTGCTAGTGAAAATGTAGCATCATTGTCTTTTTCTTTATATAGATCAAGGATAGATATGCTTTTGGAAGCAGAGAATTTGGTGTTCGCAAATCAGCAATATACAGAGAAGTGATGAGGTGTCCTGAGTGCTTTTCAGAAGGTAGATTAAGAGTTCCTGGGAAGGATGTCATAAAAGAAGTTGAGATGGTTGATCCTGATTTTGGAAATGAGATGAACTTCATTTCATTAAAGAATGCGCCAGTTTGTATGACAATGAGAGGCCCTTCTCAAAATTCAGTTTGGTATGACCAGTCAGGTATAGTCCTGCTAATATTGATATTTTATAGGATAGCTGACTTGACTGATGTATTGAGTGCTGTTTTCCATCCTTTGTAAATAAATAATGCTATTTTCTTGCTTGCACTCTAACATATATACAAAAATTTCTTGTAATTATGGAACAAAAGGACCAATTTTGACTAAATTAATGTTCATATCTAAATTATATATAGCTTTTTTTCTGCAGGGCATCCAACTTAGCAAGTTATTGTGCCCTGCTTTGTGGCTATTGTGGAGGAGCTGTAGTATTTATTGTCTTGGTTTTATGCAGTGGCATAGTAGGTCAGGCTCAGAGTATGAGACTTTGTTTGAGTCAATTTGACAAGAGGTTGCTGATTTATGGCATCTCAAGGAAAAAGCAAAACAAGTGCCAATTTTGAGAGTGCTGAGGAACAACATGGAAGTGCTGATTTTGAAAAAAGCAGTTGTTTGCCATCCTTCTGCCATTTCTACAAAAAATGTGCAACCAGTTTTCCAATTGAACTCAGGAAAATCCTAAACTCTAAGGTAAAAGCTGACCTATGCAACTGCATGAAAACAAGGACAATACACCACTTCGATTAAGCAACCTCGTTTTGGAAATTTGTCAAAATTCCTTCCTATTATTCTTATGAAAATTTTGAGCCCAGATTCAGATTTAGCACCCAAACATTAGTCTAGTTACATGTTTTTAACATGCTGGCATTTGTGATGTTGATTTTATGACAATGTAAGGTTCAAAGATTTATCAGGGATTTGACCGTCAAAAATTGTTCAGGGTGAAATTTTACACCCTGAGTCATTTTCACAGTCAAATCCCTTACAGATTTCCAAACTTTACATCGCCATAAATTTAACACTATGACTGCTAGCAACATGAAAACCTGTGGTTAGACTAAAGTTTGGGTGCTAAAACTGGATTTGGCCTCCAAAATTTCATATGAACGAATTTTGAGTAATTTCCAAAACGAGGCTGTTAATCGAAGTGGTGTATTAATGTTATTACTGCACCACAGCAGCCACAACAGTGAGGCACAATGTTTTGGGACACCCTGTCCATACAGTATGTCATGATTTTTTTAGAAGTAGGTATGCAAAGTAAATCACACTTTGAAAAATTGGCAAAGTCCCTTGTTTTTGTTTGACTCATCCAGTTTGCTTTCTGATAACAGGGTTGGCAAATGAGGACAGCTTGTACAAGAAACTTCTTGGTGTGATCAAAGAGGTTGGAATGGAATTAGGGAGAACAGCACAAGATGATGTATATGCAAAAGAACGATTGATGACAAGTAAGATGTAAAGCTTTCTTCAGTTTGTCATATTGCAAGGAGTTCATTTGTTTTAGTTTCCATCTCTTTATAAATGACGATTTATGGAATGCTGAACTTACATACATTGAATTTGTGTATAGCAAGAGACGTGCGTAAAAATTGAGTTAATTCATGCCTTGAATCGAAGCAAAGTTTCTTGGCTTGGCAAACCGTAGAATGAACAATACTCCACCAATTAGATTGTACCACTTGGTGCCCCTAAAAGTGCTCTTGTTTCAAAATATCTCCATTTGTTCAAAGCAATTCATGGCTGATCTTTGAAAGTTTGCTTGGTGAGAAGATAAAAAATCAAATGGTGTTCCCAGGGGATAGCTGATATAGTGATTGGTTTAAGAATTAGCAAATTGGCTCTTTTCATGCTCAACAATCAAAGGACCCTTGTATGTCATAGTTCATTTATCATTCATAGAAAATATCATTCGATCACCATCACCCTGAACCACCAACTTTAAGATAAACACCTATTATGTGTTGGATAAGAGGGACTTAAAAATAAATATTTCTTGCCATCAGCAGATTCTTTGGCCCATAGTGTTCACTGTATCATTTCATAAACTTGATCTTCTCACTCTTTGAAGAACTGCCACAACTCAGAGGAGCGACGGTAAGAATCGGCCTGAATAAAGTATAGCTCTCTAAACCGCCACGCCTCATTTTACTACAATCAGCTACCGCAAAAGAAAAGTGTTCCACCATCTGTTAGGGACGCTTCTCCTATGCAATTAACATTCATCTTTTTTTGATCGGATCGAAAATTAAAGCTTTTCGTAATTCGTTCGTCCCCCGTTTTCACCCACCTCCCCCACATTCATATGTACTACCTGCATTGTACCGGGTGAGCCAAATAAAGTTCCCACTTTTAGAAATTCATAGCACCATGATTACTGCACAGATTTGAATGATTCAAGTTTCAGTTAAAAGCCAAAAGATCGAAGTACTTTTGTGACTTTGTTCACTGTTTTATCGGCGCTAAGTGTCGGTAAATTCAACTTGACAAAATTTAATGGTGGCAAAGTGACTGAAAAAGAGCGTAAAACATCAATCAAATTGTAAGGACTCTCCTTACACAGAACAATACGCAATGGGCCTTTCACCTCTCTCAAGAGTTATACGACATCAGTTATCAAACAAGTACGAAAGATTTTCAGTCCCATGGCAATCAATGTACAGTGGATATTTCTCACCCATGAGGAATTGCCTTTTTTTAATTGTTTCGTGTGGGGAGTCCATCATGATTTGATCACTGTTTTAGGCCATTTTTCAGTCATTTTGTAACCATGAAATTTTGTAAGATCGAATTTGCCTAAATTTCCATTGCTCCTGAGACAGCGAGAAAAATAGAAGAAAATACTGCGATCTTTTGGCTGTTAACTAAATTTTGAATCATGCAAATCTATGAAGTACTCTTGATGCTATGAATTTTCGAAAGTGGAAACTTTTTTCTGGCTCACCCGGTAGTGTTACAAAAATACTTCTATCCCAACTCTAAGAAAGCTCAACGATATCAGGAATGTCAAGGTCAATTAACTTTATACCGTTTTCGGAAGACTTCGCAGATTCAGATGCCCGAAAGAATACGCCCACAATGTACTTTTGTTATGCCAATCCCAAGAGAAAAGAATCTGCAAAGTGTGATGGGTTTTTCGAATGTTTTTGAAAACTTTTTCATTCACGAAACAATGCTCTCTGCGATCTTTCACAAGTTTGCCAGCTTCAGCAGCAGAAGGTTTCCGAAGCCTCAGATCTCTACCGTTTTCAGAAGAGCACAAAAGAATACGTCAAAAATCTCTCGGAAGTCTACCGAAAACAGAATGACCAAAAGAATGAGCTTTTATAAGAAGTGATCTGAAGTCTGCGAAGTCTACCGTTTTCGGTAGCAGGGTACCAAAAGAATAGGATTTTATCTTCTACCAACTCTACCGTTTTCAGAAGGTGCCCAAAAGAATACGCTCTTACTTGTTGTAAGGTTACTTTGCTGATATACCTTGTTTTCTTTCACAGAACATGCTGTTTTATGTTCTTGATTCCTATTAACGCACTTTTCTACCAACTTCCAACAGCTACATTCCAATGCACTTTTTTACCAACTATTATTCGAAAATTTTGAATTTTAGAAAGCCTTCTTTATTTCAGATTTGCAAATTAAGTTAGGGATCGTCTCCAAATATTCGTATCATATTCGTATAGGGAATTTGTAGTATTATACGATATTGATACGATATTCTATAAGCCGCATACGAATTAACTCGTATCGTCACCTTTTCGACTTCGTATAACTTCGTATACAATTCGTATATGATTCGTATGCAGTTCATATCACATTCGTATAAGCAATTCGTAAACACAAGTCGTAACACAATTGTTTAAGCAATTCCTATACACAATTCGTATCAAAATCGTATCAAATTCGTTTCATTATTGGCATAGAAGTAAAAAAATTCGTATACAATTCTCATCTCTTTTGGGGCTATACGAATTAAATCGTATAACACCTTTTCACGTATACGATTGAATTCGTATCAATTCGTATAAAAGCTATACGATAATTTGGAGACGATCCCTTAGAGGCCCTTTACATGAGCAAACTCAGACCGGCCTGAGTTTCAGATCGGCACGAGTTTCATCTCGGTGTCTGGTCAAAGCCCCTAGAGTGTTTACATGAGAACAAGCGAAATGAAACTCGTGCCGGTCTGGGTTCGTTTCGGTCTTTCAGACCGATCTGAAAAGTCAGGTCGACCTGAAATTCTCATGTAAACAGAATTTTTTTCAGATCGGGGCGAAATGAAAGTTGTGAATGTAATTGCGGAAGTGATATTGCACCACTGGGAGCCAGTCTTATTTTTTGGTCGTTTGTTTGTTTTTCTCCTGTGGTGTATAGTATCATAGTGACTATGATAGTATGCAGGAACTGAAACCACAGTAATTTAGTGTGCTAAAACTAAGAAACTAACTATACCAAGCATAAAAATGTGAGGCAGATCAGCCTCCTGTTTTAAATTCAGGTTCTGAAGGAGTATTTGAACCATGAAACCGAAGTAGACCTGTGATGCAGTACAAACAGACAGTTTATAATCGTTGATTATCCATTTTAATGGCATCCTATGTTGATAACGTGGCGCCTCGATGAAAATAGGCCTATATCCAAAATACGAGAAAAGAAAACCACGGTCACATTTGCCTCAGTCGCATTAACGCATACGTAATGTGACGCTAGTATAATTTCAGACCGGTTTGAAACTCCATGTAAACGCAATGCAAAATAGCTCACATAGCAAAATTTCAAGCCGATCTGAAACTCAGACCGGTCTGAGTTTGCTCATGTAAAGTGCCCCTTAGTCAGACGAAGGAACTTATGGATATCAGTGCCAACTCCTTCCATCCTCCATTCTTCGCTTA
Organism: Aurelia sp. 4 Dawson et al 2005; assembly: GCA_964019985.1. Lineage (NCBI taxonomy): Eukaryota > Metazoa > Cnidaria > Scyphozoa > Semaeostomeae > Ulmaridae > Aurelia > Aurelia sp. 4 Dawson et al 2005. Next base: position 18,570,667 of record OZ026497.1, read on the forward strand.
AATTTCTCCTGTAGACCAAGGGTCATCTTTGTTGGGATAATAACAGCTACGTTTTTTGCTTCAGAAATCTGTTGTGCAGAGAAATTGGTTTGGGATTTGAAAAAGAACTCAGAAAAAGAATTTGCATTCCGTATTCCACCCAACCATTTCTTGGAAGAATTCAGCGAGTTCCAGCAAGAGTATTTAAACAAAGGTGACACAGCTTTATACCTACATGATATGAATTATATCACAAACACCTACAGGAAGTTTCGCAACCATGAATTTGTCGGTGTTATCAACAAGGGCTTGCAAGAGCTGACAAAAAATGAGGTTGGTGCAATGAGGTTGACTATGACTGTAGAGGGACTTGTTCTGGAAGGTTCATTAAATGGCACATTTCCAGTTGATCAGAGCAACACAATGGCTGCAGACAAACAGCATGTTTCGCATAATCAACCTACCAAGATCATGGTGCAAACTGCTACAGATACTACTACAAAGCCAGAAACTGCATTAGTGAAAGACAACGAAAACAACAGTTAGTAAGTAAATAGTCATAAGTTAAGAGGCGACGGGGGGGGGGCGGCTCCTACATAGAGCTTCTGTTTCAGTTTCAGCTTTCATAGTTTTATTTCTCTACGTTCAATTTATCATTCTCTACATACAAACTACTACAAACAATGAACTAAAGCAAGACTACAATAACAATACATCAGACTGCTTGGTATAAAGCGGGTGAGTCAAAAAAAGTTTAGGCGTTTGGAGGGCTGTGGAATAAAAAGTATGTAACCGATATTCAAAACTAAAGTGTTAATCTATCACTCAAAGGCTAAATTAGATGACAAAATTTTGTTTGGTACAATCAAACATCTTTGAGACCCAACAATAATCAAAATGCTTGTGAGGGGTTTGTAAGGGAATCGAGAACTCCACACTCCATTCCGGTCCATGATTTATATGGCATTGAAGTTTACATTGCCAGTTTGAGATGCTGAATTCGAATTTCAATAGAGGGTGAATCATGGACCAGAATGCAATGTGGAATTGTTGTTCCCAAAGATTCCCTTTACCAGCATTTTCCTAATTTCTGGGTCTGTACCACGAGGGATACTACCAAACAAAATTTTCTCATCTGAGTTGACCTTTGACTGATAGATGAGCATTTCAGTTTTGAATATGGGTCACATACTTTTTATTTCACAGCCCTTCAAACGCCTAAACTTTTTTTGACTCACCCGATAGGTGTCTTTGAGAATCCAGAGAGGGTGGACCCTTAACCAGGGCAACATTATGAAAATATGACGCCATAACAAGGTCAGCATATTGAAATGTGACCCCAACAACAAGGCAAAATTTCCGGAAATTTGTTGTCATGATAGCTTGTAACAGATTGCTGAAATTGACCCAAAACTAAAGGAAATTTCTTTAATGCCGACTCATAACGTCAGCAAAATTCACGAAACATGACCCATACATAACCCAGGAAAAATATCGCAAATTAGCCCATAACCCAGACAGGCACATGTATACCAAGCCCCCTATAGGAGTTAGCCTCCACTACTCGTTCAAAAGCTGATAATTTTAAAACTGATAAATTTTATAAATTCTGTATCTGAAACACGTTGTTCTTTGGCTTAGTTTATGGCGTAGGTGTAGACCCATTATCCCAACTAAGAAGAGGTCTTCCAAATTGTAAGTCAAGCAAGATGAGAAATGCTTTAAAGGTGTTTATAAATTGATGCAAAATTTCCTTGCCTGTTGCTTCCAAGAACTATTCTTCAGTCATGTCTCTTCATCTTCAAGGCCAATTTTTTCGTTGACGAAGTGGAAAGGGCATAAATTGAATTTAAGATGATCTTTGCTAGCTAGTTCACCGTTGGTACGATATAACATCTGTTGTCAATAAATGCGGGGCAGATGCATTATTCAGAAAAGGGTGACGGGACAGTTCACTATTTTGCAATAATTGCATACAGGCCTGTAATATCCCCGAGGGGACGGGCAAGAGGGCGTGAACAAAGTGACTGCTAGATGCTTGGAGTCAGAGCTGAGCTAAATATAAATCAATAAACTGAGGTATTTACAACATACAGGAACAATACAAACTTAACAACAGGTACACCAAACTCTGAATATTACATCTCTCCTTTTCTTCATGAAACAAAAATGAAGAATAATGTTAAAAGATATTCGACTAGTCCTGTTCATAACAAAGTGTTTTGACAAATCCATTTCAGTCTTAAAGATGATTCTGGCACGCAAGTGAGTTCAGTTTGTAGCAGTCCTAAATTCTGTTTCTTGTTTACCCTCTCTTCCTCAACACTTCCTTGTTGGATACGCATGTGCGTGCAATGATGCATGGGTACTATTGTCTGCATCCCTTCTCTCTGTCTCTGCATGAAAGATAGGGTGTGGTCCTTGCCTTATTGCACCGTTTCCCTTATTACCATTTCCTAGGCCAAGTTCCCTCTTCTTCTTTCGAGGTTCGTTACTTCAATGTATATTATTTATCCAACTGATGCTAGCACTTCTGTAGCACTTATAATCTTGGCTGTCTTCGTTTCTGCAGTCCGTTTCTTCTCTGTTTGCGTCTCTTAACTTTTGTATGTGGCTGGCTTCCACAGCCTTCGTCAGGGATAGTTACCAAACTCAACTTTTTGTTAGCTGGGCTCCGCTTCTCGAGAGCAAGTCAATTCATTCTATGGGGTATGTTCATTCGTTTTAGTTCTGTTGAAGTGACGCCTTACTGCGGTTCTGCCAATAAGCTCACTTTGACTCGTCCTATTTGCCCATGGCGATAGAAGCAACGTGCCTCCTTCGGCTTCTGCGTTTCTGCATTCTCGCTATTCTTCATCACCAACGTGATAGGATGCTCGATTTTTCTACGAGGAATCAGGCTTTTCCCGCTGTTCCATCGTGAAGTGATTTGCAATGTGTTGTGATTAGGCACCTTCGTTATCCTATGATCTGTGCCTTTTTTTGTTCCCTCTGATTTTCGTTTCGAAATAACAGGAAGACTTCTGGATCTTCGTGACAGTTATTGTCTGTCTGCAAGTAATGGCCTAGTATGTACAAGCTCTGCTTCTTGCCTTCCCTTTCTTTTGACGAGCAATAAATGCGTGCTGACTGGAGACTGAATCTTTGCAAGATGCTTGAGTAGTTTAAATTTTTTCTCCTCGTCGCCATTGTAATATCCCCGAAGGGACGGGCAAGAGGGCGTGAACAAAGTGACTGCTAGATGCTTGGAGTCAGAGCTGAACTAAATATAAATCAATAAACTGAGGTATTTACAACATACAGGAACAATACAAACTTAACAACAGGTACACCAAACTCTGAATATTACAAGGCCAAGCAGATTATTTTGCAAGAATTTTCCTTCTCAACCAGCATACGGCTCAAATCTTTCAAATCTTTAAAAAGGTGGGTGTACAATTTATCACATTTTTATTTGAATTCATGTGCTTGAAAGGAACTTTGGGTAATTTGCTGTAAATCTACCGTGGCAATTTTTCGATATATTGATTATTTTCAAAATGGCGGCATTTTGACTTACTTTGCAAAAATTCATCGGAAATTTTGAAGAAATTAAAATCATCGTAAATCTTAAATTAATCGAGAGAAAGTGATACAATCTTCAAGATAACCATAGTTTATGAAGGTCTACAACATGGTTGCAAGCAGAAATCTGTTGCTCTTCTGGTTAAGGATTTAGAAATTTGATGACGTCACAGCCTCAAAATTAATAAATGCCACCATTTTTTGAAAGTAGTCAAGGTTTCAAGAAATTGCAACGGCAAATTTATTGCGAATTACTTGAAGTTCCCTTTAAGCACTTTAATTCAAAGAAAAATGTAATAGAATTTTACAACAACCTTTTTCAAAGATGTGAGCTCTATACATTCTCAACCGGCCATTGCCCTGCAGTATCGTTTACCCTAAGGAAAAGGCTAAGGGCTTGCTAAATCTGCTGTTATAGTTGCTTTTCAAGGAAAGGTACTTTTTATCTTACTAGAAAGGCAGTAGGCTTACCAAATTTGCTAGTTTATCCTCCCTTCAACAAGGATGTATTTTTTCAAAGGGACAGCTGGTAGGCTTACCAAATTGTCTGTTTTAGTCACTTTTCACAAAAGATATGTCTTACTTTAAAAGAAAAGCAATTGTCGTACCAAATCTGCTATTTCAATCGCTTTGCAACAGGGGTATATTTTGTCCTAAAGAAAGGCACTAGGTAAACCAAAGTCTACTGTTTTAGTCGCCTTTAAGAAGGGCAGTGGGCTTACCAAATTTGCTATTTTAGTCGCTCTTCAAAAGGAGTATGTTTTTTCTTGAGAGAAAGGCAATAGGTTCTTCAAAAGGAGTATGTTTTGTCTTGAAAGAAAGGCAATAGGTTCTTCAAAAGGAGTATGTTTTGTCTTGAAAGAAAGGCAATAGGTTAACCAAATCTACTGCTTTTGGGACAGTACAGTGTTTGTTTCATAATATGTAACGGAGCCAATACTTTTTTGATATTGTGCGAAACTGGGTCAACATTTTTTGTCAAGAAAATATAAAGGCATTAGCATTTTACAAGCTCAATACGAAGTTTGAAATATAGAATTGTTCATGTTGAGGACAAAATTGTAAATCATGCAAGATGGGAAATGCTCGGAAGGTGTTCATTTAATTGACGCAAAATTTCCTTGCCCGTTGGTTACAAGAACTATTCATCAGTCATATGTTTCTTCATCTTCAAAGTCAATTTTTTTCTGCCTATAATTCGAAAAGGAAAGAACTGAATTTAGTATGGTCTTTGGCTAATTCATCATCGGAACTATATAACATCTGTTGTCAATGAATACGGGCATAGGCATAGGAGACAGGGGGCTAGTGGGGGGGCTGCAGCCCTCCCAACTTTTGCAAAAATCAGCCATAATCGGGTAGAAAATCTGCCTAAAGTCGGGCAAAACTTACGTAAACAATGGATCTTTTATCAGGCAGCCCCCCTAAATTTTATTTCCCCCTACGCTTATGAATACGGGACACATACATTTTTAAGGAAAGGGTGAACCATGGTGATGGGCAGTCGGTTTTTTGCAATAATTGCATACGGGGCAAGCAGAATGTTTTGAAGAATTTTCCTCCTCTACCGGCCATACCATATAATAAACTTTGCTCTGCCCCTTAGTCGCTTTTCAAACGATACATTTTGCCCAGAAAGAAAGTTAGTAGGTTTCCAAATTTGTTGTTTTAGTCACATGGCAAAAAGGTACATTTACCCTGAAAACACCGTGTCAAAATTATTTGTCATAACAACAAGAAACAATAACAGAGACATTAAGAAACTGTTCAAACTATGATACATCTTAATCTTTATCAAACAAATTTTGAATTGATAGGGTTGGTAAGTATTCATTGTTGCTGTTGCATTGACTCCAAAAAAGTGTACGTTGAGTTTGGAAATCATATTTAAGGGAACTAAAGCCCGCCGCACACGGAGAGGAAAATGCTTAGCAAAGTGGCATGAATGTCATTTTGCTCAGCAAAATTCTCGCCGTGTGCGGATGAATTTTGCTGAGGAAATACTCATTTGTGCAGCTGAGGAAAATATCTATCATGTTTAATAATTTCTGCCATTCGTGCCAACATTCTCACCGTCTGCTGTGTCATTGAGAATTTTGCTCACTGCCTTCGGTGCACACGTGTTCACACTTTCAGCCACCATCTTGCTGTGACCTGTAGTCGATACCATGGCAACATGAACACGTGTACACAAATGAGTATTTCCTCAGCAAAAATCATCCGCATACGGCGAGAATTTTCCAGAGCAAAATGACATTCATGCCACTTTGCTGAGCATTGGCTTAAGATCTTTCAGTACAATAATTGTGGTCCGCCCCTCTTTAGTGACATCATGGGCAGTTGTCACGCCCCTTGTGGTTGTTCACGTGTTCTTCATGGCTACTGTGACTAAACATTGCGTGAATTTGGTTGTAACGAAAGTTTGTCTTTATCGGAAACATTTCATACGGCTCTGTCTGTTTGCAATGCAAATTGGCCTATGTCTTGCCTACCTTCAATCCGTTGAAAATGAATTGCTCCTTTGTGGGGATATTGAAACAAATCCAGGACCCGAACAAACTAAGATTTTGAATTTTTGTCACTGGAATCTCAATAGTATTTGTGCCAGGAATAAAATAAAACTTTCTTTGCTTGAGGCTTACAATTCAATTCATCATCTTGATATCATTGCCCTCTCAGAGACCATGTTGGATAGCACGATAAGCAGTGATCAAATTATCATTGAAGGATTTAGCAATGAAATTTACCGCAGTGACCATCCAAGCAACACTAAGATTGGAGGGGTTTGCTTGTATTATCGAGAAGGGTTGCCGATTAAGCGTAGGAAAGAATTTGAGCTGCTGCAAGAAATGATTGTCACGGAGGTATCTATCTCTCGCAAAAAATATTTTTCGTTACTGTTTATCGCAGCCCAAGTCAGGATAGGGGGCAATTTGCATTGTTCATAGATAAGTTACAATCCATAATCAGTAGACTGAAAACAGAAAAGCCGCACGCGTTGATATTAACAGGAGACTTGAATTGCAGATCGTCGCAGTGGTGGCCTGGGGACACTGAACAACCTGAGGGGAGTGACTTAGATGAACTCATTGAAACAAATAATTTATATCAACTTATTGATGAACCCACGAATATAAGAGGAGACAGTATGTCCTGTATCGACCTAATAATAACAGATCAACCTGCTTTTTTGGTCGAGACAGGTGTAAACCCATCCTTAGATGACTTCTGTCAACATCAAATTGTCCATGGGAAAGTAAATATAGCCATTCCGTTTCCACCCCCATATAAAAGAACTGTTTGGGATTATTCCAAGGCAGATATTTTGAATATAAGAAATATTTTACGAAATGTAAATTGGCATCTTTGCTTCCATGGCATGGGATCTAATGAAATGGTAGAGAAATTTTACGAAATATTGAAATCTACTTTTTCGGAAAACATACCTAATAAAATTGTCCAGTTCAATGACAAAGACCCTCCTTGGATATCCCATGAAGTGAAAAGTGCCATAAAGAGAAAGCACCGAGTTTACAAGAAGTTTGTGCAAAGAGGTAGAAGGGTGGAGGACTGGGAAAACGTTAAGGAAGTTCGTAAATCAACTGCAAAATTAATCGCTAGTGCCAAGGAGAACTACTACCAGAAATTAGGTAGAAAACTTTCAGACCCTAATACTGGTACTAAAGCATTTTGGTCATCACTAAACAGGCTGACTGGCAATAAAAAACACCCCAGTATTCCCCCAATACTCGAAAATGGGCTTTTTGTTGTGAACTTTGAAACTAAAGCAAGTGTACTGAATGATTACTTTGTAGCACAGTGCTGTTCAGCAAGAACATCAAGTACAATACCCAATTTTGTGCCGAGTTCTGTTCCAGCCCTGCAGCATCTTGATGTTAATAGGGAAAGAGTACTGAAGCTCATTCAAGCCCTTGATTCCAGCAAATCCCATGGGTGTGATGACATTTCTGTTACTATGATTAAGATGTGTGATGATGCAATCGTTGAACCTTTGTGCATGATCTTTGAAAGGTGCATTGAGACTGGTATCTATCCTTCTTCTTGGAAAAAAGCAAATGTTGTTCCAATTCATAAAAAGGGGAGTCGGCAATGCAAAAATAACTATCGTCCAATCTCTTTGCTTCCTATTTTTTCGAAGATTTTTGAAAAATTGCTGTTTGATGCAATCTACAGTCATTTGAGTGAGAATAAATTATTGACGCCTAACCAATCTGGATTCCGTCCTGGAGACTCCACCATAAATCAATTGTTGTTTATAACACATAAGATCTACTGTGCGTTTGACGATACTCCGAGCAAAGAAACACGGGCAGTATTCCTTGATCTGTCAAAGGCATTTGATAGGGTATGGCATGAAGGACTTATCCACAAACTTAGATGTAATGGAGTATCTGGTGATATGCTTGCTCTTATCTGCAACTTTCTGATGAATAGGAAACAAAGGGTGGTTTTGAATGGGAAGACTTCAGAGTGGAAGGATGTTCTTGCAGGAGTACCTCAAGGGTCTGTGCTGGGCCCTTTATTCTTCCTCATCTATATAAATGACCTATGTGACAACTTGAATAGTGACGTCAGACTATTTGCAGATGATACTTCGTTGTTTTCGGTGATTGAAAACGAGATTATTGGTGCTGAAGAACTGAATCGAGATCTTGAGAAAGTGCGGCTTTGGGCCTGGCAATGGAAAATGCAGTTTAACACGGACAAAACCGAAGAAGTAATCTTTTCTACCAAATTAGCTAGAATTGTCCACCCTCCCTTACTGCTAGGTAACGATGAAGTTAAGAGAGAAGATGAGCACAAGCATCTAGGGATGATTTTGGATTCAAAATTAAATTTTCAGAGCCACATCAGAGCAGCCATTCTTAAGGCAAGGCGAGGAATTGGGCTTATACGATATCTCTCAAAGTATGTCTCTAGAAATGTCCTTAATCTAACTTACAAACTATACGTTAGACCTCATCTGGACTATGGTGACCTATTGTATCACAGATATGACCCTGAAATGCGATTAGGTTTTACACAAAAACTTGAACAAACGCAGTATTCTGCAGCACTAGCTGTCTCTGGTGCCTGGAGAGGTACAAATAGGCAAAGACTGTACGATGAATTAGGATGGGAAACCCTGTACAGTAGAAGATGGTACCGACGCGTATGTCATTTCTTCCACCTCAAAAATAATCAACTTCCTGAATATCTCTTCAATCTAATCCCTGCTGAACGGGAAACCAACTATGATCTTAGAAATCAGCGCATATATACCCCGTCTGTCAGTAGGACAGTCCGTTTTTCAAATACGTATTTCAGTAATGCACCTTACGAATGGAATTTACTTGATGGAGATACAAGGAATTCTAAGTCTATTGCTAAATTTAAGCGTAAACTCCTGTCGAAAATACGTCCTGCTGAAAACTCTGTTTACAACATATATGATATTGAAGGTGTTAGAATCTTAACAAAATTGCGTTTGAAGTTCAGTGCATTGAATGAGCATAGATTTCGGCATAGATTCAACATTGCAAGTCCACTATGTAATTGCGGTACCGCGAACGAGGATAGTAAGCATTTTCTCCTGCATTGCCCCATGTTTTATCATCTTCGCAGAAACCTCCTTGGTCATCTCTCAGAAATTCTGAGCATGGATGTCTCCAATTTCGATGACGATTTTATTTGCTCGCTGATGTTGTATGGAAATTCTGAACTTCCATACATTGTCAACAGAATGATTCTTGAAGCTACATTAGAATACATCAAATCATCCAGACGCTTTGTTTCATTAGACTACGAAAATTATTAGCCCTTGAGAACAGGAACTTCGTGATCTTCATCTGTGCCTGTACGTAGTTTTTGTTTTGGTGCGTGCGTGTGTATGTGTGTGTGTGTTTATGCGTATGTTTGAGTGTTAGTGTGTGTAGCTTTCTTTTTTCGTTGGAACATAGCTGTAGGAGGGAGATGGCCTGGAGACACTACAATCTTTACTCTTGATTGATTCTGCTCGAGCATGGACCTCCGAAGGTGCAGGCTCGTTGCTCGTTGCTCGTTAAACCTCAAGCGCCAAACACAATGGCCAATTGTTTGCTCCTGGGGCGTTCCTCTCCTACGGCTATAATTAGAGCAGTTTATATTAAATTGTGAGTGCCATACATAGTGGGGACTCGCTGACTATAAGTCCTTTCCCACTATGGATGGCACGTAGTTAATTAATCTTGTTGTTTTTATAGATTGTTGTTTTTTAAATGAATAAAGAAAAAAAAAATGGGCAGTTCGGACACTATTGTTGTGCTGTCTGAACTAACCATGAAACAATAATGAGTCAATACTTACCCAAGCCAAGCACGAATGTTCGTATTCCGTTTCAACATCGTGTCTTGACTAGACCCGAGCTTCAAATTCTGAACTGAATCCAAACTGAATTGCTACAACATTTTGCCTTCCAAGCTTAGGGTAAGGTGGGGGTAATTTGGGTCTACGAGGTAATTTGGGTCTTTTTGCTTTTTCGCTTTTAAAGCGATCGTAAATTGAAAATTTCGATTCATGACTCCATGGGTGTCGAAATCTATACTTTCAGGAGTTGTTTAAATGGTGTCGAAGAATTATTTAATAATTTCTAGTGCTTCAGTTTCCTGATTTTCACCGGCCTAAGCTTTTACACCCCGGGGGGGGTACTCATATATTTTTCCGTACGGGGACGTGCTGAACAGGGTATCATTTTCAGGATTCCAACTCCAGGACAGGATATCGTTTTTGTAAAAATCGGCTCCATGATAGGGTCCATATTTGTCATTTTTGACTCCTAAAGGTCGTTTTAGGCCATTGGCACTCTGCGAATGTGATTCAAATCGCTTGGATGGCAATATTTCCACATTTTTCGATAGATTTCGTACAAATTTCCTTGCAGAGCACAAATTTGTCCGAAGAAACTAAAGGACAGGGTATTGTTTGAGAAAATTTTACTCCGGGACAGGGTATCATTGTCGGGAATTTGACTCCGGGACAAGGTAGCTTTTTTAGATTTTCCAGCGGCACGTCCTCGTATTTTCGTAGGCCAAGTACCCCCCCCCCTCCGCGGGCTTTTACCATGATCTGACAGCGTAGAAAACTTTCGATCTATGCCAACTTGCAACTTCTTTTCATCAACAAATCATTATCAATCGCATGTTCAATCATTTGGAAAGGTGCTAAAAGTTTTTTCGGATTTTTTTTGCGATTCGGTAGATTTTATTTCCATTATTTTGCAAGGTTGGGTAATTTGGGTCTATTGGGATTTCATAGCATTTTGATAGGAGTCGCGTTGTGCAAGAATTGGCAATGGCTCCCGAATCAAATAAAAAATTGAGATGATACTGCAAGTAAATGGATGATACATCGAAAACAGAATGAGGTACACGCTTTTGTTCATTTTCTAGTGGTTTCAGAACAAGACACAAGGATTCACTTCTTTTAAATATCATTTCGAAAGAAACTTTGTATACATTTCCATCTTCAAGAATGGGCCCAAGTATGCGCTGATGGTGATACGATTTATTTTCAATTTTCTCTGGGCAAGTTTTCAAGTTTTGGCCGCGAAACTCTGAAAATCCAATCCTATTTATCCATGAAAGCATGCTTAATTTTTATTTTTGTGAATTTACAATACTCCTGACGAAAAAGATACTGTTTTCCTCAAGTAGACCCAAATTTCCCGCCGACCGGTTGAAATTACAGGCAAAAGTGAGGAAAGTAAAAAATTCTAAAAACAATATTCAGACTTCAAATTAAAGAACGGGAACAAGTTTCCAAGAACGAAAAAAGATTCAATGCTGGTAAAACGAAAAAAGATCTTCAATATTTCCAACGTATTTGCGAGGATACACTATTTATTTCGAAAAATGCCCAATTTAGACCCAAATTACCCCCACATTACCCTACCCTAAAGAAATGCCTTCGCGGCACCACGGTGAAGTGCATAAAGTGGCCATGTTGCTGATCTCTAAGAGGGGCTCTGCTCTCAGATTCACTCACTACCTGTTTTATTTTGTACTATTGAAGGGGACCAGCGCGAACGCAGGTCCCCACTACCAGAAATTATACAGTCGAGTTACCCACGTTTGGGGTAATCGCAGGGGTCAGCCAGACCTAACTGCAATGGAGAGGCCTCACCCTGGAAGAACAACCTTGTTGATCAATGTTTCTTCCCTGTCAGGTAAGTAAGAATGTTGAAGCGATAGCGGGCGGATTGAATCTTTTTGTCAACTGAACTCTTTGCGGCTCAATGGGAGGTCAAATCTGTGAAAGGGCAGGTGGTTTGATACCGTGACGAGATCCGCGCATGCGGACTATCATACTAGGTGGTAACTGGTCACCACCAGTAGCCACACGTCATCAGCCTTTCCTCTTTTCTTCGTCCGCCATTTCTCCTCCTCACAAAAGGGTTTTAAAAGCCTCTCTTGTGCGATGGCGCATTAAGGCACAGAAATACAAGGGAGCTCTATTCGAGCAACTTGAGAGCGGTTGGGCCAAAGCACGTGTTAGATTTTATGATATTAGGTTGGTCGCCCTGTGGCACAGTCAGTCAGTCAGCATTCAGTCGCAGTATTCGCTCGAAGAACCTTCGTGTCACAGCTCGCATTCGCATTCGCATTCGCATTCGCATTCGCCGTTAATTGAACTGGACTGGACATTATAATTATACGTATCATCATTGGAAAATGAAACATGTTATTATTCGTTCATAAGGAAAGAGTGACATCTTGAGCATTAATTCGAGTTCTTTTCTTACACCTTAATCCTATGCGCGAACCAGGACCACGCGTTCAGATTAGGAACCTATCGCCGTCATGAAATAAATACAAAACACAACATGGTTACCGCGACCCGGGAACAAGTTTGGTTATGGCTGAATTAAAGAAGAAAAGAACTACAAGATCGGGTCATAAATTGGTTGTGACTAACACAATCAAGAAAGCACAAGAATTTCTGCCGCATCCTGGAAATGAAGCCGCGGAAGAGATCAAGCCAAGATTAGAGTCACTCAAGAACACACTTCAAAAAGAAAGAAACACATTAGACAAATTAAACGGAGAAGTTCTTGGAAACTTAGAAAAAGAAGATGAAATCGAAAAGGAAATTCTGGAATCAGCTGCAGTCGATGCGGAGATCGAAGAAATTATCTGCCTTATCACCAGTGCATTGAAAGAGAAAGCGCAGCCTGCACCTTCGCAACAAACTTTGCAAGGTTCACATGACGTTCGAAGTTCAGTTGAAAAAGTGAAATTACCGAAGCTACCTTTAACGATATTCAATGGAGATCCTACGAGATGGAACACTTTCTGGGACAGCTTCAAATCGAGTATACACGATCATTCTGGTCTCGCTGATATTGACAAGTTGAAGTATCTACAGAAGTCCCTCGCGGGAGAAGCGGCAGAAACGATATCAGGACTCCCGATAACGAACGAGAACTACAAAGAAGCTCTGGAGTTGCTACATAAAAGATTTGGCGATGAAGAAGTTATCATCACAAAACATGTCGATGCTCTCGTGGAATTACCAAAAATAACATCATGTGAAGATTTACGAAAGCTTCGCTCCCTTTACGACAAAACGGAAGCGACAGTTCGCAGTCTGAAAGGTATCGGGATAGCCCCCAGCAGTTACCAAACCATTTTAGCGCCAATGATAATGGCAAAGATTCCACAAGAATTGCGATTAATTATCAGCAGAAAATTGTCCAACAGATGGGAGTTGCAAGGAATATTGAAGGAATTTGGAGAAGAGCTCAGCTTACGAGAGAAATGTGTACTTGTTCCAACAAGCGAACAAACGAGTACACGACAAAATCAAAAGGGAAACTTCAAGTCATATGGAAGTGGATCAAATCAGTCGACAACGTCAACATTGGTAGTCAACAACGAGAGACAACGTGTTGTGCCCCCTAATAACGTGCCCTTTTGCCTTTTCTGTGGAGATCGCCATTATTCTGCAAGTTGCACGAAAGTAACTGATCCGGACGCGCGGAAAAGTATCATCAGAGAGAAGAAGAGATGTTTCAATTGTCTCAGAGGAAATCATACAAGCCGACAGTGCACGTCAAACGCAAAATGTTATCGATGCAGTGGAAAACATCATACTTCCATTTGTGGAGCCACTATTGGCCAACAAAAGCAGTCCTTTCAACCCACAAATCAGGTAACAAGTCCACAACCCACTGCACCGCCTCCGCAGCGCCAACAACAACCGCCTGTAAGTACAAATATTTCTATTTCTCGAGACCCTAGCAATCATTCAGTCTTATTACAAACTGCTAGGGCCACTGTACACAATGTGAATGATGCCTCAATTTCATGTAATGTTAGACTCATTTTGGATACAGGGTCGCAGAAAACGTACATCACATCGAAATTAAGAGATGAGCTAAAACTTCCAACTATTAGAACGGATAAAGTCTTGATAAAAGAGTTTGGTAATGAAAGAGGCACATTGAAGTCATGTGACATTGTTCAATTAGCAGTTCAAGGAGCAGATAACTTGACAGTTTTCATTCTTGCTTACGTAGTAGATGTCATTTGTGGCCCTATTTCACATCAAGTTATTGATATTGCACAATCAATGTACCCACATTTGAGAAATCTTCAGTTAGCTGATAGTGGGGATGGAGTTCATGATTTAGATGTAGACTTAATGATTGGTGCAGATTTTGCTTATTCATTTCTTATGGATCATGTTGTACGGGGGGAGCCCGGTTTAGGCCCCGTTGCGACATTAACACGATTTGGCTACGTTTTGAGTGGACCCGTACCAGTTTCAAGTCAGAATAACCACTCATCAAACGTAACAGTTTCGCATGTTTTAAAAACTGGTGCCGTGATCATAGAAAGAGATTCAGAACTAACTGAAGACCTAAAACAATTTTGGGACATCGAAAATTCAGGGAAAATTCAAGAAATTGACGAATTCGAATCTAACGAAAACCCACTTGAGGGTAAAATTAAATTCAATGGAACACGCTATGAAGTTACCCTTCCAATAAAAAACGAAGAATCCAAAATTCCGGATAATCATAGTGTTGCCAGCAGTCGATTAAACTCTTTATTGAAACGACTTCAGTTAAAACCAGACATTTTTCAGCAATACGACAATGTTATTAAAGAGCAATTAGCTGCAGGTGTAATTGAGAAAGTCGAGGAAGGTCTAGAGCCCAGACCCCCAGGCTCAGTTCATTATATTCCACATCATGAAGTTTTACGACAAGACCGCCAAACAACGAAACTTCGCATTGTATACGATGCAAGTTCGAAATCAAAAGGTGAAGTAAGTCTCAACGACTGTTTAGACCCTGGGCCTAATCTAGCCCCTTTGATCACAGATGTTTTACTTCGATTTCGCATGAATAAAATGGCAATAATCGGGGACATCGAGAAAGCATTTCTCAACATTTCAATCGATCCATCACAACGTGACCTCCTCCGATTTCTATGGGTGGATACAAATGATCCTAACAATCCTACAGTCGTGTCGCTGAGATTTGCCCGCCTTCTCTTTGGTCTTTCGGTCAGCCCATACGTTCTAAACGCAACAATTCGTCATCACCTCGAGTCGAATGAAGAATTTAACGCAGAATTCGTCGAAAACGTAAAAAATTCTCTCTACGTAGACGATTACGCATCCTCCTTTAATTCAGAAGATGAATGTTTCACAATGTACGAACAGCTAAAATCATGTTTTTCAAAGGGAGGATTCAACATGAGAAAATGGGCCTCAAACAATAAGTCGCTTTTAGAACGCATAGGAAAAGCAGAAACAGGTGTAACCGTCGAAACCAAGGAAAACAAGCAAATGTCCCACGCACTTTGCACGGACGAAGAAGTCAAAGTTTTGGGCCTAAAATGGAATCAAAACACCGATAAAATGCAGCTCGATTTGTCAACATTTCAGAGTGACGCTACTCAGGAGCCCGTAACAAAACGCACCATTCTCAAAACGACCGCGCGGTTTTACGATCCGCTTGGACTTCTCGCGCCAGTCATTGTTCCATTGAAGCAAGTATTTCAAGAAATTTGCAAGCAGAAAATTGAATGGGACGCTTGTTTGCCTCAGGAAATATCAGATAAGTGGGAGGAGATCGTAAATGACATTTTGCATGTTTCAAGTATTGAATTCCCTCGTTCATTGTTGACAGACATTGAACAGACAGACGTAGAAAGCATAGAATTGCACGGCTTTTCAGATGCCAGTAAAATTGCTTTCGGAGCTTGTGTTTACATCAGAATAAAATCAAGCAAGGGTATCAAAACACAATTAGTCGCTGCAAAATCGAGGATTGCGCCTTTGAAAGATGAAACGATCCCAAGATTAGAATTAATGGCCGCTGTTGTTCTCGCGCAACTAATTACATCGAACCCAGCATATATTGTTTCAAGGGGCATTTCGTGCTCAAAAATCGTGAAAAATTCCCTATGGTGGGAAGATCCTTCGTTTTTACATCAAGTGCCTGACAACTGGCCTTCTTTGAGTCGCTTGTTAAACTAACGAAACGTTGTTTACGCAAAACCTTAGGAAACGCTCGTTTAAGTTACGAAGAACTCGAAACAGTTTTAGTAGAAACAGAGGGAATTTTGAATTCTAGGCCATTGACCTTTGTGTATTCAGACATTTCACAGCCGCCACTAACACCTTCAAGTTTAGTAGTCGGCCGCAGACTTTTGGATCAAGCATCATTGTCGTCGGACATTGAGATATCGGATAAAAAATCGTTAACTAAAAGAGCAAGATATCTCGAAACTTTACTGTCACACTTCTTCAATCGTTGGAAGAGTGAATACTTGCCGTCTTTACGCGAACATCATCGTGTTAAATCTCAACAGTCAAATCGTACCGCTTAAGCAGGTGACATTGTGTGTGTATATAAAGACAAAATTCCGCGCCAAAAGTGGACACTGGGAAGAATTACTCGCCTACTTCCGGGAAAAGAAGGAAAAATTCGTGCCGCCGAAGTACTGACACTCGATAAATCGAATAGACCAATTCACGTGAAACGTCCGCTAAAGAAGCTTTACCCATTACAAGTTCGAGGACATGTAGAATCGCAACCGGACACTAGAGTTAACGGACAAGAACCAAGTATCAAGTTAGTGAGAGATGAAGACGTTCAGAACTATATTCAATGACACTTTGCATATTTTTCATTGTAATTTTGCTTTTATGTAAACAGGAACCCAGATTAACCTGCGTTCGGGGGGAGTGTTAGATTTTATGATATTAGGTTGGTCGCCCTGTGGCACAGTCAGTCAGTCAGCATTCAGTCGCAGTATTCGCTCGAAGAACCTTCGTGTCACAGCTCGCATTCGCATTCGCATTCGCATTCGCATTCGCCGTTAATTGAACTGGACTGGACATTATAATTATACGTATCATCATTGGAAAATGAAACATGTTATTATTCGTTCATAAGGAAAGAGTGACATCTTGAGCATTAATTCGAGTTCTTTTCTTACACCTTAATCCTATGCGCGAACCAGGACCACGCGTTCAGATTAGGAACCTATCGCCGTCATGAAATAAATACAAAACACAACAGCACGCTCAGTTGAAGACGAAACAGAACAGAAAACAAGACAACAAAACAAGACACCGGGATCAAAACAAGGTAAATAAATAATAAATCGAAACATCCATGTCCTAACACCCTTGATAAAACCCACCTTCCAGAGCACTTTTTGTCAGAAGAAAACGCTGAAACATGATGGCACTATTATCACTGATGACACTATGACACTATTATGACACGATGACACTATGACACATGATGACATCATTAACGCCTAATAGCGTTCATCTCTAATGGGGTGTGAGGGAAGAAAGAACGAGGAGCAAAACAAGTCGTTTGACCACAGGTAGCAGCGTATGGTTGTACTAATTGTAAAAGTGAAATTGCAAACCAACCTTTGTCTTCTTCCTCGTCGTTCTTCTTTTGATTGTGATGTTCGTGTTCTCCTCTGACTCCTTCCATCAAAATACTAGGCCCATCAACAGACCCAGTCCCCAAACGAGAATCTCGAAACCCAACAAAGTAAGAATTTTGAGTGAAATACCCGAAACCCGAGCACAAAAAATGGCCAAACCCGCAACCCGTGACACTAATATCCAAACCCGAAAAACCGCACGATTTAAGCGTGAATCCCGGAACCTGAGGGCTAAAATTGGCCAAATCCGCAACCCGTGAAACCCCAAATCCCCAAAGCCCCGTCCGATAGATTGACCAAATGAGAACAATTCGAAACATTGCTGAAAAAGCATGCCTCAACAGGGACGATGGAAGCATCTCAAACTTGCGGGCACGACACTTCGAGGGTACTCTTTACTTAAGACCAAAGGGGCATTTTCTGAGGATAAAAAGGGCACTTCTTAGTTTATTGCAAAATCTAGGGGGCACGTGTCCCCAGTGCCTCCCCATGCCTCACTTAGGAAGAGCAGTAAATAACGCTTTTGAACAGTAACAACTTTGTACCGTACCTGTAGTCAACACTGTACCAGTACTTGTTGGGGAGACGAGATATGCTTTGTCCGAGGAATCTTATGTTTCCCCCCGTGCAGTAGGTTATAGCTCATGCGCAGTAGTGTTTTGGGGTTGAAGCTCTGACGGGCGCATGAGCTTTGACCCACTGCACGGGGGGATTTATTAATTTCCTCAGTCAAGCGTATCTTGTCTCCCCAGCAAGTACAGTGTAAACGTGGGGTCAGCGGCATAAAAACGGATAGGCGAAAACGGCAATCCTGATCAAGGGTGCTAGGACACATGTTTTGGTTTATTACTTATCTACCTAGTTTTGATCCTTTTGTCTTGATTTTTGTCATATTTTCTGTTTTGTTTCGTCCTTAATTGATATGTGCCACTGAACATGGGTTGAGACCCAACCGCTCTCACATTGTTGAAAGATTTCTTTTGCGAAGGCGCACCAAAGACCCGTTGCTGACCATGATCGTGGTGCCAAAGCCGACTATTTTATGATCTGAAAGTTAAGCCTTGGCCAAACGCATCCAACATTTCATCTAACATTGCTATTGCTAGCAAAGTCCATCATCGTCATTCGCCTGCGCAGCGCCATGTTTAGAATGACTGAAGTTACAAGTACAAATAAGAATTGCTGATTTAGAATGCACAACTACTGAAAAAGATTGAAAGTGGCACTCTGATGACAAAATATTAACTTTCTAGAGCGTAATGCGCATGGCCACAAATGAAATGTTGGACGAAATGTTGGATCAAGCGGTCAAACGCATCCAACATTTGACAACACAATTTGTTTTTAAATCGATCAAACTTCATCCAACATCAATTTGCAAATATTTGATGAACCAACATGGATAGTCAAACGCATCCAACATTTCATCCAACATTAGTTTTCAGCACGTTGAATGAAATGTTGGATGCGTTTGACCAGGGCTTTACCCTTGCTTTTCATATTCGGTGTATGAAGATCGTGGTTGGCAATAGCAATGGGTCCTAGGACATGGAAATACGAGGGAGTAATATTGGAACAATTTCGTGAAGCCGCGATTGGTCGTAAAGCCATGTTCAGTTGCACACACCAGTTAAAGACGAAACAGAAGAGAAAACAAGACAGTGAATCAAGACACAAGGATCAAAGCAAGGTAACTAAATAATCAATAAAAAATCCGTGTCCTAACACCCTTGGTCTGATGCTAGCAGAATTTGATAATTGCAGAATTTGAAACAAAATCCTACGGTAACGGCAAGAGCAAAATGTGTAGTCAAAACAACTCGGGAATTTCAGACAATACACCTTTTCAACAAAGCGACCTCGTTTTGAAATTTTTCAAAATTTCTTTAGCTTGCGTCATATGAAATTTCAGACCCCATATTCACATTCAGCACCCTAATTCTAGTCTAATTACAAATTTTCATGATCTTAGTGCTAGCGAATTTAATTCCATGACGATAACAAATTTGAAAATTTATGAGGGGTTTGACCGTGAATAATGACTGAGGGTGTAAAGTTTCACCCGGAACGATTTTGACGGTCAAATCCTTTATATATCCTCTAAGTTATTATCGCCATAAAATCGAAATCACATACTCTAGGAATATGAAAATTTGGAATTAAACTAAACTTGGGGTGCCGAATCAGAATCCATGGTCTGAAATTTAGTATCGAGAAATTTTCAAAAATTTCCAAAACGAGGCCGTAAGTTGAAAAGGTGTATTGGCAGGAACTTCGGACATGCATTTCAAGACAGAACTTTGCCCGAACTTAAATACACCTGTTTTTTATACAAGAAACCAAAGTTTCTTAAACTTTTTGATAATTTTGCTACGAAATGCTTCTTAAGTTTTTCTTGAATTAATTTGGATTAATTTGCTCCTAATCACACTGCCAGTTTCAATTATTATTGATCCCCTGACAGAATACAATCCAGTACATGACCAGTCCATGAAAATGAACATGAATGCTTGAAAACGAGAGAAGGGATCATAGGTTGTAACCAGGGATAAATAGGTTGTAACATAAACGAGAGAGCAAAAAACAACCTGGAGCAACTAAACTAATGAAAAACTAGTGAATGAAGTGGAAAACAATATGTTAAAAGTTAAATTACATGTATCCAGATATAGCAACTTTTAAAATTAGGCAGGACGATGTGAAATACTCTCGAGTACCGAATAAACGGGGGGGGGGTGAGAATAATCGAGAGGGTTTGAAATGGTTCGATGTAACAATAATCGGGGGGTTGGAATAATCGGGGGGGGTCCTAGGAGAAATAGAAAAAAGCCCTTTTCTTAGGTAAACACGTATCTGTTATATATTAATGTGAACAGTGATGTTACTGATACATTTACTTTTGAACTCTGGTTCTGTTGAATGCGTTGAATGCACTTCTGGAGAATTTTTCTTGCGTTTATTCAGAAATTGTCTAATATCATTTCATTTTTCCAAAAATTAATAAAAGGAGGGGTTAGAATGAGAGTGGGGGGTTGGAAAATTTTTCAAAAATTAATGAGCGGGGGGGGGACAATTATTCGGTACTCGAGAGCACCAAACATCCAAGTTAACCGATACCACACCGACGGTCTATCAGGCGATGGAGCACAAGGACCCACACCCCAAGACGAGTCCCCAAACGCCGCGCCAGCACCAAGCAACCGACGATGCCACCGAATGGCCATACCGCCGCCCCTGCTCCTAAACCGCTTCGCAGTGACGCCATCAGTCATGCAACACGGACACAGGGCAAGGGACCCAAAACCGGACCCGAAAGCCCCATCTCGAGATGTAAAATTATGTTAATATAATTCCATTTTATTGCAGAAATCTAGAAATTAGACAGAAGAGCTAACAATTATGTTTTGCAATTGCAGTGCCTTTCATTCAACTGACTTTCATCTCATTAAACGATAGAAAACTAACATTTCTAAACAGTGTGTTACAAAAATAAATCACTACGCGTTAGTTGTAACTATAAACAGTATATTCTAATATTCATATTTTCCAAACAGAAGAGTGTCAGAGATGTCCCTTCGAGGCGAAGAACAGCTCGCCTCACAAAGCACTAAAGTTAATCTGGTTCCATGTAAAGGTTACCAAGCGATATACCCCTCTCTTCTGATACAAGACGTACTTTTGCATAAAATCTCGCACCGTATCTTCTTTATTGGGCTTTACGGGGGGATTCACTAGATACGTGATGGGGATTTGTAGAAAACTTCACCAAACCTGAATCATGCCGCATAGAAAAATGCCCAAAAAGTGTAACTTTTCGCACAAAGATGTTGCTAAAATTATGCACAATCAATTAAAAAATTTTCCTTTCTAGGTGATGCCCTGTGCAATAATTTCGTTGTCGATTGCCCTGTCCCATAGCTTTCATCGAGGACACCCAGTCGTAGACTAACTACTTCAGTCCCAGTTTTCGCTTTGTTTATTGAATTGGATGATAGCACTCCACTGCAAGTGGGAATGATAATCATGCTTTCTAAAAATTCGGCCAAAAAGCCGTGAAACTGGAAATGAAATTGCAAAGTTCCAAACAATAGCTGATTATGTTCAAACTGACAATAGGATATCAACATTTCAACCTCTTTTCAAGAATTGGCCCCCCTTTAGTCTCGAGGCTTCAAAAGTGATGAAACGTGCAAGGATCGCTGTCGATTGCTGTGGTGAAACCCTATTCTTGGCTTCCGGCATCAAAGCGAGGTTCATGCATTTCTGGCCGAACTTTTGATTGGTTTGATTATGAATCGTAGTTGTAGCGATTATCAGCCTATGACGGAGCAAAACTACGACGATTTTTATCAGTCTAACCCAGTCCCATAAGTTTTAATACAAAAAAGATACCCTGTTGAGCGGCACATCACGTCAAGTACGGGAGTCATTCATTGTATGAGAGTACTCGCTCCGAGTTATGAGCTGATTAAAGCATTGTAGATTAGATGGGGTGTTTACATTGTAGATTAGGTGGGGGCGTTATCAACAGGTGACATTCCGCTTTCACATTCTATTTTACCTCAACGGAACATTTAGAGTGGGTGCATCTTCAAGAATTCTGGGTGATATGTTTACGGGGATGGGTAACATTTTTGCACGTGCTGTACAGGTTAAAGCATGGGTGGTTACACATCGCAAGTGTGTTTCCTTTGCACCCGTTTTGTTCTGTTGAGGAGGACAAAATTATTTGCCACTATGGAGGAGCTAGCACAAGAGACTGAGGAAGAAATAAGAGAGACGATTCGTTCTTCCTCTTTAAATACTGCAAACCTCCTACGCAGAAACGTATAATTTTAACTGACAGCTAAATTCAACGCGATCAGTGACTGCAGAGAAAAGGAAATTCTCTCAACCGGTAAATCAAAACAAATGCGGCCGCAAGTGTTGCCCCGAAACCAATTGGGCAAACTCTGGCCTTGTGCAAGCGAAAGGTGGTTTTAAGAGAAGTAATGTGCTTATAACGAAAGAAAAAGGGTAAATCTACACTTCTTTCTGGCGGATTTTGTTTATTTGATTCAGGAGCTGTGTGGTAATTGTTTCATTAAAGCCCTGAATATGCGAGAATTATAATGCCTTCTGCTCGGCTTCTTAACCAAATAAACAAGATCTGCGAGATGGAACTTTAGATTTACCTTTCTTTTTCATCATGAGCACGCAATTTCTCTTAAAAACCACCTTTCGCTTGCAAAAGGCAAGACTTTGCCCTACTGGCTTCGCGGCAACTTTTGCGGACATGTTTTTTTTGCTTTACTGACCACTTTGAATTGAGCTGCCAATTAAAGGAACTGCTGCTATTGTACTACAAAATCTGTCCTTGTTGAAAAGATCACAAAATACTTCCGGCTTTCGGCAATCAACTAAATTTTGATTCAGTCCATTACCTCAAGTACTTTCAGCCTAAACGTTTTCAAACAGTCGAAGTCCATTTTGCCCACCCTGTAAACGCTTTCCATCAACAAGCAGAAATTATGATCCATGATTTCATCAAGTTTACACAATAACAGCCCACACTTTTTTAGGAAATTGCTGCATGATTGGGGCGACTTTCTCAAGCGAAATGTCATATTCGGTCAACTAAGAAATTGAAATACCTCTCCCTCGTGTTTCGAGAATTCGATCTCATGTAGATTCAAGCCACCTGAGCGTCACGACAAGGGGTCGTGGACTCGATTCGATCTGATCTACTCCTGGGATCACAGTGTTTGTCGCTAAATAACCCAACGTCACCCTTGCCTCACTTTACCGCCCTCGCTGTACCAGAAGTGAAAGGGTTACGACTCCTTTCGTAATTACTTATTCAACAAATCTGCTTGATTAAAAACTGTAAGTGTTACGCCATCTCAACCTAGGCTCAAAATTTTAGATCAACGCTTTACAACTGAATGTAGAAAACATGCATGCAAAATTTCGCTGCTCGCATTTCAAAATACTGAATGATGCATCATTATAATAATTATGTTCAAAATTCCACAAATATTCGAATGGCGTTGGTGTAGACTTGTGATTCGCTCAAGCAACGAACATGATGACGCTGCGCTGGAATGATAAGAGTTGTCGTTCTCTTGAATTCTCAGCCACAAATCAACTGATTTTCGATGACTGTCGTCCACGACATGTATTTAAACCTCGATCTGTTTGTTATTCATTTTTGCAGCAATTTGCAATGCTTCAAGTTCTTCCGGTGAAAGACCATTCTTCAATGTTCTGGTTCTTCTCACTGTAGTAGGAAGCAAAATGTTATTAGAAAAATAGTCAGGCCTCAAAGTTAGTGTCTTCAAGGTAAAGTTCTTTTGTTATTCTGGTGTTAAAGTCGCTTTTTTGTATCGTTATTTTGTTCTTCGCACAACCAGAAGTGAGGAGTGTGCGATGTGGTTATTCAACGTTGGTGTTTATTGCTAACTTATTTCTTTCCTTTCAAGGTTTCGGATGAATTCATTTTTCTCTTGCAGGCTTCAAAGATTGTCTCTCTGGCTACAAGTCTATTCTGGTTGTTGTTCTTTACAGAAGTTGGCAGCTTTATTTCCATTGATTACAGTGCTTTTGTTGCGTTTATTGGGTTAGCACGATATTCAAGGCTGCTTTGAAAATCCTATGCGTTTACGGGCCTGTCATCAAATTGTCAACAAATCTATAAATTGTTTCAGGCACGTGTACATTGCTTTCTGCAGATTTCTTGGTGGCATCATCCAAGCCACCAAAGTGTAACCATTAAAGATCAACTTATGTCCGACCAATCATACGGGACACGAATGCTTAGTTTGTTCCTTTGCGAAGTAAAAAAGATTCATCGCAAAATTAACACGTTCATTTTCGAAAAATATGGAAGGTTTGCGTGATATTGCCTTTCAAAACTGCAAAATCACAGTTTCGACGAAAATTTCGAGACGGAGTCTCTTAAAACCCTTCACTCGAAGATTGCCTTTCAGGTTGATGAGAAATTATACTTTGTTCTCCAACGGGACATACCAATGAGTATGCTCTGTTTTAAGAACCATCATGGACTGCTTTCTGTGTTTGTAAAAGTCCTTCTTCAAGTGTTTTCCTGTAAATATTTTAACTACTCCGTAAAGGCTGATTTCCACTCGGTAGAATCTTCGGAGTGGACTGGATTTTAGACAATAAAATCTTAGTCACGCGTAACATTCTATTCAAATTCATGGCAACATTTTCACACGTAAACAAAGGATTTTCTGTGCAATCGGAAAATTCTACTGAGTGGAAATCAGCCTTGACGATTTTTCATATGTCATATTTCATCCTTTGCAAAAGGCTGCCCTTTAGCGGAAGCCGCTTTTCAAGGGGCCTCCAACTAAATGTGGACAAGGTGATACTTTGGGTAAGATTATTAAACTCATACCTGATTTTCGCGTGGTTTTCCCTTCTTTCGCTCTATTTTTCCTTATCCTCGTTCTTTTAT
Source organism: Aurelia sp. 4 Dawson et al 2005 (assembly GCA_964019985.1). Taxonomy (NCBI): domain Eukaryota; kingdom Metazoa; phylum Cnidaria; class Scyphozoa; order Semaeostomeae; family Ulmaridae; genus Aurelia; species Aurelia sp. 4 Dawson et al 2005. The sequence goes on from OZ026497.1 coordinate 18,595,630, forward strand.
CAATAGAAGTTGCAGATTTAACTAACATATCCATCATCTGATCTGTTTGGTCATCTGTGTCATAATTCGTATAATTATTATTATTGTTCGTTGTGAGTAAATTACTGTTTTCTTTTTCTCTTTGCGGGGACGCAACTGGTCGCCCTGACGGAGTTCTCTGCCGACTTTTTTGCGGGCTTTTCAAGCTAACTTTTGCGTTATCACCGACAATTGCATTATGGAATGCCTGCATATCGACGCTATCCGTTTTATGGATATCAATGACTGGAACAGCTGTGGTGCCTCCTGCTGAGGTCGAAGAGCTCGCCTAGAAAAAACATAGTAACTTTTATAGTTCATAATTAAGTAGTTTCATTACAGGGAGGTCATTTTTCTGCTTTCAGTTAATTGATTTCTATCTTCTTGACGCTGAGTATCTGCAAGAGTGCCGCATTAATGTAATTTTTATTGCACATCAAAAATGCCAAAGAGAAGAATGCAAAGGAGGGGAAGAGGAAAAATCGGAAGGAAAGTTTCTTATTTCTCTCAATTTTGCCATTCCTCCTCCTTCGCAATTGCCCTCCGTAAAATGTGAAACAGATTTTGACAAACATTCTGACCTAAAAGCAATTCAGGTGATGCCCTTTGATATGAAACATACAAATCTACTTCCATCAGATGCATTTATCAAAACTGACAAATAAGCTCTCACGGAGATGGGTTTCCGTCTGTGTAAATGTCCAACATACTAAAATGCCAACAAGTGCTAAATACTTCAATTAACGTGCCTTAGCTGGATATTATTAGAAAGAAGACAGAGTGTGCTTTCAGATGGCATACATTTTATCTATTCAAATCCAATTATTGTTTGAAAATTTACAATAATTGTTGGGTTGGGTTATTTCTGAAACACCCTATAAAGTTCTGCGCCAATAGACCATTTTACTTCTTAAAAAGGTCTGGATCGAGCGTCCAAATCTGGTAAATTTTTGAAGGAAAACAAGAGCACGACCCCCGTTCTAGGCAGAAACACTGCTAGCTCTGGCAAGAAGTTGCTTTATGTTTCAGAAGACTATTCAGAGAGTTTGTTACCGACAAATTTACGCAAAGTGGGTTAGTAGTGGCACATTTTACACAGAGACAAGTGTTATTGGTCTTTATACTTTGTTTCTCGTTAATTCTATTGATTATTAGCTGACTTTTCTTTCAATCGAACAGTTAACTTCGATTCGCAACTTGCAAAATGAAACCGTTGCACGCTCGCATTTCTGGGCTTTAACTGTTAAACCACAAGATCAGCTTACAATGAAAGAAAACAAAGAGAAACAAGGCCAAAGGGCAAATAAAATTTAACAGGAACATTTTAAAGGCTTACTGTCGTGGCGCTGATTGGGTAAACAAAACAATCAAGAAGAAAAGAATTAGGCAAGGCTCAGTAATTTCGCTGTACAGTGAAATCCACAAAGATGATAATGATCTGATTCCCTTTATTCTCGAAACAAAGGATGATCCAAGAACAAAAAGGCCAGAGTATTGTTATTGATTTTAACATCACATCTAGCCAATCACAAACACGGCAGTTTGCTTTTAACTCAATTTGAGTAAAACTGTCGCTGGTTAGCCCTCTGAAAAGTGTTCTGAAACTCGAAACAACTTTTTGCCACGGCCAGCAATGTTTATACCAAGAATGGGGTGACCCTATTGTTTCCCTTGACAAAATGCACCATATTTGGACGCTCGATCCACACCCCTTTTTTAAGAAGTCAAAATGTCTATTTTCTCATCAAAAAATGAGTGTATAATACCTCAACATTTCCGTAAGCTCCAGAGTCGGTAATGAGTTTCCCTCTCGTCTTCGTCCGCTTTCTGTGATCTTCTTTCTTCCGCTTTTGATCTAAGACTCTTTGTCTCACGGTTCGATATTCCAATGAAAATTCACTGATTACTTTACAGAACTCATGGGGCTGAAAGAGAAATTTTTAACTATGACACAAAGTTGCTAAGATTTCACAAATGGCTATCCCTACTTGTGGCACTGAATAAACTGTCAATAAACATTTTTTCATACGGCTGATAGAAAGACACCTTTTCAATTAATGGTCTTGTTTTGAAATCTTTCAAAAACTTCATCATACGAAATATCTGGCCACGGATTTAGATTCAGCACCCCAAGTTTAATCTTATGGCAAAATTTTAAATTCCTAGAGTTTGCGACTTCGATTTCATGACGATAATGAATTTTAGAATCTATAGGTGATTTGACCATGAGCTACAGGACACGAACTGAGTCGATCGGGCCTAAGCTGGGGTGCTCTCGTAGTGATTTGGCCGACGTAGTTAATTCAGTTTGTAATTAATATGTAATGAATACTTACTTTTGTTCTTCTCTGTCGTATCCTAACCCTGCAATTCCTGCCAAATACAGTAAGTAACGGAGCTCGATTCCCCTTCCATGACAAACCTTGGCGACTTTCCTGTCGACGGTTTGCAAAATGTGTTTTCGCGCCTCCGTACCCACCTTTTCAAAACCATGTTCAAAACTACGCTCCTCTGCACGCGCCTTTTCGCCAAGGTTTGTCATGGAAGGGGAATCAAGCTCCGTTAATTGCTGTATTTGGCAGGAATTGCAAGGTTAGCATACGACAGAGAAGAACAAAAGTAAGTATTCATTACATCATTACATATTAATTGCAAACTGAATCAACTACGTCGGCCAAATCACTTCAAGAGTACCCGAGCTTAGGCCCGATCGACTCAGTTCGTGTCCTGTAGCTCATGGACAGACTAATCACTTTCCTCAAAGCAGTCATATGCTTGACTAGAATCCTCAAGAAAACAATGGTCTATGGAGGCAAGCAGAAATCTGCCGCTCTTCTGGTCTATGATTTAGAAATTTGATGAAGTCCAGCCTCAAACATAATAAATGCCATTCTTTTGACAATAAGCAAAATATTAACAAGCTTCCGCGGTAAGATTACAACAAAGTGCCTTAAAGAATATACAAGCCTCTGGTAAAACTAGCCATACAAAGAGCTGTGCACATGCTAAACCATATTTGGCTCCATGTCAACAGGAGATTCTGATATCTGATTGGTTAGAATTGGTAAGTATCTTGAGCCACCAAGGCATTCAGTTCAAAGAAAGGCATAATCTTCAAAGATCTGCATACTTGGCTACGCCATAATAAAATAAGAGTCTTTTTTGGCTATAAAAATATTTGCGTTCAACTTTATAAAGGGCCATACTGCGATCGAACAATTTGAAGATAATAATCAATAATCTTGGACCACTTGAGACTACAGCTTACCTTTGAATCTTTGGCAGCCTTCTGTGTCATTGCAAGAAATAAGAGCAGTTTTCGAAACCTATGATGGTAAACAAACAAAAAAGAATAAGAAAGAATAACGATGGAAACGGCAATAACGTCGTATGGGACAAATAGCATCCCTGTAGAGCTGGTTTTTCGCCTAGCCGACAAATATAGCGCGACATTTTTTTAAATTCAATATCAAAGTTTACGATAAAGAAATTACCTACGACACTACTTACGAACTACTGTACGACACTACGAATACGGTACCAGGAGGAGCAATATATCATGACTACCCCTGGCATTAAACATAGATCGAAGAAATACAACTAAATACACCCTTAAATACAAAGTACTAAATATTCATATGCAAAACAAAAGCCTTTTTACTAATAATTAGGTGAGCCGGTTTCACACTGGACGTCAGGCAAACATAGGTAATGATAGAGGACGAATTTTGACGTTGATTGCGACAAGACAAACGTTGTGCGAAAAATATAGTGTGAAGCATGTCGCAACAAAGAAGGACCAATTCCAACTACATCTCGACAGAAAAAAGTTGGCTCAGTGAACAAACAACTTTCCCAAGGAAGCTTACACTCGACATTTGGTGTGTTGCGCTACATTTGTCGCCTGGTGGAAAACCAGCTTAAAAATGAGTTTTCTTTTACGGTTCCTGTGATTTAAGACAGCAGCATGTGCGAGTACTTCTTTGATTAGCAGTAAATTACCACGGGGCAAACGAATAAACTTTTACTCAATATCAAACCAACATCTGTCTCTAGGACTTGAAAGAAAATGCCAATCATCTTTTGAGAATCAAACTAGCTCCAATACCTACCTATTAACTACCCTTCTGTGAACGACTTTTAGAATAGCTATTCTTTCACCAGCATCTGCTAAGAATTCTGTCAGTCTATGGAAACGAGAAGAAAATTCATATTCCGAGAAAGAACAGAATAATTAACATTGACAATGTAATGAAGTCTTGTTTGTCATATCATCTTAATTCAAAGCAATCTCCACCTTCTAAGAAAATTGATCCAAATCGAATATTCAATCTATACAACTACACATATATCATATCACATATACACATATTTAATTGCTAGCTACAAATTTCATCACACCCTATACCTTTCGTTGCCAGCCAAATGCAGAAAAGCTGCAAGTTGGCCCATACCGTTGCTCTACTGGTCTCTTAAGTGAACGAATATTTTTGGCTGGTTAGATCTTTGGGTAGAACAATCCAAATCAGTGGTTCTAACGAAAGGAGATTTTCGAATCGAAATTAACCTGATTTGGCCTATGTTGAAATAATTCATTTGGGCTCCAAGTTGACCATGTAGACTTTATTAGTTTGAAAATATCCTGCATGAAAGGATGATCTATTTTTTGAGAGAACCTTATGAGACGGCTGATTCTCGCTGCATACCTCCCAGTTGTTCTAAAAAAGCTAAAGAGCTCGCTAGTGGATTTTCTCAATTCTTTTCATTGACTTTTCTGAGGAGAAATGCCAGACAATAGGGGCACGGCATATAAAATTTGAACAAACGAAGACTTCTCAGTTTGCAACATTTCAATAAGGTTTCCCACGTCGAGCAAAATGGGTGTATCGGAAAGAGAGTGACGCATACAGTTCAGAAGAGTCTCATAATATCTTAAGATCTGAATATGACACCAATCAAATACGTATGTACGGCTCTAAGGTTTTCTCTTTTCGATAACTTTGGCTAGTCTTCTGTTGGACAGAAAACTCCTTACCTGGTTTTTAAAGGTGAAGAGCTGTCATGCTTTGCAATCAGCCTCAAATGCTCCCACGATCTTTTGCAATGGTCATCTAATTGCTTCAGTATTTGCGCAATGTTATCAAAATCAACCTACAAAAAGAAACGAGATGAGTCAGAGCAAAAGGTCACGATATACCTGGAAGCGACTTTTCTTTATTCATATGAAATACCACATGTTACATCTACATCCTACTATATCTTCTAATGACTATACAAACGAAACAGCACTACAGGGACGGGACTGCGAGGTGCAAAAGACAATGACTTCACTGTGGCCATTAACATAAAGATATGCAAAAATAGCAACTGAAAAAGCCACAGACAGCTACAAATTTGATTAGCTACTGATAAATAGTGGAATTCGTTTAAAACTGGGTGTCAGGCCAGCACAGATCAATGATGGTTCCTTTCATCTTCATTTCATAACATTATTTACAGTTGGTGAAAAGACATAGTTACTGAAAACTAATTTAACAAACTATTTACGATATCGAAAATTATTACAAATTAAACATCAGATGGTGACTAGCAGGAATCCCGGATGAGAGAACAAGAAGCACTCTTGAAATGCAAGCAATTGATAGCGGATTAAAACTGCACTGGTGCAATGTAAACGAGTTCTAAATCTCTTTCGGAGCCTCCCTTCATTACATTTATCAAGTGGTTATCTACGTTTGACAACATCAAATTGAATATACCATAAACTTACCCTCGAACAGCGATGCACTGCACCAATTTCACTATACAAATCTGAGGTATCCGGATATTTTTCCATGACCATATTGCAAAGATGATACAACAGAGATTGTTTATGTACTGTGTCTTTCACTTCTGGAACCTTGGCCAGATAATCCAACTGAAATGCTTTTATCTATGACAAAAAGAATAGAATTATGTCATTTCCCAAGATGAACCTTGAAAGAACATGTTTTCTAATGACCATGTGCTCCCCATGATCCTTTGCAGTCTCACCGCGCTTTGTATACTCTATAATAAGCTCAGCCTAGGAATCGCGAGGCTGCATTATCTGCTCAATCTGTGCTGAATATTCAAATGGACGTTTTTATGCAATTTCAAACAACAGACATTCCTATGAATATTTGAGGGAACAGAAAAGTTTTGTTTCCTGTCACAATTTGTGTTCTCATTATTGTTGTTAAAAATATGTTGCTTACGGCCACTCTGATGTTTTTGATGCTTCACGCACATGCAAAGGATCATGAGGAGGCACGTGTCTTTCAAGAATAGGCTGGCTCTTCAGCAAGCGCAAGGTTTTTCATGTACATGGGAACCATCAATCCCTTCTTTGGGCGTTTTAGGGGGGTTTTTAGCATCCAAAGGTTTCTAGGGTGTCAAAACCTCTTAAAGGATTACTTTGGCTCACCTTGTCCTCAACATTTTTGGTTCAAATATAGCAAGATACATAGCTTTAGAAATCAATTTTCAAGAAAGAGAGCTGAACCTCTTCTCGACTGTACTCAATAGAACAGTCACAAAACTTCGCTCGCTCACACACTCGAATATATATGATAGTGCTGTCCACAGCAAAAACCGTGATGGTACTGCTACACAAAAAGGAACGAAGATCTCACCTTGACACCATTGAGGAAATTCCCAATCGCTAATAAAGTTGCTAAAATTCTCCTGAAGGTTATGCTATTTTTTAGTTGATCAACTGTATTCTTTAAATCAGACAACGCTTCAGCAGCCTCTCTTTCGCTATTATCGTAATCGAGTTTGAAGGCCCAGAGATGGAGTCTGGGAGACAATTCGTTGATTGATGATAGCGTCAATAAGAAATGCTCGGCATGTGCTAATGGGACATCAGGGAGGTTCATCTGGGCTTCTTGGATTTTCGTTTTCTCTTCTTCCGTTGGCAACATTTGCATTATTTTCTAGAAAACAAAGAATAACTGATTGGAATATGATCAGACAACTTTTAACAAACAAAGCAGTGGGGAAATTCCATACCAGTGCTTTCAATGTCTCCACCAGTCAAGTCCCATTTCTACCAGTGAGGTGTCTCTTCTGTCAATAGATTTTTCAGAATATGATCTACAGTAAAACCCCATATAAGAGCCTACAATGATGCAAGTTAGCCTGACTAGGTTCTTATATATTGGGTATTTAGAAGGGAAATGAGGCCTGTAAGGTTCTTTAATTGGTTCAAACTTAATTCTGGGCTTGCAAGAATTTCTTTTGTTTAGATTCAAACTTCAAGCCTATCAATTACTGTCAGTTCACAGCACTGGAGTTCATGAGGTCTTATTCATAGTAAAAGTTTTGTGGAAGAATCAGAAATTTTATGTAATTTAATGAAATTTTTTCAAATGGTCACTTGAAATAGATGTACTTAAAATATTGAACATGACACTGAATACCGCAGTTTTAGAGTTGTGTTACAATTTGCACATATGGTATTATCAGTTTGTCTAGGTTCAATGACTAACCAACTGGCGTTTTATGATCTCTACAAATAAGAGCCTTCTTCAAATTTCATGCTGAATTAGCCAGTGTCGCAGATCCCAGTCCCGAAAAGGAAAGGTTCCTGTATTTTTCGAGTCTCGAACATAAGCTAGGCTAAATGGGTTCTTATATGATGGGGGCATAACTTCAAAATTTCAGTCAGTAGATTCTCAATAAATAGGTTCTTATACGAGGGTTTTTACGGTACGTAATAAAAGACAGAATGACGTCGGTATTTTCATAGCACTCTTCAAGCTTTGCAATCACTTTTGGCATGAATTCTACAGTTCAAGTTATGTTATGAGTACTGGATGGATTGGAAGGGAATAGAACCTGTCTGATACCTGACAGACCCAAATATTTGTCTGATTTATCACCTTTTATTCCTTCCACATTAGAGCCGAAGCCATTGTAAATAGAAACTCGGTAAACAGAATCACACTGCAGTCAGTTACCAATGCCAACAAGAAACGAGCTTGTACCCTTGTCAGATCATGCCTAGATGATAAAGTCGTCGATCCTTTCAAAAATTACTTCCAGCTGATAGAGCATTCAATACAGACAAGAAACAGTTCAAAAATAATACGTCTGCCAATGATTAAAACAGAGTACGCCAGAAAAAGTTTCTCATTCACCGGTGCTAAAGAGTACAATATGCTCCCATTGGAAGCTCGTGAAATGCCAACAACTGATTTTCTTACTTTTTTAAAGAAACATTTTAGCTGAGATGCGAGGACACTTTTATTGTAAAATTGATAAGTACTTTTTATATTGCTTTTCTTTAGATTTGGTTTATGTTTAGGTTGCACTCTTTAATTTATACTGGACACACATTGATAACAGCTTCTCGTAAGTTGACGTGTCTATCCAGTTTAAATATTCGAAATTATTTATTTATTATTTATTATTATTATGATTACTGAAAATATCAGCAAGTTTGAGTTTATAAAAATCCCTTATTTACGAAAAGCCTGAATATTGTCCAGAAACATTCAATCACATTGTAAAGAAACTTCTAAAATAAAACAACACAAGAGTGCATTTGCTTGCAAGTATAGAATGTCGTCTTCACATTTATTGCTATGGGATCAAAAATATCTTCGTTGAAAATTCATGTCCTGCAACTCTTTACAACATAAAAAGAACCACTTCTGAAGGAAACATACCTGAATCCCCTCTCGATCAACAACAGCACTATCCATATCAAGAATAGCTTGCTTTATGGCTCGAACGGGTGGTAATTTTGTCAGAACAATGTTAATTGCTTGGGCTCTCTTCAGGGGCAATACGCTGATTTCCTTCTTTGCAACTTTATCCTCTGATTCTGCTTTCTACAGAACATAAATACAACGTTTACGCATGGCAGACAGAACTAAAAAGTGATGGGACACAATTTGAAAAACTCATTCGAATCGGAAATAAGTACTTTGAGTTACACTTTTCATCAGGGGGCGGGAGGTATCTCGACCAGTCATTTTCCTATCATCTTACCCAAAAGATTGTGCCCATAATTCTGCAGATTTTCAAGCATTTTATGGACATCTTGCTCCAAATCTAGCAAAGATCTGGGCCAAACATCCGGAAAATAAGACCATTTCATGTAATTTCTACACACTCACAAATTTTTTGCTACAACAGGACCAATAATTTCACAAAATTCTGAAAAGCATACCCATAATTCGGTAACGTTTAGGAAAAAGCATCCCTAAAGTGGCACGTCCCCCCTAAAAATACTAGGATACCCCCAAGGTTAAACTACGAAGTTGAGTGTTGACCAAGTACCAAATCACTTCAAAAATCTCGTAAACTGTAACAAAAAATCGTGACAATCTTGACGATTTAAGAATATTCACAAAAGATTCAACATCTCCAAATGAAATCCTAAAAATTTTCGAAAAAATCTAAAAAAATCCGAGAAGTCTCCCAACAAATGATAAATTTTCAACCAAATTTGTTGAAATTCCTTGAACATTTCTCAAATGGTACCAATCCTTAAAGACCTCTTAAAATCATGAAAAATTTTGCGAAATCTTTAAATACAAAAAACCCTAAAAAATTTTAAAATATTAGAAATATGAAATCTCAAAAAGTCTTTGAAAATCCTTAAAAACCAAATAGATATTTCCAAAACCTTTGAAATATTTGAGTGATCTTTAAAAAGGCTATAAATATTCTGGTCTTCCTTTACGACAAAATTATGTGCTTGATTGCGACTGATCAACTATTTCAAAGGCAGCCTCAGTACTGGAATTTACTGCACATAAAACCACTAAAAGCATAAAAAAACTTCGAAGAGTGTTACCTTTAGCGTACCGGTCTTGGCTCGGTTTTCAAACAAATGCTCCAGTTTCTTCGTATCGACATCAACAGTATCAATATTGGACCAAATGGTTTTATTAAGACCACTGTTTACCGGTAAATTCCTCACTTCTTGCCAGAATAACCTCACTAATTTTCTATCTCGATTACGTTGGATGCCACCACCTGCTGGACCTGGAGGAGGGGGTGGTGGTGGAGCACCCATCCCTGGTGGGGGAGGGGGAGGAGGCGCACCGCCTGGAAAACCAGGGGGTGGTGGGGGCAATGGCGGACCATCCGTTTGCACGACTGGTTTTGGCTGACCGAATGCATCTTCATCATCGTCATCTTTCAGGTCTGAGAAATCGAATTGATCGAGAATTAAAGGTCGAGTTCTGAGTATTCGTAGCTCAAGTTCTAAGTCTTCCTGGTTCCTGCCACTACCGCCATCTTGAGAACGCACCTGCGCAGCAGATGATGTAGGAGATTCAAATGTTTTTGAGATGGCGCTTTTTACTTTTGATAAAAGTCCAGATTTCTCACTCGAAGATTTTGTTAACTCTTTGTCAGATTCCGTAGGTTTCGATGCTAATTTGTTTTGAGCTGATTGCACATTTCCTCGTAAATCCTCCAGATTCTCATTACTTGTTTTTTCAGTTTCTTCAACTTTGGACGAAGATTTTGACAAGTTCGTTTTCCTTTCATCAATACTTTCATGAATACTTTCCTTAATCTCAGGTGATTTTGGTGAAGAACCTTCATTCGCTAGTTCGAGGTCGGATTTTTCGACTGACTGACCGTAAAACATTCGTAACATCTTTCGTTTCGAGTCACCTACTTCCGACAAACTTTGTTTACGTTGTAACGAGCCTTGCAATGTTGGGCTCGTCACTTCTCCTTGATTCTGACTAGACCGCCGATGAAACCTTGGTGGTTCATCAGAGTCTCTGCGTTCATTATTCAAACTTGCAAGTCTGTCTCGGAGTGGCCTTCTCTCGCTTTGTTCGTCCACTTCAAATCTCTGTTTCATATTTATCTTTGGGCTACGTGGAGGTTCCTCTGTTTTTGGAGGTGATAGTTCTTTTCTTCCTCTTGGGACGTCTCCATTTTCAACTAAAAGAGAAAAGATCTCGAGTTTCAGCAAGAGGCAACACCTCATCTACAAAGCTTGGATCAAGTTCTTGGGCAACTTCTGGACCCAGTTCTATTTGAAAATCAAACAAATGTTTGGTCCCTCTATGCAATTACATTTTGCTCGGTTATAACGCAGTCCATACACCAGTTTGAAGTGTAGGGTATGAAGGAGTAAAAAGGGTTGGCTGAAGGAAACTGGGCAATTCAAAACAGGTTGGCTGCGGTAAATTGGCAAACATAGAAGATCGTGGAATTCTCATTTAACATTCAATACTTCATGACCAGATGTAGCTAGTAAGCATAAATATCTGAAGATTTTCATCAAATTTATTCAAATTTTACAACAACGTTAACGTCTTGACCCCAGTAGACCCTACTGTATATATATATACAAAATCAAATCAAACCCACGACACGAAAACCAGTCACTAAGCTAAAAGCACTGGACCCCTTTTGAAAATGTTGAAGATTTCATCTTTTTTAAGAATTTAAGACAAATTTGCAACGAACTTGGCACATTTGGAATCACAGAGTAATTCTCAAGAAAAAACTTATATGAATGTCTTATACATACTTATAAATACTCATAAAACAGCCCGGTCGTGTCATTTATCTGTTCTTCGCATGAACCAAACGGAAGAGTTTGCGACGAAACGCGTAGTTGTTGTAATAATTTGGTATAATGATATTGTTGGTCATTGATTACTTAATTTTCTTCCAGGCTTAACATTTTTCTCTCTAGTTACAGGTTATCTTATATTCTGACTGTTGTTCTTTTGCAGAAGTTGGTACTGTTTCCCTGCAGGTTAGAAGTTTATTGTACGTCCACATGTTATTATGATGAGTCCACTTTCTAAGCCTATTTTAAAAGTTTGTACCACAAATCATTTGTTTAGAAATGGTACCAAGCAAAAATCTCGCACTCTTCTGGTTAAAGGCATTGAGTCCATATAAATAGCGCTCTCGTGATAAATATCAACTTCTTTTCAGTCATAAAACAAAAGTTGTCATTTAATCCCTATTGAAATCAAACCAACGAAATTCCTGAGGATAATGCAAGGATTAAGAAGTCTTTGGTCTCCACTGTTAATGACTTTAGTACTATTGTACGATAATAAAGGGTTGTCAGCGATTTGCCAACAAAATTTCAGGACAGCGTTAACGCTCAAGTATTTATGTGTACTCAATTCCTTTAACGATTTAAAAATTTGATAACTTCAAATGTCAAATGAGTTGAATCATGAAACATCCTAATTCAAGATTTCACGAGATTTTAAACATACGTGATCTTCTTGCTTGTCGTTCTTTAAGGGTGAGTCTTCTCTCTGGTTCTTTCGGCTTTTTCTCTTTTTCTTTTTCAGACGGTGAAAAGTCATCAGCGGTATCTAAGCTCTCACCGGAATTGATCTGTGACATTTTGCCAAATCGCCGCTCTCTAATGAAAGAAACAGCATCATAGACATTGTTATTGGCCACAAAAGAGGTTTGGATCGAGTCTTCAAATCTGCTAAATATTTTGAATCAAAACAAAAGCGTGATACCTCGCTCTTTTGGAATCAGCCCCCCCCAAAACATTGATCAAAATCACCTACTCCCATAAAGTCCCCCTTCGGGTGATGATAAATCCCCTTCTCCTCCTGGACTACTTGCTGGAGTGAAAACTTCCTCAGAACACCTTTAAAAGAGATCATCGACGATAAGTTTACTCAAAATGTGGTTTGCAATGCTTCAGTTTATACACTAGGAAGTTCTATTTGCCTTCTGGCCTTGTTTCTTGTTGTATTCATCATGTATTCACAACAAAAGTGCGAGCATGCCAGGGTTTCATTTTACGACTATGCAAATAGAGGTTTGCTATCTTCAACCGTCATTATCCAAATGACAACGAATCAGCTAACGATGAATGAAAATAAAGAGAAACAATGAACAAAGACCAATGACACTTGCCTGTATCTAAACTGAATCATTACTAACTCACTTTGCACAAAGAAGTTGATAATGAACAATCTCAAAAGTTGTAAGATCTGAAGTGCCACTAGTGGTGCTCTACTGATAAAAGGGCAAAAAGGGCAAATGTTTTGTCATTCTTCCCAAACAATACTAGATTGGGACGCTCAATCTAAACCTCCTTTCTGGCAACTAAAAAGGTCTATTTTTAGCTGCTGCTATCAAAGCACGGTAGCTATAATAAACTATACACCGGGTCAGCCAGAAAAAAATTGGGGCATTCAACTAGCCACATCTCGGTAGGAAGCAAGTGAAATCTGGTGTATTGGAAGTTTTCTGCTTTCCAAATGAGACTGATTTTTTTGTCAAAATTTGGTTTCTGATAAACGGTAGTTTCTTTCCATCTGTATTTGCAATTTTGTGATACAGCTATTAAACAATGATATATGATTAGACTAATAGTCCTGAAGGAATAGCAAACAAACTTTTGGGTTCTTTCAAGGTGATTCTGATTTCAACTTGCATTTTTTAGGATATTCTATGCGGATATTAACCGGTTTTGTGGTTTTGTGTTGTACAGGAAAATATGAAGCCCCAGGTCTTAAAAGTACAGACAAAGCTTGCGATGTCTATACATTAAGACTGAGGGCTTTATATTTTCCTGTACAACGACAAAACTGGTTAGTATGAATTTTATTTCCTGACAGCTTCTAGTCTTGACTCGCATCATTTAATCAAACACGTTTCGTTGCATTCATTTCGTTTGAGTTTACTTTAAATCTTACAGGCCTACAGCAGTTGCTGTGACGACAAAACGCGTCCTTGTATCGTATCATACAAGGCTACGGGAAACCGCAGGAAAGTTGTTTCTGTATTGCATCATTTTTTAAACTTAAGTCAGGTAATATCATGCTATATCATTATACAGTCAGGCGTCAACTATTAATGAGCTAATCCTTTTTGGCTTCTACGAATCTGAACTGATATTTCTGAGATTCCTGAAATTTCAAAGATTGACGCCTCCTGCTGTATGTGCCTAAGTTGAGTGCACCCATTCGGATTCTGACGGTGAAGAGAACTACCGTTCAGAACAATACCTCCGTAGTTGCCTTCTTCTTGCTTTCATATCGAGTTCTGGTGATGAATTCGACATTTGCTTCGAAAGTTGTTGTTGTTCTTCAATAACCAATTTATCTGCGAGTGTTGAGGACGATGATCCATTGCTAAGTGAACGAAGGTCAGGAGCTGAGCTCTGCTCACTGCGTGCAGCACCCGAATGCCGTCTACTTTTGCGACGTAGGCTGGGATCTACATGAGATAACAGAATAATATAAGAATTTAACAGATGAAAACAAAGTGTCTGGCAATTAACCCTGGACTGACACGATGATATCAAACTCTGTTTCACATTTAGGCTTCGAATCGAATAAGCTCCCCCCTTCCAATGAGGCGCCAACCTACCAACTGCCATTGGTAAATTCCTCAAAGTCTCTTTCTAATAAGCCCCCATCCAGAGTATTTGAATTCCAGAGATTGGTGAATTTTATAAATATTCTTTACCTTGGTATCGTGCTTACTGTTGCTATGTTTCAATGTTATAGTTTGAATACTGGGTGAGCCAGAAAAAGTTCCCACTTTCAAAAATTCGTAGCACCAAGAGTACTTCAAAGATCTGACTGATTCAAAATTCAGTTAAAAGCCGAAAAGTCCTTCTCGCTGATTGTTTGTGATTTTTCTCGTTGTCTTACCAGCACTTGATGTATCAGCAAATTTAACTTAATAAAAATTGCATGGTTGCAAAATGACTGAAAAAGGGCGGAAAACATTTATCAAATTGTAAGGACTCTGCGTACAGGGAAAAGACAAAATGGACATTTCACCTCTCTCTAGAGTTAATAGGCATCAATTTTCAAACAGATACTACAGATTTTCAGTCCCATGGCAATAAATGTGCAGTAAATTGCCTTCATCCATGAACAATCGCATTTTCTTTATTGACCTGTGCGACGAGTCCTTTATGATTTGAGTAATGTTTTGGGCCATTTTGCAGTCATTTCGCAACCATGAAACATTTTAAAGTTCAATCTACCTTCATTTCTACTGCTCGTGAGATAACGAGAAAAATCACAAAAATTTTGCGATCTTTCAGCTTTTGACTAAAATACGAACCATTCAAATCTGTGAAGTACCCTTGATGCAATGACTTTTCATAAGTAGGAACTTTTTCTGGCTCTCACCCGGTATATCAGTTCCTGTGAATTCTACTTAAAAATATTGACATGTTTCCACTTGTCTTCATATCTTTATCTGTGTTTTAAATGCAGTCATGAGTTGACAACGACAGAAGAAGGATAAATCTAAAATTTGCCTGACGGATTTAGTTTATTACATTTGGCAGCTACGCGATAATTGTTTCATTCACACCCTAAATATGCGAAAATTGCAAAACCTTGTACTCGGCGTCCGAATCAAATAAACAAAACACGTCTTGCAGCTCTTTAGTTTTGTCCTTCTTCTTTTGTTATAAGGCCATAACTTCTCTCAAAAACTACTTTTCCATGTACACAAGGCGGGATTCGGCCCTACTGGTTTCAGGAAAAATTCTGCAATTTTGTTTGTTTTGACTTACTGGTTGAGACAACTTCGCTTGTCTTTAATTCTTAATTGCCTTGAATAGACTTTTTGGCTATTCTACAAAAGAGCCTGGAACGAGCGTTATTTCTATACATTTTTATTCGATTGAGTGGCGTTGGAGATTCTATCAGTATTGTGCACATACGAAAATTATACAAATGTAATGAAAATCGTTCGATCCACATTCTTTTTTAGAATAGCTAAAAGGTCTATTGCAGTGTCAGTCAAAAGAAACTGATGCTACTGTGAAACAAAATATGTCCTTGTTTTTCGACAAAGAAGAAAACAAACAATACAAGTACTTACCAAGATCCAGATGCCCGGCTCCTTTGCTTCGACGTGATCTACAACAGAAAAATTGAATCAGCCACACGAGTAAACTGAGCAGATTTTTTTAATTGATTGCCAAAGCAAAGTTAAATTTGAGTTTTGATTTTACAGCAAGTTGTCTTCGTAGTTTCTGTATGATTAGCCTCTTTACCTGCTTTCGCTAAAGATTAGCACAAATAAGACGACAGGGAAGAATTTCAAGGTGAGCGTGGGCTAGATGCTGCGATCTTAAGTCTATTTTTACGGCCTAAAAGACGATAAACTCTCATATCGCTTTTCTAATTCAAAACCTTAGATACGAGTTTCTTCATGGGTTCAAATATCTCTTTATTGTGTGACTTCCTGATAATCTCACAAGTTAAAGAATTCTTATCGCTTACTTCCATGCATTGTAGATTTTATTTCAAAAGTCCAAAATAAACAAAGCTTTACGGCAACCTGTACAGGATAAAACATATCCCAGAAAATGCAAAGACTGAACTTAAGAGTTCCTGATAATTTGACTTGGAAGCCTATTGACATTTGACCGTAATAAGAGATGACGAGCTCATATTTCCTATAAATAATAATAAAAGCTACTTGCAGCCTGATGTGCTGGATGCACCACACAGTTAGGTCGATAACGCAAAATCGCTCATATAAATTACTCTGGATTGTAATTATGTGCGGTGTTTTGTTTTGCAAAGATACCAAAATCAAATAGATCCTCGAAGTTTAGGCCGGATTATTGTTTTGACAAATTCAGCTCTTGGCTGAGATCATGTGTGACAGTTTGTACCGTTGTCTCAAAAACATACTCCCATCTGAAAAATTGCCAAATTCGATTTTATAAGACCGGTCGTAAAATCCCCCCCTTTTGAACTCTTTTGACAATGATCTAAATGTGCTTAAGGACTGAAAAATTTTAGTTTTTACTCCTTAAGGGTAAAAAATAACACAGTGAATAACCTCTTGAGCGAAATAGTTAATCTTGCCTCTAAGAGCCATTATATTGAGATTATTTATCATCCATCATGTCCACGATAATAATTGGCATTTCTTTCTGACGTTTATGACCAAAATGGAGTCTCAACATACAAAAAGAAATTAAGCTGGTAATCAACAATGCCTTTTGGACGCTTCAAAACCAGGCAGCTCTAAACAGACCTTGATTTACTAATCATGAAGGATAAGCCCGGGGCTGTTATTATTGTTGACTATTCAAGAGATTACACTGCTGTGAATGGTGTGTACTACTTTTTTCAATCCTTTCTCTATTAATCTGCGAAACTGAATATTCCAATCTGCCAAGAGCGAAATGACGTCATTTTATATGACGTCACTTCACGTTGGCCTGATCGCGGCTGACAAATATGTTGATAGTATACAACTCACATTGCTAACCTCCTTATCGTGCCTTCGCACACTCGTAAAAATACAAAATGGCGACGATATTTGGCCTAACTTACGAAAACTCATTAACAAATTTATGAAAGCTGGAGGCATCAAAACTTGGAAGGAACTCGCGACTGGTGTTCAGCAGCTGGTAAGGCTGCTTTTTAACGATAATTTTATCAACCCCGGACTTGTCCTTTAAGACCAATCACACGATGACCTCTGCCTGGAAAATGATTTTTACCTTTGATCAAATCATAAAAAAAGAAATTTTAAAAATCGGTCATATCATAGAATGCTAATGATATTTCAAACAGGATTATGTTTGGGGACATCTGATACTTTAAAGTATTTCCTTCGGCAAAAATGTGGTTTTTATGCAGTTTTTATAAAATGGTTTCGTACTTGCAAGTTTTCACTGTTTCACCCTTGATGCAAGGCATATATTGTGTGAATTTGAATATCTGTGTAAGATATTTTGTATAGATATTCAAATATGCATATTCCGGTGGAGGCACCTTAATCCTACATTATGAACATAGTGCACAGATTGTGCACCTATAACAGGCCTGGTATCTAACGTGAAACAGGCGTCAGTATCTACATGTAGTCTGTGGTGATCGTGTAACTTTATATTTAGTTGTAATTAGCTGGGATATCTTTTTATGTAAAGACCACTGGGGAGTCAATGTCTGTTGCTCCTTGTGGCATCGTCCCTGTAGTGTGGTATAGTCGTATAGTAATCAGAAAGTATAGTAGCACGCAACCTTGTATCGTAACATATTAGATGGACATAAAAAGTTTTCGCTGCTCTCAAACATGCCTTGTTCGTTCTCAGCACAGATTTAAATTCTAATAAAAGAATTGCGCTAATATTTCATAGACCACAACTGATAAAGAATTTACTATATTTACGAGCTAATCTGCAGGTGGGGCTTGATCTTTCAAGCTTATCTGCTTGTTCCCTCCACACGAGAGAATTATACTTCGATTTTCAATGTAAGATATTTGTTTTATTTAACAAATAACCTAACTGTGTTATCCAAGTTTTAGATTTAACGATCCGTTATCAATATGGAAGATATGCCTCGACTTGAAAGTGCCTTATAGTGTGGTCGAACATTGCTGAACTTGTCTGTGAAATATTTACGCGCGGGCGTATATGCATTTTTAATGCGGGCATATATGACGGGCATATATGCATTTTTATGGGGCGCTTCAAGTTAAAGTAAATTTGAGAAATTTTGCTACCAACATGATTCATGAGATTACTGCATCTTTATTGCTCGAAAAGTAGAATAAATTTGTCATTGTGTAAAAGCCTTTTATTTAAAGTATCTACGCTGTTAGACAAAAGTCTTCAGACACTTTGCTTTTTGGAGGAAATTTCGAGTTGAGGCACAACTGTTTCAGTTTGAACGCGGCAATAGTAGCGGTTTCTTACAAAAAATATGTTTGCAAAAGCATCCTTTCTGTCGGGGACTGTAAATATAAATCTACACAACATCTGCATTTATACGCTGCTTCTTATTTCAGTGTTAGGGCATTCATCATACCGAAAAACTGGTCTTGGTTTGAGATAATATGAGAGCCAAAGCCAAAGGCTCCAAAATCTTCATTCTTTTACGCGGTTTTCTTCTCTTCAAAATCTCAGTTTATTTCAAGAGCGAATAGAAAGACACTCCCACACATGAACACAGTTGAGCATGAATAATCTAGTAACACCCAGCGAGCTTGAGAAGATTATCTTGCCAAAAATCCTTTGCGTTCGCATTACTCCTCCTCCTCAAAGCACAGCAGCTTACCAACAATATTTTCAGTTATTCAGAAATTTACCTTGTTTGCCTTTTGAAGGATACCTCTACAATCTATTTACTCAAGTTATCGACAAAGATTGAAAACTTAGTACATTAATCACAGCGATTTCGAATTTCACTCGAAATTCGCTCTGCTCATCATATAGCCTTCGTAATACGGGGACCGACCTAAGGTTACCGAAGAAAAGGTCATCAAATGGCCAGAGATGTTTCTCATATAGAGGTGCAAAATTATGGAATGGCCTGTCAGCCGAGTCAAAGCAGGTACCCTCCTTGTATAGTTTCAAGAAAACTATTTAAAAAGTGATCCCTTTCATTTTGATTTTAGGTTTGAATTTTTCACTTCATTGTAAATAGGTTTTGAACATTGTAAATATGGTTTTGTAGTCTAATTTATTTAATAGCTTTTTACTTTCTTTTTAAATTGTAATTAAATGTTTTTATTGGAGGGCCCTTGAAAATCAACTTGTTGAAGGGCAACCCTCCTTAAATATATAAAATGAAATAAAATGAAATGAATGAAATGATAATTATCCCTGAATGTTACAAACTGGAGTAATCCCATGGGTAGTTCAAGTGGACATTCTCTGTCCACAAATATGATATGCATCCGGCTTCGGGTATTCCAAAAAATTATGTCCCCCTTTTGCAGCTGCTGTTGACCCCCTAGTTTGCATCTGTAGCCATGTTTGAACTGACACGTAAACAACCTATCCTGCTTTCTTAACATAACTTCAACCTTAAAAAGAAAATATGTCCTTTCTAGGGCACTGCGTTTGTGTGTTCTGTGGACATATATGACGGCAACGAGACATATGAAAAGACTATTCAAGATTTCCCATAGCTATTAAGGCCCATTTAACACGGGAACGCAATCATTCCGTCCCATATCAGTCCGTTCCGAAAAGTGGAACGCTCTGGGGTTGCGTTCATGCGGGAACGCTTCAAATAACATCATTCCGTTCTAAAAATTGGAACCATAAAAAGTGATACGAAAAGTGGAATGATAAGCAATCACTCTGTTCCATTTTAGTATAAAAAGCAATGAGGAGCAGGACACGTCCAAAAACGGCACGAAAAGCCTTTTACCCTAAGCGCATGCGTGGATGTGGTTGTTGCTGGCAAAAATGGCAAGAACTAAAGAAACAAAAGTGGAATGGAACAATTTCCTGTCCATGTGAACAGAAACAAAAACCAATAAGCAATCATTCGGTTCTCGTGTGAAAAATCCATTTTGTGTTCCAGAAATTGGAAAGATGGAAAGAAGCGATTGTGTTCCCCTATGAACAGGGCCTAACAATACTCGTATTCCATCTCAAGGGCCAATCAAATAAATACGTTATCCCCCTATTAAAGAGAGAATGATAATCAAAATCACAATCCGATGCTGCAGGCCAGATTGCCTGTTCTACAACAATCAATGGGGCTACTGTTCGCACTTTTCCAACGCGCCCTAGAGGGACTCATAATGAAACAGTGAAAAACCCGGTCCTATCTCCTGCATTCGATCATGATTCGATCGATCGATGACTCCTCTGATCACTCCACAGCTCTGTTCAACGGTCACTCCTCGGAAAGAAAATGCGATGAAAAACACGTTAAGCAGACATTTCATCAAGCAACTTCGTTCAAAATCTTGTCAACTGCATCCTTCGAATTGAAAATTCAACGGCATTGTTCTTTGCCAAATCTCGCAATCTGATTGGTACGTGAGGAATTGCAAAGTTTGGGTCTAAATAAGGCCAGGTTTTTAAGAGTAATACTACGAGTCTCTCTTGACTGAAGCGTCATTATCAAGTCAAAGAGCACAGGGAAAGTAGAGACTCATCGTCATAAGTCTAATAACGAACCGTTTGCTCCCTCCCCAGCAGACTCGCAGTATTTGAGGGTTTCGTCTTTCAGGAAGTCGCCTGCTCAGCCCTGACTGGCCTTCATCGGGCGTGCAAAAAAATTCAATTCTGATGAATAACTTGTTCCCTTCCCAACTTATGGTCAACGAATGAGCAAATGGCAAGCAAAGCAAGCAAATTAAAACTAGCCTTCCCAACAGACAATTACGCTAAAGATGGCGGCTAGAAATTTTGCACCATGGTGCATTGCGTTCGAATAACGAACCTTTAAAGATTCTATAGGAATTCGATTAAGGACGCAGTGCAACTTGTTAGAAAGTTCCTCACCGCTATCTTTAGCGTAATCGTCTATTGGAAGGCAACGCATCTCGGTAAAAGCTTCTCGCCACCATCTTTGGCGTCCATTGCACTCGTAACGTTCTGCTTATATGTTACCGTCAAAATGCCTTAGATAATCTGATACTTTGCTAGTAGCAAAAGGAAGAGAGACCACTCAAGCAATCCTGCTTGACGAAGTAGCCAAAATCAGCAGTAGCTTGCAAATCAAAAATGAATGCATTCGCCATCATGTTGGACATGCATATCTAAAATGACGGCCAAACTGTCCGTTTCGTAGCATCTCAAAGCACTGATTCTCTTAGCTGTTGTTATTACTCTGTCATTATTTCGAACCTCTTCGCCATGGTGTTTACACTTTTCGAAATCATCACCTTTCCAATAAGATCATAGATTCGGATTTTCAGAAGCACCAACATTGTGCAAAGTTTAATCACCACATTGAAAGCAAATGAATCAATAATATATCTGGAATACATACCTTATGTTACTTGATCCCAAAGTAAGCTCATTGAAGTTCTCATCACCATCTTCCGACTTCAGTGAAGCCTTGAAAAAAGATTTACTTGAGAAATATTTACGAATTCTCTCAACCATAATGCAAATACGATTGCTAGGACAATAAATGCACATATCCGTAAGACTGTTTTGGCTAGTTTATTAATCACAGTCAAGTTAGCAGGCATGTTGTTATTAGGGTCTGGGAAGGAAAAATGTTTGTATTGTTGCTCAATTTAAATTTGTTTATCATAAATACAGTGACGATTGTGGAGATCTGGAATACAGCGAACTTTGTGGGAGTGCGAAGGGAAAAGCTAGGGGAAGTATTGGGCTCTGGGTCTTAATATGACAGAAGAACAGTGTCTGAAATATCTTCTACGGTTGATCCGATGTAACTAGGTGATCGATCAAAAAGAAGCATTACATTTTGGTAAATTGTGCCACACAATGCATTTTGGCAAAAGAATCCTCACTCCCAGCAAACAGTGGCGGACACTTGGCAAATACTGGGGGACAAGCTATTTTTCAAGTTAAAATGCATTGTAATTTCATATTGTTTTTGAACAAAAGATCTTTGTTCTAGCCAAAATTGGAGGCGCTCGCACCCCCTCGCCCCCTAAGTGTCAGGTACAGGAAACAAGAGTGTGTACGCAGGTCGGACAGTGGTCGTATGTATGTGCCAGTAATCGGTTCATCTCATTCTTAATTCGACAATGTTTTTTCTCAGAGCTAGATTTTATCGCCCTTAAAGGTGGAGTCAAATGTTGGATGAAGTGGGTATTTGATACAAATGTGGGCTTAAAAAGAGTTGAACAAATGTAGATATAGCAAAATCTTTCTTGCAAATGTCTGTCCCTAAAACCAATCTCTTTGGAAAATATATCACCCTTACCCTCATGAAACTGGGTAGGATTCTTTCCCTGCGGATATACATAGAATCACAAAAAGTATAGTACATGCCCACCCTGTGCGTAATCGTGCATTACTTAAATAATGCAGTCAACTGAGTCAGTGGTTGAAATGGAAAATAAAATCATATGCAGATCATGTTTGAGAAATTTCCTGGGAGGTAAACATGTGTAGCAAATCTTATACTGAGGCATAGAGTTGGTCACAACTCCAAACTGACCTGTCCTCTTCCGGAAAGATTAAATTAACCCCAAGAAAACATTGATTTCCATGCGTATAACTAGACAAATCCTCTACAGTATTTTAACTTCCCTTCCAATGGCCAAGTTTGAATGATTCTGCAAATCTATTATGACACAGCAAAAGAAAACGTGCCATCTTTTTTCACGCAAAATCTCATTCAGGAAATGAAGTCCTTAAACATCGAGGAACAGCACCGTTTAACTGTGGAGAAATCTGACATGTTGCTGACAAGAATGTTAGTTCTGCTGTCTGTCTTTGGTTGAGGCTGGCAATAAAAAGTGCCTCAAGAATATCACGATAAATTTTACAAGCTGAACAGACTTTTCAACTTTTGGAGTCTATATGTAATTTTCAAACCTATGTAGAAATGCGGACCACATTTTGATATTTTTCAGGCACATTCAATTTGTGAAGTTTGACGTGGGACTTCGTGTAACAATACTCCAAGTTAGACCAACAGCAATTCACAGAAGACTATAGTCCTTCAACCTTAGGATCTGAATGGATCCACAGAAGTTTGGACGTATTCACTTTCCAAGATTTTCACACTTCCATAAAGATAAGGACCCTTGACAAGCCATAGGGCGCAGTGGGACCAAATAAGACGGAGTGGGGGTAATGAAAATAATGAATTCTGCAGGCTTTCCTTTCCTTATGGCCCCTTATATTTCGACCATGGATATTTCCACGAAATTCAAATGATTATCATATCTACAACCGCAACTGGCTCTTGAAAAAGATACAGATTACTTTACTGATCTGTTAGCTAGCATATGATCTGAAGGCGATATCCATCAGCCAGTAGCACAGTCCTACCTTAGACAATTTACGTAAGGCCAATTTCCGTTACTTTAAGTGCACAGGTGTCATTTGGTGCCAGACAGCAGCAACAATATTACATGGGAAACTTACAGAGGCGATCAAGGGAAGCACTTAACATTAATCTTGACCAGTGGACAATTCTGCGAAATAACCTCCCTTTCGTTTCAACTGTGGTGGCCTATGTCTGTAATGAAGTCACAACGCACTTCAATACTCCTATATGACAGTGGCAAAATAGTTTCAAAAATAACCCACGGCCTAGGTAGACCTATCATCTATGATCCATTCTAGGTCCCTGCTAAACTGAAGCAAGACACTTTTTCAAAATCTTTTGTGCATACAATTCTCTCATTTATGATAACATTCTACAAGCTTACTTACATTAGAAAATTTTTCTTAATAATAGCCAATTCTAACTTCACTTCTAGTTAGCACAATCTTGCCCGATTATGCCCACGGTCATTTATTGCTAGGCTTGTCTAGAGGGTTGGATGCAGGGTGGGCCCCATACTGTCAAGCTGTACTTACGAGCCCTGAAATTGGGCAAAACCGGTCTGCAGCATTACTTATGAACTGCTTGTTGATTTCTTTCCACAATGCTGGTCGAATGAACCTGATCAAAACTGTGACAAAAGTCCACAACCTACCTCATAAATATCACATTGCTCTATTAGATTTTTGTTCTTCGGCTCTCGTTTCTTAAATTTCTAAAAGAAAAACAGCAATGACTATATCAAATTCTATCACAAGAAATCGGATGCATTTTCAAATAAACATTTACAACTTGGTTACAACAACTTCAACCTCATTAAAGCCATTACAAAAACGTTAACTACGGGCTGCTCGAAAATACAGCTACTTCTGCCGGTATTGAAGTGATTTGATGTTTATGGACCGGCCTAGAAAGGAATGCATGGAGGTCATGGACACAAAACATTTCAGCTGCTCAACCTCATAAATCTAGTCTTAGTGGGCGAGGATAATAAACTATGAAAAAAAGTCTTGTTTGAGTTATCTTCTTGGAAACAAAACTGAAATTACCCAGAAAGGAGACTCCAAAGGACCGAAGTTTGTTTTTGCAGCTTTGCACTGGTACGTTTATATGGGCCACAGAAAGGTAGTTTCATGAAACATCCACTTCATCCGTGTCGACGCCGATTAATTTCTACCCAATTTCGATCCTTGCCTGTATTGTACTGAAGATCTCATTAACCTACATCTTAGCCTTGGCTGGAAAACGTTAGGCCTTTAATAGATACGCCAGTCCGTCTCAAAGTGTCCAGCAATTGTTCCTCTCGCCGAAAATTACTCATCGATTGCTGTTCCGTATTAAATAACAGAAGGGGCTTTTTTATTCTGAATGTCGCTGTGAACCTTCCTTATTATTTGATTCACTGGATTTTATTAGATTAGTTCTCCTAATTGATACCGGCTAAGTTTAAATAAAGTTAATATGTCTGGCGGGATGTGAAAAAAGTATGTGGTCGATTCACAAATGAAATATCAACCTGTCAGTAATAGGCTAACTCAAATACAAATATGTCCCTTACTCTCTGCATCTAAGGCAGTTTTCTCTGTAAAGTTAGCATCAGACGTACCATTCAGTTTACATTGTGGGGCTTAATGAAAAATAAAGTTCTATTTAATTGTAATACACATCTTTTGAATAAGAAACTAGTTCATAAGGCACTGGAACAAGGATGGCCAAAAATTCAAGAAAGTCTAATACTAAACTCCGAAGGAGCTAAAAATCTTTTGAATGCTAGATTCAAAGATATGATGCTAATTTGCCGTTAAGACCTTATTCTTGGTTAGAATTAACTCACATATTTTGGGGGGTTTTAGGAATTTGTCGTGAATGCAAAGAATTTTAATGAAAGGGGCTCAATATTTTCATAAAGTGTTATGCCCCTGACCCTCAACTTTAAGTACTAGAAAGTGAAAACTTCTATGGGAAATTAGGAAACATTACTAAGAAAATTGCAAGTGTCTTAGGAAAAAAAACGTGTATATCATGAAAATGTTGCTTGCTTAGCTAAGCAAAGGCCATATCATTTACTATTACATTTAAGTCTTATGATTGCTAAATTCCATAAATAAAGGACTGTAGAAAGATAATGATATTTATCATCATTTGTTGTATGATATTTGAGCTCTCTTTCTGGCATCTTCATCTTTCAGTTAATATTAGGCTTCCGTTCATAGTTTCTTGGTAGCTTTCAGTTGCAAATCAAATAATATCATAATTTTTTGTGAAAAATCTAAGAAACAAAATGCAGTGATTATACAAATATGTCTTCGTTAAAATGCTCATCATTTAGATCAGGAATTGGGAAAATACTGGTGAGAGTTTTTATGGGAATGGGAAAAGAATTTTTTAATATCAATGTCAATTTAAAAATAAAGAAATACGATACAACTTCTGTGCCGTCCATAGCAGAAATAGACGTGGCGTCATCTGGTTCTAGCTATGAACGGCACTTAACAATTCCTTTAACAACAATCGGAAAAAATAAAAGGAAATGTATGAAAAGAAAAAAGGATGACTTACAAAAAAACCAACCAAAATAAAACAAAAGAAAAAATTTAAGCACCCTGTGCACCATGACATCACTCCGCTTCCCACCTTAACAGGCGCTAGCATGCGCTAACCCTGGGGGCTGTATTGGTGAAAGAAAATCTTTCAATTGGAGAAAGAAAATCTGCACCGGCAAAGGCTGTGCTAAGTTGGTTGAGGTTGGTTAAGTTGGTTGGTTGAAAAAGAATTGAATTCCATGTTCCATTCTGGAGCATAATTACCTGCCATTGAAATTCCAATTCAATGCAATTTTCAGTTTCAGAAATAGAATTTAGAAGTAAACCATGGACCAGAATGGAACATGGAATCCTTGTTCCCATATAAACTCCTTGCCAGCATTTTCCTAATTTCTGATTTTAATGATGAGTATTTTTATCATACAAAATGCTAACCTTGACTGGTAGAATAACTTAAAAGTTTTGAATATCAGCCACGTACTAGATATTCCACAGCCAGCTAAATATGTTAAAATTTTTTTTACTCATCCGGTATGCTCTTCTCATATTCAAACAAAATCTATGTTTTAACTTACTTGAACGATCGCTTCCATTCCTTCTTCCTCTAAAGCATCAGTGATGTCGTAAAACGTTTTCTGATCCGGCGTTCCATACAATACCTGAAAGGTTAAATAAATTTAAGAAAGCGGAGTGAAAGTCGGCCCTTTCAAGCATCCTTTCTAAAAGATTTGCCATGAATGCATACTTTTATAGCTAGTCCCCACCTTTAAGTAAAATGTCCCATTTTTTCTGACACAGTTTCAAAAAAACCTGGAGAAATAAACGTATTTTTGTAAGAAATCAAGAATTTGAGCCAACACTGAATGTTTCTTACAATCATCACATCTTAAGCACTCAGAGTTTCTTTCAAGTTTCTTATGAGTTTTAACAACCATTATTTTTACTGCATATGGCTTCATGACCATTTCAAAATGAAGTTCTTTCCCTACCAATGCTCACACATTATGTTATTTACGACAAATGAAAATAAAGTAAAAAGCTATTCTAAGGATTCCTTGAATAAAATAAACAGTTGCCTAAATATATAATTGTTCCCAATTTTGGAGTTCTTAATCTCGTAGCGATCAGACAGTTTGTTTGTTTGTTTGTTTTCAATTTATTTTGAGTGGGCTTGTCAAGATTTCTAGCTACTGAAAGCTAATTTAGGCCCACTTTGCATGCCACATCCAGGCATGGGACCCCTAGTTTAACGTCCCTTCGAAGGACGACGAGGTGAGTTGTGAGGTCAGGCCTCCGAGGTCATCCATCTGGAATTCGACCTCACTCGACCAAGCTTAACTTCAGTGACCTGACAAAGACTGTATAAGCCACTCGGCCATTCACCCCGCATTACTTGCGTTACTTGGAAAGATCTCTCATGAAAAAGAAACATTTAATAAATTAGAATTTTGAAACAAATAAAACATATTACATGAAGGAAAAATCGCTCAATTTTCTCTCTAGAATCAGTCTGCATCATCAAGGAAGTAAGATTTCATTTCTCTCATGGGCAAATAGCAATGATCAAAAATCGTTGTAGTGGGATACTTATGTGAACAGTTATGTTACTGATACATTTACTTTTGAACTCTGGTTCTGTTGAATGCACTTCTTGAGATTTTTTCTTGCGTTTATTCAGAAATTGTGTCTAATATCATTTCATTTTTCCAAAAATTAATAAAAGGGAGGTTGGAATAAGAGCAGGAGGGTTGGAAAATTTTTCAAAAATTAATAAGCGGGGGGGGGACGATTATTCGGTACTCGAGAGTAGTACAATTGTAATAAAAATAAACAAGTAAATATAGTAAAATATAAGCACTTTGAAATGAGCTAAATCAAAGGCAATCTGTCCTCTATCGCTCTGACCTTAGTTACGGCTTTATTTGCCTTATATGCGGTGGAGAAAAATTCATGCATCACCGAGTTCCTATGACCCTGATTTCCATGGGCAAAGCAAATCAGCACAAACTCCTACCACGCATAATAGGGATCGTTACATCGATTCTATTTTCATTCTTCGAGAGGAAGAGGTTACCCTTGTAACGACGTTCGGCATAGAAAGCTTAACAACAGGCTGTGCTCAACTTATCATGCTAAATTAAAGGGGCAGGGATCTCGCAATGTAAACAAACGTCTTTCTAAA
Source organism: Aurelia sp. 4 Dawson et al 2005 (assembly GCA_964019985.1). Lineage (NCBI taxonomy): Eukaryota > Metazoa > Cnidaria > Scyphozoa > Semaeostomeae > Ulmaridae > Aurelia > Aurelia sp. 4 Dawson et al 2005. Next base: position 18,624,087 of record OZ026497.1, read on the forward strand.
CGACAATTTTGCAGTATTTTTGATAGGCCACATCACAGAGATTTTCTACTATTTTTTTCAAAATAAAAATTCTGTTTTGAAGGCAGACTCTTGAACTTTGTCGAGAAACAAACGAAACGTTCATATGTTGTATGATTGCAGAGATATTGATGGATTTCTAGGTGTAACTTTATTGTGGATTCACCCCATCCACCAAAATCTATGCAGAACACAATGGCCACGTGTTGGCAATAATGTATATTATAGAGATAACAGGTTTGTTTACGGTTACGTGACTCTGCCCCTTTAAATCAATGTCAAAGTGTTTATATTTTACTTCATTCACTTGTTTATCCAAATATTAATGAGTTTGTTTACCTTGTTAATCAACGTCATTGCATATTCCAGTAGTTCGTCGTCCGTTGAATTATCTGTTTCATTTAGGATGTCAAGAATACCTTTTGCATGAACAGTATCTAGAAATAAAAACAAGACTTGAACAATTCTTCAGTATTTCTAGAGTAGCAAGGATAATCGCCAGAACAGGCGCAAGATCTTTAAAAGGCTACTGTGTTGTTACTGCAGCATAGGGCTCGAATCATTAGAAAGCAGGGTGAAAAACTCTGTCATATTATATCATTTGGATTAAAGTACTTGAAAGGAAAATTGCGTAATTTACTATAAACCGTTCATGGGAAATTTTCGATTAATTTCAGAATGGTAGAATTTTCATTTTTAAGGGTGTGACGTCATCAAATTTCAAAATCCAAAAACGGGAGACCAAAAGATTTCTGCTTGCCACCACATTGTAGGCCTTCATGAACTGTGGTTTTCTTGAGGATTTTACCAATTTTCCTCAAACAACTTAAGAATGACAATGATTTTAATTTTAACAAGACTTTTGCTGAATTTTTACATAAATAATCAACATTTTTGAAAATTAAAGCGATTTCATAGTTCAACTCGTTTGAGGCTACAACATAAGCTATTTCAAATAATAAACCAGAATAATGAAAAACCTGTGTTTGATACCATACTATGGAGAAATTCATAAATAATAATTCTCTTCAAAATTATTCCATATATTCCCCATGTATCCTCACAAAGTTTATAAGTTACTTTGGTTTTATCTTCCAGAATTTCCCTTATTACTGCAAAAAGAAGCACGACCCTCTCTGAAATACTGAAGATTTCAGAAAGGTCCCATGGTAGAATCGTAGCAAAATAGCATACGAAGAAATGACACATTTGAAATAATTGAAATTGACACTTGCATGAGCTAAGGATGTAAAACATATCTTTTTCTATTTACAGATGGACATATTTACCGGTATCTATTACCACTAGGTCCAAACTATAAAGTAATAACAGATTAATACCAGCCTGTTTGAAGATTTGATGCACATCTCGTTGATCCAAGGCATTGAATCTTAGATCCATCATGAAAAGATGGGTGACTAAGCTATCCCATCCAAAAGATATCTTTGTTAGCTATCTTAAAAGTGATCTATAAAAACGGCTGCTAAGAATGTGCTAGGAATGCTGTTTGGAGAAAACCAAAAGTTCTCTTTTAGCAAAGACATTCAGTCCAAGTCCACAATTACCAGTAACATTACACGACGACGAATACTTCAATAAAAATAAATGTCTAAAAATCAGCTCACCTCTGGAGGCATCAACACCTTGGACAGCTTCCCATACCAGTCTAGCATTGCTCTCTGTGTATTCAACAAATACAAGCAGCAGCTTGAGTGACGTCTTTTGCACCAAGCGGTACTATGGATATAAAAGAATATCTTTGATCACAGAACAGTTACTGAGACATTCGTAACCCTTGCTGGTTGCACTCAGCTTGCGACAACCTTCTGGCAAAGTGACTAACAGTGCAGTGATCTGATGTGAAGTTTGATCAAATAAAGAAGGGGGCGTGTGTCATGAACATTGCAAAAATGTAGTGCATACCATGGCATTCTGAGAGAAATGTAAACAAAATTGTATTTGTGCAAGGCATGCCAATATAATTTCTCCAAACAAGATACTTTGCGAGTCAATAGATCTTGTGACGTCATATTTCTAAAGATCTTGAGTGCCTCTTTGTTTATTTGAAGCACTGCAATGTAAATAGTGGAATAATGCAGAGACCCTGGCGCGTTAGTGGTTTTTACCACATCTAGTACATCTTTAATTACACCGCTGACTAGCTACTACGAATATGCTAACAAAGACACCCACACGACACCTATTCTTACAGTAATCAAATACAATAGAATTCATCTTTACCTTGAACTGGCCAGCTTACCTGTGTGGATTTCCTTTAAACACAATATTATGCCACTGTGCGACCCCTTTGTTACACGACTCCCAGTCAATGGAACATAATGCAAATGTCGTTAGTCTTAGAAAATTTAGAATTTAGGAAATTAGAATTTGGCCAATTTAGAAAAACAGAACCTTTTCCACAACCCTGCGGATTCACAAATTGCCGTTATCTCCACCCCTGCACCTTCACTTTTCGCGAACCTTGCCGCTTTCTTTACGGAATTACTGAGTTAATTCAAAAGTGAATTTTTACTGAAAACAGTTAATTTAATGAGATGAAACGGACAAATAGGTCATTGCATCCAACTTTATTGCCAAGAAAAACACGAAAACAGCCACCAACGAAGAACAATTTATCTGAGCTGATAAAATCTCTTCGCAAAGAAGAGACCCAAAAAATCACGCTCCTCCGCAGTGTCCTACTAATTTGATTTTGGCAGCCATCATCATAGGACAAGTTTTCAGTCTCCCCCTTTAGATCGTGCGTTATTGTCTATTCTGGCAGTCATCACCATACTAATTTGATTTTGGCAGTCATCATCATAGGACAAAATCTCAGTCTCCCCCTTTAGATCGTGCGTTATTGTCCACTTTGGCGATTGAGTGTAGGCTTACATGAAAGTTATCATTTTTCTCAGTTCCATTTGCGAAGCATCGGCCAATGGATGCTCCTTTTTACTACCAAGGATAGTAAACCAAAACGTGCTGTCCGGGTCATTTAGTCAAAATCCTTAGATTCAGTCTGAATGCCATTAAAACCTGCCCCCAAATCTCAATCCTAACTACCTTGCGATCCATCTTAGTATAAGGTGCCGAGTAGCATATTTCAAATGCACTTTCAGTGTTCATGGTACTGCCAAATACATGACAACGAATTCAACGTTGCTAATATTGATCCAAAAGTCTTTTACTTCTGTTTGGTACAGTTCAGTTATCATAAGAAGCAACCATTTTCTGAATCAAAGCCCTGGCTAGGTTCAGTTAATGTTAAAATATAAACAGCAGCACTCTCTCGGCATTTCTTGGAACTTAATTTTTTCTCTTATGATGTAAATTTAGTAGAAAGAAATGTAATTGGCATTTGTGGTGAGCACTCATTGACCTCAATTAATTCCTCGCCATAGATGTCACTGTTTAATGCAATCGTGGTTTGTATTTTCAATGATAATTTTGGTTTTAGATTGATGAATAAAAAATACAAACAACTGATATCAATCTGACGTGAACAGTGAACACATCTTTGATTATAATATCAAAAATAATCAAACATTACAAAAGTAACGCCAATACCTTGACCTAAGCAACAAATTAGCCCAAAAACTGACCTAAGCCCCTAGCCCTAAGACCCTAACCAAGGATTCGAGCCCCAACCCTTCTCGCAGTCTAATACATCTTTCAGTTCTTGGTGTACGAGAATTGCCATGGTGAATAAAATAATCACTGGTGAGCAGGGCCGCTGAGAGCTTTGCAATGCCTAGGGACCAAATTGCGAAATGAGGTCCCCTGCGAGCGAAACGAGCAGAAAATTTTTCCACTTCAAACGCATTTCAGAGCATTTCCTGCAGTCAAAATGTCTATATATATATATATATAATAGCTATATCCGCATAAAAAAACTATAATTAGTTCTTTTCTGCTTTAGCAGCAACATATATGTCGTTAACTAGTGCTGTCCAAGTTTGTCTCTCTTGCGCTAGTGTTCTTAAGCTTTTGAGATCATGTATCGATTTGAGCTGGGTTATGCTGCTGTATCTATTTTTGAACGTGTTATGTTTCTTTAGCATAATTATGTCGTTGTGTAATGAAACTGGCAATGTAATTACTGGTCTTCCGCGAAACTTCTTTGCATTTGATTTTTCAAAATAGTAGTTCATTGCTTTTTGGGCTGGTGTTTCTGGGTGTGATCTTAAACATGTCCAAATAATTTCCATCTATTTCGTAGTATTTCCAGGGATAAGACATCTTCGCCAGTTTGCCTGTACACTTGTTCGTTGCTTATGTGTGCAGGGTATTTAACATTAAGTACCTTTCAAAATGTCTGAAATCTTCAATTGTGAGGCCCCTTAGGCCCCGAGGCTTTGGGGCAAATTGCCCCTCCTGCCCCTCCCTCTCGGCGGCCCTGCTGATGACATGTGATCTTAAGACACCAACGTGGAGTAGTCTAGTAACCAAATACGAGCTTGTCGTTCCATCAGTGATCAGCTTTAACCCAAAATCGACCTCCTTGAATGATCTGCTATTTGGCTGAAATTTAGCGCATGCTAGGTGTCAACTTCAACTTTTAACAAGTCACGAATGACTGATAATGATTGAAATATTGATGATGAGTTCAAGTTTCATTTGTCAACCTTTGAAACAGTGTGTCACTTCACCTAAAGCACAGCCCAGACTAAGCAGGGATCAGATACCGGGTGAGCCAGAAAAAGGTTCCCACTTTTGAAAATACACCTTTTCAACTAAGCGACCTCGTTTTGAAAATTTTCAAAATTTTTTTAGCTTGCGTCATATGAAATTTCAGAGCCTGTATCCACATTCAGCACTCTAATTTTAGTCTGATTACAAATTTTCATGATCTTAGTACTAACGAATTTAATTTTATGAGAATAACAAATTTGAAAATTTATAAGGGCTTTGACCGTGAATAATGACTGAGGGTGTAAAGTTTCACCCCGAACGATTTTGACGGTCAAATCCCTTATAAATTCTCAAAGTTATTATCGCCATAAAATCGAAATCACATACTATAGAAATATGGAAATTTGGAATCAAACTAAACTTGGGGTGCTGAATCAAAATCCAGGGTCAGAAATTTAGTATCAAGAAATTTTCAAAAATTTCCAAAACGAGGCCGTTAGTTGAAAAGGTGTATTCATAACAGCAAGAGTATTTCACAGATTTAATGATTCCAATTCTTATTTAAAGCCAAAAGGTTGAGGTATTTTTGCGATTTTTCTCGGTGTCTCACGAGCACTACAAATATAGGTAAATTCAATTTTACAAAAATTTCATGGTAGCAAAATAAAATGACTGAAAAATGGCCTAAAACATCGATCAAAGCAAAAATGGCTCCTCGCACAGACAAATGAAGGAAATACAAGTTCTCTTGCATGAGAGATATCCTCTGCACATTAATAGCCATGGGATTGAAAATCTTCCGCATCTGTTTGAAAATCGATGTCTTATAACACTTGAGGGAGGTGAAACACCCATTGCCTATTGTTTAGTATGAATAGAGTCCTTACAGTTTGATCAATGGTTTAGGCCCTTTGCCGTCATTTTGTAACCATAAAATTTTAATAAAGTTGAATTTAACAATACTTCTAATGCTGGTAGGACACAGAGAAAAATCACAAAAATACTTCAATCTTTCGGCTTTTAACTAGAATTTGAATCATTGAAATCCGTGAGGAACTCTTGGTGCCATGAATTTTCAAAAGTGGGAACTTTTTTCTGGCTCACCCGGTATATTTATGCCAAACACTGGTCTGACTGTTTGAAAGATCTTGTTCTCCTACCCGGCTCAAAAGCTTGACAGTCTAGAAACATGTATCTTCCACCTGTTTTCCGAAGAATAAATTGTTCTCCCCAAAATCCGGCTCTTGTACAAGGTATTCATTGCCCCGCTATTACATATGGATGTCTATTGTACTCTCGCCACAAAATTTTCTCCAATGCAACAGAAAACATCAACGTAATTGTGTGATTTCATCCTGATATTCTACTTTATTTTTGTTCTAATTTCGCATCTTTTGATGAATACAAACACATGCACCTTAGCTGTTTCCGCCCTGGACTCTTCTCTTCACGATTGCATACTGAAGGGTCAAATGACAAAGTGATCATTTTGCTAATAAAATGAAACGTCTAATAAAATGAAACGAAATGAACAAGAATGAAACATAGTATATACCTTGGATGATAATAACTGATAAAGCCATTGTATCGTCTCATTATGTTGTATTACTCCATTCATCCCGTCGACGTATAACATAATCTGCCCAATAGCTGCAAGGAAAGAGAGATGTCACAAAAATGAAAAATCAAGGGCTGCCCTTAATCAAACAAATGCTTTGGCATTTTTTCTCGTACGCGTTTTGAAACTCGAAGCCATCATGAAAATAATTTCAGGACAACATTACAGAAACACTACAGCGACTATTAAGCTTCAGGAAGAGACTTGGCAATCTAGTATCTTCACAATAAATATTTGGAAAAAATCAGTAACTCATCTAGCCCTGTAAGTCTTTGCAATCAATAGATGGCAACAAACAAACGTAGATAACCATACTCCGTAATATGGTGTCTTTACAGCGATCATGAACTACATTTTCAACATAACAAATTCAGCATCAAGCTCCGACATCCAAGTCTCTCTAAATATTTCAGCGAGTTTCCTAAAGACATCTATATCCAATATTTCCACAACACATTCACGGTTATAATACTATGTATGACATGTGCCTCTCTGGTAGCACCAGTGTGTTCCTTGCAGTACTGCTGCTAACGAGGAACCAAATGTGTCATACTCTTGCGTTAACATTCTGATCTTAACACAAATGATTTTCAGTTCTTAGCGTGAGCCAGGCCCTATCAACAACGACCAATTAGACTGCTTAGCTCGACCATGTGCGTCGAAATATAATTGGTATGCAACCCAGCAATGCAACACGTACAGGATTTTACCCTGATCTCACTTAAACCCTTCTTACCCTTTCTTAAATTTGCAAACTGCGACACTAAGAATGCATTTATGATTGATTAACTGAATATAAATGAAATAAAATGAGGAAGAATCAGAAATAATTTCATTTCGTCAAGCGACGCAATGTGAAATGTATGAACAATCCTATTGTTCATTGTTTTATGATCCATGTAGTTTTTGTTCTTTGATTTTTGCCCCCCCCCCCAAAGAGACATCTTTAAAGCTATTAATGACATCACTGAGCAGCCTCGATTTGCTATCATTTTTGTTGCTGTACGCTAGGCCTATGTTTTTTCGACGGCCTGTTTTACTAATTTAACTAAATCATGCACGGAATAGCTGGAGATTGAATGAAGTATTTTTCAAAAGCATTACTTACTGGTGTCAACTCTTTAAATTTTATCGAGTACCTAACAGGAATAGATAACTGGATATCCCATGTTACTACTCTTATGACGCTTAATGCAGCTTAACTCTGAAAACAGCTTGCTCTTGCCTGCAACAGTAGTGTTCAAGCCATTAGCCTGGCCTTATCAATACTGGACTTTCCAAAAAATTCTTTGTGTCCTCACAACTATCTAGTTTACTCAGCAGGCAAAGAGGTTTTCTGAACTAGACTGAAAAGTACACTTTCTGCAATGCAGCACTTAAAACTCCAAATATCGAAATCTCCTAATATCGAAACTCTTATAAACTGTAAGAAGGCTGGATGGCTTTTGTTTGAGATTAAGCCAGTCAGTGGCTCATGTGTTGACGTTCGCGTGATTCTCAATTGTCTTTTGTTTTGTTCGGTATAAAAAACAGCCCGGTCGTGTTATTTGTCTGTTATTCGCATGAACCAAACTGAAGAGCTTGCGACAAAAAGCGTATTTGGTATAAAAACATTGTTGATAACTGATTACTTGATTTTCTTGCAGGTTTAACAGCTTTCTCTCCAGTTACAGGTTTATCTTATATCATTCATGTTCTTTTACAGGAGTTGATATATTTTCTTACAGGATATAAGTTTATTGTGCGTCCATGGTTTGTTTAGATGAGTCCGCTACTTAAGGTCATTGTAAGAAGGTTAGTAAGCATTGTGTCCTGATGATTCAGGCCGAGTGTTTTGTTCATGATCGAGATCCAGATTTCCTCATTCGTAGCAGTTGCACACTATCTGCGTGCGGAGGTGGTTTTACAAAGACTAAGAGCCTAACTTACAACAGGCAAGGCATTTGGAAACCTAACAACGCGGCCTGAAATATACAAGAATGCCTGCGTATCTCGAAAATCCACCTGTTAGCAAATAGGAGCTAAATATGCAGGCACAAATCAAAAATATTCATTAGCAGCCTTCAATGTTATAGTGCAAAAAACGCTAGAAATGAAATCATATCAGATAAATACATTGAAACTGAATACCTCAAAAAACAAACTTTTCTATTTTCATTCGACAGAAGCTATTTTCATTAACTTATGCCTGATATAAAATGAACCCCCCCCCACCCGAAACATGAAAAACAAAAACAAAAAAATGGCTTCTGTCGTGGTGCAAGACCAGAGATCTGAATGACTTCAATTTTCTCCAAAATTTCTTGGCACATGAGTAGTCCAATGATTTTTCAAAGAGACTATTGTCAAGAAGACCCTAGGTTCGATCCCCGGCAGGGGGACATTCTTATTTCCAATTGTGGCAGCCCATTCGTGATAAATATCAAGAAACAACCAATACCTGTAATGTCTAAGACATCTTCCATGAAAAATTGAAATTCTGCAGACATGGCTTGTATCATTGGCGTCTTCCACTTTTATTTAGTATTGATATCGGCGTTAATAATAAGTAAAGAAACTGTTTCAGCTATCAATCCGCAAGTCTATGTCGTGGAATCACTTCCCCATACGGCAAAGTAAGATGCTTCTAAACTACTGCTCAGATCCGAAAATCATCCAGTAGTGATTACACGGGCACTTGCAACTCCTGAACGACCACATCGTTGTGCGGTATAACTGCTTCTAGCATCTCTGATTATACCCAGTTTTCATTTTTACAACATTATTACGCCTCCATGTCGCTAATTTGCATATTAAGTCGCCGCCTGTGTATTTCAAAATTTACCACATCTATCAATTTTTATTTCTCGTTTATGTTCTTTTTCTTGGCAGTATATCATCAACAGCACTGAAGTATTAATTAAAACTAATTATTACAATAAGTGACTTCATTAACAGTTGCAATGGTTAGGCGTGTGCTCTATCATTTTCGATTTTCAAATGTCCGATTCTCATTACTTGGATGGTACAAAAAATTAATCACAACTCTAAATCGTTGGAAGCTTCCAACGACTGAGTTTTACAAGAGATTGATTGATTTCAAATATTATTATTAACGCCGATGCAAGAGATTGATTTACGTCAAAAACATATCCAATTTATCAGAAAATCTAAAGAGATCTCTATTGCGTACAAAATTGATAGACATTGATTGTTATTAGAGGTTATCAAATAGCACCATTAATTTCCGTTTTCTCAAACGTTAATTTCAACTTGCAGGGTAGGATTGCCTAATCACAACATCCAGGTACTTAGCAGTTCGGAAGTTAAAGGGAGTGTGCAATGGTAAATAGGCTTCTCTATAAATAGAGCAAAGAAGATGCGCAAATAAAGCATTGTTTCTCTTGTTATCGATTATAAACAACAAGTGTGGGTCATCAAATTCAATGGGATACTTTTAGATTTTTCTGCTCTGTGCAAATGCAGCCTTCTAGCCTTGCACAATCCCTTCAAGGCAAGGAGACAAGAACACAAAGGTTTGAAAAAGCCATCCAAATTGACATAGGACCAGATATGTAGAGACACAAACACATTCAAGAAATTTTGATATCGAAATGTTGCCACTTCAACAAGGAGGTGCAGCCAAACCCCAAAACCAAGAAGAATGACAAAGGACAGAAGCTACTCGACAAAAATAGAAGTGGTACCAACCTCGTAAAATGTAGTTTTGATAATTTTGATCGGCATCTGTGCCAACCGTGATGAGACAGTTAAGACCATCAGCAGTGACAAACTCATGTACCAAGTCTTTATCATCCTAAAACAAATCAACATACTGTGAAATCATGGCATAATGTTTCTGAAAATACGTTCCAAAAGTTTAATCATTTGATGCCAGTTCTTTGAACGTGTGCAAGATTATGTGTAAGTTATTCCTTCGGCAATATAAAACCACAAAACTAAATACATAACTTTATACATCGTACATGAATTTAAGAATGTACACCTAGTAGAATGAGTCTGAATGCTGTTCTTTGCAGGGAGTTGTGCTTTTCGTTTACAGGCACTGGACAATTTTCATAGATTGCTTTCAAACTGACGAATAAGATTGACGAATAAAGGGGAGCTCTCTAATGTTGAAGGTGTTGTGGCGCAGGGGTGTAATCCTCTGACCTTGCAGCCAGAACAGTCAAGCGGAGTGGGTTCTATACCTAGAAGGGCCCCACCATTTGAGCGTCATGACAAGGGGTTGCGGAATTGATTAGGTCTGCTCTATAGCTAAGATCAAGAGCTTGGCGCTAAAAACCGCAACTGCACCTTCATTTTCCTTTCATTCTAATTAGACTGTGATTCCAAACACTGAGACAGGTGTAGTGAAAATCTTTGTGGTCTTTTTTAAGTTGATCTTTGCCATTTCCCATAGTTTCTGTAAACATTCAAGCTTGAGTGAAAGATCGCGAATGTGTCTCACGGAGCACAGAAAGACACCTACAATTCAAAAGAGAACGAGTGGAAACTTCAGCAGATATATAGGAACAGCTCTGTTCAGAAAATTCAAATTGTTTGTGGCAAAAAAACGAGAGCAATAGTAAGAAGCTATACAGCTTTGCTGGCAACCAAAGCTTCCAACGCTACCCACAAGCATCCTGGCAGAATGTACCCTAATTTCATCACCATTTAACCTTTCCTGAATTCTACCATCCACAAAAGATCATCCAAGAAACTGACAGCAGAAGCGACATCCTGAAATAGCATTCTCATCTCGATTTCGCTAATGAAAACTAATTAGATATGAAAATATAACTTGACCAAAGAGGGAAGGCGTCACTTCGCAGACTGAAATTGTATTTGTGTCAATTAATAGGGCTAATCATGGATTTGCACTGAAAACGTATCCATCTTCTCATTTTCATAGCTTCCTTTCTAGAACCCAAAATCTCCACGTGCTAACACTGAACCGCTTTCACTAAGACATATATAGCTTAAACGCAACAATCCTTTCCTTAATGTGGTCTTGGGTGTAATCTTTGGGCCGATAAAAATCCGAACCTGTTGAGCATAAATTTTAAGGCGGAATTCCATTGAATGCATTTTGTCGCGCGCGCGACAATTTGCGATTGATTTGCAGTCTAGGTATGCGTACTTTGCGTAAATTAGTAGCACGATCGGAGCGCGCGATCAAACAAAAAGTAGAAGCTCATCCTACTTTTGCAATCGATCGCTAGCGTTGTAACAGATCCAAAAGGGAAAGTTGATCCAGACGACGTGAGCATTCGTCCTGATTCCTATTATTCTTCTCGTTTTCATCCTCTCCTTCGTAGGTGTAGCAATAGCTTTAAAGACCCATTGCTAAACATGATCCTTTGTGCGCCGAATGAAAAGCAAGACAAAGGCAATTTAGGCCAAAAGGACTTTAAGATAACATGAAAGTCGACTTTGATGCCACGAAGGATCACAGTTAGCAATGGGTCTTTTGACGTCTATTGTTAGCAGCCATCTTTGATCACGTTATTATTTGAGTTTGCAGAGCTCGGAGATGCTTCCGCACTACTTATGTGAACTGAAAGGAAGTTGTGCAATCGCTAAAAGTTGATATCTAACTGCCACGCGCGCGACAAAAATTACTGAATAAATCCGCCTTTACAAAGGGCCTCAGGTCAATATTCATGTGTCCTAGGTGGCGCTTTAACAATTGATTGTCCTGCTTTCCTTGGATGACAAATAAAGATTGCCCATACGATCGTAGTGCAAGTGGATTGTGCTTTCTTCCCTTCTTCTTTTCTGTTCTCCTCGTTATAAAACAGTTTGCAGGCCAACTGGAAGCAGAGCAATTGCAACCATCATTAAAATCTTAATTCTGGTATGCACTTTATCGCACAGAGACAGGATTTAGCTGCGCAGAAGAAGACTATCGTATTTCAGAAGATGAAGGTGGAGTTATGTTTTTCAGCGCCAAGTGCTGGGATCGCAGAAGAAGAGCAAATCGAGTCAGCGATTCCTTGTCATGACGCTCAAGTGATGAAGCCTTAACACGTATCGAGCCTACCCCGCCTGACTGTTGTTGCTGCAAAGTCAGAGGACTCCACCACTGCACCACAACACCATCAGAATAAGATATCAATTGTCCCTGCAGATGCTTTGCTTCGAGTTGTCCTGCAAACTGTTTTAAATCGAAGAGAAAATTTATGGGAGAAGCTGAAAACACAATCCACTTGCACAACGATTGTAAAGGTAATTAACACTTTAGCCATATATATTTGTTTAAATATCTAAAAATGACATGAAATGAATGAATTTGTCGCCCAAATGAAATAGGATGATCAGCACCAAAAGCCAAACAAATGTCGTCCTAAAGCCCTTGACTTCACGACGTTGCTAAGATAACTTTCTCCTTCCCAAAAATCCCTCCTTCTAAACCATGCACAAGTTCACAAGAGATGTTCGTTAAGTAAATTCCATATGGTCACAACTCTGGACTGAAGCCCTCCTCAAACTCTTTCCCTGAAGCCATATACTTCGAAGAGCTACGATAGCTTGCAATCAAAGAAATGAATGTTCGTTAAAGAATTGAAGTTAAAAGTCGAAAGATCAAAGCATTTTCGTGATTTTTGTCGCTGTCCTACCAGCACTAGAAGTATTGGTAAATTCAACTTTATAAAAATTTCATGGCTGCAAAATGACGGGAAAAGGGCATAAAACATTGCTCAAATCCGTAAGGACTCTATTCAAATCGAACAATAGGCCATGGGCGTTTCACCTCCCTCAAGAGTTATAATCAATGTACAGAGGCAAGTAATGTTCAGATGATATCTCTCACCTATGAGAAGTTGCATTTCCTTCATTATTCTGTGCGAGAAGTCATTTATGCATTGATCGATGTTTTGGGCCATTTTTTAGTCATTTTGCAACTATGAAATTTTTATAAAGTTGAATTTACCAATACTTTAGTGCTGGTAGGACAGCGAGAAAAATCACCAAAATACTTTGATTTCTCGACTTTTAACTAGAATTTGAATGATTCAAATCCGTGTAGTATTCTTGGTGCTATGAATTTTCCAAAGTTGGAGCATTTTTCTGGCTCACCCGGTATGAAAATCAAACTCTAGAATTTCGAAATATTTCCGGCTCTTGAATACATCAAATACATCAAAACAAATTATGTTTAGAACCAGTGAGAAATCTTAGAAGATGTTCGGAAGGAAGAAAATTCTGGAGAATGTCTTCCCCACAAATTACGGTTCATGGCTGGAGCGGAAAGAATGTCTGGTTCAATTGAGACATCTCTGGAGAAGAAAGGATATTGAGAGGCTACAAAGACATCGTTGAAATCTGATAATGATGATGTGGTTTCAAGGAATTTACTGATCAAAACGATCAAATAACCTGAGTATTCATGGAAGAAATGTCAAAGTACTGTCTAAGGGGCGCCAAATGAATGTACTACGAAACACTGTATCAGTTAACTTAACAAATAATTTGAAGACAAAAGCATCGTTTCATCTCTGCAAGAAGCTCTAGGAAGCATAGCCTGAAATCGAATAACTTTTTCTGACAATAGACCTTTTAGCTATTCTGAAAACGAATGTGGATCGAACGATATTTCATTACAATTTGTAGAATTTTCGAATGTTTATAATTGCGATCGAACCTCTAACGCAACTTTTCCGAACCTCGAGTATAAAGTTGTATAAAAATATCGCTCAAGCCAGGCTCTTTTGTAGAATAGCTAAAAGATCTGTAACAGAAACCAGTTGGCAATGCAGGTAGATCTTAATAGACGATTACGCTAAGATGGCAGTGGGGAACTCTTTACCAAGATTTACTGCGTTCTTAAATCGAATTCATATAGAATCGTTAAAGGTTCGTAATTCGAACGAAGTGTATCTTCGTCGCAACCTCGTCCCCATGCCCCAAAAGGAGTCTACGCCAACCTATTTGGGCCATGGTACCGGTTGCCGAAATCGTGGTATATTTGACGCCATTTTGTTTTGCATAAATTATCAGTTGCACACTTATTACAAACTCTATTATTCTCTCTATAGTCAAAATGAGTTTACAAGCATAAACCATTTGCCAAAAGATTTTGATGCATAACATACTATGTAATAAGTCCAGAAAAAATTTGAGGAAGTATAAAAATGTGACGAAAAATGACCGACCTTCTTCCACCGATGCAGCGGTATATAATGCGAGAAACTGAAAACAAATTCTTTGAGGACCTTAATTTAACCCTTTTAAAAGTATTTAGGCAATAATCGGAGGTTAGCAAGTGCATTTACTAGGAAAACGAGCACGATTTCTTTGGAGTGAAAATGGGCCTAAGTTGGAAAATTAGGGAACTTTCACCGCAGCTACCGAAAAAGAATGGCTCGTTATTCCTCGAGTTTTGGAAATAAATTGCAGATTAAAGTTGGAAAAGGTAAAGAATATGGTTTTACGTCGATTTTGCACATGCCGAAGTCGTTTGCCCGGCGCAAAACGAAGTTAGCGCACAAAAAGGCGTGGGCTAAAATTTTACCCCATTTCTGAGCCTCTCTCACGAAGCCCCAAGGGGCAGTATCGCACCCCAAATGGTGGCAAACAACTCTCAGACGACCATTCTCTTGAAATCTTTTTTCCGTTCTAAACTCAGTTGAGTAACCATCGAGCATCAACTCCAAACGTAGCCTCAGGTCGAAAAAATAATTTTTTTTGTTTGACCCCCATTTATAACGTCATAATGATCCCCAAAATTCTCGAAACTCCAAAATTCGGATGCGCCGTGGTCCATTACCCCTTGTCAGTCTCCCACTATCCCCACAAATGCAACAAATATTTTAGAATAACCGTTTGAAATGGGACCATTATTGAATGGGAATCAATAGGAATGGTCCCCAAAATGACCAAATATAGCGAATTTCTCCCACATGCGGAGTCGGAAAGAGCTCAAACCCCATCAACTGGGGCACAGACATAATATTAAAGTATACCAGCAATCCTTTTTTCAATCCGTCGCCCTCTTTTCCCGTGACAGCGATCCAAAGTTGACCAATTTCTCGCCAAAGCCAATCAATAACACTTTGGAATAATTAGTGAGCCCTCTGTTATCGAATAGCCAATCAAATTGCGAATTTGACCTAGCCGGCACGAGGGTCAGTACTGACGTAGGAAACTGGCCCTCGGAACCAGGTTGTCTTGGTCGTCTACTGTTTTCTTTCGTTCAAATCAGCTGACGTAACAGAGAGACGGATTTTTTGTTGGTATTCTTTCACATTCACTTGGACTTTGCACCTGAATCTGAGCCAAACATCCTAATGCAGTTATTGCCTAGTTCCTTATTTCGTTCGGTCGTTCATTCGTTACTTTGTTTTTACGGCTAGTTTGCACTTTAGTGGACACACTTTCAACATGTCCTCGTGTCTGAATGTTGCACCGAATGTGCATGGTAAACCAAACGAATACATAGATTACCGGTCCTTGCTGCAGATTTAGGCCACATTTTGGTCATGTTGACGTTCTCAGGAAGTGCGAATCAGTCGAATCACGTTTAGATTTAGCATTATCCAATCAGATGATAGGATTTTAATCACTATTGTTAAAAAAAGCCAATCAGCATACAATACTAATAATACAATTCAGTTCAACTTCTGTTTTCCTTGAAAGCTGCATCCACCAAAGTGCATTTGTCCCGTTTTTCCTGATTCATACATGTGTTCATTCAGTCGCAATTCATAAACTTTGTGTTAATCTATCAACTTATCAAAGAAAATCAACGGGGTTACAAGCAAACCTAGCTAGGGAGACTGGGTAATCTAAATATAATCTATTGTATTTGATGTTTTCGATCTATGAAACAAAAAGATACGTGGTGCCGCCGGTTGTTTTGTGCTACGTTTAGATCATATCGCTACTGACTTGTTACTCGTTCAATCCATCTATCCATCAATCTATCACTAGTAACTTGTAAATTACAACATGCGGCCGGGTAGCTGAATCATAGTAATTTTGGATATAAAATGATTTCGAATCAGGAAAGATTGTCCCAAGAAGTGTAGACTTGCCATAAGTCTTTCAGGTAGACTTATTACCGATGAAGAAATAAACTTGGGACAAGTCTACCAAAAGTGCTGTTTAGCTACAAGGGGCTCTTTCAACTGGATTGCCTCTGCGGAGGATTTGAAATGATGGAACGAGTATTTGAAAGCGACAAACAATTTGCCTTTAGTACTTTGACCTTGCAACCATGGAAATGAATTACACTGTTGTTCAAATTTGTTTTCATTTACTTGTGTTGAAAGGAAAGAGGAAGTTGATTTTAGGACGCATCTGGAAGCAAGTTTACCGAGTGTTTGTGACTTTGCAGTGCTTGGAAATTCGAAGGTGGACTTCTCGAGCTTGTTACGTTCTACAGAAAGAATGTTACAGTTTGCTGTGATGTAACAAACTGTTTTGGTGGAGAGTTTGCTTCTTATATTGAACCAATGTGGAATTTAGCTTTGATCCCGAGGAACTGAAGCTTGAAAGTGAGTTTGTTTTGGTTTCTCGTGTTATCCACTGATGTCGAGCACAGCTTTGCATCTCTGTAAGTTTTGGATCTTTCTTGTTGTTTACCAGGTCCCATAAAAGCTTCCACCTTCCACATCGGCAATTTCCAAGTATTTGTTCGTAACTTGAAATGGAATCTCGAACTCCAGCCCCTTTCCAACTTCACTGCAATGCAAAGTCACTGCAATATTTTCTTCATCAGTCGCAGTCGCTGTGTCGCCCTATTGTTGGTTATTCTTTTCTTCGAGTCAGCCAATGAAAACCCTACTAATTGTTAGGCCAGCCAATGATAACCTATTTATTCTTCCTTTCCACCAATCAAATAAAGTCGTGCCATGTGACTGCCATTGTTTTAACAATTGCCTAATTAGCAAGGTATGCGCTCAAATCTCAAATTCACTCAGCTTCACACAGATTAGTAAGCGACCTTCGGCCGCAATAATAATCATCAATACATGCAACCACTAATATCCTTATGCTCATTCTTTCCTCACCAAAAGCAGAAAACTTCAAGGATTAAATTTTTCGTTTCATCATTTCCTGATTGAATAATCATCCATTTCTCAAGCACATCATAATTTTGATCAATCGTATCAAATATTCAACAACTCAGTCCTTTACAAAGTAACTAGTTCTGTTACTTATATACTCCATGAATTTAAAATCCAATAATAACACTTCATTCAATTATTCAGTCACTCATTCAGTAATCCATTCAATTTCTCAGTTATTCATCAAGCAATCATCCTTTGAAATCATTCTGGTCTGACGTCCAATGTGAAACAGATCCTGGCATGTATCCGTATCTAATTGTATTTTAACTGTCCTGTTTTCTGTTTCCAATCTCGTTTGTATGAACTTGTCAGTGAGTTAGTTTAGTGTTTTATGTAATGACTCTTGGGATAGTCATGGGTTCTTGGTTCCCGGGGTCATCATGCAGAAGTGTGGTTGCCGGGGGCTGGAAAGGAGACCAGGTTCCTCCTATACAGTGCAGTGACTGGGCAGACTTCATAGCAATTCACATAGAGGTTACTACTGTCCTAAGGTCGGGGGGGGGGAAGGGCAAACAAGGAACTTTTCCATCTTAATATGGAGTGTGCAGACAACATGGGCGTGATTTCACCTTCCCTTTTACTGAGAATGAGCGTTTTTGAGGACTTTTACCTAAGACTGACAGAGTAAACTTTTTTTTATACTCAATATAAAAGTTTCCTTAACAAAATTACCTACTACACTACCTACGAACTACTATACAACACTACAAAAACGATGCCAGGAGGAGCAATAGATCCTGACTACCCCCTGGCATTTAACATAGACCTAAAAATTACAACTAAATATTAAATACAAAGTGCTAAATATGAAGAAAAACAAAAGACTTTTTTACAAATAAATACTTGAGCTAGTTTCACACTGGATGTCAGGCCAACATGGGTGATGATAGTGCAAATTTTCAAAATTATTTGTAATCAGAATGGATAATCGTTTACACTATGTAAGCCTTACATCAAATGTGAAACTGAGTAAACTTCTTAAAAATACAAGCTTAGAACGGGTCTTACCCAAACTTAACAGTAAACAGTTGAAGGGTATAATGACAGATTCCCACATAAACACCTGACATATTTCTTGTACCCAAATCCCATGTGTAAGTACTCCTCCCCAGGCCCAGTTTCTTCATATCTCACTACGAACAGTGTTGCATTCGTGTAAATATCTCACAGGAATTCATCGCAGTGTTAGACAACTACTAGATTTATGGACTGAACTTAAAACAAAATATGATTTAAAACGAAGCTGTGTTCTAATGCTGTGGTCAAGCGGTGACGGAATGCCGCCTTACCGTCCATACTTTGCGGTATTTAGCCGCGTGCTAACCTTGAGCCGTTGTGGAAGGGCGATAGTTTTTAGAATCGACAGGTGGTTTAGTTAAATGCCAAGCTTTTGAGTGAATTAACTCAATTGGGTATAAATCGCATGGATGATAGACATGAGATTGTTCATTGAATTACAACGGAAAAGGTAGAAAGTCCATGGTTAAGGTGGTGAGTTAAGTAAAAAGTGCAGATTATGAGCATGAGGACGAAGCAGAAACTGCGTGAAATGACGTCATCGAGCAATCTGCGACAAGGAAGTGTTTGCATACATAAGCTTTTTGAAGTGATAAATAAACAGTTTCAGACCCAGCGAACAACATATCAAGTGCTATCTACTTCTCTGGTCTGTTGCTGGGAGCAAGCGGGGCCCAAAGCTACGAGTTTCACGCATGCGTGCGCAGTTTCTGCTTTGTCGAAGATTAAATCTTTTTAGTGGCGAAGCAAAATAACATGCTTAAGAAAGAAATTTTTATGATATTCTTAAAACGGTCTGCAACAAATGAACTAAATGAGCACAGCCGCTAAAGAAACTAGCCAATAGATATAATCAGCATCATCTGTAGCATTTATGGCAAACGAACTGAAATCCCATACATTACCGAAAACCAAAGCCATTAATTTTCACCATTTCGGCCACCTTCACGTTGAGATATCAAAATAGTTAACCCTGGACTTGCCGATGTAAAGTGATGTTGAGACAAATACGGCATCAAAGTTGGATACCCTAACAGCTCGCAAATACCGAGCAGTTTGTTTTGTCAAACATGCTTTACAATGACTACCTCGTGGGCACCTTAAACATTCTGCTCGCAACCATAAAAAGTTGAAGCTTCTTCCAATAACTGCCCTGGAAGAAGCCTACTAAGTCTTGATACCTGCCAACATTGCCGAGTACGTAGTTTCCTTGCTTCCCCATTTTAAATTAACTTGGATATTTTGCTGTTTGATGAGCTACAGAACAAGGATCTTTGCGTTCTTTTAAGCCCTATACCAAGCTGAGATTGACAAAAAGACACTGATGCTTACCTGGAAAATTTGTTTCAGCGAGAACAAGGCCCTTCGAAGATCGCGTCCAGTTGCACTGATCAACTTGGCTGTGGAGGAGAAAGTAATTGGAGGTGATGGGCATGCTTGCAGCGTGGAAGGGGTTGCACAGGAGCTAGCAGACGACCTTACTCTAACCATAACAAGGCCTTGGGAACAAAGCCTGTACTAGTTTAACTAGTTTAGACAGGAAAATCACATGGATGCCGCAATTGGAAAACTGTGCAACAAAAAGCAAACTGACAAAAAATCTCAAACTAAGAACAGTTAAAAACATGACTACTTTTTACTGACAGTTGAAAGGCCCCAGAAATTACTATTTGAGTTCAATCATTTCTTGTCTTTCTAAATGGATTAAGCCCGGAAATTTCACACTATGAGGGACTTTATCATGGTTAGGCCTAAATATGCAGCGATTAAAGATCGCCAAAACACAATTCCAAACATTTGATAGATTCTGCTGATAAATGCAACAGACAAAAGAAAGTTTAACTCTAGTCTTTAACACCTAAATAAATTGATCAGAAATGAATAAACACTTGGCACAGTAAACGACCACAGACATGAAAAAAGATTACAGTAACTAAAAGTTAAACGATTCAATGGAAGTTATTTAGATAAAATTAAAAGGGCGAAAAGTTGTCGCGACAAGTGGATTTCCCTCATTCTGTTGGATGGAGTACATGGTCGTAACTTGTCATGGTCATAATCACGATCAAAAAAATGGCGGTCAGTCGACGTTTGTGGTGCTGCGAGAAAGGAACTTATGATATATATCTGGTTTGACTTTGTTTGTGATTTACTTGTTGATTGCTTTGCTTTTAAAAAAATATGAAGTTCAGTTGGGTAAAGTTTACGCATCAAATGCTGTGACATTGATGTTTATGAGAAGTTGCATCCTGAAGTTTATTAGAAATTGCATGTTGCCTAGGCCACACGTGGCTTGGCCTAGGCAGTTGGGAATAAATTAAAAACACGATATGGCAGTGACTTTGGAAGTCGTACAAGCACTTCTTAAAAACCAAGCAGAAGTCTTTAACTCGTCGATTAAACTTTTACTTCAAGATGTCAAAGAGGACATTAAAAGCATCCGTAAAGACATCACCGACTTGCAAGCTAGTCTTCAATTTACACAAGCTAAATTTGAGGACAATAACCAGAAGATGGAGCAGATCGGTGTAACTTTGTCCATGCACTCTGAGAACTTGAATGATATAAATCAGCAAGCTGACCAAGTTGACAATCAACTTGAATACTTAGAAAATCAGAGCAGAAGGAATAATATAAGAATTACTGGTATTCCTGAGGACAAGGGCAATGAGCAGAGCTGGGATGACACAGAAGTGATCGTAAAGCAGTCTATTAAGGACAAGTTAAACATCAGTGAAGATTTTGAAATAGAGAGGTGTCATCGTGTTGACAGCCGTACAAGAAGGAGGAATTATAGGTCAGGCCAAGCAGAAGAGCCTCGCCCAATAGTGGCAAAATTTTCGAAGTGGAAAGAAAAAGAGATTGTTTTGAAGAAGGCCAGAGAAATCAAGCCACAGGGAGTGAGATTCTTGGCCGATTTGTCAAGTCGCACAATCCAAAAGAGGAGTGATCAAGTACCAAAGCTTTTAGAGGCAAGACGACAAGGTAAAGTTGCATTCTTTGTGCTTGACAAGCTGATTATCAAAGACAAGAAGCCTTTCAATCCAACTAGACCACCAGATGACAACCAGACCAGTGATCATGAAGTATCTTTTGATACTTAACTTGAATGTGTTGAAATATCAAATGTTGTGTTATTTGTGTATTGTTAGAAGCATAAGCTTCAGCTCAGGCCAGAATGAATCCACCTAAACATCCATGTGGTATCTGCCACAAAAATATACTAGCCAACCAAAAGGCAATTTTTTGTGATAACTGCAATTTTTATGTCCACACAAAATGCAATGATATCTCTGCTTCAGAATATACAGAACTTGAAAATGAACCTGACGATGTTTCTTGGTTTTGCAAAAACTGTACCACTGATATGTTTCCATTTGGCTCCTTAGCAAATGATGAATTCTTAGGACTCCGTGATTTTGATCTACCCTCATTCATTGACTCTGCACCCTCATTTGAAGTTACTTCTAACCTTATGGACTTGCCGAATCTTAGTGATTATGATATTGATGAACATATGCCTCAAAATATTGATTCTCGCTACTTCAACTTACCTGAACTCTCTTCTTTACAATTATCCTGTACTGACTTTTGTATTCTTCACACTAATATTAGAAGCCTTTCCCTTCATCATGATGAATTAGTTTCTTTATCTGCTCACACTAATTTGAATCCCAATGTGATTGGAGTGTCTGAAATATGGCACTCTATGGACAACCCATTATCATCAAATGTTGATATTCCTGGCTATAACTTTTTTAAGACTCAGTCACTCACTCAGAATGGTGGTGTTGGTTTGTACATTAAAGATTCCCTTACTTCCAGCCCAAGGACTGATTTAGATTCTTGCACAAATGATTTTGAAACCATATGGGTTGAAATTGAAAACAAAAATGACAAAAATTTCCTAATTTGTTGTGTTTATAGGCATCCTAGATCAGCTATTGATAACCTTACATCTCATTTTCAGAATCTTCTCTCCAAAATATCTTCTAACAAGCTGGTATTTATAATGGGTGATTTCAATGTTAACCTTCTAGATTATGCTTCTCATACACCAACAAGTGACTTTGTCAATAACTTTTTCTCCCATAGCCTTCTTCCTTGCATTCATCATCCAACTAGAGTCTCAGAGCAAAGAGCATCAGTTATTGATAACATATACACTAACGCTACTAATGCTAATATAACAAGTGGCAATATTGTGATTCAAATTAGTGATCATTTTCCCCAGTTTTTGATTTTGAAAAATACTCAAGTTAGTCATAATAAATCTGAATCATTTAAACATGACTACTCCAAATTTAAAGAAGATAAATTTCTTGAGGACTTCAATCAGATTGATTTTACTTATTTAGAAAACAGTGAGTTGGACGTGAACAATAAATTTGATAGATTTTTGAAAGATCTTAATACCTTGACAAAGCAGCATGCTCCAATCAAAAGGCGCAGCAGAAAGGAAATGAAACTCAAAGATAAACCATGGATAAATAATAGAATCCAAAAGATGATGAGAATCCGTGACAAAATTTTACAGAAATTGAAAAAGCAGCAGACCCCGGAAAACCTTAAGCTGTATAAGAAATTTAGAAACCGTGTGTCAAATGAATTAAAAGAAAGTAAAGCAAGGTATTTTCATAATTATTTTTCTACCAATAGTCAAAATATGAAAAACCTGTGGGCAGGTATCAAGACAATAATCTCTCATAAGTCTTCCACTTCTTCTTCAATCAACAAAATCAAAGGCAAAGATGGGAACGTAACATCAGACCCCTCTAAAATGTCCAATATTTTTAATGATTTTTATGTTAATGTTGCGGATGGTATAACAAAAACAATCCCATTAACACCAAAATCTCCTCTTGATTATTTATCTAACAGAATGTGTAATTCACTTTTCCTCACTCCAGTTACTCTGGTAGAAGTAAATGATCTAATCAATATTTTAAATCCTTCTAAATCTGTAGGTCCTAATAGTATTCCAATAAAGTTGCTTAAAATTATTGGATCCTCTGTTTCCCCATTTCTTGCTCTTCTTGTGAATCAGTCTTTCCAGTCTGGTATTTTCCCTGATAAACTTAAGATTGCCAAGGTGATTTCCCTTTTCAAAAAGGGAAATCCTGAGTCACCTTCAAACTATAGACCAATTTCTCTTTTACCCATTTTCAGCAAGATATTTGAGAAGCTAATGTACAGACGACTTTATAGATTCCTTGAAATTCATAAAGTTCTTTATTCTTTACAATTTGGATTCCAAGAAAACCATTCAATTGATCATGCCCTTGTGAGTTTGACAGAAGCTGTAAGAAATACACTGGACAACAAAAGACTTGGTTGTGGTATTTTTATTGATTTACAAAAGGCTTTTGATACAGTTAATCACAGAATTTTGCTATCCAAATTGGAACATTATGGTGTTCGTGGATGTGCCCTTGAATGGTTTAGATCTTATCTGTCTGATAGAAAGCAATATGTTTCTGTTAATGGAAGTGATTCAGACTTACTTTCAATTACTTGTGGTGTGCCACAAGGTTCTGTACTGGGGCCATTACTTTTTCTAATCTATATCAATGATCTACCAACTGCTTCTAAGAAACTTACTTTTTATCTCTTTGCTGATGATACAAATATCTATTATGAATCCAAAGATTTATCTAATTTGGTTAAAATTGTCAACAAAGAACTGAGATCAGTAAAAAAATGGCTTGATGCTAATAAGCTATCATTAAATATTGATAAGACAAACTACATTATCTTTCATTCTTCATCTGTCAAAGTTCCTTCCGATTCTGATATCAAAATAGGGAAGAAACATATTAAAAGAGTTAAGTTTGTTAAGTTCTTAGGTCTCCTGCTGGATGAGCATCTAAGCTGGAGATACCATCTTAGTGAACTCTCAAAAAAGTTATCTAGAACATGTGGAATGTTTTTCAAAATTAGGAACTTACTACCATTAGATGTTTTAGTTTGCTTGTATAATGCTTTGTTTCTGTCTTTCTTACAATATGGTCTTATTGTTTGGGGTCAAACATATGCATCATACACTGATCCAGTTTTCAAATTACAGAAAAAAGCAGTTAGAGCTATCTCATTTCAGCCTCGCATGTCTCCCTCTCTTCCAATCTTCAATGATCTTAAACTTCTGAAACTTTCTGAGATCTTTGAACTCCGACTCTTAACTTTTGTTTTTGATTCTGTTAACAAAACTTCACCTAGTTGCTTTCATGACTTTTTCTTATTTAGTTCATCTGTTCATCAATATTACACAAGACATGCCAGTCAAGGTGATCTATATATGTCCCGTAAAAATAGTCTTCAGTATGGTCTAAAATCAATTCGTTATCTTGGTGCTAAACTTTGGAACACATTACCAGTGGAAATTCGAAATGCTCCATCAAAAATATCGTTCAAAACAAGACTGAAAATTCATTTATTGGAAAAGGTCAACAGATGAATCTGCACTGCCACAATTTCTATTAACCTGTGAAAAGAAATGCATAATTATTTGAATTCATCTAAATTCACCTGATAATATCTTAGGATAGGAGGGGGGGCTCTCTCCTCGATTAGTTTACCTATTGAGAGAGCTCCTCCTTTAAGTAATTCCCTGCATACAATTTATTTAGCTCCCCTTTGTATTTGTATATTGTATTAATTTTCTGTATTATTGTATTAATTTTCCGTAATTTATCCTTTATCTTTGTAGTTTAGTTATTTGTTTGTATAGTTAGTAGTAGTTGGGATCATAAATTGTATGTAGATGAATTGCAATTATTTGAAACTGAAACTGAAACTGTCTGCTTTTTGCAGGTAAATCATCACATTCTCTCTACTGGCTTGACATCTTTACCAGGGGTAAAGACAATGAAGAGATCTGCGGGGCACAGCATCCCCCCCCCCAAAATGAAGGGATTATCGGACGTTTTACGCCACTCATCGGATTTGCTGTGGTCTTTAAGTCCACTTTTTAGAAGATCGTGCTGCAGAAAAAATGCAGTGAACATGAATTCATGAACGTCGGATGATAATAAAGACATGAATTTAGAATCTACTTTAAAGGTTCGATTTTGCGACTGCTGCGTACGACGCATGTGCAGGAGAGGCCAACGGTCATTTTATAGCCCAAACATTCTAAAAGCACATGTCACGAACGGAGCTCGAAGTACAAAGGCAGAAAATTTGGCTGGGAAAGGCTGCCAATGCCGAGGAAGATGATTTTATGGCATTCCAAGGCAGGCAAGGAATCTAATCCGATCTAATTCAACATAATTGTGTCCTTCCCCTCATGGCCTAATCATGAAGCCTTCAACTGCGAATAAACCAAACAAATATCATCAAAACGAAAAACCACCTTGGCATAGCATCAATTTCATCTCCACCAAAAAGTTAAACAATGCACAAGTACCATCTGATCAGTTTTGCATAAGTTTTCTGATGGTTTTACCGTTGAAGCTCTATAAAGCCCCTGCGGGGTAGCTTTTTCAAAATTTCGGCATCGAAGGGAGGGGTTTATTAGAAAGGGGGCATTATAAAGAGGATGGCTGAATAACCCAGGGGCTATATGACCTAAATTCGTACGGGGGTGTGCAAACGAAAA
Source organism: Aurelia sp. 4 Dawson et al 2005 (assembly GCA_964019985.1). Classification (NCBI taxonomy): domain Eukaryota; kingdom Metazoa; phylum Cnidaria; class Scyphozoa; order Semaeostomeae; family Ulmaridae; genus Aurelia; species Aurelia sp. 4 Dawson et al 2005. The sequence continues at coordinate 18,650,029 of OZ026497.1, forward strand.
TAAGTTTTTCTGCCCAGCTCCATAATTTTTGCCTTCAAATGATACCCGCTTCTTCAAAAAATACGGGGAAAGTATACTCAAAACACAAAAATTGGACTAAATAATAATCCCATCAAACAAAATGTCCCCTTTTGACATGTTTTGACAACCAGCTCCAAAAAATTGTCTTCTTTTGATACCAGTTCTAGAAAAAATAGGGGAAAACGATACTCTGAAGAATGGCACATCCCCGTCGGACAAATATACTAAGCACCCCTCTCCCCAGACTAAATAGAGCTTTTACGGTAGTCATTTGCGCAGGGACGAAATCATGTTTTCACCTAAGACTCAGTTCTAACCGTATGATCCCTTACGGCCACAAAGCTGACTTTCGTATGAAACGTAAGATCATTTCCAGCCTAGCCAGTGTAAACCTGGTCAAAAGCAGCCATCAAGTCCCCTTTCTACTGAATTTCCTTTTTGAGTATAGTTCTATGTAGTTTTGCTATATTACTCTTTTGTTCTTCTTCTTCTTTTCCTTCCAAAAGCTGCGGGGTAGACATGATATATTGCTCCTCGTGGTATTGTATTTGTAGTATCGAAGAGTATTTTGTAAGTAGTGTAGCATCTTGTATTGTAAATCTTTAATTGATGATATAAAAAAACTGGCCTACTGACTTTCATTTCTAGGACGATTGAGGACGGTGAAAGTTTCTACTGACGCAAAATGAAGTATCAAAGGTTTCTGGAGTCCTTTGCGTGCATTATCAAGATTAAGGCCAATGATTCGCTACTAAACCCCTCTTATATACCGACTAATACTCTCCAGATGCTCCAAGACTTTGACAATTTGAATTATGAGAAGCCCTTTGCGCAACTTTTGCGATTAAGGGAGCGGTCACTTTTAACCCTGGGTACCAGGGTGGAGGATAATTTTGCACAATTAGAGAAATTTTCATACCCCACCTTGAACATTTCAGCAAAATGGTTTAGTACCCCCATCCAGAATTATTATTATTATTAATTCTTTATTTAAAGTAGGCTAATGTACAATAGCTAATTTAGAGCTAATTAAAGCCTACTAACAAAAAATAATCTGAAAGAATAATTTTATAATAAGAAAGAATGCTATTTACAATTTCAAATTAAAAACCCTAAATTTGGAATAAAGATTCGACAAAGCCTACAGTTGCATCTCTCCCCTTTCCACGATTTTATTCGGTTTTTAAAAACAGCCAAAGAGCTAGCAGTTTTTATTTCATTTGGTAACGTCTGCCAAAGTTTATGTCCAATAAAAGGTGTGGTTTCAATCCCAAAATTTGTGGTCCTCGCACTTGGCTGCAGAAGACCATTGCCACTTCTTAGGCTGTAAGGCACATCATTAGTTACAAATATGTCCTTCATAAATTCAGGGTTTAAATTTACTTTTGTCTTATAAATTTCGACCATTAGCAACTGTAGGTTTCGTTGATGGACTGTCACTGAGTTGTCCCTTTTCAGCAATGTTTCAAAATCAGACTCGTAGTCTCTGTATGCAATTCGCAGTGCTCTCAAGTGCATCTTATTTATCTTATTGTTCAAGTTCCTATCGTGAAACATCCACACTAGAGGGCAATAGTTAAACTGGGACATAATAAAGGTTTTCATCAATAAGACTATTTTTTCCGTTTCCATGTATTTTGAAATCCTAGCTAGCCCATGAATTTTCTGATTGGCCTTCTTACAAAGAGTGCTCACATGGGGTTTGAAGGTAAGGTGTTTGTCAAGAGTTACTCTCAACAATTTTTCCTCAAAACTTTCCTTTATTTGAGCTTTGCCAACATGTATGGAGGTATCAGTGCTAGATGCGCTGAATGTCATTAAATGACATTTTTCTTCATTTAATTTCATGTAATTGTCTGGAAACCAAGTAATTATTCTCTGTGTGTCCCTATCTAAGCTATTAACTACATTTTGTAATGATTTATTACATGCATACAGAGTCGTGTCGTCGGCGTAGTTACATACCTCAGTGTCAGTCAGCCCCATAAACATATCATTAATGTAGATATTGAATAAAAGGGGTCCCAAGACTGATCCTTGCGGTACACCTTGTCTGACATTACTATAAGTGCTAAACGAACCATTCACTTTCACCCTCTGTTTTCTATTAGTTAGATAATTGTGGATGACGTCTAGGGAGGCCTTCTTGAAACCATATGTGTGCAGTTTTGCCAGAAGAAGTGCATGATTTAGGCAATCGAATGCCTTGGAGAGATCCATCATAACAGCACCAGCACAGCCTTTTTTATCTAAAGCTTTCCTACAGTCCTCTACCAATTTCAGCAGTGCATGCTGGGTGCTATAACCTCTTCGGAAACCACATAAATAAGGCGACAAGAAACGCTCCACAAATGGGTACATTTGCTCGTACATTAACCTCTCAAAAATTTTAGAAACTGAGGGTAGAACAGTAATTTGCCGATAGTTTTTCTTATCAAAAGCATCGTTTTGTTTGAAAAGTGCTGTTATATCTCCTGCCTTCAGTTCATCTGGGAAGCGACTTTCTGACAAACATTTGTTGAAAAGGTTCGCGAGATGAACTGAAAAAATATCTGGATTGTCTTTCAGAATTTTTGCTGGGATACAGCCAACCGGAGCTCCTTTCTTTGGATTTAGTTTTACCAGTTGGGTGTTCGTCTCATCTTCAGTGACTGCTCGAAACTCAAACTTTTCAGAGCTTGCTATGTGCTTTCTGATCCTAAGAATGCTGGGGTGAGACTCAAATTTCTTAATAGCAACCTCAACTGGATCCTCAATCCCAATGGTTGGAGTAATAATATCTTTATTTTCTACTATTCCAAGCGAATCGATGATATTTACGAAATGCTCGTTAAGGACTTCAGCTACTTGCGACTCTTTTGAGATCAAGTTCCCGTTTTCATAAAGGTTGATACTCGAACAAGTTTTCACCGTATCAGAAAAAACAGGTTTGATTATTTTCCAAAATTTCCGGTTATCAGTAAGGTCTTTCAAGTCAAGGCTTTTATAGTACTGTATCTTTGCATTGCGAAGCATCTTGACACATTTATTCCTCTGCTTCTTAAAAGCCAGATGATTTACCGGGTTTCGGTTCTTGTTATAGACCGTTTTCAATGTCGTTCGTTTCATAAAAGCTTTCCTTAATTCTTTGGTCATAAAAGGTCCATCATTTGCTCGGATATACTTTTTCTTTAAAGGGGCATGATCGTTTAACACTTGCATGACAACAGATTCAAATGAACTGTACGTCATTAGTTCTGTGGACTGGGCCGCAAGTTTACGCGAGAGACTGTTTCTAAATTCTATATAACTGAATTTACTATAGTCTCGGTATTCAACTATCTTGGGACTCCTTTTAACAAAACCACCCTTTAGAATAGTTAATATCATCGTATGGAAGTCTGACAGCCCTGTTTCAACCGTTGTAGAATTTTGGAAACTAGATTTCCTGTTGGTTAAGATGAGGTCGATGCACCTGGGGCTATCAGACTTGAAGCATGTCGGTGATTTAATCAAATTACACAAATCATACGAGTCCATGAAATTGCTAATAGTGTCACTGGTTACTAAGCAATTGAAATCTCCCAATAGTAGGAAGTTTTCATGACTATTGCTGTAATAATCTAAAGCCTTCCCTATTTCCTCGAAGAAAAATTTTTCATTTTGTGATGGGGGGCGGTAAATGAAAAGCACGAGCCATTTTTGCTTCTTAAGATTAATTTCAATGATGCTACACTCAATACCTAAAGGAAACGAGTATTCTTTAAGCTCTTTAACAGGTGCCTTTTCGCGGACATAAACCAGCAGACCTCCGCCATTCGCAGTTCTATCATATCGAAAGGGCTTCCGAAATCCTTCGATCGAAAATTGTCCTGTTTGAAAATTATCGTCAAGTTTTGTTTCGGCAATTGTCAAAATATCAATATTTTCTGCTACGAGTGATTTTAGAGGCTCGATTTTATTTCGAATGGAATTTATATTTAGATAAGCCACAATTAAACCCTTGTGATTTTTTTGTTTAATAACTTTTAGTTGTGAGGAAGCATCATTTCCTTCCATTGTGGTATTGGTAACATTAGCGATTTCATCGACGGTACTTTGCTCATTAGGTTCAGAAATATTTTTGGAATTTTGTGAAGAAAGTCAATTTCTAGATGCTCTAAATAGGTTATCAGCAAATATATCGTCACCTGCTCTGTTGAGATGTAACTTGCTGCTGTTGAGATGTTTGGCAGGGTTTATGTTCGAATTATCGATCAAAGTGATGCCTTCTTCCTGGCACATATCTTTCAGGAGGTAGTTGACACGTACTCTCTTTGGCTCAAGATAGTCATATCGAGCAATCAAACCTGATATGATCACTTTTGCTCCACTGCTCTTTATTTCATTCGCAAGCGAAATTATTTCTTGAGAGATTTGTAATTCCGACTTTTTACGATCAGAGAGGTCGTTAGTTCCAACATGGATAATAACTTGGCTAAGAAGCCTATGTGCATAAACATGGATCTGTGGAAAGATACCAAATTGTCCCAGGCGATTTTCATACAATTCAAGTGATTCATCATTTCAAGGTGTCTGTTGACTTTTCTTTCATTCTTTGATCAATGGAATTCATCCAAATTGTTTCAAGTTTTGTACCCCATAAAAATTTTTCTTTTTATTTTCTTACCCCCACAAAATTGTGGAAAGCGTTTCATACCCCTGCCAAAAAGCCTCCGTCCTGGTACCAAAGATTAAAAGTGACCGTTCCTTAAATAGATTATGAATCAACATACAGGGTATCCCAAAAAACTGTATTGCTACACGTATTGGATCTTTCGGAAGGCACTTGGCTAATGTCTAGACAGTGGAACAGCTTCATAAAATGATCGTGAAAAGAAAAGTTCAGTACATCCCTATGAGCAAGAGGAAAGCAGAAAAAGACTCCAAAGAAACTTCCATCGCTCGAATGATGAAAATTTTAAGCAACTCTCTGAACCAGTATGGGAAGTTTCTGAAAATTTCCAATTTTGAGCACTCGGCGTTTCTTACGACTTTCTTGAAGGTTCCACTATGCTTGCACAATGACATTCCTATTTACCACCTGTGCCCTCCTGAATATTTCAAAACAAGGTTTTTTAGGCCTACCTATGGTTTAGATATCATTCACGTACCTTCCAAGTAACATCACACAAGAAGCAAGCGAAAACAAAGTCAAAATATGCCAAGGATCTCCCTCACCAGTTTCTTAAGTTATAGTTTCCCAGTACTCGAGTTTCTTACTTATTTCGCAATCTGAGAGTTGAGTTTCTCAAAGTAGTTTCTTGTATCAAAGATAGATGTATTGTCAGCTATTTTGTGTTCGTGGTATATTATTATTTCGAAAACTATGTCCTAAGTCATTTTAAATCACATCACATATAAAATAAACTGTAGTTCGTTACGTCAATTTGCTCCTATTTATTTAGGTACGTAAAAAGATTTCTGACAGAGGTCTTGCTATGTCACTCCAATTTCCCAAAATATGAACCATTCTAAAAACTCTTGAAATATGCACAAAATTTCTGAAAGCGCTCTTAGAAACACTACATGTAGTGTGTGAAAGAAAAGCTTGCTGTTTCCATTTGTTCAATGACTGCGTCATAGACAGTGGATTTGAATTGACAAGACGCGGGAAAATCGGCCTCTTATTCAAAAGGAACCAATCGAGACAAATCTCCGCTTCGAAAACACGTAGCCAATGAGCTTCTGAACAATAAAATGCAAATAAAACGAAGCAAAAATAAATACAATCTTATAAATCGAAAACACGTAGACTAGCTTTGCACGGATTGGCCGGTCTTGTGTGAAAACAATTCCAACAGACAAATATTTACTGTTAGGCCTTATCGCTAAGCTAGTAGTCTACAGATCATAATTTTGATTGAATTTAAAGATGGCAGCCAATGGAAATGTATCTCACAGGATAAGTGCTCCTTTTCCTGGGATTTGGGGGTGATGGAAATAGCATTTCGCAACTTTAAACGGGACTAAGGGATAATCAAAAAAGTGAAAAATAACCCTACCGCCTGTCGCAAGAATTCTAATAAATTGCTTTTCCCCAATGTAACAACTGAACAACCAAGTGGGCAAATGAAATTATTTCCAGTTACACAAAAAAGAGCAACCAGTCACAGGAAAATCTTGCCTTGACAAGATCCACAACGCTACATTTTCCATGTTCTAAACCAAAATAAACCAGAGAAATCTTTAACTACCCCCCGCAGTAACTTCGTTCAAAATCTGGTCAACTGCATCATTCGAATTGAAAATTCGACAGCATTGTTCTTTGCCAAATCTGATTGGTGCTGTAGGAATTGGGAAGTTTGGGCCTATAGGCTTTTCAGAGTAATATTAGGAGTCTCTCTTGACTGAAGCGCCATCATCAAGTCAAAGAGAACAGGGAAACGAGACTCGTCTTCATAAGTCGAGGGGCTTATCTGAAAAGGAAGCTTACCAAATAGTAAGCTGAAGCAGACAAGTGATGATCTGATTTCGTACTAACTAATAAGATATGGAAAAGTTGAAAGAGATCTCAAATCAAAGCTACAAATTACAGAAGGCCGATGTGGAAACGTGTAAAATCACAACAATTATAAAAACAATACCCACGCCCAGGCGGCACCAGTCCCCAAGAAAACTGGGTTGACAAGCGAACGGAATGTGCAAAGAATAGAAGTCTGGGGGTTTGCTAAAAAAGATCTCTAGGACCGCGCCCTCTAGAATGTCACGAAACGCCCTTAGCATAATGTGATAACGTGTGTGTTCGTCATTGATTCAAGGTGACAGACTTTCATTGCCAGCCCTAATTCACTTCAAACCACAAACGAGAAAGCAAAAAAAAGTGAAATTTGATAGCTATCTTAAAAATAACCTCACACATATTTTGATGAATATTCCATGACGTTTGGCAAGGTACACCATTGGCTACATATACCAAAGGACTACAACGGATCTTAAACAATGGGAAATGAGTACCGATCTCTGATATGGAAAAATGCCCCCCCCCCACCTGTTTTCATCGAATTTACCCGAATTAGATAATTGATCCTCAAAAATGTGGGGTTGACATGTCCATCCCAGTCCACCTTATGGCGCCACCCTGCAGGCCAAAGATCTTTATGTAAAATTCAATTTTCTACCGAATTCAAATACCCAAATGGGAGCATATCAAAGGATGGGATGTATCCGTTAACAATGGTCTGTGGCTAGGGCTTGAGATTGGTTTGTTCAAAGGTGGAGCTTATTTGAGGATTTACTCATAGCTGGGCAGTTTCAAAGGCACCGCCTCTATACTTGGCTCTCTTACTTCAAATAAAAACGTAGCTTCAGATAAGTCCTGGTGTAGTTATTACTATCTATACACAGAAATATTCTTTTTCCTCCCACTAAGTAAGTGTCTCCTTGCCTAAACCCCTCCTTCTCAACCTACTTCTTTCACAAACATAAGTCATGGGCATTTGACACTTCCAATCAAAATTTTAGGTAGGATTTCTGAATTGGACATGTGTTAAAAAGCCCTAAAAACAGAACAAATTAGAACACACCTTTCACATACAATTTTAACATGAGTGGGCTACAATAATTGGAACACTAAATGTGCTCCTGCATGAATGTACATCAATAAATGTTATACGTACGGTAGCAGAAAAACTTCTTTAGAAAAATGGGAAATTTCAAGGAAATGTGGCTAAATGTCTGATTCCATGGCAGTGCTTCTAAGCACAAAGCAACTGAAAGAAGCACTTAAACCATGTGGAAATGCCCTTTCCCTCATTGCTCGAAAACTGACTCGCTTCAACTTCCATGATAGAGAAACTACGTGCTCAGACGCGCTGCAATGGAAGCTGGCCCCTAGTAGATGTAACTCCAGATCCATCAGTATCAACATACATGTCATTTCTACATGAAAAATCTCTAAGCTATTTTCTCTTGGGCCAAGTTAGCTCTTTTAAGCCTTCCAGGCATTCCATTCGATGTGGATTCTGGGAACAAATTTTCCACACTTGGCAGAGTGGAAAGAAGAGTTATGATACCTTAAATTCTCAATGAATCATGCATGCATTCCTTTCCATCCTCTTTAATGTAGTGCTTTCTAAGCAATTTCTGATTGATGAATTAGGTTATTTATTGATTATATACTAACTGTAGTAGGAACTTGATGACTATGTTTTACCACTTTGAACAGCACAATTTATCTTTGTCTACCATAGAAAAATCTGTCATGTACTTTTGTTTTTATGGAATAAATACATAAAAAAGTTTCTCTTTCTTGCCAAAACATGTTTAGACTATAAAATTCTAAGCCTAAAAACCAAACAGAATTCATAGCATCTTTACACATTTTCAATTTTCAATTGCAGGAGAAATTAACTCTTTTCTTCTCTCTCTCTGACTTCAGCTGAAAATTTCCTGTGACCAGTGTCACATGAACATATTAGCAAACTGTTGGTCCATCAGTATGATTTTTAAAGCCCTTCAACAGATGACAGACATCGTAATTCTTGCTCCAAAAATAGATACATAACAAACATTCAAAATTAAGAAACATCTTCTAATATGATTGTATGTGTGCTGATCCAAGTTGTTTCTTGAAAAGAAAATGTTCTCACTTCTTTGACCCCTAGTAACCATCTTCGAACATCATGTTTTCTTAAAAAAGAGATGCAGCCTGTGGGGAGGGCAACCAAAGCAGAATAAAGGAAAGCACATTGAGGGTGTGCAAAAATTTTTTTGGGCTCCTGACTGAGAAAATTCATTGGTTTTTCTATCAAAATACATCTTGATTTGTATGTCTACTCCACATTCAGATCGAAAGAGTTAAAAAGAATGTCTTAGGTTCACAACAAAGGGTGCAATTCTATCTGACAAAAAGGGGAAGCCAAGCTGAGTTTTCTCAATGACGGGGGCAGTTGCCCCCACTTGCCCCCACCCCCTTTAAACCCATCACTGGTTTTTAGAAACTCGCAAAAACTCTGAGTACTGTACTCAAATCCTGATAACTTCATAAAATCTTCAGTATAAACTAAAATGCAAATTCTTAGTTTCCTATAGACAAATAAGCATAGCATGAAAACAAACGGAGGAGAATCAGACCATCACGTGTAGGATTTAAAGGTGACTTATCTCTCCACAACATCAAAATATTTGAGACAAAATTAGAGAGGCTGAGTATCTAAATTTTAAATTGGGTTAGCTGAGCATTTGGGAATTAACATTTGAATACAGAACAATAGAAATAAGGTTTTAAAACTTAGCCCAGTGTTTTCGAGAATCTGATGGTTATAACCACAACAACATGTGGTGAACAGATCTGATCACAGCAGTTGCTCCATCTAGAAAGACTTGACAGAAAGACAGGAATTTAGGAAGTTTGCAAAACGTAACAATATAATTGAAAAAATTGTAGAAGTATCATAAAAAGGTGATCAAATGTTGCAAAAACTTACCAATGATGTTGTGTACTCTAACAGAAAGTTGCGTGCGAAGTACGATGGTGTTTTTGCGGCTGAAGAGAGCAAAAACAAACATGAATTTCAAGATTGTGGAAAAATTACAAGAGTGAATAAAACATTGCCTAAAGGATTTTAGGTCATTCATTGCCTTCCTAAGAGATATACAGCGTCGCGTCTGATATTCGTTTGAGCCCAAATTTCAGGGAAGAAAAATGCCCGAGTCAAGCCACATTCAAAATCTGAGACCAAAAGGCATGTCCCTTCGAGCCGCTTTGTTTACGTTATGAAATGAAGGAAAATCTTCCAAGTGGGAAGCCTGAATTCTTAAAGCATCTTGAGAACTGTCTTTTCTGCCAAAAGCCCACAAATCACTCGCTTCCCTGACGAAGAGGGGAATTATGAGTCATTTACAGGATGGGTTTGTACTATCTCTATGACATCAAAACATACAATGAATGCAAAATAATAGAAAGTCAAAAGGTATGGGAAAATCAACACGAAACCAGTGGTAAAACAAGTATCCACGCTCATGTTACGTCTGCCTGCAGCCCCAAAATAGATTTAAAACACTTGAAATATAAGTCAAAAATCGAAAATCTGAATTGTTTGTGGCTAGTTGATTTGATAATACATGACCACATTCTCCAAACGACGAAAGACTGAAAAAGACCACAAATGTCCACTCCTTATTATTCCCTAGTTGATCGTAATCATAACTCGAAAGAATAATCTCAGTCTTTCAACAAATCCCCTGAGATTTTGCAATACCAAAGAATTGTTTTTCAAGGGAATTGATCACGAACAATCGGCTCATAAAGCCAAGCTGCTTGCAAGCTTCAGCAGAATTTCCCCACAAAAAGTCAGCATAAATACCCTCTAAAAGAAGCATAAACTTTCAGTGCCATAAATTCTGCATAAACTTGAAATTTCACGGGTAATTTAAGCCCATCCCTCTTATTTTTCTGTATATACTAGCGTAAGACAGGGGAATCCTTTGAGAGTAGACAGCTCAGAAATTCCAGACAGTATTCTGAGGACGGACTTAACAAAATCTTGAACTTTGTGGTTTTCAAGGATGAAAAGGGCAACTGATGGCTTACTAAAATAATTTGATAGAAAGCAGATTTGTAAATTTGACTTGAATTTGTCGATGATTGCTTTACAGGCAGACATGTTTTCATCAACGGGAATAAATCAATATATGCATTTGAATACCTGTCGCGAAATCCCTCCAGTTCGTCATGTTGCTCTTCAAGTGTGCTCTCCAGGTCTAAATACGCCAAATTGTGAGACAGCTGTAAAGCTACATCTTCGATCTGTGTAAAATGATAATACCACAATTACTCTGTAATGCTATGAATTATTTAGAGCAATAATCACAAATAAAATACCCGAAAATTATGGATAAGAAATGACAACATTCCAAGACTCTTGTTTGCTTGAATAAGTTGCGAAATGACAACAAATACAATAACCCACGCTTATCGCAGAATAAAACGCAAAATCAAACAGAACTTTGGATTTCTGAGTTTATTAATTATTAATTTAACTAATGCTAGACATATTGCTCTTTTTGGATCAGTAAATAATCGAGGATCTCCAAGTTCAATCCAAATTATGACGCGATCAAAACATTGAGCAAAGTGTACAACAAATATGTGGCGCATGCTTGTGATGATACATGACAGAAAATCAGACCAAATCAGTTTTATTTCTGGATTCATGATTCTGTTAATCATTAATATAACCCGTCCACAACCAACTGCTTTTTATCCTATCAGCATATACCCAAGAAGAATCCAAATTATAACGCCATAAAATACTACAGCTAACAGCCAGCGAAGTGAACAAGAATTTCCATACGTTGTGGGGTGCCCTCAATAACTTGTGCAGTCCTGAGATCTGGTTGCATAGTGAAATATTTGGCTGGAATGAATAAGTAGGCGGCCTTGATGGTTCTGGAAATGTAGTACTGTTGAAAGGATCTGTATCATCTAAGTACTGCACTTTGCATTCAAACGGCGCCATCTTCTCATCTTGTTCCTTTCTCGCTCGTCAATTTCTTCTTTGAAATCAAACGAATAGTTTCTGTACACATATCACCAATGCGCATGCGTTCTACTGTGATTTACGTCAGTCAGCAGGGGGTTATTAATAAATTCCTGGTTGTATATTTTCATTCGTTTTTTACAAATCACTCAAAATAAATCATATTTATTATTTTCTACTTTTCTTGTGAAATATTTCGAGCCATCTAGGATAAATTTTGCCATTTTACGTCTACAAAGGACCTATGATTATTTTGTATCGGGAAGCGGATCGTTCAGCTTGCCCCCTGTTCCAGGCAAAGAAGCAAAGACGACCAGCAAGGAAGAGAGCAATTTTGATAAGAGGGGAAGAGGAGAGGTGCTTGGCGTTTTCTCTTGCTTTGGTTGTTACAATGAAGTACTCCGGATTCAAATTTCAAAATGGGATCTTTCATTTGGATTTTGGCCTGCATAGAAAAACAAGACGATTGTTTCCTGCTACTTTGCAGTGTATGTCCTCGCAGCCTTCGTAAAGACCACTATGGGTCCACTCCAATAGCAAATATAACTTGGGTATGCTTTTGGGATATGCTTCTCAAAGCTTTCTCCCCGATGACGACGATACTTTTGAAGTACAAAAAATTTCGTCAAGCCTTTTACGATCCATCAGAAAGTTATTTTCAGTCAGGGTTTCAACTGGGACCACAATTTCTTTTTGGTCAATTTTGACGTTTTTTGATACGCTCTGTTTCCAAAACATTACAACAGCAACAACAACAACGATGACTTTCTTGGCGCAAGCAATCTTGTTTACACCATTGTGACTATATTTACACCATACTTATAATGCCATTACGAGTGGGAAGGCATTACGAAATACTTTCGTAGTGACAACTCATAAATCATCAAGTGTGGAACAAGCAATTTTCCAAATAACTTTCTGAGTATTTTGCGTAAATCCATGTGGCATGTTTTTGCAAAATTCAACACCTCTTATCAATGAGCTGTTGTATGATGCAGTGGAAGTTATTTTTTCTTTGGATGGTGGTTGTTTTGAAGATTAAATATTGTTCAACACAGGTTTCTTTTCTTGACGTCATCAGAAATTAATCCATTCATGAACCTAACACTCGATTGATTCAGTATTTACATTGCTGCATGCTGGACTTGCAACAAGTGTTACTTTTCGTTCTTTCGTCGAAGTCTTCCTATCGTCAACGACCGGAGAGACGACAAAAACGAAGACTTTGTCGCAAGTCCACATTTCTACTTGCTGCTTGTGCATTGAATTGTTCTTTCCAGAACTGAATTAATTATTTTTAAACTGATCTGGATTGGCGGAGGTTGGGAAGATTGAAAATTATGCCAACTTTTGTTCGCCGAAAACACAAACAAACAAAAATAAGAAGGGATAATAATAAATGCATGTGTGATGCCAAAACGATCCAAGTGCCAAGATACATGACAAAGCCTTCCTTGCTTGGTACATGTGTTTGGGTATCAGGGCCCAAGAGGTATTCTTAACTTTTCGATACGGGGGGTCGACGTCTCATACATGCAGAGCGACGTCTGACCAAGTCAAAACATGTCGTTCTGCATAGTGGCCCCAGAAATGATAACAACAGCCAAAAAATCTGATACTGCAGCATTAAGAGATCTTTGCTGAAAGTTGCCCTTGGGCCCTTTGCACCATATATCAAATTGTGATTGGTCGAGAAATTAGCACGTGTCCAAAGAGTGGGCCAATCAAAGCATGCTAATTTAGGCCTTTTTTGCTAACAACTTAAGATTTGGTTTGCTGATCCTTATGTTTCCAGTTCATTTCAACTATGGGATTATGTTTCTTTCAGGTATTTTTTGCCAAGACTTCTGCTTTTTCATCCCTTGTTTCCCTGCGTTCTTTGATTTATTGGTATCACTTGGTCAATGATTCATTATTACTCTGAAAAAGTAGAGCGGCTTAGGTTTGGGAGGAGTGATTCCGTAATCACCAATCAAAATGCAAGAATTCAGTTTTTAACCAATCAGGAGCACTGTTTAGCCAGCTGTTGTTGTTGCATCCATTGTTTCTTCAGAGGAAGATTGCTGCAAGACATCGAAGACCCTATGAGTCTTTACCTCCCACAAGAACAGTACGATCTTAAATATAGATTTTGTTTAGATGCACTGTAAATACTCTAGACATTATATCTTTACTTTTATTACAATCATACTGATGGTAATATCATGTATAAAAATATTGAATAAAAAGAAATGAAAGAAGCAAAAGAATCCTAGATTTTGAATGATCGAATCTCAGATTGATTTTAAAGATTGATTCAGCATTAGATTCATATAAATCTTGTTACTTTTATCATTTATAGCACCGGGTAGATGTAGGGCTGAAGCCAATGGGGGGCTGGGGGCGGAGCGCCCCCCAGGAGACCATTTGTCGGAAAATTTTGCTCTCTTGTCGGAATTTTTTTATTTAAGTGACTAGTTCTAGAGGATTTTGAGGAGAAATAATGCATAAAGCATGAATTTATTACTGTTAAAACATAAATTCCAACGGAAATCATTGAATTTACAGCATATTTTTTATTGATATTCACTAACTGCATTAGGGTTGGATTGCATAATGTGGCCAAATTTTAAGTTATTTTCAAGCTAAATCGGTCATAAAATGCACAAATTGAACGTATGTTCCTACAAGTGTTGTTGTTGCTGTGGTTGTTGATGGTTTTGTCGTCGGAAAATTTTGGTTTTTCGCCCCCCTAGGCAGTCATGGCTGGTATCGGCCCTGGGTAGATGGTATCATTTACGATGTTTCGTTTTGCAGCATTATAGATTCTAAATTTACCAAAAAGGAATTCCTTCACGACACTCCTTCTTAGAATTTGGATATTCAAAGTTTCCTTAGCGCCAAAATGGTCTTTTTTCGCGTTATCTCTTTGTTACTTTTTGGATCACACATGTGGCAATTGTGGCTTGGCACCTAATGTTTGGACAATTTTGGTGCTTCCTTTTCGACTCGATTTCTGGATTGGTACAGGATGGGTGTTGAGATACACCTTTGGTGTCAGGAGAACATCAAAATTATTATCAAGCTAGTCATCAATCAACCGAGCTCAAAGAACAGAAAGTGAATTCCAGAATTTCAGACTTTCATTTCATGGGTACCAGAGCCTTAACTGTTAGATCTTTAAGGTGGTTGTCTACCATTACAGGCCAATTTTTGACAAAAATAAAATTCAAGTTAAGAATATAGTCTGAAGACTGGAGAATATGTGGGTGAAAACCTTATTCCCGTGCTTTACTTCCTTTCCATGCTATTGGCAATTGTTTCAACTGAGGTATTGATACTTTTGCTTAGCAACGCCTTAGCAACCACTTTTGCTCTTTTTTCAAAAAAATATGTGCTTATTTTAGGGGCTATGAGAACCCCTGAATCACCAAGGTGCTTGAATTTAAGTTTATGTTTATTATTATGAATATGTCTCGTTCTGATGATGCTTGGTTTTGCCGGCAATTGAGGCTAGACAGCAGGTTCTCTGTCATTTTAGGCCATCTTGTTTGCTGTGAAACATTTCATTTGCAATCGTGAAGGAGTTTTGTTCAAATAATTATACAATCAAGGTTTTCTAAGCTTTAATGTTATGGGGAATAAAAAGAACAAGAACAGAGCATCTGCGAAGTCATTTCGTGGCAACCAATATGCATCTGGCAACAAAAAGAAGGGTCGAAAGCAGAAGCAAGAAGACCAAACTACACCTCATCGTCAGGACAAAAACGAAAGGCTGACGATGGTACTCCACTCTCAAGGAGTGCAAAAAAGATCAGATTAGAGGATGGAGACATAGAAGGAAACGATAATTTTTTCTTTCTGATGAATTTCTCGATTCTCAAATATGTTATTGAAGTAGTTTCCAAGCATTGTGCAACTTGCAGGGCAAAGAATCCCAATGTTGTTCTTCAGCATCTTGACAATGAAAGAATGGGCTTTTCCCAGAAATTCAAGATTTCTTGCAGCAGCTGTTTGTGGTGTATTAACACCTATACATCACCAAAGATAGAAAAAAATGATTCTCCTGGTCAAAACAGACACACTGTGAACACCTTAGCTACTATTGCTTTTCGGGAAATTGGTAAGGGGCATGAGGCAATGAAAATGTTTAATTCCTGTATGAATATGCCCCCGCCAATGGCAAAGAAAGCATTTGCCTCAATCTCTGATGATCTATTTGGAGCTTATGAAGATGTTGCCAATAAGAGCATGGCTAGAGCTGCTGATGAGGTAAAGGAAGATAAGAGTGCTGAAATCAATGACTGTCAAGTTACAATTGATGGTACATGGCAGAAGAGAGGCTATGCATCATTGAATGGTGCTGTTATTGCTGCATCAAAAGAAGGAAAAGTGATAGATTTCAAATTATGTCAAAGCATTGCATGGGTTGTAGGATTTGGAAGAGTAGAGAAGGCACCCCTGCATATGATGAATGGAAGCTAAACCACAAGTGCAGTATCAATCATAAAAAGTCTGCTGGTGCCATGGAGGCAGATGGTGCTGTGGCCATGTTTCAAAGATCAGTTGAGACACACAATCTTCGTTATCGCTGGTATATTGGGGATGGTGACACAGAAGCTTT
The DNA here is from genome assembly GCA_964019985.1 of Aurelia sp. 4 Dawson et al 2005. Lineage (NCBI taxonomy): Eukaryota > Metazoa > Cnidaria > Scyphozoa > Semaeostomeae > Ulmaridae > Aurelia > Aurelia sp. 4 Dawson et al 2005. The sequence continues at coordinate 18,666,154 of OZ026497.1, forward strand.
TTCAAAAGTAAAGAATTCAAATCCTTATGGTGATATGGTTCCACAGAAACTTGAGTGTGTGGGACACGTACAGAAATGACTTGGCACCAGGCTACGTTTATTGCGAAACAACCACAGAGGGAAAGTATTAGAAGATGGAAAGAAGATTCTTGGAAAAGGAAGGCTAACTGACAAGGCCATCAATACCTTGCAGAATTATTATGGCATGGCCATCAGGCAAAATACCCATTCTCTTTTTAGTATGAAAAAGGCAGTGGGTGCAGTGCTATACCACTGTAGTGATATTACAAAGGAAGAGGTCCGCCACCAATTTTGTCCCAGAGAGCCAGAGGGCTGGTGCAAATGGCAATCAGACAAACTAAAGGGTACATCTCTGTACAAGAAAAAGCTGAATTTGCCAGTATGTATCAAAAGATTATTGGAGCCAATTTTCAGGGACCTTAGTGCTGATGAACTTTTAGGAAAATGCCTCCACGGCCAGACGCAAAATGCTAATGAGGCATTTAATGCAATTTTATGGCAGAAATGCCCAAAGGAAATCTTCGTGGGCAGAGAGACATTGCAGCTTGCAACAAATTCAGCTGTTATTGCATATAATGATGGTTCTTTGAGACTTGGTGATGTTTACAAGAAGTTAGACATACCAGTTGGCAAATACTTTATGTTAGGCGCAACCCAGAGAGACAAGAAGCGCATTGATAGCAGTGACAAAAAGTCTTCTGAAATAGGCAAAAAGAGAAGGAAGATGTTGAGGGCCACCAAAAAGGGTTACATTGATGCTGAGAAGGAAGCAGGGGGAGGGGATTCATATTCTGCAGGCAGTTTTGCTTCAGAATAACACAAGAATGGAAACACAATTTTTAAACTCAGTTTTCTCAAAAATCAATTTTGGAGGTATTTTCAAATTTTGAACAAATACTGGTCAAAAACAACTTAAGATTTCACAGTGAGAGTTTCACATCATGTTAAGCATACATTTGGGCAGAGTAAGCACCAAAAAATATTTCAGAATTATGCATACCCATGTAATTATTCCAAAATTTATGTTTGCCGCAGCAACATTTTTTGTCAGTATCAACATTTACCTATGTACAGCTACCACCTTAAGAGATTTGTCAAAAGAAAAATTGGTGGATGCCATGCCTAAATCATTAGACATTGCCTCTCCATAGTTTTCAAGAGGTTATTTGAAACAGTCTAGCAACAGTATTTGTTTAAAGTTTGGAAGCTTTAAGTTAATTATGCTAATTTATGCGGAATTGCTCATGCATGAAATTCTGTATATATGAAATATGAGTGGCCAAGAAACAAAATATGTTACTAGAATTGCTCCCAAGATAGCAGATTTTAAGAAAATGACAAAAGTTTTTAATGGTAGACAACCACCTTAAGTTCTGGTACCAATGATAGTATTTTCAGTATTTTGGACCAATTTTACCCTGGATAGACCATTTTGAGCTTTGAAATCAGAAAAGTGATCTGCAGTGATGTATATATTACTAAATTTCATGATTAAGCAAATATCAAAAAGCTACATATCAAATAAAAGTACTCTTGGTTAGTGGAAAAATTTTGAAATGGCCTTAAAGTAGCGGACTCATCCGAATAAACCAAGGACACACAATAAACTTGTATCCTGCAAGAAAACACTATCAACTCCTATAAAAGAACAGCAATAATATAATATAAACCTGTAACTGGAAAGAAAGCTTGCAGGTTTAACAGCTTTCAGGTTTATCTTATATTATTGCTGTTCTGAGTTGATAGTGTTTTCTTACAGGATACAAGTTTATTGTGCGTCCATGGTTTGTATGTTAAGTTGAGTCCGCTACTTAAGGCCATTTTAAAACTATTCTTCAAGACAAATCAAATGATGCACACGAATTTACGATTTGGGCTACTTGCAAGGTTTTAGCCGGTTTTTTGCGAAGATCTTATAATTTTCTTTCTGATCTTTCTCCAAATGAGCAAATGAGGGGGGATGACGGGTAGAGATACCGTGGTACCAGAGGGGTGGTACCTGTTACAACATTGGTAGAACCTTGTACCAAAAATAGGGGTGCCGGTACCAAGTTTTTATGAGTTGGTACCAATAACGATTTCTTCAATCGATGTTTTTGGAATTCCAAGAAAAAAAATTTGCTTTTAACAGTGCATACCGCAAGGGCGGCGCCACGGGGTGGACTGGGGTGGACATGTCCATCCCACTTTCCTCAGGTCGGTATTTATTCCTAAGCAAAAAAGATATGAATAGGCTAGGTGTACCCTCTGGCAATCAATTTGACCTCTTTTCCACCCTACTTTCTCAAATCTAGTGCTGCCCCTGGAAGACCATGACACAGATGCGACTGTGACGTGTTCAGGAGTGTTTTGGTCTTCCCCACATTGGTCTCACAAGGAACTGACGTAGACAACTTTTCAGAATTCCTCATATTGATAAGCTCCTTCAACCAAAATTGGTAGTACCAACACATTCAATTTGGGAGAAACCTGGTATTATGAGTTGGTACCGGTGCCAAAGACTTTAAATATTTCGCGATCACTTGGTAAAAAATGGATTATAAAATTTTTAAACTTTGATAGCCAATTAAATCTTAATAAAACTCAAGACGTTGCAGCTCCACATCTAGCTACAGTAGTGGTAGAGACAGAGATATTCGAGAAACTTTGGAAAGGGCACAGCAAAAAGAATGATGAAATTTCATCAGGTTTTTCTTGGAAAAGTTTAGGGGGACAGTCCTAGGGTAGGTGAATGGACAATGTCCTCATGATTTTCCAAGAGGGGATGGAAACACCACTTTCCTTTCAGTTCAAATAGAGACGTGCCTGTTTTCCTCAAATTTCCATTCAGAAATAGCAGGGAAATTTTGGTATTTTTTCCTTTGGGAGGGGAGGCAAAAACGACCCAGCTTCAAAGAGCTGTTAAAGTCCTGATGGTATGCTTAGATTTTTAAATCATTTTTGCTTCTGAATAGATCACCCTCATAAAAACTGGCGTGGACGTGTCCACCTAAGTCAAACCGCTGGCGACGCCTATGGTTAAGGCAATAGACCTTTTAGCTACTCTGAAAAAGAATCTCAATCGAACGATACTTTGCTACATTTTGTAGAATTTTCGAATGTGCACAATAGTGATAGAGGCTCTAACGCCACTCGATCGAATCTCGTGTATAAAAATGTATAAAAATAACGCTCGATCCAGGCTCTTTTGCTGAATAGCTAAAAGGTCTATTAGAAACAGTTTCGAATCTGCCAGTCCATTTGTCCTGAATTCTAGTTCTTCTCATAATGTCAGTTTCCCTCTAGTTCCGAAAGTAAACAGTTTCGTTATCAACTTGTATGCGCAAGGGGTGTGACCTCACAAACAACAGAAAAGTAGGTCTGTGCATTTAGCATGCAGCAAAATGAAGGTTCTGATGCAAGCTTGTGAATTATCAAACATTGCTGCTTGAATGAGCTGGTGCTCATGAACAAATATTAGACTTATGCCTTTTTGTCCCCTGTTTCCCTGTGCTCATTGATTTGCTGATATCACTTTGTCAATAGGGACTCATAATATTCTGTTTTCAAAATCTGTCGGCAAAAGAAGTGCCTATTTGCGTGGACGGTAGGCCGATCTGTCACATTTTTCACTATTTTCGAAATGTTCCGCCATCGTGTGCACACATTCTTGGAGGAGCCATGGATCCTCTAGCTGAACTGATCGATAAGTTTCACTTTTATTTAACTGCTCCACCAGTTTACCTAACGCATTGTTGGTTAGTAGTTCCTGTAGACTTTTGCTTGTCCGTCCCTCGTTTGTCTGCGTTCTTTGCTTTGCTGATATCGCTTGGTCAACAGGGACTCATAATATTACGCCTAAAAAGTGGGCCCACTTTTTCAATATGGCCTAAGCTAGGGGGAATTCTCGTACGCTCAACAAAATCGCTTCAAAGTCTGGTCTAAAGGAAACTTGAAAAGGAAATTTTTGGTAAGAAAAAATGATGTTTTCGTGATATACGAATCGCAGAATGCACACCTTTCAGGCAATAATCTTCCTCTGTAGAAACCAAATAGATCCATCGCAGCTAAGAAAACTTTCGGCCGTATCAATCGTATTTGTAGGCAACAACAACAACTTTCTAAAAGAGCGCCTCCTGATTGGTTTAAAATGAAATATTAGCAAACAAATCGGTGAACACGGAATCATTCTACTTGGGCCTAAATTAGGCCCACTTTTTTACGGTAATATTTTGGGTTCCTATTGAAAAGGTGATATCAACAAAGCGAAGGACGCAGGAAACAAGAGACAAAAAGGCACATTCTGAAATTGTACGGTGTTTACAAGAAGTCCTGGGTGCAATGACTCTGGGACATGCCAATGGTACGACTCAGCATTCTAAGCATCAATACATAGCATATTGATGAGTAAGGTAGGGTCGTATCAATGCTTAATTTTGCTATCCTCCACTGTAGGGGGATTGGGACAACCATACATTTGAAAAGGCTACAATCCTGAAAAAATATTTTAAAAAAGCTGTATTTCCATTCGCTGCCTTAAATTCATCTTATTTTCACTTTCATCACCCCCTTTTACCACGAAATAACGTTGCCTGAATACATATGACATCCCTAAGCTGAAACAGATCAAATCAGCATTGTTGTGGGGGGAAGGGGGTTATTTGTTTGAAATTGCAAAATCTTACTTTGTTCCAATGTTATTTGTCCAGGTTTGTGGAAGCTGCACACAGTTTGTGCTGCCACTGCAATGCACTAAGCAGACCACTTATTGCCCTAAAACTTGGAGAAGTTTTACAAACAGAGGTTGGGAATTAAGTTTGAACCAGTGCCCTTGATATGCCCTGAAATTTGGTGAAACCGGACTGTCGCATGACTTTGCCTGATGAATTCTTTTCTGCATCGCTATACCTGGTTTATCATCTAGTTTCGAACTCATTCCTGCAGAATTTGGTGATAAAACTTGACAAAAAACCTATTCCATTTTATGTTTTTGGATCACCTTGTACATTACTGGCTTATATTTCACAATTATAACAGGAATCATAGACATACAGCATGATCCAAGTCCCTTTGCTATTGCAGTGTTTGTCGAAAATATTTAGGACATCCTGAATTATGCAACTTTCAAGTCATTCATTTCCAGCTACTGGGAGATAATCTTTGAATACGCTCAAAGAGGGAAATGATAAAATTTTGGTTAATTTTGAAACAGTTAGTTTCCTAAATCTCTTCAAATTTTCAGGAAAATAAACGATGAAGTTTTGTTTGTGTGATGCACAGTCTTCTGACAGGATATGAATATTCAGACTAAAATGTAATTGTTCATCGGTTAATTTCACATATACGTAGTAAATAACAGTTGAGGTCAGATAATTCCGATAATTTACAACAACGTAACATCGTTAAACTATCTTATACTTATGCCAGCTAAAACCCAAACCAGTGGTCAAATCTATTGTGATTTTACCTTTGGCCCTACCGCTCCGGATGGGCTGCCACTAAAACTAAGATACAGTTGATGTATTTATGTGAATCAATGTATCAAACGCCAAGATGGGTGGCACTGCAGTCATACTTATTTTCGAAAAGTACTCTTCAAAAACAAGGCAGTTTTTCATTGCTATCTCCTAAGCAAAGTGAATACACCACTTTAATTAACAGCCTCGTTTTGGAAATTATTCAAGATTCTGTCATATGAAATTTTTAGAGGCCAAATTCGGATTTAGCACCCAAACTTTAGTCTAACCCTAAGTTTTCATGTTGCTATCGGTCATCGCGTTAATTTCATGACGATTTAAAGTTTGGAAATCTATAAGGGATTTGACCGTGAAAAATGACTCGGGCTGTAAAGTTTCACCCCGAACGATTTTTCACGGTCAAATCCCTTATAAATCTTTGAACTTTACATTGTCATAAAATCAACATCACAATTGCTAGCAGTTTAAAAACATGTCACAAGACTAGAATTTGGGTGCTAAATCCGAATCTGCGCTCAAAATTTTCATATGGACAATAGGAAGAGACTTTGACAAATTTCCAAAACGAGGCTGCTTAATTATTGTGGTGTATTGAGAACCAAAGCTATGACAGTTTTCCCTTTTCAAACCTATGAGTTAAAAATATTTTAACTTTGACCATATGGCGCAACTTTTATGTTGCGTGGCTTGTTTTGTAGTTCTGAACATTAAAGCTGTGTTTTGTGAGTATCATCCACAGTGTCTGCTTTGCCTATTGATCGGACAACAAAATGGAAACCATCAATCGTCGTTGTTTATATCATCACACCAAAAGGTAAGTTCAAAATAAGAGATCAGACCAGACTGATTACTTATTCGTAGTTATCGCGATAGATAATAGACCCGGGGGGGGGGGGTACTCCCATACTTGATTTGACGGGATATGCCGCTCAACAGGGTGTCCTTTTACGGTAAAAATTATGTGATAGGGTGTCCTTTTCTGATAAAAATTATGCGACAGGGTATTACAATTGATAAGAAAATTATGCGACAGGATATCATGTGGAAGGATGCCTTTGAGAGTTCTCTTGAAACAATGGATTTTAGCAAAATTTTTATGCAACAGGGTATACTTTTGGGTCATTTTTTATGCGACAGGGTACAGGGTGTGGAGAGATTTGCCGCACATCCCCGTCACTTCCCTAATCAAGTACCCCCCCCCGGGATAATAGACTGATGAATGCTCAAACTGCGACACATGGATGTTAGACCATGAGCGTTAGGGCGCCCAATGTGTAGCAGTTTGAAATTTAAATCAGAAGCGAGCCACCTTAATTCATTGCATTTTTGTGTTTTGAACTTATATTTTTTTGGTACACAACCTCCTTCCACTGTTTCGTAATTTTGATTTTTTGCGGTAGTGAGCCACCTAAAGTCCAGAGTTACGGTTAAGGTGGCTCTGCTTGGTTTTCTTTTTCTTTATTGCTTCATACCATGGGCGATGATGTACCGGTTCTTTGGAATGGAAGACAATAATAAAAGAATTCCTTACCCATTAGTTGCCCACTTCCCTCCTCAGCATGTCTGTTTATCAATTTGAATGAAAAAGACCGTTAAACTTGCATATGTTGTTGAATTTCTTCTCTCTCTCTCTTCGCTCTGCTTCTCATTTCGTTAGGCCCACGATTTCGAACTCCCACAAGTCGACTGTCCTTCGGAGCGTTCCAAACACCAAACACTAAACACCAAACACCAAAAATCAAACACCCAAAACCAAACACCCAAAACCAAACACCAAACACTAAACACCAAACACCAAACACTAAACACCAAACACCAAAAACCAAACACCAAACACCAAAAACCGAAAACCGAAAACCAAACACCAAACACCAAACACCAAACACCAAAACACCAAAACACCAAATCAGGAGACTGAATCTTTTTCCTCAAAGTATCCATATGCTTGTAGGCTATCTAAAACCTGTGCAAATCCCAGTTGGTTCGCCCTGAAACAATTGAGAAATAGCAGAAACGATGGTCGATGAAATTTTTACCAAAAATGCCATTTCGAGGCATCAACAAAAGGCCTGTTAACAGGCTGTTTCGAGGCCTCTGGTTTCAGTTTTCGCACCAACTTGGGCTTCAAATGCTTGTAACTCCATGAATTTCCAGCGGATTTGAAACATTCTTGTGTCAAAAAGTAATTCAGAATCTCAGAAAAAAGGATGACTTGACAATGTTTCTATTCAGCGTATCGTTATTGTTTAGTATTTAATCAAGTCTGTGGAGTCAGGACAGTTGCCAAACTCTATGTAATTCCAGTCTCAAGGAATCACGAGGTGTGGTCAAGTCGAGAGGAAAGATTGTGATTATATGATTGCAACTTAATACAATCAAACACACCCTTAAATAATTTCAAGGTTTCACGGACCAATTCGAAGCAATTTAATGGATTGGATTCCAATCGTTGATAGACAAAATTGGCTAAGGTTTGTTTACACTCATTTCAAGTCATGTGATCAATCTCTTGGTAAAACATCATTTGATTTCTCTAACATATTTGGTGCCATGCAAAGTTATGCCATGAATGCAAAAAGCAGCATAATATCAAAACTTCCCAAGAGTATGGTCACATGATTTGAAATGGGTAAAACAAACCTTAGACGATTAGGACTATTGCTATAAATTCCACGAAAATTTCTGCGATGTTGGTACTTTCAACTTGCGACGTGACCTGCCTGTCCCATTTCTAATTTTTCGTTCTTTTCAACATCTGCGTCACTAAAATTGAAATTGTCTTCTGGGTCATGAAAGCTGGTTGGGTTTTGAAACTCGTTTCTACAAAAAATTGGTGATTTATAAAATGAGCTTATCTGTGGTATATTGCAACCAAGATCCATCATGGGTCATACTATAAAGGAGTGAAAATCTTACATGATAAGGAGCTAATTCTTGGTTGAATGATATACGAGGTTCCCTTAGTCCTGCATATGAGTCTCGTTAATGAAATAATAGGAGCTAAGCCAAGCAGCCTTTGGCTATAGCCTTGGGCAAGCTCACATCTTCAGAACCTTAAGCAAGACAAGGTGATGTGCAATGTGCACAGTATACATACATGGTCACTAAGGAGGAGAGACAATAAAAAAGAAAGGTTACTAATAAAACCTTTTGGATCCTTTTTAGATGGAAGAGCGAGAATAAGGCCACAATCTTGGTCAAAATACTTGGGACAAGTCACAACATTGCACTACTTCGGTCTTTGATTACGTGGCCACGTTCCTCCCGTTTCGACACTGAATTAGGGGGAAGGGGATCAACAGGTCCTACACGTATGTTTTCGCTTCGATATTTTGGCCAGCATTCTTAACAGACTGTCAAACTGTCTACTCTGTCTCTCCCTCCTTCGCATCACGGGGGGGGGGTGAAGGGTACATGACTTGTAGATGGACAGGGGTCTGCCGCTCAGTTTTCAGAAAGGTACCCTCTTCTTATTACCTAAACTTGCTGTCATACCCACTTTTATGATGACTTTTGGAGGAAAATCACCCATTTTTGGCTATCTTCCCCTAAATTTCTGGAAAACCCACCCATGTTTAAGGAAAATCTCTGCCGAAAAAGGGACCCTTGTTTAGAGAATTTTGGACCCAAAAACCACCCATAATAGGCATATACCCGTACCCTCAACATGTTATGTACACACCCCCTGAGCTTCGCATATTTTTGGAAAGTTACCTACGTTAGATGCTATGTAGTCAATCCTTGAGCTATCGTGCAAAACAACGTTAACTTAGTTGTTTTTGTACGCAGCAAGCAGGAGCCCTTGTACCTTTTTATTCAGAAGTTGTACAGATGTGTTGCATAAGCCTCCCTCAACATAAGACTTGTTACATAAGCCCCCATATTCAAAAAACAAATTAGATGCTGGAATGGTGGAAAATGCAACTGTAGGCTTTGCAAAGTATATATCCCAAAAGTTGGGTTTCTAGCAGGGTAGATTTTTGAACACTTTTTATCCTGTAATATTCATTAATAGTTTTATTGTAAATAATGTAGATAGTCAATAGTAAGCTTTAATTAGCTGTAATTTAGCGATTCTTTTTTCTAGCCTACTTTAAATAGATGATTAATGATAGTAATAATAATAATAATAGTAATAATAATCCCTCGTTGTAAAGCAATGCATCTCGGTAAAACGTTCCTCGCAACCATTGCAACCAAGGTTATCGTATATTCTACATGGACTGGTTCATAGCTATACATCTGAATCTCGTCAATGAAATAAGCCAAGCAGCCGCAGGCTTTTGGCTAGGACCAAGCTCACAGCTTCCCCAGGAGCTGTTTACAAGGTAAGATAAATTGTACACCGGTTGCACGAGTCACAATCCAAAAACGCTGATTACCAAATGAGAAAATGAACGAGGACGCTGATTACCAACTGACTTTAGCTCAATAGAGGAGCGTGAGTGGCAGCCTTCCTTACCGCTGGGTGCCAGCCTCTTTAAAAATGAACGCCTTTTTACAGAGCCTGGTAACCAAAGTAAAGCGTTCTAAAATTTTCTCTAAAAATGATCGACAATTCACCTTGGTGTGACACTATTTTCATTTTTGGCTCAATTTTCAAACCTCACTCGCTAGCAAAACCATGAGCGATAGGACACCCAGTGTGCAGCAGTTTGAACTTTATGTCAGCAGCGATTCACCTTGACTTATTGTTTTCTTGTGTTTTGAACTTATTTTTACTTGGTCTACAGCCACCTTTCACTTTTACTTAATTCAAGTAAAAATAAGTTCAAAACACAAAGAAACAATAAGTTGAGCTGACTCGCTGTATATCCATGTTATAAAATAATCCTATTGTGTTGGGGCCAAAACGGCTCTCCAACCAACTAAACTTTCAATACAATCCATTGACTGTACAATATAAATCGATTCAACTTCTGACTTGTCTAAGATCTATTACAGTACTTATCATGCAGTACGTACATCGTAAACCGAGGGCACAGCATGGACTGATGATTTTCTGCTAAGTTTTGCTCCACTGAATTGAATTGAATTGTTATTTACTGTTATAGTCCTTCCGCTAAAACTTCGTTGAAGCGGAATGGGTATAGTGGGAGTATCGTTGGGGGTAAATGGAGCGAAAACAAGGACAAATGTAATAGCACTTCAAGGGCAACTTTCTATTAAGCTTAAGGCGGACTTTCTAAAATAAAAATAGCTGTTTTTCGTTATGATTGCAAAGTCTTAGGGGATAGAGGGGATACGTACTCGCCATTCTGCACGTACTTCTCTGCCCAGTTTTACGTGTTCCTTTGTCATAAATATAGAGTAAGAACCCGCAAAATAGAAACCACTTTATAAGAAACCTTGGCTGATTTTTTTGTGAAATGGTACCATCATATAAGAATACAAATTTGGTGAACTTGGGGGTGAACTTCCATTTCTTATAATCTTAATTTCAGTTTATGATGTGCAGCAGTGTATGTACAGAATGGACGATGTTCAAATGTGCGGAATTGACAATGTCTTGTGTCTTGGACTGAGATTTCTTTTGCATATTCTTCTAATGGCTATGAATTGATTTTGAATATTTAGCACATTTGATATTTATGAAATTCATAAAAAATGCTGCTGGCAAGAATTCCTAAAGCCAAAGAAACTAGTTAGTTACAAATCCGGACCAAAGTTTCTTATGGACATATGCGTGCAATGGATGTTGTGCATCAAGAGTATTGGTCAAGGAGTAACGGTCTCTCGTGATGTACCTCTTCTGAAGCACTCTTGGTTGATAAACAGAAATCTCAGTTAAAAGCAGTGGTTGCCAATTAGCAAAGAAAATCATGCAGGGTTTTTAAAGAGCAAAGGAAAACAAAAGCGGAAACAATGTGGCAACTGCGGAATTCAGGATATATTTGTTAAAAATTAAACATGACTACTAGACATGTTCATGGGTATTGTGGGCTATTATAGTTAAGCTAAGTAACATTACTTGAAAGAAATAAAAAAGACTATTTTATGTAATTACTTTGTGTCCCAAAAATGGGCACGGAACATCTAATAGTGCTGGTGAAACAGTGGAGCATAAGAGGATTGTCAAAAAAAATTTCCTAAAATTTTTAATTGATTAACTTTGACATTGAGTGCAAAATCTTTACTTCGGCTCCAAAAGATGAACTGCAGGAACTTTCAGAACTTCGATGACTCAACAATTTTCTTTTCAAAGAAGAACTACATGGAAAGCCAAGGCCCAACTTCAACCAGAGGTCGAGCCCCCTCGTAATTTGTTTGGTTTCCATTTGAACAGTTTACAATACATATATTCCGGACTACGCCGCTTATGATCTGCGTTACGATACAACAAGGAAGATACCACCGGGAGCAAAGGATTCACTTCTCATTCCCAATTTCTTCCGTACCTTGCCCAACTAAAGCTGTGCGTCCTAAGCTTGCCCCCCCTCGCTAGTAAAATTCCTTTGAGATATTCACCAGAGGAATGACCATCCATGGTTAATTTTCACATTGAATTTTGGCTATAAAGTATAGGTACAAAATACCAAGTTTGCTATAATAAACTTGGCAGCGATCTTAGTAATATATTCTCTCAACGTCATATAAAAATCTTGTAGCAAAAGTTTCTTGAAGAGTTTGCTAATTATTGATTAAACTAGGGTTCACATTTTATCAAGATTCTTTCGAAAGCCTTTCTTCGAACCAAGAACTACAAGAAAGAATCAAGAACCAATTTAGTGAGCAAAATTCTACTGCTTAGTATCATTTGTTGCTGATACTCATTTTCTGCTTAAGAATTTTTGGAACGCATAATAAAATCAACAACATTTCTAAATTTGGACAATTCGCTGTAGAGCGCAGTTTAATTATGAAACGGAGGATGAGGCAAGCGACGACAATCATTGTTTTCTTCATTTCATCGACATTCAAGCATAAAATATTTTACGGTAGTTGACAATTCCAGGAGATATGGTTGACTTAAAACTTAAACGGTAGTTGACAATTCCAGTAGTTGACTTAAACGGTAGTTGACGAAATTATTCTATTGACTTAAACATGTTTTGAACGTTTCGAACGATACTTGGTTTATCTTCAGCAAATCTAATAAATGATACACGGCAATTTATACCAATGAACAAACAAGATGAAAACGCGGTAAACAAGCGTGAGTTACATTTCCTACCTACGCGTAAGGGGACCCGAGGTTTTAGTCTCGAGTGGATGAATTTCTAAATTTGACAATGACCTCTGATCGTTTCTTGTAGCGACTCTCAATGTCTGAAGGAGCTATGAAAACGCGGTAAACAAGCGTGAGTTACATTTCCTACCTACGCGTAAGGGGACCCGAGGTTTTAGTCTCCAGTGGACGAATTTCTAAATTTCACATTGACCTCTGATCGTTTCTTGTAGCGACTCTCAATGTCTGGAGGAGCTATGTGATTTTCTGTAGTTTTTAGCAGCTTCTTTTGACTTGCTCCAAGTCTCACCCTTGATCAATAAACAAACGGGAGGGAAGAAGAAGAACAGGAGAAGGAGAGCGAGACTTGTGAACTACGTGTTCCTAAAACGAGACCGGTCAAGATCTTGACCGGCGGCTTTCTTTCATGTTAGCAGAAGAGCCAATTAGAATTGAGCAGGTGGATGCTGAGCCTCGTTTTCGGAATGCATAGATCACAAGTCTAGCTCTCTTTCCCCTTTCCCTTTTCTTTTTCTTATTCCCTCCCGTCTGTTTATTGATCGAGAGCGAGACTTGGAGCAAGTCCACAGCTTCTTATAAGCGATTTCTTATAAAGTAAAATGACGAGTGTATCTCTTTACTGTCTGGAATTTGCGTCCTATGATGCTCAGATATAAGTGAATAAAAATCCCCTCAAAACTTTAAAGCTCCTCGTAAGCGGTTTTAAGGGCTATAGAATCAACGGAACATGTTTAGAACATAGTTCTTAGCAAAATATAGGGCCTAGCAGACGTCACAGTATTTTCATACACTCTTCTAGCAGCGTCAAAAAAGTTTATCCCGTTTGGTGGGCTGTGTAATAAAAGTTATTAGACCGACATTCAAACTGAAATGTTAACCTACAGTATCAGCCAAAATGCTAACTTAGGCCTGGTTTAAACGTCACATTTCTGCCGCGTCGAATTAAATTCAATTTAATTCGACAGTAACAGGGCAAAATGCGACAGTGGATCTAAACGTCGAATAAAATTCTGTCGCATCGAATCAAATGTGGCGCCAATTTTTTCACGCATGCGCTATATGCACTCATTGAGCTGTTTTGTTGTCATGTAAATTTGGGGCGCGGCGCTTTTAGAAAAGTTTCCTAGTTTCCGAACGCAAATAGTGTCAGTCTTATTGACATTCTGCTACTGCTGTTCTTGCTTCAAAAGCTTACAGTAATGAATTCAGAAGCTTACAATAATGACGCAGTGGATTACAGAACGTAAAGGGAAGTGCCCCTCGAAATGCGAAGTGTTTCCTGAAATCTGGCGTCGCTGTATCCTGATCACATAATCTCCCATCAACTTGTATTTCGCTGCAAACGACGGCAACTTCTCTGTCACGGGAGAGAGGAGAGATATGTTTGAGGGCCTAGCTAAGGGCCAGCTAAGGACAGTATTGACAAAAAAGCTGCTGAAAGAAGCGCTTTACGCTGTTGGGCAACCTTCATCAGCATCAAGAATTACGACGATTTCTTTTTCTCTTTCTTTTTTCTTGATACGAATTTGGTTGAAGAACTTAAACGCACTTAAAAACAACTGTTTTGAGGATAGCAGACACGGCGCCATTTTGACGATCAGATTGGCTTAGACGCATGCGTTCTTCATAGAAAATTATGCAAACGGATACTAATCTACGGACCAAGTTTTGAAAAATTTAATTCGACGCGACACAAATGCGACCCTTTAAATCCAGTCGCATTTGTGCCGTTTGATGCGACAAGCCTGGTAATCTACTGCAACATTTAATCATTTAATGCGACAACGGATTTAAACGTCGCATTTGTGTAGAATTTAATTGACACCTAGTATTTTTTTGGCTACTTGATTTCATTCGACGCGGCAGAAATGCGACGTTTAAACCAGACCTTAGATGAGAAAATTATTTTAAGAAATCCTCATCTTTAAGACATCGAAATTGAAAACTGCTTGTAAGCGCCATGTATAGGAGCAAGAATTCCACATTCCATTCTGGTCCATGATTTACTTGCTACTGAGGTAAATATCATGTTTCTGAAGCCGACAATAGTATTGTCAAACTTCAGTGCCAAATAAATCATGGACCAGAATGGAATGTGAACTTCTCCATTCCAACAAGGACAGATTTTGTAAGACAATAGCGTCAGTTGCTTTTACTGATACCTAAATTCAAAGAGATTTGCGATTGCAGACAAAGGAAATTCCCCAAGCGGAAATTCAAAACAAACGAAGACGCAAAGTTTCTCTGAAAACCCAGGTAGCTATCTCGCTTGTTGTGCATTCCAGAAATGACAATATGACAAGAGGACATAGCCTAAAAATATACAAGAAAAGATCAAACACTACAATTCGTAAAACTTTCTTCTCGCAAAGAGTTATTAATCAGTGGAATGACCTTCCAGCGTCCATTGTTAATTTGACATCAGTTCCTGAGCTCGAGAAAGCATACGACAGACACAGGAGTGACAACTAATTCATAGTTAGTTGAATAGTATGAGAAACTTAATAGGGCTACATAGGCTATTTAGCCTTTCATACCCTTAACCCCATATATTATTATTATTTATTATTATTATAATGGTTTTTAAGAGCAAACATGAGCATATATTGAAAGAAGAAGGATATATCTAAATATCTACCACGGGCATTTTACTTGTTTGGTATAGGAATCGATTCCGAGGCAATTCAATTCTTGTATTTTTTGGGTGCAGTCAAAGCACCTACTTCTCAGCTTCTGAACAGCAAGTATAAAATACCTATGGTAAATGTTTAGATATATGTTCCTTCTTAAATATGCACTCACGTTAGCTCTTAAAAACTATTTCTGGAATGCACAACAAGCGAGATAGCTACCTGGGTTTCAGAGAAACGTTGCGTCTTCGTTTGTTTTAAATTTCCGCTTGAGGGAATTTCCTTTGTCTGCAATCGCAAATCTCTTTGAATTTAGGCGTCAATAAAAGCAACTGCTGCTATTGTCTTACAAAATCTGTCCTTGTTCTCCATTCCAACAAAAACTCCATGCAGGCAGATTTCAATTTGCAGGTCTTAAAGATGGGTGATTTTTCCAAACAAAACCTTCTCACCTAAAGGCTGCTCTCCATATCCAGCGTTTTGAGCGCGCGGGCGCTGCGACCAAGATTGATTTCCTCGGTAGCGATCGCAAACGCCCGCGATGGGAGTTGAACTTGTTCCTGCTCCCAAAGTGCCCAAAAATCGGTCGCTTGCGATCAGATTGAGCGCTAAGTTTTATCAACTGCGCATGCTCCTATTTGGTCGCAGCACTCGCGCGCTCAAAACGCTGGATATGGAGAGCATAGATCAACATGTCAGTTTTGAGTATCAGCAACAAACCTCCTAATATCAGCCCCCCCCCCAAAACGGGCAAATTATATTTGACTCACCCAGTACATATTAACATATACTAAAGTTTGAAAATATATTTTTGGGCGTAGTCTTCGTCTTACATGGAATAATTGCTGCAGCAAAATACCCGATTTCGCCACTAGATTCCTTTGGAATATTATCTGGCCGTTGTTGTTGATAGCTTTAGGAGGTTGATTACCGAAGCCTGGCAAATCTTCCACTCAAAAACACTTTAGTCTTTTGCTTCGAGGAGAGAGTTGCAGACATATCACACAACCTCTGTGTGCTCCTTAGAGCTGATTTGTCCATCTGGCCGTCAGCAGCAGCAGCAACAACAACAACAACAACAATAACAACAACAGCTGAATTGAGGGACTAATGTAGCTAGTCTACGAGGCTACCACTGGAGATCGGTGTTAATATAAGGAAAAACAACTGGACAGTCTCGTGACAAATGTTCCTCTGACTTTGGCTGTCTGTTTATTTGAATTTCAACACAGAAATTAGTAAAAAGTTCAGCAAAAATTTGAATGTTACTTAAACACATATATCAACAGCTCTTCTCTTCAATTAAAACTGAAAACTTTAATCGTAAATGTTTTGGTATTTTCTCTGTTTTGCAATAAATCTCCATTTAAAGTATAAGCCATTGTAATCTTTTGTGGTTGACAAGATTTACCAAACGACAAGGCATATAAAATGGATAACCTGGAGGGCCTCAATCAGCTTGGGTTTCTCTAAATCCCTTTTCTCGATCATCGGTGAGAAATAATGTAATGTGTATCTTTTATTTTAATTATTTACGAAAAATATTATGAAAACTGCATTGCAGGATAATGTGAAAAGTAAGGACCCTGTTGATGTTTCTATTACATTCAATCAAACATGCTTATGTAGGGAAAATTTTGCGGGATGAAATATTGGAAAACTGTTTCAATTGGTCGAATTCTTCGCAGTGTGAAAATCCTCGACATGAATGATCGCAAGCGCGGTCTGTACTTTTAAGACGTCGGGCTTTATATTTTCCTTTACAACACGAAACCGGTTAGTATGCGCATAGCAAACACCTACACATTATTTTGACACACCAAGTATCCATGCCTCATGGAAATCCTTGAGCAATATGATATGTAAAGGAGCGAGACCGGCTCCTTGCAGGATGTCTCAAGTTGTGTAGCACATTATGGACGTTTGGGCGGTATCCTAGTCGTATCGATAAAATTTAAGTGTTGTTCTCTGGGCTCTTCTTATTGGAATAGTCAACTTAGTTTGATGCTGGCATGATTTTCAGGGCTCCGCACTCTCCGTCGCAGAGGCTGTTTGTGTCAAACCAGCTTCCAAAGCGCGGAAGGCGCAAAGAGCGCGCAGTGCGATGAGCCTCTGCGACGGAGAGTGAGGGCTCAGAATACAATTAGTTTGAAATATAGCCAATTGTCTGGTTGATTTGTAATGCAGCTATCATTGCTAGGGAAGCAAGCTTTAAGTAAACGTTTAAGTAGGCTTGACATAATTTAAAGCATGAAATGTAACGGTTGATGGTGTCAAGGCAAAAATCGAAGTGGTAATGAAAAGACCTTTACTATGACCATTTCAGATCTACAGATCTAGCATGAATAAAAATCTCAAACAAAGTCTGAAAAATAGTGATTTTTAGACTCTCATTTCAGAGATTCTGTGCGCTTTGCTGGAGGGTTCACGTCAGTCAACAGACTGGTAACTTGCTAAATAAGCTAATTCCAGCCACTTTCTTAGCAGTTTTATGGAATGCCTGCCCCTGTGACAATGTCCTGTTTATTCTTGTGACTAAGAAAATCACATACATTTTCATCCCAGCAAGCATATCACCATCTAAATCGAACGTAGCGGAGTAAAAAATTTAGGCAGACACCATATCATTTAGGAGCTCAGCACGATTGATGCAGCTCTCGATGCCGACATCGTAATAAAAAATTCCATAACAACTCACGGAATTATTACTGCTATATGGTTTGCATTATCATATTAGCAATTGTGCCTGCCATCTCTTGCATCATTTTCTAAAGCTGCATCGACATGAAGGCAAATCCGGGCAGAGTGCCAGAAGGACTGGCTTTGAAAATATTCTATTTTGCATGAGATGTACCGAGAGTTGGAATTCACCAGCAAGGCTCCAAATAGATTGGAACGGACTGGCCACACTCATACCAAAATTTTTTGTCAAGAATTCTAAATTTGAATTTTATCGAGATGTCTTTGCTAGAAAATTAGTAAGTCGTTCACAAAGTGTTTGGTACAATCAAAAGATGCTCAATTGAATAGGATTTCTTTACTAAGGGAGGATAAAATTATTTTGGAAATGGTTTGCATATTCCTTGCTCTGGGGGGGGGGGCAGCTGAAAGAGTGGCTGTCCCCAGTGTCACAGTTTCTTGCATCAATCAGCCAAATAATACATTTATCTTCTATTGATGTGCCAAAGTCCCTATTGGTCAAATTCCCACTAAGGATCGCTGTTCCACTAATTTCCGGAGATTAAAACAGGCTTCAATATACTCGAATGCTTTGCAAATACGGATCTTGTAGGTGGGTGCTGTCAACGCTGACATTTTCCATCAGCCTGTACTTGTCTGCATTTTTCAGCGTATTCAGTACATTTTTTGGAGTATTCAAATGTTCACCGAAAAGGAAAGTGGGAACCAGAAATCCAAAAATAAAACAAAACCGAAAATAAACAGATCAACGGATAGACTCCAGGTATCCTAATGAAACAATCGGAGATTTCAGCACTCAACATAGAGAAATACTGTAAAAGCTCTACCTTTTAGAGGGGGGGCTTAATAGATGGGGGACTTATTAGAGAGGGGGGCTTATTCAAAAAATCAAGTGACAAGGATATATTTGGTAGCTTTTCAGTTCTTTTATCCCACATGTTGCAGAATCAACATACAATTTTGCGGCTCAAATACATAAATTTGACACAGTTTTTATCCCAAACCATACTAAGATAAACTTGCAAGGTTGTGTAGCTGAATAAATGGAAATTTTTGGTAAATTCTAGAATTTTGTATAAGTGGGGGGGGGGGGTTGATAGAGAGGGGGCTTATTTCAAGTTTAGACTCAGAGGGCAGGGGCTTATTAGAGGGGGGCTTAGTAGAGAGGAGGGCTTAATAGAGTTTTTAATGTAAGCCGATTTCCTTCTTGCAAAATGATAAGCAACATCGTAAAGCTCAACTCTATCTCCCCTCTCTATCCAGCCTCCTGTCAAATAAGCCTTTGTTATTTGAAGCATAGGTTTCAAATCTTTAAAAAGCTGGGTGTAAAATTCAGTGACCTATATCTTTGAACTTAAAGGCTTCAAGAAACTTGAACTATTTTACAGTAATTCTGACATTGGACTTTTCTGCTATCTCTTCTTCTTTTTAAGAATTCGAGAAAATTTGGAAAAAAACTTTAAACTATCGTATGTTCTAAACCTGTTGACAAAAGATCGAATAATTTTCAAGAAAACCATAGTCCATGGATGCCTACAATATATGTACTCTTTCAGTCTGCTGGTTTGTGATTTAGAAATTTGATGACGTCACATCATAAATGAGCTGAAACATAAAATAGGCTGTAATTTCGACAAATATTCAGCATTTCTGAAAGGTCCAACGGTAGAATCATAGCAAAATGGCTAAAGTTTCTCTGAAGTCATTCAGTTTAAAGAAATAGGTCATTGAATTTTACAAAAACCTTTTTTGTAGATTTAATAATTTGGAACCTATGCTGTTCCATGAGCGATAGGACACTCAGTGTGTAGCAGTTTAAATTCATATCAGTAGCGAGCCACCTTAACTTGTTGTTTTTTGTGTCTTGAACTTGTTTTTACTTCGTACACAACCACCTTTCAATGTTTCGTAACTTTGAAATTTTCAGTTGTGAGCTAATTTAAGCAAAGATCCACGTTAACTCGTAAAGCAGCTTTTACTGAACGATTCTCTGCCACCTGTGTGCTCCTTTTTCAAAGTTAGAAATTCGTGTGCTTGATTCTTGTAGGGCTTATCAAAGAACTTTCTTGCAAAGAGGACCCCACCAAGATGTCATACCAATAACGTTGTGAGGAATGTTCAGTAACATTAACGGACTTGGGGCTAAACAAGCAAGGTGGCAAAGTTGGCTGAAGTTTTGGAAGAAAAACATTCAAGTATCCAACCATATAAACATATGACTATTGTCGAGATAACGTTCTAAAAATAACATTCCATGTATATTTATAAAACTTTTACAATTCTTTAAACCTGATAACCCAATATTTACAAAATAGAACAGTGCTTGCTAGAAATGTATGCAAGTATCTAAAACATAGGAATGAAATAGCTATTGCATGGCCAAAAATTTTGAAAATATATTTCCATATATAAAAACACTTTTGAATATTTTTGTGGACGTCATTCAGTGTTTCTCAGCATTTCTCAAACCCTGAATTCCGATATCTATAGGTAGTAGCTACGTAAGCTGAGACATTTTCGAAAAATCAGGAGTTCTCCAGAAAGGCAAATCGCTTTGTGCTTTGGGAAACTTGGATCTATTGCTGCATAAATTTAGCCCTGCTTGCGATGAGTGCCTCTAAAACTGAACAAGTTTCGTGAAGATTCTTGGAAGCAGCGTTTGGTCTTTCATAAGTTTGGCCATCTCAAAACCATTGTCTTGTAATATTAGCGTAAAGGAAGAAAAAAATCTAGGGGGCTGCCCGACAAAAAGTCCATTTTTATGAGCATTTTTGTCCGAATAATGGGACCGATTTTCGGAAACTTTCCCAATGTTTGGGGGCTGTCGCCCCCGTTCCCCGGCTTCACACGATGATGGCTTATAGATTGGGCCCTCTATGAGAGCATGTAGTTGTTTATGAATGTACCATTATTTCAGAGGTCCAATGATACATAACGTCTCTTCCTTTGTGATTTAAACATGTGGAGCTCGCAGTATCCTGAAAAAATCCAGAATCCATATTCCCCTTCCAAAAAATTTACAAGAACAATGTTTTAGCGATAGATGACTGCAGACGATATTTAAGCTTGGTACAGCCTTTTACAGATAGTGCAGTCGGGAGTGCAGTTCATTTATCACAAAATTTTGCTCAATAGAAAGAAAAAAGGAATATCTGCTCTGAAATAGAAAATAACGTCACAGTGAAGCAAGATTTTGATTGAGTTGCAGCCAGCATGTGTACTGAGTGCACTGTTATTCGTAAATTGCTTAGAAGGGATTTCAAGAGCTTTAAATATTTCTGATCGATGACGAACTCCATAAATCCCTTATTAAACATTTTAATTCCACCAAAGGTATTTTTGTGAAAGAAATAACTTATAAAGAAGTTGTAAGCATTAGATGCAAAATAAAGAAACTATGATACCAAGGCTGAAATGAACCGTTACAAATTGCAACTTGATCTTTGGTCTTTCAAAGTTATTTGCTGGATTACTACGAAATGTTGAATTTTCATCTTCAGATCAACTGATGCCAATAGTTGTTTTATGATCGATACTTGTTTAGGATTTTCAGCAAAAATCTAGTCAATTTAGAGACCAAGAAATTAAGAAACTCGTAACCAACTGTTGATACCAGAAATGCTTTCATATTGACGACAACCTTGTATCGAAAGTATACCAAGTTTCTTATACACATATCTTTCTGAACAGAAACCAACAATTTGAACCAATACCGATAGTTTCTACAAATTTCCAGATATAGAGTGCTCAGAGTTTCCTACCAGTTTCTTTCGATTTCCTTAAAAAAACTCAGTGTTCACCACCTGTGCGATTTCGTGCAGATGTCAAACAAAGTTTTTGACGCCATTCTAATGTTCAGACATTACTCTAGTATTTATCCTTGGAAAGCAGTTTTCAGCAAAAACACATAGCAAATTCAGAGACTGAGAAATTAAGAAACCCATAAGAAACTTTTGATAAGAAACTTGTTTGAATTTAAGAAATTTTCGTATCAAGCAAGAATCAAACTTTCTAATGAAATGAGAGTTAATGTTAAATAAAGCTTTAAAATAAACGTTGAGAGAAAACAAAATTGATTTTCATACCTTTTCCTCTGGTGCAGTTCCCAAAGGAGCTTTTTTCTCAGCATCAGGACTTGGCAGTTCCCCGCCGCAGTTCGAATCAAAGAATCCACTATCTGCCTGCCTCCGTCGACGAGATCTCCGTTTCGTTCTAGGCTCTAAAGCTGCCATTTCAAATAAGAACTCAATGGTTTAGAATAACCCGCAATAATGATGTGATAAACTTCATACAGGCTCTACACTCGCAACAGCAACCCTAGCTGTCAACAGCGTCTCCGTCGGGAAAAACCCCAGGAACAAAACCCGCTTAAAATTGTCGACCTTGACCATATGTTGCAGCTATATCGGCAAATCAATCTCTATTGTCTTGTTACAAAAAGACCAGGTCAACGAACAAGTATTGAAGCGAGGCGATGGCTTTATGATGTAAACTCTGTTTCCACATAAACACGTATCTCTTCACTGCCATCTGCTCCATCATTGACTGTGGTTGCTTGTTGCAAACTCAGGAAACTAGCATTTTCACAAAACTGGATTTCTCTTCTCAGCAATCAAATATCCTGGCCTGCTGAGCACTTTTTGTTGTCAAGGGCTTACAACATTAAAGACTGATTCAATTTCACGACCAGACAAATAAATCTATGCAGAACTGGAGGGTCAACACAAGGATTTCACACGGCTAAGCCAGCCACTACCTTGCTTGATAATATGAATCGCTTTAACCGTGAATAGGTCAATTGCATTTCTCGCATGTAGCTACACAAAGGCAATCAAATGACTGGTGGCCTGGCTGTACTGAAAAATAGAAACAATGAGAGGAAAATACACAGTTACGGAGGTTATTTACCGGTGTAGTGCTGAGCAAGACCATTGAGGACAACAGTGACCCCCTGTCAGATACTACCTCGTTACTCAGGATGCTTTAAGCCTCAAGGCATATTCTCAGAAGACTTCTTTGAAAAGGGAAGTCGTGATTGCTTGGCTAGATACTTGCAACATGTATGCATCAAGGTTTAGACTGTACTCTTTTAAGAAACCAATGATCGCCTAAGCTCGTCCAATGGGAACCCACTAATCCATGAATTAAATTGTATTTAATCTAAAAATCTATGGAAAGTACCGAAATATTTAAAAAGGATTGGCAGTGCCCTTTGAAAAAGTGGTCTCAGTTCACTTGACGAGACAAGTCCTATTTTTGGGATGTTTCTCATTGCTTTGCATTGGAGTAAAAATCAAAAATTGGATGTAGTGACCAGCTCTAAAAATAGAACAAAAGAAGGCCACGTGTCACTTACTATGTTCCAGTGTCTGATCATCTATGCGAACATTAACATTTCAGTCCATTGGTTCAAATCAACACTATCTCGAACAACGTTCTGGTACAACTTTTATTGCATGGTGATAAAGACCTTTCTAGTGACGTTAAAAAGCATTTTGTCGAACTGACTCTAAATCTCATTCATCAAACTGGTCGGCTTGACAAATTTTTAAGTAAAACCTTTGCTTTTAACACTTCATAATCACCAAGTCTCCTTACATCTATTTCTTTTGCTTGTAAGTTTGTTTCACATTGGATATTAGGTTCATTGGGCACACATCCATACAAATCTGAAATCAAATCTCCAGTTCACCCATTTTGGGAAGAGACTTGCTTGCCCAAACTTAGCCGCACATGCAAAGTGAGACGAACTTTAGCAATTGTCAGTAAAATTCATTCATGTGTATTTGTCGTTGCTGTATATATAATTTTAGTAACGTAGCTCGTACGCATTGTCTTCAGTACAGTAAGGCCCCGCATATAAGAAAACATATAAAAGAAACTTTTAGCCTCTAGAAAAGTGAGTAGTGCCCTTACTTATAAGGAAAACTTGAGGCTCACATCTAAGATAAAGTTTCTTGTATTTTGATTGACATTAAGTCATGACCTGATGGTCTGGAGACGTTTCAATTCATGCTACAATGCCTGCCAAAAGTCCTTGGAAGACTTAGGCCATTTCTTCATAATCCGCATTTCTAACCATACCATCAGGTTCAAATACCCCCTCGCCCCCGAAACAATGTTGATTTCGAAGGTTATTGTCCCAGCATTCCAGCAGAGTCGCGAATCGTCCTGTCATCACGATTTTTAGACCACAAAATAACCTTTTTCTAAGGGGGAGAGGGGGAAATCGCAAAACAAGGCAAAATTAGCGGAGGTGTTCCAAGATTTTTGGCAGGCATTGTAGCTTCATAAGAAATTGCTTCCAACATACCTTAGACTTAACAGCTTTTTACCCAAATTTAAATTGAAATTCATGACAATCATTGACAGCAATACACATAAGGCTAATGTATCACTAAAAACACAATGCCATCATATCTTATTTTCTTGGACTTTCCAGAAAGTAAATTAGGAACTTAAGAAACTTGAGCCTAAAAAGTGACAAGTATCATAAATATAAGAAGCATTTAAGCCTAGATTGTGAAAAAGTGGTTTCTTAAATGCGGGGACTTACAGTTCACTTTGTAAAATTTCATGTTGAATACCAGGCGAGCCACAAAAAAGTTCCCACTTTTAAAAATTCCTAGCAATGAAAAATTCAAGAGTACTTCATAGATTTGAAATTGGAATAATTAAAATTTCAGTTAAAAGCCGAAAGATCGAAGTATCTTTTATTTTTCTCGCTGTCTTACCAGCACTAGAAGTATCGGTAAATTCAACCTTAAAAAATTTCATGGCTGCAAAATCATTCAAAAAAGGCCGAAAACACTGATTAAATTGCGAAGAATCTCCTTTCACAGAGCACTGCGCAATGGGAGTTTCAGAGTTACATGACATCAATTTTCAAGCAAATACTAAGGATTTTAGTCTCATAGCAATAAATGAGCAATGGATATATCTCACTAATGAGCAACTGCATTTTTGTTATTGATCTGCGCGAAGAATCCTTTATGATTTGATCAATGCTTTTGGCCCTTTTCATTCATTTCGCAACCATGAAATTTTTATAGAACTGAATGCACCTACACTTCTAGTGCTGGTAAGATAGCGAGAAAATTCACAAAAATACTTTTCATCAGGATCAGGACCGATACCAGCAATGACTGCCTAGGGGGGTGAAAAATCAGAACTTTCCGACGATAAAACTATGAACAACAACAGCAACAACAACAGTTGTAGGAACATACGTTGAATTTATGCATTATATGACGGATCTAACTCTTCAGTAACTAAAATTTGGCTCAATAATTTCTGTTGGAATCTATATTTTAACACTAATAAATTCATGCTTTTATGAATCCTTTCCCTTCAAAATCCTCTAAAATTAGTCATTTCAATCACAACCGACAAGAGAGAAAATTTTTAAACAAATGCCCCCTTTAGGGGGGTGATCTGCCCCCAGTCCCTCATTGGCTTCGGCCCTGATTTGAATCATGTTCAGAGCTGTGAAGTACTCTTAGTGCTATGAATTTTCGAAAGTGGGAACTTTTGTCTGGCTCACCCGGTGCGTTTTTCCGTCACCAAATTTGTTGCATTTGTCACCATTCCAAGACCAGTGTCAGACCAAAATATGAAGCAAAGCGTTCTGTTCTGATACTCGGTAGAACTGTTAACTTTCATCTCAGCTCGTCTGTTTTATTCAAAAGTGAGTGATAATACTACAAGTCAAAATCACGCCAGGTTCAGCTGGGACTTGTGCTTCGAAGGTGGGATTTCTACTTCTCGTTGTAAACAAACAAGTGAGAGTTTGCAATGTTTGCAATGTTGTTCCAGAAATCAATTGACACTGGCTCAGTACCAAAGGATTGGCAATGTGCAAACATTGTTGCAATTTTCAAAAAGGGGCTAAAAACGGAACCAGCTAACTACAGGCCTGTATCATTAACATGTGTCACATGCAAAGTTCTTGAGCACATTATTTACAAGCAAATTATGGACCATCTCGAGAGTAGTCATATCCTTGTTCCTTTTCAACATGGATTCAGGAAAAGGCACAGCTGTGAAACACAGCTTGTTAGCTCCATAGAAGATCTCGCAAGGAATCTTGATAAACGGGAACAACTAGACCTTCTGATACTCGACTTCAGCAAGGCCTTTGACAAAGTAGAACACCAAAGACTGCTATATAAATTAAAATTCTACGGGATCGACGGCAAGATAAACAAATGGATCGAAAACTGGTTGGTAACACGAGAACAAAGAGTAGTTATAGACGGTATCTGCTCAAAAGCAGTGCATGTCCAGTCAGGCGTTCCGCAGGGAACAGTCCTTGGACCACTGATGTTTCTCATCTTCATAAATGACATAGGAGAAAAGATAGGTGATGGTACCTTGGTCAAACTATTTGCTGATGACTGTTTAGTGTACAGAAAGATTTCAACACCATCGGATGGAAAAACTTTACAGCAGGACATTGATAAGCTCCTTGCTTGGTCAAAAGACTGGAAGATGGATTTCAATGCAGAAAAGTGCAAAGTTCTTAGAATAACAAACAAGAAAAGTCCTGTAGCTACTATTTACAATATGCTAGGAGAAGAACTTGAGGTAGTTGTGCACCATCCATACCTAGGAATAGAATTAGATTCAAAGCTGAGTTGGAACAGCCATGTAAACAACATCACAAAGAGAGCTACAAATGTCCTCAATCTTGTTCGAAGAAATCTTTACAGCTGTCCAGAAAACACAAAGGCGAAAGCATACACTACAATAGTAAGACCAATTTTAGAGTATGCATCTACAGTATGGGATCCTCATCAAGCAAATCATATAAAGAAACTTGAGGCAATACAAAGGAGAGCAGCTAGATTTGTAAAGAGAGATTATGATCGACAATCTAGTGTCTCTGATATGCTACAATATCTTAACTGGCCAACCCTTCAAGAAAGGCGGTATATTGCAAGGTCATACCTCTTCCATAAGGCAGTAAATGGTAATATTGCGGTAAACATTCCATCCTACATAATGACACCAATGCAGCTTCAAGGAAGAAGTCAGCGGCAGTTTATCAATATTGGCGCAAATACCAACACATATTTGTATTCATTTTTCCCAAGAACTATCAGATGTTGGAACATATTACCAATTGAATACAGGCAACTTAAAGAAGAGGCATTTAAGAGAAAGCTTCAGAAAGAAATTGAATTAAAGAACATAAACGTTGTAAATCCAAAGACGCACATTGATCACAGACAGGTCAAGGGATTGCCTTTAACTGTATTTTAGATTTCTTTTTTTTTCACTTCAGTTAACAAGTAACTTTTATCATTAATTTGCACCTGCATTAAACATAGATGCTACTGACCAATCCATTACCACAATGCCCCCTTGTTCCCTTAAATTTCCAGTCCCTTTTTGATTTGGTCTGATGAGTGATCATTGATCAGTGGCATCTTCCAGCACTTTTTGTTAATTAATTTATTATCTCTTGCACTCTGAGCATTATACCGATACTCGGTCCTGCTCAGTATCGATGTAGATGTAGATGTAGATGAGAGAAAAACAGTTATTGAAAAACAAAAGTTTGTTGTCACGTGATAATCTTGGTTAGATATCAGTGATGCATGATAATTTGTGAGGTTGCAGAGTTGCAGGAATCAAAACTGAGAGGTTAATCACACGAGTAACCCTGTGGTAAGCATTGTTTTTCCGACCATAGGTGTCGAGTCTTCGTAAAACTTTCAAATTAATTGCTTGAAGGAAATCTTAGATGATTTCCTATGGTCCTAGACATGAGTGATAGGACACCAAGTGTGCAGCAGTTTGCAATTTATATCAGAAGCGAGCCACCTTAGCTTGGTGTTCTCGTGTGTTTCTAATTTTTTACTTGGTATACAACCACGTCTCACTGTCTCAAAACTTGAAATTTGCGGTAGTGAGCCACCTTAACGATTAAGGTGGCTCCGCTCTTAACCATATTTTGGTTGGGGGGCAAATTCCCCCCCCCTAGTAGATTTTATTTAATAACTCTGCTAGGAAGATATCTATAGCCATGAAACTTCTTGACTTTTTGCAACTACTTATTGTACAACTTCTCAAAAAGTTTCATTAAAATATTTTGAAAAATGAGGGGGCGGGAGACAATTTTCTGGGACTGACCCTGGAAAAATCGCAAATTCTCAAATCTTAATTATCGCGAAAAAGGGAACGTAAGTTGAATATTTTGCAAATTTCTTTCGTAGTGTAGTGTTATTTAATGCATTCTATCACAATTATCATCTTTGGGTGGAAAATGTGCTCCAAATTTAATTTTATTGCGATTTTCCTGATTTTAGTCAATTTTGCCGCTTTTCTTGACCACACAAAGGAAAATGCTGACGTGAGCGAAATTGAGGGCCAATCTTAGGTTAATTTTTACATTTTCAGACAGTACATGCCTGAGGCTATTAGCACACAAAATTTGGTCACTCTACCTATTACCAGTCAAGAGTTAGGTAGGGGGGCTTTTTTGCCCCCCCAACCAAAATAGGACTATCAAATAGCCCAACCACTATAGGGTTAAGGTGGCTCACTACCGAAAATTTCAAAATTATGCAACAGTGAAGGGTGGTTGTATACCAAGTAAAAACGAGCTCAAAACACAAAAAGAAATAAGTTAATTAAGGTGGCTCGTTTCTGATGTAAATAGATTTCAAACTGCTACCCACTGGGTATCTTATCACTCATAGCTTGGGTGTATCCCCTACTGTTTCCGCAGGGTTGAAATCTCCCGTTGAATTGAATTCACTTTTTGATGCCAGTAGGGCCTGATGCCTGTTGGCGTCAGAAAATGAACGGGAAATTTCTACTCTACGGAAACAGTAGGGGATGCAAGCAGGCCAATCACTCATGGTAGAATGAGGACTTTTTGTGGTCTCTTGGGTTGTTCATTCATCAACCATCACAAGATCAAAATAAATTTTTATCTGCTCGATCTTAACCCTAAAATTTCTTTTTGGATCAATTCTAGACTTATTCCTTTAAGTAATAGATATCCCAATTGCCTATCTCTGAGGGATAATTCGCAAAAACCAGCCATTAGTGAAAGCAGAGATAACGTAAACCGAAAAATGGGAATGAGTGATTTGTTTGCCAAGTGAAAGTGGGTCAAGTCAATTCAACTACGCCCAGAAAACTACTTCTTTTTGTCGAAGTGAATCATCTTGCCTGTGAAAAGAATTTCAAATTTTGGGTGTATCAGGATTTAAGAGATTCCCCAAGAGATAAGTTAAAAGGCCCTGGATACTAAACTTTAGAAGGAGACATCCACATCTTGGGAAGCGGACCCATCCTGAGAAATTTCCTTTCTTAGAAAAAAGACACTCGTACCTAGAGTGAAGCATTCACGAACGACGTGCACAAATCTTTTGCTTTTCTAACTCCCTAACCCGAAACACTTGTTTTGATGCGCGGAAGAGGCAATATTGTATGGGGTTGTGACGTCATCAAATTTGAAAATCAGAAATTTCAAAAGTGGCAGAATTATGATCCTTTCCACGTTGTAGCCCTCACTGGTACACGACTTTTACTGAATTCACACTGATGCAGTTAAACCAGCTTTATCTAAAACAGCTTAAATTTCAACGAATCAAATGACTGGATTTGTTAGATTGACCAATCAGAAGGCCCTATTCGATAACCTGGTTTGGTTGAATCTGGTTTATCTTACCGTGTGAATTGGGCATTTGTTTCCCTTCTACTATTTTGCTCCTTCAACTTGGGAATTACGATCGTTTTAATAAATGTCAAAACTTTCCCAGAATTCCTATCATGAAATTAAAAACGCTGTTTTTTTGAAAATAACTAAGATATCAAAATTACTCTCAGTTGTATTATGTTTAAATTCCTCAAAAATTCTTTGAAGACATCCATCTGAGAGGATAGCGTAACCATTCACGAACTTATTTTGAAGTTTCGAAACCTTTGCTGTTAGTAATTTATCTCACGCACAAAACTTATGCAATCCGTTTTCGCCTTAGAGTTCTCGTCTAAGCTCTTTCCAGGAAACGCTGAAATTCGTTTTATTTAGACATTGCATTAATCAAGGCAGAAATAGATTCGCAACGTGATCTTGTGAATTATTCTCGTGAAAGTTTCTCGAATACGCCATGCCATGACTGTATACACAACAACGTAGTTTGTATTGGCACTTCTTTGAAACAATTAAAAGCAAACATGATGCATTGGGTCCTAAATCGGTGAAGTGTATCAGAATTTAGCACATTTAGTTTGAAGATCTAGCTGGGTGTATGTGTTTCCCAGCTGCATCATAATCTTGCAGGAAATTCGACGTTTATCTGATGCAAATAAGGATTGAGTAGCTCCTAATTAATACTAGAGATAGCTGCAAAATCGCTTTATCTCAATCATACCTAAAGCCTGTGTTTTACAAAGTTTACAAAGCTTGTGTTTTACAACGTTTGTTGTCAAAGGCACTTTCATTTCCCAGTAGACCAATTTGAAATGCTTTAGGCCCAAATATTGTGAAAAGGACATGTGATGGAGCTCTGCAAGTAAAGGGCGGAAATATTGCAGAGAAAGGCTGCCATTGTCAAGGAAGAAGTTTTAAGGCATTTCAAGGCAGTCAAAAAATCTAATCCGATCTAATTCAACTTAACTGTGTCCTTCACTCATGGTATGACCATTCCAATGAAACAAGTAACATAATCTTTAGGGACAAATCCAAGGCTGATAAAATGATTTTTAAAAAGCAACCTTACCAACTGCTGAACATCAGTCGTGAAGTCTTTCCAAGCTTTCAAGCCGTGAACTTTCAAAAATTGGACGATTAATCTTCGCAAGTTAGGCCAAATATCGTCGCCATTTTGTATTTTGGACGAGCGTGCGAAGGCGCGATTAGGAGGCTAGCAATGTGGGTGGTATAACATCAACACATTTGGCAGCCTCGTTCATGTCAACGTGAAGCGACATATACAAAATGACGTCATTTCGCACTTCTTAGCAGATTGAAATATGTAGCCTTGCAGATGAAAGAGAAGAAAATTTAAAAAAGTACTACACACCATTCATAACGGTGTAATCTCTTGAAAAATCAATAGTTATACCAACCCCGGACTTGTCCTTTCTCTAAGTGGTCTTTACCTCGTGCAATGGTTCATCAGTCATGGAGCTCGAAACTAATCTACCAAAGGGCCTTGGGACGATATTTATGTGACCTTTAACGTTCGTTGATCGTCCTTCAATTGGGTGACAAATAAATTGTTTATTACATACGGGGTGTCCAAACAAATTGTGGATCGTTTGCGTGGCTGCTGTTGAGGAATTTCAGATTCAATGACCTCAGTTGTTTACACAGTTGTATAGATGTAGCTTCAACTTATAGTTTGATACCTTGTATGAGTTGATCTGAACAGTGGTTTCTGATTTATGGTAAAGTAAAAGCAGAAGAAGAGGTTGCTTCAAAACAGCAATTAAACTGTTCTCCAACGATGTCCAAATAAAGTAAATTTTCAAAGAAAGGTTCCAGCGTCTTATTAAAATTTTGATAAATTTTTAAAGGGTTAGAGGGTTTAAAGGGTTTAAAGCGTTGTCTATTCATAAGAAGGAGCTTTCTACCTTATAAAAAAGTGGAACGAAAATCTTAATTCCATGCCACAACGCTTTGTCGAAAATTTGCTTCATTTTGACAATAGTGGTTGGAGAACAAGAGAAGTGCTGCTTTTGAAGCAACCACTTATTAAGCCTTTCCGCTGCCATAAATCAGCAATCAGGATTTGGAGCACCCTGAATACAATCATTGGGTTTCTCAGCTTCTCCCTCTGTATTCTCCTTGGCCGACTCACAGCAAAGCAGCTATAGCTGCCACTAAAATCTTATTATTTGAACTGAATATTGAAAGGAAGCAGCCTATTTTGTCCTTCACCAAAAAGAAAAGAACTGAAGCCTTTCCTTTGTGTTGGATGGGGATAAAACTTGGTACACTACACTACGGAAAATCGAGAAATTTAAGCTACATTAAAATCTAAAACTTTCGGACGATCAAACTTTGGACAAAATTTTGTCCGAAAGCTTATTTGTCCGAAATCTGGTGATGTCCGAAAGTTTTGAATTAATTGAAAATAGAAAAGCACAAAGAAACGTAAAATAAAATGTTAATTAATCAATGTTTTGCCAGTAGTACTAGAATTCTTGGACTTGTTCAAAAGTCAATTGTTGAAGTCGACGGGGATGTGCCGTTTTTCAGGGCATCGTTTTCATCAATTATTTCTAGAGCAGGGTATCAAAGGAAGGACGTTTTTCTAGAGCTGGTTGTCAAAAAGGCACATTTTCGCTAGAGCAGGTTATTATTTCAGCAATACTCGGTTTAATCTATACGGTTTTGTTAATTTGTTCGAATTTGTTCAACTTTCTCATGGACTTTGCAGCAATTTTCTAAGACCAATAGACGATTACGCTAAAGATGGCGGCGAGGAGCTTTTTACCAAGATGCACTGCGTTCTTTATTGGAATTCCTATAGATCCTTAAGGATTCGTGATTAGAACGCAATGCATTTTGGTAAAAAGTTCCTCGCCGCCATCTTTCGCGTAATCGTCTATTAGAAACATTTCGAACTCATTCGGCTCTGCTATGTATCGCTGCGTTGGAACCGGATATACTTTGCACAGATTTTTCCAAGGACAGGGTATGGTTTACAGGGGAAAATTCTGGAGCAGGTTAAAATTTTTTTGTGGTGGGCACACCCCCGTATAAAATAAGTCAAGTACCCCCCTCCCCCGGGTTTTTCCGAAACTTTTCCATCCGAAAATTTTCGATTTCAATGTAGCTGCCAAAGAGGATATCTTGATTGATTTCGCAAAATGGTTTCCAAACGTGGAGAGTTTGATGGGACATCACAAAATTGGTTGTTCAATTGCAAAATAATGCTATTAGTTAAGAAATGATTACAGTGATGTCAAAATGATCAACTTAATCAATGAATTAAGTATCATATAGGAAATAGTATGATCAATCTAATCAAAAAGTACTAAGAATAATAAAGTTGAGAATGATGCCTAAATGAATCTTGTACAATTTATGGTGATCAATTTAGAGGAAGAAGGATGTGTTTGATTGGAATCAATTCAGAAAAAGGCAGACTCGCTAGACTCAGAATTTGTGTTCCATTGACTCCCAAATTCCGAAAACGGCAGGTTTGGTAGGTTTGGAAGGCCTGCTCAACCTTTGATCCAAAAGGCACAAGGTTTGGCAGACTTTGGAGAGAGTCTCGGTTTCATTTGTGAAACTATGAAAACGAGACGAATTTACTCGCATTGTAACATTGCTACGGTAATCAATAACTTTCCTTTTTGTTGCCAAGCACTAGACTCGTATTCACGTTATTCAACTGGAAACCTCGTTTTCGCCTTGATGAATCCGAAACCTGCTGTTTGAAGAATTTTGTGTTTGATTGGGGAAATGTATTTCCGTCCCTAAGAAGTCTACCGTTTTCAGAATTTGGTAGAAATCAAACACACCCTAAGTGTACAAAAGCAATGCTATGAATTTGCAACTTCTTTTGCAATTTGTTCACCCAAAATACATCTTGGTTGATTTGGAAGAAACACTTTACTATTATTTTTGCGGAAAATGTGTACAATGTTGTAGGGCATCGTAAATTTGCAAGCCAACCATAAAATAATTGTTATTAGCTAAGAAATGCTTATATTGCTGTAATTTTAATCAATAATATGATCAAATTAACCGAGAAATAATCACAAAAACTATCGAGACAATTATACAGGGTGAGCCAGAAAGATGTTCCCACTTTCGAAAATTCATAGCATCAAGAGTACTTTACAGATTCAAATGATTCAATTCTAGTGAAAAGCCAAAATATCGAATTATTTCTGTGATTTTTCTAGTTGTCTCACGAGCACTAGAAATATGGGTAAATTCAACTTTGCGAAAATTTCATGGTTGCTAAATCACTGAAAATGGCGAAGAACGTTGATCAAATCATAAAGGACTTCTTGTAGAGATAAACAAAGAGAATACAATTGCCCATTGGCGAGAGATATCCACTGCACTTGCACATGCAGTGCCATGAGTCGGAAAATCCTTACCATGTTTGAAAATTGTCTTATAACTCTTGAGAGAAGGAAATCCCCATTGAGTATTGTTCTGTGTAAGAAGAGTCCTTACAATCTTATCAATGTTTTAGGCCCTTTTTTCAGTCCTTTTGCAACCATGGAATTTTAGTAAAGTTAAATTCATTGACACTTCTAGTGCTGGTAAGACAGCGAGAAAAATAACAAAAATACCTCAATCCTTTAGCTTTTAACTGGTCTATGAATATTCAAAAGAGGGAACTTTTTTCCGGTTTATCCGGTAGTTACATTGATCCCTTAGAGTTTCTGGAGTTCAATTTTATGTGAAGAACGCAGAGGGTGAGAAATTGGCGCTACGATATTGCCACTTACGTTACAATTTGTTCCATCAAGACAATTTTGTACAAATTCGATGAGACGCTCTGCAACTGTTTGTCAGCAAACGTGTACATCTTTATTAGACATCGCAAAAGTAAGTCAATCATGAAATAACGTTATTACTTAAAACATGATTTGATTGATGTCAAAATGATGATATTAATTAAGGAATTAAGTATTATCCAGGAAAATGATATGATCAAATTAATGAAGAAATAATCATGGAACTATTTGGAAAGTAATGGTTAATGGAAGTAATGGAAGTAATGAAAGTAATGGAAGTAGGTAAAGGATCAAGTGCTAAAGATTTGCCATTGCTATTACAAGCTGTTCTATCAAGATACACATTCTTTTTAAGAAAAGTACTAAAATAAAAGTTTCTTGAATTTTTTCGTCCATTTTAGTAGTAACAGTCTCTTAATTGTTTTCTTATTTTTGAATGCATGAATTGCCAATGTGATCGCTAAAGTCGTTAACACTGCTGCAGATTTGTTTCATGACATTTTAAACATCATAAAGGAACAATAATTGTTCTCTTATGTTGAAAACACAAGTGGTTAGATAATATTGCTTGAAAATAAAGGCTCAACGATCTATTTGCTACAATATCCATGGTTTAACTTTGAAAAGTTTCTTAGTACTTCTCAGACATAGTACTAGAGTTTCTTAAAAGCTTGGCCATCTTAGTACTAGTTTCTTATAAATCAATTTCTTATAAAAACCGTGTAATCTTAAACGATTTCGATGAAACGCTTTGCTGCTATTTGCCAGCAGTATAAAGTCTAATAGTAATAGTAGTAAAGCCTCCGCGGTAATTTCTACGCGCAGGCTATGACATTTCAGATGCCTGACCATGGGCAACAATGCAAACGTATTTGTAGCTAAAAAAAATGGCAATTTATTACCTCGATATTACTATTTTACTTAGCTACTTTCTCTTGGGCTGAAGCTCAACCAATGCTAGGAATTAAATTCAAATGTCTCCTGCGCGTCTGAACTGTTAGCTCCTACACAGCGTTCATCCTCATTCCAAACTGTCTGTGATATTGTAAGAGTAAAGTTTGAAATGAGGATGCTGTGCAAGAACTAACAGTTCAGACGCGCAAGAGCCATCTGAATTTGATTTGGTTAGGCTTCCGATGAAGAGAAAGCAACAAAACAGTAATAATTGCCGATGGCCTGACAAAGCAACTCACTTCGCCATCCTTCAGACGGGACATTAAACAAGGGGTTTCATGCCTGGATGGAGATGCAAAGTAGGCCTAAATTAGCTGTGATTAAATATTAGCTGAAAACGATCGAACAAACTTGAATAAAGCAATGAATGAATGAATGAATGAATGAATGAATGATTGATTGATTGATTGAAGGAATGTATGGAGAAATGAAATACGTGCTCCATTTTAACAATAAAGTAGGAAAGTTTCCCTTCCAAAGTGCCATGTACAAGAAAGAATTTGGAAATTCTAGACAGCTTGAGGCAGAATCAAGGAACTTAATGTGCTAGCAAACATTTTCATACAATTCCAGAAACTTTCTGAGTGATCTGATGCCAGTCACAGATTACTCCAGGCTTGACTCGCCACAAATTCCGAAATTACTTCCGGAGTGGTTGCAGAACCAATTTGACCTCTTACCTCTGTATGAAAGCTTGTCTAGAGAGCAAGACCATCGCAAAACACCTGACAGAGATCTATTCAGCATTCAGGATAGGAAAAGGACGACAACTGAAGTAATTTCCTGGAAATTCCTAGCTTTTGTACATGTCCTTGTTTAACGAAATTGTGGGCCATAAAGCTGTTATGTTCTAGCCGAGAAAGCTGCCAAAAAGTAGACTGGTACAGATCTTATCAACGATAAGGGTTCATTGGGGTCAAGAGGCTGAATCAAGTTTTCTTAAATTGATTCTTTTTATTCCATTACAAGCTTACAAGACAAATTACCTATTACACTACCTACTAATTACTCTACGAAACACTACAAGGACAATAATACCACGGGGAGCAATAGACTATGACAACCCCGTGGCAATTAACATAGAAAGAAATAGAAACTAGCAATAACGTTAGTTAGTGAGTGCAGCGTTTTAAGCGAAGAAACTGGACCATCATATGAAATGGAATAACAGAAATAGGCCTTTCTCATTCTGCTGATATTACAAGATGCCTTTGCCCCCCTCCCCTGTGTATGCAACCAGTTCAGTCAACCTCCTTCTCAGGGTGTTCTCCGTTGCTCTAGAAATAATTCTGCCTTGGATAAATCGAGAAGCTCAAACAAGCAGTTTAAGGACCTTATTTAAGCTTTTTTGAAGGTATCTGAACAATAATCTGGGGTTAGCAAGAGTGGTAAAGTGAAAAAAGCACGGTCTGTTTGGGGCGAAAATGGGCCTAAGTTGCAAACAGAGGACTTTCTCATCGCAGCTTCCAACATGAAATGGCTCGTTATTCTTCGAACGTCGGAAATAAATTGCAAATGATGATCAAAATAGGTAAAGTATGTGGTTTTGCATCGAATTTTGACATCCCAAAGCCATTTACTATGCGCAAAACCGTGCGGAGTTGATTCCGCGCGGAATTTCCGCGCACAATCCCAGAGTAGAGGCAGAGCAACGAACTCACTCTGGAGACGAGACTGGCACTGAATTGATTTGACCACAAATCGACAGAAAGAGACAGAGATATCGCACCTTGCTAATTGTTTTGATATATAATGAAGCTAACGCTGCAACTATCGCGTGAATCAGGAAAGATGTACCACCCGCCCAAAACGCCGCACCCAAGAGCCATCAACCGATTCGCAAAATTTATTGCAAATTAACGATGCTAAGAGGTTTTAACAAAATTATACCAATGCCTCAGTTGAGAATTTGAATTTTGAAATTATAATTTGGGACGAATCGGGTGTGTGACCCTGCAAAACGACTTCCCGAACAAGCAACACACCTCCCTCGACCCACTCATTACATAAAAATACACATAAATACTACAAAAGAAATAACTGAATCTTTAGCCTGGGGTTTAACCCTTTCACGCCCGGCTAAAATTAAGCATAACAGGAAAACCTAATGTAGATTGTCGTTTTCCAGGGGTATCATAATCAGTGATTCAGTAAGCAATAGATATATGCAATGTGCATAACTTTTCAAATCAATCAAAATTCCACATGCTTTACCCCCTGAAAAATTTGCAGTTCTCAATGAATACTGTTGGGCCATATGGCCCTTCCGGGAGTGAAAGGGTTAAATCTGCAAATGGTAGTCCATAATTTCGTACGTTCCTTTTCAGTATGAGTCTTCTTAGAGTAAATCTTAGTTGGATGAATGTATCTAAATCACCGCAAAAGCTCTATTTAGCCCCCTCTCTATTTAGCCCCTTCTCTATTTAGCCCCCTCTCTATTAAGCCTCCTCGCTAATAAGCCCCTCCCCTCTGAGCCCAAATTTTAAATTAGCCCCCTTTCTATTAAGCCCCCCACTGATATCAAATTTCACAAATTACCAAAGATCTTCCATTTATTTTGCTAAACAAGCTTGCATCTTTATTTTGATGTGCTTTTGGGACAAAAACTGCGCCCAATTTACGCGTTTGACTTGTAAAATTGTATGTTGAATCCGCATAACATGGAATAAAAGAGGTGAAAACTTACGATCCGTATCCATGTTATTTGATTTTGAAAATAAGCGATCCTCTGTATTAAGCACCCCTCAGGAGAGTCTGAGAATAAATAAGTCCTCCGGGAGCTTAATAAAGCTTTTATGTCAGGGTGAAAGAGAAAGGTCAAAATAGCATATTGGGTGTGTAAAAAATTGTACTAAGTGCTTGGCAAATCGCAGCTCACAAGTTACTAAAAACCTAACCAGACATTCCTGTAGCTAGATTTTCATCTCCAGAACTGCTATACTATCAACTGATTTAGAAAATGCACACAAAACTCATTGGTTCCACTCGTAAGGGAATAGCTTCTCTATTTTCGAATTTGAGAAACGCAGTAGTATTTAATGCAGAGAGGTTTCAATAAAGCAGTCGGGCGTACACCGAAGCTATTTCGCTTTTCACATTTCAACACTTATTTTTTACGTTTGGATAAGAAATGCCAAGTTCTAGGGTCTATGAATTCTAGGAAGAATGCTTGCAACAGTTGTTTGGCCTAAATTTTACGATCGCTAAACAATTGCTGCAGTGAAAAAAAACAGAACACAATCAACAGTTACAAAACTGTCTATGTTTTCCTTCAGATAATCAGCTCAACCAGGCTCCGGTGTAAGTTCACTAACGAAAATAGACGTTTTTTATAAGAAACTGGTTTATAAGAAACTAGTAGTAAGATGACCAAAACTTTAAGAAACTCTATTGCTACGTTTGGGGAAGTGTTAAGAAACTTTCAAAATTTAAAGGCCTGGATTTTATAGCAAGTACATCGTTGGACCTTTATTCTTGAGTAATATCAAGATAACATAAAGAACTATATCAAATTGACATAAAATTCTTTATGTTATCTTGGTAATATTATCTAAGCATTTGTGTTTCAACATAACAGAACACTGTTTATTCCTAGATGATGTTTTAAATGTCAAGAAACATATCTGCAGCAGTGCTAGGGACCACATTGTTAATCCTGCATTCAATAAATAAGAAACCAATCAAGGAACTTTTAGTACTAAGATGGACAAAATCTCATGTTAAATTAAGAAACTTTTAGTACTATGGCCCTATCCTAGTTTCTTCTACAAACGTGTACCCGAATTCAGTATTACCTTTGCTACATTTTAGCACAGGGAAACCAGATTAAATATTAACAGATGCATTTATTGTTTGATAATCAATATTATTTTTCATTAACTTTCTTATTTGGTAATTTCTTCTATTTTCTATGTAGCTCCATTTCTTATTCATTTTCCGTGACCTCTAATGTGCCGCGCAGCTAACGTTACTGCGAGGGAGCGTGAAGCGAAGGAGGAAATGCGAAGTTAGCTGCGCGGCACATGAGAGGTCACAGAAAATGAATAAGAAATGGAGCTACATAGAAAATAGAAGAAATTACCAAATAACAAAGTTAATGAGAAATAATATAGATTATCAAACAATAAATGCAACGGTTAACATTTAATCTGGTTTCCCTGTGATTTTAGCGTACAATGTGAAGCATTGCATTATTGTTTATTGTTACTTTGGTAAATATTACCTAAAATATGGCAGAGTAATTTCCGATGAAAAAGGCAGCTTAATTTTTGAAAAGCTTCTCATATACAGTTCGCACTACAGACTTATCTTTTAACATTTTAAATAGACAAACTTCTTTCAATGTACAGACATTCCAGCATTTCATAGAATATACCTTCTACCTGTTGAAGTGCCACTGACATGAAAAATGAAATTTTTATTATCAGCTTAATAGTTGCAGGAAACATCGCTGAATCCAAATCCGTGATTCTTTTTTCGATTTGAGGGGCAGAAGTGTGCTTTTTATGGGGTTTTATAGGGGCTGGTCGTTTGAAAAGAGTCTGGGGCGAGTTACGTATTCCGGTGTGCTTAGAAATCGCATGCCAGATGAAAAATTTCGTTTTGCAGTTGGAACAAGGTGACTCCGTATCTTTCCCTCTGTGGATGGGACCTGTAATGTACCTTTAAGGATGGTTTTACTTGATAAAAAACAATACTTCGTTTCCAACACGGAGGACGAGTCAACGCAGTGCATGGATAGAGCAAATTTCATGTTCTTGTAAATGCTTTTCAAGAGGTAGATGGCTTGTCAAATTATACCACCCGTAACATATTTCACTTCTGATATATACATCAAGTGTCTGCTCATAAATTCATGGTTATTCCAGACACTGTAGAGTTAGTAGAAAGCAGTGTTACTTACGAAAGTTCCGTGTTATGCCTTTAATACCAGAAATACCTAGATTGTCGATCAAACGTCTGCTTTCAGCATATTCTTGGGTAACAGAACTTGTTCACCTGGCTTGAAAGGAGGCATTCCCAAATACGGGCATCCACCACATCTGAATGCATCTCCAAGACTGCACTGTAAGATATAAAACATTATACATTACTTCAAATGCTAAAGAGTCACCCATTGCATCTTGGTCGATTCACACAATAGTGGCTGGCAATCAGACTTTTATGAAATAGACCTTGTTGCTTGCTTGATATCCAAAGAGACAAGCAGAAGCTGAGTAAAATGACGTCATCGACCAATCTGGAGATAAGGCAGTTTTTGAATAGATAAGCTTTTTGAAATGGTAAATCAAGGGTTTAAGGCCCTAGGAAGAAAGTATCAAACGTTGCATAATTTCGGAATCTGTTGCAAGGAGCTAAGGGAGCTCAAAGTTGTGAGTTTTTGCACATGCGTGCGAAGTTTCTGCTCTGAATCCAAAAATACATCTCAAAATTATTTGGCCAATATCGATTTTTCTGTTTTCATGTTTAGTCACAAAATACTTCAATTCAAGTCTAAAATTTTAGATCATGTCTACTAACTTTTAAGAAGTAGCAAGACTCTAAAAACTGGGAGAGAAGGGACCCCAAGTGTATCAATTATTATTGTAGAAATATGTTGCGAGCTTGATTTCCGAAGAGCAAGTCATTCAATTTTCATCATCATTCATCAGCTGTAAACGGACAAATATATGATCAATATTTCATACCCTTTTAAAGCATCCAGCGAACTAGCTCCCAAACAAAATTGCCGATTTTTCTATAAATGATGTGATCGATTTTGATGAATCAAACTTTCAATGTTTTAGTTAGCCTTCTTTTCCAGAGTGAAACAGTCTTTGATGCACTAAAATTAGTTAATAGAGGAAAAAAGGGCTCGAATCTTTGTAAATCTATAAAAGCAAGTGTGTAAAATGTTATTGTCTAATTCTTTCAACTGAATATATCGAGGGGCAGTTTTGGTTGCTCGCCAAACTTTGACAAGGAAGAAAAAAACACCATAAATAGTTAACTTATCGAGGAAATTCAAAATGACCCAGTTAAGAAACAGCTGATTTGTGAAGATCTACAAGTGGGCAGCAAGCAGAAGTTGCTTTTAAGGCTTACGATTTAGCAATTTGATAACGTCACAACTTCGAAGCTGGCAGAAAATTTCAAAATGCTGTAACTCTGAAAATAATGATAATATTAAAAATGCTCTTTCCAGAGTTATGGCGACCAACCTAAAGTTCCTCCGATCCATACCAGTTGAAATCTAGGCAATAACTTTCACACATTTCAATCTAAAGTTTTGCAAAGATTCAAGCCCTATGCTGTTAATGGCTCACGATACTACTGGGTGAGTCAATAGAAGCGCCAGGCATTTGAAAAAATCCTGCTCCCTGAATATCAAAGCAATGATATTGAAAACTCTCTTATTTTATCCCCGATATTAGGTTCAGTAATTTACCCGGCTTTAATCGGTCATTCCTTCCCATTGAAATATGAGATTTTCTGCAGAAAGCCCCTTTCGAGAACCTGCAAAAATGAGTGAAAACACCAAGCAAGATTTTCCTTTGTTCTCCTTCCTAGCAATGATGACTCTTGGATGTGTTCATGCATTTTGTCCTCATGGGAGAATGGAATCCCCCTGAATAAGTTATTCACACTAGGGGGACGACTGTTCAACCGGCCAAAAGGAAAGCACGTGCTAAAGCGTGCTGAAAGTCATCGCTGTGAGGTAAAAACGTTATGGAAACTTAGTTGTAATTATAGCACGTTTTTAAGTTTTCTCAAAGGGATTCATTTTAGAAAATTGCTTACAGTATCTGAACGGAGCGACCAATTTTAGCCAGGAAAATTTCTAAGAATAATTGAACATGTTAGCTGTTCAATCAGGTCCTGCAAAATATCATTGCTTATATACTGAGGGAGCAGTAGCCTTTCGAACACCGGGCGCTTTTTTGACTCACCCGGTACATGTGAGACACTTTGCCTTGCCTGGCCTTGCAATCATTCAAATCTCAAATTTTGTCAAGACGGCCTGAAGAACAAGGTCTAAAATCCCCCTTACCCAAGCTTCAAATTGAAAAGTATGTTTTTGCTAGCCGGTGTTTACTGTTGTGGAAGATGTATGATAAGGCCTATTTGGAAACAATGAGAACTGTGTCTACCACCCTTGTTGAGTCATTGATCTGAACACAGAGTTTCCCTCTATTAACTACGATCTGAAAGTCTACTTCATGATTTCTTTATGCCGGTTTTAACTGTCGTGGATCAAATTTAATAAGGGTTACTTGGAATTAATGTATAACGGCGTCGATTTCTCGACAGTAATAATCAAGTTTGTGTTTAAAATGAGTTATGCAAATTGAATC
This sequence comes from Aurelia sp. 4 Dawson et al 2005, assembly GCA_964019985.1. Classification (NCBI taxonomy): domain Eukaryota; kingdom Metazoa; phylum Cnidaria; class Scyphozoa; order Semaeostomeae; family Ulmaridae; genus Aurelia; species Aurelia sp. 4 Dawson et al 2005. Next base: position 18,708,884 of record OZ026497.1, read on the forward strand.
TCGTTCCGATGTTGTCTCGCATACAGTACAGTTATGTTTGTAAAGGAGGGATATAAACGACCAATAACCATAATGTTATATAAACCTTATTAATGTCAGGATTACTTTTTGTACTATGCGTCAAGAAAAACAAATTTAAGTGCTCGTTCGAGTTTATGCAGGGCTACGATGTTAAAAGAACGTTATTGTCTGGCATACAATGTTAACGTTTGCGGGGTGAGAAGCCGAGTGGCTTACACAGTCTTCGTCAGGCGACTGAAGTTAAGCTCTGTCAAGTGAGGTCAAATTCTGGATGGCTGACCTCGAAGGCCTGACCTCACAACTCACCTCGTTATCCTTCGGAAGGGACGTTAAACTTGGGGTCCCATGCCTGGATGCGGCATGCACAGTGGGCCTAAATTAGCTTTCAGTAGGTCGAAATCCTGACAAGCCCACTAAAAACAAATCAAAAACAAACAAACAATTGTCTCTGTGATCTGCACGGAATTTATCAAGACCGTGGGAAACCTACGTCTCTGCCTTCCGAAAATTTCCAAAAATCTGTCCAAATACTGTATGGGTTGTATTATGATGTCCAAAGGAAAGAAAGGCGACAAGCAGGCAAAACGAAAATACGAAATCAAATTCACTCTGTTCGCTGACTCTATGTCTGCAAGAATTTGAGAAAAACGTTTCCATAAAATCATTTGTAAATTGATACGAGAAAAGTATGATTGATTTTAACTTCAAAAATATAGTTTGAAAACAGTGAAAAATGTTATGGTAGCAAAAGATTTGGGCAAGCATTCACACGATGCCGGAACAACTTGAAAACGGTAGAGAATACTTTTCTACTTCCCTTTGCCTAGGGAATACCTTGTTGTGGCCATGGTTTGAACTGCATTGGGAATTTGACCAAAGGACCTATTTGTACGACAGAATATTCAAGAATTTAAAAATTTTCTGCATAAACATCACAAAATTTCAAGCCCATGTGTACGAATTTTGTCGATTGGACGACGCAAGGTCCATTGGAATTTTTTTCAGCCAAGACTAGCTTGAGTTTGTTAATGCTCGCATTGCTACACAAAACATGGTCATTTCTCGACTCTATAGTTTCTCAAGCAAAATATATATTGTTCAGCTTTTTGGTGCGTACAATAATTCTAGGACCCATTACCAAGGAATCCTGAAAAAAACTTACCCATCTACTAAAATTAAGGCACAGGTGGAGGACAAATGGTTCAGTAATACTTGCACGATTCAGTAATACATACATATGTACTAAGATTTAATCATACCTGCAGTTAACTGTGTTAAAATTCTCTTGAATCCTCTACCAGTTCCATCTCTACGCCTCTGTGTTTTTGTTAGGCCCTTTGTGTTAAGTTGTTGCAGTTGTTTCTTTAATAAAACTGCAACAATACAACAAAAAGGGCCTAACAAAAACACAGAGACGTAGAAATGGAACTGGTAGAGGATTCAAGAGAATTTTAACACAGTTAACTGCAGGTATGATTAAATCTTAGTAAATTTGTATGTATACTGAATCGTGCAAGTATTACTGAACCATTTTCCGCCACCTGTGATTAAGGTTAATAACTAACCCATCTGTATTTTCATATTTTCATACTTAAAACATATTTATCCAGGGTACAAATTCAATAAGAGTATTGTTTTACAATTTGGCCCTGTTCAAATAAAAGTACCTAATAAACTATTTACAAATGAATTAGCAAAAATAAATAAATCTGACGACAATAAGCCAGCTACAAAATTAAAAAGTTTTAGTACCCTAACTGTATCAATCGTGATTTTAATGAGTATACCGAGGGGGCCTCTTTGATATTGTTGTTAAACATGTGCCACGCTTTTGTACCACGGTAAGAGAATGCCTTTTGGTCACTTACTGTACGCATTAACGGTACTGCAAAATCATTCTTAGTGTTTCTTAGCTCTCGTGTGTGGAAATCTGATAGTCTAACACACAGGTCCCTTAGGTACTGTGGTGTAAGATCGTTTAAAAATTTATAGATCATAGCAGAGTACAGTAGACTGTAGAGTATAGCAGGTAAAAAGACTGTTAGCGGCACATCCAGTATCACTTGAAATAGAGCAACCCCTCCCCCTCCTATCCTATTTTGAATCCACCTTTTCAAGATAAGAGATGCGAAAACGGAAGTCTTTTGTTGTTTGAGATTTCGCATTTTTGAGGCTAAAATCTTGTTCTGCGTACAAAGTTTAGCATGGAAGCAAATTTTTACTTTCATATCTGTCTTCGTTTGGAAATTACGATGATATAAAGAATTAGAAATCATAAGGGCTTTGACCGTGAAATCAAAGTTTGGACAAAAAGTTGTCCTAACATCTGATTTCACGGTCAAAGCCCTTATAACTTTAGATTATTGAAATCGCTGTAATTTCTAAACGAAGACAGATATGAGAGTAAACATTTGCTTCAATGCTAAACTTTGTACGCAGAACAAGATTTTAGCCTCGAAAATGCAACAAATCGAACAGCAAAAGACTTCCGCTTTCGCACCTCTTACTTTGAAAAGGTGGATTCTCGGTATGGCAACCATTTCAAAATATGCCCAGCACAGGGTCACAAGATCAACGTTACGGTTTTGTACCTTGAGAAAATTTACTGCGAATAAATCAAACTGAGTTCCTGTATGTCCTTGCCTTAACAGTTCATCCAGAAATTGGTTTGTGCTTCCAGGTCATTTCCAATTATGAGCAGATTTTCTGAAAGACGTATTATTAGACTATATCGATTTTAAATCTGCAAAGAAGACCGACAGCCATTTGAGCAAACTTTAAGGATTAGTGTGGTTTCGTAAACCATTTGCCCATTGACCTTTTATGGTCTTCTGGGATAAAGTTTCGGCAAATAGCTCTGGAGAAACGTCACTAATTTACTCGAAACTTTTTTGGAATATCAAAGGTTTGTGTCAAGAATTAGCATTCATTTTAAGTTAAGATAGTTGAAACCTTCTTTATATATATATACGCTACGCAGTCTAAAAAAGTACAATTTAACAACAAACATGATTACAAAGACCATCGGGAGCATGATAGGCATAGCTACCCAAAATGATCTTTAATAAATAACAATACAGATACTATAAGCTAACCAAGCTTACGTAATTTAAACGATTATCGATCTTGACTACAAAAAGTATCTGCAAAATCAACGTCTAATTCGTCCTCTAACATCACCTATGTTGGCCTGACGTCCAGTGTGAAACCGGCTCAAGTAATTATTCGTAAAAAGTTTTCATGTTTAGTACTTGTATTTAAGAGTTTATTTAGTTGTAGTTGTATGAGTTGTATTTCTTAGATTTATGTTAAATGCCAGGGGGTAGTCATGATATATTGCTCCTCCTGGTACCGTATTCGTAGTGTCGTACAGTAGTTCGTAAGTAGTGTCGTCGGTAATCTCATTATTGTAAACTTTTATATTGAATATATAAAAAAAAAGCTAACCAAAGTTTTGTTGGTCTATCCTTAAGGGCAACGAGCTTAAGCAAAAAGATATATAGATGAAACTACTGTTCAATCGAAATTAAAAGTTGTTGAAAATTTTGTATAGTCTTTAGCCAAAATCAGCTCGATCTTATTTCATGGTCAGCAATCATAACTTTAAGGATGTAACAGTTTTCGCGTTTGGTCTTTAGGGGCTAATACAACCTTTTTACAAGAAACCCTTTGTAAGAAATTTAACTCTCAGATCGCTAAAAAATTAAGAAACCCTAGTGCTGGAAAAAATATCTAAGCAACTATTTCAGTCAAGGAAAAGCATACTTTCAATTAATTGTCAGTTAGTTCCTGTATCATATTATTACTTGGGTGAAGCCTAGAAAATAGAAAGGCCTCAAAAAACTTCGTTTTCTAATGTTCATGAGAGTGGTTTCTGAGAATCTGAAAGTTTAAAGAAACTTTCAGCATTGGCTCAAATTCGTAGTCTCTTGTAAAGATACACAAACAAACTTCTTTTCTGTGCGTTGCACAATGTTACATTGATAACTAAAAAAGAAGTATTAGTAATTGCGTTACGAACAGAGCTTTGCATTTTGCAACATACGACGTTTCGGGTTTCACTTGATAATGAATGTAAGCCCGAAACGTCGTATATTACAAAGCCTTGTTCGTAGCACAATTACTAATGCTTTATTTGTTTAGTTATCTTGCAAGATACGTTTAACAAAGGCTTTTGGGACCAAAATCTGGCATTCGCTGCACAAATACTTAAAAATTGTTGACTTGAAACACTGTCACATCGTTCTTAGCCTGACTTCATTGTCAGCGCTGCATAAAAAGCATTCATAACTTTGGTGGGATGTTTTCTCATGTGGTCTTAGCTTGTTTACACCATACATGTAGCAAGCGAAGCTAAAAAACGAATAGTTATCTGTAGCCCAAGCTTTGGCCTACAATCACAAACAATACCACTGACACCAACCTCGTTCCCAGGGCCTTTTGTCATATTGGGACGGGGACGGGGGAACCCTTTCCTTTCCCACCATAATATGACAAAAGGCAGTGGGGACGAGGCTGCACCGACAACGCTCTGGTAAAGCTTATCCCCTCTCCAAAGTCAATGCTTAAGACGCTCTTGAAGCAATTAGAAAATTGTTACCTGCTATCTTTGAAGTTGTACGAATCCTTGTAAAAATTGATGATTGCATGTCGAGAAACTCGGCCTTAAGAGACCGTTTATCATTTACAGAGGGGTTAGCTTGCGTACAGATTCTAGGCTTCTTTGAAGAGAAGTACGGAGGAACCTCACTTCTCTTCAGGAAATCAGTAGAGATTGCATGCAGGCTACACAAGGTTTGATACTGAAGAGAAATGTTTTCTCGTTCAAAAACTCTTCTTCCACAGCTGAATAAGTGACTGAAAAAATATCTACCTAATAATTTTCAAGCTGATAGAAATTTACCTAAATCCCACCTATAAATCTTATTTCAATGTCAAAAATGTAAATCGCAAATGTTAAGTACTGTCAATATTGTAAATATTCATGACAAACATGAAAACAGAGTAGGCATATGAAATGGAAAGTGTTGATGATTTTGAGGATGAACCTGATCAAAATCCAGAGATGCTTAAAGGGTCTCTCAAATAATGTCACACTTTTTGCTGCAAGGTATGAGCAGCATTGAGAATAGGGCCGAAGCCAGTGGAGGGCTAGGGGGCACCCCTAGGAGAACATTTGTCGGAAAATTTTGCTCTCTCGTCGAAATTTTTGTCATCTCAATGACTAGTTTTGGAGGATTTTGAGAAGAAATAATGCATAAAAACATGAATTGAATCTGTTGGTGTTAAAACGTACATTCCAACAGAAAGTAATGAATTTATAGCATAAGTTTTATTGATATTCAATAATTATCTTAATTTCAAGATTGGATGGCGAAATGAGGCCAAATTTTAGTTACTGAGGAGTTAGATCGGTCATACAATGCATAAATTTAAAGTATGTTCCTACAACAATTGTTGCTGCTGTTGTTGATGATGGATTTATCGTCGGAATTTTCTTGGTTTTTCGCCCCGCTAGGCAGTCATGGCTGGTATCGGCCCTGATTAAGAAGTTTCTTTACTTACTTCTTCATGTCCTGGTTAAAGTCTCTTCTAAAAACAGGTATCAAAGCCTCTTTCAACCCACTTTTCTTTATCCCATTTGCTTTTGGGGTAGAGATATGTAACCGCAAGTACACCATAGTCAAAAACGTACAATCTACAATTGCTATCTTATGCAGAAACCCATCAATCTACCTATCGGTCTATTTTCATTCACCAAGGCGATTTATCAAAATGACAAGCATTACGTAGATGGCCTTTAATTTTGAAGACTATATCAGGGCTCTAAGGATTCAGGCTCCAAATGACCTACTTTTCAAGCTGCTAAAACATGCGATAAAATCTGTGGTAATCGTGGAATGTTCTTATGTTTTGATACACTCAGAAAGTCTAAATGTTTGGAAAACACCCAGCACTTGACCTCAAGTAAATGAATTAATGTGAAAATAGCACATATTTTTCGATTTCAGGATAAGATTTGGAAGTGAGTTGCGCTGTAAACATTCTCACGGAATTTCAAGAAAGTTTTCCTGTTAGCGAAAAAAATATTATTTTACCCAATAGACCAGCTAATGGGAGAGTAGCGAGAGGTGTACCTATAAGGGCGTTACACCAGCCTATCATATAAGGATTATTCTCCTTCGCAGAGGCTTTTCAATGAGAGGAGGAAGACAGGTTTAAATGGGAGAGGGAGCAACGCTCCTCTCCTTGCTTCGTCACAGAACTTTGTTGGCGGTAAACGCACACCCGCTGTGTAAAGGCATTAAGACAAATGTAGTACATTCATCTTATGCATAAACGATTTTTTTGCAAGAAACTGTTACAAAGAAACTGAACTCTCAAATAATCACCAAAAATGAAGAAACTCTATTCCCATTTTTTAGACTATAATTATTTTTTAACAGTGTTCTACCTCATCTTTAAACAACTTCAGAGGGTAATCAGTGTCTTCGTGATGAACAATCATAGGATAATTGCGTATCTAGTTAGAATTTTGATAGCAGTAGTGACTAGACTTACACCTTTTCGTCCCTTGCTTGCCTGCGTTCTTTGACTTGCTTATATCACTTGGTCAAAAGGGACTCATAATATTGCACTGAAAAAGTGGGCCTAACTTTTCAAAATGGCCTAAACAAACGGGATTTCTCGTACACTCAACGAAGTCGCTTCAAAATTTGGTCTAAAGAGCTTGGACATTGAAAAGACTGCCTAGTGTTGGCTCCAAGGATCTGATTTTTCTGGATAATCCATGAGTGTTAGGGCACAGATGTTTTGATTGATAACTTATCTACCTTGTGCTGATGATCCTTATGCATTGTTTCTTGTCTTATTGTCTGCCCTGTTTCATCGTCAACTGATGTGTGCAACTGGACGTGGCCTTAGGTAAAACAGCTCTCCAACTGCTCCAACATTACTACCATGTACTTCTGTCTTACTGAGCCTTCGCAAAAAGTAAAGTTTCATGTGTTGCGCATTGTACGATGCAAAACAATGGAAGTTTGCAGTGATTGCTCTCCCATTAGATTTTCCCATAGCTTTTCAGTTTGAAACCTTTCTTTTGCGAACACGCACTAAGACACAGAAATACAAGGGACTAAACCCACGTTCATTGGACATATCAAATGAAAACAAAACAGCAGAAAATGAGACAAGAAAACAAGACATAAGGATCAAAACAAGGAAAATAAATAATCAATCAAAATTTCTGTATGCTAATACCCTTGGATAATCAATCGAGACATTGAATAGTTTATATTTTAGGCATGAAGTCGGCAAAAATGTTGTCATAAAAATGACGGTGTTAAGGCAGTCTATTGGCTGTCTTACCGTTTTGCTGCTACTTAAGAGACTTCACTTTGCCAAGAATCAACCAGTCAATTCAGATGGTCCCTAATAGTCTGCCTAACTCTAGTTTTGAAAAGCAAATAAAGCGCTGGAATGGCGAAAAATGCAACTTTAGGCTGTTTAAAGAATATGTTTATATCCTGTAGTTAGCTTTTATAATTGATAAACTTGCGAGAAATGTAAATCAATGGGCTATAATTACCTATAGTTTTGTTTTCGCCTACTTGCAAATAAACAAATGATGATGATGATGATGATGATGATGATGATGATGATGATGATGATGATGATGACGTTTGCTCGTATTTTCAATCTACTCAATTCATTCCATTTTCAACACACTCGTTTCCAAAATTATGAGAAAGCCTACTTACATTTCCGCATGCTGATTTGTATGGCTTCGGATTTGCTGGCTTCTTTCCATCTAATTCCTCTGCGAGGCCACAAGAGCTGAATTGAAGGAAAATCCCCAAAATAAGTACATTTATTAGCATTTTCAAACCAATTTCAGTTCACTACCATAACGGTAGATCTTTTACATACATCAAGGGTGTTAGGACATGGATGTTTTGATTGATTATTTATTTACCGTGTTTTGATCCTTGTGTCTTGTTTTGTCGTCTTGTTTTCTGTTCTGTTTTGTCTTCAACTGAGCGTGGTTAGGCCCAACCGCTCTCAAGTTGTTCGAATAGAGCTCCCTTGTATTTCTGTGTCTTAGTGCGCCTTCGCACAAGAATGGTTTTTAAAACCGCTGTGTGAAGGAGCACTAAGACACAGAAATACAAGGGAGCTCTATTCTAACAACTTGAGAGCGGTTGGGCCTAACAACGTTCAGTTGAAGACGAAATAGAACAGAAAACAAGTCATCAAAACAAGACACAAGGATCAAAATAAGGTAAATAAATAATCAATTAAAACATCCGTGTCCTAGCACCCTTGCATACATCACTGTCTGGTTCATCTCAAGAATCAAGTTGCAGGGATGGAGGTATTGGCAGAATGGCACTTTGACTAATATTTGACGAGCAAATCTTATTATCTACCATACGAAATGGCCTTGGATGGACTAAACCTTATCTGACTGGAGAAAGCCAAATCACAGTTCGCAATTTTCTGCTAGTTTCAAGCTCTGGTACTTGGAATTAGGGAAATATATCTTTCTCAACAATAACTATAGAGGGCCACAAAAAACCACGATCAGATCTCAAGTAATCAGTAATACTTACATTTGCTTTGATCATAGAGGGCTGATTATATTGGTCAGGAATTCTTAACCGTGCTACACTTTTTGGAAATCCTTTATTTTATAAAACACACTAAACATTCATGCACATTCTCAAGCACTGATTGCGTGTAAAATTCATGTAACCTTTTGCACGTACTTCAAAATAAAAACTTATTCAAATTTCTATGTCTAAGCTTCTAGCCTTCATGACTTCAAAAACATTATTCAGGTTTTTGTGCCATATGGCAAAGTTTGATGCATACATATAAAAAATGGTTGGCAGGGACTACGAGCTTTCCAATTGGTCCACTTGCTTACCACACACAGTGGACGCGGAGAACAACTGTCCGAAGCAGACAATCTTTGCATCAGATACTAACACTGCTTCCGATACATTCTCCAGCCAAATAGCTATCAGTTAAACCATAACATACAGGAATACAGCTTCTCAACATTCCCGTATTTTCGTAAGTACCACATATATTTTTTATAAGGAGCAAAGAATTTGGGCAATCGCTGAAAGTTTCTTAAATTTACCAAGAGTTTGAGTGCTCTGAGTCTTTTACAAGTTTCTTAAAGGTTCCATAGCAGTTTTCATGTTTACTGAAGATGAAGTTGCGTTCTTCAGCGCCAAGTGTTGTGATCGTAGAAATAGAGCAGACCTAATCAAGTCTGCCACCCCTTGTCACGACGCTCAAGTGGTGGGGTCCTACCGGGTGCCAAACCCATTCTGCCTGACTGTTCAGAGGATTACATCACGGCGCTACAACATCTTCAAACTATATGCTTCCTCGTGAAAATTTCATAACGAGGCTGTTGGAAGTCTTTCCAATGTTTTGAGATTTCCCAAGTGCCTTCTGAGCAATATGAGAATGGAAACAAGCGAAGATAAATCAAAATGTTGAGGATTTCCTTTATCGAAACAAATAGCTCCTTAAGTTATATTAACCCTGCACTGAGGTCTCTTAATTTTTTGGCGATCTCAGCATTTGAGTTTCATAGGAGCAGTTTCTTGGGAAAGAGTACTTGTATGCTTTCCTAAAGAATTCACCTACTCTTTTTATCGCGAATAGGTACGCATCAATCACGCGCAATATGAGACGCTGGAGTTATTCGTGCGAATAATTATTAAAATATGAATTATTCATTCTCACCTTGAGTCTTTTATACTTCGGCTTCCCCAGTCGTTCGCTGCGGTGGCGAATTGTAAACTGTTGTTGTTGTTGAAAGCCACCACATTTTCAATGCGATCGGCCTAAGCTCAGGTGCTGCTCGACTTGAAAAAGCAAACACTCAATTTGCAGATACAGAAACAAGACAAAAAATACTCAAAGTGAGAACGAATAATTCCTATTTTAATAATTATTCGCACGAATAACTCCAGCATCTCTTATTGCGCGTGCATCAATGAAGATATATCCAGGCTGTATATAACTAAAAAAGCAGAGAAAACGACTAACCAATTTTTGCATGCTCTCTTTTTGCCAGCTTTTGATGTACCGCAGTCACCTATGAAAAAACAGAATTCAAGTGAATTTAAAGACTCACTGCTAACCGTGACCCTTTGTGCGCCGAATGAAACGCAAGACAAAGGGAATTTAGGCCAAAAAGGACTTTCAGATAATACGAAAGCCAAGTTTGGCGCCACGAAGGATCATGGTTAGCAATGGGTCTTTAAAGAGGTGCAATTTAATGGCAACGGTTTTCAGTAATCAAAACAAGGAACCTTCGACAATATATTCAAAATATTATATACAAAATCTTTTTTATTCGTTTAAAATTCACTATATATACTGAGCTTGTCTAGCTTTATGAATGAAAGCAAGATTTATTCCTCGTTTTTCTTTCTGTGTATTTCTAGGTAGTGTTCATTATTTTTGTTACATGTAAGAAGATCGGGGGGCAATCACGCTGTTTTGCTCCTCATCTTATCGTCCTTGAAGTGGTGTACCGGGTGAGCCAGAAAAGTTTCCACCTTTGAAAATTCATAGCTTCAAGAGTACTTCACAGATCTGAATGATTCAAATTCTGGTTGAAAGCGAAAGGATCAAAGTATTTTTGATGATTTTTCTGGCTGTCTTACGAGCACTAGAAATGAGGTAAATTTAACTTTAAAAAATTTCATGGCTGCAAAATGACTAAAAAAGGGCCTAAACATTGTTCACACGAGAAAGAACTCCTCGCACGGAACAATAAAGAAAGAGTAACTTCTCATGGTGCGAGTCAACCTTTGTAGATTCATTACCAAGGGATTGAAAATCCTAAAGTATTTGCTTGAAATACTACATCTTTTATAGCTCTCGAGAGAGGTGGAAGGCCCACTGCCTATTGTCCGGTGTGAGGAGCGTCCTTTTGATCTGATCGATGTTTTAGGCCCCTTTTCAGTAATTATGCAACCATGAAATTTTTACAAAGTTCACTTTACCTATACTCCTTGTGCTTGTAAGACAGCAAGAAATATCATGAAAATACTTGGATCTGAAATACATAACATCATTCAATTCAATCCGAAAATTGAGACTCATGAAGTCAGTCTGGCCAAGTTTTGATGATTGATTTTCTTATCTTTAATCTCAATCTCCCATAATACCTTTGGAAACTCTAGGAAACTGGTTGAACTGGTAAAAAAACGTTGATTTTTCGGAAATTTTCTAATGATGAAGCTAAACGAGTCAATGGGGAACAGCTGAAAATAACTTGAATATTGATAAATGGATTAGCTATGATTAGTCAAGTGAGTGGTCATTTAATCCTTGCACAATCCTTAAGCACTATTTCGCACAATTAATTCAAAATCAGGTGCTTTAACAATACAAAATTTGAACGATTTTCTGTTGATTTAGGCTGCTGATAAGTCGATCCTCAAGGAATGGCTTATGACTTGGAAAGTACCGGGTACCCCTCTTCGACTCGAAATAGCAACAAAACAATAAAAAATCATTACTCTCTGAATGCAATTCTAAATTCATCAATCTTCAACTTAGATGCACTTTTGAGGCTTGTTGAACAGTGCCGAAAAAGCCTTGATAAGAAAGGGATAGTTGGAATGGTTCTTATGGACCTCTCCAAAGCATTTGACTGTCTGCCTCACGACCTCCTGATAGCAAAGCTTGAGGCATATGGTTTTGGAACTGGTAGTCTAAGACTTATTTTCGACTAGCTAACATCTCGGAAACAGCGTGTCAGAATTAACTCTACCTACAGCTCTTGGCTTGAGATCACATCAGGTGTACCACAAGGTTCAGTCCTAGGTCCTGTACTATTTGACATCTACATCAACGATCTTACTTTTTTCATAGAGGACTCTCACCTATGCAACTTTGCTGATGATAATACCTCATATGCATCTGATTTCAAGCTAGAAAGAGTGATATCAAGGCTAGATAACGACATGCAAAAGACACTCGTCTGGTTCGAATCAAACATGATGGTTGCAAATCCATCAAAATTTCAGTTTATGTTTATGGGCTTGGGGCATGACTACAACCTTTGCATGGAGATAGATGAGATGGTAATTACAACCGTTCAGCAAGTCAAATTACTGGGCGTCATTATTGACTCTAAGCTGAAGTTTGATGACCATGTGAAATCTCTCTGTCTTAAAGCTAACAGAAATGTTAGTGCCTTATCAAGGGCTGCTAAGGACATTGACCCACCAAAATGTAAATTGCTTTATAATTCATTTGTCATGTCAAATTTCAGGTACTGCCCCCTCATTTCGATGTTCTGTGGAAGAACTGCCAATAAAGAAATTAACAGGGTTCATAAACGAGCACTTCGTATCTTATTAAAAGACTTTGATGCTTCATTCGATGAACTGCCCATTAGAAATAAAGAAAAAACTGTTCACGTTCAGAACTTGCAGAAACTCATGATTGAAGTATATAAATCACTCAATCATGAAAACCCTTCTTTCTTATGGGATTTATTCACGAGGAAAGAAATTAATTACAATCTGAGAATCAAAGATATTCTCACTCTTCCCAATGCATCTACTGCGTCTTTCGGTACAAATTCGATAGCGTTCAGGGGTAGCATACTTTGGAACAGTACACCTGATGTGATTAAAAACAGCAATACAGTCTCTGTTTTTGGCAAAAACATAAAAAATTGGACTGGGGAGGGTTGCAATTGTAATATTTGTAAATAGTGTTGCTGTAAATTAGTTTAATTTAGTTGGTATTTATTAGTTTGTACTTTTAGCGCAAGCTTCACCTTATCCAACTTTAAATAAATTGGTTATTATTTATTATTATTATTATTATTATACCTTGCATTTAAAAATCATCCACCAAACACCAGAGATGGAAGCTCGCAAAGTCAAAATTTAGAGTGTTTCCGAAACCAGGGGGCTTGAAAAAGGGTCTAGCGAAGATTTGAATCACGGTTATTTTCCAATGCGACATTGAAAGTTTATTTTTAGGATTTCGCGTTTGAAAATACTAAAAGACTCATGGACATTGCTCTGATTATACAAATCTAATAAAAATATGGTTGGAATGATAAAGTCACGCTGTATCTCCAAAATAAGCGTGCATGTGCTCTTTTCCTCTTCTTTGATACAAATAACACTTAGGATGAAATGCCGTGCAAACGATTAATTTCTCAAAAGTATAGTCATTTCAAGGACAATTGAAGCATTTCAAGGTATAATCAAATCATAGCTAGGCCTTTCTACTAAAACCTCTGGTTTCAAGTGCATGAATTAATATCTCCGGTGTTTGGAGGCCGATTTTGAAATGCAAGGTATGTGCATTTGAGTTGAAGATCAACACAAGTAGCTATGAACTCAAAAAGTCCCAATATTTCATTGTTCTGCTCCCTAGTTTAGTCAAAAGGGGGTACTTTCTTGAAACACCAGTACACCATCAAGAAATCAAACAAAAATCGCTAAGTATTGCTTCGAATTTTGACTAAAGATAAAACCATTAGCAGTCAAAATCGGTTCGGTGTGAATCTATCGTGGCCTATTAAAACTAGATATTCTATCTGGCACATACATTACATGTTATCAAAATGATATTTATGGCGATGAAACTCAAAATACACAAAACATCTAATTTGATTGCTGTTGGTAGACAATTCAGAAATAAACTACAACTTTCCGTGGAAGGAAAAGAATCACCCTGCCTGTATTGCTTGACAACGACATCGTAGAAGCAGCAAAATACCATCAACGGTTGCAAATAAGACAGTTTAAGACCAGAAAAGACCTTGACATCTTGAGACATCTCGCGGACGATCGTAATGGATGGAAAAACTTGACTAATTTAATTTGTAGTGTCGCGCAAGGTGAACAATGATACAGTTGTGAGCCGAATGCGCAGTGAGAGAGAGACTACAACTTTTTAAACGTTTCGATTTTAATCTGCTTACTAAAGAAGGAGAAGATGAAAGAAGAAGAAGAAGATGAAGAAGATGAAAGTCGAAACGTTTAAAAAATCATCGTACAATTCTACATCATCTTTTAAAAATGTTCACATACGAAGGTAAATTGATTATTGACTTATCGTTACTTACAGTTGAGATGAAGACAAAAATAACAAAACGTTATCGAGTAGTTTCCATACTCAACATTACGAATTTACCATTTTTACGAAAAGATGAACTTTCACTACAAAGAGCCGAACTGGCACTGAGACGATTTGAAGTTCTAAGTGTAGGGGCAATAAAACTGACTTACTCTTGAGATTTCCTGTGTTTGGTCGTACTAAATCTTCCTCTTCGAGTAACGCATCTGAATCTATGATGTCCTGAAATAAAGCATTTGAGTTTAAATCAACAATGAGAGTTACAGCGATAGAATGGCAACCTAAGGGGCTGGGTTACACAACCGTAAACAAAAATGTTATTTCTATAATCTATATTGTTGCTCACAGGTGGCCATTGTTTCTGCACATATTTTGGTGGTTGGGGTGAATCCATGATAGAGTTACTAGTTACTCCTAAAAATCGATCAGTGTTAAAGAAGCAATTATTCAGGCCATAAAAACAGATCTTAGGAACCTTAAGCTGACATCCTTTCAAAGTGCCTAGTGTCTTCAATGTACCTCGAATGTTAGCACATCTAACAAAGTGCATACCTCTTGCTTCTTTACATTCTGGGCATCTGTACATTGTAATTCTCATTTACTTATTCAATTTGCTCGCCACGACATCCAGCCAAAATTCCATGAAGGTGACAGACTCATATTCAGCAAAGAGAAACGAACAGGTAATATGGCGGCAAGCAAGAATCTTTAAGGTAAAATCAAGTGATCGGCCGACAGAAGTACTTGTAATTAATTTTCTACTATAACAGATGTTATCATTACACTTGCTTGGTTCGTCATAGAATTTGAATGAATTTTAATAGAGTTGATATAAAGGCGAAATAAGCAAAGAACATTCATACCAGATCTTCGTCATTAGTGTCCATTGTAGATAACGTCCAAACTTTAACAACGTCCTGATCTACTGGCTTCTTTATACCTGGAAAGGGCATTGAATTACATAAACAAATAATTTATGGTACAAAATTTGACAAAAACATGAATAACGGACTCCCCATACCTCTTTTCTTTGTTGCATTTATGGGTTTAGTACAATGAATCTGTCACTCAAAGCATTGAATCATTTAAACATCGCAAACAAGAATGTGCAACAAAGTACAATGTGCTATCCACACTGCAAGTTAAACCAGCTTAAATTAACCACCTTTTTGAATACAGCCTTCTGATTGATCAATCATAAAAATCCAGTCATTTGATTGGTTGACAGTTTAGCTGGTTTCGATAAAGCTGGTTGGTTTAACAGTGTCAGTGTGAATGCAGTATAAGACTGTTTACTTCAAACGAACGATAAACATCTAAACAACGAAACACGTAGACACAAGCAGCAGCATAAGCTGCATCGGATTTAACTATAATGTCCTACCTGTTTCCAAATTCTTAAAAAATATTTTGGAAATATTGAACTGAAAATTAACATGGAGCATACTTTGACCACTTAAGCAATCCTGTCAAGTGGCAAATATGTAAGTTTTATTGATTCTGGACATATCATTCTGGAAGTTTAATGGCATGAAGTGTTAGTCTTTAAACCAGACTTAGGAATCTGATAAATCATATATCACTAATAACAGACGGAAAAGATAAACATAGGGGAGATTTTTTTCATGTTGGCTGTTAATCATAAGAGTGCTGCTTACTTGTTTTAATGGAAATTCTGGAGCCTGCACCAACTTCGAAATCTGGCTTGTGACACACAACCTAGGCACAAAGAAGGAAGAAACACATTTCATATTTTGGAAAATCTCCCGATCAATCATTTAGCTATCAAAGGAGGAAATTTTGTTAATGGTCTTGATTTGTAAGTCAATCTCATGGAATTTACCAAAATAGGTTTCTTATAAATAGATTTTCTAGAGAAAACAACTTTGTCTAGCAAAAAAGACATGTATGGAGTCACTGTGTTGATTACAAGTGAGCAAAAAATTACATAGATGTGCTTTTTTATGTCATGGATTTAAAGGGTATGTTTCATCCAGCATTTCTTGCACATGTGGTCTCTCTTTTAGCCTTTGTTTTCACCATTTTCATGGCCCATGAAAATGGCGACAACAAAAGCAAACCAAGAGATGGCATATGCAAGGCATACTGGATGAAACAAACCCTTTACAGAAAAAACACAAAGGAAAGTTATAGCACAGGCATGATATGCTAGGGTGGTAAAGTGATTCATTTAAAAGGCATTTTGACATGATATTGAGGATTTTTGTCTTTGAATTGAAATCAGCTTTTGGTACCAGAAAGCAAAGATCTTGATAAATGTTTCATTAGATGGGATTTAAAAAGCTTTGAGATTGCAACATTTTAGCCACAGTTAAGTCCTTGTACAGTTTTAAATACAGTTAATTTAAATTTTCTAACAGATCAAGAATTTCTGAAGTGTTGGATGGCAAGAATTAACAAGGAAACAAGAAGATCTAATTTCAAAATCACTCACCTCTACCATTTGTATTGAGTCACTGTCCATCTGTGATATCTTTGGCTACAGGAAGAACAAAATGATCAGTAAAGGAAGAACAACAATGATCAGATTCAAAGTTGAAACGGCAGAGCAGAAACTGCGCAAGAATGCGCAAAAACTCGTAACTTTGAGCCTCCCTAACTCCCTGCAACAGATCCCGAAACTTGGCAACAGTTGCTATTTTCTTCCTAGGGCCTTAAATTATTGATTTATCATTTAAAAAAGCTTATCTATAGATTCAAACACTTCCTTATCTCAGATTGGTTGAAAATGTCATTTTACGCAGTTTCTGCTCTGTCATTGGAACAAAAAATCTTAATAGAAATTCTGATAACAATTTGATCAGCTATCATATTTCCTGTTCATGATCTCTTTAAAACTTCCTGTTCTGCCACTTTTCAGCATGTTTATGCTGTATGTATATATATACAGTACACCTGTTACCAAAATCAAGATATGAAACAATGATAGAAGCAAAAAATCACAGCGTAGCAATGAAAAGAAAACTTACTTCTGATGGTTTGACAAAACCAGAAAGTTTCAAAGTTGATAGGAGTTTTCCAGCAGATCTCCCTCCTGAAAGAAGTAATGAAGGCACTGTTTGACAGCAATACAAGAGTGATCAAAATCAGTTCACAAAATACAAATTTTTTTATAAGAGTGTCAGTTAGGAATATCTCTAGGAGTACAAAATATATCAAATAGAAAAGGAGTAATAGCTTCCACAAACCCCTTGTGATTATTCTAAGATCCAGGTGACAATTCATCTTCTCTGTCAAAAAGTTTGCACCATGAAGTAGCTCCAAGAAGTAGAAATGAACATAAGAAATTTTTAAGGCAAAAGATGTTTCAAAGTGAGCTTTTCTTCAACGAAATAGCTAAAAAGATGGTGTTTCCGGACAAATCCCTAAATGATGGAAAAATCAGAGAAACTTGAACTTGCTATGTGAGTTATTCAAGATAACTGGTGCAAATTGTGGAAAGTTAAAAAAACAAATAACAAACATCATTTACCTGCAGGTTCTCTCACCAGAAACTTTCCACTTGGTTTTAAAATCCTTGCAATTTCTGCTAATATATCTGTGTTGTGGATGTATGTTGATGGAGAGAGAAGTCCTGATATTGCTACATCAAATGATGAGCTTGGATGAGCAGCTACAATAAGAAGAGAATGCAAGGTATACCTTGAAGATGCCTTTATTATTTGCATGTGAAACTTACATTTTGTTTTCAGGGGGTACCTCAAAAAGTTTCCTTTTTTGCAAGAGTGACAGAAAAATAATTTACAACATCCCTCTCATTTCCATTCTTTGCATACAAAATCTCTCATGAAAACCATTATATATTCAAACATGAGTTCACTGGTGGACACTTTACCAAGGATTGCAGGGGTAAAGCTGCTGCTTCAGTTACTGTATAACTATGAATTTTGAACAAAAAAACTATCCAGCATTTGGGGTGATCACACACCCTTGCCCCCAAGTATCCACCACAGAAAATTGGTTTCCACAATGTCATCTTGTCAGGCAGAGTGTCCTTTGCTTTTTCAATGCCAAAATCATTCTTTATTCCAATATTCAAAGCTGTTCAGTCCATGAAAGAAGAAGACAGTCAGCAAGGCATTCATCCTTCAATATGCAAATTTTCATTTAAACTGTATAAGCTTAGTCTGGTTCACTCAAATATCAAAATCACACAAAGTTCCACAAACATTGAAATGCAGAGTGAAATGGCTTAAATTCTTTGACTTTAAACTCTTTTGCTTTAAAAATGATCTACTTTTTGCGATGAGCTTGACAAGTGCTTTGATTATCTTATCAAGAAACTCTGGTGGTAACCTTGTGGCAGATTAAGTGTCCATGTTGCAGATGGCCATTAAGGTGAGGATGGGTTGGTTCTGATCACAGTGGCACAAAAATACCATTAAAAATATACAAAACTTGAAAGTCATGCAACAGTCCACACTAATCTACATTTCACTTGCTGTTTACACATTTATTTGTAATTGCAGGTGTGCCTAAATTTGATTTCATTTAAAAGTCTCAGGTGTAATGCAAATTTCCAAAAAATGGCTTTGAAGTTATATTGGTCTGTCTCAAATTTGGCTGTGTTTGTTATTATTTCCTTTTTAAATGTTGGAATTAAAACCTTCTGAGAAAACCTCAAAAGGTTTTTCTTCATCTGTGAAAATTTTTTGCTGACACCTTCCTGTATATTCTTTGCTCGTGTTTTGTTAAGGCAGCATTTAAAAAAAATGTAAAGTTTTTCAGGCAGGCTGTATTCCGTGCACTTGAAAGTTTCACCAAATTTTTATCCCTGTTCCAGTGGGTTGAATGATTCAGCTGGCATTTTTTCCACCTTGCACATTTGATATTCAGTTAACATGTTTCACAGTTCATACCAAAGTTTCAAAAGTAAATTCTAGTATCTTATCGAAACATCTTGCTAGTTCTTGTTGCCAATATGAGTACTTTTCCAAACGCAAGTATATTGGGAAAAATTCACCCTGAATGGGTCTATTCTTTTCAAGTGACTTCAGGTAGTGGATCCAAGTATTTCTGTTCTGGCTTTGTGTCAGTTTAGAAAGGAAGAATGGTACTATATTGTTATTTTGATACATTTTGAGGGTTTCACCAACTCTGGAGCCACATCAGCTTTGATAATCACCAAAACAGTTGCGTTTTACAGAAATTTGACTTTATCAGTCCAAGAAAAGTGAGATTTGTTCATCAGAATTTTTGCATTGGCAAGAATTTCAAAATCCAGTATCATAAACTTTTGTTTGAAGTCAATTGAGTGGAGTAATTGTAGAAAGCTGCCTGGGTTTTATAATATATAATAATAATAATAATAATAATAATAATAATAATAATAATAATAATAATAATAATAATAATAATAATAATAATAATAATAATAATAATAATAATAATAATAATAATAATAATCGCTCAGCTTATTAAGCTTATTATATATTATATATAGATTATAATATTATAATATATATCCTCTTCCGTATTTTCTATAACAGAATCTCCTACATTAACTGTGATATGCTGATTAGACTTTCTGCCAAGTATGAGTAAATGACATTTATCTGTGTTCAGTTTCATAAAGTTGTTAGCGAACCATTGGATAATAATGCTTGAATCATTCTCCAACCTTGCAATTACATTATCAAGATTATTATCACATGCATATATGGTAGTATCATCCGCGTAATTGCATATATCTGTATTCTGTATGGAGAGCAACAAGTCACAAGTCATTTATGTAGATGTTAAAGAACAGGGGACCAAGAACCGAGCCTTGTGGAACACCAAGAGAAAGTTGTTTGTAGGTACTAAATGACCCATTGATCTTAACTCTCTGGTGCCTATTTTCTAAGAAGCTGTTAACAAGACGCAGTGCTTCATGGCTGAATCCATAAGCATCTAGTTTTGTTAAAAGGAGGTTGTGTTTAGTACAATCGAATGCTTTGGATAAGTCCATCAGGATTGCGCCAACATTCTCTCTATTGTCTAAGCTTGTTCTCCACTTTTCAAGCATTCAAACCAATGCGTGCTGTGCATTATACCCTTTACGAAAACCACAAAGAAGTGACGATAAATAAGGTCCCATATAACTAATAATCTGTTTATCCAAAAGTCTCTCAAAAACCTTAGAAACAGTTGGCAAAACGCTCACAGGTCTGTAATTTTTCTTCCTGGTTTTCTCCTCCGTTTTATGAAGGGAAGTAACATCCGCTACTTTCAATAAGTCTGGAAACAAACCATTTTGTACACAATCGTTGAAAATAAGCTGCAACGATTCGGAGCAAATTTCAGAGCTGCTTTTCAGAACTTTTGCAGGTATATTTTTAAAGGTTGTTACCTTTTTAGGATTAAGTCTCCCAATTTCAGTATGCATCTGTTCCAACAAAACCTTTTGGAATTTGAAGAAATTATTGTTTTGAGCAAAACTACGGATCTTCCTTATGCTTCGGTGGTTGGAATACTTGATTATAGCCCTATCTACAGGATCTGAGACACCTTCTGTACTTGAAATAACCTCACTGTTCTCCGTAAGATCTAATGAGTCAGTAATAGATACAAAATAATCATTCAGGGTTTCAGCAACTTCATTATCATTGGAGATTATTGTGTCATTCTCAATAAGGGTAATTTTTGAATTAGATCGACCTTTATCGGAAAGGATAGGTTTCACAGTTTTCCAAAACTTTTTATTGTCAGTAACATCAGAAATATTCAAATTTTTGTAAAAATTCCTTTTCTCCTTTCTGAATAATTTAACACACAAGTTACACTGCCGGCGAAACGCTTCCCAGTGTTCAGCAGTGCGGCTTTTATTATATCTATTTTTCAATCGAGAACGCAACATAGTAGCTTTACAGAGAACTCGATTCATGAAGGGTCCATCATTGGCCCTTGCGTATTTCTTCTTCATCGGTGCATGCTTATCAAGCACTCTTTCAAAGCAATTTTGAAAAGAGCTGTAGTCTAAATCAGTTTGCTCGATACTGTCCAACTCTTCTTTAAGTTCTCGTTTGATCTGTTCCGAAAAGTTCTTATAATCTCTATAGTTAATAACAGTAGGCCCAGTTATTTTGTACGTTGTTTTCAAAACTGTGACTATCATTTTGTGGAAGTCAGAGAGACCTGTCTCGAATGTAGTGGTATGTTGGAAACTCCTGTACCTATTTGTTAAGATTAGGTCAATACACCGTGGATTATCAGCCCTGAAACAGGTTGGCTCTTTTACCAGATTTTTGAGGTCATAGCTGTTCATGAAGGTACGAATCTGCTGATCTGTCTCCACTGTATTAAAATCACCAAGCAACAGAACATTGTCATATTTTTCACTGTAATGATCAACTGCTTTGCCAAGATTTTCGAAAAAGTGATCTTGTGATTGGGATGGTGGTCGGTAAATACTGAAAAGGACCCATTTTTCCCCCTTAAATTTATTTCAAAACAAATGCATTCCACATCAATTTCAAAGTTGAAAGATTGTAGCTGTCTCATTGTGATGTCGCTTTTCACGTATACCAACAGACCTCCACCTTCACCATCCCTATCAAGTCCCAGTGGTTCAGCGTAACCTTCAATATGGAATTGTTCTTTTGGGAAAGAATCAACAATTTTTGTTTCCGCAACCATTAGAATATCAAGATTCTGTGAAACTATCTCTTTTAATGGATCAAATTTATTTCTAATGGAGTTTATATTTAAATAACCGATAGTCAAATGACCTACATTCCTTAAACGCAGGTTTTTCAATGCCGATTTTGCATCACTGTCATCAGGGGCTTCCTGTGAATCCAAAATAGTGGATTCAGGAGAACTAACCTCCGCTGCTGGGTTAGTAGAAATAGTGACACTAGAAGGATCAAAGAGGAAGTTTTTCTGCTAGTAAAACTTCCTTGCTGTGACCTCTACAATCCTTGACCCATTCAGGGTGAAAATTTGGGAAAGCAGTTGTTTTTTTCCAGATTAGACCGGAAAGTTTGAAAACTGCACAGTGGATTGTCAAGCAGGGATGAAAATGGCGTGTTGTGGCATGTTGTGGCGCCGTGGTGTAATCCTCTGACATTGCAGCCAGAACAGTCAGGCGGAGTGGGTTCGAGTCCCGGTAGGACCCCACCACTAGAGCGTCATGACAAGGGGTCGCAGACTCGATTAGGTCTGCTCTATTTCTGTGATCCCAGCGCTTGGCACTGAAAAACGCAACTTCACCTTCACCAATGGCGCAGATAGTCTTCCAATTTGAATTGAAAATGCACATATCAGCAGACAACTTCTACATACAATGCAAGTAAAGGTGCAGTCCTGTTATCGTACAAATTTTGCAAATGCGTTGCATGGATGGCTGTGTGGATAACATAAAAGTGTGTGGGGGATTAATCCACCACTCATGTCGAGCTTTTCAATATGGGTTTTGTTTTGACTAAGGCCACAATTTTGAAAAATGACTGGTTGCCAAGAAAATGAAGTCTACATCGATGAAGAAAGCATTTCCCTTCTCGCGAGCATGCACTTTCACAAGAATGTCAATTTTAGTAGTGATTAGAGTTATTTCAGGGCGACTTCAGGGCGAGGCGACAAGTGCTATTATATATATACTCACATGATTGTAAAATATCAACATGCTCAACTTGCACTCTTCCTTCATTTCCAGTTTGATTTCGCAAAGCTCCAACTATGGTTTCTATGTTTGTTGGTGGATTTACTGACGCCCAGAGTATAATCACTTGCTGCCCAGATGTTATGTGACTGATCATTTTGACTTCTATTTTCGTCGATCAACAAGTTCGGCCTAAATTTCTTAATCTCTTCTTCAATCAAAATAATTGATTTATTTTCGCGGCTTTGAAGCACTGTCTAGTACGCCTTCTCGTATTATGGCTTTTATTTTTTTGATTAAAACTGTTTCCTCAGCTAAACAACCTTCCGATAAAATGTTTTTCCAGTTTTCGCAAGACTTCTTTCTGCACCACAGCAACTCAAATTGACGCCACAAAAGTTTACTGCATTATTCATCCCAGAACGAGGTCAGTGTTAAACCAAATGGAGGCCATTACTGGCCATACTTGAATAGACCTTTCATATATGTTCAGGTACTAATTCTGTTCTTCAACCGCGGTTGAATTTCTCTCGTCGCAACAACATCAACAACCATTTCATGATCAAACAACATGGCGGATGGTAAAGACGATAATCCTGTGCCTTCAACTCCATATTCATCGTCGAAATTTAGTTTAACCGATAACATTGCGTTCAAGAAGGTTGAGAGACGACGCAGAGCAAAAAAGGATCTTATTCATAAGATTGAATCAAAGAAGAAGGCCCTGCAATGCGCTAGCGACGAAACAGAATACCGGTCTGCCGGCCTAGATCTACTCGGTGCGGCATGCGATTGTCATTTGGATATTCGATATTCAACATTGGGACATTCGAGACACATTCGCGACACATTCGCTGCGAACAGTGGTCGGAAAAGTAGTGGTGAAATGACGCTTTTTCCCCCTTCCTGGGCAGATGTTTGCTTATAAATAGTAGTAAGAGGCCTTAAATTGCAAGTTCCAAATAAATTCAGTGAGAATTTACTTAAAAATTTTCTTGGAATCTACTTGACTTTCTGGGTGATTTTTGTCAACAAACCTGCTTAGGCCCACATAAGCTCCGTAATCATTGCCTCTCATTCGGCTCTGCCAGGGCGAATAATCGCCAAACAAGGATCCAAATAAACAAAAAGATCCTTATCATTGACTCGACGCATCATCTCTTCCTCAAATAAGTTTCCAGTTTCCATTGCCAGGAATAAATATCATCTGCTGTACTTACTTGCCCCTCGTAAAGTTGATCTCATCCAGCAGGTTAGCGCCCGCGTGGTTATGATATACCGCGATATTCTATTGTTAACGATTGTTATAAGTAGGGAAAAACGCGGGAAACATAAAATTAAAAAAAAAAGTCCAGACACATTCAGCTCAAATGGAAAATTGTTTAATAATCACTAAAAATTCTACAATGCGATGAAACATTTCAGTTTTGGTCTAGAATGAGAGGCTAGACATTAAGAACTGGTGGTTTTAGATTCCCAAGGTCAACAAACCTCTATCTTGAATGTTCTCAGGGGGTCACTTACGGTCCCCAGCCAGAAGATACAAATATACCAAGACGCTCAATAATCATTAAAAATTCTACAATGCATTGAAACATTTCAGTTTTGGTATAGAATGAGAGGTTAGATACTAAGAACTGGTGGTTTTAGATTCCCAAGGTCAGCAAACCTCTATCTTGAATGTTCTCAGGGGGTCACTTACGGTCCCCAGCCAGAAGATACAAATATACCAAGACGCTCAATAATCACTAAAAATTCTACAAAGCTTTAAAACAGTTCAGTTTTGGCTTAGAATGAGAGGATAGATACTAAGAACTGGTGGTTTTAGATTCCCAAGGTCTGCAAACCTCTATCTTGAATGTTCTCAGGGGGTCACTTACGGTCCCCAGCCAGAAGATACAAATATACCAAGACGCTCAATAATCACTAAAAATTCTACAAAGCTTTAAAACATTTCAGTTTTGGTTTAGAATGAGAGGATAGATACTAAGAACTGGTGGTTTTAGATTCCCAAGGTCAGCAAACCTCTATCTTGAATGTTCTCAGGGGGGTCACTTATGGTCCCCAGTCAGAAGAGACAAACATACCAAAATGTTCAATAACCACTAAAAATTCTACACAGCTTTAAAACATTTCAGTTTTGGTTTAGAATGGGAGGATAGATACTAAGAACTGGTGGTTTTAGATTCCTAAGGTCAGCAAACCTCGATCTTGAATGTTCTCAGGGGGTCACTTACGGTCCCCAGCCGGAAGATACAAATATACCAAGACGCTCAATAATCACTAAAAATTCTACAAAGTTTTAAAACATTTCAATTTTTATTTAGAATGAGAGGATAGATGCTAAGAACCAGTGGTTTTAGATTCCCAAGGTCAGCAAACCTCTATCTTGAATGTTCTCAGGGGGTCACTTACGGTCCCCAGCCAGAAGATACAAATATACCAAAATGTTCAATAATCACTAAAAATTCTACAAAGATTTAAAACATTTCAGTTTTGGTTTAGAATGAGAGGATAGATACTAAGAACTGGTGGTTTTAGATTCCCAAGGTCAGCAAACCTCTATCTTGAATGTTCTCAGGGGGTCACTTACGGTCCCCAGCCAGAAGATACAAATATACCAAGACGCTCAATAATCACTAAAAATTCTACAAAGCTTTAAAACATTTCAGTTTTGGTTTAGAATGAGAGGATAGATACTGAGAACTGGTGGTTTTAGATTCCCAAGGTCAGCAAACCTCTATCTTGAATGTTCTCAGGGGGGTCACTTACGGTCCCCAGTCAGAAGAGACAAACATACCAAAATGTTCAATAACCACTAAAAATTCTACACAGCTTTAAAACATTTCAGTTTTGGTTTAGAATGAGAGGATAGATACTAAGAACTGGTGGTTTTAGATTCCTAAGGTCAGCAAACCTCGATCTTGAATGTTCTCAGGGGGTCACTTACGGTCGCCAGCCGGAAGATACAAATATACCAAGACGCTCAATAATCACTAAAAATTCTACAAAGTTTTAAAACATTTCAATTTTTATTTAGAATGAGAGGATAGATGCTAAGAACCAGTGGTTTTAGATTCCCAAGGTCAGCAAACCTCTATCTTGAATGTTCTCAGGGGGGTCACTTACGGTCCCCAGTCAGAAGAGACAAACATACCAAAATGTTCAATAACCACTAAAAATTCTACAAAGCTTTAAAACATTTCAGTTTTGGTTTAGAATGAGAGGATAGATGCTAAGAACTGGTGGTTTTAGATTCCCAAGGTCAGCAAACCTCTGTCTTGAATGTTCTCAGGTGGTCACTTACAGTCCCCAGTCAGAGTAGACAAACATACCAAAATGTTCAATAATCACTCTTTTTGTTCAAAAATCACTCTTTGAGAGGATGGATACTAAGAACCAATGGTTTTAGATTCGCAAGGTCAGCAAACCTCTATCTTGATTGTTCTCAGGGGGTCACTTAGGGTCCCCAGCCAGAAGAGACAAATATACCAAGACGTTCAATAATCACTAAAAATTCTACAATGTGATTATATTTCAATTTTGGTTTGAAATAAATCATCGTTACCATAAAGCCTTGTTTAAAGAAATTTGGCTTACAATCTCACCCTTTATGATGGTATATGCATGTGATATTTAGGCTCCTTCTTTTAAGCAAGGCTGTTATAGAATTGTGAGGTGTCATACAGAGAGAATAGTGGTTGAAGGAGACCGAAGCTTGCAGATATAAGATGATCAACAATCATGACAAAAAATGTATAATGTTTTTGATAAACTTTTTTATAAGCTTCTATTGTTGTCATATGCATCTGTACGAGATATACACCTATATGAATGCAATAACTACAGGCCACTATGACTGGCTGCATTTGATGCTGATAAGTTGTCAATCCAGACGTTAATGCGACGCCGTTGCGACAAGACTTTCATCTAGTATACAATTAATATACCTTATAATAGTTAAAGTCCAAATGCATTCTAAAGATGCCCTAAACGACAGTTCACTTTTCACTTACATAATTCTTCAGTTCACTTACATAATTCTTAATCGCGTACATATATTGTGTATTCAGTTACGTCCCTACACAAACTTAAGTTTTCGTCACTTCTCCTTGACAGAACCTAAGTCGAGTTGATTGAGTCCCTCACTTCAGCAAAATCTACTGATCCAAAGAGTTTTGCACCTTTTAATCCTATCTGCTGCATGCAATTGATTCAAACATCATAATTCTCGAGGACTTAATTCTCAAGTTAAATTTTGCTCTTGGGGGGTTGCTTAATTGTTAAGGGTAGGGTACTGGACGTGCCTCTCGTGTGGGTGGGTTTTTTCATCGGAAGGCTACGTTAAAGACCGCTCTCCTCATGCGCTGATCTTAACACAATTAGGAGCCCCTAAAACATGGCACGTCCCGGTACCATGAAACGTACTAAGTTACCCCCCCCCCTTCGAGGGGTTCCCTTATCGATGGACCCCATAATCATTATCTGTACCAGAAAACTGAAAAGGACCTTTTGTCGAAGGCCAGGTGCAGGTGTAATGGTCTAGTTGCAATGAAGTACCCCCTCCGGGCTCAGCACATTAGAAGAATGGCTTTTCAAGGAGGCTTGACTTGTTTTCTACTTGCTCTTGTAACTTGTATTTTTCGCATGCCTTGGTCGGCAGCAGTTGCTGTTATTATTATCATTATTATTATTATTATTACTGTTGTTATTATTTTTTATTATTATCATTATTATTATTATTATTATTATCATTATCATTATCATTATCATTTATTATTATTATTATTATTATTATTATTATTATTATTATTATTATTATTATTATTATTATTATTATTATTATTATTATTATTATTATTATTATTATTATTTAACAACATGGCTCTAGCCAAAATATTACATCACTTTGACAACACAAGAATAAAGGAACAACAACTAGGAGAGAACAGTAAAATTAGCTGTGACCTAAGAAATGTTTGGGTTGCACCCAAAAGCAACAGATAAAGTGTTCTTCATTGGAAGACTGCAAGGGGTCTTGGTATAAAAAGCCATGCAACGTCTACAGAGCTACACAGATTTCAAATGTGGTCAACGTGCTAAACAACGAAGAAAATATCATCATCATCATCATTGCTATACAGCACAACCTAAAGTTATGTATGGCAGCTATTAGTAAAACTAAACTAAAATAAACTAAACTAGACTTTAAGAACAACAAAACTATAATCAACGGAAACATAAGGAACATCAACGGTAATATATGAATAAATTGAAAGAGAAAAAATGTTAAAAATAGATATGTGATCAACCAGGTGCAGATTCAGCATACTAGTGTTCTTTGGCTAGAATTTCCCTTATATGGTTGGCTTGAACAAGGTACGATGCTAAGGCGGCTATTGTGGCATTATCATTAGAGCTCATTATCTTCTGGAATTGAAAATTCATTGTAAGGGGTTCGACCGAGGTGTGTGATAAAAGATCCGATCTAGGAACGCTATAGGCCGGGAATACAAGGAGAAAATGTACCTCATTTTCAATGAGGCCAAGGGAACAGTTTTTACAAATACGGTCATTGACATCAAGCCCTCTGTGTCTTCCAGTCTCAATCAATAATGTATGGTCACTGTATCTGAATATGCACTCGGTTTTACGGTATTTAAAGTTCATATTAACTGATAAGTACTTTTCTAGTTTCAGTTGAGACTATATAAGGTATATAGCAAGAGAATCGTTAAGTTTGGATATGAGAGCTCGGGATGTAAGAGCTACAAATGGTGAAAAGAACTTCTTAGGCTATGAATTAGATGATAACGACAGACTGGTGAAAAACAAAACTTACGGTGGGAATTCAGATTAACAAGATTCCAAGTGAATAAATAAAAAGAGAGTGTCATATACGACGAAAAGTTGGCGAAAATTGTCAATGGAAAAAAATCTGAAGCAAGAGATCGAGCGAGAATTTGAAAAACTTGATGCAGCAAAGTGCTCAGAACTCAGGTTCCAGGGAAATTCATAGGAATACATACCATTGATCGGAAAATATCACATCAAATATACTTTTTAGAATTTTCAGTGATTATTGAGCATCTTGGCATGTTTGTCTCTCCTGGCTAGGGGCTATAAGTGATCCACTGAGAACATTCAAGATAGAGGTTTGCTGACATTGGGAATCTAAAACTGCCAGTTCTTAGTATCCATCCTCTCATTCTAAATCAAAACTGAAATGTTTTAAAGCTTTGTAGAATTTTTAGTGATTATTGAGCGTCTTGGTATATTTGTATCTTCTGGCTGGGGACCGTAAGTGACCCCCTGAGAACATTCAAGATAGAGGTTTGCTGACCTTGGGAATCTAAAACCACCAGTTCTTAGTATCTAACCTCTCATTCTATACCAAAACTGAAATGTTCCAATGCATTGTAGAATTTTTAGTGATTATTGAGCGTCTTGGTATATTTGTATCTTCTGGCTGGGGACCGTAAGTGACCCCCTGAGAACATTCAAGATAGAGGTTTGTTGACCTTGGGAATCTAAAACCACCAGTTCTTAGTATCTAACCTATCATTCTATACCAAAACTGAAATGTTTCAATGCATTGTAGAATTTTTAATGATTATTGAGCGTCTTGGTATATTTGTCTCTTCTGACTGGGGACCGTAAGTGACCCCCTGAGAACATTCAAGATAGAGGTTTGCTGACCTTAGGAATCTAAAACCACCAGTTCTTAGTATCTATCCTCTCATTCTATACCAAAACTGAAATGTTCCAATGCATTGTAGAATTTTTAGTGATTATTGAACATTTTGGTATATTTGTCTCTTCTGACTGGGGACCGTAAGTGACCCCCTGAGAACATTCAAGATAGAGGTTTGCCGACCTTAGGAATCTAAAACCACCAGTTCTTAGTATCTATCCTCTCATTCTAAACCAAAACTGAAATGTTTTAAATCTTTGTAGAATTTTTAGTGATTATTGAACATTTTGGTATATTTGTATCTTCTGGCTGGGGACCGTAAGTGACCCCCTGAGAACATTCAAGATAGAGGTTTGCTGACCTTAGGAATCTAAAACCACCAGTTCTTAGTATCTATCCTCTCATTCTAAACCAAAACTGAAATGTTTCTAAAGCTTTGTAGAATTTTTAGTGATTATTGAACATTTTGGTATATTTGTATCTTCTGGCTGGGGACCGTAAGTGACCCCCCTGAGAACATTCAAGATAGAGGTTTGCTGACCTTGGGAATCTAAAACCACCAGTTCTTAGTATCTATCCTCTCATTCTAAACCAAAACTGAAATGTTTTAAAGCTTTGTAGAATTTTTAGTGGTTATTGAACATTTTGGTATGTTTGTCTCTTCTGACTGGGGACCGTAAGTGACCCCCCTGAGAACATTCAAGATAGAGGTTTGCTGACCTTGGGAATCTAAAACCACTGGTTCTTAGCATCTATCCTCTCATTCTAAATAAAAATTGAAATGTTTTAAAACTTTGTAGAATTTTTAGTGATTATTGAGCGTCTTGGTATATTTGTATCTTCCGGCTGGGGACCGTAAGTGACCCCCTGAGAACATTCAAGATCGAGGTTTGCTGACCTTAGGAATCTAAAACCACCAGTTCTTAGTATCTATCCTCTCATTCTAAACCAAAACTGAAATGTTTTAAAGCTGTGTAGAATTTTTAGTGGTTATTGAACATTTTGGTATGTTTGTCTCTTCTGACTGGGGACCGTAAGTGACCCCCCTGAGAACATTCAAGATAGAGGTTTGCTGACCTTGGGAATCTAAAACCACCAGTTCTTAGTGTCTATCCTCTCATTCTAAACCAAAACTGAATGTTTTAAAGCTTTGTAGAATTTTTAGTGATTATTGAGCGTCTTGGTATATTTGTATCTTCTGGCTGGGGACCGTAAGTGACCCCCTGAGAACATTCAAGATAGAGGTTTGCTGACCTTGGGAATCTAAAACCACCAGTTCTTAGTATCTAACCTCTCATTCTATACCAAAACTGAAATGTTTCAATGCATTGTAGAATTTTTAATGATTATTGAGCGTCTTGGTATATTTGTATCTTCTGGCTGGGGACCGTAAGTGACCCCCTGAGAACATTCAAGATAGAGGTTTGTTGACCTTGGGAATCTAAAACCACCAGTTCTTAATGTCTAGCCTCTCATTCTAGACCAAAACTGAAATGTTTCATCGCATTGTAGAATTTTTAGTGATTATTAAACAAGTTTCCATTTGAGCTGAATGTGTCTGGACTTTTTTTTTTAATTTTATGTTTCCCGCGTTTTTCCCTACTTATAACAATCGTTAACAATAGAATATCGCGGTATATCATAACCACGCGGGCGCTAACCTGCTGGATGAGATCAACTTTACGAGGGGCAAGTAAGTACAGCAGATGATATTTATTCCTGGCAATGGAAACTGGAAACTTATTTGAGGAAGAGATGATGCGTCGAGTCAATGATAAGGATCTTTTTGTTTAGTTGGATCCTTGTTTGGCGATTATTCGCCCTGGCAGAGCCGAATGAGAGGCAATGATTACGGAGCTTATGTGGGCCTAAGCAGGTTTGTTGACAAAAATCACCCAGAAAGTCAAGTAGATTCCAAGAAAATTTTTAAGTAAATTCTCACTGAATTTATTTGGAACTTGCAATTTAAGGCCTCTTACTACTATTTATAAGCAAATATCTGCCCAGGAAGGGGGAAAAAGCGTCATTTCACCACTACTTTTCCGACCACTGTTCGCAGCGAATGTGTCGCGAATGTGTCTCGAATGTCCCAATGTTGAATATCGAATATCCAAATGACAATCGCATGCCACTCGGTGCGGCTGGTTTGAAAGAAAAAAGTTCGCCGCTACTGCCAATTATGCATGTTGACAGCCAACTATCGTCAACGAACGAAGATGAGCCGATGGATCAAACTCCATGCTCTTCCGAAACAGAAGACTTCGATGGTGCTGATGGTGAGGGAGACTTTGACAGTAGTACGAGATTGATGAGGGATGATTTTTATGCAGTTGACACGACAGCTGGAAGCTTGGA
Organism: Aurelia sp. 4 Dawson et al 2005; assembly: GCA_964019985.1. NCBI lineage: Eukaryota > Metazoa > Cnidaria > Scyphozoa > Semaeostomeae > Ulmaridae > Aurelia > Aurelia sp. 4 Dawson et al 2005. Next base: position 18,740,698 of record OZ026497.1, read on the forward strand.
GGTGATACCTTTGATTTTTTTGTTGTAGGAAAGTTGTGAAATGTTTAATTACAATGTGTAAAAATGTAGAATACAAATATAGAATAGCCGGAGGGGGGTACATGACTTGCAGATGGACGGGGGTCTGCCGCCCGGTTTTCAGAAAGGTACCTTCTTCTAATTACCAAAACTTGCTTTTATACCCACTTTTATGATGAATTTTGGCGGAAAGCGGCTCATTGTTGGCTATTTTTCGCCAATTTCTGGATAACCCACCCATGTTTATGGAAAATCTCTGAAAAGGGACCCTTGTTTAGAGAATTTCGGCTCAAAAACCCACCCATATGGGCACCACATACCCGTACCCTCAATATGTTATGTACCCCCCCCCCTGATAGAATAACCCACACTTATCCAGCATATCAAGGGTACACGGTAAGGATCTTCTACAGCCAACTTTATATATAAGAAAAGAAAAACTCTTAAAAAAAGGAAAGAGAGAAGGTCTTGGTGGTGATTGGGATTTAGAAGATTCATGCTTGTTTGATCTCATCGTATCACTGATGTTTCTCTCTTAACTCCCTTGACACAGGAAGGCAATCATGCATAAAGGTATAAATTCAATGAACTTTCAGAAAGAAATAGATTTCTTTGTGTCATTAAAAGTATTTTTAGATTCAATCCATCAGAGACCTAACACTCATGCATTGGATTATAGCAGATAAATTCCTAAACTGAATCTACACAAAAACATTCTTTCTTTGTCCATTTATGCTCTGAGCCTTACAAAATTTGATCAATGTTCTTTTACCATCTTCAGTGTTTTTGGAATCAAAAATTTTCAGAAACTCACTGATACCTCTGTAAATAGGAGACTGAAAGATGTATAAGGAATACTTTAGTGCCTTGAGGATCTTTGCATGAGATCAACCAATAAATCTTCATAATCAGTCCATTTTTGATTTATTGTACCTTTTCAAAAGTGAATAGTTTATTTTGGCACACCTGGTATAATCCTAATGGCCATTTTGTTTTGTTTAATTTCTTAGAGAAGGATCCTGTAATAGCTGTGTTAAGCTTTTATCCACTTGTAATGTGTGTCACAACTAGTCAACTTATGAATATTCATTGCCTTAAGTGGTACTAATGGATACTTCTTTGTGAATTTTTTGGTTTTTTAGGGTTCAACCCAGATGGACAAAGAATCATTATACATGCATGAACTTAAACAGTATAATGGAATGTATCCCGTTAGCACACACTTCAATGCATTTTGCCTAATGGATTTCAATCCAGTAAAGACAACACTGAAAGTAAGGAATTTGTAATATTCTCTGGCTTATTTCTTCAAATTGAAGCTGGTGATGAGGCTGGTACTTCCAGTGTGTATTTGGTCTGGTATGGATGGGTAATTGGCAAGGTATACAAGGTGGGTGGAGGGTGGTTTCAGCTTGGTGCTTTGTTTAATGTTGGGGAAGGGCTGATATGGCTAAGGATTTGCATTGCTATCTAGAATCCATTCATGTTTATTTATTCCATCAAATCCAGTTCCATATACTAGGTACACTTTTTTGACAGCCCTAACAGATACCAAAGACACGGATATTCTCAATACAGACTGAAATTTGAGACATTTCGTCAGCTAGTTACATGTGCTTTGCAATAGTATTTCAAACATATTCATTTTCTTTGGCAACTTTTTTCGTCTTTAGGTTGTTTATAATGCAAGTTTAATCATCGCTTTCTGAAAACAGTTTCATAATGACTTAAGGGTCATGATGTAGCAAGAAATAGATGCATGGTGAAAGTGAATACCCATAAGCTGACAATATCGAGAAATGCAATGCAGAGAAATGTGTTCCTGTGTAGAGAAAATTGAGTCATTTTATCAGCCATGATTTAATATGGAAAAACATTATTCATTTTTATCTGTGTGGGCATGTATTACCTTTTCATATCTCTCAGGGTGCTGTATACACTATGCATTGTAAGTAAATTTTATTTTGTCACGTTGCAACATAAAGATTAGTGCATGGGCATTCCTATGGAATTTGTATTGTAGATATAGATTTTTCCCTTTATTTTCTTCCAGGACAAAACTTACGTGATAGTCACAAGAAAAGCAGCTGTTTTCAAAGATGAGGAATGGAGATGGGTGTATAAATGCAATGCTTGCAGAAACCAACTGGATATTTTGAAGACAGCTTGCAGTTTCCATCTCACATATAATGGTAGCTATATGTAAACCATTTATCATATGACCTGCATGATGAAGTAATGTAGTTGCATCACATGCTGTGGATGATGCACTTGTTATGGATCATCATCTAGATTTAGCCTTTACCCCATATTTTTCTAATAGGAATTCCTAAGTGATTATTAAGGATGTAAGGATTCTTCTGATGGGAATTCCTAAGTGATGATTATCAATGTAAAAACTTGTGATCAAGAACACTAAAAAAATTTAGAAATTCCTAAAGGACTCTTAGCCAAGAAAACCATTTTAGTGTGTTGAAGGACAGCATCCTGTATTTTTACAGTATTTGTTATGTCAGCCAGTCTTTCCTCAATCATTGATTGAGCACACTTAAAAGACTGGATTGAATTTTGCCAACCATATTTTATCTGTATCTTGTAGAATTTGAACAACTTCAAGACCTTTGCCTACACAGCCAAGCTGCCAGCTTTATTCTGAAGGAATTTGATGCAGTGAATGACATTGATCCTTGCCTAGACCCTACTTCCAATGGTATGTAAAATACTATAAGTAAAAGATGTTTTCAGTTTGCTATATTATTTCTAAAATTCAAGTTTCCAAAATGAAGTTACGCACTCTATTTTTTCCTTATTCATTTGTGTTCACTTTGACATGACAGGGAGTCCAAAACTTGCCAAGAAATGTGAATTCTAATCAAACATAAAGTTATTCTGAAAAAATCTTGGCAGGAAAGCATTATTATCGTTGGCAAGGACTGTGCCAGATGCACCTCCAGAAGTGGAAATTTGCCTATCCATTCTGTAAATAATGCATTGCTAAATCAGTGAAAGGGCATGCATTGAATATACAAATTAACTTGGTGTTGCAAAACTGCTGACATATATACCGGGTGAGTCAGAAAAACGTGGGGCATTTGACACACTGTGGCGTTGCACTGAGCCACTTGATAATAGTGAACTAAATTTTTCCGTGCAGCCAAGGGTCTAATTTAGATCATAAACCATTCCCCATCGAAATCGGTCATTTGATGCATTTGTTAAAGAAGATTTCCTTCGTACGATACAGTGTGGGAGTCTTGCAAACTGCTGAAGTCTTTCACCAAGCCCCTTCAGCATTTTAGCCTTGCCAGAGTTGCAGGTACTTAAACCTGGTTCCCACTAGGTTGCTTAGGTTGCTAAGATCGTGCAGAAAGAACCAAAAGACAAACACTCAGAGTTTGAATCCCTTGTCTTTTGGGTCTTTCTGCACGACTCTGTGAATCAGCTTTAGGAAAAAGCGTTGTCCACTTGAAGTCCCATTGTGATTTACAGAGCATTTATCTGCGTAAAAGAAACCTTTTCCCAAGACAAAGAAGTGCGCATTATTAATGCTTTTCAAACTTGTTTTCCAAGCAAGGCAAGTTATGATAAGATTTCCCAAGGGAGAAAATACCACCTCCTAACTATTTCATTGCCCCCTGATAATACCACGTGGACCTGTAACTTTTGCAAAGATAAAATGCGGAAGGGGCTTAATGAAAGATTTCATCAATTTGTAACATTCCCGTACAAGGTCTTACGAAGCAAATCTTTTTTAAAGTTAGACTCTTGGCTGCATGGAAGAAGTTAGTTCATGACAGTCGGGTAGCTAAATGCCATGTCACGGTCCGCCAAACGCCCCACGTTTTTTCTGACTCACCCGGTATAAATGGTGAAAATAGTTGCTTTCATATAATCATGCGATGCCAAATTCCTATTGTGATTCATATATTGCATGATCTACCTACTTACTATCTGTTGCACTTGCACTAGTTGAATTAAATCCTGTTGTCGTTTCTTGAAAGATGAAATCAAGGATGAGGAGTGCCCAGTGTATGTCCTTCCAAACAGTAGATTTGCCGTGGTTTGGGATTCACAAAACGACAGTTATGGCACAGTTGGGAAGTCAAGAACGTCTCTCGTTTGTCAAAATTGCACAATCCCACTTAACTGTCCACATGTCCAGATATTGAGGCGTCACAAAGGCTGTCAATGTTTGCCAGAGGCATTCAGCTCTTTCATCTTCAGCTCCTCTTGCACTGCAAGAGAATCAACGGAATTAGTTCACCCAGTTTCGTCAAAACGGATTCCCTTTGTTGAGCAAGCAGCAAGAAACAACAGTGAGATACATTTGATAACGAATCATTTGGCTGACAATTTAACCATAAATTTATATGCAAATGACAGTCGTTGCCAAAATTGTGGGTATGAGAATGGCCCAGGTGAGGACAACTCTGTGAATTCCGAGGAAATACCATTGTTTATGCTCACTGGGATTTTTGTTGGACGTGGTATGTGTCAGTTCTCTTGATTTCTTTTCACTATTTCAAACATTCTTTTTAGAATACAGAATTAGACCATTCTGAGTTGAATTTCTGTTTAAGATTTGAGTGCTGAATATTTGAAGAGATGAAATTTTAGTACTCAAAATAACCATATTGAATGTAAAACAAAATTACAAGAATTTGTTATGTTCAAGCTAACGCATATTTGACAACTGGTGAATTGATGAAGCGAAACGTTGAATGAAGTTTTGTCTGGTATACCAAAATACAATGAAACATTCCTTCGATCCCCTTGTGCTGTCACAGGAACGAAATATATTGATACAATGGATGAAAAACTGATTACTGTTCAATACTGATGAAGGCTTTGACCGTATCAGTTAAACGAATGTGTTTTTATCACATGTATCTATTTTGTTTTATCATCTATTTTGTTGCGAATGAGAATAGCAGTATCATAAATTTGTTATAAATGCAACTTGGAATTGCTTTTGCAACTTTTAACTGTGTTTTTCGCAGCCTAGGTTTTTCGTTGATTGTTATAGCTCCGCCAAAGCATGTACTAAACCTCATTTCGTGACTTTGTACAGAAGAATCCCAGTAGACTTTTTAAGCATCGTTTCGATAGATTAAGCGTTATTACATGATCAACAAATCTTAGCGATTTTTTTGTTATAAGCTAGCAAACGATGAATTTTGAATCTAAGGGTTTCCTTCCTCCAACGGTAGAGAAAGGGCAGAGAAATGCAAAAGTTCACAAAGATCGGCAAGCAGAAAAAACCTCTATTCCTTTCTCTAAAGTCCCTTAAAGGAACTAGATTTAATTTATTTTGTTTTATAGCGACTAAATTATGGTCCATTACCACGGATATTGCTCGATATCGCCATTGATTTCGCCATTGCTATTGTTTTAATGGAATTCGATTTTGGATTAATGAAAATCTTTTCTGTTTAGTTTCAAGGAGAATGTGCCACAATTGCCAACAGAAATTTGAATACGACGGATTAGAGGATGGCATATTGAACATGAGATCCTATCTTGTTAGTCATCGGCTGCTAAGGAACTTCATGCACCACTTTCTCTTTGGAAGGTACTTTAAGTAAAGCTTCATTCAATATAATTAGATTCTTTGGTTGGTTCTAGGTTTGTGACGAACAGTAAGTTGCTGTTGGGAATGCGCTTTATATAATATTACATTAATTTTGGCTTAAAGCATGAACTGCATAAACCAGATTTCCCAAACTAGAATCAAAGTTTCGTTTCAAGGCATCAGTTGAACAGCAACAGTGATGTAACAGACTTGTCAAAGCGCTAAAATCCATTCATAAAATCATGTGTTCGATTCTGATGTAATGTGCATGTGATTTTTTCCCTATTTCATTGTTATGGCTGGGGTGATAAGGAATAGATCAAACTTACCTCTTACAATCTGCCAGCATAGCAAGAAGTTTCATGTTTCATGTCTAATACTTCATGTTTCATGTGAATTTAGAGATGTAATAATTCTTCTCCGTGTCTCTTAAAGGATGCCAATGTACACATACTTCACAGTTTATTGTGCTGACATGCGAGCAATAGAGGTTGATCCGAAACAGTTGACCTACAATAAGTTCAAAGATTCTTGGTATGCTTTCCTTTCCCTCCTCGACATTGATTTGGATGAAGGATTTTCTTGTGAAATTTGCAAAGACCACCCTCGGATGTTAATCATGGATGCAACGTCTCTTTCCTTTCGAAAAGAAATGATTCAAAGGTGGAACGATTTTTTGCAAGCTTCTGCAAGTCGCCAACGTGAAACTATCAAAAGAATCAGGTGTGTTGATATTACTTTTCCCGATGTTAATATTAATTCATCATTAGAAGTGACTTAGCGAAGAGTTAGACTTGTTTCTCAATTTTAGAATGTCAGGCTGAATGAGGAGCATTTTGTGTCTGTCTGCATGTTGATTACTTTATAGCCACTACTTGGTTATTTGATATAATTTTGTACATAGTTAGACTTGTCTGTCTTTTCTGGGCGGACGGGTTTAATGTGTGCCAGATTTGTTCCATTTGTATGTTGAATTTCTCGTCTTTACTTGTTAATTTGATGTGATTTCGAAAGAGTTAGACCTATTTTTGTTCAGTAGGAAATGAGGTTCAATCGGTGCCAAAACAGTTTTACCTTCTGGTTGGATCATTTTAGGTTCGTCGATGCCCTTTGCGATAAAGAATTTCATGAAGCCTAACCTGAGTAACTTTTCATGACAGCTGTCTCCATGATTTCGGCCTGGATCGTTTCACGTATCATTTCATCAATGTCTTTGGTACCAGAAGTCAAGATATCCTCCAATACTCTTGGAGTAGAGACGTTGTTGATGAATTGGTATGCATCATCCGGTTGCGTTATGAATGCCTTATACTGGATGTTAAATGATATAATGATACAAGCCGGTTACAAAATCTTGTTTTAAGCCATGTTAGTATTATTTGTATTAAAATGCATTAAAAACTTAGACATCTTAAAGAGGCCGAGCTTCCCATGATCGTTTGAGGGTGTGGAAATCATCAAAAATCACATTTGCGTGAAGACAAAATATGTTGGACGAAGAATTGTGGCAAACTCAACAACTCCATCTAGTTGTGCAATGATTTCAAATAATTTCTGTCGCTTGAATCTCGTCGTGATTTTATGCGGTTGTTTGTTGTCCCTGGGCAGAGGATGAAATCTCCTGGTATAATTTTTGTTGGGCTCGCTGAACGGAGATGCTATTTTTGAACTTACTACAAAAGGATAGCATCTTCCAACACGAGTTCAAGTCCTTGCTGTAAGAGAACGATGTTAGCAAAATTTGATTGTGATTGTTGGCCCTTAACGTAACGCATTTGAACGTATTTTCCCCGAAAATCCCTCATAACCAAGTGACGATATATGGCTGATTTTAGTAAAGTGGACTTCAAAAATCTACTTGAGCGTATCAGCAAGACAGTGCCGTTGTCATAAGAAACAGGAGCCATTCTTACAGAAATTGTTTTTGTGACTTATCGTCTGAAATAAAGTATCAACTAAGCAGTATTTCTACGAAAGATCATGTCAGAAGTCAAGAATCACCATTTTACAGGTCAAAGAAAAAAGTTGAAATAACAGGCAATAAAGTAATATATGCACAAAGACTCACATCTTCGACGAAATGCTGAACGTGATCTATTGCAGCTAGTATGCTCCCTAAACGTAAAACTGGAGCCATCTCTTCTGTTCCATACAGAGCGATTCCAACGGAATTGAACAGGCAGTCTCCATCTCCAGTGGAAACTATTGGCTGCATTCCGGCTGGTAGGTTCTTTAGCTTCGAAATCCTAGACAGTTGTATCATACCTCAGCCAAGCTACCATAACAATGGGTTTAATACCAAGCTTATGCTCATCCTTTCAGAATATATCCACTTAGACAATACTGCATTTACAAGTTGATAATAAATGGTTGATAACAAAACCGATAAGAATAGCCTGGTCGAAAACCATCAACATTTCTGTGGCTCAAATGTTGAGTAGTAGTTATACTTGCCTGGTCTCACCAAAATAATCACAGAGACGGCTAATTAGCTCGAAAGAGAGCAACTTTTCATTAACGATCGCACATTTCTTGTGGGGCACTTGGTAAATCATAGAATCGCCTTGTTACGAAACGAGACCATATCATGACGCTGCTTTAGAATCATATTTGTACATTTAGTATTGGCTTCAGCATCCTGGTTCTATAAGCTGTTATTTCTGAGGAGTCTCTTTGCACGAAGAAGCCATTCCTTTGTCGAACTCCAAAGTTTCAAAGTTACAAAAATTGCAATAAACGTAGCGCGTAAATGATTTGATGACTTGTATCTCTTTAGCCTTCTACGAATAACTTAGCATTACTTACCTCTTATCGACTCTCCTGACAATTGCCGGTAGAGTGTCGAGGGTGTGGTGTTGCTTCATGTATCTTGTATACAACAATATATCGGTGAAATCGTTCCCCTTCAGTATATCCATGAAGCTCTCCCATGAACTCGCTTTACCTAACTGTTGTAGGAACAACTTGCATCTTCTTGCCTTCAAATATAGATAACAGGTCTTTATCTAGCGAGGTGTCTGCACCGATAGAATATGAATCTCATTGTGATAATGTACAATAGGCTATTAATATAGTCAATCCATCAGCATTGAACGAATAAAATCATTCAAATGTGCTACAAGCACTGTACAACATCTAAGATCACTACTACAAAATGACAACGAGGAAAAGCTTGCATGAGTGCTTATGTATACGCCAATTCAGTTAGCTAACTTACTAAGGTTCGCACTCAGAAACATCCATTACAAATCTGAAGCTCTCATCTGAGAACAGTCAAGGAAAATTTCTCAAAAGATCCACAAAAAGAACATGAAATTTATTTATTAACAGAAAGTCAGTTATTCCTTAATCAATCAACAGAAAAATCAGTCATTTCTTAAACATATCAATCAAAGAAAATGCAGCTTTCTCCAAAATGATACCTCCTCGCAACAAAACCTATCAATTTGCCTGCCCCTTGATTCATAGATTGTGTATCTATTCATCAACTTACCATACTTTCAGCGGAATAATTGGCTCTGGAATCTTGTCCCTCGCCTGGTTCCTTGAAATCAAATGTATTTAAGATCGAATGAATTTAAATCAAAACTGAAAGGGCATCTTCTGGAAAAAGGAATACCGTCTTACTTGAGCTCCATTCTATGATAAACTAATTGGCGAAACACAAAGCTATGCAATATTGTACTTTATGAACAAGCCATTAAAACTTTTAGAACTAGAAGGCAGAACACCATTAAATTTATTCTTCGGTGGTATACACTGACAATCCTTTCTAGTCTGCTATTATGCTACGACGGGGCTAGATAGTATCTCTAAAATTACCTTTGCTTTCCTCCTCTTTCTTTCCTTGCCTGTACCTCTGTCCTCCTTCGCTCTTTCTTGCCTTCTCTTGTCACCCTTGGAAAGAAAATTAAAGACTTACCTCTACATAATTTCTTTAAAAGGTTGGTTCCTTAAAAAAGCCAACAACCACATCTAATGTACTAAAATTTCTAACTCCGTTAATACCTGCTTCCCACTTTCCCCATCTTCTTCATCATTATCTTCACTTAGAACATCGTCCTCAATGTTGTCGCCCTTGGAAGAAATTTAAAACGTTACCATTAAATAACCTATTCATGTTCCTTGAAAACAGCCAACAACCATAATTAATGTACTAAAATTTCAATGTTGTTAATACCTTCTTCCCACTTCCCCCATCTTGTTCACCTTCATTATCTTCACTGACAACATCGTCCTCAACATCGTCCTTGGAAGAAATTTAAAACGTTACCATTAAATAACCTATTCATGTTCCTTGAAAACAGCCAACAACCATAATTAATGTACTAAAATTTCAATGTTGTTAATACCTTCTTCCCACTTCCCCCATCTTGTTCACCTTCATTATCTTCACTGACAACATCGTCCTCAACATCGTCCTTGGAAGAAATTTAAAACGTTACCATTAAATAACCTATTCATGTTCCTTGAAAACAGCCAACAACCATAATTAATGTACTAAAATTTCAATGTTAGTTAATACCTTCTTCCCACTTCCCTCATCTTGTTCACCTTCATTATCTTCACTTACAACATCGTCCTCAACATCGTCCTTGGAAGAAATCTAAAACGTTACCATTAAATAACCTATTCATGTTCCTTGAAAACAGCCAACAACCATAATTAATGAACTAAAATTTCAATGTTGTTAATACCTCCTTCCCACTTCCCCCATCTTCTTCACCTTCATTATCTTCACTTACAACATCATCCTCAATATTGTCACCCTTGGAAGAAATCTAAAACGTTACCATTAAATAACCTATTCATGTTCCTTGAAAACAGCCAACGACCATATTTGATAAATATTTCGAATGTTTGTTTCTCCGTCCTCTTCACCTTCATTAATACTAAAATCGTGTTCCTGACTATTGTCACCCTTGGAAGAAATTCAAAACTTTGCCATTAGATAACCATTAGATAGCCCATTTATCTTCATCAACGTAACAAAGTTTAGTCTTCATGAACAGCTATGTCAATAAGTCTTTGTGTGTTTAGGCACGACATTTGTATCTTTATGATAAAATTGATATAGCCACAGCCAAGTTTCAATTTTTACTAAATCATCTTCTTTTGTACTGCTCACCTTGAGATAAAAAACAGATCATTTACCATTTGCGGGAGATATACAAAGAAGCATGGTGAAATAATTTAATAACAAATGCTTATTACTTGTATGCTATCACATTCAGATTCTTCTGATGCTGCTTTGTCATTGGTAGCCGATCTGAAAAAGACAGAAATCTTATTAGAAGAATGATAAACACCACAAAGACAAGGTATCGATGCAGTAGTGCCAGAGAAGCTAAACTCGTAACCTCACTTTAAAAGAAAATCAGCGCTAAATGAATGTTTTACATCGCCATAAAAGCATTCATCATACCATGAAGCAGTGACAGGAAAATGTGTGAGATACAAAAATGAAGCTACTTCTGTAACATGAATGTTCTATTGTATCCGAAGAATGACATAGATTTAAAGCTCACTTGTTCCATGTTAGACTTTCAAAATTCTAGCCTGTTGGCACGCTTTAGCACCACCACAGAATAGACCGTTCCTTTCATATACCCACACACAACTGACAAATACTTTCTAGAGTCATATTTGGTCAACAGTGTGGTCATTCATTTACTGATAGAATAAACAGAAGATTTCTACAGAGAAGGCATTAATGTTTACCTCAAATGTTCCCCTTTTTGTATGTATCGGCGCAAACTGTCGCCAACCTTTCTAACTTGCGCAGGTGTTATATATCTACCTATAGAATAAAAGAAACTTCTGCAATACTTCATGTTTGACAAAGACGACGACAGGCTGAATGTATCAGACAGATTGTTGAATATTGGAGGAACATAATTGGGAAGATTGTTAAAGAGATAGCGTGAAACAATTTTGTTTTGTTTTATAACGTTTTGGGAGATAACATGTTGCTCGCTTTCATAATGTACATTGAAATACAAAAATGCATTTCCCGTCGCAGTTGCATCCTACGGTCCATATTTCCTATCTTAGGCAATGGAGGACACAACTTTTGTAATTTAATTGCATAAAACACCAATATGACAATACCGGCACGTAAAAACCATATCTCGCTTTGCAAACCTTCACCCTGAATTGGGCGTCCGTTTGGAGATGCAAATGGAACTGCTGGGTGCCACCATCTTGGTCGGTTTGCAATATCACGCCAGAAACCTTTAATGTGCCGGCCACCAGTGGCAAGGTTGGCAATTGTCTGCTTGAGGTGGTCAATGGGTACGCTTTGACTTCCAAATTCTGAAAAATTAGTCACATGGGTTTATTATAGTCTTAAATACATTTTAAGATAGCACTACGTAGCATAAGGTATGTTAATAACGAACTTTTGACATACTGATAATCAGATTTGCAACAGAAAAGAGAAAACCTCAAACAGAAAATCTCGCACCATCACTTCTTCGGCTTCAGCAATAACATACCATAATAGCTCAACACATTTCTCCATTTTTCTAATATTGTGCAAAATACATCCTGAATGAAACTGTACACATAAGATCCCATGTGTCAACATCGTCTGTTATCATTAACTGAAGCCGAAAGATTCCAAAACATCAAAATGAGTAAAAACATGGAAAATAGAGTAATAGCGTCTTTTTTTCTCACGCATCAGGGTTTGGACAAAAGAATTTTCGTTCAGAGCATCAGAATCTCTTAATGATCTCTCTGAATTCTCTCCTGCAGTAGATGTTTGCAGCTGGTCAGTTTGTGGTAAAAGAAGACTTGAATCCACAATTGGCTTGATAGTTTCAGCAGCATTTTGAAAGCCATTCACAAGAGCAGGATGTCCTGAAACAAATTAAATAACAACAGCTCAGTCCTAAATAAACAGATGCTAAAGGCTTGATGAAAGTTGTTATTTGTTTTGACATATCTGATTCAAATGTAGTATGATTGGTTTTGATGATGATAAACGAAGGAGGTTTTTAGAGTTTTTCAAGCCTGTCGATAGAGGCTGATTCCATAATGTGTACTAGAAATCTGTTCTATGTTTTCCTTGATACCTGTTACACTGCTACCTTTGCTTAATAAAACAATTCGTAGGGGGTTATGGTCTCTTTCTTTTCATAAGTATCAAAAACAATGCTAGCTGTACAGTACCAAATTTGACAATTTATGTAAATACAATAATGCTGGGCTATGTGAGACTATGTTGTAACTGTTATTATTGACCATAAGATTGATATGAAGCATAAAAAGGACTATCAGCCTCATGTACAGTAATATGCCACATTCAGCTCTGCAAGTTCTAAGGCTAAGAGATGCTAAGTAACCACTTACCAGAATAATGGATCACCCCTTGGTCTACATACATCAACAAAACTTGGGGAATTGGCCTGTTCTGCATCTTTTCTCTGTCAATCCACTTTGTGAACTATGGTTTTGATAAGAAATTGCAAATCAGTCGTTGAGAGGCATCATGGTTTTATAATTGATCCTTTCATCCTTGAAATGACTACTCCTTATTAAGGATGAACCCTTCTAAAAGACTAAGAATCATGTAGTGGAATGTTTGCTATTTTCTCTTACGTGCATGGTTCTTACATCTTGCTAGCACCATTCAAAACGTTCTTTGAAGGCACACAAAAATACATAATGTATATAGTCAAAATGAGCTCCCACCTGAAATGAGCTGTCAATGTTGGATTGATGCTGAAACAACTTCCAACAACCAGCTTACATACATACATAAATACATAAATACATACATACATACATACATACATACACACATACATACATACATACATACATACATACATACATACATACATACCTACATTCTTTATTTTTAAGGCAGGTTGGAAAGCACAGCTCAAGAGCTGACGTGGACCTGCCATCTAAACTAATAACTAAATGAATGATGTTATGTCCTAGCAAAGAGTTGTGGCTGTCAGGGAAGCACATTTCTTTCATTTCAGGTGGTTTCAGGTGGTTTCAGCTTGTTTTAACTTTAATGAATTATGTGCAAAAACAAGCAAAACTAATCACAATGAAATCAATTGACAACAACTACCTTTTATCAGCATATTCCTCCTGGAACCCCTTCAAGAATCTGAGCAATTACAGAAGACAGAAGGTATGGCTAAATATCCTCTCACAAGCAGGGACAGCATGGCCATTAAGCTAGCAGAAGCTATATCTCCTCACTTTTTAAAAATAATTCTAAAAACTGTTACAAATTTAGAATTTTCATTTTCACTGACAATAAATAACAAAACAAATTAGTGTCTGATTGTTTGCAAGTTCTGGAGCATGTCAACCCTTTTAACTCTATTTCAGTTTTTTGCAATTGCATGTGTGGTCAGCGGTCCATCATAAGTTTGCTCAATCTTGCATGCAGCGCCAAATAATTCCTCTGAAGTTATACAGTAACTGATGTAAACACACTGGGAAAACTTTTTTACTTCAGATATATCTATAATAGCCTCATTCTTAGTATGATAAGAAATACTTAAAGCCAGGATTTCATGATGTTAACAAAAGTTTCATACAAAGTGATTTATGGTGCTTTGAACTGCTCAGACTCTTAAAGTTAAGGATTCAAAATGAATAATGATCTCTTCAATCATAGTTCATCACCATGCTTAAATACCTGTTGATAAACCAGGAGGCAGGCATTTGAGCATGGTTATAAATCCAAAGGCATTTAAATATGCTTTTTGATTTTCTTTTCTCTAGTTAAAAGAGAAACCTTAAAATCCTTGATGTGCTTTAAAAACTTTATGTAAACAGCAGAAAGAATTGATATTTGCAGTGTGCATGGAAATTCATTTGTATGCACAATCTGAAGTTCACATAGAGGTGTTTGAAAAACTAAGACCCAGGAAGGTGAGACCTACTGTAACACACAACATGTTGAAAACAAACATTGAAAACAAAGACCATGAAAACTCTGGTGGCCAATAAGGGCCAATCGTCATTTCAACATGATAAATACTGTAGCTAAGTCAGGAATTGCACTTGCATGCCTAAATTTAGCCTATTGTATTCTATTGTACTTGAAAATGTCAACATGTGCATGAAATTCATTCAGCTAGAGGAATAACAATTTGCATAGGAGTTTCTTTGTTCTTTTTATAGACAACCTCTTCAGCTCCATCAACTAACTTCACGAAACTTGTAAGGAACTCTGAAAAGATGTGAAATTACTCATTCAAATTCTGGAATATATAACATATGGATCTAAAAAGGTGTGGTTACTGAAAAAGTTTTGTCATTTTCTTCAACAATGGATGACATCTTTCAATTAGTTGGTCTTCCACAAATCTGGGACTTAATGTTTTTCAATACCTTGGAGTCTTCATTTTCTTGGTCTTCATTTGTGTGTTCTTCATTTACAGGGTCTTACATCAGGCATTCATTCTCTGGGTTTTAGCTTTCCAAACACCCATTCACATCACAAACTTCTTGAGAATTTAAAGTGTTTAAAAACAAGATATTCAATGAAATCATTGTATTTGCTGAATGCAAAGCTGACAAATTCAAGGTGTTCACATTAATGCACACAATGAATCTTAGTGCCCCATACAAAGCAATGAAGTAATGAACAAAGGTAAAGTGAACTGAGCCATTTTTCCAGTCATCCTAAATAAAATTGTAGCCATTCTTTAATAAGGTTGAAACTGAGAGCCAATAAATTGTTCTGTTAAGAATTGAAAACTCCCAAACATGTAAGATTGTACTGAAGAGAAATACAGAAGAGGTGTAAGCTGCATCAAAGGATCAGAGCATTCTAATGACAATGGGCTCATATTCAATGATGAAAATTGAAACTGACTCAGTTTGGGCTAAGTTACTATTGCAGCCGGATATAGGAAATATGTTCCATTGAAGCTCTTTGGTATGCAAGTGCAAGAGAATTTGGTGTGAGCTGCGGAATTTCCATGGTGCTTTCTCTTGTTTATACAATCATTCTTCTGTTCCTTTATTTCCTTCTGTGGTGTGCAAGTTAAATTTTGTAAGATCACCACCCCAGATGATGGTTACTTAGTAGGTTTATTCAACAGGGAAATGATTGTTTTGAGAGTTTTGTTCATCACCTGTATTTCTGGTGGTGGCTATCAAAATACACTAATACAGCAATTGTTCGGGAGCAGGATAACTTGTTAGATCAGGTTGTCACTAATCCCCAACAATTTTTTGTGGAGTTGGCTATCGTTTGGAGGGAAAATTCTGTAGCTGAGTATGAAAATATCAGTTGGGCATGTTCCCATGAAAATTTAAGGCTAGTATCCCCCTGGACCTTGAGTTAAAATAGAAACAAAGAAATTGTTCCACTATGACTGAGCCTGTGAGTGGTTGGTACTACTGCTGGAACTTATTGAATTGTAGAGGGGCCGGGACAAAGACATCGGTAAACAAACAGCATCATCTTTTTTGAGAATGAGACCAGCTGCAGGGCTTTAGAATCAGAAAGATCTAGCTAGAGGGGGATGGGGCAAATTTGGATTCATTAGGCTGGGCCTACCCTCCTCAGCTCGAGGAGGCCTCATATGAAGAACACAAACCCGCTTAGCTGTTGACTTGCATGCCCTTTTGAAAGCCTTCTTTCATTTCTTGTATTCGCTTCTTCTTTCGTTTCTGTTCGTTGTTGGGGCCATTACGCTCGTATGATTTGAGATAATGATGAAAATTATCTTCAAGGTTTCAGCTTTCTGTCAATGGAAACATGGAAACGCATGTCATACAGTACGGATTGTTGTTGATGTTGTTGCGACACCAAAAATTCAATCGCGGTTGAAGAACGAGATTGGTACCGAAAAATACCTGGACCTTTTAGCTATTCTGAAAACGAATGTGGATCGAACGATATTTCATTACAATTTGTAGAGTTTTCGAATGTGCACAATTGTGATCGAAGCTGTAACGCCACTCTTTCGAACCTCGCGTATAAATTTGTATAAAAATATCGCTCGATCCAGGCTCTTTTGTAGAATAGCTAAAAGGTCTATTTCAGATTTCAGGAACGATAGGGGGAAGTGGGAGGCATGAGGTGGGAGCAGGGAGGTCTATGCTTTCGGTCATCCCTCATACCTCAACAGTTTTACAAGAAACAGACTAGTCCTATTTCTAATTTTTGGGCCTTTTGGACCTTATTGGTGTTCGATTCGTACTTAAACTGGTTCATTTTGTTCTTCAGGATAGCTTCCCAACAGACAAAGCAAGAAAAAGTTGCTTTTTTTACGTCATTCAAATGAATTGGTCCAAGGAAAGCTCAGGTAGCTTCCTACGCAATGCAGATGTTTCCTCTTTCATTTTACATTACAAGGATTCAGATACTGTGATTCCCACAATCCCAGGAAAGGCATTTTTGATATCATCATTTTTTTCATAATTACAGTGCTTTTGAACATTCTAATCCTCACGCCATTAAATTGCTCAACTACATACCTTTCCATCTTACCATCTTTTTAAACTACATACCTTTCCTTGTTACCAAGACTGTCAAAACTTGAGTCTATTTTCAAGATGGGGGATAATTTTAGATACATCCAATCCTTTCATAAACAAAACACTGTAATGCCAAAGTGACGTTGGCATAAAAACTGCGGACATTCCAGTTGAAAGAATAGGGCAATAACATTGTCACATTTAACTTTAAAGTTTTGCAAAATTTAAAATTGCAAAATTAATTTGACAAAAATTCAATGCCTACTCTCGAGTACCGAATAATCGTCTCCCCGCTTATTAATATTTGGAAAACTTTTTAACCCCCTCCCCACTTTTATTCCAGTCCCTCCTTTTATCAATTTTTAGACAAATGAAATGATAGTAAACATAATTTCAGAATAAATGCAAGAAAATGTCTTAAGAAATGCATTCAACGGAACCAGAATTCGTAGGTAAATGTATCAGTAAACTGGTCACATAAAAATATAAAAGATACGTATTTAGCCAAGAAAACGACTGTTTGCAATTTCTCCAAGCACCTGCCTCGATTGTTCCAATGTCATATCAAGCCATTTCCAGCCCCCCCCCCGATTATTCTCACCTCCCCGTTTATTTGGTACTCGTGAGTTACTCCCACTATATCAGATCCAGATGGAAAACAACGGCACAAAAAAGGCCAGATCAGTTGTCAAGAGCATTTAAAATTGCATCTTTCGTCATAAATGAACAATTTTCAAACGTACCAAAATCGATAACAAATACTTAAAGTCATAAATCTCTCATCAAACGTGACTATTTACAAGACTCCTAGATTTATCATCTCTATACTAAATACATGGCAAAGCTTCGACAATACTAAAACAACAATTTTTTGAGATATGAACAAATGCGTTCTCCGTTTCTGGAGCGAATGAAACCAAAGAAGTTACAGACTAATAGTTTCTGGCAGAAAATCTGAAACCAAAGAAGTTAGAAACAAAGGGTTCTAAAAGGTGGATTTTTTTAAGGCAGGACTTTGCTGTATCGCAGGGTAGAACTTTCATTAGAAATAGTTTCAAATCTCCAAAAAATTTTTACAGTTGAAAACAAAAATTCACAAAAGTCCTAGTTTTCAGAACGGGAAAATTGCTTTTGAAAATATAGGTCACAAAATTGTTAGTGTGTCTTTATGAAGTTTGGGTAGACTGACGACATGACGACATAGTCCTATTTATCGCAGCAATGGGAGCAGCAACAACAACGATAATGACAACAATAACAACATTTTCTATGTTTGCTCAAGCTGGGACTTAGGACTTTCATATAAAGATTTGAGACAGAGATGAATGCGGTGTGCCCTGTGGAACGAGGCTGTGGAGTAGTCTCAGAAGCGAGGCAAGCATCCCTCGACAGGTGGAAATTCTTGTTGTTACGGTGAAGATCATGGAAGATAATTGGCCCTAGAAATGAGGAGCTCCTGGTTCACACTGAAAGGTTTGTTGATTCTTGGATTGAGAAAACATGCATATCGATACTTGGGGCTATTGTTCATGGCTACTATGACCGCAAACTTGTACTCCGAGCTGTTTGGGCATTGGCAGCTCGAGCCGGCAACTTAGGCCTATACGCCATTGCTGGAGTTCGTACAGTGTTGCCATGGTTTCCATATCAAGTTAATCAATAGGGGAAAGCTTGGTCCCAATTTTCAGGGGCGGGCAAGTACTATGAAATATTTGACCCCATGTTTGTCCGAAGAAATTGGAAAAAATGACCGTCTCTTTTATGACACAGTATGACTTTCCTCCCACAAGACAACCGGTTTTGGGGACAAAGGTCAAATTTTAAAATCAGTCATTTTTGTCCATTAATTTCTCACAAAAATCAATTTTTCTCACCTCCTATCTAGTCAAAATCCTTAAGCTTGGTTCCACCTTTGTCCGCCTAATTTAAGCTGAGAAAACCAGTATTTCAAATCTCTACATAAGCGGTTCTACCTTTGTCCACAAAAATTTACAAAAAAAGACCAGGAATTCAATTTTTTGAACAAAAGTGGTTCTACCTTTGTCCGTCAAATGAAGATAAAAAGACCGGTTTTGGGACAAATCAGGAGAAATAATAACAACTTTTTTAGAACCTAGGGACCACCTCGGAATCGCCGCTTGAAAACTACCAGTTTTGGGACACTGCTTCTCTATAGATACAATTACGGTGGTAGTGATGCCTGCAGGATAAACACTTGTTTCGCTGCGAATGATATGGAATTTTGGTGAACAAGAAAAACCGGTTGGGGACACTTGTGCTTTCAAGGCTACGGGTACCACTGTCTTTCAAGAAAGATATTTGGCCAAAACTACCGGTTTTCGGGACAAACATCGCAAGTGATTAAATTGTCCATCAAGTCGAAGAAAAATAACAACGTAAATGTGTCATCAAAAAAGACCAGTTTTAGGGACAAAGATGGTGAAAAATTTTTTCGTGAACTACCGGTTTTCGGACAAAGGTAGGACCATCGTCCTCAGAGGGACATGCCCGCCCTTTAATTTTCAATGTGATAGTCAATGAGTCACAGTTTGAGCATCCATCAGTCTATGAGTGGCGATAGCTACGAGCATGCAATCAGTCTAATGTTTGGATTAAAATAGAGATGAGAATATCCGTTTGAAGAGACTCAAGAATAGTAACTGAATTTGTCTAGAAAGTAAGTTGAAATGACAATACCTGCGATTTGTCATAAACAAAACAGTTTCGAATCTCTGCAAAATCAAAGCCAAAAACCAAAGCTGCTGATTGTACGGAAACAGAATTTTATCAAATCAAATGCATGCCCTTAGTGGCAATAAAACTCAACATAAACAAATGAACATTGCATAAACTAGTGAATATGGAGAAGCATGAGTCAAGATGAGGTGTTGAACTTTTAAATGAACAGAGTATCAACAGCAAGGGCTATTTCGTCATTAATATATTACTCTATCTAATAGATATAAAACAGTTAAATATTATTTACATATTTTTCAAAGATAACAATTCCAGATTGGTTCGTCATCAGATGTATGCATGAATAAAATTTGAATTTTCTTGTGGTGAAGTACCCTGGGTACAAGAGCCAAAAAAGGAAATGATAAAAGGAAAGAATAAAGAAGGAGAGAAAGTTGACTCTGGTCAAATGGTGACATCCATTGTAGGAATTGACCAATGAGAAGCCTATATACCCTAATGGGTACATAGATTTATGAGATTTGATTGGCTAGCGTGAGTCATGTGATCAGTACGTTTGTGATCAGAAAAATTGATTCAGACGGTTGTGATCACGTTTGCTCACAGGTAGTAGCGTATGGTTGTACTAATTGTAAAAGTGAAATTGCAAGCCAACCTTTGTCTTCTTCCTCATCACTCTTCTGTTGATTGTGATGTTCGAGTTCTCCTCTGACTCCTTCCATCAAAACACTAGGCCCATCAACAGACCCAGTTCTTGTTTGGGGACTGGGTCTGTTGATGGGCCTAGTGTTTTGATGGAAGGAGTCAGACGAGAACACGAACATCACAATCAACAGAAGAGCGATGAAGAAGAAGACAAAGGTTGGTTTGCAATTTCACTGTTACAATTAGTACAACCATACGCTGCCACCTGTGGTTTGCTTTCACAACAATTGCGGATGTTTTGAGGCAAGCTGTGAAGTCGGTAATTGGAAATTCATTTCTTCTTTTTCCCTTTTCCTCTTACAAATTTTCGCTTCATTCCAATCTTGAGGCCCTGGTACCCAGGGTAGTGGAGAAGCTAAACACCAGACGACTGAAATTTGTTTTATTTCAGCTTGAACTTCTCGATGTTCACGGGCTGAGTCTGAAAAACGTGGAGAGCTTCACGAGCTAAATTTTGGCGAAATGTTCAGATCAGGTTTCTTGAAACTTTATGTTGAAGGAGAAGGATTGACTTAGCTACGTAAATTCAGTTCTTTGAAAAAATCGATCATTTCCTTCCATACTTATTTGCGACTTTGTTCAGTTGCTATTTTCGCGAAAAGGTATGGCTATTCATGGGCAGTGCGGGAAATGTTGTTGTGATTTCCGAACTGCTCATGAGATGATTTACTTACCAGTTACCAAGCCAAATCAAGCCAAATATTCTTTGTATTCTGTTGTTCATTTGCTTGTTATGTTGCAACTTGCAAAAATGTGAGTTTAGGCGAACAGATCAAATCCTGAATGGCAGAGCAGCAACAACATTCCGTCTCTCAAACCATTGGCGATGATGCACCGGTTCTTTGGAATGTAAGACAATAATAAAAGAATTCGTTACTCATTAGTTGCCCACTTCCCTCCTCTGCATATCAGTTTAGGGCTCCGAAGGAAAGTCAACTCGTGGGAGTTCGAAATCGTAGGCTTAATGAAATGAGAGGCAGAGCGAAGAAAGAGACATGAAATTCAACAACATATGCAAGTTAAACGGTTTTTTTAAGCAAATTGATAAACAGACATGCAGACGAGGGAGGTGGGCAACCAATGGGTATGGGATTCTTTTATTATTGTCTTCCATTCCAAAGAACCAGTGCATCATCGCCCATGCTCAAACTAACCCAAACGAACTCATGTACTCGTCACTCCGGGGGCAGTTCGTTTGGGTAAGTTGAGGCGAAATGTTGTGGCTACTCTTCTGCCATTCAGAATTTGATCTGTTGTCCTAAACACACATTTCTACAACGATGAAAAAAAAACAAGCGAACAAACAAACAAACAAACAAACAAAAAATATTTGGCTTGATTTTGCTTGGTAACTGATTGGTAAATCATCTCATGAGAAATCGTGAGACTGACTTACTTGCTCCACGAATGAAAACAAGTAATGGCCAAAAAGCATTTTCGTTCCGTGGAGCAAAGGTTTGGAATGAATTAAAACATGAGGTCAAGCTAGCCCCCTCTCTGTCTACTTTTAAATGTAGACTGAAATGTAAATAGATTTTAATTTTTCATTTATTCTAATTTAACATTGTAAATATTCTTTTTTATTTTAGTAGTATTGTAATTAGGTTTTTTCCACGGCCCCCTGAAAAGCAGCCACTCTTGGTTGATGGGGCCACCGTGTATAAAAAATTTAAAATGAAAATGAAAAAAATTTAAAATGACTTTCTTCTTTCATGGGCACTCGTTTCACGGTAGAAATATGGCAAATTAGCTAATGGCGTTCAAGCCATTCAGTTCAAAGAAACAGGCCATAAAATTTTACATCAAACTTTTCAGAATTCCGCAACCTATGCTTTACTCACAGCTAACATATATATATTTATATATGAATATATATATACTACGTAATCTTAGCAACTCCTTTTTCACTATAAACAAGAGCCGTGTTGGGTCTTTTGGTTCTATTGAAAAGGGTTTTGTTCCTCACTACAGCTGTGGCAGGTCTTTTGGTTGTGTTCTTTGTCAACGAATTTCTCCTTTGCGAAAAGTAACTCTTTCCTGGCGCAAGACTTTGCTTCTTTTTCATAGCAGCAGCCTTGATTTTCTCATCACAAGGTACAGCATAAGTTGCCGCAATTTCAGTAACGTCATAAAATTTTGCAGGTTTCAATTCTCGCTGGGTTGGAGTACTTTTAACTCGCCGCTTTTTCTTCACAGCTTGAACTGACTTTCCTTTACGTATACTTTGAGCAGTTTTAGGTCTCTCTTCTACTTTCGATTTATCGATCTTTCTCGTTTTTGATTCCACAGGAGCAAGTAAACCAAGCCTCCCGTTGCTGTTAAGGCCTTCAGCCTCCTCACTGGATGCGGTGTCCGGCATGTCCTGTCTGTCCGTTAAAGATTGGCATTCTGACAGGAGTATCGTATGCGAGTTCTTTGCATTATTGAATGTATTTTTACAATTATGAATCTTTGTCTTTGCGATAACGATTTTTGGATTTCCTTGAGAAGTTCTAGGTGAGCTAACTCTTCTCGTTGTCCGCTCTGATCTGGGTCTTTGCTGCAATGGTTTAGCTGTTTGGGACCTTAGAGTATTACTCGATCCCCTTCTCTCACAATTCGTTCTACTATACCTTGACACATTTAAGAATGATTCGAATCGCTTTTGCCTGTCTTCGTTCACCACAGTTTCCTCTTCTAACTTCTTGAAAGCAAATATCCGCCTCTCGTATGCTTCCCCGTAATCTCCGGACATTACGTTCATCAGACTTTGGGGAAGGGGATCTTCATAAAACTCATCCGGTTCACCGACCTCGTAACCCGGAACAAATAATAACTTGAACTCGGCACAACTCTCAATAGACTTTTTAGCAGCAAGATCATTTTCCGCCGTAGCCTTCTCCATTTCTAGTTTATCAGGAATGATATTTGCACCGACTCGGTTCTCGGAAACAGTTCTCGCGATTGAAGTCTTGGTTGGTTTGTTGATGTCTGGTTTTACAGCTGGAATCAAATCATCATCGGAAAGTTGTTTGGTTCTCTGAGGTTGTTGGGAGGGTCTCCAAAAACTGTTACAGATCGTTAAGTTTGATAGCCGTTCATTGATTCTGGAGAGAAGAGAATAAATTCGGTATATCGGGTGAGCCAAACAATGTATTGACACTTGAAAGCCTTTAGCTCTCAAGCTATTTAGAAGATTTTAACATAGCCTAAAATAGCGGAACCATCAAAATAAACCCATTGACGTATAATAAACTCGTAGCCTGTGGGGAAACGCTGTCAACTTCTGTAAGAGAACAATGATCAAAATATAAGATAACCCTATTTCTATTTCTAATTCTTTATACACTGAGACCCTTCAGCAACAACATAACTTTAGCTCAAAAGAAGAAATCTAATTACAATCATTTTCAAAACAAAAAAAAACTACTGCTGATCTTCCAGGAGGCGGTGTTTGCATTGGTCTTCAGCTCATCAAATGACTTTTTAACTGTTTTTAATATTGATACAAGGTAGGGAGCTCCCTAATATTCATAGGAATCTCGTTCCAAGCCTTCAGAGCTGTGCAAGAAAATCTCTTTTTAGAATATTCCAAATTATACTTTGAAATTTGAAGGTTCTAACAAAATCTAGTATTATAGTTAGAGTAATGAGATGTCCGTTGAAATTTATTCCGAAGGTTTTCTGGACATAGCCTGCTCATGATCTTATATGTCATGACTGATCGATCGAACGTAATGAGTCACTAGAGAGAAAACTGCTATACCTGCAAGAAAAGTTCAAGTAATGTACAACGTTGTTTTTCATATTGATACAAGGTAGGGAGCTCCCTAATATTCATAGGAATCTCGTTCCAAGCCTTCAGAGCTGTGTAAGAAAATCTCTTTTTAGAATATTCCAGATTATACTTTGAAATTTGAAGGTTCTAACAAAATCTAGCATTATAGTTAGAATAATGAGATCTCCGTTGAAATTAATTCCGAAGGTTCTCTGGACATAGCCTGCTCATGATCTTATATGTAATGACTGATCGATCAAGCGTAATGAGTCACTAGAGAGAAAACTGCTATACCTGCAAGAAAAGTTCAAGTAATGTACAACGTTATTTTTTATATTGATACAAGTTAGGGAGCTCCCTAATATTCATAGGAATCTTGTTCCAAGCCTTCAGAGCTGTGTAAGAAAATCTCTTTCTAGAATATTCCTGATTATACTTTGGAATTTGAAGGTTCTCACAAAATCTAGTATTATAGTTAGAGTAATGAGATCTCCGTTGAAATTTATTCCAAAGGTTTTCTGGACATAGCCTGTTCATGATCTTATATGTCACAACTGATCGATCGAACGTAATGAGTAACTAGAGAGAAAACTGATATACATGCAAGAAAAATATCAAGTAATGTACAACGTTGTCACACAAAATTAGGCTCTTTTAGCAATAAGACGCGGACATCTTTGAAAACGCAGCTACTTTTTCATGTTTTTAAAGCATTGTAATTCTCCAGCCTTTTCCCTCCTGGAAAGCTTCTCACCGACAGACAAATTCCCCAAGAAAAGTTTGCATTCTTGCATTTCCATCATTTGTGAATGTGTTCATATTGTATTCAGTTTCCTTTCTCGACGTCCTATTTTTGCAGTGCGGCCTTCAAAAATATACTTTTCAGGTTGTCAGTTTCAGAATAGATTGTACAATAAGTCTCTCGAGACTTGCAAAAGTTTCAAGTTGATTTCTCTTTGTAATTCACAGCGTCGAACAAAAGAATTACGCTGGCGTCTTCTTGACTCGTGTCTTCTTGCTAAAAGAGCCTATTATCATACCAAATACGCGTTTGGTCGCACACTCTTTATTTTGGTTCATGCAAAGGACAGATAAATGACATGGCCGGGCTTACTTCCATCGAGCATTTAAACCTCTAAAACGTTTTGACTCACTCTGTATAAAGAAAACATCAAAAACAACAAACGACTGATGCACACAATGCACGTGGAAAAAGTTTAGACATTTGGGTGCTGTGGAATATATAAAAAGCATACGACAGACATTCGAAACTAAAATGTGAATCAACTGTCAAAGCTTAACTTAAGTGTGAAAAGTTTGTTTGGCAAAATCACTCGCCTCTTATGCCCCATTCATACTGCAAGTTAAACCAGCTTAAACTAAACCAATTTAAATTTCAGCCAATCAAATGACTGGATTTCTTGGATTGGCCAATCAGAAGGCCTTATTCAAAAACCTGGTTTAGCTGAAGCTGGCTTAACTTGCAGTGTGAATGGGGCATTAGACTCGAAATTGGGAAAATGGTGGTAGGGGGTTTGTATGGGAACAAGAACTCCACGTTCATTTCTGGTCCACAATTTACTTATCATTGAAATTTAAATTCTATTGACAATTGTACCTAATGATTGCACTGAATAGACCTTTTAGTTCTTCTGATAAAGAATTTGGATTGAACGATATTTCATTACATTTTGTAGAATTTTCGGATTTACACTATACTGATAGAAGCTCTAACGCCACCCAATGGAACCTCGTGTATAAAATTGTATAAAACATCGCTCGATCCAGGCTCTTTTGTAGAATAGCTAAAAGGTCTATTCATATTTCAATGGCAAGTAAATCACGGACCAGAATGAAAAGTGGAACTCTAGATCTATTGAAGGTATTTTAGCATCTTCCAGACTATGGCATCTTTATACCACCCACGGCGTTGTTAGCCAAAGTTTACATTCTCGAATCTTTGAAATCAAGAAGTCTGGTTCTGTCTCACGTCCATGTGTCTCTGTCAAGAAAATATATCGCGCAACAGAAGCGTTTTATCGTTCCTATTAATTATTACAGTGACAATATTTCTTCCTACTATACAAATTCTAATTACTCTACTACACTGCAGGAACAATACCATGGGGAGCGAAAAGAAAATGACTACATACCTCATGGCCAAAATGATACGCAATATTAAACTCACATGTGACTAGACTACTCACGAAATAAAAACAAGTGGACACTGCGCAGGATTCTGACTGACAGTAGATGTCTGGTCAGGGTTTCAAGGAAATAAAATGTAGCCAAGAGCGCAACCCGCTTGTGAAGTTAAAGATAGTCAAATGTCTGACACAACAGCTCCCTGTTGTACATAAATGTACAACAGGAAAAACGAAGGTCCCAGAGTTGAGCCCTGGGGCACTCCCGCCGAGATATCTGCCCAATTAGAACTCTGTTCTTTCAGTACAGTCCTTTGTTTCCGATTCTTGAGAAGATCAAAAAGAGAAGTTGTCCCGAGACACCGCATCTTTCTAATTTGTAGATGAGACGATCTTGTCACACCCTATCAAATGCCTTAGAAATGTCAAGATACACAGCATGAACATTGAGAGGAGGATTACAGTCAAAATCTTCAACTATGGTATGTGTTATTTAGAGTAATTGGTTGATTCTAGAGTCTCATGGACGAAAACCTGATTGATTTGGGTTAAGCAGTTCATATGATAAAAGATGCGAGTATAGAGAGTCGTAAATGAGATTTTCAAGTATTTCCCCCCCCCCCCAAAAAAAACAGAAGTTTCAGATCGCACCCTCGAATGACGAGCTCTCATAACCCGAAAAGAACAAATAATAAAATTACTCATACCCTGTTATGGATGGTATCGTTGACTTATCCAAAAGTCTAGTCTCTCCTGCATTTGATTTCGAAAGCATCTTTTCTTTCGTCTGCTTTCCAAGCAAATATGCTGCTGCAAGTCCGTGTCTATGAATGTCAAATGCTGGAAAGATTCTGCCATTCTGGGGATAAGACAAAATAAAGATTATTTACGTTGAAATTACCATAGAGATATGACTTGGTTGGTTCGCAACTTGATGTTGGGATCTCAAGGGACCTTTGAAAGGAATTCAGCTCTGTGGATGCTCTTTGTGAAGTGCCAAATGTCGCATATATCTGTTTACGCTACCACTGAAATCCCTGAGGAGCAAATCAGTTTAGTCTCAAGAGACAA
This sequence comes from Aurelia sp. 4 Dawson et al 2005, assembly GCA_964019985.1. Taxonomy (NCBI): domain Eukaryota; kingdom Metazoa; phylum Cnidaria; class Scyphozoa; order Semaeostomeae; family Ulmaridae; genus Aurelia; species Aurelia sp. 4 Dawson et al 2005. Next base: position 18,768,131 of record OZ026497.1, read on the forward strand.
GGACACATTTTGCACCACATTGGCATAAGAAGGTGGCTTGCTTTTGATATAAATTTCAAAAAGCTAGACACGCGGTGTCCTATCGCTCATGACCATAATACTCAAGAGTCATGATGTAACAGCAGTTAATATATTGTCATCTATGGGCCAGAAAGGCATTTCTTTTTCAGTGCTCAAAAGAACGGTAGAAAGTCAACAAAATAGTTTCATCGTTGAGTACTCTTGGTGGTGCGAATTTTCGAATGCAGGAAATTGTTTCTAAGTCCACCCAGTGCATTTAGCTGGCTTATTTTGTATAATAACTGTTACTGCTTATGAGAGAACGTAATGAAACCTTCATTGTCTCTGCATCCTTTTGGATTTTAAAGGACATATGTCAAGTTAGCAATTGGTTAATACACCAAAGAGGTGTGGGGTGGAATTCCATTGTTTTGTGACTTTTCATTTCTGCTTCACGAATTTCATTGCAATGAAAATTTAGCCTCGATCCTGCGCTTTGTAATAAGCAATATCAATAATTGTATCGTGTCAACCAATCATGTTCATGATATATGTCCCATAGGGTGTCTCAAAAAAATTGTTCGACGTTTGATTAAATATTAGGGACCTTTAGCAACTAGGAAGGCGACTGCAACGACAACGCATATGTGCGCTTTGTTTCCGAACTTTAGCTTGAAAAGACCCTTTGTTTTCCGTTCGAATTTGCTTCCCTTGAGAGTCTGTGAAGTTGTCCTATTGCACAACTTAGAAATCTTACTTCTAAAACGTGCTTTTCTTCAGATCTGGATCTTCAAAGAGAAACTCAGTAATTTCAAAAGTTGATTATCAAGGAAGCAGAGCGTTGCGAAGTATTTAGATGAAGAAGGAGATTTTGTCTCGTCTTATTTTAGAACATGTGAAGGTAACGTGGGAAGGTAAAGTGGAAAACTATACTCAGTTTGTATCATACAAGATGACGTTCTGGCTGGCGTTGCCGTCCTGGCTGCTAAAGGTCCCTATTGAGAAATAGCGATAACATTAACAGACTCATGGATAGATAACCTTCTCTCTAAGATTATGAAATAATTCTAAAGACGAGAATCTAGCAAATCGGTTGAAAATTCACCGAGTTGCGAGCTTTCAAAGATCGAAAATATGTGGCAGCTGAAAACAGAGACCACCAGATTAGCTGTAATGAACAAAAGCTCGAAGATGGAAGTAAAAGAAGGTTATGCAATATCATACCTCTCATTAATATCACAGCAAACCGAAAAGGACTTCTAAAGTAATTTATCCTCATAATCGTTGTCAAAATTTGCTTAACATGGCATGTGTCCAAAAACAGTGGTTCCAAACATAATCGACTAGAGACTGAATCTGTTTCCTCATAGGATCCGTATACTTGAAAGTTAGGTCATCGAAAACCTGTTCAAATTGGCTCGCCCTGAAACAATTGAGAAATAATAGAAACGATGACCGATGGGATTTTAAAAAAAATGCCATTTCGAGGCCTCTGGTTTCAGTTTTCGCAAAAACTTGAAATTCAAAGGCTTGTAACGTCATTAATTTTTAGCGGATTTGCAAGATTCTCGTGTCAAAAATTAATTTGACATCTCAGGAAAAGGGATACTTGACCAAGTGTCCATTCAGCGAATCGTTATTTTCTATTATTTAACCAAACGTCGAACAATTTTTTCGAGACACCCTGTATAAAGACCCAAATTTTAACCATACCTTGAAAACTGAGTTTATGGGCCCCGAAGGCCATAGGTCCCAGGTATTTGAACCTCCTGACTCCCTCTCCTTTGCCCTGCATTTGACTCTAATAGTGATCACAAAAGTTGGAATGGTTCAGTAACACTTACACGATTCAGTAATACATGCAAATGTACCAAAATCTTAATCATACCTGCCATTAACTGTTGTTAAATTTCTCCTGAGCCCTTGCAGGTATGATTAAATTTTAGTCCATTTGTATGTATCACTGAATTGTGCAAGTATCACTGAACCATTCTTCGTCACCTGTAGACTTGCTCCTCCAAGTCTAATCCGTGGTATATCAGCACTAAGGAACATAGTTACTTCTGCGGGGGCGTAAACCACGAAAAGGACGCTGTCCGTTCGTGGAAAGGATCCAATTATTGGTTTAATCAAAATATGCAAAGTCTCGAAATGACTTTGGATTGGCTTTACGTGCTTTTAAAGGCAGTCTGTCATGCATTTGATTGGGTGATTTGGACAATACGAAGAATAGGAAATTTGAATGCCTTAGAAAGTCAAGACGATTAGCCCTCCTTTGTCTCAAATACACAAATTTACAAAGAAATCTGTTGTGTTCACCTCTGACTTCGTCGCGGCCAATCAGAGACGTGACAGACAGCCTTTAACTAAGGATTTCTGTGTATGTGTAAGTCTCTCGAAAATCAATCGCTCGCCGTCATATTGACCCAAATCAATTGGTGACAAAATCCGTTTACAGGTTGTTAGCAAGGAACTGGAATTGAAATGATTTAGGAATGTTTGCGTAGCTACCAGTTACATTCTAACATTAGCCAATTGTCTGAAGAATACATACGTTTTGAGTTTGACACTTAATTGCTCAGTCACAGTGCAAGTACAGAATTGCAAAGCAAAACAGGCGTTCAGTAATACTTCAAAATAGTGATTTAACATGAAGTTATATCAAGGAATCTTGATAGCAATATCGATACACACCATCATGTATTTTCAGATTGCTGTCGCATCGTGCATCAACGGGACTATGGTTGTTGATGGAACCGACGTGAACTGCACATCGTGCGTCAATGGGACTATGGTTGTTGATGGAACCGACGTGAACTGCACATCGTGCGTCAATGGGACTATGGTTGTTAATGGAACCGAAGAGAATTGCACTTCTCCAAACCCTACAATAAATACTACCATGGCAACATCCACAGTCAGCACAACAACCCGTACCACCACAGGCTACCACAATTTGTCATCTTCAGCAGTGAATACCACGAATTGTCCTTGGGCTGGACCTGCATGTAAACCAGGCAACTATGGGAGCTACATCAGAAGCAAAGTTGTTACAATAGTCAGCTTTATGGCCTTGGCATTTTGCATTTTGCTGTTTGGCATTTTCTGAAGGAGATATGTATTGGCATTGAACGCTCTGAGGCAAGATAAACTATGTAATGTCATGGAATAGAACTTTATAAAGTCGGTTAATACAGCGTTCACACGATCCCGGCAAATTTTGAAAACGGTGAAAAATGTGACGGATAAACCTCCCGTTCACACAAAAATGGCACATTTTGCTGGCAAAGGTTGAAAACGGTAGATTTTGAAAACGGTACTCCGACCGGCACACTTTGAAACCCGCATCTTGTGAACGCTAGCTCAAATTATGCTACCATCACATTTTCACCGTTTTCAAAATGCGCTGGCATCGCGTGAACGTAGTCTTAAGTTTGATATTAATCAATGTGAGTGGAGCGTTGTTATCCTTAACATAGTGTAGGGGCTAAGGTAAGGGATTGGGTTAGGAAAGGGATGTTAGATGTGAATTGTAATGTAATCTGAGCATATCAAGATAGGTTAGTGGGCTGGCTCGCCTCCATATGAACAGGCCCTAAGTCATTTGAAGATCAATCTATCGAGGTCATGTTGAGGCAAATCAGTTTGCAACCAGATCCGTTCACAGGTTTTCAGCAAAGAACTGAAATACGACTGATTCACAGGAGCTCTGGTTGCCACCAGTTACGTTGAAATACCGGGAGAGGTACCTAACTACGGAAGTGACGGGGGTGAGCAGAAAATCTCTCAACACCTTGTACCCTGTCGCATAAAAAACGCGCCAAAAACATACCCTGTCGCATAAGAATTTTGCCGAAAAGGTACATAATTGTTTCAATAGAACTCTAAAAACTTCCTTTCAACAGGATACCCTGTCGCATAATTTTCTTATCGATCTGAATACCTCTCGCATAATTTTAGCTAGAAAAGGACACCCTGTCGCATAATTTTTACGGTAAAACGACACCCTTTTGAGCGGCACATCCCATCAAGTCAAGTATGGGAGAACCCCCCCCCCCGGGTTAAAACATTAGCCAAACGTCTGAAGATAACGTACGTTTTAGCACTTAACTGTTCAGTTATAGTTAGAACAAGTACAATCATTTTGAAAGCAAAATAAGCGTTCATTAACACGCGTAAGGATTGATTTGATATGAAGCTATTACAAGGATTTTGCAATGTCGTTCCGCACCATAACGTATTTTCAGACCATTGTTGCATCGTAGATTAATGGGACCATGATTGTTAAAGGAGCCAAAGTGAATTGTACTTCTCCAAAACCTACGATAACTATACTACCATTACAACATCCGCAATCAGCACAGCATTCACAGTAACCCTTACTACCACAGGCTACCATAATCTGTCATCTTCCGCAATTGCTTCCACAGGAAACACCACTACCAGAACATTTAATGTAACAAATTGTCCTTGGCCTGGACCCACATGTAAACCAGGCAACTATGGAAGCTACTTAGTCAGCGATGTCTCTACTCTTGTCAGCCTTGTGACTTTGACATACTGTATTTTGCTGCCTGACATTCTTTAAAGAAGATCTCCTCGGCATTGAAAGCTTTGATGCAAGATAAACTATGTAGTGTCATAGAACAGAACGTCGTAAAGTTGGTAGTACTTACTGTCGGTAGAAAGTGCGATATCACAGTCAAAGCGCAAGAAGCGTACCATGTAAATTCTAAGATTATGGCCCCGTTTACACGATACCATTTTAATTTCATATCGGATCGGTTTCATATCGGATTGGCCTTCTGTTTACACGATACCGTTTTCATTCCATATCGGATTGGCCTCCTGTCTACACGAGAACGCACCAATCCGATATGCTTCGTACCGTTTTCGCGTTTTCAAATGAAAAGGCTTTGAGAGTGGCATGAAACCTATCCGATATGAAATGAAAACGGCATCGTGTAAACAGGAGAAATTTTCACATCGGATTGCTTTACCCAATCCGATATGAAATGAAAACTGTATCGTGAAAATGGGGCTCGAATCTTGCATCCGTTGGGCAGAGCATTGTGGATTACAATAGGAGCTCTTTCCCCTAGAAATCACAGTGAACAAGATTATTCAAGGATTTCGTCATGCAAAGAAAACAAAATTCAAAGAAGATACGGTTCAATTTCAAAATATCAAAAAATAGGTGGTACGCTTCTTCCGCGTTGACTGTAATCCATATGAGTACATCGTTATGCGTAGTATAGTGCAAGGACCAGGATAAGGGCTTCAGTTTTGAGCAAGGATATTTGATGTGAGTCGTAAGGTCATCTTATACCGGGTGAGTCAATATAAACGCCCGGCGTTTGAGAAAATCCTGATCCCTGAATTTCAAAGCAATGATGTTGAAAACTGTCTTTTTTTATTCCCGATATGTCAAATTAGGTTCAGTAATTTACCCGGCTTTATTCGGTCATTCCTTCCCGTTAAAATAGGAGATTTTCTGCAGAAAGCACCCTTCGAAAACCTGCAAAAACGAGTAAAAACAGCAAGCAAAGTTTCCCTTTGTTCTCCTTCCTAGCAATAATGCCCCTTGGATGTGCTCATGTATTCTGTCCTAATAGGAAAATGGAATCCCCCTGAATAAGATATTGACACCAGGGGGAAGAAACCCGCCAAAACGAAAGCACGCGCTAAAGCTTTCTGAAAGTCATCGTTGTGAGGTACACACATAAGGGATTTTGCTTGTAATTTTAGCAAGTTTTAAGGTTTCTCAAAGGGATTCATTTTAGAAAATCGCCTACAGAATCTGAGCGGATTGACCGATTTTAGCCAAGAAAATGTTAAAAATGATTGAAGATGTTAGCTATTTAATCAGGTATTGCAAAATAGCATTGCTTATACATTCAGGGAGCAGCAGCCTTTCAAATTCCGGGTGTTTTTTTGACTCACCCGGCAGGTAAGGGCTAGTTAAAGTAAGTCAGAGTTTGTAAGTTAAGTAAGTCAAAGCGTCCGGTCTCACATCTGTCGCTGGATGCATTTAGGTTAAACATGTGTGTCATGTTTGTGACACTAATATCTGGCATTGCCATCACGTTAATCTACTTTCTTCCATATACCTGCATAGTATCATCGTATTATATCATAAAAAGCGAGTATGTAGTTTATCATTTAAAATTAGAATTCTGTTGACTTAATGATTTACGATTCTTGTCCTACACAGTCCAGGAAATAAACTTGTTTTGTTGTCTCAAAATTACTTTCAGGGAAGAAACTTTCGAGTGATGGAAGAGACGTGAAACTTTTGGAATCAAGCGCCTCATAATTGCACACCCCCTGGACCCCCTGTATCTCGGTCCTTGCGAAAGACCAGTTTCAAAAATGCGAAAGACACTGCATAGGGCTGGAATCTTTGCAAAATTTTGGAATTGAATATGTAAGATCTCATCGCCTAATTCTGCCAACTGAATAGATCAAAGGAAACTTAAGGTCATTCAGCAGAAGAAGCAGTTTTGATATCGTCATTAATTTAAGAGTTACAGCATTAAAAACTGCTACTAGTTTTGAAGTTTTGAAGTCATCAAAACTGCGAAATCGTAAACCACAATAGCTACAGATTTCTGTCTGCTACCAACAGGTAGATCTTCACAAACTGGGTATTTCTTAAATTGGTCATTTTGACTTTCCTAAATCAGTTTACAATCCATGGTGCTTTTAATCTTATCCAAAGCTTCCGATACCTCTTCCTTGTAAGTCATCCAAGTTTCATGTAGAGCACACTAAGAACCCGTGAAATTGAAACAACGTCTTTCAAAGCAAACTGTTCACTTTCCCGTAAAATATTGTACAAGCTTCTTATATAAATCAAATTTCTCATAAAATTCCCATACGAGTCAAGTTGTTGTATGAATATGAGGGTACCATTTCTCAATAGAATTGGGGTGAGGTGTCTTAAAAATAGTAGCTTCTATTTTGTGGGCTCCAACAACAGTAAATGATTGACCAGGAAATCGAAGAATCGTATAAAAGGGAACAGTGTTCTTTCAACAGAGCCTGTTCGCTTTCCAATTAAATGTTTTACATGTTTCCTTTGTTTCTTGCATCAATATGAGGGTACCATTCCTGAAAAGAATTAGGGTGAGGTATCTTAAAAGTAGTAGTTTCTCTTTTGTGGGTTCTAACAACAGTAAAGGATTGACCAATAAATCGAAGAATCTTTTAAAAGAGAACAGTGGGATAACGGACAGTAAGTAAAGTAAAATGAAAAGGAACACAGAAACCACTCCTTTCAAAGCAACCTGTTCACTTTCCCATGAAACATTAAAAGAGAACAGTGGGATAACGGACAGAAAACTACTAAAGTAACAATAAAGGGAACGCAAAAAAGCACTCCTTTCAAAGCAACCTGTTCACTTTTCCATGAAATATCAAAAGAGAACAGTGGGATAACAGACAGCAAGTAAAGTAACATGAAAAGGAACACAGAAACCACTCCTTTCAAAGCAAACCATTCCATGGAATATTAAAAGAGAACAGTGGGATAACGGACAGAAAACTAGAAAAGTAACATTAAAGGGAACGCAGAGAAGCACTGCTTTCAAAGCAACCTGTTCACTTTCCCATGAATATTGTACAAGTTTTCTATTGTTTCTTATAAAATATGAGGGTACCATTTCTCAATAAGAAGTGTCAAGTATCTACCCGGGGGGTGTAACATCTGAGATCGAACCCCAAGTTAAATGTGAATAGACACAATTTAGCTTACCTTCAGTGAGTCAAGTTAAACCAAGTTAATTATACTAGCCAAAGTGGGGGAGGAACTAAGAAGAACCTTCATTGGGTAGTTTAAAAATGCAATGATGTTTTGGCACAGGTTGATACTGAAGAGCCTAATATGTACTATTCATGAAGGATTTCTGAGAGCACGCTATGACTTTAGGTCTCTATTACATCAGTTGGATGGATCCTTTAATGTGTTTGTTTTAGGCTGCTTCGCACTGAGAAAATGGCGAAGGATTAGTGATAGCCGCCGCAAGGGGCAAGGCGCCGAAGGCACCAAGCCCTCCACAGGAGCTAGTCATTCATAAAACTTAAAAATGCAGTGATGAGATGATATCAAAAATACTCTTTCTGGAAATATTGTGAACAATCTTAAGGCCCCTTTGATCTATTTAGTTGAAAGAATTAGGCAACAACATCTAAGTTTAGAGTTTAGCACAGACTCGAAACCTATGCTGAAAGGACGCAACACGAGACAATACCTGAATGTTGGATCTTGGCTGCAATTTGACTTTAGTCTGCATCAAATTAGGTAGTTTTGGCAACTCATCAAGTCGTGTCGAGTAGTTTCGCCTCGGCATTTTGCAATATTCAATCAAGCAGCATGAAAATATATTTTATGAATAATAGATATTGTTTATCTTATTTGCCTTACTGCAGACATAACGAGATAACACAACTCGCCATTTACGCAAAGTTCGTACAACAATTACACGAAAAATCGGATTGTGGAAAACCTCAACATGAAACACAACTGCAATTAGTTGATTAGGAATCCTTGATTAAAGGGGCAGGGTCACGTGACCGTAAACAAACCTGCTATCTCTGTAATCTACATTGTTTCCCACACGTGGCCATTGTGCTCTGCACAGACAATGGTGGATGGGGTGAATCCACAATAAAGTTACTCCTAAAAATCCACCAATATCTCTGCAATTGTACATATGAACGTTTCGGTTGTTTCTCGACGAAGTTCAAGAGTTCTTCTTCAAAATAGAACCTTTATTGTGAGAAAAATAATGGAAAATCTCTGTGATGTGGGCAAAATCGTCTTTTCGAAAGATGTTTGTTTACATTTCGTGACCCTGCTCCTTTAAGATCGAAGGCACGTAGCCGTCGAGTTTAGTTCCCAGGTCCAAATGTTAACTGACGAGTAACTGACGACAGCATACAGCTCAAATCCTTACTGGTTGCTGAAGCACGCAGAAGTCATCCAATTTCAAGGTAGTCAGCCAATCAAATAGCCCCTTTCCAACCACGTGATACTAAATTGGCCGTTGGAAGTGAATTCTTTAGTACTCTCATGAAAGTTAAAATGGCTACTAAGTTACAATAATGACATGGAATTTTCTTTGATAAATCAGTAGAAGGGATGCCCCTCTACAGTTTGTAGCGTGCTTGGAAAAATCTTTCATTTGGAGCCCAAATTACAGTCATTTTCCGGTCGAAGACTATTGACATTCGTTCAAACATCGATAAATGTCGCTGCAAATGAGATATACGGATAAAAATCTCAATGATTATGGATATTGCCCTAAGCAATAACCCAAGCACTGTCCCTTCAAGTACATCTCAAAATCGCAGGTGATTTTCAGCGATTTCTGCCAGAAACGTGATGTGGGCCTAAATTTCTTACCCATTAAAACTCATGCGTTGACCCCAAGAGGGCTTACCCTTCTTCTTTCGTTATAAGCACATAACTTCTCTTAATAACCTCCCTTCGCCCGCACCAAATGAGAGTTTGCCGTGCTATGGTTTCAAGGCAACTTTGCGGCTATGTTTGTTTTTGAATTAACGGTTGAGAGGATTTCTTTTGTCTGCATTCGCTAATCACTTTGAACTGAGGTGTGAACCACAGGCACTTTGAAGGTTTTGTCTCCTGATGTGCTCTTTAAAGGTTCACACTGTTCGGTCTTGGTCCTCCACTTTCAAACAACGCATATATTTTTATATATATATACATCACCAATTAGCATAGGTTCCAAATCTTAAAGTCTACAAAAAAGGTAGGTGTAAAATTCAATGACTTATTTCTTTAAATTGAATGACTTGGAAGAAACTTTAGCCACTTCAGCCTATTTCACATTTCAGCTCATTTTATGATGTGACGTCATCAAATTTCTAAATCACAAACCAGAGGAGTGAAATAGTTGTGCTTGAAACAATATTGTAGGGATCCATAAACTATGGTTTTCTTGAGAATTACTTTATCTTTCGTCAACAGGTTTAGGAATTACGATAGTGTAGTGTTAAGATTTTTTTCGAAATTCTCTTGGATTCTTGAACAGAATGAAAATATAGCAATTCTGAAATATTGAAGATTTCAGAAAAGTCCAACAGTAGATTTACTGTAAAATAATTCAAATTTCCTTGAAGCCGTTCAGTTCAAAGAAATAGTTCATTGAATTCTACACCTAGCTTTTTAAAGATTTGAAACGTATGCTTCATCAATTAAGAATTTTTAAACGATACAAGAAACTTAGTACACTACTTAAAAAATACTCTACGATACTACAAATACAATACAACGAGGAGCAAGATATCATGTCTATTCCCTTCCTCAGTAGTAACTGTTCAAAAAACAATGACCTGTCATCTATTTCGAGCTTTTAGACCACGTTTGAACAATACGTGCACAGCTTTGATCAATATGAAGTTTTTCCTGTTAAGCAGCGTTCTAGAGCTCCAGCACAAAATTTTATTTAGTAGAAAGAATAAAAAAAATGTTGAGGATTTGCAGGAAAAGTGTAAACGGAATTGATTCGTTACACTGTAGTTCAGGATTTAGACTTGTATTATGACAGTGTAAACGTTGTCTTTAGACACGTGAAATACTTAATTCCTAAATTTTCTATGCTTGCAGAAACATAAAAAATACTCACAAAATCTGAACTGCAGCAGGTCTCTTACAGTGAACATGACGACTGAATTGTGGCTTTGTTCCTTCGCTAAAACCTAAGCTCAACTTCGAAAAGACTTAATTTTACCTCATGAAACATTAAAATATTCAAGACTCCCCGGACGGTTGAGGTAGAACCATGGAAATGCCCATTGTGCCTGAGAACCCTGATATTCTGTTTTATAATCTATTTAAATCCATTTTAGGAAATTCATTTGTTGCTACTGTGAAAATCATTCGCTGTGTTAAACACATAGAAACATAGTTACGAGATTGTAGAATTCGTTCTGTACGGGTAGCGCAGGAGGCGCAGGGCTGTCGAGTGCCAGCTCGGGCGCAGCAGGCACAGGGCCGTCGAGTACTATGTTTCGGGCGCAGCAGGCGCTACAGCAGGCTCGAGCCTTGGAGTGATCTATGGGAACGGGCCCTAGGGGGTTTCGATTGCACAGCCCTCAAAAAAGTTTGTGACCACGCCCTAAAGCCTCCAGGAAAATGTGGGAAATGCCCCTTTTAAGACTAACCATTCTAAAAATTGCAGAAGTATTCCGTTTAAAATTGATTCAAAAATTGTATTCATGAATCAAGGACATCGTTTTTGCAAGTAAGGCCTAGTTCATACAAGGTCGTTAAAGTTGCTGGAGGTGCCAGAGGAAACGAACGACCCCAAAGGCCAAAAAGATTAAAGGTGAACAGTAATTCAACGACCCTATGACACAAACGACCGACTTTCTGGGAGAGAACAAGTTTCTATGAAACAGAAATAGCAACACGATTGTTTGGTTTGTAACATGCACACTTGTCATAAAAGTCGACGGTTCTTGCAAATGCCCCATTGAAGCAGATCAATTGTCATAAAAATACAATCCAGATATATATAGCAATAGTAAATTTTTATGGCACAAAATATTTACAGATGGGACCCGGGCCCCGGGCCTTTTACCCCCTCTAAGTACCCCCTTCTCCGCAGTCCTGAGCAAGCGGCATTGATCTACAAACCAGTTACTCAGTGCTAGATACTTTCATTACAATTTTCAATTACAGTTTTAGCCAGATCTCTGAAAGTGGGACTGGCTCAGCCACTGTTCACAGTCAAAGGACTTGTGCGTTTCGTATGATTACAAGAATTTATTCTTTTTTCTATATTCAATTAGAAATTTTACAAACATATTACTAATTGCAATACCTACAAATTACGGTACAATACTACATAGACGATGCCACAGGGAGCGAAATACTATGTTTACCCTGCGGCCGTTCTAAAAGTAATTGAAAGCTACATAAAACTACACATAACCATAAAATACAAACTGAAAATAAGGATACAAGCAAAGGTAGCCTGCAACCAAATAAAGTAATTGCATGGATAGATTTGTAGGTTGAGAAACAAACAGGATAATCTATAAATTCAATTATTTGGTCGCAAACTTCCTTGAGACATTACATGATTACAAAACAAAGAACTACTAAAACAAACACATACAGAAGGGTTTGGGTGTTCTTTTTAGGGATATACGTAGTATTCAGTCAAAGCGTTCTGTTTCGAAGATATAATTCATTGTTGTATTCAAGATTAATCTGTTGGCTTCCAAGGGCAAATTTTTATTTCCATACAGAAGAAGTTGCAAAATGTTGTTGTCTGGAGCCTCAGAGTATCCGTAGGCTTCGAGCACATCATTGACACCAGCGAGAAGAACTTCCTCATATCCATCCTGCTGGGATCCCCCGGTTCGGGTAATGTTCCACCCACCTCGTGAATTCTGGACTCGAGATGTGCAGTTTTGAGAAAATAAACAGCAGACTCGTGTGAAACTTGACATCTCAAAAAACTAATCAGCAAAATAGCCACGGAATATATCAAGTATCTTCCATTATGCGTCACTTGGATGAGTCTTTGCAATGAATATGCAAATCACATTTGTTAATTGTGCGTTACTGTGTGCAAATTCAAGTTACTGTACCGCTGATGACCATAATGATTGACATCTGCCGTGTCGAAAGCTGCTGAGTCGTAAGCTGAAAACAGGCGTCCCTTTCGCTTTGTAGAGGGTTTTCAGCTAAACCAGTTTAGAGGTGGCTTGCTCAGCGAAGGAGCACTAACACATAGGAATACCAAGGGTGTTAGGACACGGATATTTTGATTGATTATTTATTTACCTTATTTTGATCCCTGTGTCTTGTTTTGTTGTCTTGTTGTTCTGTTTCGTCTTCAGGTGAGCGTGTAGGCCCAACCACTCTCAAGTTGTTCCAATAGTGTTCCCTTGTATTTCTGTGTTTTAAAAACCATTCTTGAGCGAAGGCGCACTAAGACACAGAAATACAAGGGGGCTCTACTCGAACAACTTGAAAGCGGTAGAGCCTAACCACGCTCAGTTGAAGACGAAACTGAGCAGAAAACAAGACAACAAAACAAGACACAGGGATCAAGACAACGTAAATAAATAATCAATCAAAACATCCGTGTTCTAACACCCTTGGGAATACAAGGGAGTTAGATCTGAGTTTAAGTTTCCGTTTCACTTGATCATCAATCTATCCTACAAACAATATTTTGCATTCACAATAGAATTAAACACAAATACAACACTGCAATTAACTACATCAAAGGGTTACATAATTACAAAGCAAAGGGAATGACATTACATGATTGTATTCTTGATAGACTGATTAACCCTATCAGTACTTGGGGAGCTTTTTCGCCCTCCCCCTACCAAACTTTCCTGCACTACGCCAAAATGACAAGTAATGTGACCTCCAATCTTTGTGACTTCTAGTCAAATTCAATAGGCAATTGAATATCTAAATTTTCATTGTTTTAACACCGATCATGTGACCACAACAATACTACATTTGAAGAGTGGACAAAAATACTGCTTAAAACGTCAATAGATTTTGTCTCGTTTGTCCGATTGATCTCAAACGTGTTTTTCATATTTAATGACATCAGCAAAAGTTGATATCTATGACCTCATTCACATTTATGACGTCATTGCTCTAAGAAATAAATGTAAATTATGACAAGTTTTTGCCTTATTTGCTTCAAGTTATGAATTTGATTCATTCTGAGTCCATATTTACAGGTAGAAGGACAAGATTTCGAAAAAACTGACAAGAAAATCTGCACATGGAAAAAAAGCTTACTAAAAGCTAATTGTGTTAAAAATAGAAACAATAGTTACTTCAAGAGTGTAAATTTTAAATCTATAATGTATTTCCAATTACTTACAGCAAATCTGAAGCAAATCGGTTGAGCAGGTTTGCAGCGACTTCTTTGTTGGGTGTGGTACAAAGAGTATCTGCGACACCCAAAACCGGGCCCTTTTTGTTTGCTCGCCACCTTGCAGTTATGATGCCAAAAATAAAGGGGCGAAAAACACACCCTGTACATAGTCAACCTCGTCCCTAGGCCTTTGACATATTTTGGACAATCGCCCAGTACTATTAGGGCTACGGAGGAGCTCTCCAAATAGGTACACTAATCTAAACCCCCCCCCCATAAAAACAAAGAACAGCAGAAAAACTAAAAAATTCATGAAGAAAACATAAACCAGAGAAACCATAACAAATTTTCAAATTAAACATCATATGTGTCAATGAAATAGGTTTTTAATTTTGACCTCAACACAAACAAGGAAACCGTTCGGCCAACTGAACACACAGGTTGAGACAAAACAAGGAGGGATAAAAAAGATCAAGACAAGGGAAATACATATTTAATGAAGACATCAGTGTCCTAGAACCTTTGATTTAACCAACAGTGTGAACGTCTGTTAAGTACAGCTTGTTTCATCTTCACTATTGCAGACCAAGTTTGACTTTCAGTGTGAAAGGGTCGGCAGTGCAGCATTTGTACTGCTTTGATAACGAGCATGGCCTTCGGTGTGTGAATGGGGACTAACCACTTGGAAAAGCCTCCAATGATGGAACTGAGAGACAAATGCAGCAACTTGCCAGCAATTGCAAAGCACTGCAAAAATTCTACCTCACTGGCCAGTGCTCATGTCCCATCTTACAACATTCCGCTCAAGTTTAGGGTGTTGCAAATCATCGAAGCATCTTTCATTCTCGTTGCTAGCGTTATCCTCAATGGCATCTTACTAACTCATCTGAAAAAGAGGCAAGAAGGTACGAGACAACGCCGTCCACCGTCAACAGATACCTTGATATCCAGCATCAGTGTTGTGTCAATTTTGGTGGTGTCAATAGGTATGAAATGATTTGAACATATACCGGGTAACTCCGAAAAAAGAATATAGATTTGGTTATATCCAGCAATGGGAATTTATCTTGAATCAATCTATTCCAAAATATTCCTCGATAGTTAAGTTGAACAACGATACCTCGTTTGCTGGTACTGGTACTGTGAGTGCATTTCATTGTTGAAATATCTATGTTGACATTTCGCGTCGATCTGGGAACTAGCAGGTCAAGGCTTTTAAATCGCAGTGCAGTTCAAAATCTAGGCCATGCAGAACCGTTCATAGCATGCTGATGCGCTCCCAGACAAGAATGAGAAGATAAAAAGTGAATTGAAGACAAGCAAGGTAACGAAATACATTTATTCATTAAAGATCATTTAGGCCAGGTATTGTGGACACGATCAACACCCCAATCGTGTCCACAACTCCGATGGAAAAACTTTTGAAGAGCACCGGATGAACAAGCAAAATCTTTGATAAATGGAACCACGCGCAATAGGAGACACATAAGTTATTCGTGTGTATAATTGTTGAAATATGAATTTATCATTCTCACCTTGAGTATTTTTGTCTATTTTTGCATCTGGTGTTTTGAAAGCAGTTTTCGTTGTAAGCCTCACTTTCATTACGATAGGCCTAAGTACTGCTCAGTGACGGCTCGATTTGCAGAAGCAAAAACTCATTTTGCAGACACAGAAACAAGACAAGACTCAAGGTAAGAATGATTAATTCATATTTTAACAACTATTGGCACGAATAACCTCTGTGTTTAGGCGTTTCTTCAACCTATTTACAGCGGCTAGTCGATAGAGCTTTGTAGATTCCCTGAAATTCGCCCGGTAGATTTAATGTCTTTCCTACTTTCTACTTCACAGGTATACCGCTACTCATCTACCTACTGGCTGTTGACTTTCAGCCATATACAGTTTGCGATTATGTGAAATTCGCTCAGTACCACATCCTTTTTTATGGCAGTTCTCTCATCCTGCACTTTATCGCTGCCATACTATTCGATCGATTCGCTGTACTCACCAACTACAAATATAAGATCAATCAAAATAACATCAAGGCGGTGATATCTGGTATTGTGATCTACGTGACAATATTCTGGTCAGTACTCGTCGTAATGAGGGTAAAAAAGGCTCAGGGAAATGGTGAGCTGGGATTTGACCATTGCTTTGCCCCTATGTATGTGCATCTGCTTGGACAAGAGGCTGAAACTAAGGCATATGGTGACGTCATCATGATAGTACTTTGGATTACAGCATGCAATATGTGTTTTTCCAGATGTACGAGAAAAGCTCTGAGACATATCAAGAAGGTGAAATTCTTTATCTATATTTTCCTTTTCATCAAAATCCAAGCTCTTGACTAATGTATCATTACCCAGGGTAATGTATCATTCACACTTGCAACTCTGGCAACTTGGTCCAGCCGAAACTTTACTAAATTTAGCTTCTACTAAACTGGCCCCCTCACTGAAAACCTTCAAAGAACAGCCATATTCGGGAATAACTTTTCTTTCATTTTTACGTTTTCTTTTATTGCCTTAGTTTTGTATGACATTGTAAATTAGGTTAGGTCAGTAATTCTTTTGTTCTGGTACGGATTCTTATCTTTTAAACAGGTCAGGTTGAAAAACATATATAGTTATGAACCTTTTAAACCTGTATAAATATTATAAAATGAAAAATAATTGAAAGGTTATCAAACTTTGTGTTTTAATTGAACAATCCAACAACTACGGTAGATTGATTTGATAGGCTCTATCTAGCTGTGGCAAGAAGCCTCTATTCTACCGAAAAACTAAATTAGGCTATAGATAACTTGAATCAACGAGTTAAGGTGAGGTAAGGGTGCAAAGGAAAGCCAGAAAAGGCAGGAAGATACTACGATAACGACACATGTATGATTTGCGTATACATTTTATCAAAAAACAATTATTTTGTTTCCTTTCATCCATGATTTAAGTTGATATGTTAGCTGCACAAGTTACAGGAACCTGATAAATAGTTTGAGGGCTGCAGGCTTTCAAGCTTCTTCACATTACTATGCACCATCCACATCACTATAAGTGGTTGTCTATCAAACTTTTCGTCGATTTAATTATTTGGTTAGTTCTTCAGTTTTATTCATTTTCTGTGAATTCTATTGAGCTGCGCAGCGAACTGCTACTAGGAAAGAAACTGTGAAGCAGCGCAAAACGAGGGCAGAAGAATACAAAGGAGCGCGGAGCGAAGGAGAGGCAAAGCTCGCTTCGAGCCCTCCTTAGAAATTTCTATCCCTTTCGCTCCTTAGCAGTGGAAGTTCACCGCGCAGCATAATAGAAGTAACGGAAAATGAATGAAAAAGGGAGCAGATTAGCAACTAATACATATTTCAAAAATTAACCGTTAATAGACCTAATCGGCTAAGATTTGTTTTACCCATTTCAAGTCATGTGACCATTCTCTTGGGGTGGTTTGGTATTATGCTACTTTTTGCATTCGTGGCATAACTTCGCATGGCACGAAATATGTAAGAGAAATCAAAAGATGTTTCATCGAGAGATTGATCACATGACTTGAAATGGGTGTCAACAAACCTTCGCCGATTTTGTCTATCTGGATTCCAAAACATGGAATATTTCTCAGTTTCAATCACCTAATATTCACATAGTACATAACACATTGCAGATCAACGAGAGAACCAAAGAGAGTCCACTCTGTGATCAAATCGAGCCAATAGAAACACGAAGAATCAAAGTTGCATTTCTCTTGGGAATTATTTATGATCTCATGTGGGTTCCATTTGGAATGATAGCAGTGATCCAGTTTCGCGTTGATGTCCAAACATCTTCCATTGTGAAGGAGTTTCTCGTAGCTACATCGTATACTTCGTTCCTGGTATTTCCTCTGGTCTACTCTCAAATGGATAAAAGATACCTTGGCTTCCTTAGACAGCATATTCCTTGTCTGACAGCCTCCACAGTGGATGTGGAACCGCAGCCTCCATGAACTTTTTAGAAAAACTTCATGAACTTTCTTGAACTTTCTTAACACATTTTATTCAAGAGCAACCAACATACTGTTATATCCTTGTGTACAGTATAAACCGGCGTATTAGGGAGCTGTCATAAAGTATGGAACAGAGGGGGGTGGAAGGGATTTGAAAAGGTCAGCAAAACTATTGGATGGAAACTGTTGGACTAGCAAACTATTTCAAGTGAAAAGCATGGGCCATGAAGGTATTTGTCTACAACATTTCATAATTGTTTAAAGACTTTCAGCCTCATTTTCGTTGCTCTCTTGATCAATGGCATTGTTCTCCATCTCATTTTTAATACAGTGGTATCTGCAAGCTCTGACCTACCTTCTTAAAACGTTATATCGGAAGTCGCATAAAGTCAGTATTGAGGGCATAATGCACAGGAAGAAAAACTGAAGTGTAAAGCATAGAAGTTTCTAACCTTCGAAACCCTGGAGTTATCAAATTATTTTTACAGATATTTAGGGGCTACGTAAACAGTTCTTGTATCTTTCATTGGGCTACATAATTTTAAGGCAAATTTTGAAATCCCTTCTGCCCCCTTCTGTTCCATTCTTTATGACAGCTCCCTAAGAACTTACTATGTAACGAGTTGGTCCATTTATTGTTCAATAATAAGTCAGCTTGGGTACTTAAACAATAAATACAGTGGATGGGCTCTTATTTGGTTCTTATGAAACAATTGAAAATTCGACAATTTTACAGCTCGTTGTTTCTTGAACAACAAGGAAGAGGCTTCTCTGCCAAGTTTTGAGTAGGGGCATGTCACCAACATTTTGAAATGGTAATCACCATCAGCATCACCACCATCATCATTACCACCATCATCACCACCATCATCATCACCACCATCATCATCATCATCATCATCATCATCATCATCATCATCATCATCATCATCATCATCATCACCACCACCACCACCACCACCACCACCACCACCACCACCACCACCACCACCACCACCACCACCACCACCACCACCACCACCACCACCACCACCACCACCACCACCACCACCACCACCACCACCACCACCACCACCACCACCACCACCACCACCACCACCACCACCACCACCACCACCACCACCACCACCACCACCACCACCACCACCACCACCACCACCACCACCACCACCACCACCACCACCACCACCACCACCACCACCACCACCACCACCACCAGTCATCGAAATATACAATACAAAACCAATATCTAAAAACAATCATCATAAATAGCCCAAGTTTAGAATGAAGATGCGGCATAACTTGCAAGAACAGTTTTCTCCGTACTAATTTCTAATCGTTTATTTTCAATCGACAAAGGTTTTCTGAATCCCGTAAGGTTGTTGGTAACCTTGGCAACAGCTGCGGACCTTTAAGGTGTTGTGGCGCCGTGGTGTAATCCTCTGACATTGCAGCGAGAATAATCAGGCGGAGTGGGTTCGAATCCCGGTAGAGCCCCACCACTTGAGCGTCATAACAAGGGGTCGCGGACTCGATTACGTCTTCTCTATTTCTGCGATCCCAGCGCTTGGCGCTGAAAAACGCAACTTCATCTTCACCTTCACCTTTAAATCGGACGCTTTCTGTCCCGTTGAACTATCTATCCTTACTGGGGCCTTCGCCACAAGAACTTGCAGCTGAAATTATCTCGAAAGATCCCATGAATTCTATAGCGATATAAGCTTCAATAGGCTGCGCGCAGCCTCTACTGTCACTGTGGAGGAAGACGGAGCGTGTAGGAGCAAATGTAGGAACAAATGACCTTGTAACACGGAGAGGTGAGGAGATGAAGTCCGAAGTCGAAATCGCTCAAGGCATCGTTGACTTAGCTGATCACATTAGAAGCCATGATATCGAAGTTGTTGTTTCCGGCATCATAGCTCGTGGGGAAAAATATCTGGATAAGAAAGAGAAAAGGTAAACTTTATTCTTGAAGATCTATGTTCAGAAAAGAAGCTCACTTTCATAGACCATCCTTATATTGAAGCGACTAAGCATCTGAATAGAAGTAAACTCCATTTGAACAGTCTTGGTGACACTATATTAACTAATAATTTACTTAGTTCTCTCCGTTTTTGACTCAATAATGACAAGAATAAAGAGGATGTCTGCCTGACTCCTTCGGAGAGGGGTCCAACTGTGGCTCCTGCGGGTGGTTCCCCCGGTGCTACCGGACTTGGAAACAAGAAAGGTATGTCTTCCTTCGAAACCGATGGTACTCCTCATCCTAATATATCCGGTAACAGTAGCCCTCCGCCGGGCGTGAAATTAGGCTTTCGTAAAGGAATGGTCATTGCATCACTTAATGTTAATAGCCTTCCTGCTCATAAGGATGAAGTGGAAACTCTTTTGAAAGATCAAGGCATACATATTCTAGCCCTTAACGAAACTAAGGTAGATGATAACATTCCTAATGACCTCCTTCAAATTGACGGCTATAGATTTGTCCGACATGATCGTAATCGAGATGGCGGCGGAGTAGGTTTCTACATTAGCAATACTATTGTTGCTGATGTACTTGAGGACCTCCCTTATTTCTCCCTGGAGGCGCGATGCATCGAGGTTAAGCCTGTTAAAGCTAAATCTTTTTTCGTTGTCACCTGGTACAGACCTCCATCTGATCATGTTGATACTTTCGATCGTTTGGACCAGTTCGTTAGAGTCTTGGATGCGGAGGATAAAGAAATTATCTTTTTGGGGGACACTAACTGTAATGTTGGAGCTCCCCAAGATGATCATGATATTCCACCTTGCACAAAACGTATCGTGGAATTTTATGATACTTTCGGTCTTCAACAACTTATTTCTGAGCCTACACGTGAGACTGCTAGTTCATCTACGATTATAGACCACATTGCGACGAATGATCCTCGCAATGTTGTCGAGTCGGGTGTACTACAGACTTGCATTAGTGACCACTATGTGGTATACGTAGTTCGTAAATATTTCGGTTCGCTAAAACCACAGCATAAAATGATAACAACACGACAGATGAAAAATTTTGATGAAGAGCTTTTCCTCGGTGATCTTGCCTCGGTAGACTGGCGGTCTATAGTGAGTGACTCAGGGAGCTTGGATGATGCTGTTAGTCGATGGTCTGATACGTTGTCTCAGATCATCGACAAACATGCCCCCCCCTCCGGGAAAAGCGAGTCTCAGAACGGTTCTGCCCCTGGATAACACCCGATCTAAAAACGATCTGCAGGGCTAGAGACAAACTGAAGATCGCTGCTGTGAAAGCTAACTCTGAGCTTTTAATGAGTGCTTACAAGCATATGAGATGCAAAGCAAATAATTTAAATCAATCGTTAAAAACACAATATTTCACAAATAAACTTCGTTCCTGTGAAGGCAATATCAAAGAAACCTGGAAAACTATGAACCAAGTAATTAATAAGAGATCAAAAACCACGAACATAAAGGCTCCCCAAGAAGGTGATGAAACCATTACTGACAATAAATCCATTGCCGATACTATGAACAGTTTTTTCTGCAACGTAGGGAAAAGCTTAGCTGAAAAGATCGCTCCCAAACCTAATCCCCTTCTTAATGGCGAGTTTGGAGATCCACCCAGCTGCGAGCCTTTCATGTTTTCCCTTATAAACGAGGAGACTCTGATTAGGGTTTGCAGCGGTATTAAAACTTCAGATGGGTCGGGTGTTGATTGTATATCTAGTTTTTTCTTAAAAATTGGTATTTCAGTATTGGCACCATCTCTCGTGCAGCTGTTCAACTTATCTCTTTCTCTAGGGCGATTCCCTGACAGTTGGAAAATTGCGAGGGTAGCACCTATTTTTAAAGATGGAGCCACTGATAACAAATCAAACTATAGGCCCATTTCTGTGCTCCCCGTAATTTCTCGACTTTTCGAGAAGCTAATCTTCGATCAGCTGTACGACTACCTTAACCGGAATCAGCTCATCTTTCTCCTACAGTCAGCGTTCAGGAAACTACACTCAGTCTTAACGTGTCTACTTAAAAGCACTAATGACTGGTATTTAAACATCGACAAGGGGAATTATACTGCTGCAGTCTTTATCGATCTTAAAAAAGCTTTCGATACTGTGGATCATGAAATCCTTTTGAACAAACTGAACTACTATGGCGTCAAGGGTAAAGAACTGAGCTGGTTTCGGTCGTATCTTTTCAATAGGAAGCAGTTTTGTAGAGTGAATGGCCATTCATCTGTAACTGAAGGGGTTGATTGTGGAGTTCCCCAGGGCTCCTGCCTAGGACCCCTTCTCTTTCTAGTTTACGTGAATGACCTCCCCTACTGTTTAAAGACTGCTGATGTGGCAATGTATGCTGACGACACCACTATCTATTACTCCTCTCCTTCTATGAACGATATCAATACTACAATAAATGCTGACATTGAAGCCCTTCGAGGTTAGCTTGAGGGCAACAAGCTATCGCTTAATGTCGTAAAGACTCAAGGGATGGTAATAGGTAGCAGGTGCAAGCTTCATACTATAGATTTGCCTAGTTCTTCCAGACCTGACTTTAACATCGGTAACGAAGAGATCACTATGGTTAACAACACCAAGTACCTAGGTTTGCAGGTTGACGATCAACTGAAATGGGCTACTCACTTGTCCTCTACAATAAAGAAGGCTTCTAGAGGTATCGGTGTGCTGAAATATTCTAAGCGATACCTACCTAAGGAAAGCCTTATTATGCTGTATAGAGGTCTTGTTGAGCCCTATTTTAGGTACTGCTGCCCTGTTTGGGGATCCTGCGGTGCAACAGCCCTAGATAAGTTGCAAAAACTTCAAAATCGAGCTGCTAGGATTGTCACAAACAGCCCCTATGACGCATCAGCTCTGCCTTTGATAGGGAGTCTCGGCTGGCTAACCATTAAAGAATTGATCGACTTTGAGACGAGTAAGATGGTCTATAAATCTCTGAATGTCCTCGCCCCAGACTACTTGCGAAACATATTTCAAAAGATATCTGAAGCTACTAACCGTCAGCTGAGGAACTCTAACACTGACCTTAGATTACCATTATCGAGAACATCAACTGGTCAGAAATCGTTTGCTTACAAAGGGGCTAAGGTCTGGAGTGACCTAGATAGTGTTGTCAAAGCGTCCACATCTTTCTCCTCTTTTCGAAGAAATTATAAAGCCAAACTATGACTCAGATCATTTTCCTTTCCTTTTTGTCTTAGATTATTGTAAATAGGGTTATATTGTATATTTAAATTATATTTAGGTTTTATTTTAGCATGGCTCTCTGTAAAGCAGTATTATTCTGAGTGGCTTACCATGGATAAAAAAGTTAAAATGAAAGTGAAATGAAATTAACTGAACATTTGACATTGGATTGCCGCCCCAATCTGATATGAAACGAGGAGAGCGACAGCGTGTTAGCCTGCGTGCAGACTCGACTGGTTTACCGAAATCGAATAGAAGAAGACAACACATGTGAGTTTAGTTCTAGTTCAAGACATGGGAACATACTTCAATGGTGAATTCAGCTTTGCGATGAAAAGTGCACCTGCATTTTAAATTTTAATCTCAAATTGTATTTTAAAGTATTTGACACACTGTCGAGTGTCAAACCACTTAACGGGCGGCCTAATGATTTCCATGCAAATTGCAAATGGCTTTCAACGATGTTTTTTACACACGTGGTAAAGAGTATGGGAAACAGGACCTAAAAAAACAAGTATTAATCAGAAAGTTTCACAAGTTTACTTCAAAATATGCTGTGTCTGTTGTGACATCACCTGAAATCTGTTTATGATGAATTTCATCCTGGTCAATGGGGCAGGTGGACTCGTAAAATATTACTCGACTTGAATCGGGGGTGAGCTTACGGCTGACAAAGGGTCTCGGATGACAATACACTTTAAGGGCAGAAGCTTTTGAGGGAAGAAACTTTCGCGAGTTCGGTAAAACTTGAAATATTTCATGTTAGCTTTTGCGAGTCGACCGAGATGGGAAATTTCGCGCGAATAAACTTTTGAGAAATAGCCCTCTTGTACGTACACATATAAAATGTTTTACAAGCTAAAACAAAACCTAATAATAACTAAGATATACAATATAACCCTATTTACAATAATCTAAGACAAAAAAGGAAAGGAAAATGATTTGAGTCATAGTTTGGCTTTATAATTTCTTCGAAAAGAGCATGCTTAGGACGCCTTGACTACACTATCTAGGCCACTCTAGACCTTAGCCCCTCTGTAAGCAAATGATTTCTGACCAGGTGACGTCTCAATGATGCTAATCTAAGGTCAGTTTTAGAGTTCCTCAGTTGACGGTCAATAGCTTCAGATAGCTTTTGAAATATGTTTCACAAGTAATCTGGGGCAAGTGCATTCAGAGATTTATAGACCATCTGGCTCGTCTCAAAGTCGATCAATTCTCTAATGGTCAGCCAGCCGAGACTCCCTATCAAAGGCAAAGCTGACGCGTCATAGAGGCTGTTAATGACAATCCTAGTAGCTCGATTTTGAAGTTTTTGCAACTTATCGAGGGCTGATGCACCGCAAGATCCCCAAACAGGGCAACAGTACCTAAAATAGGGCTCAAAAAGACTTCTATACAGCAAAACGTGGCTTTCCTTTGGTAGGTATCTTTTTGAATACTTCAACATACCGATACCTCAAGAGACTTTCTTGATTGTAGAAGACAAGTGAGTAGACCATTTCAGTTGATGGTCAACCTGCAAATCTAGATACTTGGTGATATTAACCATGGTGACCTCCTCGCTATCGATGTTAAGGTCAGGTTTGGAAAAACCAGGCAAGTCTATACTATGAAGCTTACACCTGCCACCCATTATCATACCTTAGTCTTTACGACATTGAGCGATAGCTTGCATACGAGTACCCCCCGGGTGCATAGTAACTCTTATTCCATATTTTTACCTAAAAGGCAGACGCGAGAGCGACTGAAGCTTACTTCAACGGTAATCTCTCACAGAGAAGATAAGAAAATGAGGCCAATAAAGCACCAGAGCTTGTCTATATAAAAGGAGTCCAGAGTTGGAAAGGTAACAAAGCAAAACAGTAATATCGAGGCAATAAACCTTAATTTCTTAGCTACAACCACAATGCATTATTGTCCGTGTTGATACCATATTGTAGGAATTCCTCAGAGCAGAAACTGCGCGTGCATGAGCGAAAACTCGCATCTGTGAGCCCCGCTCCTTAAGCAACAGATCCTGATATTGCGCATAACACTTGATATTTTCTTCCCAGGGCCTTAAACTCTTGATTTATCATTTCAAAAAGCTTATCTATTCAAACACTTCCTTATCTCAGATTGGTCGATGACGTCATTTTACGCAGTTTCTGCTCTTTCTAGGCATTCATAAACTATGGCTTTGCAGTCGATGTTTTGATGCTTCCCAGAAGACGAAGTTACCAGTTCTAAGTCAAGAATCTCATAACTCTTGACATAAACTTTCCTCAAGTGACAACTTGGATTTGGTCTGAACTGAAAGAACTTCATGTTGTCCGAAAGTAATACCGTAAAACGATATCCACTCGTAAATGTTATCATCGGCTTCAAGTTTACGAATGCAGTCTACTTGAATGAGAATCGACTTCTTTCCAACGGCAAATCGGCAATATAAAGGCCGCTAAGTCTCACTAAAAGGCGTTTTCCGACAACCTTAAGCCTAGTCTTCATTAAATCGTAATTCATCGCCGATTATCGGCGATCCCATCGCCGATGTTCTGTTTTCATATGAAATTGTTGACTTGCTGTGGAAAACAAAATTTTTTGATTTTGAAAGTTGATCGGCGATGGTCGCCGATGATCGCCGATGCTGTCAAGAACTTGGTTTTCATAAATCGTAATTCATCGGCGATGGTCGCCGATGGGATCGCCGATGATCGGCGATGAATTACGATTTAATGAAAACCAGGCTTTAAGGGCGTAGTCTCAAAAATTCCCACAAATATGATGGACTCAATTGATTGATCGATTTGTAAATTTCAGTCATCAATCTCTGGAGATTCTCTAAACACCTTCCTCTAAGGCTTATGAATCTTTACGATGTTACAAGCTACTACATATGAATCTGCTGTAGAGTGGAAAGAAACCCTGACCCATCAGCGGTGTCTTAAGCCATGGAGAACCTGGGTGGGGGGGGGGGGTACTGACGGAGGGTTGTATAGTAGCTCGTAGGTAATTTCTTAGGTAATTAGTTGATGTTAACTTTTATATTGAGTACAATTAAAAGTATAACGAAGCTTCACATAGCATAAAATTCACCTTGCAGGAGTAAGCTATCGTGAACGATGGAAGACAACTGCAACAACATAACAGCGATAGATTCCAAGTGCAATAACTCGACCGCAATGATCACTGTTGTAGTCCCAAAGTATAATATTGCACTCAAGTTCAGGGCTCTTCAAATCATTCATGCATTGGCGATTCTAATCGCAAGTGTCATACTCAACACCCTCTTACTGGTTTACTTGAAAAAGAGGACGGTAGCTACGAATCCACAACAACGTGCAGTACCAACCTATACATTCGTATTTTGCATCGGCGTCGTGGCAATCATTGTGACGCTGACAGGTATGTCTCCACTAATACCGCATTCACACTGGCGCAGTTAAACCAGCTTTATCTAAACCAGGTTAAGTAAGTTTCAGCCCATCAAATTCACTCGATTTGTTAGACTGTCCAATCAAAAGGCTCCATTCGATGACCTAGTTTAGTTTAAACTGGTTTACTTGCAAGTGTGAGTGGGGCATAACATTAAGTTCCTTTCAGAATCAAATGCAGCCAGCCGAATCTAACTACTTTAACTGAAACAATGTCACAATCTTATTTGCGTACTAACTGGCTTTATGTTGTACAAGAAAATATAAAGCCTCAGGTCTTAAAAGTAGAGATTCTGTCTTACTTTGTTCAGCATAGGTTCCAAATCTTTAAATCTACGAAAAAAGGCGGGTGTAAAATTCAATAAGCTATTTCTTTGATCTGAATGAACTGAATGAAACTTTAGCCACTTTTCTATGATTTTAGCGTTGGGGTTTTCAAAAATCTTCATTATTTGTCGAAATTACAACCTATTTTATATTTCAGCTCATTTTATGATGCGACGTCATCAAATTTCTAAATCGCAAACCAGAAGAGTGAAAAAGTTTTGCTTGATACCGTATTGTAGGCATCCAAAAAGTATGGTTTTCTTCAAAATTATTTGATCTTTCGTCAAGGGGCTTAGAGATTACGATAGTTTAAAATTTTTTCGAAAATTTTCTTGAATTCTTAAAAACGAAGAAAAACACTGTAATTCTGAAAATATTGAAGATTTCAGAAAAGTCCAACAGCAGATTTACTGTAAAATAGTTTAAGTTTCTTTGAAGCAGTTAAGTTCAAAGAAATAGGTCATTGAATTTTACACCCAGCTTTTAAAAGATTTGAAACCTATGCTGCTTTTTTCTCGAAACTTCAGTCGGGTAGCAATAAACAATGCAATCACGACTGTTTCAATTGCCAAAGAAACGAGGTAAGTTGCCACTAACCATCAACAATGAACCTAGACTGATGACGATGAGTCTCTTGTTGCCCTGTGCTCTTTGACTTGATGATGGCGCTTTGGGCAATAGAGACTCATAGTATTACTCTGAAAAACTTGGCCCTATTTAGGCCCAAACTTCGCAATTCCTCCAGTACCAATCAGATTGCGAAATTTGTGAATTACTTTTGTTAAGGTGTGAATGTGACAGAATTTTCGATTCGATTGAAGAATTGAAAACACTCCCATGGGATGGAGATTCGAAGCCGTGATTCTTTCATAATTCCATTGATGATTGAAGAAAATAGGGCCAAGTTTTTGACTGTTTTAATATGAGTCCCTCTTGAGCAAGGTTTACCGCAGGGATACAAGGGACTCATCGTCATCAGTCTACAATGAACCATGCACCGTGAACGATTAAATCAGAGAACTGCATCCTATTTTAGGGCACCTCTCACTTTCTGAACGCACTATTTTGCTCCCCTGAAAACAGCCCTTCGTAAATTGTCTATATTTTCCACAATGCATGCTTGTCACTGAGACTATTGGTAACAGCTGTTGACTTGCAACCATACACAGTCTGTGATTACATCTGTTTGCCTTAGTAGCTATCAAAGATCACATTATGGCACCCATTTTACCCTACACTACAGGGTGTCTCAAAAAATTGTTCGACGTTTGATTAAATACTAAAAAATAACGATACGCTGAATGCACCCTTGGTCAAGTTACCCTTTTCATAAGATTTTGAATTAATTTTTGACACAAGAATCTTGCAAATCCGCTAAAAATTCATGGAGTTACAAGCATTTGAAGTTCAAGTTTGTGCGAAAGCAGATGACATTTTTGGTAAAAGCCCCATAGGCCGTCGTTTCTGTTATTTCTCAATTGTTTTAGGGCGAACCAAGTGGGATTCAAACAGGTTTTTTGATAACCTAATTGTCAAGCATATGGATGCTTTGAGGAAACAGGTTCCGGCTCTCGCCGATTATGTTTTGAACAACTGTTTTTGGACTTAACGCAATGTTATGAAAATTTAGAGAATGATCGCAAGAAACAATTTAGCTACTTTAGAAGTCCTATTTGGTTTGCTCTGATATCAACGAGAGGTATGACATTGGATAAGCTTCTCTTACCTCTGTCTTCGAGCTTTTTGCGATACTAGTAATCTGGGGGGGGGGGGTCTCTGGTTTCAGCTATCGCATATTTTTGATCTTCGCGAGCTCGTAACTCTGTGAATTTTCAACCGATTTGCACGATTTTAGTCTCTAAAATTATTTCATAATCCTCGGAACAGGGTTATCTTTCCATGAGCCTGTTTATGTTGTCCTTATTTTTCAATATTTCATCAAACGTCGAACAATTTTTTGAGAAACCCTGTATATTACCTCCACCCCCTTTAAGTAGCCCTTTCTAAATTCTCTTCTAAATTCTCTTATTTCCCGAAACACAGGCTTACCACTGAAAATACTGCTGTTGGTCATTGACTTCCAGCCATACACAGTCTGTGATTACATCAATTCCGCGCAGTATAACATCCTGTTTTGTGGCACTTCCCTCATCCTGCACTTCATTTCTGCAATACTATTCGATCGATTTGCCTCACTTACCAACTACAAGTACAAGATTCATGCAAATAACATGAAGACGGTTTTAGCTGCCATAGTGATTTACGTAACAGCCTTCTGGTCAGTGCTTGTCATAAGGAGGATTGTTGGTGCTCACAGGCACGGGGAACGTGGACTGAATGCCTGCTATTATCCAATGTATGTTCACTTTCTGCTACAGAGGGAAGCTGAAAACGAGGCCTATGGTGATACCTTAATCATCGCAATCTGGATGACAGTATGCAACACAAGTTTCGCAGTGCTGACAAGGAAAACGTTGAAGGCCATCTGCAAGGTAATGCACGCTTTTCTGAGAAACTTGCTGATAACGAAGTAATAATGTCTGTTTCAAAGGTCCACGCACTTGACCTTAGACTTATTACGTGATGACCTTTATTTCCCCGTGCTCTTGACTTGATGATGTCGCTTCAGTCAACAGAGCAAGCTTTGCCGCAGGGATACAAGGGACTTAAGTAATCAGTGTCACTTGGCCTTGAAAATTTACTGCTCTCTGACCATCAAAAAATAATGTTGCGAAAGGTCTTGTTAAACAGCTGACAAGTTGAATTGGATATCAAAGTCTACCCAACTGAAGTCGTCCAAAGGGATCTTCTCCTTCAAAATCATTACAGCTATACTATTACTATAGAAATTCATTTTATCTCATTTTGCGATAATGCCTGGCTTACTCAAATGTAATTTTTCAATGTCTTTTATTCAAATAGCCGCGAGATCGCCATCGTATTTGCTCCTCGTGGTATTGTCATAGAAATATTGTAGCTTAGAGTAGTGTATAATTGGTAAAGTGTCTTGTAAATTTTTTACTGTAGATTGAATATAAATCAAGCTATGAAATTGAATTAGTCAGTGAGTGCAGCGATTTGGGGATTAAAACAAAATGAACTAACATGTGGAGAGGGGGGGTTGAAAAACGGACCTTTCTCGATCTATTGGCATTGCAAAATCCAAAGATCGATGCCTGTCTTCAATGCATGTCTCCCCAATCTCAAGAATTATTCAGCGTCTTCTTTCATGATTGTTCATCTTGTATTGGCAATCATCTGTGAAAGCCGTTAGGTGACGACAACTGAAATATGATAATCAACTTTCCGCAAGACAAGAGATCGGTTTTTAAGAAGACTTTTGTGATTTCCTTTGATGTTCCATAATTGTGTGACCACAATGGGTCTGCTTTAATTGTAGTAGCTTTTTGTTCTGAGTGGGCTGCAAAGCAGACCCATAACCAGGGCCAACTTCACAAAGCATGACCCATAACCCGGGAAAATATCGAAAATTGACCCATAATCGGGACAGGCACATGTAAACCAGGCCCCCTATATGAGTTATCCCCACCCCTCGTGTTCCAGTTACTTCTTAGCCATGCTATTTCATTCACACATGGGTAAGGAGAGTTTCTTGGATATCTCTAGCAGCAGAAAGGTTAAAACTTTCCGCAACTCTGATTTTCCATGTGTTTCTTTTCTAGATAAATACAATGGCTGCACAAAGCCCTATTGGTGAACAGATCCCATCGCTAGAGACCAGAAGAGTGAAGGTTGCATTTATCATTGGAATACTGTTCAATTTCATTTGGATCCCATTTGGAATTATATCCCTTAGCCAATATCGTGTGGATATCAAAACAGCATCCATTTTGAAGGAGTTTCTTGTCATCACGGGCTATACAACATTCATTGTATTTCCCTTGGTCTACGCTCAAATGGATAAGAGATACATTGCTTTTCTTAAACAACATATTCCGTGTTTCAAACCTCAAGTAGTCGGGTGCCAACCAGCATAGGTTCCCCATACGTTTCGTTTGAAATCTTTCAATGTGTCTAAAAAGTTGGGTGTAAGATTCAATATCCTATGTTCTTTAAAGAGTCACTGCTAACCATGATCCTTTGTAGCGCCAAATTCGACTTTCGTACTATCTGAAAGTTGTTTCTGGCCTGAATTGTCTTTGCCTTGCTTTTCATTCAGCGGACAAAGGATTATGTTTGAAAATTGGGTCTTAAGCATAGAGAAAGGTGTAGAGTCCAAATTTTGATATTTCTCTTTATCCAATTTCAAAAGGGGCCTAAGCAACGAAAATACCTCCCATACCTCGCAGGTGCCATCTCCTGTTATTTATTTGCCCATAACAAAGAATGAGCGCAAAGCCTAATGGTTAGCAGAGGGTCTTTAATGACCTATGCCTTGTAATATTCTACGTAAGATTCTATGACCTATGTCCTTTAATGACCTATGCCTTTTAAGATTCTACGTAAGATGCTATGACCTATGCCTTGTGATAAACTTTAGCCACTTTTATATAGTTCGAAATAAGTCTTAGACTGATAAATCGCAGTTATCATTATTGATAGACTGATGGACGCTATAACTACGATTCGTCAACTTTCGCAATACAAATCAAGATGAAGTCGACCCCCCCCCCCCCTGCTCGATTTCATGTCTGCATATGGAAACAATAGCAACGCTGTCTGAAAAGCTGAGTGCTCTAGGTAAGAGACCATTTCACCTCTTAACCAAGAGGCTTGTATCGAGCATCCAAATCTGGCAAATTTTCAAAGGAAAGCATAAACATCTTTCCCGTTCGCAGAGCGATGCTTGCCGCGCCGTAACAGAGGTTGCTTAGGGTTTCAGGCTGCGTTCACACGATGCCGGCACATTTTGAAAACGGTGCAAAATGTGACGGCTGCAAAATTTGACCTAGCGTTCACACGATGCCGAAATAATTTTAAAACGGTAAGAAAGTAGACGGCAAAAACTCGTTGCAAGACTTTGATACCAAAGAAGTGTACCTACACCCTAAGAATAGACCAAACTTGTTCCAAAAGCATCGAAAAATGTTCTATTTTTCATCATTTTCAGGTGTTTACACGATGCCGTTTCCAAAATGTGCCGGTTAGATAGAGTTCCTTTTCAAAATCTACCGTTTTCAAAATCTGCCGTCAAAAAAGGTGCCGCTTTCGTGTGAACAGGAGACCTATCCGTCACATTTTTCACCGTTTTCAAAATGTGCCGGCATCGTGTAAACGCAGTCTCAGAGCATTGTGATAGAGTTAATCAATTGCCTTGCTCAAATTGAGTTGCGAATGTTTCTGTTTATACACTGGCAAATTCATTCGCCTTGTTTTTCGCTGTTTTCGTTCAATGTTAGCTGATTTGGTAGTGCAAAAGTTATGGCTCAATCATTTTGCGAGTTGCAAATCGAAGTTGCTGTTTTCAACCGCTGCAATTTATTTGAAACAGAAATCAGCTAACAATAAATGAAAATAACAGGAAACAAAGCAAAAGATCAATGATACAGGTCTCCGTGTAAACTACGTGGGTGTGTGGCCGAGTGGCTTATACAGCCTTCGTCAGGTGACTGAAATAAAGCTCGGTCGTGTGAGGTCAAACTCTAGACTGGTGACCTCGAAGGTCTACAACTCAGCTCTTCGTAGTTCGGAAGGGACGTTAAGCTAGGGGTCACATGCCCGGATGCTGCTTGCACAATGGGCCTAAACTAGCTTTCAGTAGATAGATATCCTGACAAGCTCACTCCAGACAAATTGAAAAGCAAACAAGAAAAACCATTGCTAACTCACTTGGTGCAAATATGTCGATAGTAAACTCCGTGAAAATTGTTCTGAAATCCACAGTACCTTGCTGCCGCTGCTAACAGTTTTATGCCGAGGACGGGGGTCAAGCTTTTGTTGTCTTTTAAAAGTTTATCAGCCTTGGACGCTCGATCCAAATCTTTTCAAGAGGTGAAAATGTCCATGGCGGATGGGCCGAAGTTGCCGGCTTGAGCCTCTTTGTTAAAACATCTCAAAATTCAAGTTTTCAGTGATGCTAGCCATAAGCAAAAGCTGCAAAAGCTCCAGATGAATGCTCCCTCAACCCAAGAATTAACAAATCTTTCACTGTGAACCAGCAGCTCTTCATCCAGCTTCCATGAGTTTCATCGCAGCAATGAGAATTTCCAACTGTCTAAAGGCTAATAAAACGAAGCGCAGAGATCCTCAGCGATTACCGCATTTTGAGCATGCGTACTTCACTTTTTCATACCTTAGGGCCGGTCACTGCGGTTCACCATGGAGTTTAAGCTGTTGGAGCATGTCAGCAATTGCCAGCGCACAATTCAAAATTGGATTCAAATTTTTGATTGCCATTTCAATTTCTATTGTCGTGCTAGCAATTGTGCGAACAAATGGGGTTCGATTTTCCTGCGGTTCATCAGCAGTCGCACGAACCATTCTCTACGATTAGCTTTACAGGAGCTTGCCTCGCTTGCTTGCTTAAGGTTGCTTCCCTCGCTTCTAAAAATACGTCATAGCCTCGTTTCACAACGCACAGATCAATATATATATTGAGATCTCAATTTCATATATGAAAATCTTCCCGCCATCCGACAGATTTATCCCCAACAGTTGCACTTGATGCATGCACATGCCTCGTGAAGAATCCTTTCAGGCAAAAAAAAAGCCTTATCGAAACGCAATCTTAAATAGTCGAGCAGCACTATGGCAAAACATATTGCCCTCTCACAATCAAACTGTTACCAAACTATTGGAATGCAAGTGAACGGAACACGTTACTTACTGGCTGTACCCTATATAACTTGTTAGCTGTAGAGATGTCATGTCTTCCGGTTTCTACTTGGTGTAGCATTTCATTAAACCAATTCTGTGGAGGCAAACATTGCTTGAATTATTCAGCAATAACGGAGGAAGGCTAAACAGTACCAGGGGGGGCACTTGACCATTTGGTCAAATAGGGGTGTGCATTCCAAGAATTTCTGTTTGGAACCAATCCCAAGACATAGGCATGATTTGAGGCCCAATTTCCGGGGAGGTCAAGACTTCAGTCCTTGATTTCGCTCCATTTAACCAAGCGATACCCCCACAAAGTATAACGGTAAATAACAATTCAATTCAACGAAGCAAAACTAAGACGAAAGTAATCAGTCTATGGGTAGTCGCCAATAGAACTGCTATTAAGTCTCAAAATCTTGCCTTTCAGATCTCAAAATGTGACTTGAATTTGTACCCTAAAGATACTTTTTGGTAAATATTTTGATCCTGCAAAGATTCTCCTCAACATAGGCCACCATTTCACTCTATAAAATACCTATCTCGTGGAATTATTTTCCACTTTTTGGTTTTGGCATGCAAAGGACTGCTTAGAGTTGCAAAATGAATAACGATTCCAGGTTCACATGGTATTTAGTTGGTTTTATTGAAAAATGTGCGAAGAAATTCATTTTATCCCGTGTTGGGGTAAAGTGAACAAGGCGAGGTGGTCTCCAGTAAAAGCTCTTTTGTAAGACAATGGAAAAAGATTTTAAAACTACTTTTGCTGGATAAACTTACCCAACGATATGATGTCAAAAGAACGTTAAAAAGTCTGCCCTCAGCTGCAGTCTCTTTTGCGCATTCTTGAAAAACCTCCAAAATAGTTCACTTTACCCAGTATTACCCTATTTCCCGGCATCGCAGTTGATATCGTGCTCTTAGCGCTCTTAAAGGCTGCCTGACTTTGCAGCATAAACAAACATAGCGGTTTGTCAATTTGAAGCTGAGGTTTCACTTGTGAGACGTTTTGTATCGAGGAGTTTCACAGCTTGCCCAGGGACTGAT
The DNA here is from genome assembly GCA_964019985.1 of Aurelia sp. 4 Dawson et al 2005. NCBI lineage: Eukaryota > Metazoa > Cnidaria > Scyphozoa > Semaeostomeae > Ulmaridae > Aurelia > Aurelia sp. 4 Dawson et al 2005. The sequence continues at coordinate 18,802,754 of OZ026497.1, forward strand.
TTTGCTTCATTTTTTCACCGGGAAATCACGGGGGTAAAATGTACCGAGGCACTTAGCCGGGGTAGTCCCTGTAGATTGCTTATTTAACTGTACACTTTGTTTCGTAATCTTGAGTTCATTTCATTAGTAACCTGTTCTAAATCTTGATTAGTGTTAACCAGCATACTTGCTGGACTTGAAGCCAGCCTTCGGTGAAGAAATTATCACTAACTATCATATTACAAAATCTGCCTTCGCTCCTTGAAAATAGCAGGGGCGGGCAAGTACTGTGAAATATTTGACCCCACGTTTGTCCGAAGGAATTGGCAAAATAACCGGTTCTTTTATGACACAGTATGACTTTCCTGCCCAAAACAACTAGTTTTTGGGACAAAGGTCAAATTAATGTCTCACAACAATCAAGTTTTCTCACCTCCTATCTAATCAAAATCCTAAAGCCTACCAGTAAGCTGGTTCTACCTTTGTCCGTCAAATTGACGGAAAAAAGACCAGTTTTGGGACAAACCAGGAGAAATATCAACGAATATTTTAGAACCTATGGACCACTTCGGAATTGCCCCTTGAAGACTACCAGTTTTGGGACACTGCTGCTTCAAAGAAATGATTAGGACGGTAATGATGCCAGCAGGATAATCTCTCCTAGATTTTCTGCGAGCGATATGGTATTTTAGTGAGCAAGGGAAACTGGCTTTGGACAGTTGTGCCTTCATGACTACAAGTACCACTTACTTTCGAAAGACGGTATTTGGCCGAAACTACCGGTTCTCGGGACAAACATCGCCAATGATTAAATTGTCCATTAAATCAAAGAAAAATAACAATGTGAATTGTCATAAAAAACGACCAGTTCTCGGGACAAAGATGGTGAAAAATTTTTTCGTGAACTACCGGTTTTCGGACAAAGGTAGGACCATCGTTGTCAGTGTGACCTGCCTTCGCTCCTTGAAAATAGTCCAATCAAAAATTTATTTGTGTCATTTGTATTACATTGTTACTTATTGTTACAGTAAATCCCCGCGTATAAGAACCTACTTTTTCGAGGCCAGGCTGAAATTGGTTAACTTATTTCATCATAGACACTAAATCATTCGATAGATGGTCGACTACAGCTGCAGAAAAAGAAAAAAAGATTAAATACAAAACAAAGAGTACAAAATTACGAGGTTACAGCTAAATTGTTCAAAACTACACTAGATTTGAGAAAGCCTATTGATTACTGTTTTCTAAAGCCAAGCGTTTGGTACATATGTCATGAAGAAATTCAGAAAATGTTTGTAGCATAGGTATGGAGGTTCTTATTTGAAGGCTGCCTCATGTAGTATCACATTTGAGAGTCTCACAAAGATGTTCAGTGCTATTATTTGTTTTTGAAGCGTTCTTATGGACCTAATAAGTAATTTTTTTTCTATCAACATCAAAAAGATTAAAACACAAATTCGTTACATTCTACTGTCCCATCCAAAGCGGGGATAGACACAAGGTCATCTTGTCCCCACTTTGGATGACACTTACAATTCTAATACTTCAGCAAGAAAAAAAAGTAGAATCCAGGTAGCTTTGTACCAAATAATACAAAAACCCTAAAAAGTAATTGAGGAGGAGAATAAAACTTTCAAAGCCACAATGACCTTAATGAAATCAATCAAAGATCAACTTTGCAACCCCTGCTATAAAAGCCTATGTTTCATCAATTTCAAACTGAAACAGGTTCTTAATGGCAAGGTATATAATTGAGGAAAAACAGCCTCTAGGTTCTTATTTTGGTAGGTTCTTACATGCGGGAATTTACTGTACTAGAATTTCATATCTTAGTTGAATGGTGTAACAGGAGTAATAGAGTGAACAAAGAACCCATGTAATATGTCTAGTGGAATATCATACAATGTATACCAAGAAATTCTGGGGATTAATGCAATTTTAGGAACTTTGGAATGATTGAAGCTGGGGGGGTATCTTAGTATATTTTGTGGCACAGGGATGTGCAAAAGGTATTTTTCCAAAACGTTACGGAACTATGGGTATCGTCTTCAGATATGGAATTCTGGCTATCCTTTTCAGAACTTTTGCGAAATTATGGGCCATGTTGTCGAGAAAACTCTGCAAATGTATAGGAATGGCAGGCAATTTTCACGATTTCTGGAATCATTACCATAAGATCATTCAAAATTTACGAAATTACGGGCATAGATCTTTCGGGCAAGATGGCACATCCCCGTCAGATGACAGGTCGAGATACCCCAAGGTATATGATTGTGAAGTATCATATGAATTACAAATTCAGTTGTGAGGTACTTGCAGTCTTTTATTTTTCTCATAACTTTATTAGAAAGCCTGTTATCAAGGTAGCTACTCCTAAGCCTTACCAAACCTAATTTTGAACTGTTTCAAATCGTATGGAACTACTTCATTCTGAAGGCTCAAACAGACTCGTATATAAGGGAAGCCCTCATAGCTGCGGTGCTTTTATATTTGCGTCTATTCAGAATGAACCAACTCAGCACTGGTTATGGTTCAGTCAAAGAAACCTATCCCGGTTTGAAAGACCACTTTCCCCTGGGTGTCAAGGTTCTGATATTGGCAGATCAATTATTAAATGCAAGCTGTCAACTTACCCGGGTCATCTTCGGAGCCTTCATTTCTACAAAAAAGAGGTGATATTAGATTGTCCAAAGATATAAAACAAAGAAGAGCGGTGTGGCTGCCAGTTCAAAAACAATTTATCTTTACGTTCATAACACAACCACACCACGCAGAAGTTATGCACCGATCTTCATCTAAATATCAGTGAAAACTTGCTGCTGAAATAGGACTTACAGCTTCACAAGTGAGATTAGTATGCCATTAAAGGCTATGAAATAAAGGAGAAAATATGACTTTATATCCAAAGTAGAAAGGTGGATAGCCGCTACCTCAGATTCATTTACCGTATCCAAAATCTGAGCAGCACAATGTAATTCTTATGCATTTTTTGAGTAACTGCAATAACTAACTAATGCTTGGGTTCTGAATGACGAATAAAACTGAGGCCACAAGTCCACTTGTTACTTGCATTGCAACAAAAAACAATGCATACTGTTGTTATTGTTACAAAACTGTCCTTGTTATTCTTACGTTTTATCCGCTTTCTGTCTTCAGTTCCCCGTGTTTTCATTAAAACGCTGTGCTGTTTTCTCATGACGAGCTTCTTTTTGGAGCAACCGGTATTTCAAATACAGCTCTCAAGTCATTCTAAAATCTGTTACCAAAAATTGATCGCCGAATATCATCCAAATATCTTAATCCCTAGTTTTTCCAAAAATGAAAGTCACGTAGCAGAAATGCAGTGTGTTGATGAAATAAAAGAAAAACTAATAATCCAAACGGGCATTTTTAAAACCTTTCCGACCATAAGTATAAATATTCGAAAATAAGTTTATCTGAAATAAACCTTACTTCAAAACCTTGAAAAAGAAAACAGTAAATCATTAAATAATTTAGAGCGAAGATTTTATCATCGATCATCAAAGAGTATTGGCTTCACGGCTTCTCTGGATTCATGTTGCACAGCATGATTTTGCATGAGCATAAAATAAATGCGCATCTTCTACCGTAAAAGCCTGTACATAAGAGTCATTACTTGCTTCAAGAAGGCGAAGGTGAAGGCTCTTCTCTGGGAACTTTAGGTCAGTTGCTATATTCCAAAGACCCAGGAGATGTACTCTAGTTTAATTAGGATAGGGGTGCTCAGCATCACACAGCAAAAAGCATCAAACCAAAAGAATTAATTTCTAGCATCAAAATAGACGCAAAAAATAACATTTCTCAGGTATGCATCCTAAATGATTGGAAAAGCACCCTGACTGATTGATTTCACATAATTATTTCAGAAAAGAACGCATATAAATTGAAATTGATCTTAGTAACGTTGCAATTTTGTTTTATAAGAAAAGTAATGTTTTGCTACTTTTTCTCAAAATCTGACACCCAAAAAAAGTAATGCAGACTTTCAGGAACCCAAAAAGATAACTGTAAACATGGTTGACCTTAAAAAATAATTCTTACACAAATTTTAGATCCAAAAGAGTAACATTGAGCATCATTATCCAAAATAAATCAGAGAACCCCCCTGGGTCCAAGGAATCAGGAAAATAAGCCCAAGTTAAGAATATCAATTGCCTACCTTTCTTCATCTCATGGTAATCATTTTCTGCATGTGTAATTGCTGCCGTTATGAACATTCTGCAAACCAAAAAACTTAGCATCAAATACAAGTTTCCTTAATTCCGCGGACTGCAAATAATGCCTGATGACAACTGTTTGAAAATCAGTCAACATAAAAAAGGCTCAGGGCGACATCTTGTATAACACTACCTTGTTTCTTTATAGAGGGTTTGCTGGGGGGTAAGATGGGTAAATCATGACTGGAATGATTAGAGTGAAAGGTTCATATAAACCCTTTTGCTAAATTCTTTGCGCACAGTTTTCATCTAGCTAAGGCCACTTAAACTACCCTCCTTTACCGAGTGAAGCATTGATTTATCAGTCAGCAATCAATGTAACCCACTTTACCCCAGCCTACCCACTTTGCCCCTGCAAATCCTATCAAATCTTTGATCAAACAAATTTCATTTGAAACTTCAACCATCATTAATTTAACATTTTTGAAGCAAAATTGGTTGAACAGGACATCAACAACTGTTATGGTTTGTAATGTACTTTGCTTAATTGCCATCAAAATGTGTTAGCTGAATGAAAACCTTTTAGGGTTAAAAGCTATTGGACATTTTTATTGATCCATATGTTTACCATGCAGCCTTTTAAGGCTGATTTTCACAAGCAGACAGAATTTTACAGAATAAAAAGTCACTCAGCCATAAATTTCTATTCAGATTTAGAGCACAATCAGGGCTTTCGGAGGCAGCGGCTGATTGGGGGGGGGCAATTGTTCTTAAAACAATCGAGAACAATATATCTAGTTAACCCTTGTGACAGTTGTTCTCAAAATAATTGGGGGGCTTGAGCCCTAACCCTACCTACCCTCTACCCCCCACTTCCTACAGGTCCAGCAACAATTTCTCTCAGTGCAATTTTTTTGCTCTAAGCTGTGGAATACACTCTGCCTCTTTCCATTTGTGTCGCTGGTACAGTTACTGCTTTTAGGTCTAAACTAAAAACCCATTTTCTTGATTCCTTTCATTCATTCATTCATTCATTCATTCATATCAGAGTCAAGGAAAACACTTGTTGAAAGTTGTAGTTTGATTTTAGTTTAATAGGGTTTAGTTTCTTTGTTTTTATGGGGGGGGGCTCTCTCTTGATTAGTTCATCTACTTGGAGGGCTCCTCCTTAGTCAGTCATTTCTAAATAAAATTTTGCACTGTCCTTTATTTTTCTTTTATTGTAGTTTAGTAGTTTGTCTTTTTCTAGATGTGTATTTTAAGTTTTTTCTCTGTAGTTGTGTAGCTATACATGTATGTAGGGTAGACTGTAATATTGTATTCAGAAATGATTGATAATCATATGAAACTGAAACTGTGACTCTAATAAACAATAGATTGCCAATCCACTTGAAAAATTTGACAGAGTAAAAATTGGCCTTTGAGATTTACTAGTTGCTAGGCAATTTCAATTTGACAAATTTGGTACCTTTCCTCAAAGGGAGGAGGAATTGCTTTGTTGGGAAAAGACAATCAGGAGAAATAATTACAGTTTCAGTTTTATCAAAATTGATAGATTGAGGAGGAGCTCTCTAAGTAGATAAGCTAATCGCGAGACACAGAAACTAAAAAGAACAAATTATTTTAGAAAATCAAGGCAGCAAGTAATAACCATATGAACCCCACTGGGATAGATCATAAGTGGTTGAGTAAGTCTGAATCAATTTGGTAATATGAATCAAGGAAACACTTTCAGTTTTGAACGAAAAACCACAACAGAGCTGGCAACGTGTATGAACAGTGGAATAGTGTTCCAAAGTTTTGATCCAAAAATTGAATTGCTTGTGAATCAACTACAACTGCAAGACAAGGATAATGTATAATGGCTGAGAAATATGAGGAAGACAATATGAACAGGGTAGTAAGGGAGAATGGAAAGTGATGAGTAGACACTGACTAAGCTGTCATGCTGTAAAGAAAACTTTCAGTTGAAAGATATTGTGGCTGGTGTCGCCTGCCTGCAGCCAAAACAAAAGGTGGACAGGGTTTTTGCCATCCCATAACTTTGTACTACAAATTACAACTTCAAGTTTATCTTTGCTTGACTCTGTTAAAGGGTTTTTTCTGCAACACATAGACTGGGGGTAAATTAGCAGTGGTCATGGGTGCCATCCTTGGATAGAAAAAATAGTAGCTACATAACAGAAGTGGGGTAAAATGGGTAGTTGTCGTGTGTGCTATCCAAGGGCGGAAAAATGACATATCGTGAATTGCTAAGACCGTCGTCCACTTCAGTAATTTTGGTTGGTGATGTGCACGTTTGCCTATTGTGCATGCTCTTTAGCAGCAGAGCATGCGCACAAGGCAAGAGTGCTGGTCACTGACCGAAACTATTGGAAGTGGACGACAGCCTTTAGATTAATACTTGCAACATCAAAGAGGACAGTTAAGGAAATCCAGGAATCAAGGTTTTTACGGCATTTATTCATTCTTCATTCCAAATTTACCCTTTTGCAGACCATCCCTTGGAAAAATTAGAGAAAGTTTGCAAACTTTGATGAAATAGACAAACAAATCAGTTCTATAGGACAATTTTAAACTAACATATCACAAACTTCAGTTGATTGCAGTTCACGCAAAGAAAAGAAGAAACAATTCCATTGAGTCACTTAATGTTAGGTCTCATTCAAACAAGTCATGTTTGAATTTCCGTTTGCAAAGCGAAGCTTTTGATTAACCTTCCCAGTGCAGTGAAATACAAGATTCTCTCCTCATATCGAAGTAAGCCATACTGAGAATTTGTGTTGGTAGGTAGTCCGCCGATCTTTAGATGTAATATTTTGCGCCCAACACAGAAAAGCCAGGTAAAATTTACTGGGCGAGACTATGGGCCTAAAAAGACATCTTTGACTTTGTTTCCGCATTTCTAAAGTGTGCATTTGGGCTCACATACTTAAGTTGAAAAATAAAAATGAATGAATTTATAAATAGTTTTGAAGTAAACCAAGTTTTGCATCGAACATTTCGCGCCAAACCAAACAAAGCACGCACAGACAAGCAGAGACGACGATCTGATCACGATGGGCCTACCACCTATAGCTTTCAAAGATGTGTTTGTTTACTTTGAAATAAACGTGTACATTTGGGCTCTGTTGATGAGAAAGCAGAATAGAACGAATAAGCTTATCACTGATTTCGAAGGAAACTTACATTCGCAATTCCAATCACGGCTTTTGCGGCAGAAATTCCAATTTGTTTTGCAACAGCTTTAGAGTGACTTGTGAATTTTGACCTTCACAACCAAGTTTGACCTTCTTGCCTCGTCTCCAAGCAGCATTCTGTAAATATTTGAAAACTGCCTCCAAGAACAGTAGCGTCCAGACCTCTGGGGACATATCTCGCGGTTTTTCGGGCAGCATGCATGTATTTTTTATAAGAAACTGCTTATAAGAAACGAAACTCGAAGGTCACCAAAAAATTAAGGAATTCCAGCACTGGGAAACACAACTTCAGAAACTACTTATTTTGACAAAGGAATTCCTTAACAAATTTTTACTTTACTTCACTTGTTTCCTGTATCATAGCTTTTACTCGGAATGTACGAGTGATGTCTAAACACCAGAAAGGCTTCAAATAACATTTTGAAAAGTCCACGGGGCACAGTAAGTGAATATGAAGACTGAGTACTCAAAATATTGCAAGAAACTTTGAGTGCAGGCTACCCTGGGTACCAGAGCCTCAACAAAATTTGGTGCTTTTTCTTTCTATTTTTTTAACTTTTTGTCAAGCTCTGGTACCAAGGGTAAGTGCAGGCCCAAGTTCTTAGTTTTTCTTATGAAAATACGCGTAAGTCAGAGAATGAAGATCATATTGTCTTTTGTTACGCTTGAATTTTTGTGTACACACTGAACTATTGAATAGGTGATACTTGCGATAAAGAAAGATGTCTTTTCGTTAAAGGGATGTTGTACACATAATCTGCAACACCGAAAAACATCTGAATATTCCATAGATAAGAAGGATGTAAAGATAATTTGACTTAACATCAGATGCAGCCTTTTGATTCTAAAGTATTGAGACTTTAAAAATTACCACATCAAACGGAGTAGGACAGATTATTGTTCCAAGCAAGAAAAACAGAGCCTCAAAAATGTGGCATTATATTCGCATAGAGCCTAGTAGGACGAGGTAGAGATGAATAATTCTCCATAAATCCACGATGAACCATTTCTTCGGGACCTCCAGCATGGCGGCCCCTTTAATGATTTTGATGATGCCTGTATTGTACTGTTGCTTGATTTCCTTCCTTATAACAAAGTGCAAGTGGTGCTGCATGGAAATGATCTCTATGACGTACATGACAGATCAGAAGACAAGGTTGAATTGTGCCACTTTGAGCCTACATCATGTTATCAAGTCTAAATAGCTAGATTTTCGAAACTCTCGAGTTGTTTCTAACCCTAAACTTTAAATAGATTTTAGAAAAGGAGAGTAGTAGTAAAGGTTTGCCAAAATAAGGGATACTTACCCAGAGGTTGCTACTGTTACGAGACTGGTCAGGCCTGTTGTTGTTTTTAGGTCAAAGTGTACGAGGGGAATCCCAGACATAACAATTGATCGCACAAACAACATCATGTGAACAGTTTTGTTTTGTATTGCTATTGGTTGATTTTAGGTGTCCAATATATTAGATGTCTCGTAAGTAGGGCGTTAGGTTGTTGTTTAGTTCAGACGAGAGGACGCTTCATCTGACGATAGAAGACAAGTTTGCATTGATGAATGAAGTAACCGAGTATTGATGATTACAGCCGTTGACGTATAAGGCCGTATAAAAAAGCCGATTACCGAAGAAGACGAATGTTGTTATTTTAGATGCTTTAGTCTTTCTGCGTTTTCCTGCCGTGTATGTCGTGTGCTGGTCGACGAACTCAACTTGTGAAGCCACCCTTCAGATAAGGATTGAGACACACAAATAGACAAAAAATAGTGGCTTAACACTACCGAGGAGAAATTAGTTGGGTGTCTAAAATTTCCTGCACTGAAAAGGTTGGATAAACAAGTTTTCTTTGCAAAAGTTATTGGATAAAATATAGCTGTCTACTCTTTATGAGAGCTCTCGACCATTTTTGGTACCACAACGAAGCAAACAGTTCCCAAATTTCTAATAAAATCACCTGCTACTTCTGCAAAAATTATGTCAACAAGCAAGCTTCCTCTGGCTGGCAACCGCAAGGCAGGCATTTTATCTAGTCTCTGGCAGCGATATGAATGATCGTTATAAAACAACGTATTTTGATCACTTTACTTTGAAAACGATAATTGCATGCAAATGCATCTCGGTTCACTGCAAGTCGCGAACTTTTCTGTCTGCCTGGACAAACTGAGCATTAATAGTCTCTCTTGTACCAATACACAATTTTTCTCAATTCATAAAAATTTGTAGACTTGGCCTTCGTCAAAAATTGACAATCCTGCCATGAAAACTTTACTCAGAAGAGAATTTGTAACGAATGGTGCCATCAGTGGAAGCTGAACTAAAAGTTTCCACTCTTCTTCCAGTACGTGAAAAACTCTCTATATGGCAAACTCATTATCATCTAGACGCACAGTTCAGCTTTAATGTGTCAAATTCCACAACATACAATTTTGGTTGTAACCAGGGTCAATCATTTAGACAGTTATTTGCTTGTGTTCCTGAAGTTCTGTTTGACCTCTTTGGGTCTCAAACATGGGTTAAAGTAGGAAAACTGAGAAAGCATATCTCAGAAACAAAATTTAGAATCAAGGAACGTAGAGTCAAAATTTGAATATCCTAACAGATCATGAGAAATGTAATCAGTTAGGGCACTTTGTCATAGATTTAAAATACTGACTTCATTACTTTTGGGTATTTTGGAGAAGAAAAAATTATTTTTTAGGTCTACTTTTATGCCAGAAATGTGTAGCATCACGGTGAAATTTATTGCCGTAGCCGAGCCACCTTAAACCTATTGTTTTTGTGTTGTAAACTTATTTTACTAGGTCGTGAGCCACCTTTTTGCTGTTTTATGATTATCAAAGTTCAGGTGAATCTGCACTGAAGTTGGCTCACTACTGAAAATTGCAGAAATGCATACTACAGTGCGCTCTTTCGGCAGGGCGGTGCGTGCTGGTTGATTGGGGTCGATCTTTTGCGCGTGTTGCGTTCGGCGTGTGCGGGGGATCGGTTTTGGTGGTTTTGGTTGCCTGGCGCGCGCTGTTTTGTCGAAAGGGCGTGTTTCCATGATAGGTCTGAGTGCTTCATTGACAATCTGCAGTAAGGTGGAGGAGCTCCTCTTTCCGAGACACCCGTTCGAGTTGCTTTTTTATTCTTTTATTAAAATATTTGTACACATATTTTGAAATTAATGAAGTGGCTGTCGTAGTTGGAACTCGCTCACATCATGTCCTTTCCAGCTATGGCAGCCATAGAAAATTTACATAGCTTAGTTGTAGTTTTAATATTTTATGTCATAAAAAATTCACACCACAAAACATCAAAAGAGTTTTGGAAAAATTGGTATAAGGAACGGGGTATGCTTTTCAGGCTTCGATGGCACGTCCACGTCCAAGATATGGTCGTCAAGACCATGCAGGCATATCAAAACAGGAAAAAAGAATACATAGTTCAATCGCAGCAGCCTTACGAAAAATTGGGTACACATTTCAAAGTTTTTGGGACACTCAGATAATGATTTTAAGAGACAAGGTGTAAAAACCGTTCCAGATTGAAACTTGCAACTGTTTGAAAGTGATTGTGAATAGTGAAAGAAAAAATTTTTAAACTGAGTGAATTCAAGAATTCTAGATCCAAAATGTTTTGGTCATTTAGTATTGCTGCAAATCAAAATAATGTTCCAGTCTTAAAGTTACGCTGAGCATGTGTTCTTCAATTGTTCAAGGTGACGGTGAAGATGAAGTTGCAGTTTTCAGCGCCAAGCGCTGCGATGGGATCGCAGAAGCAGCTAAGCGGGTCTGCTACCTCTTGTCCGACTGGTGGGACTTGAACCCAATCCGCCTGACCTGGTGCGGATTTAGTGGGGGGCCGGGGGGGGCCATGGCCCCCACCAAAGTGTAAGAGTTCTCGTAAAAACCATTGTCTTTTACAGGTAAAAGAATATGTTTTAAACCTTTACTTCCTAAAGCAACCCACAAATAACTATAGCACAGCTGCACGATAATTCGGCTACCGACAAGAACGTCTAACTAACTATTTATTGTTGATCCAGAGATTTGAAAATACATATACGAATCTGAATTCTCAACGAAATTTAATGGCGTGAGGTCGAGACTGAAAATCATTTGTTTCATTCACTTTGTCAAAATCTCGGTGATTCAGGATCTTCCAGTCAACTTTGCTGTTGAAGTTTATTTTACGATGAATTTCGTTCTGATAAAGACGTACGATAAAGATTCATGTCTTCTGTTGTGATAGTTACAAAACGTTGATAAGTCACTTTAATATCATTGGAGGGAGCACACTTGAATAAAAGTGAAGCTTCTAGAAGGTGACTAATAAGCGAAGAGAATTTTGAATGCTTTTCCGATGAGGGAACTTACCATGGGAAATATCACGGGATTTTCACGTAACTTTGAAATGTCTTTGAATCGTGCATTTGAGAACAACTTCATTTTTCTATGCAAAATTTTCGTTTCCATGGTGGTGGAGCTTATTTCCGCGATACACATTCCCGAAACGGTGCTTATGATAAACATTTTTTTGATGGTCTGTTACTTTCCAAACTGATCGCCCATTACGTTTTGGACAAAAATTCCAGTTTGTATGTCAGGAGGAAAGAAGATTAAGTGATCAGCTTAATGATCTAAAATGAAGTAAGAGGGGCGTTTCCCACGTTTTCCGAGAGTCTGAAGGGCGTGGTCCCAACAACTTTTCCTGGGGGCTACGCCCCCAGACCCCCATCATTCCTTCTTAGTGGCCCTCCCCAAACTCCAAGCCTGGATCCACCCGTTCTGGCTGCAAAGTCAGTGGATTCCAACACGGCGCCAGAACACCTTCATGCAGCAAGCAATTTGAGCAAGGGAAATTTGGGACAAGGAAATTGTCTTTATGACGACAATACAACGATGTCAAGAAGGCATTAGAGATACCCTTCTGATAAGAGGATAAGGATAAGAGCAACTTTTCAAGAAACTGCTACAGAACGCTCAGTGCTTGGATGTTTTGGTTTGACTCCAAATTGCTAGTACGCATGCGCTTTAACCCACTGCACGGGGGGATGCTTAAATTTCTAGGATCGTTCTCGGACTTACCCTCTCTCATCTCCCCAACAAGCTCAGAATCTGGTGATTCCAAAGCAATTTTGGTGCTGGGTCAATGTCTCTACACGCATTTTACTTCCGCGAGTGATAAAAGACACCGCAAAAAACATCAGTGTTCCCACCATGAGCTGCTAATATTCTTGAGGTAACGAATTATGACAATCAATGACTCCTTCACAATTGACATTATGTCTCATGACGTTGTTCGATGTGTCTCCATGATGGCGGCTGCTTCTTGATGAGCATAAATGCTTGTTCATAAAACAAGATGCTTCATTATCTAATAAATCTTAATTTCCTTCCTCCTTCCAGCCTTCAATTAGTGGTTGCACATGCACAATGACGTCTCTTGCAAGGTGTAAGAAAAACAGGCTCCAAGTTCAATAGAAGTAATTTTTGTGCTCTAGTTACTTGGATCTTAAACTTAGACGTATTTTTTAAAATAAACTCAACTTTCAGATCTCATGAAGTAACGAAACTCTATACAGAATAAAAATGTGACTTAGGAAACTATTTGTTTTAAAAAAGTGAATTCTTGTGACATTTTTCGCTTTATTTTCACTCGATTCCTCTATCACATCACTCGCACATTCTTGAAGTGCAGACGGCGGAAAGGCATCAAACAACTTCGCTTTCAAATGCTCACGAGGAGGGCAAAGGAAGTAAGAGTATTCAAAATCTAAAGAATTTATTAAACTTTCAGTGCTGACCAAAATTCTTAATTTCTTATGAAAAAAGATACGTGTATTCATAGCCAGCAATTGTTTCACATAGCAGTCAGAAGACTCGATTTGTCAGCCGATTTTCACTGGACAAAAAATCGAATCGATTAGTTTGGTTATCTAGTCGAGGGCGAGTCGAGTGGAGTTGACTGATGTCGAGTGAAGTTTGATCTTAGTCAAAAAAGTCAAGTGGAAAAGGTGTTGTTGAATGAAAATCGCACCATTTGGCCACCTGGTCGAACGAATCGAGTTGAGCTGAGTGATGTTGATGTCGAGTGAAGTTTGATCATAGTCAAAAAAGTCGAGTGAAAAAGGTGTTGTCGAATGAAAATCGCACCGTTTGGCCACTTTGTCGAGTGGAATCGAGTGGAGTTGAGTGCTGTCGAGTGAAGTTTGATCATAATAAAAGAATTCGAGTGAAAAAGGTGTTTTCGAATGAAAATCGCACCGTTTGGCCACTTTGTCGAGTGGAATCGAGTGGAGTTGAGTGATGTCGAGTGAAGTTTGATCATAATAAAAGAATTCGAGTGAAAAAGTGTTTTCGAATGAAAATCGCGCCGTTTGGCCACCTAGTCGAACGAATCGAGTTGAGTTGAGTGATGTTGTTGTCGAGTGAAGTTTGATCATAGTCAAAAAAGTCGAGTGAAAAAGGTGTTGTCGAATGAAAATCGCACGGTTTGGCCACCTGGTCGAACGAATCGAGTTGAGCTGAGTGATGTCGAGTGAAGTTTGATCATAATAAAAGAATTCGAGTGACAAAGGTGTTTTTGAATGAAAATCGCACCGTTTGGCCACTTTGTCGAGTGGAATCGAGTGGAGTTGAGTGATGTCGAGTGAAGTTTGATCATAGTCAAAAAATTCGAGTGAAAAAGGTGTTTTCGAATGAAAATCGCACCGTTTGGCCACTTTGTCGAGTGGAATCGAGTGGAGTTGAGTGATGTCGAGTGAAGTTTGATCATAATAAAAGAATTCGAGTGAAAAAGGTGTTTTCGAATGAAAATCGCACCGTTTGGCCACTTTGTCGAGTGGAATCGAGTGGAGTTGAGTGATGTCGAGTGAAGTTTGATCATAATAAAAGAATTCGAGTGAAAAAGGTGTTTTCGAATGAAAATCGCACCGTTTGGCCACTTTGTCGAGTGGAATCGAGTGGAGTTGAGTGATGTCGAGTGAAGTTTGATCATAGTCAAAACATTCGAGTGAAAAAGGTGTTTTCGAATGAAAATCGCACCGTTTGGCCACCTAGTCGAGTGGGATCGAGTGGAGTTGGGTGAAGTTTGATCATAGTCAAAAAAGTCGAGTGAAACGTTTTCAAGAGAAAATCGAATGGGTTGGTAACCTTGCCAGAAGTGAGTGGTGTGGTCACCTTGCCAGAAGTGACACCATGCGCAGTAACTTGTCATTTTGAATTGCTGAGAACAGACTTGGCACGTTTTAGTATTGGAAAGAAACTCTGTGAAAAGTTAAGTGTAAAATGGAATTATTTGATCACCCTTGCTCAACTACGCCAGACCTTTTGAGATCAAATGTCGAAAGAATAATCGAATCTAATAAAATTCAAACTTTAGCACTATTAGCAGAATTAAACTTGTTTTGAATTCGTTGTTCCTCCATCTGAGGTATTTCACGAGAATATGTTTACAAAAATGCAGAATTTATAGATCACCAAAAAATGAGAACCCTCTTTAGCATTGAAAGCTTTCATCTGGAGAATATTCCTGAGTTTCTGTCGATGAAATAAAACGCATGATTTCGCCAAAACTACGGTAAAATCTATGTGCAAGAACCTACAATTTTTTTGTAAATCAGCCTGGGTATTTAGGCCCCTTTCACACTGATCCGTTTTCATTTAGATTCATTTTACTCTTAAAAACAACGGAGCTATTTTTCCTCCCTGTTAACATTGCTCAATTTTCATATAAAAACGGATATCTTTCGACAAGTGCTCACTCCTGTTTTCACAAACGCACCTGTCCTGATTGTCTCTTTGGAAAACCAGACTAGCAGGGCTTGTTGTTGTTAACGTATTCAAATTCCTCCGTTTTTGGTGTTCACATTTCAGTACAGATATGTTTTTTTTTGTACAGCTTTGTGTTCGTTCAGCTCCGTTTTTGTCAGCGTACGCATAGCTCCGTTTTTTGGGGTGGATTAATCTGAAAGCAAAACCAAAAACGGGGCTAAAACATATCCGTTTTCATGCAAAAACGTACGGGTAAGTGTGAACGGGGCCTTAAACACGAAAAACATGGATAGGTACTTATAAAATGATATTCTAATGGAAAATTTCAGCCTGTAAGTTCTTAATTTCTTATATGCCAATTTTTCGACACTTGATTCATGTCGTAAAGTGGTAAAGAAGTACTAATTTGCATCCTCGACATGAAATTTGTTGTATGAGGCTGTTGAACATACTTTGATACATTCCAATGGTTAAAGAAGGACCAAAATTTGGAGAGGGTACATAACAAGTAAACTGTGAGGGTTTGTACATTTAAGATTGGTGGGTTTTTAGCCAAAGCTCTCTAAGCAAGAGCCCATCTTTCTGCAAATTTAAACATAAACCAGGGTCGGTTTAGCTGAATTGCCAAGAAAGCAGTTGAGAATGGGTGATTTTCCCCAGAATTCATTGTAAAGGTAGGGACGAAGCAGCCTGTGTTCCAGATGTGCAACACATACGCAGTAGATCCCTGTGCACCCCTAGGTCATGTATGTCACTCACCGGGGGATTATAAGTGACAGATATGTTCATCTCTGGCTGTCGTTCTATGCAAGAACTTTGATAAGTTTTCCGTAATGGCAATAAGAGTCAAGTTTTTGATGGATATTAGAATAAAAATTATGAAACCGAGAATCCAAATTTTAAACTGAACAAAAATCTGCCAGTCAAAAAGACCAACTTGTTTGTTTGTTTTCAATTTATTCTGAGTGGGCTTGTCAGGAATTCTAGCTACTGAAAGCTAATTTAGGCCAACTGTGCATGCCGCATCCAGGCACGAGACCCCTAGTTTAACGTCCCTTCCGAAGGACGGCGAGGTGAGTTGCGAGGTCAGGCCTCAGTGGTCACCCATCCGAAATCTGACCTCACTCGACCAAGCTTAACTTCAGTCACCTGACGAAGACTGTATAAGCCACTCGGCCACTCACTTATGTTTGAAGTTGTCGTTGGAAAAGTAGGAAAAGTCAGTCATCGTTTGGGCCAAGTGCTATGCAAATGGAGTCACTGAAAGAGAAATAAGTCACTTTTGTACGGGAAGGTGAATTACTTCACTTTTTATTGCTTCCAAAGGGAGAAATCCACGTTTCAAAATGTTTCTTAGAGAATGCCCATCTTTTCTACCCATCTCACCATGGTACTTTGTCTTGAAAAGCTCATATTTCATGTCGTTTAACTGTTCTCAAGATGGGATGGGATTCTGATTGAAAGACATTATGAGTTATTTAAGAAACTGCGCTATGTTCAGGCCTAAATCATATGTGAACGGCAATCAGGAGAAAAACTACCCTGGGTGACAGAGCCAAAGAAAACAATGATAAAAGAAGAAAATAAAATTTTATGTACCCAGGGTAGAGAACGACCAAACATTTTACTTTTTTGTTTCTTCCTTGGCTCAGGGTACAGAACAACCAAACATAAAGGTAATCCATTGTTGTTTCAATGAGGATAACAGGGCTCACCAGGCAATTAAAGCAAACGCTGGCAAACATCCTTCCAAACACACGTTTCTGAAAGCACGCACAGCATTATCAAGCCTATCCGTCCAGAGCAATGGGCTTAGGATTAGAGATGAATACAAAGAGCTATTGTTAGAATTTACGTCATACCTACCGCATGTTTGGTTCATTGTTCAAAACAAGAGGTGATTAGGGGCCTCGACATTGAGTGGAGGCTCTTTCTGAAAAGAACAGTGAGGAAGGTAACAGAGGTGCTTCGAGTTGCCGCCTTGATACACAAAGAGATTTGTTCAAGATATCAAAACCTCTGCGAAGTAAGTGAGCATTTGACCCCCTTCAACGCCCTTTTTTACCCATCTGTGGCAGCAAGGCTGAAATCTGGCACACTAAATTGTCTAAAAACTGGTATGGGAGGGTTACACTTTGCTGGTAAGTTGATTGTAAATCTTTATCAGTTGCTCTTTATTTTCCTTTGAGTGCAAGACTTTTATTGAATGTTTGGGCCTACGATTTTTCATAACATGGGTAATCTTTCGTGAAAGAGGTCACAGAGCTGAAAACTTATGACTATATGTACGATACTGTACATAGACCGCAACTGTTTCTATTCTTCAGGTGAAAGTGCATTTGTCTTGGTTTGTTGACCATCCTATTTGTTTCAGGCAATTCGTTCACATTAGCCATACAGAACTACTACTGATCGTACAAGCCAGTACAAACATTTCGAAATCTTTTTAGAAGATGGCCGCCTCAATCAGTTTCTGTTTACGAAAGAAAACATAGGCTTCTCAAGATGTTCTTTGACTTTTAGCGTGTGATCTTTGACCCAAGAACTTTGCCCTATGCCCTTGAGAACCTTCCTTGGTGGGCAATGATTCTAATGGCAATTGGAATTACCACTGGGTTTTTGTCTTTAATTTGTCAAGCGCTGAACTCATTGCTGGTATTCATTGAAAGCAAAACGACGTTCTGTTCAACGGTTCAACGTCCCACAACAAACTACTGGAAACTAATCGAAATTGCAAAGAAGATTTTTGTTTTCATATTCTCACCTTCAGTTGTACGAAATCTTTCTTTGAAATTAGATCATTGATGAAGAATAGAACGAAAAGTTGATTCTCAGCTGAAGTGAACAAAACAAACAGTGAAGATGTTAATATCAATGCATCACGCCATGTTCTTCTTGAGAAACAATTTCGATCTTTCTTCATGAAAGGCAAAAAATGAATTTACATTTGATAAAATTCAAATATCTAAATCCTTAATTCGGATTTGTAGTACGAGAAAATTCGTTTGATATGTGGAACACGGAAATGCTTTCTCTGAATTTTGACATTTTACGTCAGCGAGCGCAGTCAAAATCCGGCATATTCCGACCGTATGATCTTGGCTGCGGGCAGTTCCGTATGTTTCGCAAGCTTCCCGGTGATTCATACACTGGTATTTGATATTTTTCCAAAGAAATACCTCTTTATATGGTGTTACATCAAAGAAAGAAACTCAAAATTTGCTTACGTAAATATAATGATAGACTCTCACAACGATACGAGTGATTCATAGTGTCTATCTGTCATCCCGAAGTGTTTGCTTGTTTCTATAAAATGAAGCTCTGCAAAGCAGAGAGTCAAATAGCAGAAGTATCTTTGCTAGAATGAACCCGAAAATTTCGGAGAATTTTTTACGTTCACACAAAGATCTTTGCAAGAGCAATGAAAGGATTTCAGAACGTTGGGGAATTTTCATTGCCACAGAAATTGTAAGTTTTCTATTTTTGTACGGCTTTCTGTCATCAAAGTTCTTTTTCAGAAACTCTGAAGTGTTGAACATTTTAAATTTATCTTGTATGAATATTTGGCGAAAACGCGTTCTACTTGCATGGCTTCTATGTTTCAGTTGCGGAAAGTGTACGAAAACTTATTTGCAGAGAGATAAGAATTAGTTTTGGAAGATGAGAATTGACTTCTTGTTTTTTTGTCGATAAGTTTTTCATGGACACTGGAGACTGGAGGATTTGCAAATTCTTCAAGCCTCGTTTAACTTTAGACAAAGATCTTATTCACGTTGCCTTGCACTGCTTTCTCGTTGCATAATTTTTCAAGGAGGTTATAAGTTTCTCCCATACCATGATAAAACACGGCTGATTCATGCTACTAGGAATAGTTCAGACTGTATTTTTACCTTTCATAGCTCGGCAGAAACGTGGGTTTTCGTAAATTTGTATCAGTTGAAGAATGTAATTCTGTATTTTAGCCAACTCTGGCAGAGCTTATAGCTTTCAGAAGATGAAGAATATGTTCCTTATTTAATCTAGCTTCTACCTCACATAAGATTATAAAGGAACTGGTTTCATTCTACTTCGTGCGGTAAATACCAAAATCACTGCTCTATATACCAGGGAAGTCAGAACATTTATGCACTGTTTGAAAAACAGTATAAGACTATCTATGCAAAAAATTTGCAGAATTTTACCTTCACCATCTTACTGAGGCTTCAACTGAATCTTTGAAACATTCTCATAATCGTAGACGCATACGTTTCTCTTCAAATTACGATTTAGCTGAAAGTTCTGTTTCCCAGTTTGTCAAACAGCAGACAAAATTGGTTACTTACTGTCGCGTAAATTTTGAACTTTTGATGGGCAGTATTGACAAGAGAGCACGATTGCATTTGAGCAGTTTCCGTATCTCTAAAAGGCAGTGACTGAGGTTAAGAAAACATCGCTGTGCCATTTTGATAGTTGAAAACTGGATTGCACTTTTAGTCAAAGCCCATGGAAGCTAGTTTTCGGTAATTTTCATTAAGAATGATATTGTGCATTGCAGACAACGGATTTGCAACCTTGCAAACTGTTTTATAGCTTTTGTTTACTATTTTGAAATATTGCATAAATTTTTTGACTCCCTCAGTAGCAATATACAGTGCTTCTGCTTTAAAGATTTATCGAAAGAGAAACTGGATGTTTAATCTTAAATTTGAATCCAAATAAGATCAAATTAAACCAGATTCAGTGTTGTGTAATATGTTAGGTTGCCCAACGCTTTGGTGAATGGCATCCAGATCATTTCACGATTTTTATTACTCAGTTGTTTCCCAGCATGTTTATCTATTCATTAAATAATTCCTTACGTCTATCTCATGAAATCTTTATTGGTTTACCTTGTTTTTAAGTCATTTATATTTGGCAAATAAAGGTTCTGAAAACAGAGTGCAATGTTAGACCACAGAAAGTAAATTAATATGTCAATCATTTTATAGCTTGGTAGATCATCGTATTTGTTTGTTGGTAAATACCAAAAATGAATAATTATCTTTTTACGATATGATAAACTTGCTTAGAAATAAATCATATTCTTATATGCTGCTGGGAAGAGAATATTTCATCGTGACGTCCATATCATAATGAAATACCACAAATACCAAAATCTGCCAAGAAATAAAATCTAATTATACTTGGAAGGAAGATTAGGGAAGATAACAAAACTGCTGTCCAAAAACATGCTGATTCAATCTCCAGGACTGGAATAGAGTTTTATTTGATAGCTAACGGTCTTATATTTTTAATGAAGTATAGTTTTCAAACCTGTATTTCTAACTATGTTGTGTTTAAAAATGTGCTACCCTCTCCAGGGGCTAACTTGAAAGGAAACATATAAGGAATATTTTCAACAGCGCTGACGAAACTTACCTTCCATTTTTATCCTATGAAAACATATTCTAAATCTCATGCATCCGAGAGCAGAATTTTTTGACTCAGGGTTGTGTTATGCATTGTCACAAACGATTTTAACAGCATTTCCCAAGTCTGAATAAGTCCAGAACAATCTCCTCTTTCTTTGATGATGTCTCTGAGCAGACCGATCAAAGGTTCTAAAGTCGTATGTCTACAAGAAATGCTTGAAACTATGAGAAAAAGATGTATAGTTCTCAATGAAACTGTATTAAAAGATGAATTACTGCTAGGGAATGTGTTACCAAATGAAGTTTCAGACGCCCTTTACCGAGCATGGACCGCCTTTTGAAAGCAACCAGTGATAACCGAAGTACGAAAGAAAGTAAGGAGAGATACTGTCTTCTGCTTAGTAAGTTGTTTTGGACTTCAAATTCCAGAGGGCTAATTAATGTACTTATGTACAAGTTTGACATACCTAAAGTGGTAGGTTTCTGTGAGTTGTACATATTTCTTTCAGTAGTAGTACGCTTCTTTGTAACTCTACCTGATGATTCAAAAGAACTCATAGATATTTGAATCAAAGCCTTGGTGCACTTGACATATCTGTCAGACTTCTGTAAACTGATAATGCTTGTGTAGCTAAAATATCACCTCAGACAAGAAACTTTAGTTTGTCAAGATCTGTCTTGTCGCTCTCATGTTGCAAGCGATTTGGTAAAAATACTTCATCTCAAAATCCTTCAAAAACAAGCATGGAATGCTGAATGAAAATTAATCCCAGAACAGTCATAATCAAATTTTATCAGACTATCTTGTCACTCAGACGTTTACTAGTTATACCAAGAGGCTGTTGCATCATCACATACTTTTGACACCGTCATGCAGCCTTTTCGTGTATGTTTTCTGTTATCATGAGGATGCATTGCTGGCTAATGATCAAGGATTTCTGTCCCTTTTTGAAAGAGGTTTTGAGATGAATATTCTTATTATAAAATGGCTTGTAATTTGGGAAACATATGACCAATTTTTGCAAATTGGTTTTTCTTATATAAATTGATATGTTAGCTACACAGATATATCTGTGCGGTTAAAAATATCTGACGAATTTGATGAGAGCTGCAGCACTTCAAACTTCAGTGCATTTTATTGGCTTACCCGATATAATATAGAAGGCTGATTTGTTGGTTTTTTGTGGACTTCATTCGCACATCTGAGGAATTTGAGACACTCCTAGTTTAATCACACCTGTTTAGGCCGAGAGAGAGTTCTGCAAACCACATAATTCGATTTGATGATTTTCTGAAATTTGTCAAAAGCATCTATTAAAGGGTCTGT
Organism: Aurelia sp. 4 Dawson et al 2005; assembly: GCA_964019985.1. Taxonomy (NCBI): domain Eukaryota; kingdom Metazoa; phylum Cnidaria; class Scyphozoa; order Semaeostomeae; family Ulmaridae; genus Aurelia; species Aurelia sp. 4 Dawson et al 2005. The sequence continues at coordinate 18,824,584 of OZ026497.1, forward strand.
TTCATCCGGCATGCCTTGCACGTGGCGTCTCTTGGTTGGCCTTTGTTGTCACCATTTTCATGGCCCGTGAAAATGGCGACAACAAAAGCCAACGAAGGGATCGCAGGTGCAAGGAATTCTGGATGAAAAAGACCCTTTAATTCTACAATATTTCAAGTTTACATACATATAAACTAACCTAGTTTTTCTGCTTTTAAGGATAACTGTTTTCCAAATAAAGCAGCAAATTACAAACATTTATAAATTTATTGATTTCAAGCAACGAACTCAGAATATTGCTTTGGTGAAAGCTTGGTTTGATTATAGTGCAACATTCAACTGTCTGTGCAAAGATGTGTTCTTGAACTGATAATAAATCGAATATCTCAAGTCTACAATTGTTTCTAAAGCAGTTTATAGGAGGGGCTGATTGCGTCAAATGGCAAAATCAACTGCATCTGCAACTAGCAGTTTCCAAAGAAACATCTTGAACTTGACAGAGGCACTAAACTTCGAAGGCACTTTTCTTTCAACTAGAGGGACACTTCCTAAAACATAAAGGGTACCCCCCCCCCAGTTCCTACTTTTCTGGCAACTAGTAATTCTTGTAAAGAAAGCCTAGTGGTTATAGCCTCGTCAAATGTTGCTAATGTTGAGTGCAAGGAACATCCTAACTTATCTTTGTTATGAGCAATTTGCAGCAGCAGCTAAAAGGAATGTTTCTTTGTAAAGTAAAATGACCAAATTCTTCTACAACTAACTATCCTCGTGCTCTGTGCAGATGAGGCAGATATTTTGTCCTTGCCCTTTTATTAACTTTGATCTGAGTGCCAAGGATATCTCAAATACAGCTTGTTCATAAGCCAGTAGACAAAATCGGCTAAGGTTTGCTTTATCCGTTTCAAATCATGCGACCATGTTCTAGGAAAGCTTCAGTGTTATTCTTCTTTTGGCATTCAAGGCACAAATTTTCATGGCATGAAATACGGTAAAGAAGTCAAATAGTATTTTATTGAGAGATTGATCAATTGACTTGAAAGGGTGTGAAAAAATCTTAGCCGATTAGATTTACTTGCAGTAGCTAAAGTTATTACTTTATCTATATCTTATATTATAAAACAAAGCTTTTTTCTACTTCAACAATAAATAATTCTAATGCAGAGATTTGCGTCCTTATAACGTCAGCAGTTTTCAATGTCAATAGCGTTGGTCTAAGTCATATCTTATCTTTTGGTTGCCTTTGTTCTGGATATAACCATTCCTATCATACGACGATAGACTTTGATGCAAACTTTGCTCGTCTTCGCAACCACTTTGTTGCTTCATAACAGATTGTGTTTCTTTGTATGTGGAGATGTTACTTTCCTGAAATGGCCTTAGCTGACCATTAAGCACTTCGTCAAGACCCTGAAACAAATATTCTTGCCACTGCTGTGTGAGGCCTTCTTCATTCGGATAGCCCTCCGTTAGCTGTTCTCCTTGTAGACAGTTACTACCTGTTTGAAATTGTTGGCGATTCATTTCTGCATCAGGAGCTGTATTATCCTGTTTGAACAATGCTTGTCTCCATCCTTGCTCTGTTTTTTCTTCCTGCTTCTGGTTGCTGTAAATGTTCTGCTCACTTCGAAAGCAATCATTTTCATGTTCTTGCAGGAAGCACTCTTGAGATGATGCAATGTTGTTTTCTTCTTGTTGAAACAGACATTGTTTCCACTGCCTAGTGAATCTTCCCTGATCTTTATGCCTCTGCAGCTCTCGGGCATCCTGCAAGAAAGTGCCAGCCTTCTCTTGCTTCATGAATTTTCCTCGAGCCACACCCTCCTCTTGTTCAAATAAGCAATGCTTCCTTTTCCTGTTCACCTCTTGATTCAGATATTGTCTTTCTTCTGCAGCTTGAGACCACTCAAAACCGCTACAACCAGTTACAGAAGCAGAACGTTCGTCATTTTGTTTGTATAAACATTGGCTCCACTGCTTTCCTTCTTCGTGTTTTGCTGCATCCTCGTCAGTTTTCTTAAGGAAAGGACTGCTATCATTTGTCCTTTTCTCGAAGCATTCTCGAGGAAAAAAGCTTTGGTTTTCGCGAAGAAGCAGGCTTGATCTCCCGTTATCAAATGTTCTGCTAGCATCTTCTTCTCTTTGGGGCTGCGTCCAACGAAGGTCATTATTCGGTTGAAGGAAACATTCTTGCCACTGTTGTCCCAACATATTTTCGCTTTCTTGATGCTGTTCTGTTTGAGGCCAAACTTCGTTTTTTCCTTCCCTGAGATTTTGCTGCAAAGGAGAGGGTCCATTCATTTCCTCAAACAAGAAAGTCTCGCACAGTTGCTCTAGCGAGTAAAGCTCAAGCAACGTACTTCTTTCCTCCAATATGGCACTACTTTGTTTTGCAGCATAACTTCGATGTTTTGCAGCATTTGAATCATGTTTTTCAAGCTCCTGAGGTGTTTTAAAACTGGTATACCTTGTACCATTTGCAGAGCTCGAGATTCCGTCATTTCCAGACGCCATTTTGCTTTAGACAGATGCGTTAATTATTGAAGGACGAATCAGAATCCAGGAAATGAATTCTTGATTACTCTATTTACTGTCGTAAGTTTGTTTGTGCAAATAACAATAACAACAACATAATAATAGTTCTAACCTTGTTAGGACCAGTTATCCCTCGAAAAACTGTTTCACAAAAATTATGACTAATTCCTAAACAAATCTTCCTTCTACTTTGAGCTCTGATCGCATCGAATTCTAGCACACAAACTTGCGAAATACCTTTATTAATCATAGGCCCAAGGACAAGGGTGTGGATAAATTTATTTTTGAACACCGTTAGATTCTGTTCATTCTTCTTTAATAACGTCCAGCAGCCAAACAGAGAGTAATCACGTATTTTGATCAGCAAGATTAGCTATACTTAACATGTTAAAAAACTTTGTTTGTTAACTTATTAGTTAGTTAGTTAGTTAGTTAGTTAGTTAGTTAGTTAGTTAGTTAGTTAGTTAGTTAGTTAGTTAGTTAGTTGGTTAGTTAGTTAGTTAGTTAATTACTTAGCTAGTTAGTTAGTTATTTAGTCAGTTAGTTATTTAGTTAATTATTTAGTTAGTTAGTGTAGTAGCTAGTTATTTATTTATTCATTTATCTATTTATTTATTTATTTATTTAGTTAGTTAGTTAGTTAGTTAGTTAATTAGTTAGTTAGTTTGTTTGTTGGTTACTTTTGTTTTTTGGTTTTTTGTTATATTCTTTATCTATATATCTATCAAATTAGTCATTTACTTACATATTTGGTTCTATTTATTTAATATCTGTAATTAATTTGCCAGTTAGTATTTTTTGGTTGTTTGTTTATTATCTTATTTATATACTTAGTTATCAATCTAGTTAATAAGCTATCTCTATTTGCTTATAACTTAGTTTTTTAGTTAGTTAGTTAGTTAGTTAGTTAGTTAGTTAGTTAGTTAGTTAGTTAGTCAGTTAGTTAGTTAGTTAGTTAGTTAGTTAGTTAATTAGTTAGTTAGTTGGTAAGTTAGCTAGTTAGCTAGTTGGTTAGTTACTTGGTTAGTTAGTTAGTTAGTTAGTTAGTTAGTTAGTTAGTTACCTCTTTTGTTAGTTAGATCCTTAGTTAGTGAGTTTTTGCTCTTTCTTGTTTGTTATCCTATTTATCTGTTTGTTTATCAATGTAGTCTATTTGTTATCTCTTGTTGGCTTATCAGTTAGTTCCTTAATTAGTCGCTTCACCAGAGAGGACACAAATGATCGTTAGTGACTTTTCACACCAGTCTCAAGACTGAACAGAATTTCAGTTGTGGCAACCTATGAAGTGGAAAAAGTGTAAAGATTTCAGTGTGAATGAAAGAAGAATCCGACGTAAAGCATTTATAAAACATTTATATTTACAAGCATCTAGGTATCTCTATACACTATGATAAAATGGTTTTAAAACAACTCTCAATAAAATCTGCAATAAATAACTTCAATGATTTAGAATACTTTCACAATATTAAAACGATGTTTTCGCGTTGATTTGATGGATTTGATACCAAGTTTGTGGGTGGGAAGGTATTCGCTGATTTGCCAACACAAAGGCATCACAGTCACGCCAAAGTTTCATTAAAACTATGAACCTGAAAAGTTTCCTCTTTTAGGCACTGTCGCAGAAAATGAATTACTTATTACTATTACCAAACTCTTTTTCCTTCTTACATTCTTGTGATCTGACAACTAAGGCTTTTGAAAAGTAAATGGTCTCTCTACCAATGGGTGTAAAGTTGGCAGAACTGTACTGGTAGCTATCAAATCAAAAGATCATGTTTTTAAAAGAGGGTTGGCAATCAATGAACCTATTTAAGGAATGGGGAAGGTGCACTCTCATGAGTATAACGTTCCCTTCTTAGCTGCATGGGATATTGAAGAGACTTTAACAGTGAGTGACCGCATTCATGATCAGGGGGTGACGCCAGAAGTCTTCCGACAGAGGGGCAGGAGCTTCCGGCAAGGGGGCTAACATGGCAGAAAAAATGCAGTTTTCGAACGTCATTTAAGAATCTAAAATTTCCTCGGACGGGGGGCAAGATGCTTCAGACGAGAGAGGGCTCTAGCCCCCTCTAGCCCTCCCCTGGCGCCCCCACTGTTCATGGTTATGCTACCAGTGTAATCAATGTGTCTTCTCCTTCAAAATATTTAATTTCAGACCTCGTTTTCCTCTTGTTTTAGATTTAGCTTCCAGCTTTTAATCTACTCAAAGTTTCAGTTTATCTTTAGCCAGAAAGAGACATCTTTGCTTTCGAGCTTAAACCTTACAACACCAGACAATTCACGACACTAACAAGCACATTGTTAGATATCAAGCAAACTTATTATTCTCTATTCGATTCCTTTCCTATTTATCTTTCAATTTTACCTTCCTGTCTTAAAACGTTCTCAATATTTTTCTCTATTATGGGCCCAATAGACGTCTTCGTTTATGGTACTTCCTTTCTCGTTGTAATCAAGCAATACTGTTTTGTCAATCTCTTCATAATAGTATATTTGAACTTGTACACTTGAACTTCCTTTTCATGAAATTCCTCAGTATTTCTCAAATTTCTTCTGCCATGTCTTATGGCTAGAGCGGAGAACATCACCATAGTTGCTTCTTCCTAATTCAGTCTTGGTTGTTGAAACCATTCTTATCAATCTCCTTTATTAGATTTTCTCTAATTCAAAACACTTCACATTTTATTTCCATTGGCGAGAACGGTCCTTTATCACAGTCATTACTTCCTGAATCAATCTCTAGTTTCTTATTCCCAATTCTGATCTTATCCTAATTCCTAAATAAATTTCTTGTCAGTCACATTTTCCATGCATCTTCTCGACATCATGTTTTCTTTTTAGGTAGGCTGCTACATCCTTGCTAGGGTTGTAGCAAAACTTAATCTTTAATTCGATACAATCTCTTCCTTCGTCAGAGTTGACGTTTTTCCAATAAACTGTGCCAAATGCATGATGTCAAGTGCGTAAGTCAAGTACTTCTATTTCAAATGCCTTCTGCCTTCTCTTGAAAATGAGATCCAAAGTTGCAAACTCCAGAACCCAAAGTTTTGCATTTCGTCTGTCTCTCTGTCATCTGATAACAGTTTCTCAGAAATTACAATCTACATATCCAGCAACCAAGGACAACGAGTCATCATAAGACTTGCTTCGTCAGTCAGGCTTTTGATTCTAGCAGTTCTCCATTCAAGTCCCTTTTCAGCGTTGCTCAGGTTGAAGGCCTATCATCTCAGACGGCAATAAACATTTCTTTCACTGTGATCTACAGTAACATAAAACGGTATACATCAAAGTTATCACTGTCTTAATCTGGTTTTTGACTGTAACATATGCCTTTGTTAATATCAAACTGTCTACCTTGTAATTTTCTTTCGACATCAAGCTTCTTCTCTGAGCTTTTAGATCTGTTCAGAACATGTAATCGAATTTTCTCTTTCTCTGGTCTCATCTTCCCACTTTTCGATCTCAGTTCTGTTTTCAAAGTATGTGTGGTTTCTGTAAGTTTTCTTTTCTTTATGACATTCTCCTCGAACTGCCTAATTTGGTCACTCGTGTCCACTAAGTTGCCACTCATTCTTCTTCCTTGATCTTCATACATAGCCTGAACAGTGAAGAGAGAAAATTTCATTCATCAACTTTCCTTTAGCCTTGACACCACTACTAAAATAGGAATTTCCAAAAAAAGTTTTGAAGAAGGAACCTTGCCTTGGAAATTCTAAACTCAAGAGAGGACTACCCGGAATTACAGTAAAACCCTGCCTAAATAAATTCATGGAGCAAGCCTTTGTTTGACTCTCGTATTTTCCTGAAGTACCAAACAAAGTAACGGGCATAAAAGAGGTCAGCTCATTTCATGTAGCTTCAGCATATGCTGAGTGAGTCGAGGCAGTCCAGTTGCGGTTTGCTGTAATAGCTTATACAATCCATCTTTTTTCGTTCCATTCTGAATTCGTGAACTATTTTGCTTTGAAACTTTTCCTAAATTGGCATTTACATAGCTTTTAGGAATCAGAGTGCAAGGCTTCACTTTTTAACTCACGGCAGTAAGGAGCTTCTCCAGAAAATGTAATGGCAGTGTCAGGATAAAATGGCTGTAAAGACGTCACTAAAAAGCACACCTTCATAAAATCTAAAAGACATCTAGTTTAGATATTCCAACATTACACCAGTAAGCTTTAGGCTTTACAAACATTGTTCTGACTTGTAAATTTTCCAGAAAGCTATTTCATGCCCTGAAATGTCATACAGAGGAAATTTGGAATGTTTTGCCAGGGTCATTTCACTCCTGCAGGCAATTGTCCGAGATTTTCCCTGAAAACATGAATTTTTATGCATTTCTCGGGGATTTTTGTTGAAACGAAATAACTTGGCCAAAGGTGTACGAGATATTTAGGAGTGAAATACTCCTCGAAATTTCGAGTCGTTTGGATCAGTCAATATCATTGTGGCTGACGTTACAGGAAATTGTGACAAAAGGCTGAATGAAGCACAAAAAACTTTTAAGTAACAAAATATGTCAGGTATTATTGGTACACAAACAAAGCAATTCAGAATACTCCGAATTGGGCGTGAATACGTAAAATTTTGGTCTACGCTGTATTTACATTGCAAATATAAAGTTTGGCAGCCAAAAGTGAAATAGATAAGATGAATTACCTCAATACTAGTGCTTTCTTGTTGTAATGCTTGTTCCCCATAAGTTTGCTCCCAGCTTAATTGTTGTTCCAGTTGGTTCACCCCACTAGAAAGAGAAATTTAGCGAAATACAAGAATTTTCTATAAACTAATACCGTATACAGAACCTAGGGAAGTAAAAAAAAAGCTGAAGCCTCTATCAAGCCTCTATAGTTTGCTAGATATTTATCAGATTCTATGAAACTGTTTTGGCGCACTGGTGTAATCCTCTGACTTTGCAGTCAGAACAGTCAGGCGGAGATGTTACCAATGGTAGTCGGAAGCAATGTCTTATGAACTTTTCATTAAGTGGAATGCTCCCAAACCATGAGACCAGGACCTAATATTGATCAAAATACAAGAAACTTCATTTTGGGTGTGAGCCTCATGAGTCTCTTATAAGCACAGGGGCCAACCATTTTTCAGTAGGCCTAAAGTTCTTTTGGGTGGTTTCCGGGCCTTACTGTACCTCCAAAAATCTTTGACTTTTCAACTGATAAATGAAGGAGCGAATGAAGGCATTGATTAACAATTGAATGAACGAATGAATGAATGAATGAATGAATGAATGAATGAATGAATGAATGAATGAATGAACGAATGAATAGACGGACGAAATGATCAATGATTGAATAAAAGGCAGTCTCTTTCTTCTCTTTCTTTATGATGATGCCTTGCAGCAATGTTCTCGCAGGTCAAATCCGCGCAAAATTACCTAAAAGACTTCCAAATTTACATCATTGTTACCCAATACTGACTATATGGTTTACGTAGATCAATTAAATACTACTCAAAAGACTCTTCATGCAAGATGGTCCTGGAAGACAGGTTAGTTCATTTCCTATTGCTTTGCATTGCGTTTTGAACTCGTAAATAGGTATACTTCAATAATAGTCTGAAGAAACCCTGGCAAATTCACCTTTGCAGACTTCTCAGTGCGACATACCCACTGCGTTCATTGGTAGAAGTTCTTGGATTACATTGAACCAATTCAAAGATTTGGCTGGAAAGCCCCTGGCAGATAAGTTCGTGCAGGCATCTCAGCGAGCCTGAGACAGTTTTCCAATAAGTGACGTCACGTTGCGCTAAAGATTCATCTGCTCACGATGGTGGTCGATGCATTTAGATTCACCGTGACGTATCGAGAATGTCTGATGTGAAAGGGAGTGGCATTGCAAATACTTTTATTCAAAAATAGGAAGGGCTGCATGATGAACATTGAGAATCATTGGCCTGATAGAAAATTCTGCAATTTATGAAAATCAAGGTTAGGGACCGTCCATTATTGGCAGAGGGTTGGTACCAAAGAGAAATGGGTTGAGTTAAAGAAATTTTCTGACAAAAAAGGGTTGGGTAAAAGTTCTTTCGTGTAATTTCAAGATTGGGTAAACAAAATTTTCCCATCAATTAATACCATACGTTGAAAATCCAAAATTGCTAAGTTTATCTTTAAATCATCAGTATCCATTTCACTTTAGTCTCTAGTTCCTTTCCATCTTTAACATGAATATTTACAATATTTATGGTACTAAATTTACAATTCACATCGTTTTTTCATTGAAATCAATTTATACGCTGGGGTTGGGTAAAATTCTTTTCAACCGGAAAATTGTTTGGTAGATGTTTTTTCTGTCACCTTTTGAGCCGGGTAAAAAGATTTTTTGGACTAGAAAACATTTATCTTCGGTACCAACCCCTCTGTAAATAACAAACGCTCCCTAATATCTGATTAATAAGGCGGTTGAATAAAATGAAAATTCTTCAAAGAAGAAAACCCTCAAGAGAAATAAATTGATGTTTTTTGCCAGAATATTGGTCACTGTTGTTTAATTTTTTTCTAAGTTTCGAAAGTAATGGTATAAATAAGTAGTGGTACAAAAGTTTTAAATGGCCTTAAGTACCCGACTCACTGGAATAAATCATGGACGCACAATAAACTTGCATCCTGTAAGAAAGTACTTATCAACTTCTGTAAAAGAACAGCAATAATATAAGATGAACCTGTAACTGGAGAGAAAATTTCTTGCAGGTTTAGCAGCTTTCTCTCCAGTTGCAGGTTTATCTTATACTATTGCTGTTAGTGCGGGAGTTGATAAGTGTTTTCTTACATGATACAAGTCTATTGTGCGTCCATGCTTTATTCAGATGAGTCCGCTACTTAAGGCCATTTTAATCTAGATTTGCTATGTGGCATTTTTCATACCTGAACCAAGGGTTTTCTCGTGGTCTAACAGGCAAAGAACATTATCCACATTTTTCAGTCTTGGAAATAAGGCTTTCATATTCGTTCTTCAGGAAAATGCTCGGCTGATGTGGTTCCTTTTTAAAACGATGGCTAAGAATTAGGAAACTTACAGTCTATGGAAGAGTGATATGATATTGGTTGCTGGTGAAAACAATTCCGTCATGATCTAGAAGGACAGACGTTTCAATTTACCCTTCAGCTGATGAGCTATTCTAGTTTTTGAGCTCTATAAGTACAAATAAGCTTGATTTTTTCAGTGATGATACCGTAAAGAGACAAAAATTCATATTTCATATTCAACTTTCCTTCAATCAGTTTCGGTTGATGTTGCTCTTCTTTCAAGCAAGAAGCTTAGAGAGTTATATAAATAGTCTACTGTCTCAGCGTTTTACCAGTTAAGTACGATGAAAAACAAGAATATCTCAAATTATTTATACGTTCAAGACATCAACTTGCTTACCTCTCTTTCCATTGAAGCATTTCAGTCCAAGTTAAAGGGTACGGGTCACGTAATCCAAACAAACTTCTTTCGAAACGACAATTTTCCAGTATTTTTGATAGTCTATAGTACAGAGAATTTCCACTACTTTTCTCAAAATGAAGGCTTTATTTTGAAGATGGACTCTTGAATTTCGTAGAGAAACAAACCAAGCACTCATAAGTTGTAGGATTGAGGATATCGGTGTATTTTTAAAAGTAATTTCAAGGTGGATTCACCCCATCCACCAAATCAGAGCAGAACGCCACCAAATCAGAGCAGAACGCATCACTTGTGGCAACAAAATATATCATAGAGGTTACAGGTTTCTTAAAGTTGTGTGACCCTGCCCCTTTAAAAAGCTTTTAAGCACAGGAAATAAAGAAATAATGCTAGAAGGTCCAACATTCTTCAACGGTAATCATAGCAAAGCAGAGATACAATTGGTGTGAACAGTTTAGATGAAATGAGACATAGATTATATATCATTCCTGTTTTATTGTTTTGTGACCAAATGATATGATTCTGAGTCAAGATGACTATGAGACATTGTAAAGGTACCAAGATTCTTTAGCTACAAGAGATTCTGTAAGGTATCTTCTTCTTACTTAAAGATATTCAGACACTATATTATTGACTGATCTATGCTCGAATCGTATTTATCAATAGGCCTCAATAAGATCCAAAATAGAATTTTTGTGCAACATTTGCAAATCACATAACTCATGTTTGTGTTTGTATGGCTACTGTGCTGATGGAAGAGGAGAGATTGTGCTGATGAGAGTGGAGAGAAGAGAACAACACGTTTTTTTCATAAGAAACCAGGATCAGGTCATAACATTTAAAGTTTCTTAATTTAACATGAAATTTTGTCCATCTTAGAACTAAAGGTTTCTTAATTGGTTTCTTATTTTTGAATGTAGAATTATCAATGTGGTCACTAACACTGCTGCAGATATGTTTCTTGACATTCAAAACATCATATTGGAAAAGACAGTGTTCTATCATGTTGAAGACATATATGGTTTGTTAATATTGCTCAAGAATAAAGGTTTAACGATATATTTGCTATAGTATCCATGCCTTTAACTTTTAAAAGTTTCTTAACACTTCTGAGACATAGCACTCGAGTTTCTTAAGATTTTTGGTTTTCTTAGTACTAGTTTCTCGTAAACCAGTTTCTCATAGAAAAAAAGTGTAGGTTAAGATGACCTCTGATACATGCTTTGCTGGCATAAGTTTCTTTGCTGGCCGAGGCTTCATCGACAAATACTTCTCTTTTTTACACAGGAATGTTTGAAGAATATTAGAGAAAAAAGATCTGTGAAACCCTCCCGGTCGAGAAGATTGGAGGTCATTAGAAGCTACCTACATTATCGTTGACTATAAAATACGTAACGCTCGGATGTAGCCGTTCAATAGTAGAACGAAAAATGAAACCCAAGATGGATTTTGAGATAAAAAGTTAGGCAAAATTGAAGGCAATAGGAGGAATCGCACTGCGAGAGTAAGAAAGAACCTGCAACTTTTGGAAATGCGCTAAAGTTGATTATGCTACCGTTCTCCGATGTTTCTTTCAGCGCATTTGTGCCAAGGACCAACTAAATTTGACCGGTTACCGGTATTTTGTTCTTACGAGAAAATAGTTATTTGACTGGTTACCGGTATTTTGTTCTTATGAGAAAATAGTTATTATGACATAAGACGTCTCGTTTTGAGGAGTTTATTGCACGAATCATGGTATTTTATGGCAAAAGCTATAATTTGGAATTTCATATACAAGTTCGACTGCATAAGGACATTAGAAACCAATTTAAGTTGTAGTGGTCCTTTCCCTCGAATGTTTAACTTCAATTTAATAATCATAGCGATTTAAGATTAGACTTCAAATCCAGGCATCGTAGGAAGTACAATTTCCTACAAATTTGGTTTCATTTCCATGACTTTGCAGTACGTCCAAAATTAATTTGATCCTTGACACAAACATATAGAAAGGTTTTATGATCGGCAACATGAAAGAATATTTCATGATCTTGAAAAACTGGGAGTGTTTTCACTAACTTAGTGTATTGTCAGTATAAAAGAGTTTTCAATGTGATTTTACTTACCGAGACATGGCACTTTGTCGTCTGTCAAAATAGCCAGTTCCTTCTTGCGTTTGCTGCTGGTTTGTTTGCCTCTCAGGGATTTTGTTAAGGTCAGTAGAATAGTCTGAGGTGCTTTGAGGCCAGCTTGCTCCGCTGCTTTGACCCCATCTACTTTGTGTTAGGCTCCAAGGATTTTCCTGTTGTTCGGAAGCAAAGGGCTGACGTTGGTGCTGGGGTTGTTGCCATGTGCAAATGGGTGTCTGCTGACCCAAAAATTGTACACTCTGCTGTTGAGCTTCCGAACATGGCAACATTTGTTCAGGAATTTGCTGAAATTGTTGCTCCCAAGCATGATTACTGTCTTGTTCAAGAGAGGTTTGCACGAACCTAGTATTATCAGTAGTAGGTTGTCCTTCAAGAAATTGCCAAGTTTGCAAGAATTCGTCTATACGCTCACTCAGTTCATGTATCTCCTGGTACGTAGGTTTGTCTCCTTCAGGGACATTTCCTTGAAGACGCACAGCTGGAGTTTCGTTCACTTCTCGAGGTAAGCGATAGGACCATTGCTGTTTCAAGGTGTCAGGATCTTGCTGGGTTATCAAAGTTTGATGTGCATGTGAGCTAACGTTGATATTGTTTTGATGTGGTTTTTGCTGATTATCTTTAGTTGCACGGTCTTCTGCAAACATGCATTGCTTCCACTCATTTGTTGCTTCGCCTTCTCCCAGCATAAACTTCCTCTGCTGCTGGTTTTGTGGAGGAGCACAGGCTAGATCTTTCCGAAAAGGTTGCTCGCAAGGTGGAAGCTCTGACGCTTTTTGAAACAAAGACTGTTGCCACTGCTTGGGTAATACTGCCTCTTCTTGTTGGCTCTTTGCTCTCTGATCTCCTTGCATGAAAACACTACTTTTTCCTTGAATTTTCGTAAAAGGAACTTCATTTTCTTGTTGAAACAAACATTGTTTGAAAGTTTGAGCGTCTCTGCTTTGCACTTGCAGTCCACTTCCTATACACTCTGCTTTAGAATAAGTAGCTCTTGGCGGTTGTTGAAAACCTTGTGCCTCTGATAGATCTCTCTCCTCTTGGTTCAACGATGACTGAGTCCATTGTTGTCGAAGTCCTCCTTGAAATGGCTCGACTTGAACTTTGTCGTTGGGTCGCCATTCATCATTAGTCTCTTGGCCAAAATTTTGCCAGGTGGGAGAGCCATGATTCACGTGATCTTGAAGAAGTATTTGCAAGAAATTATTTAACGTATATTGATCAAACAGGTCATCATCACTATCAAACGGCATTGAACTGACGTTAGAATTGAAATCTAGTTGTGTTTGTTCATTCGAATCTCCTTGTCTTTGATCTTGAACTTCTTCAGAACTAGCGTAGCTCGAGCTGCTATGATTTCGAGACGCCATATTGGCCTTACTAAACTGTATTCAAATAAATATGTGATAAAAAATTGACTGAAAGACCAGCATTCAGCTGTAACTTTCCTCGCCGATATTCGAGTATAACTGAAGTAGCTCTACCCTCTCTTTCCTTGTTCTCTTCTTACGGGATCGATGATTGGGCATTGATTATTGAGCAAGATCAATGCGTGACGTCACACATGCGCTGAATTGAGAAGCATCGGCGCATGCAAGGGAAATGATCGTCTCGTATTCGTGCGCTGAGCTGCACCCAAATAAGGCTATTTTCGTCGACAAGCTACGTCAAAAATGCACGAAATATCGCAAATTTTTAAACAAAAGGCCCCATTCAATTTGCTTCGTACCGTCAGTGCGTTCGAGGGCGTTCTAATCGCTAATAATTTGTCGGGATTCACTGTCGGGTTGGTCGCTTTGCGGCATGCTGAGGTTATTCAATTTCTCAGAAACGAAGATAGTTGATAAATAAAGATGATAACCAAAGAATAGAAGAATACAAAGGTTTCAGAGCAAGATATATTTGCTTGATTAGAAGGTGAGCCTGATCTAAATCTTGTCACTCATAATCTTGCATGCGAGGCATGTTTTAAGCAAGTGTAAAGTAGACAATTTAGAAGAAGAGCATTTTCTTTGATTATGCTAACTTTGATTCCTAGCAGTTAGCGTCTAATTTTGCTAATCTAGGCTATACTTCGTACACTGCGGATTGAACCTTTCAAGTGTCAATGATATTTGGATTAAAGTTTGCAGAGGAAGATGTGCCTTCTGTTCTAACTGGCTATGTTCAGCACTAGCTACTAGAATTTAAAAAGGAATCTTGTTTATTTATAGCTTTCTACCTGTAAAATGGTGCTTGTTTCAATTCTCGATACCTCATATTGATGGAATAAGTCTTTGCAGTGACATGTTTCAAAATTTTGGAGCCGTTGATACAAAACTTCAGGCATTAACTGAAGACATGTAAAGAGGCCTATGTCTTGAACCATTTTATTGAAGAAAAATGAATAGAAAGTGAGATATCATTTATTTTTGCATTGTTTTGTCAGCCGACCTCATTCGAAAAATTTTGGGAAATTTTTGCTTCCATCTTCAAACACTTGTTGTATGTAGATCAAAATCTTCTATACTGTTTACAAGCTCTTCACTCTTCTCATTGATGCTCACTTAGTCTCTACGATAAGCAAATGAACAACATTCCTGCTGCTGGCCATTTGATTCCATTCAGTGAAGAAGCATGAATGAATTTATATTCAGTCTGAATTTAGTATTTCTCAGACTATGCTACGTCAGAAAGTTATACGTCACAAAATTGATGTAAAATTTCGGCTACTTCATGGATGAGTAAGCATGGGCACGCTGAACGTAGATTGAAATTAACGATAACGCCGAAACTGGCCTACGTCACTAACGGCAGTACGAGGCTGGGAATTAACCATGCCCATGATAACAAAGGGAAGAATATTAAAATGATTGATTTGCAGGTCTTTGTTCGTAGGAATACTTGTCAGTAAATGACGTCCGAATATGTTTATTATCGCAGTTTCAAGAACAGATGATTTGACAAATTCAATGCTATGGGTGGTAGGAATTTATTATTTATCAAGTGCTATCAGTTAGGTAGTCCAAGAAGAACAGAGTAAGAATTCAATAAAAATTTGCTTTCTCATCAATCATTAAATTAGTTATTATCTTGCTTGACATAAGAGTGAAGTTCACTACTTGGAAGTCTTTAGCATCATTGTTATCAATTATAACATCACAGCAAATGGAAATGGGTCTATCTCAAAATAGATTAAGGAAGGTCAACCAATGGAAGGTCAAGCATAGTATGTGAGTGGCCGTGGTATCGAAATTTGCATAAAGTTTCAACCTCTGATGCCAGGACGTAGGAAGCATCTCAATCGTGGGGGCACGAAACTTCGACGGCACTTTGTTCCTTAAGAAAAGGGGGCATTTTCTAAAAGTCAAAAGGACATTTCTTTATCACTTGCAAAATCTTTGGGGCACTTGCCCCAGTGCCCCACGCAGGGTTCCTACGTTTATGACCAAGAATCCAATTGGCCTAAAAGCAAAGATTTGATTCTAAGCTTAAAACTAAGCATAACTTTCTTCATCTTACAGTGGTTTCCGCAACGTAACCTTGGGTAACTTTTGATGGTCCTTTACAGCCATATGCCGTTGTCACCAAAAATAGGCACCTCTAAAAACTCACTAAACATTTTTAAGTTTACTTAAAGATAAAGTTTCATTTTCCCTCATTTTCTAAGTGATCAAATTACCCTTGAAGTTTGGTTCCCATCTCTTAAAGGTTATACTGTATTGCATTGTGTTGTATTGTATTGTATTGTATTGTATTACATTGTATTGTATTGAAGACCCCAATTTTGATCCATGCTGGCTAAGGGGGGGTCACTGGGGGGTATCCGATTCCGCATTTCCGCAATTTTTCTGCCCTATTTCCGCAAATCCGCAGAAATAAATTAACTATTTCCGTTGTTTGTTGGGCCTATGAGCAAAGTCTTCCTGCGTCATATATTTAATCCCAACATGATCAACGAAAGCACACCACTTTCTTTTATTTTGCGCGTGACCGATCACATGAAAGAAGTCTTGCTGTCATCATGAGTAATTGCTTCGCTCAAAAATGTTGTTGTTGTTGTTGTTGTTGTTGTTGTTGTTGTTGTTGTTGTTGTTGTTGTTGTTAATGTGGCTATTGTCTCCAGATCTTCGTGATGTGTATTGTTTTCATTTGTTTTAGTACCTTTCAGTGAATCTTGCACAATATTTTGACGAAATGAGCATCAAATCTGCTATTTTTTAGCAAGTAATATTAAATTTGCAGAAATATCCGCATTCCGCAAAAATGCAGCCAATATCCGCAATCCGCAGAAATGATGATTGATTTCCGCATTTCCGCACCCAAAACAGCCCGATATCCGCTATCCGCAAAACCCCAGTGACCCCCCCGGCTAAGGCACATTGCATTCTTGACCGATAGTCGCAATAAGACCAGTTGAGATACAAGAAGCGTTCTAATCAAAGAACAGAGCAAAAGACTGGTACATGCCATTAAATTGTTTTTTTGTCATCTATTGCGAGACAATGTAAACACTCTATGTACTACAAAACCGGGCAGCTCTCAAAACTGACATATTTCAAAATTTGTACCTAGCAACAAGATATTCTGAAACTGAAAACATAGCTCGGTCTATATCTGCGAGGTGAGCCAGAAAAAAGTCCCCTCTTTTGAAAATTGATAGCATCAAGAGTACTTCACAAAATTGAATGATTCAAATCTTAGTTAAAATTTGAATGATCGAAGTATTTATGGATTTTTGTCGCTGTCTGATGAGCAGTAGAAGTATAGGGAAATTCAGTGTTAAGAATTCCATGGTTGCAAAATGACTGTGAAAGGGCCTGAAACATTGATCAAATCATAAAGGACTTCTCGCAAAAGAACAATAGACCTTTTAGCTATTCAGCAAAAGAGCCTGGATCGAGCGTTGTTTTTATACATTTTTATACACGAGATTCGACCGAGTGTCGTTAGAGCTTCTATCACTATTGTGCACATTCGAAAATTCTACAAAATGTAGCAAAGTATCGTTCGATTGAGATTCTTTTTCAGAATAGCTAAAAGGTCTATTAAGAAAATATGTTTTCTCAAGGGTGAGAGATATCTTCTACACATTTACTGCCATGGGATTGAAAATATTTTGTTTTTCTTTTTGAACATCTGTGTTTCTGTTTTCATAACTCTGGAGACACGTGAAACGCCCATTGCCTATTGTTCTGTATGAGAAGAGTCCTTTGGAGTGATCAATGTTTCAGGCCCTTTTTCAGTTGCTTTGCAGCCATGAAATTTTGATCCCGATTTTGATAAAAGCTAAAAGCCGAAGGAAGAATCGAAGAACCGCTGATCTGAATTGAATTTTCCTATATTTTTTAGTGCTGGTAAGACAATGAAAAAATCACAAAAATGCTTAGATTCTTCGACTTTTAGCTAAAAAATACTTAGATTCTTCGGCTTTTAGCTAAGACTTGAATCATTCAAATCTATGAGATACCCTAGGTAATATAAGTTTTCAAAAGTTGGGGCTTTTTTCTGGCTCACCCGGTGCGGTATTTGTACAAAAGCAAATTTTAGATATTGATCTAGTACTTCAATTTTGGTGAATTTTCAAACCTGTCTACATTTTTGGAATCGCCCATTAATCAATGAAATAAAAAGAAAAATGCCACGCTGAAGTTTGTACAGCTCTCAACATTAACTCTCAATAGACGATTCCGCAAAAGATGGCGGACCTCATTTCACGCAATGCATGATAGGAATATGCCCCCTAGCAACGCATAGCTACCAAAATTTACGACTGCTGCATAAAATCTTGACCACAGCTACGATCAGGCTACGATAAACTTAGGCCGCCGCATCTCAACTTTATCGTAAAATCCACGCATAGTCTTTTGGACACCTGAAGTCTGCGAAGTCTTCTGAAAACGGTGGACTTCGCAGATAAAAACCTCTGCTACCAAAGGATGCAAATTCTGAAAACAGTAGAGTTAAGAGTTGGCCGACTTGGCGGAGAAAAATCTTAAAAGCATGAGAACTCTGAAAGAAAGTTAGAGTTCGAACGTTGTGTTCGGTCGAGTGAACTGAAGCCATTGCAATACTTATGTAAATCTCAAGAGAAAAGAATTTACATTATTTCATTCTTTTTTCGAATGTTGTTAGAACTTTCTTTATCCAGGGTCTCTTCAACAGCTCTCCACTCCAATCAGTTATGTAAACAAGGTCAAAATCTTCTTGAAAATCTTGACGAAACAACGAAAACAGCTGGCCATCTACATCTTGATATTGTTGGAAGACAAACTGTAAATTATTGCTAGCGAAGGCTTATGAGAGTATAGATTTCACGATGAAGTTGCGACGGCCTAAATCTATCGTAGCTGCGGTCAAGATTTTATGCTGCAGTTGTAAGTTTTGGTAGCTATGCGTTACTAGGGGGCATATTCCTATCATGCATTGCGTGAAATGAGGTCCGCCATCTTTTGCGGAATCGAGTTTTGCAGATGATCTGCCTCCAAAGGCTACAGACATGAATCTAACCTACAAACGTATCTGATTGGCCTTTAAGCATAAACACAGTCAGAACCAAGTTATCTGCACAATTTTTTAAGCCCCAATAGCTTAAGCTTCTTCGATACAGCTATAGGAAGTAATGATTAACTTCAACGGCAAAGTTTTGCGCAACACTTTTCAGTATCCAGCAGCGTCAGGAATGAATTTGGTCAAGTCTATGTGAAATGTCGGGCTGTGAATATATAATCAGTGCACGAAGGAAGAAGAAAAGAAAACTTGAATTCGATCTTTCACGCAATCTATCAGTTTGCTATCGTCTGAAGAGTGAAGATCAAAAGCTGTGTGTGATTGGTTTTAATTCTGAAGCAGTAGACTTGTTAAACTCAGAAGTTGTGTATGATTAACTCTGAAATTCTCAAAGCAGAAAACTAAATAGGCTTGGAAAGCCTTCTAAAAATTCTGCTCTAATATTTGCAGACTTTGGCAAGATCCTTGTTTTCATTAAGATCCTGGCACGATGCCCTTTTCCAATCTCAAAGTACCCTTTGCGTCCCGTCAACGTAAGAGATGATTCAAGTGCCCCATAAAATAATAGTTGACCTTTCTTCACGTTTCCTTCTGGCATCTCTTGTTGAAATAGCAGCATACTGCCTACTGATTTATCACAATTTGACTCAGGCCCCGTCCACACGTATCCGGATCTTTTGGAAAACGCATCTTTTTTTATCCGTTTTGGGTTCGCGTTCACACGGAGACGGCGTTTTCGGTCACCGAAAACGAAGCTTTTCGAAAACGCTCTCCAGAGTGGATCTTTTTGAAAACGCCGTTTTCCTGTTGTCGTGTGGACGGGTGAAAACGGAGCTTTTCGAAAACGCTGACGTAACAGCGTCAATTTAGCACCAATCAGAGCATGCGCTCGGTTCTTTGGGGATCACGCGAGGGCCTGTTGCTTGTCTGTTTTCTTTTATCGAAGTTCTAATGTCGAATATCGTTATCGAATATCGAATTTTACTTTTGAATAGCGAATTTCGAATGTCACAGCGTTTTCTTGTGGACATTGTGGACAGGAATATTTTTGAAAACGGTCCTCGTGTGGACGCGGATCTTTTTGTATACGGATAAGAAAAGATGCGTTTTCAAAAAGATCCGGATACGTGTGGACGGGGCCTCACTCTATGTTTAATAAGAATTCAAATTTCTTTTGTTTTTCTGATGTTAAAGCGGCATGTTTTAATCATTCACTTGCTCTTCGCACGAACCGAACTGACGAGGGTGTGATGAAATGTATTTTGGTTATTCAACATTGTTAGCCATTGATGCTATTACTAAAACCCCTGTCGGAAGCATCTAGCCCCCCTCCCCCTCAGACGAAATTAGGTTTTTTGTCGAAGGAAAGTTTGCAAAATGACACACAAAAACTTCATTTTGCTGCAATTTTAGCCCCCTGTCGGGATCCTCAGCCCCCCTGTCGGAAGATTTCTGGCACCACGCCTGCTTGCAGCTGCAAAATATTATAACATTCTGTCAAGCTGAAGACATGAACGGTATGTGCTGATTCTCTGGATTGCAAGTCGCTCGAACAACAAACTTGAATCATAGGATGATAAATTGCTCCTACAGATTTAAGAGCTTGATAAAGGAGATTTTGGCAGATCACCGAAAATTGCAACGTCAAGCTGAATGGATAGATAGATGCTGGGTGCTTACTGTCTGAGTTTCTAATTGCTCGATAAACTTGAATCATGAATTACCTGATAAACCTTTCATGCAGATTAAAGATTTCGATAAGTAAAGAGTTCTTGGCAGCTCCAGAAAATAGCAACGTCAAACTGAATGTAGGTGGACTCTCCATAGGGCAAACGAGGTCTGAATGCATGCTACAAAAAACTGTCCAATGTCAATCATATTATGAATAACTGTTCGAAAGCAACAAAGAGTGCCTCGTGCCAGAACCCGCTGCAGCCAGCCCCCAGGAAGCTCTGTAATCATGATTTTAGCTCTTTCTTATTGATTTAAACCAAATGTACTGCAGCTTATTGCTGATAAGGGGTCACATCTTTCGTCGTAAAGCCTGGCCGACTTAATTGAGCATAAACATGAATCACACCTGTAAAGGCAGCAAAACTTTGCAAAGCATGAAAAGTCCATCTCGTAAAAATCAATTTCCCCTTCTTTCGCACGAATTGCTCAAAGGGGACTGAAGGTAACTTGCCATGATGCTAAGGAGAGCATTTGTAAATGTCGTTACCATTTTCAAAATTAAAGTATTCCTATGTTTTAGGAACGGGAGTAGGAAAGTGACTATCAAAGCTTTGACTAAAGTAAATTGTAAGTTGACTGAAAGCAATGAATGTAATGTACAAGAATACCTCAGTTAATGGAACTCTGTGACATGATGGTAAGCAAAAGTCTGCAGCTTTCATGGTTTCCGATATAAAAGCTTGATGACGTCTCAACCTCGAACTCTTTTCGGTAACAAAAAATGCAGAAATTTCACAGAACTGATTGTATCAAAAATGCATCTTATGGGGATATTAGGCAAGGCAAATTGCCTAATATCCCCCTAAAATGCCCTGGAGCAATTCCTTTCGAAGAAAACAATGACAGCAACAACAACAACATTTTATAGGAATGATTATAAAGTTCACAAGCCTCATTGGAATCAAGGCATATTGCTTAAAATGCCATGGAGCAATGCATCCAAAGGAAACAGCAACAACAAACAACAACAACAACAACAACAACATTATACAGAAATGATAGCTAAGTTGTACAACGAGCCCATGTACACATCAGTAAGGATACAAAGCAAGAAATTTCTCCCCACTTTGCAACCCTCAAAAAACGTAACGTCACAGAGCCTCGATGAATTTCTAATTAACTTGCATCACGACCTGCATCACATGTAGATGCGAAATGGTACACCTTCTCAAGTGCCCTTTCGGCCCCCAGAAAATTGCATCATCGCACAGAGAATGTAAAGATGGGAAAGGAAACGTGCAATGATGTTTATTGGACACGGAGAGATGGTAGCCTGTGTTCCAGACCATGGTCTGGAACACAGGCTAAGAGATACGACAACATTCATCTTTGTGCGCAGAGGAAGCAATTCAAATAAGACTTGATAATCTTCATGTGATGCATTATCATCATTATTTCATAAGAGCGCCTTTGTCGTTTATGCAATCAACTACTTCATATCTAGAAAATATGCCATGTGCTTCAAAATGCGTGCCTACAGAAGATTTTAATGCAGCTCGCATTCACTATCTGGAAAAACTCAACTACACGTTTTTTTATAAGAAACTTGGATCAGGCCGTAGTACTAAAAGTTTCTTAATTTCACATGAAAGTTTGTCCATTTTGACACAAAAAGTTTCTTAAAGGCAGTCTGTCACGCATTTGATTGGGTGTTAATGACAATACAAAGAATAGGAAATTTGCATGGCTGATGATCCTCTGACTTTCTACGGCCATAAAAAGTCAAGAGTATTAGCCCTCCTTTGTTTCAAATACACAGATTCACAAAGAAATCCGTTGTGTTGATCTCTGATTGCAGCGGCCAATCAGATACGTGACAGACTGCCTTTAATTGGTTTCTTATTTTTTGAATGCAGAATGATGGATGTGGTCGCTAACACTGCGGCAGATATGTTTCTTGACATTTAAAACATCATAAAGGAATAAACAGTGCTCTGTTATGTTGAAAACAAAATGGTTCAATAATGTTGCCTAAGAATAAAGGTTTAACGATCTATTTGCTATGATATCTATGCTTTTAGCTTTGAAAAGTTTGTTAGAACTTCTCAGACATAGTACTAGAGTTTCTTAAAATTTTGGCCATCTCAGTACTTGTTTTTTATGAACTAGTTTCTTATAAAAAAACGTGTAGAAGTGAGTGCGCTGAACTTAGAGCATAGGCATTATGATGCCTGTTTGCTACATAGTTACATTGCACATCAATCAGCTCAGCTCTATTTGAAACGCAATCTTATCTCAATGCATCCTTAGTTTGCAAATATTGTTGAAAGAGTTTTTTTGCGACGTTGACGCTCTTTTTCACTCTTCATCTCAAAATTCATAAGCATTTCACATGAGGGTTATTCTTTCTCTTCCAGTAAATCTTTGTTTGAGAAAAATTTCAGATATATTTTCGAACATACCATGTTTATTTCCACGCAGAAAGCTCTTCCCGAAGAAGAATGAACATTCAAAAATAGGCAAGTCGCCGATCTAAGCATTTACTTACCTTTTGCTTTTTACAAACTTTCCCATAATAAAGAATGACTTTGTGGGGTGAGTAATCTTTTACAAAGAGACCAGGAATGTCCATCTTCCGCCAGCATGAATAAAATGGAGTATGAATTGGAGCCCTGGTGACTCTTCGTGACTCAACGTAAACATGAACGAGAATTTTGGCCGAGAACCAAAACATGAAACGTTACAGGCTTTTTCAAGCTAATTTACATTCAATTCTATTCTTTTCCAGCTATTTCAAGATTTCCACAGTTCAAGGGATGCTAATTCTAATGGAGTTCCTGCCGTGAAGAAGTTCGTGCATTTGATTTCGAAAAAGAATGGTTTCGTAGAACTTATGACAAGTTGTAAGGGGTTGATGATGAGTAAGAACCTTTGTAGCTGTCAGAAGATAAGAAAAGCAGTAAATAATTATCGAAGATTGTCTGAAGAATTGATTGATATTTCTTTGCCAAAAGAAGAATTTCAGCTGTTAGCATAATTTTGCTAACTTCGGCTTGCTTTGTGACTTCCTTTTATTTAAATTTTGATGAAAATAGTTTACTTATCACAGCATGTTTTTGCATGCTATTTTCAAGACGAGGCATGATAATTCTGGACACTGTACTGGACAGTCTGCTGGACAATAAACATTATGGACAGGCTCCAAGAATTAGCTACGTGAATCAGCAATTAGGCTGTATGTTTCAAGCATTGTAGGCTCAAAATCTTTACAAATGTCGATGTACTATACTACTGTACTGTCTTTGTACTGTACTATGCAATGTCGATGTACTATGCTCAACTCAGTGACCCATTTCTTTGGACTAAATAGCTTCAACGTAACTCTTGCTATTTTGCAATAATTCTACAGTTGGACTTTTCTGAAATTTTCAATATTTTCAGAATTAGAATGCTTTGTTTCATTTTTGATACCCTGGGTACCAGACTCTCCGGGGTACTCTTTTGACGATTCAAGAGAAATTTTCCAAACATTTTCAAACCATCGTAATTTCTGAACAGGTTGATGCAACATGGAATGATTTCCAAAAAACATAGTTTATGGAAGTCTGCAATATGGTATCAAGCAAAAGTCTGTCTCTCTTATGGTTTATGATTTAGAAGTTTGATAACACCACATTCCCCGATGAACTGAAATATAGAATACCCTGTAATTCCCAAAATTTTCAAAATTTCTGAAAAATCCAACGGTAGGAGTACAGAGGGAGTACAGATAAAAAGCTAAAATCTCTTTTAAAAAAAATCAAAGGAGTTAAAAGCAAACTTACCTAGGGGACTGGGTAATCTAAATATAACCAATTGCATTTGATGTTTTCGATCTATGAAACAAAAGGAAGATAAAAGGTGCCTGCGATTCTTTTGTGCTATGTTTAGATTATGTCGCTATATCTCTGTTTATTTACTTTAAAGATGAGTGACTTTACCAAACAAGAATAGACCTTTTAGCTATTCTCAAAACGAATGTGGATCGAACGATATTTCATTACAATTTGTAGAATTTTCGAATGTACACAATTGCGATCGAAGCTCTAACGCCACTCTATTGAACTTCGCGTATAAAATTGTATAAAAATATCGCTCGATCCAGGCTCTTTTCTAGAATAGCTAAAAGGTCTATTATCATCGAAGTTAACCTTTGACAGGTAGATTGATATTTCAGTTTTGAAGATCAGCCACAAATTTTGTTCAACCGCCCGCCAAACCACAACCCTTTTCCTACTCACAGGGACAGCTGTATGCCAGGCAAGTCTAAACATGACTCCCTTGTTTGAAGAATTGCAGCTGAAACTTGAGGTTTCGACATCAAAATTCTGATTCATATATCGATGAATCAACCAGTTGATCCGAACAATTTACATGAAACTTTACAAACTATGATTATTCATGAAAAATGTTTCCCCATTTGAACAGTTCCAGAAAAACAACCATTGTCACGCTTTGAACGATGAAAAGAGCAATCACTAGCTTAAAGGCCAACTTGGATCCACATGATTTTTTCCGACTTTCACTCATCAAAATACCTCCAAAGTATGAATTTTCCAAAAAAACTAATGCTCGAGATACCGATGAAAATGTGAAATGTCTAGCGAAATGTCGAATCTCTATCTGCCTTCTATGCAAGGTCAGAGTTAAAAAATCTTTCCTGTTAATATGTATATCTACACGTTTTTCTTTTACAAGAAACTTGGATAAGTCTGTACTGCTAGAATTTTTTTTAATTTCACATGAAAATTTCAGCTTTTTACTACTAAAAGTTTCTTAATTGGTTTCTTATTTCATGGATGAGAGAGGTTTCTACCATTGCCAGCCAAAATCCTGCGAAACTCTGCGGCACTGTGTGATTTCATGGAAACCAGGCTAAAAACGCCGGATAAAGTCTCATGCGGTCATTGTTTTTCAAATTCACCCTTTTAGTGAAAGGCAAAGAGAGCAGTGTGTTTTACCGCCCCAACCAGCCTCGTCAATATCATTCAAAGTTCACAGAAAAATGTTCATATTTTCCCAACTCTCTCTGACGTACAAAGTCCATCTCAAATAAGCCGTTAGGTGAGAGAGTTTTGCATTGCGTGAATAACTTTCTGTTATCGAAAATCTCACATGAATCTAATCTGAGAGTCCCTCAGGGTGGGCTCCAATCTTTCAATGAAATTTGAAAATTATTGAAATTTGAAATATTTGAAAATTGTATCACATCTTCCATGAATTGATTGACTTGAAAGGAACTTTAGGTAATTTTCTGTACATCTGCCGTGGCAATTTTTTGATATTTTCAACATTTTTTATATTGCGGTATTTTCATTATTTTCGTAAAAGGTCATCGAACATGTTGAATAACTTGAAAGTTTTAAATCTTGAATTACTTAAGCAAAATTGATGAAATCTTGAAGAAAATCATTGTTTATGAAGGATTACAATATGGTGGTAAGCAGAAATATGTTGATCTTCTGTCCACGGTAGATTTACAGCAAACTGCTCAATGTTCATTTCAAGCATTTTAGTTACAAGCGCAATTTAATACAGGGTGTCCCACAAAAAACGTTCCCTATTTACACATTTCAAGTCATGTGGTCATACTCTTGGGAAGTTTCAGTATTATGCTATTTTCTGCACACATGGCATAACTTTTCATGGCACGAAATATGTTAGAGAAATCAAAAGACGTTTTATCAAGTGATTGATCACATGACTTGAAATGGGTGTAAACAAACCTTAGCTGATTTTGTCAATTTGATAAAGATTTTAAAAGAAATCTGTCATACAATGTTCAACTTAGACTTGAGCGTCTGTTTCATTTCTGTAACTGCGCGCATTGATTTTCTATGATTATTTTCCTGAAAACGGTTCATCGATCGAATCGTTGAACCTTCACCTAAAAATCCATATCAACTGTTTTTAAATTAAATTCCAACAGTATGGAGCTTGAACTCCATAAAGGAACCCAAGAAAAATCTTATTTGTCTGTTTTGCCCATAAAAAGCACGATTATGCTTGATGTTCGAAGAAAAAGCGTAGTACACAAGACAAGGTCCTGTGATCCGCACTTTAGCGTATTGCCGACTTCAAATACCAATGTAAGAAATTGACAAGCGGTTGTAAAACATGGAAGGAATGGGAGATACCTCCATCGCTAGATTTCCCACCTTTTCAATAACTTCTCCAGCATACGATTTTCGAAAAATTCATATTTTGGAAGTCTTTTGCAGAGCAAAAACATCGCGTAAAATAATATGGACCAAGTGGGCCTTTAACTCGAAACGAGGCCATGGTTGTTCTGGAACTGCTCAAACGGGGAAAGTTTTTTTGGGATACCCGGTAGAATTTCACGATCACCTTTTTAAAGATCTGAGCCTACGCTCCACCTCTTGACGTATTTCGTACCGCACTTGAAGCCCTCATCTCATAGAACAAGTACATGCGCCTTGGCATATGCACTTCCACATGGACTTGCTACAAGTCTCTCTCGCGGGAAGAACGGGAGCTTCTCCTGTTTTTTCCGCGAGAGAGACTTGTAGCAAGTCCAACTTCCACAAAGAACCAAACAGTAGAAATCGGAGACCGAGAAAAAGACAAGTCATTCCAAGCTCTCACGTTCATGGTTTCATTGGAACTTCACCCTCTAACAAGCTTCAAATTACATAAATCACATCTGCAAATAATTCAAAAAGCATTCTTGGATATCTTTTACAAAAATTCGTGTTTACTGGTCAATTTCACACTAAATACTGACGAAAGTTTAAATATAATTGTACGCTGGGGATGTGATCCCGTCAACACAGCAATTTGTACGTATGAACAAAGATGCAGCACCTGTTTCGTCGACTCCCGTCTGTTCTTAACAGCCCATCTCTCAAAATCTTGCCACAGAAATTTTGTATCGCAGAAATTCCCATTGGAGGGGAGAAGCATCGAGATCGCTATAAGGAGCACAGCTTTTTATTACGTTCTCAGTAGAAATGTATTCCTATTAGCTATTCCAACCCGCTCTTGACAGCAATAAATCAACCCATACATAGAAATGAAAAATTGCCACAGAGTTTCACGAGAGATCTGAAAACGAGATCTATGCACCATGTGTTTTCTTTTCAAATACAGTGCCAATGTGGCGCAAACATCATTACTCATTTTGCGCAAAATTTTTGTATCACAAGAGCTGAGAGCGACTAAGTTTATGTTGGTCATACTTTGCACTGCATCTTCAGTTCTTTACTGATTATCCATGTTGGTGCGATTCACGAGAAAACCAAACTCCCTTTAAGATCTTACGCTGGAATTCAAAGCACTTGCACACTATACCAGGTGAGCTAGAAAAAAAGTCTCCACTTTTAGCAACAAGAGTACATCACAGATTTGAATGATTCAAATTTCAGTGAGAAGCCGAAAGATCGAATTATTTTTGTGATTTTTATAACTGTCTTACCAGCACTAGAAGTATAGGTAAATTCAACTTTGTAAAAATTTCATGGTTGAAAAATGACCGAAAAGGGCCTCAAACATCGATCAAATCGTAAGGACTCTCCCCACACAGAACGATAGGGAATAGGCCTTTCACCTCTCTCAAGAGTTGTAAGACGTAGGTCTTCAAACAAATACTTACGACTTTAAAATCCTATGGCAATAAATGTACAGAGGATAGCTCTCATCCATGAGAAGTTGCATTTTCTTAATTGTTCTGTGCGAGGAGTCCATTATCATTTGATCAATGTTTTAGGCCCTTTCTCAATCATTTTGCAACCAAGAAATTTTTATAAAGTAAAATTTGCCTATATTTCCAGTGCTCGTGAGACAGCCAGAAAAATCACAAAAATACTTCAATATTTTGGTTTTTACCTAGAATTTGAATCATTCAGATCTGTGAAGTATTCTTGAATCTATGAATTTTCAACAGTGGGAACTTTTTTCTGGCTCACCCGGTACGCCAGGCAAACACAAACAACAGGATCAGTTACCACAAAGGAAAGTGAGAGAACATCACAGAGATCTTAGGGTGTAGCACACGTGTCTTCCCGACCACTGAGAACTATACATGTTTTAGTGTATGGGCACACATTAGGGCAAAGGCATTAACCAAATAATAATAAGTATCATCCTCTTAAGGGCTGTATGTATAATTGCTGTAAAAAATAAAATAATAATTGTAAACGTGAAAGTGTATGAAGCTAATTGGTTTTCCCTAAAGCTTTATTGTCGCTATATAAAGCGCGCCTCAATTATTGGCAGCCAAAAATTCAGTTGACAGCCTCGCATGTATCATTCGGGCATGAGAATTAGCGCGGTTTCCTTTTGAAACTCTTTGAAGATCAACAAGGCGAATCTTCCTATAGCATGGAAACAAAGGGATCTGACAACCGTCTCTCATGGCGTTAGAAGACAACTGATAAAGTGAGGCTGGGAATGTAATTATAGCGATAGTAAAGCTTTAACATGTCTTTTTGACAATCAGAATCATACCCGCAGGAGACAAGGGGGGCCGCAGCTCCCTAACCATGGCAAAATTTGCAAGAGTCGGCCATGATCGGGCAGAAAATCCGTCTTAAGTAGGGCAAAATTTACCCAAACAATAGGTTTTTATCGGGCAGCCCCGTGAACTTTATCTCCCCCTACGCTCATGATCAGAATAAATTTCTTTGAAACCACACTTCACACTTGAACAAACTGCTTGTGAGGAATTACTAGTAGTCTTACCACAGCCTGCGATTGATGTCTGTACAAAGAGAACTGCACAATCGCCTTGAATAAATATTATGAATTCTAGAGGGTAGGGAGGATTTTGTTTTTGAATTAAATGATCCAATTATGGGTCGCAGATTCCTAATAACTATACAGATATAGACGCAATCCTGCGAGCCTTCTGAAGCTTCAGCTCAGAGCCACTTCTAATAAGGGCACAGTCACACTGGATATGTCTCAATGAAAAACGATTGTCCTTAAAAACCCAACACCATATAAATTCACAGATGCTACAGGCATAAGGTCTTGATCAAAGAGCAATAAAAAGCATTCAACAGCAAATTCGGCATTAAATTTGTCCATTTCTTTGCTCATGTAGCTAAACAAAACAAAGACTGCTGTGTTTGTAAGTTCCCTCTTATTCTGGGAGACTTGAAATACGCTCTTTGAGTGCATTGTACTGATTCCAGAGCTCTGCTGGTAAATCCTCGTTGAATTGTTCTTCATAGTATTTCTTCAAGTTCACAAGTTCTCCTTCCCAGTATTTCTTGGGAATGGACATGAGTCCGTCCATATCGAGATTGCCAAGGCCATTGATGTTGATGCTGCCTGGTTTTGGCACCAAACCAACTGCGGAATTATTTGCATTATCTACATTGTTTGTTCGGTCGAAGATCCATTCAAGGACTCTACAATTCTCTCCAAATCCTGCAAAAGGACATTTTCATTAAAAATGAAAATAACATACAAGTGGTACATGCTTTGCAACACGTACTTGAGACAAACTCGCAGACAGCACACTGGGCACAGGTGCGCAACTAGGATATTTCAAGGGCAGGGGTTTTGTGGTAGAAGATGGGCATAAAGATATTGGATTTCCAATTGAGACATTCAGGGCAATTGCATGATATGTGTATATTTTCCTATGTTTTCAAGGGAGTCAAACAATTATCCAGGGGTACACTACCATCTGCCAATGGCCTAGTTTTCTGAAGATAATGATAACAGAATCAACTTTAAGTGGACAAATTCAGTCAGCAGTTAACGTAAAAAAGACATCTATCTGGTTTTAAGTCTGTACTGACGTTGACTATTCAAACAAAACGTTCAACAATCTAATCGACTGGCCTGATGAGAACAGGGCAAAATTACCTTCCTTGCCAAAAAGGGCAGGGGTTGTAACCCCCACAACCCCCACCCTTAGATGCGCCCCTGGTGCAGAAGACACTGGTCCCAAGTCTATTTTCCAAGGTCTATGACCAACCTTGCTCACCTTGATGTTCACCAAGATGACCTTGTGTCTTTCCCCGCCACAAATGACACATGTAAATAGTATTTCTTTCTTACTTAGCTTTAGGTTTCGTCGTTACAGAAAAAAAAGAAAAAAAGACCTTGTTCACAATTTGTTCACGTGACCGCCATGTGTCACATTTCCCGTAAGTAGAATGTTTGAATGGCAAAGCCAGGAAAAACCACAAATGGACTGATCAGCGGGACTGAGAAGATATACTAGGAGCAAGTCTACAGGACTTTCAATAGTTTCATTTTAGTGCCAGTTGTGTGGTGGAATGATAGTTGGACTAGCGCCTAAACTGGTTTGGATATGACTTACCGGGTACAAAAATTTGAAATATTTACATGGAAGAAAATCTATTCAAGACTACACTTAACATACCTGGCCACATGAATTTTCCATCATCACCCTTCCTGAACCAGTTGACATGGTAGATCTTTGGCAGTTTTGCTCCAGGTCTCTTGCCAATGTTCAGCCAATGCTGGAAGTAATGACCTGCATTGTAACCAAAGAATGGCCTCATTGCAAATGGATCCCTCATGATAAGTTTTCCTTTGTGTTCAGCAGCAGCTGTTGCTTCTGATGACAATGATGAGGCAACAAAAACCCCATGGTTCCAGTTAAATGACTCAAAAACTAATGGTACACCTTCTGGCCTCCTTCCACCAAAAATAATTGCAGAAATTGGTACTCCTTTTTGGCTTTCCCACTCAGGGTCCATGATGGGGCAATTTTTGCTTGGAGCGCAAAACCTCGAGTTTGGATGTGCAGCCTTTGTTGATCCACCTGCTTTCCAGTTTCTTTCCCTGAGCCAGGAAGTAACTTCAACCTTGCTCAAATCAATCTCATCTTCCAGTCCTGCAAAAAGATGGATATACAAATACTGACTTAATCAGTACAAACAATCCTAGTTTGAAGAGCCACTGCTCTCTTTGGTGTTGTAGTGGTGCAGTAGTGTAACCATCTAACTTTCCTGTCAGAAAGGTCAGACAGACAGCAGGGCTTGATACCACATAGAGATTTGCCACATGAGCATCATAACAATGGGTTGCAGCCTTGATTACAGTGGGTCTTCTTCACTGCGGCAATCTCAGCTCATGGCAGTACAAGGCAAAGCTTTGTCTTTCCAGATATCAAGAGCTCATAAATGGGGATGGGAGGTCCCCCTAGCAACTACAGGAATGTGAACCCTTCTAGGGAATACTATTTAGACTTGTACAGTCCAGCCAAGGGTACACTTTTTGGCACCCTTGGTCCAAGCAAGGGCATATACACTTTTTGGCACTTTTGGTCCAGAAAAGGCCACATTTGGTAAACATCAGAACTGTTAGCAATTTCTGACCAGAAAATGCAAAATTTGGGCACTTTTGGTCTAAAATCTAAGCCCAGCTATGGGTATTCTTTTCACAAAATTGGTCCATTTTGCAAAACTAGCAGCACAATATGTGACCAGATATTTGGTAGTTGTTGGAGAAAGAAAGAGCTGAGCCTATTGTTTTGAAACTCTGTGCGTTTCATCTTTGTTGTGGGTGACTCAACACTGGTGTGACACTATCATGTGCAATGCTATTATAGTTCCTTCTCTTGTTCTCAATGGTCAAGCTCATTTACATATGACATCACTAAAGAAGAAAGTTACTGTGGAAACATTTATCATACAGGGTGTCTCAAAAAATTGTTTGATGTTTGATTAACTATATATATATTGTAAAATAACAACAACATGAACAGAATCATGGGAAGATAACCCAGTCCCTAAGATTATGAAATAATTTTAGAGACCAGAATCTTGCTAACTGGTAGTAAATTCACTGAGTTGTGCGCTTTCAAAGATGAAAATATGCGATAGCTGAAACCAGAGACCCCCAGATTACTTGTAATGTAAAAGCCTCAAAGACCGAAGTAAAAGAGGGTTATCCAATGTCATACCTCTTGTTGATATCAGAACAAACCAAATAAGACTTCCAAAGTAATTTAGTTCTAGGAATCATTGTAAAAATTTGTTCAACATTTCATATCTCTAAAAACCGTAATTTAATACAGAATCAATGAGAGACGGAATCTGTTTCCTCAAAGCATCCATATGCCTGAAAGTTAGATTATGGAAAACCTGTTCATATCCCATTTGGTTTGCCCTTGGTCTATGAGATTTTTAACAAAGATGCCATTTTGAGGCCTCTGGTTTCAGTTTCACACAAACTTGAACTTCAAAGGCTTGTAACTCGAAGGATTCTTAGCTGATTTAGAAGATCAAAAAGTACTTTAAAATCTCAGGAAGAGGGTCACTTGACCAAGTGTCCATTCAGCAGATCGTTATTTTTTAGTATTTAATCAAACATCAAACAATATTTTGAGACATCCTGTACATGACAAAGGATGTTTCACTGTGACTCAAGCAGCCAGCATCTTGCCACCATTAACATTCAGCACACTGTGGTGCAAATGTCCACTTTCTTGCTCAAGGATTTGACTCCTTACCTTCCCAGAAAAATCCACCATCACTTGTTTGGGCAACATTTGTGAACACAGTGTCCGATTTTAATGCTTCCATGGCCATTGGATTTGTTTTATGTGATGTGCCTGGTGACACTCCAAAGAAGCCAGCTTCTGGGTTAATAGCTCGGAGATTACCCTCCTCATCAAATTTCATCCATGCAATATCATCGCCTACACACTCAATTTTCCATCCAGGGATGGTTGGTGTCATCATGGCAAGATTTGTTTTTCCACAAGCACTTGGAAAGGCAGCTGTAATGTACTTCTTTTGTCCTTGAGGATTGGTGATTCCAAGGATCTGCAATGGAGAAGATGCAGACAATGTTTTATTCCCTTCTCAAGATTGTTCAGTATATTTGAACAAACCTTGTAATACAGTGCAGCCTTTGAGCAGAAAACATGGGTTTCGTGCATCAAATTCTCAAAAGCCAAGGAGTATGCTATTTTACATGCGACTCATTCTTACAGCCAAATGTGAAGAAGTCTTGAAAATTCTTAGTAGTTGTTAAGAATCCTTGCCATCTTTCTGTGCACAAGACCTGTACTGTATATAACTACCAAAAACTAATCCTAGGTCATTGCTTGATGTTTGTATGAAAACCACGGCCAACTTATCCAAATGATCAACTAAAATCTCTCTTAAAACTACATATATATACATATATATGCCTTTTAGGAAAATTTGCACCAGATACATTTGGTGCAACTTTAGTTCGAGAAATTGTTGCTTTGAAGAGGACTAGAAATGGTGGTTAATGGACATTTGACCAGTAGCCACTGGCTTAAAAGGCTGCATCAATATCTGTATGGTATATAATTAGGAATCTTTGCCACTTAACTGATCATTTGATGCAAAAACCAAATCCAGCGACTGTGGCAAAAGTAGTAATGGGGGCAAAAGTCCAAACTTTTCAGTCAGGGGGGTTCATCAATTCATTTATGAAAGTCTCACCAGGTCTTGTCATTTCACTTTCATTTGGTGCTATGCAACATATCAAATGAGATGACTGAAGTAATGTGGTGATAGATTTTCAAACATCACATTTGACTATACCAGGTGAGTCAGTAAAAAGGCCCAGCATTTGAAAAATCCTGATCCCTCAATATCAAAGCAATGATGTTGAAAACTGCCTTGTTTTATCCCCAATATGTCAAATTAGGTTCAGTAATTTACCTGTCTTTAATCGGTCATTACCTTCCCGTCAAAAAAGGAGATTTTCTGCAGAAAGCCCCTTTCGAAAGCCTGAAAAAACGCGCGAAAACAGCAAAAAAAATTTCCCTTTGTTCCCCTTCCTAGCAATAATCACTCTAGGGTTTGCTTATGTATTTTGTCCCCATGGGAGAATGGAATCCCCCTGAACAGGTCATTCACAATAGGAGGAAGACTTTTCAACCCGCCAAAACGAAAGCATGTGTCAAAGCATGCTGAAAGTCACCGCTGTGAGGTAAACACATTAGGGACTTTTGCTTGTAATTCTAGCATGTTTTTAAGGTTTCTCAAAGGGATTCATTTTGGAAAATTGCCTACAGAATCTGAACAGATTGACTGATTTTAGCCAGGAAAATTTCTAAAAATAATTGAACATGTTAGCTATTCAATCAAATATTGCAAAATATCATTGCTTATACATTCAGGGAGTAGCAGCCTTTCAAGCCCTGGGCGTTTTTCTTTACTCACTCAGTAAACGTTTAAAAACACATCTGGGAGATATGCTTCCGATAAATTTGAGGTATATATGTATTTGCTTTAGTTTTACACATGTTGTATATACATGGGAACCTAAAAAATGTATGGCTTAGCTTGTCCACAACACCCATCTGAGAAATCTACTGTGGTCCAATCTTTGTCCTTTGTAATTGCTCTTTCATACATTTCTTTCTTGAGGTCTTTTGTGATTGCAAGGCCATGCCTCAGTGATGACCTCTGTTCTAAACCTCATACCCCTCAATTTGACACAGACCAGAAAGCAGTATTAATACTTCTCTTACTGCTGCTTGCCTTACAAACATGGTAAACTTTTAATAGTGACTGTCAAATGTTTACTTACCAACATATGCTCAGCTAGCCATCCTTCATCTCTTGCAAGTGTTGAGGCAATACGAAGAGCAAAACATTTCTTGCCCAACAATGAATTACCGCCATATCCACTTCCAAAGGAGATGATCTCCTTTTTGTGTGGAAAATGAGTGATGATAGTTTTCTCTGGGTTGCATGGCCAGTTGTATGGGTCTGGTTCAGATGGCAACGGTTTACCCACAGAATGAGAACACCTAATAAATGGATCATTCTTTAGCGTCTCTAACACCTTTGAACCCATGCGGGTCATGATCCTCATGCAGCAGACAACATAGGGAGAGTCAGTGACCTGGATGCCAATTTTTGACAAAGGTGATCCAACTGGGCCCATGCTGAATGGGATCAGATACATAGTCCTTCCTAGGATGAAAGTTCAGATATATACCATGTGACACAAAAAGAAAAACTCATCAAAATGACCACAAATTTGCAAATTTCTTGTATTAATGATCAAATTTCAGAGCTCCGTCATTTCATCACCACAATAACAAACAGGCCCTGCAATGGGAGGCGCTTGCCTCCACACTCGGCTTGAAGATTCTAAAAGCCAAATTGTTGAAGCGCCTTGCAGATCAAAAGTGTTTCCTTCCAGTGATGCATTAGAACGATTTGTGAATGCATTTGACATATTTAAAATATTCAGCCCAAATCTTCCTTTTTATCTCTGTAAAACTGGAATAAATCATCTTTCCTTCTCTCCACTGGCTCGAAAGATTTTTCCCTCTCTTCCCAAGTAGCGTTCACCACACTGTCTACGTCATTACCAAGCTGCCTCGCTTCTATGTTGACTGCCACTATGATTTGCTCAGCACACATGTTGAAGCAAAAACAGATGCAAGCTCTTCTGGTCTGCTGGTACCGACTATATCGCAGAATTATTGTATTGCTGTTAAATTGGGGAAAGGGCAGTGGGATTGACCAGAAGTTAAAGTTATCAACAAATAAAAGCAGGTTACAAAAGCTTGGAACAAGCTTTGCATGAGGCACTCCAAGGCTGTTCAACTGTATTTGGCACGCAGCCCTGCTCAATTGAGAGGCAATGCTGGCCTTCATTTATGTTGTTTGATTCTTTTTCAATGATTGATGCGATTTTAACCAAAAATTTTCAGACAAAAAAATAACTGCAGCTCATTTTCCCATAAATTTCCATTTGGTTTCCCTGGTTCCCACAAAGACAAAAATAATTTAGGAGCTTGATCAAGTGCTTAAATAGAGTGAGGAGCTTGGTCAACCAAGTACCTAATGTTTGCTCATTTCAACGCCTGACTAAAAAGGCCTGAATGACAGCTTCAAAACACATGATGTTGCAAAATATCAACAGTTTCAGCCACACAGCTACAACTTGCACTTTGATATCATGAAATTTTAATAACTGAATCAAGGTTGAACTTTGCACCCGCTGTGCTCTGTCTGGTAACTCTGATAACTTTATGATAAAACTATTAAAAATTTAATGCAAATGAAAATTCCCCATGCATTAGCAAAAACATCACAATTATGTAAGTAGATGCCATATAGGAGGAACTCCAACAAATCTTAACATGGTTCTAATTGGTCTGGATATCCCTATTGCATTTGCTCTTTAATAAAATGACTCCATCACTTCCCCCAGGCAATGACTTTGTCATGTTTAAAACTGTCAACACATCAAATAAACATTGTGGCATCTGTTTTAAGGTTGCAGGTCGTTTTCCGATTAAAAGTGGCTTTCTAAACATTCACATGCAACAAGCAATACCCTTTCAATAATAAAGACATCTTTATTTGAAAAAATTCAGTTGAACTTGCATACAAGCCTAAAATTCAAAGTTGATAACGCATACCATGTAAATTCAAGATAATTTGAAAATAGATTTTCACAATTGGCTGATATTCAAACACTGCTTTACTGTTTACTTAATACTACTTACACTGGGGGGAGTATAGTGGATTAGAGGGAGTTCTTTCCGCAGGAAACCACAATGAATAACATTATATATATATTCAAGGATTTTGTCATGCAAAGAAAACAAAATTAGTTGAAGATACAGTTCTATTTCAAATATCTAAAAAATAAGTGGAAGGCATCTTCCAATTCAAATAGAATCTGGTGGTCACTGAAAGTGGTGTGCGCTAAACAATTGAAACTTCTCATCAGCATATACAGGGTGTCCCAGAAAATTTGTGCCCCGTTTGCCTGAAGACCACGACAAAGCAGCAAAAGGTCGTCACCATATTTTGGCATGATGTTGCTCGCAAGATGTTAAATTAAAGTTTGCTTCCATCCCCGTAAAAATCCGTTTAGAAATGATGGAGCTATGACGTTAAGAAGACCAAATTTCTCTGATGACTGAAACCAGCGGTCGGCCATTTTGTATTACTATTTTTGCAACGATAATCGGCTTCATGGATGAGCTGAAACAGTAGCCTCCAATCTCATAGCTCTCGCGAAAGTTTCAATAATCATCAGAGACCTCAGCTATTTCTTACCCCACGATCCTTTATTGAATGTCAAAACGAAGACGAGGATCCCATGATAAAATAAACAATCGAAAGGCAATGACAAAAATATAGTCACATTTTTTTTGCAGGTGTGGTGAGTGCAGCAATTATTTAGTTTATCTATCAGTTCAAAATGAGACAATACAGCTCCAAAAATCTTTCGCCCTTCTCGCTTCTTTTAGTTCATTGTCTTCGGTAGTAAATCAATAATTGCTTGTAACAAATGAAGGGAGAAATCTGAGTAGGGATACGCTAGGGATGGCCACAAATTAAATGTGAAATATATTTTTGTCAAAGCTTTTGATTTTTCATTACTTTGGGAATTCTGATCTTCACTTTTGCATTCTATCAAAGATCGTGGGGTAAAAAATAGTCTAACTCTCTGATGATTATTGGAACTTTGATGAGAGCTATGACATTAAAGGCTGCTATTTCAGTTCATCCACGAAGCTGTTCATCTTTGCAAAATAGTAAGATAAAATGGCCGACCACTGGTTTCAGTCAACAGGCAGATTTGGTCTTCTGAAAGTCATAGCTCCATCATTTTTCGACGGATTTTCACGGGAACGGTGGCAAACTTTAATTGAACATCTGAAGAGCAATGTCATGGAAAAGGTTAGTGATAATCTTTTGCTGTTTTCTCGCAATATTCAGGCAAAAGGGGCACAATTTTTCTGGGACACCCTGTATACCTCATGAACATGCACTGAAACTGTGGTAGTATGTTCAAAGAGGCACAAGAGTCACTTCACATTTGTTGGGGATACGTGTGAGCACAAGTTGACGAGGCAGCGGATATCACCTTGGGGACTATGAACGCATGCATCGTGCGTAAAATTTTGTCAATGTGATTACGCAACGCCACCATTTTCATCATGAATTTTTAGTCATTTGAAAGGCAACTGGTTGTCAGACATTTGAAGCAAACCATATGCGCCACAGAACAATCAATTTTTGATGGGGAGCAGTAAAACAATTTTCAAAATCCCTCTCACGATATCGTTTCATGGAATCTTGGCAAAGAAATGTATTTATCAGATAAGTTGAGGGAAATTATTGGCCTACCCAGCTTTGTTTGGTTTTTAGTGTCTAATCATATCGGTATGTCTCAAATGAGCTCGTTGAAATGTTGTCAATACAGCAAACACAGGTATGAAATCTGGGCTTTAGACAGCAATGCTCAGAGCGCTGATGTTTTGCTTAGGCCAATTCATCCACGTGAGATCGTTCCGCTCAACATTCACTTCCGTACAAAGCTTCCAGAACGATTGGTGATGAAATATTTCTCTGCTATTTCTTCAGGCATATATCAAACACAACTGCAGTCAAGGATTGATAAAACTTAAGCAAAGTTTCCCGTAAATCGAGCTGCGAATCTTCCCTTGCTTCTCCGTGTCACTGCAACTTTCTTCGCAACGGCTGCAGATATCTGAATCATCAACTATGTCTACAGCACATGCGTTCATAGTCCCCGTGCTGATTGGCTGTCAAGTTGACCAAAAAACAAAGCGAAAAAACAATAGGGGGAGTACCATGTATCCCCAACAAACATGTTAGTTATCAATTCACATGTTAGTTATCAATTCATGTGAAATAAAGGCAACACAGCCACATCATTTGAAAGGGAGAATTTCCTTGTATCTACAGCTTCTCCTTAGATCAAAGGATTTTGCTTATTCTTATGAATGGAAGCTCCATCACTTAAATGGAATCAGACAGATGCCAACTGTAAAAATGCAGCTGAAGGGGAGAATTTACTTCCAAGACTTGACTCTCCATGAACATTAAGTAGGGTTACCAATGTTATGAGTGATTGCATTCATTCCAAACAGTTGTTTAGTTTTTACTTGATCTGTGAAAAAGCCATCTGAACAGATGCTGCTATGGCTGACAGAGCATCCAACCTAGTACGCACCAACCTCTTTCCCAACTGTTCCCATTGGGGGCAGGTGGCTGAAGACATAATGTATGCAGTTCACAACATACCTCTCATGCATCCATCAAAAAGTCCTTTCAGTTTTGCAGTCATGTCATCAGGGTGGGCCCAATGACCAACTGTCCCAACAACTCCATCTTTGGCTATTGGAATGGTCTCCCTCTTACTCTCTGTGCAGATGACAGTCTTTGATTCTACTCTTGCCACATCAGCAGGATTGGTACGTGCCAAGTAGCTAAAAAGTAGAAATCATCAGATATGATTAGCCACAGATCCATGGCATCATAGAGTAGTGTGAAATAAATCTTGCTCCAAACTGGAGCAATAACTAAAATGTTATACTTATATACCTGTGGATCACATTCTACAGAGCTACAGTGTTACATTTCTTGCTGAAAACAATGGATTTCAAACCATTTTAAGCACATGCATGAACCACCTAATGTACTAGACCAGGGTTTATATCTGTTAGTAGGTCTCTTCAAGTTTGCTGACTTTGTGGAGCTGATATCATGAAGGAAATGAAACCTGGATAAGCTGCGGCTACACAAAAAATGCCAGAGGCAAAAAGGACAATGTCCTTCTTTTCCTTAGAATAGCCTCACTTGTACATTTTCAATTGTTTTGCTGCCTCCACTTTGCTATTTTGCCCCGAAACAAAGTGCTCAGTCCTTCATAATTGGCGGCCTGGAATCAGTCACTTTTACAAAAGATTTGCCTTTAATTCAATGGATCTTTGCTTCTCTGTGTCAGCTACAAATATTCACTCTGCTGTGTCACAGCTGCTCAAAACCTTCACAACCTTTTCAACCGATGTTTGCTCTTTGCAGGAGGTACTGTCCATAAGTTTGGCATTCTTATGCTAAAGGCTGTGGGATCAACACAAGTTCAGACATGAATTGGTGCAGCAGTGGGAAATCTGATAATGTTGAGCCCCCCCCCTCAATTGGTCTGACACACAAACAACAAGGTAATTGTCAACAATTCATTCAGAGTGATTTGATAAAACAGGGATTGTACAGGCATGTGCAAAGTTTGTAACTCTAAGCTCCCCTAGCTCCTTGCAACAGATCCTGAAAGTACAATCTTGGTCAAAATACTTGGGACAAGTCACAAAATTGCACTAATCTTGTCTTTGATTACATGCCCCCACTCCCCCTGTTTCAATGTTTGACCAGGGTCCATTCCGTGCACTTAGGTCCAAAGATCTTCAGCATAGACCTGACTTTTTTTGTCAGCGTAGCGGCGTCATTTCTTCAGTAAAATCGGTTCTTGACGTGACAGTGTTTGGAAATCTGCCTACCTTGGCATTAATGTGAAGTTGTCCTCGATCTTTAAGAAACTATGAATTTTGAGCCAGTACTGAACATTTCTTAAAATCGTCTGATTCTGGTTTTTTAGCTGCTTCTCTCTCTCTGAAAATACCTGGTGTACGAAAGCTCAGGGCTTGGCATTTCCTTGGTGTAAGTTTTACATGGAATGCACCCTGGCATTTAACCATCTCAACATTGAATTAGGGGGAAGGGGATTAGAAGGTCTTAAACGTAAGTTTGTGCATCGATATTTTAGAAAACATCATGAAAATTTGCCCATGTCCCAGCTTATTTTCACCAGGACTGTAGGCAACAACTAATGTTTCTTTCCTTGGACCTCGAAAGTCTTTATTTATCATTATAAAATCCAAACACATCTTACAATCAGATTCCTATTCCTTGACAGCATCATTTTACGCAGTTTCTGCTCTGCCATGCACCGCTTAATGTGCTAACTTTTCTCAATCAGTTGCCCTAAATTCTGGTACACTTCATTTCCTCTTTAAAACTTAATAGTTTGGGCCAGTGCTGGAAGTTCCTTAAAATTACCAAATTTTAAGCATGCAATCCTTCTTACGAGTTTTTTAAAGGTTTCACCACAATCTCCATGTTGACAACCTGTTGCCTTGTAAACATTTCAGAGCAAGACTTTCTCAAGCTCTTCAAAGTCCAGACATTACATAGGATAAGGGTGTCTTAAGTAACCTCCCAGTGATATGATAGTAACAAAAGAAAGAACAATAGGTCAAAGACTTCCTTATCACAATTTCCAGAAGTTAGATTTTGCCAGTACTAACTGTTTTTTGGCAACAGACAGCTGAGTTACTTAGGAAAATTATGTGTACTTCATGCACCATTTGCCCCTCCCCCCTCCCTTTAATTTCAATTAACACTTGAGCATAATTTCAAAACGCTAACAGACAAAGCACAAGCCATATATAATTGGCCATTTTTGACAACATAGTGGAGCAAGTCCTATGCAAAGCACAGTTCAATACTAATCACAACGAGCTCACTAATTCAGAGTTTTAAATACTGTTGGTGTAGACTGGGCTATATCCTGGCGGGGCATCTATGGACGTAAATAGCCGAGACAAGTTCGATCAAAGAACATCCTTCGCACAAATTGCAGATCCCATCAAATCAAAACAAACTTACCAGTTCTCGTATTTCGTCAGTTTTGTCAACATGCCGGCTAATTCCATGTTTGAAATGATCTTTCTACTTTCCTCTTCAGATCCATCGCAAATGTGGAGACTATCGGGCTTGCAAAGACTTGCTTTTTCCGCCACAAACTCTTGAATACGTGGCGAGAGGGCTTTGAAATCTCCCTTCACTACTGTCACGCCAACCGGTAAGGAAGCCATGTTTCTCCTGAAGATCTGTGACCTTAGAATATTCCGTACAGGAAACCTAAGCATCAAAGAGAATTATATTACAATTTAGCTTTTTTGAAGCTCTTGAGATCGTGAGATAAATGACGAGAAGAGGTGGTGGCCTAAATCAACTAGAAAGTAGCCTACCGCTCATGTGTCGTGCTTATCGATAGAATAAAAACATTTTTCGCGCTCGTGACAAACTTACCTGCACAGTGGAATACAACTAGACATTTTTGCAATTTGTTTCACGCAAAAATTTCCTTATTCATTCAAAATTGGTGATGTGGCATAATAAAGTACGAGGAGTTGTCGAGGGTAACCATCCCCGCTCTGAACCATGCATACAAAAGGCATGTCGAATCTTTCGCAATGTACAAGGGGATTGGAACGAGGTTCGAAACTGTCCGAAGCTCAAGCTAAAATGCCATGGTCCTCAAGTCACAACAAGAGCTAAGAGCAAAACAAAGCAAAACTTGACATAAACATTTCCACTCATTAATTCCTGCATTCGCTTAATTTCAAAAAATTCCTTCCTTTCCACTGCGTACTACTGCTATGAAGCACACTTACACATTCTTTGGAGTTTTCTCAAATTTGCACTGCCCTCCTTGCAGCAGTCTCGAAGCCTTTCAGTTAGTTTTGATGTAGACCGATGTTGCCCTACATTCTTCTTGTGGAGTTGCAATTCGAAAAATGATTTGGTTCGAAATCCATCGTTCTCTTGATATGTTTGGGTTTTTCGCCTTTGTAATCAACGTTGAGTTTGATAGAAACTGCTTCCAGGGAATTTTTTGTCATTGCCTCCTTCGAACCTTTCTCTGTCTCCAAAATGACAGAATGACTTGCAGACTTTCGGGACGTCTTTGAGGTTGTTGGAGGCATGAAAGGCAAATTCCAAGGGTTTGATCCCACATCATCTCTTGTTATCAGGCTTTCTCCAAGGCAGCTATGGGCAGCTCGGCTAAATCCACCCTGGAGATCACGGGGTATTGTATGATCACCTTGGAATCTAAAGATGTCCAGTGCACCCAATATGGATTCCAGATCTTTGAATTATCTTTGATTTCAGGGGGTCCATATCAAGAACCTCGTTTCAAGGGCTAAAAATCATTTGATCCGCTGAATATCCTAGACTCAAAGACTCGATTCTGTGAGAATACCGTAAATGTACCTGTATGTATGACATTGGCATAAATCAATGGGAGTGGCATGTAAATTCAATGAGCTACAACTGCCAAGACCTGGGCAAGACCCCTTCCTTCCACATAAGTGGCTATGGTGTTGTTTTAGCCTTGCCCTGCCAAACTTCTGATTGTGTGGTGCAAGGGGCAAAAAATGTTACTCTGAACCCATGAAAATTCCACATGGCCCAAGACAGCCCTGCAAAATTGAATCAATAGGAATATTGCATGAGTACCTTCAATATTACCCCCGAAATCCACATTTGCTGCCAAAAACTCAAAAACGGTCTAACCTGATGGTTGTAAGGCTAAAAAAGATGCAGAACGTTTGCACCTCCTTCTCAGACATGACACTCGCAGCTAAAGTCTGCAGTTTTCCTGTTTTGTTGTCTTACCTATAGAAAAGCTGACAACGCTCAACAAAGCACTACACCATAACTATTGTTTTACGTCAAAACCACAATTCAACATGTTTCTATTCCGCTTTGAACAGCCAATGAAATGCTTTGGACTTGAAGACTGGGGCAGAATTCGAAAATGTCCATCGGTCAATGGAGGGTGTTGTCATTTCCGCTTGCGAAATTCCCGTTTCAAAACAAATCCCGACCGTGAAAAAAACTAATAGCTTCAACATTTTTCTTTCCTCAAGTTTGCAAGTCAGACAAAACAACATTAATCCCTCAAAATTGCTGGACTCTATGATAAGTACTAAAGTCCTGGTTTCTTCTTCGTAAAATGCTAAATGAAACAGTGAAATGAATGCTGAAGATTTCCTTGAAATTCACACAAACTGAAAATAAGAGAGGTTTGCTTAAGAATTATCTTTTATCGTTCTTGCCTCCGGAAATGCCAGCCTTCCAAGTTTACAACGTTGTCTACAGTCTCATTACTCCTGTTTTTTGCTGCTTTGTACTCTGGCTCGAGATATTCGACGTACAAAAGTGTTAGTTTGTTCATACCCCAGGAGATTACTTCGGTCGTTAGTTTGGTTACCAGCCGTTTTGCCACATTTGAAATTTTCAAATCATGGAGCTTAGATATGAATATCTGACGATTCCTTGTTACTTTTACAAAACTTGATAGGATTCTTGATGCACACTATAAATGTGTCACTGTCAGTAGTGTTAAGAATCTTGAGATGCATTTGCAGGAGAAAGACAACCTGCTATTTCAACACGTGGAATCCCACCAGACTTAGCAGATAAATAGCTCCGAAAACAAACTGCGTGAATTTAGGTATTTGGAAACAAAAAGAAAAACCCCAGTCATGCTTTAT
This sequence comes from Aurelia sp. 4 Dawson et al 2005, assembly GCA_964019985.1. Lineage (NCBI taxonomy): Eukaryota > Metazoa > Cnidaria > Scyphozoa > Semaeostomeae > Ulmaridae > Aurelia > Aurelia sp. 4 Dawson et al 2005. Next base: position 18,868,938 of record OZ026497.1, read on the forward strand.
CAAAGTAACACTGAAAATTAAAAACGTCTACAGGTTTACGCAAAAACTATTTAGGTAGAGTTAGGTATAAGCTTTACCAATAAAGGTCGAAGAACGCAAGTTGTTTATGGCCAAGCAGGCAATCGACTGCAATCTGAGCTTATCCTACTGGCATTCTTCTTTGCTGCCTGCAGACCAGGCCTCATAAAGGGGGCCAGTTTCACTTGGACTTAATGGAAGCACTCCTAGTGCAAAGGACAAAGGCCATGTGCTAACAAAGTGATCATTATCTTATCCCAGAAGCCATTACTGCTTCACATCGACTCAGATGGGCAGTTCACTTGCAGCCATGCAGTTCAAAGGGCCTAACCACGTAATTACGAAATCTACTCACCTCTTGAAGTTTAAAGAGATCGTCTTGCCAAGTGTCAAACAACAAGTGGTTGTTTTAACCACCTCTGTAGCCTTTTCTTTTTTGAGCAACACGCCCTCTTGTCTTTGGAATGAACTACCAGACCTTGCCAGCCTCTGACCTCAGTGAGAATGTCACAACAAGAAAGGACGTCCAAGTTTGTGCACGTAGGGAAGTGTCTGCGCATCAAACGCAAACACGAGAATTTGCGCACGTCTATTGTTCTGGAAGCATTCACTCGTGCGCACCGTCATGCCTGTTGTTGGTAGTCATGGCAGCAAATCATTTCTGCCAATCAAAAAAACTTAGTCCAGTTCATCCGATAATAAACAGTATCCTAGGGTATGACAATTTGTGGAAGGTCTTGTCTGATTGCTTGCTTTGTTCCAATAATGCATCATACTGGAAATATGTCATATACCCCCAGCAAGTGGGCGGTTCTGTCGACCGAGTGAAGGAAGAGGTGGAGGTCAAACTTCAGGACAACAAAGTCCAAAAATCAAGTTTGAGTCGGGCAAAAGTGGTTGGACACCTTCGAACTTCCTCAATCTCCAGCTTCACTGATTGTACCAAGGAAATACTGTTGAAGCTTATTGCCAGAGCAGAGGGCATGTATCAGAGGATTGACGCGAGGGGCAAATCACTTTAAAACGTAGTACGTTTTGGTTTATTTTCAGTGAAAATAAAATAGTCCTGAAGAATCTATAGAAATCCCATAAATCTCGAAAATTCTTGAAAATATCAAACATCTTTAGAAATGTAAGGAACCTCAAAAAAAATCTTTAGAACGAAGTCTTCAAAATCTAAAAAGGTCATCTTGCAGAATCTTGTAAGTCTTTGAGAGCCTCAGAAATCTGAAGTTACTCTTGTTTTTTTTTTTCACCTTGAGCACTGGAATTTAGGGTATCGAAACTCCAAAAACATGCATACCGTACTACGGTGGCCCACAACTGCCACGGCAAAATCAATTGTTCACGGCAAAATTTCAATCTCCAAAGCTACTACCAAATCAATTTTAACGGCATAAACACAACACTTTTTCACGAAACAAACACTTTTTCATGAAACGATCACTTTTTCACGAAACAAACACTTTTTCACGAAACAAACACTTTTTCACGAAACGATCACTTTTTCACGAAACAAACACTTTTTCACGAAACAAACACTTTCTCACGACACAAACACTTTTTCACGGCACAAACACTTTTTCACGGCACAAACAATTTTTCACGGCAAAATCATAAGCCAAGCTCCTAACGGGCTGGGAACTGCATCGGGAATGGGCCAACGAGGATGAATGCTCAAGATCAATGTGAGAGTAAATTAACAAGATATTATTTCACCAGAGGATTTGAGTACGAGGAGATAGCTATGCTAATGTTCAGAGAGCATGGTGTGAGGATGTCATTGCGAACCCTCATGAGACGTTTGAGCATTCTTGGTCTCAGGAGAAGACATCGTCAGTATGATGTAGATTTAGTTTGCGCAGAGATAAGGGCATTAATGGATGGTCCTAACTCGTCCAGGGGTTATCGTGCAATATGGCACCAACTCCAAATGCAAGGTATTTCAGTCCAAGGAATTTAGTGGAAAATCTAATGAGAGAAATAGACCCAAATGGTGTACAGCAAAGACGGTCTCATCGTTTACAGAGAAGAGTATATCGCAACGAAGGACCGTTCATCCTCGTAGGCCCATTCCCGATGCAGTTCCCAGCCCGTTAGGAGCTTGGCTTATGATTTTGCCGTGAAAAAATTGTTTGTGCCGTGAAAAAAATTGTTTGTGCCGTGAAAAAGTGTTTGTTTCGTGAAAAAGTGTTTGTGACGTGAAAAAGTGTTTGTGCCGTGAAAAAGTGTTGTGTTTATGCCGTTGAAATTGATTTGGTAGTAGTTTTGGAGATTGAAATTTTGCCGTGAACAAATGATGTTGCCGTGGCAGTTGTGGGCCACCGTACATACCTGAACTTATAGAATTTTTAACAAATATCATCAAAAGTGTGCTGATAATTGACTTTACATGGTGCAAATTCTTCTTATTTGCCTGTGGGGGTGAAAGGGGGTAGTTAAATACGAAAATACGCCAAACTTTTTGGAACAAATACGACAATCTGCGTTTTTTCTAGACCGATTGTAAGCTCAAACTACGACTCGTGGACTTTCACATTGAAACACTGGGACGAAGCTTTCCCCTTTCGATTTGATAACAAGATATGGAAACTTTTGAGGGTAGCTTGCGTCGCTTCTGAGACTAAACCCTTGCCTCTTTTCAGAGGGCACATCTAAACATGTTCTTTCCAACCGGGAAAATCACCTGCCTAGAATGTGCCGGGGCACTGACACGGGCGTGTATGCAACATGAAAAGCACTGAGAAGTCAATTGATTCCTTCGCTTACATAGCACAACATGAAAGTTTCATGCAACATTTCAGAACTGATTGGTCTTTAAAGTTCTAGGAAATGACACTTTTGTAATTTTGGCTCTCAACATCACAAATATTATTAGGGACCTTTAGCAACTAGGACGGCGACTGCAACGACAACGCAAATGTCCCTTTGTTTCCGAACCTCGGCTTGAAAAGACTCTTTGTTTTCCCTTCGAATTTGCTTCCCTTGAGAGTCTGTGAAGTTGTCCTTTTTAATTGCACAACTTGGAAATCCTATTTCTAACGTGCTGTTCGTCAGATCTGGATCTTCAAAGCGAAACTCGCTCATTCTAAATTTTAGTTATCCAGGAAACAGAGCGTTTCAAAGTATTTAGGTGAAGAAGGAGATTTTGTCTCGTCGTGTTTTAGAACATGTGATGGTAATGTGGGAAACTATACTTAGTTCAGTTTGTAGGGAGTTTGTATCATACAAGATGACGTTCGTTCTGGCTGGCGTTGCCGTCCTGGCTGCTAAAGGCCCCTATTCATATGAAACTCACGTTAATCCAGTGTTTCTTTTACAGAAAAGGGTTACAAGAGCAATTGCATTTGAAAATTTCACTTCCCCTTCTACTCCCATCTTCTCTGATTTGAAAATCCTAAAGTTGCAAGATCTTTTTCGTCTCAAGCTGTTAATTTTTGTGTATGAATCGATTTATAAAATTTCTCCTGTTTGTTTTCATAATTTTTTTGAAACTTTAGCTTCTGTTCATCAATATGGTACACGGCAAGCTAATAAAGGTGACATTTTTCTAACTCAGCAAAATACCAAGCAATATGGTCTCAGATCTGTTCGTTACTTTGGTGCAAAATGTTGGAATGACATCCCAGTTGATATAAAAAGGTCGCCATCTGTCAGTATCTTTCGTCAGAAACTTAAAGCTTTCCTATTCAAAAATAACTACTAAAGAAGAGCATCCACAGTCACCATTTACTAATTACTGTAGTTTCTTTCAAATTCTGTTAAACTAATCAGATTTTTTCAATTGGGGGTGCTCTCTCCTCGATTAGCTCAGCTACTGAGAGAGTTCCTCCAAAAGAATTCCCCTTCATACAAATCCTCCTGTCTCGTATCTATCTTTTTCTCATGTGTTATCTGTATCTTTGTATCTTAATTTGTATTCTGTAGTATGTATTTAATTTGTCATAAATAGTTAATTTATTTCTTGAATTTGTATGTAGAGGAATTTAAAATAATAATGAAACTGAAACTGAAACTAATGAAACTGAAGTTGTACCTGATATACAATAGAATTAAACTGCATGAAGAAAACAATATGATCTCAAGAGATGGGTTGCAATTGCTTCACAAAGCTAATACAAATACTTTCATCGCTGCTCGCAGAGTCAAACATATGTCTAAACTTATTTAAGTCTGTAGATTGTTAGTTATTCGTCAGATTTCTACAGAGTGATTCTTAGTGAGTACTCAAACATGTAAAGATAAAAAATACAAGTTACTTGGTGAAAATCGATCGTATTGTTCCTTATTTACAGGTAATTTTATAAGATATTTCTCAAAATCGTTCAAAACAGGCCTAAACTTCTAAATCAAGCTTTCCAACATCTAAGGTCCATAGCACAACCTGGTTCAGTTGTCAGTCTGACTAAAAATCCTACAAACGGAGAAAAGATCCACAACTCCATTTTGATAACCATTCGCTGGAAGAAGTCTCGCTAACATGAGATATCAAGGGTTTATGACTTCCATAATTTCACTGCTTTCTTCTGTGTGAAGAGAACTGATAACTCGTTCCTTTGTATTTTACCATCGTTGTTCTTGTCTATATGTTTCATCAAGTCTTTCTGCATCTTTTCAATGTTAGTTGGGCTGTCAGCCTAATGTAAAAAAATAAACAAAGAAAACTAAACGAGTGAGTCAAATTAATCAACTTCTTGTAAAGTCAAGTCAGCCAGATCAAGTAAAGTAAATTTGGTATATTTCTAGTAAAGTTAAGCAAATTAAGTCAAGTGAAATTAAGTCAATTCAAGTCAGTTAAAATCAATAAAGGAGAATCACAGTCAAGTAAGAGTAAGTCAGTCAAGTCAAGACAAGTTAAGTCAAGTCAAAGCAAAATCAAATGAAGCTAAGCCACGTCAGTAAAATTAAGTCAATTCAAATTAAGTCAAATTCCGTCAGCAGTCAATGATATCAGAATGTAGCAAATTGCAATGGACTGCAATGGTTCAGTACATATTAAGTAAGTTTGAGTCAAGTAAAGTCGATTAACGTCGAGTTAAGTCAAGTCAAGTCAAGTCAAACTCAGTCAAGCACAGCTGAATTGAGTCAGTGCAATTGCTTCATTTATGTACTCTTGTGTCAAACATCAAAACTCATATCTACATAAACAATATGATAAATATCCGTCAACTGTCTTTAAAGGCACATACATGCGAACATTTTGATTTGAATGCTAAATATCCTCCACAAAACGTAAATGAAGGTCCATTCTGTTTCCTTTACAGTTTTGGGTTTGGACAATTCAAACTTTGATCCAACAGAAATAAACAAAGAAAATACATCGCTATTCTTGTTATTCGGCAATCTTCTTTCAACGTTGTCCCTTCTCCTTTCGCTATAAGCACATAACTTCTCAAAGGAGCCATTGCACAAGGCGAGGGTTTCCCGACTGGTTTTGGGGCAACTTTGCAGCCGTATTTGTTTTGATTTACTGGTTGAGAGAGTTTTCTTTGTCTGCAGTTGCTTATCTCTTTGAATTGAGGTATCAATTAAAGCGACAGCTTACAAAATATGTCCTCGTTCCTTTGAATGATAGATGAACATTTCAGTTTTGAATATCAGTCACATTCCACAACCTATCAGGAGGAGTGTTCACTTTCTTTACTCACCATATAAAATGTTAATTGCTCACCATGTTACTTACCTTTCCAGAATGAATAATCAAATCTCGCATCAGAGCAGTCATTTCATCCTCAGAAATACTACCATCATTGTTCTAAAATGCAATGAAGCTCAGAAATAAAATACACGTGGCTTCTTTATGTAAGAAAAACTGCCTGTTAGATACCCAACTCTTAGAATCTCCTGTCCTGAGCAGCTATCTATTCTACAAATGGAAATTTCTTGGCATATTCTTAATTCATTTAGATTTTGTTTCCTGCATCACATGATCATAATAATAAACTCTTACGTTTCGGCACTCAAACTCGTGCCATCCTCAGCTAATAAATCGAAATGCACGTGCTGTTTATATAGCACTGATTATAAAACCGGTTTAACTGGTCAGTCCAGACAACTTGGAAAAAAAACAACTAAGTAAAGTACTTAAAGTAGTAAGTACTTAGTTGTTTTTTTCCAAGTTGTCTGGACTGACCAGTTAAACCGGTTTTATAATCAGTGCTATATCAACAGCACGTGTACTTCGATCATAATGATAATAACATAATAATAATAACTTTGTTACAGTGTCTAAAACATTTAGCATTTCTACTAATTTGGGACACTATTTACATACCATTAAAACGCCTTAATAATACATTTTTTTAACCTAATTGTAAAAGTAAAATTCAAATCAGTTTATAAAAATTACATATCCCACAGTGTTCACCACATACGTTATCATTAAGTAAGGCCTCGAGGTCCTTTTTTCTCGGAATGTACTTAAGTGATGTCTTCGAAAGGCTTTAAAAACATTGATTTTTAGGAGTTCTACTAGGGAACAAGATGTAAACATGATTCGTTAGAAACTTGCAAGAAAATACTGCCTCAAAGTGCAAGTCACAAGGTTTGAGTTGAACATAGCCTTTCTCATTGGCCAAATCTTAGAAGTTGCAGTAGGTACATGAAAAGAATGATGTTTTACAGTTGCTTGAGTGAAGTAGATTAAAGTAGGAGTGGCAGGCAGGGCCGCTGAGAGCTTTTCGAGGCCCAAAGACAAAACTGCGAAATGAGGCCCCCTGCGAGCAGAAAAGTTTTTGGATCACGCCTTTTAGATTGGCTTAAAATGCATTTCAGAGCAATTCCTGCAGTCAGAATTTCAAATATCTTCAATCATGAGGCCCCTTAGACCCTGAGGTCCTTGGGCAAATTGCCCATCCTGCCCTCTCTCTCAGCAGCCCAGCAGCCCTGGTGGCAGAACAAGTTGTAACTTGCGACCAAACTTATAATGATGCGACTTTGGAGCGACATCAAGTCTAACGCTAGCTGGCAATAAGTCCCGTTCGAAATCTCATCAACCATTTTTTCAGTTCATGGACATGAATTACAATCTTTGACTTAAAGGGAGTACAAAGACCAGCAGCCTTTGCCATCGTTTGTTTTTGTTTTTGTGAATTTCGTACAGTCAGTTATTCTGGAAGCTGTGGAGAGCAAGATGGTGACTTCACGCAAAGCATGCTGGTCTTTGTACTCCCTTTAAAATTTGTTTCCTCTTTCATTAATCAAGATAGATCTGTGTTCAATGTTCGCTTTGATATACAATGACAACAACAAAATCAATCAACAACACAGTTTATCATTAGCCAAATGATATTTACCGGGTATCTACAGTTAAGTAGATTATTGAATATAAATTTTGTTGGCAGAGAATTATTCATTTGTGTTTATCAAATCATAACAAGTCGCTTAAAGACAGTTTCAAATGTTTACGAAAGTAATGTTAATTGTCAAAGCAAAAGCAGCAAATATTTTCACCATGAAACCCTGAAGCAATCCACTGAATTACCTGATCATAATGAGTGAAAATCGCACATTGAAGTCTTCTTCACTGAGAGATTTCTGTTTCTGAAAACAAAGAAGCTGATTAGAACAGACCTGTTTAACAACTTACAAAATAGTTTTGATATGATTGGAAAAAACATTTAAAGAGCATGTGTGCAACGTCAATTCTTCCCCTCGTTGCTTCCGGCTGAATATTTCGGTGCGGTGAGGTATCTTCATCTAAATTTTACTCCTCTGTCAGAAACTGTAGACGTTTAGAGAGCAGGGCTCAATACCACACAAATGTATCTAAGATAAATGATAATCTTAAGCTTCCAATGAAAATTTGCAGAAAGCCTGAGGGCAAATAGAGAAGATTACAAAACCTTACCTGAAATATCTTTGACAAGTAGTTTTTCTCCACTGGCAATAATCTGTATAAATAATGATAGAACGAGCAAGTTGGTAAGATTCGTCATAATCTCGAACATACTTCATGACAAAATTGACATGTGCTACGAAAAATAAATTTGCTTTCCACCAAAAAACGTCCTCTCTTTTTGAATACAAAAGCTCCTCTTTTGTCACCCTGGATCAGAGTATTTTTTAGAAGTTTAAAATACCAAATTTTGAAAACTTTAGAATTGACAAAAAATAAGGTAAAAGGAGGAGGAAAAATTTTTCCTTCCTCCCTTTTGTTCTCTTTTTTCTTTTATTTTTTTCATTTCAGATAGATTTTTCAAAAACCCTAAAAATACTCTGATCCAGGGTACTCTTTTGTTCGACTGTGTACAAGTTCGATTTAATTCCCTTTTACACAAAGAAAAATTCAATTCGAGGTCAAGCCTGCATTCCCAAAAGGAAGTAAATTTTATTGCAGCAAATAAGGCACTCTGCTTCCAAACCTAAACATTGGTAACAAATTTTGTGGGTTGCCGCTAGAGACGCACGGCCCACGCCGTTGCGTGACTCCAAAGCGAGGCAAAAGCGGCAAGTCAATATCTCAAAGGTCAACATCATTCACATATAGATTGAAAAGTGGTTGAAGCACTTCAGACAATTCTTGATAATGAATGCTTTGAAATGCTGATGATACAGCATTTTTATCTCGTCTGTCCCCTTTTTTCGGTTCCTGCTAATGATCTGGTATTACAGAATCCCAGCTTGACCATGTACACCGCGCCCTTGTCGAAAGTCATCTGCGATATGCTAATGTTATTTGGGGGTCTTCCAAAATCAAAATTAGATACCCTCCAACATCTGCAGGAGAGAGTGCGTTCTATCATTGATAACGCCAGACTAAAGGATGGCTGGTTGACCGTTGAACAACTAATAAAGTTCGATCGATCATTTATGACATACACAATTATCAACAGGCAATGTCCCGAAAGCCTTTGGGATAAATACCATCAAAGGATCCAGATCTCCAACCGCATAACAAGGAATTACAGGAACCTTCAAATCCCAAGAAACAATCTTGAATACGTCAAAAAAGGCTTTCATTATTCGGCACTGAAAGCTTGGAACGACATTCCCATTGACATCAGAGAGCTCCCTACACTTAGTAGATTCAAACAGCAACTAAAATGCTATTTCAAGAGCTAAAAGAAAACAAAAACACGATTCCCTGAAAGAGCAGTTGCTTCTAAAATAAATTTTAGATAGATACAGTGTAAATATGTTTATATCATAATGCATTATTGTAATTAAGTTTTTTTCTTTGTTACTTGCCAATGCTGGAGGGATTTTGTGTTTAAATAATTTAAGATAAAAAAATGAAATGAAAAACAATATTTCACAAAGGAAAAGTACACAGTGAAATGGTCAGATACACTTGACATCGACCCCGTTTACATCATACTAGACTTGCTCCAAGTCTATTCCGTGGTATATCAGGACTAAGGAACATAGTTACTTCTGCGGGGGCGTACCACGGAATAGACTTGGAGCATGTCTAACATCATACCGGATAGCTATCGTCGCGTCTTGTTGCGAGTGACCTCTGTCGGAAAAGTGCAACTGTTTACATTATAGAAGACAGCCATCATTAATCTCCATCCCAGCTGTGTTTACATCATGAAGGAGCAATCCAGCATTTTCTCTCAATCTTTTTTTCATTGTTCCAACGAAAATAGATTTGGCAGCAGAACGAAAACTATCGAATATCATCATTTACAGCATGCCGAAACCATGCCGGAGTGATTTTCATATCATCTACGAAACGAAGAGATTTTCGCCCTGATTTGTGGAGCGCCTCATAAAGTATAGCATTGGTGTAATCTAAACAGTACCCCTATCCGATACAAAAATCGCAGCGCAACGATAGCTATCCGGTATAGTGTAAGCGGGGCCTTATTATTTGCTGTTTCATTAGCATTAGCTTCTCAACTCCCAACAGCAGAACGATCAAACAGACTAGAATTTCTAGACCTGGCACGTTGCTATTTTTGGTTAGAAATACCGATTGAAATTCAACTGATTTTCATAAACCATACAATAGATATCAAAGAAGAAAGATGCAACATTTTCGTTTCAACATTTCCTTATTGCCATACACCGGGTGAGCCTAAAAACGTTTATGCGTTTGGCGGGCTATGGAATAAAAAGTATGAGGCCGATATTCAGAACTAAAATTTAAATCTATCACTCAAAGACTAACTTAGTTGAGAAAATTTCGTTTGAAAAAGTCACTTATCATTTAGACTCAGAAATTTGGAAAATGCTGACAAGGGGACTGTCTGGGAACAAGGATTCCACATTCCATTCTGGTCCATAATTTACTTGCTATTGAAATTAAAACTCTATCTCTGTAACCGAGATTGTAATCTTCAACGCCACATAAATCATAGACCAGAATGGAACATGGAATTCTTGATCCCCATACAAACCCCTTACAGGCATTTTTCTAATTTTGCGGTCTTAAAGATGTGTGATTTTACCAAACAAAATTTCCTCATCCAGGTTAGCCTATAACTGATAGATTGATGTTTCAATTTTGAATACCGGCCTCATACTTTTTACTTCAAAGCCTGCCGCTATCTGAAGTACTTTCTTGAATCTTATGAACAAACAAGCTTACTTTTGTAGCTCACGAATTTCCAGTTTGCCATCTTTGTTCTTGTCATAAAGTTCTACCTGTCCAGAAAAATGCATGCCCAGAATAAATTTCAATATCGAAAGAACGAGACCATAGTAAATATCCTGAGAAGGTAGTCAGACACTGATCACTGTATCCAAAAATCTTATAAAAATTGGGAGATGCAAAGCAAAACTAGACATGAAAAGAACGAGATTGATAACGTATCTTGAGTCGAATGGTGTCCTTTGCTGTTCTTGTAAAAAGCCTTGTGTCTTTTCAAGGTTTTGTTGCTTAAAGGCAATGCGCCCACATAATTACATGAGTGTTAGCCGTTTCCTGAAGATTTGCTGACAAAATGCTGACGGTCCTTATTTTTCGCACAATAATGCTTACATTAATAGCAGTGGGCAACAAAGACTTCTTACCCTTTCCTGCATTATTCTTTTCGGCATTTCTTTGACTGTTGTTCAAAGCGATGAAATGACGGGACGCAATGCTTTTGGGAAAAATTTTACGTTTTGTAAGACAGGCAGACTATTTTTATCAAAGTTCCCTTTACAATGGAGAGCTATTCTTCATATCGAGGCAAATCTGTGAAAGCATGCCGATACAAAGTTTAAATTTTTTATGATGATACAAATATTACACTTACAATTCCAGCAGTGAATTCATCAACTCTTTTCACACTGATTCGTCTGCTTTTCTTTTTACTCATCAAGTCATAGCAAAATCCCTGCAAAAATTTCAACAATAAGAGAGTTAAAGTAAGTACTTAACATCCTTGCTAGATTCGGTTTTCTTTCAAGCTAGACTATAGCAGAAATATTTTTCATGAGAAAAGCAATGTGAGATAATGTGCATAAAATATCATCTTTTGGCAAGTAAACTTTTACATATTCTAGCCAAAAGCTGTTGTCCCATCTATGCAATTAAACTTTTTGCAGCTTTAAGCACAAGCAGGGAGAAATTAGACTTTGTCTTTTCGTCCCTCGTTTCCCTGCGCTCTTAATTTGCTGATATCGCCTGGTCAATAGGGATTCATAATATTACTCTTAAACAAACAGTTGGCCCCATTTAGGCCCGCATGGAGTGACTCCGTATTCACCAATGAAACTAGTAGAGTTTAGTTTCTAACAAATCAGGAGGCGCTAGTTAGACGGTGTTGATCAGGGAGATTGGTGTTGATGTTGTTGTCGCAGCTGCGATGGATCTGTTTTGCTTCTACAAAGGAAGGTTACCGCCTGAATGGCGTGCATTTTTCAGTATTTAGGACAGGAAAACATTCTTTGTACTAAAAGTTTCCTTTTTAATGTTCAAATTCTTTAGACCAGACCTTGAAGCAATTGTTTTGATTGTACGAGAACTCCCGCAAGTTCAGGCCATTCTGAAAAAGTAGGCTCACTTTGTAAGCGTAATATGTGTTTCTTTATGAGTCCCTGTTGACCAAGTGATATTGGCAAATCAAAGAACGCCGGAAAACAAGGGACGGAGAGGCAGAAGTCTACGGAGGAATTAGGAATTGATATAAGTAAACTAATCAAGCATTGATATAATTTTACAAGTGAATTCAGGTATGCCTACCTGTATTTCCTTTGCATCCAAGTAACCATTGCAGTCCGTGTCATAGTGTTTCCATACCTCAAAGATGTTTGAAATTTGATTTAATTTGCTTGGTCATTGTTCAGCTTCCTGGCTAGAGCCAGAGAAATTTTTCAAACTGAATTTTACATCGAAACGCGCTTTTTGATGTTTCCTGTCATTCCATTTTTCCCTTGGAAGAGATGTCCGTTGGCTTTCAAAAGAAATTTATCAAAGTTTATCTGGTCTAACTTATAGTTTCCTTTCAGATGATAAGATTAATTCGTTTCTCTTGCAGGTTTCAACAGTTTTGCCAGTTGTCTCTCTAGTTACAGGTTTATTTGGTTGTTGTTCTTTTGCAGAAATTAAAAGTTTTCTTTCTGCAAACTATGGTGTTTTTTTGCGTTCATGGGTTTGTTATGATGAGTCCGTTGTTTATTAAATTTATCTTCAAACTTTATCTTGTGCTTGTGGCACGGATTGTGCAATAATAGTCCTTTGTCACAAGACGCGTGCCCTTTGAAAAAGTTTCTCGAAGTTTGGATCCTGTAAAAGCTCTAGTTAATCTATCGTCCAATGCCAAAGATGGTCAGATATGCAATTTTTTAACGACTGCTGGGTTTTTTCAGGCTAAAAGAACCAAGCAAAAACTCTTAGGAGCTTGAGACAAACTTCATATAAACTGTCAATGTTGTGATAATTTCTAAAAAATGATTGGTTCACTTACTTAGCAATGTCTTGCTCTGAGTTTTAAGTCTCATCTCACCCTTATATTTTCAATATCAAAGGCTAATGTGATGCAAGTCTTTGAATTATCAAACATTACCTTCATGAAATCGACGCTCGTTAGATCATTGTTTTGAAGTCTGAACTGCAGCAGAAAATTGTCCTCTGTGGGTAGAATCTTTGAGAGCTGCAATAAAGGAAATTTTAAGACATAGGTAGATCACAGCATACAAAGTGTATTTTGATATTCTTCTTACATAATATTTATACAAGTCTTGAATACTGAAGCCTGGAGGATCTCAACGATGGTAAGTCGAGATTGTGAAAAAGGTAGAAATGTTTTCATTGACCACTATAAGCTAACTGTATCAATCGGGGTATTGGTAGGAAAAGGGAGTTTGATGAGGAAACGAAAAGCAAGAAATGCGACGATAATCATGTTTGGAAACTTGGTATTCCGAAGATGAAGCATATTATTATATATTGTAATAACATCCATTAGATACTAAATTGTCCGTAGTGTTTGTTGTATTTAGGTAAGCTTTGCGTGTCTTTTCATACCAGCCATGGGGTAATCATTGTCTTTTGCTCCCCATGGTATCACCCCTGTAGTGTTGTGTAGTAATTAGAGTCGTTTAGTAGAATGTAGGATTTGTTGTATTATTTCTAATGAAACAGCACAGCTTTTGCTTCGAAACGTCAATAATTAAAAATATGGCCTAACCCTTCATTTATTTGTGCTCTCAGATTTTGTCACACAGATTCGTCACATGAATTCGTCTTGATTTAGAACTTGGAATTGTTGTAATGGATTTGGAATGAAATAATAATGAACAGGTAATCGTTGCAATTCTTGCTCTTTGCTACCTGTATCAGACATTCACCAGAAGGGTTTCCCATTGCATTTCCTTCCACGTTTTCCAATACCCATGGTCAAGGCACCAATGGTTGACCTTCAAATCGTTTAAACCTATCGGGGTCCTAGCTGACCTATTGACTGACTGCAGAAAGCGCTATTCATTTTCTGCGTTTTTATCTCAGTCGACTGATAAAGAAAGTGAGACTTGGACAAGTCCAGGACAACGGAGAGGATGGAAAAACAAAGAACACACAAAGGTGGGAAGGAATGACAGTTCTGATTCTTTACAACGATAATGAATCTAACTTGCAATAGTATAAACTAAGTGCCCCACTAGCTGCAACCATTTTAGCAGTTTTTCTTGACTTGAAAAAATAGTTTTTTGCTGGGCCAATCGTGCAGATGCATTGGCCATTCTCATTTTGCAAAAAGACAGTACACTAGAGAAGGCCGCGAAGGCAAGCAAAAAATGCGGCAGTGAAATTCAGGCCTAACAGTTGTGATTACAAATGGATTTTGTTTTGACTCATTCCGTTTATGCAGAGAAAAGTTTTCCAGATTTGATCTTCCCTACTTTTCATGCAAGAAATTCCTGTCTAAACTCATACGTCACGAAATATTTGCCAATTACTGTTGACAATTAGACACAGAAAGACTTGCCATTTAATCACGTGATAAAGTGTGGACGAAAATTTTTTGGTCTGGTCTTACGGCACCAGCAGCAACAACAACGCGGTCACGCAAGGCTAGAAGGCCTCACTTCATGGGGTAATAAGAACTTCCACGTTTCCCAAAACCCATGCTTTCAAAACTTATCCTTTCTGCGAAACCATTTGAGCCCACTTGTCCGGGGTCTAAGTTCCACAAAGCTAGTGACTGCTCTGGCTAATGTGTCTTCAAAATTCTATAGATTAGTTTCCTTACCTCGGAAAGCTCAATTCTGTTATCTTTATTTTTGTCATATTTCCTCAAAACGTCATTTTTGAATTTTCTCAAAGCTTTAACATCTGAGTCCTAGAATAATTAAGATGACTGTTAACCCTAAAGGATATCTACTCGCAACCTACAATCAAGGACATAAATTATAAGAAAAGTTAGTCTTTTCCGAAATAATCACCTGTTGAGCATCCTTTCCCCTCGTTCCCCCTCAATCAACGCTGAAAACTCCAAAAACCTTCCTTGACGCGTCACCACCATCCCGTGGATTTACAACAAGTTTACAACAAGTGAACCATTGAAATGACATTTCAATCACTATCAGGGAGAAACAGTCGTCTTCCAACATCATTTCACAAGATCATGTTTAATAGTACCTTTTTTGTCATTGATATGCCGACGTTTCGGGTGATATTAAAAAGATACCATCTTTTCCTTAACTTTGTCCAACAAAGGTCGAAATCCCGTCGATTGCAATCAAGTTGATGACATTTCAGTTACTAGCAAGGAGAAACAGCCTTCCAACTTCATTTCACTAGATCATGTTTAATAGCACCTTTTTGTCATTAATATCAGGACATTTCGGGTGATATTAAAAATATAGCGTCTTTTTCTTTATCTTGTGCAACAAAGGTTGAAATCCCGTCCATTTAAATCTAGCTGATGACGTTCCAGTTACTAACAAGCAAAAACAGTCTTCTGACTTCATTCCATTAGATCATTTTTAATAGCACATTTTTTGTCATTAGTATGCCGACATTTCGAGTGATATTGAATATATTGCATTATTTTCTTAAATTTATTAAATCCCGTCGATTTACATCAATTTGATGACATTTCAGTTGCTAACAAGCAAAATCGGTATTCCGCCTTCATTGCACTTGATCATGTTTAATAGCACCTTTTTTGTCATTAATATCCCGACATTTCGGGTGATATTAAAAACATAGCATCTTTTTCTAAATTTTATCGAACAAAGGTTGAAGTCCCGTCGATTTACATCAAGTAGATGACATTTTAGTTGCAAATAATGAGAACAAGTCTTCTGACTTCATTGCATTAGATCATGTTTAATAACACCTTTTTTGTCATTAATATCCCGACATTTCGGGTGATATTAAAAACATAGCATCTTTTTCTAAATTTTATCAAGCAAAGGTTGAAATCCCGTCGATTTACATCAAATTGATGACATTTTAGTTGCTAACAATGAGAAACAAGTCTTCCGACTTCATTGCATTAAATCATGTTTAATAGCACCTTTTTTGTCATTAATATCGCGACATTTCGGGTGATATTAAAAACATAGCATCTTTTTCTAAACTCTATCAAGCAAAGGATGAAATCCCGTCGATTTACATCAAGTTGATGCCATTTTAGTTGCCAGCAATGAGAAACAAGACTTCTGACTTCATTGCATTAAATCATGTTTACTAGCACCTTTTTAGTCATTAATATCCCGACATTTCGGGTGATATTAAAAACATAGCATCTTTTTCTAAACTCTATCAAGCAAAGGATGAAATCCCGTCGATTTACATCAAGTTGATGACATTTTAGTTGCAAATAATGAGAAACAAGTCTTCTGACTTCATTGCATTAAATCATGTTTAATAGCACCTTTTTTGTCATTAATATCCCGACATTTCGGGTGATATTAAAAGTACAGCATCTTTTTCTTAATTTTATCAAACAAAGGTTGAAGTTCCGTCGATTTACATCAAGTAGATGACATTTTAGTTGCTAAAAACCAAAATCAGTCTTCTGACTTCATTATATTAGATCATGTTTAGTAGCACCTTTTTCTCATTAATATGCCGACATTTTGGGTGATATTGAAAATATTGCATTATTTTCTTAAATTTATCAAACAAAGGTTGAAATCCCGTCGATTTACATCAATTTGATGACATTTCAGTTGCTAACAAGCAAAATCGGTATTTCGCCTTCATTGCACTTGATCATGTTTAATAGCACCTTTTTTGTCATTAATATCCCGACATTTCGGGTGATATCAAAAATACAGCATCTTTTTCTAAATTTCATGAAGCAAAGAATGAAATCCCGTCGATTTACATCAAATTGATGAAATTTTAGTTGCAAATAATGAGAAACAAGTCTTCTGACTTCATTGCATCAAATCATGTTTAATAGCACCTTTTTTGTCATTAATATCCCGACATTTCGGGTGATATTAAAAGTACAGCATCTTTTTCTTAATTTTATCAAACAAAGGTTGAAGTCCCGTCGATTTACATCAAGTAGGTGACATTTTAGTTGCTAAAAACCAAAATCAGTCTTCTGACTTCATTATATTAGATCATGTTTAGTAGCACCTTTTTCTCATTAATATGCCGACATTTTGGGTGATATTGAAAATATTGCATTATTTTCTTAAATTTATCAAACAAAGGTTGAAATCCCGTCGATTTACATCAATTTGATGACATTTCAGTTGCTAACAAGCAAAATCGGTATTTCGCCTTCATTGCACTTGATCATGTTTAATAGCACCTTTTTTGTCATTGATATCCCGACATTTCGGGTGATATCAAAAATACAGCATCTTTTTCTAAATTTTATCAAGCAAAGGTTGAAATCCCCGCGATTTATATCAACTTGATGACATTTCAGTTGCTAACAATGAGAAACAAGTCTTCTGACTTCATTGCATTAGATCATGTTTAATAGCACCTTTTTTGTCATTAATATCGCGACATTTCGGGTGATATTAAAAATACAGCGTCTTTTTCTTAATTTTATCAAACAAAGGTTGAAGTTTCGTCAATTTACATTAGGTAGATGACATTTTAGTTGCTAAAAACTAGAATCAGTCTTCTAACTTCGTTGCACTATATCATGTTTAGTAGCACCTTTTTGTCATTAATATGCCGACATTTCGGGTGATATTAGAAATATAGCATTATTTTCTTAATCTTATCTAACAAAGGTTGGAAACTCGTCGTTTTACATCAACTTGATGACATTTCAGTTACTAACAAGGAGAAACAGTCTTCATTGCACTAGATCATGTTTGATAGCACCATTTTTGTCATTAATATGCCGACATTTCGGGTGATATTAAAAAGATAGCATCATTTAAAAGCAATTGGTTCTATTGTTCCACATATGCATTATTTGTTATGGTTTTTAATTTGTTCAGTTTTGCTGATCGCCCATATAATTTTCCTCATTTGAATTAGAACGCCAATCAATTTGTCAAGTCGGAGAGCTGAATTTCTCCAAAATCAATCCTGTTCGCCCCTTTAGATAGAATTTGCATTTATACTTACGTCGGGGTTCTTCGCAGCGAGCAAATCAGCTAGAAAGAGATCAACTTCTCCTCCATCAATATAACCGTTATCTGCAAAATAATTCACAGGTTTATAAACTTTCAGCCCCGTAGGACGCAGCACCGCTGCTTGGAAAACTTTCTGTAAGGAAATTTGCCGTAGAGTGGCAAAATTACATTAGAAAACACTGCAAGCACAAGACAATGCAATTACATTAGTGCAAATGTAAACATGCAAATTTGTGCAAAACACCACGCAGACTAGCAAACACTAAACGAACAACAGAGCATAGAGCATTCTGCAAGCTGGTTGGAAAGTTTGCGCAAATAGAGCTTTTTATTGAAAATCCTTTCCGTCGCTTCTTGTATGCTGCAAACTAATTGGAAACAAGCAAACATTAGTGTAAACATGCATAGCTGCACAAAACACCACTCAGACTAGCAAACACCAAACGAACAACAGAGCATAGAGCATTCAGCAAGCTGGTGGGAGAGTTTGCGCAAATAGAACTTCTTATTGAAAATCCTTTACGTCGCTTCTTGTATGCTGCAAACTAATTGGAAACAAGCAAACATTAGTTTAAACATGCATAGTTGCACAAAACACCACTCAGACTAGCAAACACCAAACGAACAACAGAGCATAGAGCATTCAGCAAGCTGGTTGGAAAGTTTGCGCAAATAGAACTTCTTATTGAAAATCCTTTACGTCGCTTCTTGTATGCTGCAAACTAATTGGAAACAATCAAACATTAGTTTCAACATGGATATTTGCACAGAACAACACACAGACTAGCAAACACTAAACGAACAACAGTCGTTTAGTATTTGCTATATTTTCGGTCAATTATAGGGCTTCGAATCGATTAAGGTCCTCGACTGTGTTTAAACCACTAGAAACAAAACTAGTGCATTCATCATTTTTCCTTCGCAGCAAGACTATTGGTTAACATAGCTTGAACATGGTTTTCTCTCCGTATGATTAATGATAATCATTGTCTTATGAGCGTGAATGCAACCCGAAAACAAATCGTCTTAAACAATAGTCAAGAACGATACAGCCTGAGAAACAAACATTTGGTTTTTCCTGGAATAAACTGTACAATCATGCAAAACACGCCAATTAGTGAAAATTTTGAAATCACTGAGAAACTTAGAGAGCGAGTACTTGATAACAGGGTGGCTGAAAACAAACAACCACCTGAGAAGGAAACTCTGCCTATGAAGCAATATCTCAAAATGTAGCATCACGGAAATTCTCCTGGACAGCTTGCCAAACCTTTTACTTTGAGATATGATTTTTGGTTTTGAAACACCACAAGAGAATTCATAGATCCCCAAAGAACCAAGCGCATGATCTGATGGGAAGTCAATCAACGCTGTGACGTAAGCGTTTTCGAAAAGCTCCGTTTTCACCAGTCCACACGAGAAGAGGAAAGCAGCGTTTTCAAAAAGTTTCATCTGGAGAGCGTTTTCGAAAAGCTTCATTTTCAGTGACCGAAAACACCATCTCCGTGTGGACGCTAACCCAAAACGAATAAAAAGGATGCGTCTTCAAAAATATCCGGATACGTGTGGACGGGGCCTTTTAAATTGCACAGTTTGCAAATCCCACTAGAGGCTTTCAAAATAAACTCATGCAGTCTGAACTTTAGTTTTCAAGAGAAAATTACAGTTTCATTTCACTTTTTTCATTTCGTTCTCAATTATTTAGAAAAGGTGACCCTTTAACAAAGGTTGTTTTTCAAAGAACCCTCCTCTTAAAAATCAAATAATACAGAAATGATACTTAATAATAAATCAAAGCTAAATTTGTTTATGAAATAGTTTTCAGGCATTTAACTGGAGGAGGCTTGTCTTAGCCTCATCACACTTCCGAAAAAGCCCACGAGATTTTTCAAAACAAAAAAAATGTTCAAAGATTCTTACGGATTTTTCTTGAAAGTAAAAGGATTTGTTCAAGTTGCGTACGAGATTTTTAAAGAGCAATGCGCCCATTTTTACGGTTCAGGTTCAGATTTCATTGCTCCATTAATTGCTAGAAGGCAAGAGAACTTGAAAACTTTGAGCCACTATTGAGGAACCAGAAAGTATTTAAAAAGGTAACGCAAGGAATAGAACACCTTGTTTTGCAGGATGCAAGTGGGTCCATTATAGAGTGCTGGATATCCACATGACCGCGCATTTTTAACTCTGATATCCGTCAACCGAGCAATTTTGTCGGCCATAACCGTAACGGTAGCCATTCCGCAACAATCCATAACCGTTGATCGCACTAAAATGTGGAAAATATCCACTAACCGCACTCAAATTTAGGCCAAATCCGCATATTCGCAAAACATACAATGGACCCACATGCAAGGTGATGTTCTGGTTGGCGTTGCCAACCTGTTTCGTAAAGTCATGACACAAATGACAACAATGGCAACATGCTGATAAGAACAAAGAAATTGAATTGATAAAATAGTCTTACTGTCTTTGTCATATTTCTTGAAACTTTCTAAAAACTCAACAGAATTTACAGTGGCTTTTCCTTTCCATGAAGTGATGAAAGGTGAAGTTGCATCTTGTCCTTTTTCAGCCATTTGGACAATTGTGTCTCAGCAGCGCTCTTATCAGGAACCAAAACAAGTTATAATTCGATCTGCAAGTACTGTGGTGGGTTTATTTCAAAACCAATTACTTATTAAAGACTTTTCACTCAATAACCTGTTTTAAATAGACACTTCCTTTTTACGACTGGAAGATATCAACGGGGGTAAGCCATAGTCGCGTCTTAATTTCAAAGAAGATTTTATTCGGAAATAATTTTCAGCTTGTGCAAGTTAGTTCCCTAAAAATTTGTGGATTCTTCTATTCTTTCAACAAATCTCCTCTTTAAAAGGCGTTGTGGCCCAAAGCCTATGATCTTGCAGCCAAAATAGTCAGGCGGAGTGGGTTCGATACCCGGTAGAGCCAAACCACTTAAGCACCATGACAAGGGGTCACAGACTCGATACGCACTTTGCTACCTCTGAAACAGCAGCTTCATTTCACTTCATCTTCGAAGGTATGCTAGGTGACTTACAGACAAATAACATGGTCGTAGTTATCACTATTGTTGGGCTGCCGGTCTGCCGGTGCCGGACTCTCAACAGTTTAAGTTGTCTCTGTCTATTGATAGCCTCGTTTTGATAAGCGATAACTTGGGCATAGTGTAATCAGTCGCGGTAAAGGAGTAAGTAATGCATTTCTTAATAAATTTCTCATCATGTTGACTGTAGCTATTATAGCCTGAGTGGCCGAGTGGCTTAAACAGTTTTCTCAGGTAACTGAAGTTAACCTCGGTCGAGTGAGGTTCAACTCCGGATTGGTGACCTCGCCTGACCTCACAACTCACCTCGTCGTCCTTCGGAAAGGACATTGAATTAGGGGTGCCATGCCTGGATGCAGCATGCACAGTGGGCCTAAATTAGCTTTCAGTAGCTAAAAACCCTAACAAGCCCACTCAAAACAAATTGAAAAACAAAGCAAATAAAAGACTTTGTTCCATGAGTGGTGGGAGCACAAGCTACCTGTGATGATGATCTTTAAAGCGTCTTTTCTGTAGTTACTACAAGGGCCAGATATATTTTAATGATTATGATTGCCACATTCTTTTGGAAAGAAAAGATGTTGAAATTAAAGTCATGAACAACTTTGGCTACGGTCTTGGAAAACATTCCCTTACTTGTTACTATTGAATCGATCTTTTCGATGTTTCGGATCACGTATCACATTTGAGAAATATATGTCTTTCGGTGTTGCAAAGCATCTGTACACCACTCACATCTATTGAATAGATTCCTTTTGATGTTGCAAATTGTGTATACACAGCTCACTTCTATCAAATGGAGGTATTTTAGTGTTTAAAGTCATGTACATTCTATTCACATCCATTAAGTAGATTTTTTGTTTTTCAAGTCATGTATACACCAAGGAACATCCATTGAATAGATGTTTTTCGGTATTTCAAATTATGTATAATGCACTTATGTCCATTAAATGGATGTGTTTTAGTGCTTCAAATATTGTATACCCTTCTTCTGTCTATTAGACAGATGCCCTTTGGTGTTTCATATTATGCATGCTCCACTCACATCTATTAGATAGATCTTTTCGGTGTTTCAAGTTACGTATACATCACTGACATCTATCAAATAGATGTGTTTCAGAGTTTCAAATTGTGTATACTCTACTCCCATCTACTAGATAGATCTTTTTCGGTGTTCTAAATCATGCACACGCTACTCACATCCATCAAATCGATGACTTTCAGTGTTGCAAAATACACCGCTCACATCTATTAAGTAGATGATTTTCGATGTTTCAAATTATTCATAGATCACTCGCATCCGTCAAGGCGACTCTGCTTTCCACTGTAATGAGCACAGACGGCCAGTTTTCAGAAATCTTCCCCTCCAGAAGCTTATTAATTGCTCTAGGACCAATCGATCTATTGAAATTTTGTAAAAGTATATGGTATTACCCATAGCCTTGGTAATCGAAAGATATACAGTATTTAGCAAAATTGTTTGTTTTCGTAACTTTGGCATGAATGGCCGCTTTGTAGAGAGAACCTTATGACAATACTTTGATCACATCAAGTGATTAACAGCCATGAATGTCAACAGGCAACAAAATCCTCCCAAGGAATCACTCTGTTCGACGGCAGGCAAGCGCGGCGCCGCAGGTGACGCACGGCAAGCCTAGTTTCAAAATATCTCACTGGTTACAGAAGAATCTCATTTTCCACTCCGCTAATCTGAAAATTTTAATCAAAACTCCTTAGTCATTCACATTATATATTTTTCATATTTCATATTTCATATATACAGGGTGTCCCAGAAAATTTGTGCCCCGTTTGCCTGAAGACCACGACAAAGCAGCAAAAGGTCGTCACCATATTTTGGCATGATGTTGCTCGCAAGATCTTAAATTAAAGTTTGCTTCCATCCCCGTAAAAATCCGTTAAGAAATGATGGAGCTATGACGTTCAGAAGACCAAATTTATCTGATGACTGAAACCAGCGGTCGGCCATTTTGTATTTCTATTTTGCGACGATAAGCAGCTTCATGGATGAGCTGAAACAGTAGCCTCCAATCTCGTAGCTCTCGCGAAAGTTTCAACAATCATCAGAGACTTCAGCTATTTCTTACCCTCGATCCTTTATTGAATGTCAAAACGAAAACAATCGAAAGGCAATGACAAAAATATAGTCACATTTTGTTTGCAGGTGTGGTGAGTGCAGCAATTATTTAGTTTATCTATCAGTTCAAAATGAGACAATACAGCTCCAAAAATCTTTTGCCCTTCTCGTTTCTTTTAGTTCATTGTCTTCGGTAGTAAATCAACAATTGCTTGTAACAAACGAAGAGAGAAATCTGAGTAGGGATACGCTAGGGATGGCAACAAATTAAATGTGAAATATAGCTATTTTTGTCGAAGCTTTTGATTTTTTATTACTTTGGGACTTCTGATCTTCACTTTTGCATTCTATCAAAGATCGTGGGGTAAAAAATAGTCTAACTCTCTGATGATTATTGGAAGTTTGATGAGAGCTATGACATTAAAGGCTGCTATTTCAGTTCATCCATGAAGCTGTTCATCTTTGCAAAATAGTAAGATAAAATGGCCGACCACTGGTTTCAGTCAACAGGCAGATTTGGTCTTCTGAAAGTCATAGCTCCATCATTTTTCGACGGATTTTCACGGGAACGGTGGCAAACTTTAATTGAACATCTGAAGAGCAACGTCATGGAAAAGGTTAGTGATAATCTTTTGGTGTTTTCTCGCAATCTTCAGGCAAACGGGGCACAATTTTTCTGGGACACCCTGTATGTATTCACATTTAATTCTTTTAAGGAGGGTTGCCCTTCAACAAGTTGATTTTCAAGGGCCCTCCGATAAAAATGTTAATTACAATATGATATACAAACAAAAAAGCTACTAATCAAGTCAAAACTATAAAACTCTATTTACAATGCTAAAATTCATGTACAATAATATTCAAAATTTACAATAAAATAAATGAAAGGAAAAGAGGTTCCGTTTCTAAATAGTTTTCTCGAAGCCTTACAGAGAGGTTGCTTGCTTCGACTCGGCTGACAGGCTATTCTATAGCTTAGCACCTCTATAAGACAGACATTTCTGGCCATTTTGTTGACTTCTTCATCGGTAACCTCACGTCGGTCCCCGTATTACGCAGACACCTGTATTTATCGTATATATTCAATACCACACAAACCAAATTTGAAGTAGAAAGCTAGGCCAGTTTTTCTGTTTATGAGATTCTCAATTTTGGTAGCCTAATCGAGTGTCAACAACAAGTCGATTATCGACTGGCAGATGCGAAAGAATCAGTGAAGCACCTGCAAGCATGTTTGAAACTGGACAGTGACAGTGCAAATCTATCATCTTTCTTTCCAATCTGTTTCGCTTGAACAAGCTATGGAATATCATGCTTGAGTCCCAAGACGCAAGAACAGAAAGGGCAGAAAGGGGTTTACAAAACAGTGCAGTACCAAAGTGTATGACTGAATATGCACCCCCATACTAATCGCGATTTGCTTTCGTGATTGTATCATGTTTCATATGTCACTGCATCACAATCCATGAAAGTGTTTTGACCATTTTCAGCAGTCACACACTGTTTTTTAAACCTCCTTCTTTGTCTCTGCTTTAGGACTCGAGCAAAACATTCCAAAGATCGTGCTAGTAAACAGATTTTTAGGAAAACATTGAAAACGATTTCGATTGACAATGTCCGTCTCGAAGGAGTCCTAACTCGTTTCAAATATGCTTGCAAGTGCTTCCCTTGATTCGTTCGCATTCGCCAAGAATTTGAGTAATAATACCATACATTTTACAGAGCCTTGAAAGACCGATTGGTTCCAGCTATGGTTCCAGAGCAATTGATAGGTTTCTGGAGGGGAGGATTGCTGATAACGGGCTTGTTGTGCTCATCAGAGCGGACAGCAGAGTCACCTTAAACAGCTGCCTTTCAATGTTTCAACTCATACATAAAATTTTCCAAGGAAAAAGGAATTTTGTTGCAATTTATATGCTTCAAAGTCAACATGTTTAGTAAGTTATAAAAATTTCTCACTGGTTTTTTGTTCACCTACACACTTGTGTGCCCAAGGTGTTAGAAAACTACCAACCCCCGTTAAAGATACGTCAATTGCCATTAAAGAACTTACATTCGGTATTGTTTTCTTCTATACATTTATCACCAAGCAGAACAGGAGACGAAACCAAAGATTTCCTCTTAATTATTGAAGTATATTCATGGTAGGTCCTAAAAGCAGGTCTTGACGAAACGAATTTAGCATACATTCTCTGAAAACGTCTCCCGTTATGTATTTTTCCGAGCAATTTTATACATAATAAGCTCAAAATTGCTGGTTGCGTAGATAAAGCTCACGAATTTTCAAAAAACATTAATTCTTTTATTATAATAGGTAAGTCAGCATTTATTCGCCATCAAAAGTAAGATTTAAATTGGCATAGGTCTACATAACTAAGGGCGTATTATTTCGAGCATTGAACTTGAATTTCAAAGTGTGATAAAAATCATGGACTACCGGGTGAATAAAAAAACCCTCGGTGTTTGAAAGGCTACTGCTTCCTGAGTATATAAGCAATGATATTTTGCAATGTCTTATTTGATAGCTAAGTTGTTCAATTATTTTTAGAAAAATTTTCAGGCTAACATCAGTCACTTCATTCAGATTCTGTAAGCGATTTTCTAAAATGAATTCCAAGCGAGAATCCCCAAAGTGTTTACCTCTCAGCGATGACTTTCAGCACTCTTTAGCGCGTGCTTTCATTTTGGCAAGTTAAACAGTCTTTCCCCTAGTATGAGCGGGAGTGTGAGTGACTTATTCAGGGGATTCCATTCTCCCATGAGGACAAAATTCATGAACACATCCAAGAGTTTGCTAGGAAGGATAACAAAGGGGAATCCTACTTGGTGTTTTGTCAAACCATTGGCATATTTATTAGACTTACGACATTGAGTCCATTGTATCCCTTGCGGTAAACCTTGCTCAAGAGGGACTCATAATGAAACAGTAAAAAATTTGGCCCTATTTTCATCAATCATCAATGGAATTACGATGGAGTCACGGATTCGAATCTCGATCCCGTGGGAGTGTTTTCAATTCTGCAAACGAATCTAAAATTCTATCACATTTACACCTAGTAATTCACAAATCTCACAATCTGATTGGTACTTTAGGAACTGCAAAGTTTTGGCCTAAATAGGGCCGGCTTTTTAAGAGTAATATCATGAGTCTCTGTTGACTGAAGCGCTATCATCAAGTCAAAGAGCACAGGGAAACAAGAGACTCGTCGTCATAAGTCCACATATCCATCGACCCACCCGGTAGAATCGAAGGTGGAATTTTCGTTCTAGCCCAAGCTCCTTACCAGCATTAATTTCTGAATCTAAATGATGAAAGATTTACCAATAAAATGTTCACATCTGAGTTATCGCCTTTGAATGGTAGGTGAAAATTTCAATTTTGAATTTCACCTGCATGCTGTTTACTTACAGCCAACCACCAAACCTGTAAACTTTTTTATGCTCGTCCGGTAGCACAGCATATGAACTGAACTGAAAATCATATTTCTTGCAATCTCGGGGAAAGCTTCAAAAGCAGTTTGTTATTGGTTTCTAAAAGCACTCAATCTCCAAAACTTCAAAACCATTTTAAGACTTTATAATACTTCTAAAATCAGTTTCGTCATTGACACACAAACATGCAAAGAAATTTTCTAGATCAGTATCATAGCCAAACTTGACTTTTCAAATAACCCCCAAAAGAGTGTTGAAGTTCTGTGATGTTCAAACACCGAAACCATTTTAGATTCTATTGGTGAAAGCTTAGATCAGTAAAGAAGTTACAAGAAAGCAATAACTCAATGAAGGGAGCTGCCGAAATAGAACCGAGTAAAATAAAGTGAATTGCGGTGTTCACCAAGCAAGCAAGAGAAGCGATTTACCAGTTGTTATATTGCAAGTTATTTTGTGGTCTTCGCTTCCTTTTTATAAAAGAGCTAAAATGATGATACTTGTTTCGAAACAGACACAAGGAAAGCCAACATTTATGATTTATGGACAGAGCCGTCGAGAGCTTTCGAGGCCAAGGGACAAACCTTTGAAATGGGGCCCCTTGCGAACGAAGCGAACGGAAGCGAAGCGTTTGATTGGCTTAAAATGCATTGCAGAGCATTTCCTACAGTCAAAATGTCAAAAATCTTCAATTATGACGCTCCCCCTGTGGCCCTGGGGCAAATTACCCCCCTCCCCTGCCCTTCCCTCTCGGCGGCCCTGCTTATGGACGGAGATGAACTTCTGAATAAACTTTTACATGAGAAGTTAGGGAGTGGTCACTTTGATCTGGACTTCGAGGATAGAGGATTTTGACGGGGGGCGTCAAGGCTTTACATTGAGTGGGCATGTAAATATCAAAAAATTTGTTAGGGGGTACAAATCTAAATTTGCTTTAAAGTGTTTTATTATCCTTAAAGGAAATAATTAATCGACATGTAAAGGGAAAATTTGAGAAATGATGAATCACTTGAACGGAATGAAAATCCCCTGGGACAACAATGCTCAGATTTTTCATGCCATTTCCACCCACAGGGAAACTTTTCAAAGAGAGAGATCAATTGAGCTCAAAGCTTAGAACTAGCAATGGTAAATACTATAGTGCCCCTTGCCTTCCCTATTATCCGGCTAGATCCGAGTGAAGTCATGAATGAGTTAAGAGAGATAAAACTTCTCTTGCTTCCACTTTTCCACTTATTCTTTGTCAAGCAAAACCATCCAAAAAGCTTCCCTGGACTTATTCCCAGAGCCGATTGCGGTTTCATTGCCCGTTCCCCGTTCCGTGTTTTAAAGATCGCGAACCAAAACAACCTATTTTCATCGCAACATAGTGTGACGTCAGTGGCAACGAATTCACTTCCTTCAGGAACTGGTCTGACCAGTTTCTAGAGCTATGATTGTATTAACTGAGGCATGATTGGCCAGTTGAGCAATGCATTTGAAAATTCAAGAACAACTGGTTTTTCGGACTTGTTTTCTTATGGCAAACCGGCTGAGATTTCTCAAGATTTTGAGCCCACAGCACCTTTTGTTCCCTAATATGAACGGTGTTATACATATGCCCCGCTTCGGCGCGGGGCAATTATTGAAATGTAGGAAACAGTATATAGGATGCAAAGGTAGCTTTGCAATATCTCTCTTCTAGTAAAGAATGTGAGTTTCTATCTTTATTGGAATAGTTGCCCTATAAATGGCCGATGGCGTTCTTTTAAAGAAAATTAAGATCATTTGAAGTGAAAAAAATCCGCTACGTCTTGCTTCTGCCAAATGCAAGTCAGGCAATCTCTTGATAGATTATATTTTGAAGTCACTAACATACTTCAAAACAAGAAACTTGTGTATAATGCAAAAAATACACTACTGAATGTTTCCTAGGCGTATGGTCACGTGACTTGAAATGGGTAAAACAAACCTGGGCCAATTTGTCTGCTTCGAAATCTCTTCCCTTCCATAAGCTGGTAGATTTGAGTTTCCTTTCAAAAATATTTACTATCATTCAGAACTAGCCAATGATGGTCTTTAGGTGCAAATTCGCCGGTTGGGCACCCTTTCTGGCACCGGTTGGGCACCCCTGCGAGGACACAGCATTGTACACAGTGTATTAAGCACTATTAAGCCTCATTTTGGCTTGACGAAAGAGAGGCAAAACCACAGGGTCACGCCAGATTTTGTCAATAATTCATTATTGATCATGATGATTGCAAAGTTCGAGAAGCTGCGAATCTGATCACCAGTACTTGCTGAATTCTTGCATGTATTTCGATTGTAAAAGACGTGATTGACCATTATCATCTACAAATTAATGTTTGGTTTCAATTCTATGAATTTTTAAAGGCGGGAAAGGAAATGCGATGACCTTAGAGTTGGTAACTTTAGGCAGGCCTTAGGCCAGGCGAAATTCCTCGCCTGTTTCAGTTGTTTGTTCGCAGAATGGCTACAGCTGCTGCTCAAAATACAGAGCGAAGACAACAGAAGCACATTTAGTTACGTCTCTGCGACTAATTTGAGCCAGATGATGACTCGTCCAGTCTTAAAGCTGAAAATGCCAGCGAAAGATTGGGTTTGGGGGCCTTCAGCCAACTGGAAAATTTACTCATCCGCAAAGAAGAAATTGGGCTCTTCCGACAGCGCTGTTGTCAATGGCTCAGTACTGAGATATATCTCTAAAATTGCTGGAGGATATCAAGAAAATGTCGTAGATGCTTGCAAAAATGTTGTTGTAAAGGCACGAAAAGTCATTAGACCAAGGTTTTACAGTATTCGCAGTCATGGGGGAGCTTTTGGCCCAATAATCAATTCGATTTTAGCCGGCAACAAAAGAAGGAAAGGGCATATGAAGAACAGAAGGCGTTTTATGAATGATGAAAGACAAATATTATTGACAAATGATGAAATTAATACAATTCTACGAGCACAAGAACATACTGCTTTCTTTAATTCAAGTTTAGCTGCAAGAATTGATTTCAATGAAGTGTCATCAAATCGACCAATGGAAGATCAGACATTTGCTTGCAGAAGCTGCCATGATGATGGAATAATTATTGGCATCTTAGATGGACATGGAGGCAGCACTTTTGCTGAAAGAGTCAAGAAGTATCTACCACTTTATGTCAGTGCATCTTTGGTGGATAGTCATATTAACTCAGCTCTAGATGACCATTTTAATGCAGGGTGTCTCATTGAATCAGTGATGAAGACCTCTCATCCTGGAATGGATAAATTCCTAACAGAGAATCTTATAGATTATGTCAAGGAAGTTTCAAAGAAATCACCAGCACAAAATGATCCTGGGACATTCTCAACATATGTTAGGCAGTTGCTTGGACCATCATTGCTTGTAGGAAGTGAATCCGAGGAAGAAAATTCCAGGGATATTTCAGATTCACTGAAAGAATCATTTGTTAGACTTGATTTAGACATGGTAAATGAAATTCTGAATCTGTCTAAATTAGGAAAATTAGAATCAAAAGATGTTGGAATAACTGCCTCAGGATGCTGTGCTCTTGTTGCTTATATCAATGGAAATGATTTGCATGTTGCAAATAGTGGTGATTGCAGAGCTGTAATGGGAAGTTTGCATGATGGGCAATGGAGCTCCATTCAACTTACATTGGACCATACTGCCAGTAAGTCATATTTTTAAGGCTGTATTCACATGGCACCAGCACTATTTGGAAACGGTGACAAATATTATGGATAGACCTCCCATTCACATGAAAAGGGGAAGATTTTTCACTGATGTATCTTGAAAACAGGAGCTAAAATTTAAAATTTTTCACCATTTTGAAATATGTTGGTATCATGAGAATGCAGTAGTCTTGATGATCAGGAAAGTTATGGTCATTTTCATTATGTTGGGGGTAGAATTATTGTCATTCTACTTCAAAAGTATTTTGTAACCCTGTTGTTTCTAAACAAAATGTAATGATATTTTTTTTGATATTGGGAGCCTCATCAACCAATCTGCATCCAGCCAAACTGCAGTGCCAGCCAAGCCACTGCATTATGGCCAGCAACGAGTATGAGTGATAGTATAGTAAAGTGACTGGGAAGATGTGTCATTCTTCTTCTAGCAAGTAGTAGAGATAGGATGCTAAGCAGATTTTTCAAGGTGAAGGGGGCACTTGCCAGTGTTATTGGTCTAATACTACCACAGGGAAACCAGGAAATATCAAGAGCCAGAGAAGTCAAAATTGTATTTTTTTGTTCCCCATGCATTTAGTCATTTTCACACCAATGATTCATCTGCTCCACAGGAAATAATTGCCAGTAAAAAGTTAACAAAAACCGCTTTGCCTGTTCTGTAGTTGGTTATCTTTGTATGTTAAATGGCCCAACATCAAAGCGCACTTGGGTAGAAATTGTGTAACACTTTACCACTAAATATTTTATGGTTTAATTATTTTATGGTTTTCTTGTGATTCTACCACTGCCCAATTCTACCAATGAATCCATGTAAAGTAAAGTAACAGAGATGCAGCATTCCCACAAGCCCAGACACAGAGCAAAGGAAAGAGATGTACCACTAATGTTTGTGCATTTTGTGTAACACTTTACCACTAACTATTTTATGGTTTAATTATTTTATGGTTTTCTTGTGATTCTACCACTGCCCAATTCTACCAATGAATCCATGTAAAGTAAAGTAACAGAGATGCAGCATTCCCACAAGCCCAGACACAGAGCAAAGGAAAGAGATGTACCACTAATGTTTGTGCATTGATTAAGTCTGGTATATCTTTTTGTGCTGACAAATTTAATCATATTTATGTTACATCATGTCAAAGTATAAACATTATTGTTAAACGTGAAGACGCTGCCAAAACTGGGATTATTGCATGTGCTCCTTCTAGGAACTGGCATATGGATCTCCAGTATCCAGGGATCATAAGCGTACAAGGGGGGCCAGAGGGTTGTAGCCCCCCAAATTTGGAGAAATTTTCAAACATCAGCCCCTTTCAGGCAAATTTTTGCCCCTAGTCGGGCAAAAATGTTGGCAAACAATGGGCTTTGTGTCGGGCCACCCCCTAGATTCTTTCTTCCTGTACGCTTATGCCAGGGATTTTGACGAATGTAAAAATTCTCATGACAGATCTGCTGTCTATAATTGCTTGGAATACAACCAGTAAGATCTAAGTAGACCCCCATATAAGGTCGTTGGATTCTGTTCAGTAGCGATTTCAGGAGTGCATCACACTTGATTGGGTATCAATATGTGGATATGTGCATGCGACAAAAATTTTTACCCATTCCATTGATCAGCGAGCATATCAGAGTAGATGTCTTTTCCGTTGTGATTTACGACAGAGGTAAGGAGTTGGCAGTCTTCCAAAATTTATATTTCAACATTTAAGGCTGATTTCCACCCAGTAGAATTTCCGAGGGGACTGAGACTGTGTTCACACGATGCCCACACATTTTGAAAACAGTGAAAAATGTGACGGATAGGCCTCCCGTTCACAGGAAAACGGCACATTTTTTGCCGGCAGATTTCGAAAACGGTGGACTTTTTTGGAAACGGCACCGTTTAAACGCTCGAGATAATGAAAACAGAACATTTTTCGACGCTTTTGGAACGAGAATGGTCGATTCTTAGGGTGAAGGCACACTTTTTGGCATCAAAGTCTTACAGCGATCTTTTTACCGTCAAATTCCCTACCGTTTTCAAATTGTGCCGGCATCGTGTGAACGCTAGCTCAAATTTTGCTACCGTCACATTTTTCACCGTTTTCAAAATGTGCCGGCATCGTGTGAGTGCAGTCTGAATTTTACACAGTAAAATGTTAGTCATGCGTAACATTCTATTCAAATTCAGAGCGATATTTTCTCACGTCAACAAAAGATTTCCTGTCCAGTAGGAAATTTCGACTGAGTGGTAATCAGCCTTTAGGGGCCAGCACAGCAAAATCATTGTTTTGCTGCAACAGCTCCTAAGATTGGATGATTTCTGCCAACTTTAAACGCACAGCCGCTCTTTAGTCATTTTCTTGTTAATACGGTGGCCCATAGGTGCCACTGCCGTGTTCCGTGTTCCGTGTTCCGACTTTAGTGACGAGTTTACTGACGAGTTCCTTGTTTAGTGACGCCTTCCTTGTTCCGTGTTCCGTGTTCGTTTCAGGGGGTAGCATTCCTCTTTTCCTCTGCCAGTCCAGTGGTAATACACCGTGCATTCCAATAAAATTTGCTATACTTTTACCCCCTGGAAAATATCAACTTCTGCCGTGTTCCTTCTGCCGTGTTCATAATTTTGTGACGAGTTCCTTGTTCCGACTTTTTTGACGTGTTCCGTGTTCCGTGTTTATTGGCAAGTTTTAAAATTTGATAAGCAAATTGTGGACTGACGAACGACAAACAGCAAGCAAATTCTGACGAGTTCCTCACAGGGGGTAAATAAGGGGATGATGGAGTTGTGTTGGAGAAATGGGAAACGAAAGTTGCAAGTGCTCTAACCAAGGATCAAGCGAGGAGTCTGCTGGCGAGGATGTGCCTAAAGCGTCGTGAAGGGTGAGTCTGCTATTTTGTTTCTTGTTGGTTGAGGTTTGAAGTAGGTATAACAAGTTCCCCATTTTCAAAATTTTGCCACGTATTTTCAGAATACATGGGTAAAACTAATTGGCAATGTGGGCGGGGTCCATTTAGGCCTAGTCCATGGCCAAAACATACTGTGAAAAGTGGGATTATTTGATTTCATAGACTCTAGAGGGAAAGTGAGGGAGCTTGGAATAAAGGGGGTCTGTCATCAGTGTCATCAGCATACTATTTGTGGCAAATTCGATTGGAAAATATAACATACATCTTACATCATTGACATCCCCCCTGCTGATGACACTGATGACAGACCCCCTTTATTCCAAGCTCCCTCACTTTCCCTCTAGAGTCTATGAAATCAAATAATCCCACTTTTCACAGTATGTTTTGGCCATGGACTAGGCCTAAATGGACCCCGCCCACATTGCCAATTAGTTTTACCCATGTATTCTAAAAATACGTGGCAAAATTTTGAAAATGGGGAACTTGTTATACCTACTTCAAACCTCAACCAACAAGAAACAAAATAGCAGACTCACCCTTCACGACGCTTCAGGCACATCTTCGCCAGCAGACTCCTCGCTTGATCCTTGGTTAGAGCACTTGCAACTTTCGTTTCCCATTTCTCCAACACAACTCCATCATCCCCTTATTTACCCCCTGTGAGGAACTCGTCAGAATTTGCTTGCTGTTCGTCGTTCGTCAGTCCACAATTTGCTTATCAAATTTTAAAACTTGCCAATAAACACGGAACACGGAACACGTCAAAAAAGTCGGAACAAGGAACTCGTCACAAAATTATGAACACGGCAGAAGGAACACGGCAGAAGTTGATATTTTCCAGGGGGTAAAAGTATAGCAAATTTTATTGGAATGCACGGTGTATTACCACTGGACTGGCAGAGGAAAAGAGGAATGCTACCCCCTGAAACGAACACGGAACACGGAACAAGGAAGGCGTCACTAAACAAGGAACTCGTCAGTAAACTCGTCACTAAAGTCGGAACACGGAACACGGAACACGGCAGTGGCACCTATGGGCCACCGTATGTTAAGGCCCATTTCCACTTCATTCGGATTTCGGATTTCGCAACCGATCGACGATCTCCGAATAGCAATCGCCTCCCGAATTCAATCCATCCACCCGAATTCAATCCATCCATCCCGAAATCAATCCACACTTCCATGACGTTCGGACAATCGCTCATTGTCAAGTCAGCCAATGAAATTACTTGAATCTCTTCACGGCGCGTGCCACGAAAGAACAATGATAGCGGGTCTCTTTTTTCTATCGGATGCGTTATCGTGATTGGCTTCTCTTGTACGGGACTCTTCTGTTCGGAATCCGAATTCGGATGAAAATCAAAACCTCCGAACTTGTCAAATTCGGATACGAACGTTCGGATGCGATTTCCGAACGTTTTCATCCGAATGCTGAACAATTGATTCGGATGCGAAATCCGAAATCCAAATGAAGTGGAAATGGGCCTTTAACGTCAAAAGCCTTGCTTTGAAGAGAACTTTTGCGAGTGGTGGCAGGCAATGTATATCAAATACCAATCCTAGTACGTTTGCTTTTCAGCTGCAAATCCTGAGGAGGTTCAAAGAATCTTGTCCGAGCACCCGCAAGAAGAATCACGATCTTGTATCCAATATGGCAGATTATTAGGCCGGTTGGCACCTTTACGTGCTTTTGGAGATATCCGTTTTAAAATGGCTGCAGAACAGCAGAAAGTGCTCATTGGTAGTCTAGATCCTAAATTCAAGAGTTTCCCCACTCTGAAAACGCCGCCATACCTTACGGCGGAGCCGGAAGTGTTTCAGTACAAGCTGGAGAAAAGTGACAAGTTTATTGTCATGGCCAGTGATGGATTATGGGATATGCTGAGTAACCAAGAAGTCATCGAGCTAGTTGCTAGTTACATAGATAACAGAGCTGCTGACGCCATGAAAAACCGCGCGATCAGTGCCTCGATAGCCAATTTAGATGATGTTTTATCAGTGCAAGGAGAAAGTGACGTGGAAAAGGACAACGTAGCGACGTTTTTGATTCGCTGTGCTTTAGGAGGTTACGATCATCATACTTTAAGCGCAATGTTGACTTTGCCGTATCCGGACGTACGCATGTACAGAGACGATATCAGCGTTGCGGTCATCTTCTTCGATCACGATGCGGCGAATATGTAAACAATGAAGCAACGAAACAATGAAATAACGAAACAAGAAGTCGGTGTCCAGCATTGACGAATAAAAGTTACAAATTGTGACTGGCAGAGTTCGCGTTTAGAATTGATCATTGACCTTACTACGTTCCTTTCAAAAATGACAATTTTCAAATTTCTGCACGGAAACCTAGGTAAACACTTACTTTTCTTTTCATCTGATACCTTTATGTCAAGCCAAATTTGCCAACGTAAAATTTTGAACAATGTGTGCGACAGTATTGTCGTGGATATCGCAAGTTATGTTGTAATGTGCGTATGGGTGCTGTTGAAAAAGTGTATCCTTGTTTTGAATTTTTGTATCGGAAATTGTTCGCCCATCAATTTTGTTAAAGGTTTACTTTTATGCATTAGGGCAGGGCAGTAGAAATATATGCGTAGTTATATCATAGCAGTAAATCATTGTGTTTGTCAATGAAATGAAATTCGTGGGAATTTGAGTTGTTTCTTTCGCATAGGATCGATAATCTTAAGCCTGGAACAGACATCCATGGTCGCTCGTTAGTCTTTGTTGTGGAAGACATCCTTCCGCATCCTCATTCTAGCTTTTTGCAACGTGAAACATGTCGAGCCACGGAACGAATCTTTTTGAGATTGAGCTAGTTCCAACTTAAACTAAGTGTGATGTGGACGGAACTTAAACTAATTTTTGATTTCACTTTGAATTCTGTTCTTGCATCTGCCCAAACTTACAAACGTTGAGCGTTGAACGTTCTAGATAGTTTGCTTTTTATTTATGCGCACACGAAAGTTAACTGTTAGTCTTGAGTCTTAATAAGTGAGCTTTACTGACAAGTAAAACTCATGTTAAGAGTCTGTCCTCAACACCAAAACACAGCGTGGTCGAATCTGACGCAGCATTGAATGACACAGCAATCGATTCATGTGACATCAGAGCGATTTTATCAAGACTTTTACCGAGTTTCATGTCACAACGAAGGCTGTTACATGAAAACAAGACGTGTCAATTTCATTCGTAGTTCAAAGTTGTTCACAATTTGTCGCTTCAGTTTCACATCGAGAGGTAAGTCGAAAAATTCTTTTGTCGCAGTTTGTTCTTCGTACTGGCATTTTATCGTCAGTTTTGTTGGTTCTGCGATGTTCTTTCTACGTAAGCAGAAGTCTTAACATTTCCAAATCTTGAATGAAAGCTTTCTTGAAAATACATCTATCGATATCTGGATTGTTTTCAAAATTTAAGAAATCCCTCAATTCAAGCAAGTGTAGTAAACCTGATCGTCTAGCATGTCATTACCCTCATTTGAAGTCAAGTGAGCTACCTCTTGATAAAACTTTCAATAATTTCTTTAAACTAGGACGGGTTTTGTAATTGACACTGCAATTTAAAGCGATTAGCCACCACAGACAAAGGAAATTCTCTCAACCCGTAAATCAAAATAAACACGGTAGCAAACGTTGCCTTGAAACCAGCAGGTCAAACTCTTGCTTTGTGCAAGCTACAATAGGTTTTTATAGGAAATTTTTTGCTTATAACGAAAGTAGAAGAGTAAATCTTAAATGAAACTTAAATCTTTAAATTTCATTAAATCTTCAATGAAACAATTGCCACACAGCTCCTGAATGAAATAAACAAAATCTGCGAGACAGAATTTAAGATTTACTCTTCTTTCGTTATAAGCATATGATTTATCGTAAAAACCACCTTTCACTTGCACAAAGCGAGAATTTGCCCTACTGGTTTTTGGACAATTTTGCGGCCGTCTTTGTTTTGATTTACCGGTTGAGAGAATTTCCGTTGTCTGTAATCGCTAATCGCTTTGAATTGAGGCGTCAATTGCAGTAACCGTTGTACAAACTCTTTCCTCGTTTTTCTTTAACATATTTCCTGCCATGCCATGAAACTTTCACATGAATGCCAAAAACAGAATAGGAACATCTGGTGGAAATCGCAGTCATACGATGAATCGGAAAACAAGAGCGACGACAAAAAAAGTCATTTTATTCATTTTCAGCTTTCCATAATTTTCGACAAATCCATGTTATAACTAAGCTTTTATGGAATGGAAAGCTGAAAATGAATAAAATGATTTTGTTGTTGTCGTGCTTGTTCTCCAAAAAATAGAATAATGCTGAAACCGCCTAAGGGTATGGCCACGTGACTTGAAGTGGTTGAAATAAACCTTAGCCGATTTTATTTATTCTGTCAATACTTTGAGAGATTGCCAGAAATCATTTACAAGATTTGTAACTATATGGTAATGTTTTTCTTCGTTTTTCAGTAAAATGTTCTTTGGATCAATGGTCGTGATGCTGGCAATTTTGACAACATGCGCTGAAAACAGAGTTATCAAAATATATGATATCCCTGGTGGGAAAAGCAGACTGAAGTCAAGATCCTTGCACATTAGAAACAATCTTCAGGTTCGTGGAATTTCATTTTTCCTGGCAATTTTAATTTCAAGTTTAGATAATCAAAAGAGGCTCCATCGCCAAATTGTAAACAAATTTGGAAACAGTATTGTTTTAGGCACATGTGCACTGTTTTTGCACTTTGTTTGCTGGCCTTACCCAATTCCAAATAAATGAAATGACTTCTCTTACCAATGCATCTTTGTGGGTACAACACGATAGTTAGCCATACTGGTTTCATGATAGTTAGCCATACGCTTTTATGGCTTCATCTGCTTTGATGTGTTGCTGATGAGAATTCCCTGTGCCATCTATCGCTAATCGCTTTGAATCGGCGTGTCACTTAATAGTAACCGATGCTTTGTCATGGTTCTAAAATCTGCCTTTTCTGTGAGATACCTTTCAAATCAAGTTGGTGCTAAACAAGGGTAGATTTAGATAAGATTTTCCCTGCACTGGTACCGCGTCCATCCGCTACAAAATCGTTCCGGCTCACAGCTCACAAGCGTTTACACTACTCCAGAATAACAGTGGTCTACTGCCCGCTCAGCACAAGCACATACGGGTAGGTAAATCTGATATTTCTGGGTTAGAATATTGCCGAAGATGATATTTTTGGGTCCAAGTAAAACTGAAATTATGTTCATGATATTCTTTGGCATCAAATATCGTTAAACAGATATTTCTGGCTTCCTTTGAGGCAATTCTGACATTAATCTATATTGTTTTATGATCTATCATATTCAGGCAGAGGTGTCTAAATATAAAATGCCATAAAATGAGCAGATATTTTTGGGTTGCTGTGAAGCTTATCTGATACTTTATGGTTGCCTGAAAATTTCTGGGACTGACCTCTCTCATATGCGTATGTGCGTAACCCCCCCCCCCCCCACCTGTGGTATACGGATAGAAGTAGCAAACGTGTTTTTTTCTATCAGGGAGAGCAGGAAGCAGTATTAGGCTGATCTGTTACTAACAGTGTTACATACTATCCGCTGTGCAGACTCTGCTAATTTCTTTTCAGAGAGGTTCTCCTGTAGAGTCTGCGCATCAGCGACCCAAACCTTGCTATTGGTTCATGAGAAACGCGGAAAGTTTCCTGATTGGCTGATGCATATCCGCTTTCTTTCATGAGCGTCTCTGTCTTTGTTCGAGTCTTCAGGTATCTAATTGGCACTTCCATGGACGAATCTGGTAAAAGAAGCCTTCGTTTGTATAAGTATTATGCCTTCCCTTTCTATAGGCCCCTCAATTGAACCTCAATCCATGACTTTGTTCCTATAGCATGGGAACCGCACAAGAACTAGAACAAGGATTTGGGCGCCGATGCGCAGACCCTATTGGAAGAGAACCTCTCTTCTCTGAAAATAAATCAACAGAGTGTGCGGGCAGGCTATTGTGCTCTTATTTCAGGTCCAAAGTTGTACCCGTACAGTGAATCTGAGGCCCTGTTCGTTTTCAAATTTATCCGTTTTGGCCCTGCGGTCACATTGGTCTGCTTTGAAAACGGTACTTTTCTAAACGGCACGTTTTGAAAACGATCCGCTTTCTGTGCTAACACCAAAAACGGAGGCATTTAAAAACGTTCATGTTCCTTTGTTAATAGGCTGTTGATTACAATAGCATTCAAACTCGCGATTTGCGCTGTTTTGATAGCCTGTGTTCCAGACCCCATACGAAAAAGTACTTTATTTTTCTTGAGTCTGGGACATAGTCTATGTTTTGACAGCTACTAGCAAAAGGCTTTGTTTTGAAAAAGGGATTAACAACACCGTTTTGCTACAGCAATGTGAACGCTTATCGTATTCAATTCGTATTCATTTGAAAACGGAGCATTGTGAACTGGCAGCGTTTTCATCAACAAAAACGGATTGAAACGAAATGGAGCAGTGTGATTGTAGCCTGATCACACAAGGGGGGTTCTTCCATAATAAAGGTACCTGGGGATATGCCGCCCGCAAGGGTATACATTTTCGAACTTCTAGTCTAGCCAAGGGTATACTTTCTGAAATTTTAGTCGAGTTTAGTCCAAGCAAGGGTATGCTTTTTGGCAATTTTGGTCAAAGAAATGTCAGACTTGGGTAATTCCTGAAAAAAAACCAATTTTCTTAAAATTTTGGTCCAGAGGATGCGAAAATATTGCAAGTTTTGTCCAGAAAACGCCAACTCAGGGTACCTTTTGATGGAGGAATTAGTCTAGCGAAGGGCATCATTTTCACAAAAATTGGTGTCCATTTTGAAACTTTGGGCGGCACACCCTTACTCGAAATTCAATTGAGTTTGTTAAATCTAGCTGTATTTGCCTAAATCTTAACACATCGCTTACCTAATGGCGTGGCTTCGGAGCACTCATTGACGTTATCATTTGCTCCAATGCCCAGCATACTTTTTTACAGCAGAGCTGTTCATCAGGATGCTTTACTGTTGCAGGGCAATGTAGAGATCCAAGACGCCATGTCATGGAGCATCGAAGTCATAGTCAAGGGGGCGAGTTATCATTATGAAGCAGATGTTGCAATGAATTGTGTAGTGACTGAAGATGACATTCTTGATGTTCAAGTGGTGAGTAGAAGACTTGTTACTGTGGAATCCTTCTTCTGTGGAAGAATATCCTCCTTCCTTTGGGGCCCTACCCTCTGGAGGGTAACTTAATACTTTCCATGGTACCAGGACCTGCCTTTTTAGGGTACTTTTTTCAAACCTTTACGGAATTATGGGTATCTTTTTCACAATTTGACGACATTTCATGGAACTATGGGTGTCCTTTTTAGGGGATTTTTCATAATTTCCGGAATTATGGCCCAGATTTTAATTCGATTTACGGAATTATGACCCTAAAATCCACCAGAATTTACGGAATTATGGGTACCAATTTTTCGGGCAAAATGGCACGTCCCCGACATATGATAGGTCGAGATACCCCCCGAGGCCCTACCCCCGTGGGGTACTTCATTTTAGGTCACACGGGGATGTGCTTTGCAAGAATTTCTGTAATGACTCAATCCTAGAATATCGGAGGAGTTTTGAGACCCAATCTCAGAATATGGATGTGGCTTAATCCCGAAATATTTCGTTAAAAGTTAGATCCTACAGTATTCCCACAATTTCTTGTCGAAAACCACCCAAACTGACGCAAATCCTCGTATGATTGGATAATGAAGTACCCCTTTGGGACCTTACACACATTCCCCTCAATTTCTTTTGGAACTTGTGTAATCGAGGTCTCCGAACTGTATCGATTTCTTACAGCCAATGTTTCTGCTAATGGACAAGGGGCAAATTGCTTCAAAGTCTCGTGCACTCATACAGAAAAGATTTCTGGGGAATTACATACGGCAATAGTTTCGGAAAATAAGCATAAGTTTCTGTATCAATTGAGCTATAATGCCAGGATTTGAATACAGTGTTTAACATTTTAGTTCAATTGATACAGAAATTTACTTTCATATATATTCTGAAACAACCTTCTGAAAGTCCTTAAGATCTTGAAAGATCTTGGAATCACAAGGATGTTTTCTAAATCTTGGAAATCCCAATAGAAATCCTAAAAATCTTGCAAAATCTCGAAGATCTATGAAAGCTTGAAATCTTTCAAAAACTTGAGAGATTTTTGAAATTGCAAGATTTTGTCAGCTTTTTTGCAGTGACTTGCTTTGCATCTCGCTGATAAAATCTTTCCGTTCATTTTCAGTACCAGAAAACGCCCCCATCGGCCTATTACGGTACACCAAAGATTTCAGTCACTGCAGACATTATCCTACGAGGCCCTGGTTATCTCATCATGCCGGGATCGAAGATATTCCATAAAGCTAACAGTACAGGGAGAACATTGCTACATAAATGGAGTGGATACAAACCAGTCATTGAGGAATATGGTATGAAGTTTAAGACTCCGTTCACACGATGCCGGCATATTTTGAAAACGGTGAAAAATGTGACGGATAGCGGTCCCGTTCACACGAAAACCGCACATTTTTTGCCGGCAGATTTCGAAAACGGCGGATTTTGAAAACGGAACTCTAACCGACACATTTTGGGAACAGCACCGTTTGAACATTCGAAATGATGAAAACAGAACATTTTTCGACGCTTTTGAACGAGACTGGTCGATTCTTAGGTTGTAGATACCTTTCTCTAGCGTCGAAGTCTTGCAGTGAATTTTTTACCGTCAAGTTTCCCACCGTTCTCACATTGTTCGGGCATCGTGTGAACGCTAGCTCAAATTTTGCTACTGTCACATTTTTTACCGTTTTCAAAATGTGCCGGCATCGTGTGAACGCAGTCTAAATCAAACATTGAGTATACTTGATTCAGGAGTAGTTCTATTCATATTCATAATTCATATTGCTATTGGTGAATGCTGAAAATAGGGTCAGCTTTTTCACTGCTTAATTATGAGTCCCTGTTGAGCAAGATTTACAGCAGGGATACAAGGGACTCATTGTCATAAGTCTAACTTGGCCCTTGATAAAACAGAAAATTAAAGATTGGCCATGAAATCAAATTTTGATGATTTTTCAAACTGGAGTTCTTTTTTAGGTCACTCGGTAGAGGAACATCGCCCTAAATGGTCGCCTAACGTTCTTCATTAACGAATTTACAAAACCATGACGGCAACGGCAACTGCAACCCCCTGCAACACTATGTTGCTTTTGTTTCAGAACTTTAGATTCAAAAAATTTTTGTTTTCTGTTCGAATTTGCTTCCCTTGAGAGACAGAAGCTTTCCTTTTCAATTTCACAACTTGGAAACCTCATTTCTGGCTTTCTGTACTGCGGATCTAGGCCTCCGAAATAAAACTCAGTCTTTTAGATGTTTGTCTTCAAAGAAAAAGATGGCTTTCAGGCATCTCTGAGTTACTGGAGGCCTCATTTTGGCCCTGTCGATGATATGTTACAGGTTGCGTGCGGACTGCGGAAACAGTTCTTGCTTTGCGGTATATCAGATAGCGTTCTGGCTGACGTTGCCGTCCTGATTTCGTTAACTCTCTATTACATCTGACCGCGCTGCAAAACCCTCGTTTCAACGGAATTCGGGCTTGGATTTCACAGGAAAGCGCTTGAAAGTTATTTGTTGATGTCATTTATGAGATCATGTCTTGTTTTTTAGATTTGTACCGTCTATCCTTGTCGTGAAGGATGTTTTAAGAACGCTTACCTGAAGTGGAAAAAGCTGAGAGTGGTTGATGTCTTTGCTGTTATCCCAACCCAATCTATGTTTTCTTCATGTTGCCTCGGGACTTTGTATAAAGTACAACCAAGGGTCTTTGAACGCGCTTATTTTGGTTTGTTCAGCTACGCACATTTCCTTATTTTAGAATTGATTTTATTTGAAAACCCGACCATTTAGGGCGATTCTCCTGTACGATTCAAGCAAATAATTGTGAATAAGGGTTCAAAGTTTAGAACCAAGCTCACTTTTTTGTGAAGTGAATTTAATTTAATCTATTTCTTCTTCATAGAAATTACTCCTGCTTACAGACTTCTTGACATA
The DNA here is from genome assembly GCA_964019985.1 of Aurelia sp. 4 Dawson et al 2005. Taxonomy (NCBI): domain Eukaryota; kingdom Metazoa; phylum Cnidaria; class Scyphozoa; order Semaeostomeae; family Ulmaridae; genus Aurelia; species Aurelia sp. 4 Dawson et al 2005. The sequence continues at coordinate 18,912,133 of OZ026497.1, forward strand.
TCTCACTCATGTTATTCAAGGTGTCGAACGGCATGTGACGTAGCAGAATTAGTGTGTATCCCATGCAAACGAGGCTTTAGATACAATGAAACGAAATCTGACTGGGACAAGAATAGCTGCACAGGTGATTCTTTCTTTTCTGATTGCATCCGATTGCAGACAAAGGAAATTCTCTCAAGCAGAAATTCAAAACAAGCAAGGCAGCAATGTTTCTCTGAAGCCCAGGTAGCTATCTCGCTTGTTGTGCATTACACAAATGGTTTTTAAGAGCACAAATGAGCGTATATTGAAAGAAGGAGGACATATCTAAGGCTGCGTTTACACGGGGCCGCTCAAATTTTTGGCCGGCCGAATATTTGGCCGCGTAGCTGTACCGTGCAAATATTTGGTCGTTATGGCTTCGCGTTTACACGAGGCTGGTCATCTTTTATCTAGTAATAGTCATGCGCAGTACTATTATCATTAGCAATATGGCGCCAGTTTGTCTGAGCAATGTGTTAGGATTAATAATGTTTATGGCTCGTTTCAGCGTATACTTTCCGGTGTTCCACAGGGATCGGTACTTGGACCGATCCTTTTCAATTTTTACATAAACGATCTCCTACTTTTCATTGAAGAAGCTGAAGTATATAATTACGCAGATGACAATTCTTTGGTTTCCTGTTCTAGAAGCATGTCAGACTTACTCAAGGTTTTAGAGGGGGAAGCCAATGTTGCTCTAAAATGGTTGAAAGAAAATGAGATGATTGCAAATCCGGGGAAATTTCAGGCTATTTTGATCAAGAAAGACCGTTCAGATACAAGTGGTATTGACATTAGCCTTAGTGATAAGAACATTAAATCAGAAAAAACTGTAAAGCTTTTGGGGGTTAAACTCGACAACAAGCTTAATTTTGATGCCCATATTTCAGATTTGTGTAAGAAAGCTGCTACACAACTGAATGTGCTGAAAAGGCTTAAACAATTTATTGGTTTTCAAGAAAGGAAAACACTTGTTCAAAGTTTTGTTTATTCTAACTTTAATTACTGTCCTTTAGTGTGGCACTTTTCATCTGCAAAGTCACTGCAAAAAGTCGAACGCATACAAGAGAGAGCACTAAGATTTCTGTTCAATGATAACAGTTCTTCTTATGAAGAGTTACTGACAAAGTCAGGCAAAAATTATATGCATGTTTCTCGTTTACGAGCTCTATGTATCGAAATCTACAAAACTATGAAGCAGCTAAATCCTGTTTTTATGCAAAACATATTTTCTTTTAAATCATCTACTAATCTGAGTCGCTCTCAGAGAAATCCACATGATTTGCTACATCACAGACCTAAGCAAACAACTTTTGGTACTAAGGGGCCATCGACATTTAGGTTTCGTCCTTCATCGCGGCTTTTGGCCGTGATGGGGGGAGGGGGTACAGCCCAAAGCCGTGATTATTTACCTTTTCAGGACGGAACCTAATTTAAGATTTTAATAAGAAAGTTTAAACAAAAAATACCTTCTCCCAGAATCAGAAATGTTTATTCCTTCCCTGCACGAACACAAGTGAGTGACACCAGATGGGTGAGACAAAGAAAACAATCAAGCAAACAGTCTAAGAGCCTTGGGGCCTAAGATATGGAATGGACTCCCAAACGAAATGAAGTCTGCTCAGAATATAAACGTTTTTAAGAGATTGATAAAACAATGGGATGGAGTTGAATGCAACTGCAATGCATGTCAATTTGAAAAACACAACATCAATCAAAATCAATAAAAAGAAATCCATGAATTAGAATTATTAAAATAGTGTGGCATCTTAATCATTATTAAATTAGTTATTTTTAAGTTAGTTTTTGTTTTCCATTGTAAATATTTTCGAAATTGATTAGCTTCTTTTATTTAATGTATTTAGAAGCTATGCATAGATTTTTTTTCGAAATAAGATAAGATGACACACACACCATATTTCATTAGCCTCCTATTCAAAACATTCCATCCTCGATTGTGGTACCGTGCAAATTTTTCTTCGCTTAGAGCGTTTACAAGAGGCCGCTCACAAATTTGACCGGCTCAGTTCGCATGAAGGTCACTTCCCTAGGTGGCCGAGTGAAGGTCTGCTAGGCGTCCAAATATTCGGCCGGTTAGGCAGATCGCATGTAAACGGGAAGGCTTAGTGGCCAAATATTTGGCCGGCTAAAAATTCGGCTGGCCACGTGTAAACGCAGCCTAAACATCTACCGCGGGCATTTTGTACCAGTATGCCTGCTATCAAATTATTATTATTATTATTATTATTAACACTTTATTTACAATGTTGGCATAGAAAAATAAGGTATAAAATAGCTATACATGTATATAATATTTACAAACATAGCTAATAAAAGCCAACAAATAAAAGCTAATCAAAGCACCAATGCCAATGTCTATGTTCCAGTTGTCTATCGAGGAACATTTTGAGAGTGATTAGCCACTGATTAAAGCTGAATGCACATCGCTGGGGCTATCAAATCTGTATGTTATTTGGGACACCCAGTGGTTATGACAACTTTTCATCATTTGTAGACATCAACGAATGTCGTATTGGCAGATATCGCTGTCCTGCTAAAACAGTATGTGAAAACACTGTAGGCGGTTATAGGTGTAAATGCAGCAAAGGCTATTTTGGAGATGGTTACACCTGTAAGGGTGAGTATATATCAGGGATTAACTTTGTTTAGTGCCTGTTGTAATTTTGTCTCATTTGCGTCTCATTTACTGCCACCTTTTGGTCATCTGAATTTCCGTACTGCGGGTTGATTCGGATTTTCCATGTTGTGACCAACAGGACAGCTTTTGTAACACAATAGCTTTGGTTCACACCGCAAATCAGAGCAATTAGTGACTGCAGACAAAGGAAGTTCTCTCAAACGGTAAATCAAAACAAACACGGCCACAAAATGTTGCTCCGAAACCAGTAGGTCAAACTTTTGCCTTGTTCAAGCGAAAGGTGGATTTTTGAAGAGAAGTTATGTGCTTATAATCGAACATGGAGGGCAAATCTAAAGTTTTGTCGCGTGGATTTTGTTTAGTTAAGTCAAAAGCCAAGCTGAAGGCTTTATATTTCTCAGATATTTAGGGTTTAAATGAAACAATTACCACATAGTTCTCGAATCAAATAAACAAAATCCGCGAGACAGAACTTCAGATTTATCTTTCTTCTTTCGTTATGAGCACATAACTTCTCTTAAACCCACCTTTCGCTTACATAATGCGAGAGTTTGCCATACTGGTTTCCGGGAAACTTTTGCTGCCATGTTTGTTAAGATTTACTTGTTGAGAGAATTTCCTTTGTCTGCAATCCCTAATCACTTTGAATCGAGGTGTCAATTATAGCAACTGTTGCCATTGTATTACAAAATATGTCCATGTTGATGTGACCCATTCGCATACGCTTTCAAAAGAGTGTATTTTACTCCGCCTCAATCTTTAAGGTCCATAGTTTGAAAAATTTGCGTCCTTATAATTTATTGTCGGTCACCAATAAGAGTGCATGCGAATAATGATACTTGAAGATTATCCATAAGCGATTTTGCGTTATCGCGAATCTCACATGGTATCTAACTTGAGACAGATTTTAACATTGGGCAAATCAGTAGAATCTTACACCTTTCAAAGTATATCGTTCGCAAATTATCACAGCATTGATACTGGAAATTAGATTTCTGTCCAAGGTTAAGAAGATTTTTTTGAAGAACACCTCTTCCAGAAACCTGCATGTTGGCTGAAACGGACGTTTAAGTTTTGTCAGTTTTCCGGCCCTATAATATGACAACTGGATCTGTTGTATAATGTGTTATCCTCTTGGGAGAATGAGTGCCTGAAAATACATTTTCTTGATGCTCATGGGGATATCCTTTAACATACCAAAAGGCTAGTTGCGCCAAAATGCATTCAAATCTTGGCTGCAAAGGAAGAATTTCAAGGTAATTTTGTCTTGGTTTCAGGTGCTTTAAGGCTGATTTCCATTCTGTAGAATTTTCCGACAGGAAATCCTTTGTTTACTTGTGAAAATGTTGCTTTGGATTTGAAAAGGACGTCATGCTTGGGTAACCATTTATTGTGTCAAATTCAGTCCGCTCGGAAAACTCTACTGAGTGGAAATTAGCCTTTGCGAGTGTTTCTTGGGTAGGCTTTCGCCAGAAAACCTTCGATACTCCCAGAAAAGAGAGGCCAATTTCAAAAGGCAAGTCTTAAGATCCACTTGACCATATCACATTGATTAAAGAAAACATTTGCCAATGTTATTACTGTCATATTGAGGAAACAATAGACTTTGGAACCGCCTAAGAACAAGCTCCTTCGGTAACTTTCCGATGAAATTAATATAAATTTTTTGTTTAAATTTTAGCATGCAAATCCTGTCCCACTGGCTCTTTTGAGACCTTGCCATGCAATGCAACGCATGATGCCGTTTGCAAACGTAAGTAGACTTTCTTAAGTTTAATGTGAATCAGGCCACAGGATGCCCAGGCAGTTAACTAAACAATGATAAGTTTGCAATTTTAGAATTTTTAAGTTTGATTATGATACCTCTGTGTGTTCTTTGTTGCTCCTCTCCACGGCTGTGTTGTGTTTCATTGGCTGCGGTCACACTAGAATCTCATCCCGTTATAATCTGAATAGACCTTTTAGCTATTCTGAAAACGAATGTGGATCGAACGATATTTCATTACAATTTGTAGAATTTTCGAATGTGCACAATTGCGGTCGAAGCTCTAACGCCACTCTATCGAGCTTTGTGTATAAAATTGTATAAAAATATCGCTCGATCCAGGCTCTTTTGTAGAATAGCTAAAAGGTCTATTGTTTCGCTTTCATGAAATTTATCTTTAACGTCGGAAAGTACGGCGTTAAAACGATACGAAGATACCCGGTCACACTGTGCCCGTCACGTCTTTGCATAGCTGCCGATTATTATTATTATTATTATTATTATTATTATTATTATTATTATTATTATTATTATTATTATTATTATTATTATTATTATTATTATTATTATTATTATTATTATTATTATTATTATTATTATTATTATTATTATTATTATTATTATTATTATTATTATTATTATTATTATTATTATTATTATTATTATTATTATTATTATTATTATTATTATTATTATTATTATTATTATTATTATTATTATTAAGAAAACACAACTGCTAAAATTCGGACGTTTCGATAAAAATCTTCTTCAGCACAAACTTTCCAAAGGACAACCGAGAATTTATAATACATGATAAACAACCTAACTTAAAAATAAAATTACAATTACATTTTGTAAAAAAGAACCCCATCCTTAGTAAACATGACTGCTATTGAAATTAAATTCAGTCATGTTTACTAAGGATGGGGTTCTTTTTTACAAAATGTAATTGTAATTTTATTTTTAAGTTAGGTTGTTTATCATGTATTATAAATTCTCGGTTGTCCTTTGGAAAGTTTGTGCTGAAGAAGATTTTTATCGAAACGTCCGAATTTTAGCAGTTGTGTTTTCTTTTTAATTTTTTCTGTTAATTTTTGATGGTGGTTCCGTTTATTATATTATTATTATTATTATTATTATCATTTTCTTTAAAGTTGGCAACTTACAATAGCTAAAATATAAAACTGCTAATTTAAGCCAACAAATTAATTACAATAATACAGAAAATAGAGAAATATTTACACATAAAACTAGTAGTCAAAAGATTATGTAACAAGAAGAATAAAACCAAGTTGCAAGAAATCTATATAACAAGAAATCCGAGTTGCGGTATATATTGTTTGCAAAGTCTGCAGTCACAGTCATCATTTTTTGTTTGATGTGGCCTATGTTGTGGCTAACTATTTTTGTGCGAAAGTAATTGTCACGTGACTACCTTCGTAAATCATGATTGGTTAATTTTTCTTAAACAACGCTTTGATTTAGGTCATGGCCTTGTTCATCCCGTTGTTTTGCACACTGTGGTGTTTTAAAGACCCTTGCCCCAAGAACGAAACGTTGTAGCAGCTTGGTATGTGAACAGGAAGAGTGGTCACATACAACAGCGTTATAAGCTCGTTGTTTCGAAAGGAAACAACGGGATAAAGTGCCTAGTGTGACCGCAGCCAATGGCTGCTGGAACCGCAGCCAATAGAACTTTTGCATTGTAGCTACTGCATAATTGTTCGAATGCGAGAGGTCGATATTGTTTGACTTGCATGTATTCTTATGTATGGTTTGCTTGGTAAATTACTGAACCTAATTGGACATACCCAGAATAAAATAAGACAGTTTTGAATATCATTGCTCTGATATTCGGAGAGCCGCATTTTCTCAGAGGTCCGGTCTTTCCATTGAAGGTGTTGTGGCGCCGTGGTGTAATCCTCTGACATTGCACCCAGAATAGTCCGGAGGGGTGGCTTCGAGTCCCGGTAGAGCCCCACCACTTGAGCGTTATGACAAGGGGTCGCGGACTCAATTAGGTCTGCTCTATTTCTGCGATCCCGGCGCTTGGCGCTGAAAAATGCAACTTCACCTTCACCTTCACCTTATTGACTCACCCGGCATGAAAGTATGAAACTGCGCAGTGGCAAGCCTTAGAGCTTAGAGCATGGCACTATATCTATTGGCAGTCAATAGATATTGATTGTAATTTCTAATGACAATAAATGTCTCTATTTAGAATGCAGCAAAAGGTGCGAAGGATATAAATATGAGATACATCCATGTGGAGAAGGGTATGATCGCTTTTGCAAAGGTAAACTGTCTTAAGACGCTTCTGCCTGATAGACAAATGTTGTAGTGTTTTTTCTCGAATTTATGTTCAGGCAGATATAAATGGTTGCTACCAGGTGAGTCAAAAAGACCCGGCATTTGAAAGATTACTGCTCCCTGACAGTGGCGCCGCCACGATTTTTTATTGGAGGGGCGAAACAGGACGGGGTCTGGGGCGGAGCCCCAGAAAATTTTTCTTGGGCCACCACGCCCTCTACCTTGGCTATAGATGCGACCAACGCCCTTTTCATAGACTGAAATAGAGATTAAATGAGTATGTTAAACGACACGAGTAGGGTACCACACTTTACACAATTAGAAAATGACTTCCAACCGGCAACCGAGCGTCCAACCATTGGACCCCCAAATATTTCCGGGACCAATTTACAACACGCCTCTGTAATGAGATTTGTCACACGGCTGTCGTGTACCCTCAGACTCAGAAATATGAAGAATTATACATGGTTTGTGAAAAAGAGGGCATAGGGTTGGGCAGAAATTTCAAAGCTCAGGAAATACTGAGGGGGTCTGGGGGCAAAGCCCCCAGGAAAATTTTTGTAGATATAAACTCTTTACTTTGGCCTAGAACACTTCTACCGATCACATTTCAGCATGTGCTGCATTGGAGTTGCTGATCACTTCGCCACAGTTATTTGAATCAAAAAATGGATGTCTTGGACAATGCTATAATAGTTTGTCTAGAAAAGTTCTCTAGGATTCAACTTATGCTATGGCTTAGAAGAAGTCTCCCGGTAACTTTCCAGTATTTCGGTGAAAGATTCTTACCATGCAGCACCTACGCAATTACTAAACTTCTTTCTCCTCGTTCGTGAAAAAGATCTCGACTTACGTCCTCCATAAGCTATGCTGTTGAGATATGCAAACTTAGAGGGTACATAGAATGGGAGCCTGGGGGCTTTGCCACGAGAAAAAAATTCCAGTCAATGCCGTACAGATCGCAAGAAAATGCAATTGAGGTTGCAAGATTGTAGAATCCTGTGCTCGTACACATTATAATCGCCAAGATCATCGGCCTTACCCCCCCCCCGCAATTTTTACGCAGGAATTAGAATAATTAGAGAAATGGTTCTGGAGAACATTGGAGGGGCGGCCGCCCCCCCTTGCCCCCCCTTCCCGGCGCTTCTGCTCCCTGAGTATATAAGTAATGATGTTTTGCAATATCTGATTGAATAGCTAACATGCTCAATTGTTTAAAGAATGTTTTGGGCTGAAATCGGTGGCTCTGTTCAGAGTCTGTAATGTATTTTCTAAATAAGCAAGCTTCCTCGATATGTTTCCTTCACAGCGATGACTTCAGTAAGTTTTAGCACATGGGTGATTGAAAACGTCTTCTCCCTAGCATGAATAACTTGCCCAAGACGAGGGATTCCATTTCTAAGAGGACAAAATACATGAGCAAGTCCAAGTGTCATTATGGCTAGGAAGGAGAACAAAGGGAAATCTCGCTTGTTGTTTTCACTCGTTTTTGCGAGTTTTCGAAAGGGACTTCTCAAAGAAAATCTCCAATTTCGACCGAAAGGAAGGGCGGATTAATGCCAGGTGAATTGTTGAACCTAATGGGACTTCTCGGGAATAAAGCGAGGCAGTTTTCAACATCATTGCTTTGATATTCATTGAGCAGCTTTCTTTCAAACGCCGGGACTTTTTATTGGTTCACTCGATAGAATTCTACTTCTTGTTGATTTTGCTCCCTATTTTGAGAAATGCTTTTTGGGAAGGTAAGTTTAGAGAGTGAGTACGGATGAAACGGAGAACGAGGCAAGTTATGACAATCATTTTAAACTTCATTTTGGTGACACTCTATCTTGCAAATATATGTGAGCAATTCCCGTAGACGTAAACAGTTCACACATTCCGATGGACTTAAGAGGTTAGGTACTGGTGCGTTACTTGATTAGACCATGATTAAACCTAAACATGTTTTCAAACTATTTGACCCAAACTTTGGCCCTGTTCACGCTACTCCGTTTTTGCATGAAAACGGATATGTCTAGCTTCGTTTTTGGCTTTGCGTTCACATTAATCCACCCCAAAAACGGATCTAAACGAATACACTAACAAAAACGAAGCTGAATAAAAACGGAGCTAAACAAAGATGCATATCTCTAATGTGAACACCAAAGACGGTGGAATTTGAATAGGCTAACAACAACAAGCCTTGTTAGTCTTGTAATCCAAAAGAGAAAGTCATGTGCGTTTTTGAGAACAAGCGTGCACACTTGTTGAAAGATGTCCGTTTTTATCTGAAATTGGAGTAGTTTGAACAGTTTGAATAGTTTGGAATAGTTTGAAAATTTGCTCCGTTTTTACGAGTAAAAACGGATCTAAATGAAAACGGACTAGTGTGATCGTGGCCTTGGTTGGTTCATCTTCAGTGAATCTGAAATATGATACGTGGCAAATTTATACCAAGAAACAAACAACATTAAACAAGGTAAGCAAGCATGAGTATATAATATGTAAGTAAGCTGAAGGGGTTTTGTGTATAGATAATTTGAAATGAAAAATGAAAAAAGAATGAGTTACATTTCTTACATAAAAAGATAACTTTAACAAATGTCTGTCGAAACGACGATTTTGCAGTATTTTTGAAAGGCAGCCATATCACAGAGATTTTCAACTACTTTTCTCAAAATGAAGGTGTTATTTGGAAGATGAACTCTTGAATTTCGTGTAGAAACAAAAGAAACTGTTGTACGATTGCAGAGATATTGGTGGATCTTAAGGAGTAACTTCATTGTGGATATTCAGCCACCCATCCAGATCTGTGTGGAAGTCAAGTGCCACGTGTGGCCAACAGTAAAATTGATAACAAGTTTGCTTATAGCTACGATACCCAGCCCCTTTAATTCGTTGCCTTCCTTTTTTCAGATATACTGAAAGGTTTAACTAGAGTAGATGAATCGAAGATGCTAAAGCCAATCAAAGGTATATTATCGTTCATTTGTTGTTGATAATTCACCTTGAATGTTGATAAAACAACAAATTTCCCATATTTATGTCTCCGCCTAAATGATGGGGCACATTCTACCACATGTGATTTCCCCCAGTGAAACAAATGAAGCAAAATCTGCCCCTAGACAAGATGTGAGTCCCATGGTACAATATGCATTAAATATGAAACCTCAGATACAAATTGGCAAACCCCCAGGGAGAAATTTGTGAGCAATTCCTTCCACACAGGAACAGTTCTTCGCCAAGAACTATGATGATCTCGGTACAAACTTGGAACTCCCCGGCGTGACTATTTTTCAATCAACAGTACTCCCCAGTAAACATCCAGGCTCTCACCGGGGCACTTAGCAATGCGTGATAGCTATAAGGGTAAATTGCTAGCAAATTTGATAAAGGATTTTAGGCCTAAGTTTTGAGAGATTTTGAGATAAATATTTTTGCAAAATCGTTTTTAATTTGAGAACGATATAACCGATTTTGACAAACTAAATTGATGAGCGATAGGACACCCAGTGTGAAGCAGTTTGGAATTTACATCAGTAGGAAACTACTTTAAACTTATTTTTTTGTGTTTTGAACTTATTTACATTTGGCATACAACCACCATCCATTATTTCGTAATTCTGAAAGTTTCGTTGGTGAACCACCTGAAGTGTAGATCCACCTTAATCTTAAAGCTGGAGCTGCACTCAAGGGGGCTCAATACTGAAATTTCAAGATTACCAAACAGTGAAACAATTACTTACACAGGCTAGCAATGCAGAAGAGTTTCTGCTTTACAATTGGCCCCGTTGAGAAGGAAATTATTTACATAGAAATAATTTTTACATTGTTTCAAGAGAAACTAAATACGATGCATCTAAATACAAAGAAAAAGGAAAACAAAAAGTCACTAGAAGAAGTAATAAGCGCTTTCAATTATTTTATAGCCACGATGATAGTCCTTAGAAAATGCCAATTGAGGTCGCCATCTTAGCATCGGAGCTCAGCTGGTTCTAGAGTGTCGCCCAAAGATACAGGAATGGATTATGCCCAACCAATGTTGGCTCTCATTAGCGGAATAAAGATATCAGATTCAGCAGTTATTACAGCATAGGTTCCAAATCTTTAAATCTACGAAAAAGGCGGGTTTTAAATTCATTGACCTATTTCTTTAAACTGAATGACTTGAAAGAGACTTTAGCAACTTTTCTATGATTGTACCGTTGGACTTTCAGAAATCTTGAAAATTTGTCGAAATTACAGCCTATTTCATATTTCAACTCATTTTATGATGTGACGTCATCAAACTTCTGAGTAAAAAACCAGAAGAGTGAGAGAGTTTTGCTTGATACCATATTGTAGGCATCCATGGACTATGGTTTTCTTGAAAATTATTTGATCTTTCGTCAGCAGGTTTAGAAATTACGATAGTTTTAAATTTTTTTCGAAAAATTTCTTGAATTCTTAAAAAAAGAAGAAAAACACAGTAATTCTAAAAATATTGAAGACGTCAGAGAAGTCCAACGTCAGATTTACTGTAAAATAGTTCTTTGAAGCTGTTCAGTTCAAAGACATCTGTCATACAATTTTACACCCAGCTTTTTAAAGATTTGAAACTTCTGCTATTTATTAAAGTTGTTCTTCTCTTTGATTGCAGAAATTACTGGATCCCAAATATATCCTTCAAAGAATTTCAAGCAACACATCATAACAGACAACAAAATGGGTCATTCGCATGCCAAAGCAACGATCGAATTCCTCAAGAATGAGAACAAACAATTCACTATTAAGAAAACAAATTACCTTGTCATTGATGTAAAAGTAACGAAAGTCGATGTTCTGCCGACGTTCGTTGATGCTGAGGGAAAGTCATCGAATGAAGATCAGTTCTTCAACTACCGCACTGGATTTCACGTCATCCAGGGCACATATTGTCGACACCCTGTTCCTGATACATATATCCTAAAACATCATCTCCTAAAGGGTCATGTTACCAAGGTTGCTAACCTCGTTTGCGGTAGAGATCGACCAGGTTTGTGCCCAGAAGAAGCTGCAGTGGGTGAGACGTACACACGACGTATTGCTACGAAATGCAATCCAAATGATGCCTCTAGCTTCGACAATTCGAAACTCTACTGCAGCAATTATGTAAATATTGCATGGGCTTTTGGATACATGAAGGGGATGTTTGACGACCGTGCTACGTGGCAATTCAAGGACAGGGCTTGTCTGAATTTGTATCTTGCGTGTAAATCGTGCAAAATGGATAAATGCACGGGTGGCTCTGAGGAGTTAGCGTGTAAGAAGCAATGCGAGTATATTTGTCGGCGTTATCGAAAAAAAGATTGTGTAAAGACTCCTCTTCAATGCGCGCGTGGTGATCTGAGTGAGCTAACCCTGCAAGCGAGATTCAAAGGTAAAGATCTTGGCGCACGGTTTAATTGCTATTTGCAGCGCAGGATATCTGAGAGAATCTTTGATATCTCTTACAGAGTGAGGGTTCCGAACACAAAACTCATCAGCAAATGGATGCAGGTTAATTCGAGGCAGATTATGACTGGTAAA